>CM028136.1:398047500-400457500 GCA_016271365.2 Neoceratodus forsteri | reverse complement strand
GGCTGAGTTCTTTCTGGAAGAAGATATCGGTAAACTTCACTAACCAGGTTTGGGAGGTGGGGGGGGGGGACCGAGTGAAGCACGCAGCAGGATAAAATCAAGTTGACCAGACACGATTAAGAACTTGAGACTGAACTGTCCACGAGGTCTGGTTTACAAGCGCTGCAGTTATATCTATTTGGGTTGTCAACGTTTGGTGTCAGGTACACCTAACATCATTGATTAGGAGCCAAGCAATTTGAGAACTGTTCGCTGAGGTCCCCCCCCCCTTTTCTCTTTTTTTTGCGAGGCCTTTTGGCTGGGTCCCCAATCATGCTATCATCGCTTCCTACAAGCCGTTTGGAAGGGAGAGGAGAGCAACCGACGTGCGCGGGTTGTAATTCCCTTGTATCATAAATGGAAGAACTCCCATAATGAGAAATACAATACAGGGGTTTAATATTGGACTTTTAAAGTATAGTAAATAGTAAGCACAATGTCTTCTGAGTCTTGTGAAAAATTTAAAAGGACAGTAAAATGAGGAAGTTTGTAGGGGGAGGGGGATTTGATGCTATCTGATGCTGGTTTAAAAAATGAAGGACGCCGTGACATGTCTGTCCATTTTTTAAGAGGGGCCACAAAAGAGATCTACGACCCCAGGGGAGGGTCCCATCCACTTGAGGCACTCGAAAACCTCCTCAACTCCAATTCCCGCTTAAAGGAAAGGGGAAAGGAGTAAAGAAACCTGTAATTACAGGTTTCCTACCTAGGAAGTTCAGTTGTTATTACAGTTGTCTGATGTTGGTTACTGCCCTGTTGGCAGACAGTTTTGTAATTCTAGAGGGTCTCTTCCAGAAGGTTGATGGTGCACGCTTGCAGACGGGGGAAGGGGAGACGGGGGACAGCAGGTGGAAGGGTTCGAGGGGAATAGATTTAAAGGAGAATTAAGACAAGACAATGGCTAGGGATAGGAAGTTCTGTTCATACAATGTGCATGGCCTTTCCAGCCTGGTTAAACGTGCTAAAATATTGGGGTATATGAGGAAGATGGAGGTGGATTTCATTTTTTTGCAGGAGACACACCTATCCCCACAGGAGCACTCTAAGTTATGTAATGTGGGATTCGGTAGTAGTGCAACAGCCTCAAATGGGAGGGGGGGTAGCAATCTTGATCCCTAAACATACTCCCTTCATAAAACAAGATGAACTAGCGGACAAAGAGGGGAGGTACATTCTGATGTGTGGGACATTCCCGGGCCAACCAATAACATTCACTTCGGTGTACTTTCCCCCCCGAGCTCACACTCAGCACTTTAATTGAAGTTTCTCACCACCTTACAAGAATGGTCTCAAGGTAATGTGATATGGGGAGGTGACATGAACCTAATATTTAATCCTACATTGGATTCCACCACCCAGACCCCAAAAAAAGATAAGGGGACAGCCAAAAGAGTAAAAAGGTTACTGAACGAGTTAGGCTATGTAGATGTTTGGCACCACCTTGAGGGGAAAAAGAGGGGATACACCTTTGACTCAGCAGTGCACCAAGTGTACACTAGGTTTGATTATTTTATGGTCCCCAAGGAATCAGTGGGTCAGGTACAGAAGGTCTCAATTGGTGAGTTTTTGCTCTCAGATCATGCCCCGATTTTCATGACCTTTCATTTTGGAGAGGTGAGAAGGAACACCTTTTGGAGATTAAACCTATCTTTACTTCGGGACAAAGAGGTGGTGGAGTCAATTATACAGATGATGGAACAAACCATAAAGGAAAATGACCGACCTGAGACCTCGCCCGCCATTCTTTGGGACACCTTAAAGGCAGTCCTTAGAGGGAGATTTATCAAATGGTCAAGTAGGGAAAAAAAAGAAAGAGGCTAAAAAAAACCCAATTGTTAATTCAGATTAAACACCTTGAAGCACAACAACAAATTAAAGTGAATAAGGAGAGGATGAGGATTTTAAAAAACTGAAAGCGAGTCTATTGAATATACTTGACTATGCCATAGAACAAAAATTATTATTTCTGAGGAAAAAGTACTACGAAGGGGGACCTAGGTCTTTAAGACTTAGCAGGGAGACTAAGGGCTCAGTGGAGTAGGGCAACAGTACAGGCAGTGCTACATCCAGCCACAAAGTAGGGAAAGAAATAATGGGAATAGCAAATTCCTTCCGAGAGTATTACTCTATGCTATATAAACAGGGGACCCAACCATCCAATGCCCGGATTAGGGAATTTTTGCAGGGATTACACCTACCCTCAGTTTCTCAACAGCAGGCCACGCAACTGAATTGACCAATTGGAGATGCCGAAGTGTGAGCGGTAATTAGGAACTTAAAGTCCTTAAAGTGTCCAGGGACTGATGGTCTCCCTGGAGAATTTTACAAGTTATTTAGAAGTAATGTTACCCCCAATTTAGGTGGACTCTTCCATTACATACAGACTGACAATGGGAAGACACCCCCCTCTTGGTCACAGGCAATAATATCAGTGATACCTAAGCAAGGAAAAGACCCCTTATTATGTTCTTCATATCATCCCATCTCAATTTTAAATATTGATTATGAAATTATGGCCTCGGTTATGACTAGGAGGCTTCAGATGTTGATCCCTCAGATAATCAACCTGTATCAGACCGGTTTCATACCGGGGTGTCAGGCTCAGGAACACCTTAGAAAGACTGTCCACATAATTGACCATTTAAATGACACCAAAAAGATGGCTCTCCTGGTTAGTGTCGACGCTGAAAAAGCATTCGATAAGGTTTCGTGGAGATTTTTGGAGGAACCCTTGGCTTCTTTTGGATTAGGGGAGTCTCTTCAAACTTTGATTTCAAAACTCTATAACATACCAACAGCCTATATCAAGGTAAATGGTCACCATGCACTGAGGTTTCAATTAGAAAGGGGAACCAGACAGGGTTGCTCACTGTCCCCTTCCCCTTCTATTTGCATTATATATAGAACCCCTGGCTGAGTGCATAAGAAGGGATGAAGAGATCAAGGGAGTATGGATTGCTGGCCATCAGCATAAGATATCTTTATATGTGGATGACGTGCTTTTATACATGGAGAGCCCTGAGAGTTCCCTGGGAAGGGTAATGGGGAGATTGGCTCAGTTTTCCGAACTCGCTGGCTATTCTTTGAACACCTCCAAGACAGAGGTTTTGAAGTTTGGCTATAGCCCCTCTTCGGAACTAAAAGAGACCTATCCTTTGAGATGGGACATGGTACAAATGAGGCACTTGGGGATAAATATAAGTAACTCCCCTTTGCAATTATATCACTTGAATTATGTACCAATGGTACAACAACTAAAGAGGGACCTCATTAGATGGAATGTACTCCCACTCTTGCTAAATAGTCGAATACAAGCAGTAAAAATGAATGCCCTGCACCAATTTTTTTATACCTCTTCCAGTGTACTCCATGTGTGGTCTCCAGGAAAGATCTAGAGAATTGGCAGGAAATGCTCCTGAATTTCATATGGGCAAACAAGAGACCCAGAGTAAGAAAACAGACCCTCTTTTTACCCAAAGAACAAGGCGGTCTCGGGGTACCACGCTTGGAGGGTTACTGGGAGGCTCCCCAAATGAGAATAGCTCTGCTCTGGGGACACTTGAGGTACAAGGCCACTTGGAAAGAAACTGAGTTGGGAAGTAGTCCATCCCCCCCGTCAGCGATACTGTTCCAGACAAAAGACCAACCGGAATATCTGGAAGGTTACTCTCTGCAACTCGTACTACTTTAGTGGGGTGGAGAAGGGGGACATTGAGGCAGACGAGACATGGGGGTCATTGGAGATATGGTTGGTGGGCTTTTGATCCAACTTTTGGACCAGCATTATGGGACAAATGGTTCTTGGCAAGAGCTAAAAAGGGGCTGCAGGCACCTTGGCAATGTTTAGCAGAGGGAGCAGAGTTGTCCTGCGAGGTAGCCCAGAGACATTTCGGTCTATCCCCAGCAGACAGAATGAGATATTTACAAATCTGTAGCTTCATTAATATAAAAATTAAACAAGAACGGTGTACAGGGATAAGTGGTATTACAGAACAGATATTTGAACAAATTTGGAATTCAGAGAATGCACAAGGTGCCATATCCCTGTTATATAAAAGAAGTCTACAGCAGAACACCTGTAATCTAGAGTACATTAAACATGCCTGGGAACAAGAGTTGAGTATAACCATTTTGAATGGGGAGTGGGTAAGGGGCTGGAGAGGTGTTTGGAGGGTGTCCTCTTCCCCATCCTAGAGGGAATTCCTTTGGAAAATTAGGATCAGATATTTTAGGGTACCATTGGTAGTCTCCAAACAACAAATAGGAACCTCCTCTGGTTGTTGGAGAAACTGCGGTGAGGGAATAGCCACGCATGCTCATATTTTTTGGACTTGTTCAAACATTTCAAACTTTGGAAGGAAGTGTCCACCTTGCTGAAGCAGATATTTCAGCTCCAGAACCAATTAGGACCAGAATGTATGGTTTTGGGGAGTACCGGGGAGATTCGGAAGGGAGCTATATAGCTCTGGCAGATCCTACTGGTGGCAGCCCTGAAAACAATAACCAGAAGATGGTTACAACCAACCTCTCCAGTGAGACAGGATTGGTTAGAGGTGGTCGCACAGATTAGACAACTTGAAGAGTTAACATTTAGATTAAACCAGAGATCCACGGCCTACCTGAATAGATGGACCATTTGGTTGGGACAAGAGGTTGATAGCAATGTGTGAGATGACTGTATGGGATTTCCCTCTCACCTCCCCCCTGCCTCCCTTCCCCCTAAGGTGTATGCTCCAGACCTTCACCCCTATTAAAGAAAACTTAATAAAATCACATAATAAGGAAAATCGTTAGTGGTGTACCTGTTCCCCTGAGTTTAGCAATGCTGAGAGCTGGACTCGACGGGGGTTACTTTAGAGTGTGCGCCACAGACTTGAAAATGAATGAGACCCATCCACAAGCAGTGTGCAGATTTCTATACCTCTTATATAAAAGAGAATAAATTTTAAGTTGTATAAACTTTAATAGAATTAGAGGTCTTTGGATAAGAACAGTTAGCATGACTTTGAGACCCTGTTGTTTTGATTTGATTTTATTTCACTCTATTTTTAAATTAAAATATGTCTTTATTTTTACCATAGAACTGAAAAACCTCCTATTTGGAGGTATAAGTTGTTCTAAAGTCTATAGTACCTATACAAAATCTCTGATTACCTAATGAAGTTCAATAGGAGTGACATAAACTGAGAGACTTTTTGGATTGACTTCACTACTGTGAAAATTAGGAAAAGATAAAGTCAGTACTGTATATTTTTTAACTTTTTGCTCCTAAATATCATGTACTCTGTCATGTAAATCTGATGCAACTTTAAGATGTAAACTGATCGCCTGTCATAACACCAATAAAGAAGCATAACAAAAAAAAAAAGTAACATAAGTATGTAAATACGGTATTAGGGTTCCCAACCCTAACATCCCACCCCAACCAACATTGCCACATGCTACCACTTCTTCATTCAACAGGCGCCGGAGGTGTCTTGGGGTCATCTACTAATGCTCACCCCATTCTCCTATGCTGAACCATCTCTGCTTCCTTACACATGGAATACAATGAGTATTAGGGTAGACGACCCCAAGACACACTCTGACGCCTGTTGGTGTGTGGAGGTTGAGGCTGGGATGCGGTGGTATGGTTGGTTAGGGCGGTGGGGTGTTAGGGTTGGGAACCCTAACACCACATTTCCATTCTTTTGTTGCTTTAATATGAACTCTAACTGATGCATTAATGAAGTAGTTTATAATGAATATATACAAGTATTCTGTTTCTTCTGCTCAGTACAGTAAAAGCATTTTAAGAGGAACATAAATAAACCTTACTTTAACTTTTTTAACATAAGTGAAAGTTTGTGTAACTGTGTGGCCTTCTCACTCTACTATGCTTTTTCTTTTGTTTGCTTTCATATAATCTTGTTTTTTCCCCTGTATCAGTGTTCCTTGCTTGATACCACCCGTTTTCACACTTAATATTTATTTTTATAATTACTGATCATTTCTGGAACCAGGTTATGCCACTTAACTGGAGGTGTGATCTGAAACTCATGATGTGAGTTTCCATCTAACTGACGTCAACAACTTCCAGAACTGATCAGTAATTATAAAAATTAATATCAGGTGTGTAAAAGGCAGCATCAACAAGGGATCCTAAAAACTAATTGTTTCAAAGGGAACACATGAAAAGCACAATAGGAAGATTAGGGAGGTTATACACATGCCCAAATTTCCAAATATATTTCAAAGGTAAAGCAAGTTATATTTTCCCTTTAAAATAATGATCTAACATAATTTGTATCACATATGTGAAGTTTAGTTTGATCATGGGGCTAAAACAGTGTGTTTTTCCTGCAGTCTTTCTCCCATCCCTGTACATATAATCCCACCCAAATGGCTCTTCTCCTCACCCTCCCATCCCAGTATATCAATATAATTCCAACCAGCTTTACCTTCTGCTGGTACCCTCCCATCACAGAATGTATGGTACAACTGAAGGCAAATTAAAATCCCCAAATTATAACCTGACACTCGGATAGACACAGAAAACCTTGGAAAGGCACATCCTGAATCTTAAGAGTGACAGAGCCTCAGACAGACACATCATGTATGCTCGAATATACTCAACCCTTGGATAGACACAAATAGAGTCTCAGATTTACACACAAAAGATATTGGTCAGACGCACATGGACTGTCGCTCAGACACAACTAGAACCCAAGCCTGACACACACATATCCTTAGACTGACGTGTACACAGAGCATAAGGCAGAGACTCATCAATCACAAGACTGACATACATGAACAGCTGGGCACGCATAGCTTCAGATTGATAGACCTGGACCCTCAGAATGCCACACAAGGGGACACACACACACTCAAATTTAGACACATGTGAACCTACAGGCTGACACCCACATACAGCTGGAAAGACAAACACCAACAACACAGACAGAAACACATGAATCCTTAGTCACACAGTGTCTCAGACCAGCTTACACAGAGCCTTGGACAGCCCTCCATGAACTCCCAGACTAACACACAAAATTGACACACAAGTACTCTCTGATACACATGAACTGCCAGAGTAACTCATAGGGATCCCTGGGCAGACACACATGGACCCTTGAACAGCAACAGTCTCACGTAGACACACACACACACACACACACACAATCATTTTCAGGGCATTTGCCTCCTGGATTTTTGCCCTCCTACAAAACAAACAAGCATTTGTCAATGCCGAATGTTTGCTTGTTGGTATTGGCATCGGTACTGCATGAGTTAGAGAGATGCATAATAGGAATGGCAGTGAAGTACTGAACTAACGCCAATCCCCACCCTGCAGAGACTGACAGGTGTTGGGGTGTACCTTTGGGTCATCGGCCATAATGCTCACACCACTCCACCTCACCCTACTCTGCAGACACTGACAGGTGTCACAGTGTGCCTTGGGGTCTTCGGCCCTTACGCTCACCTCATTCCATAAGGAAATAAGCTGAGATGGGTGCAGTATAGGAGAATAGGGTGAACATTAGGACTGAAGACCCCACAGCACACCCTGATGCCTGTCAGTTGCTGCAGGGTGGGGGTTGGGGTGGAACTGCATCAGCATTACGGCCAACGACCCCAAGCCACACCCCCGATGCCTGTTAGTCTGTACAGAGTGGGGAGTTACAGTTGGAAACCCTAACGCCCCGGGCGTTTGTTGGTATTTTCACTCCAAATTTTCAACATGGGCCTTTTGGTACCCTACCTCATGACAGTGGCTATCATTTCGTTACACAATCCCGAAAAGTGATTTCACACAGCAAATGCGCCATTCAGTGCAACAGGTGTGAAAATACATTTTGGGCAGGATATGAAAAATGACATCTGTACTGTTCATGAGGAGGTATGAAAAAATGGCAATGTGGAAAATCTGGAGTGAAAATATGAAAAAGTGGTGAAGTTATGAGCATGCATAGAAACTGCGTAACGCATGCTTGTAACGCAGTCATTTTTTGGAATTTTTTAACCCAAATTTTCAACATGACCTTTTTGGTACCTCCCCTCCTGAACAGTGGCACTGTGATTTCATTAATCTGTCCTAAAATTGATTTCACACAGCAATCGCCATTCTACGCCACAGGTGTGAAAACACATTTTGGGCAGGATGCACAAAATGACAGCTTTACTATTCATCAGGAGGTGTGAAAATAGCAATATTGGAATTTTGGAGTGAAAATATTAAAAATTGGTGAAGTCACTAGCATGCGCACAAACTGCTCAACGCACGCTCGAAATGCAGTCTTTTTTTTTTTTTTTTTTTTTTTTTTTTTTAACACCAAACTTGCAACATGGCCTTTTTGGGACCCCACCTCATGAACAGTGGCATTGCTGTTTCGTTAACTGGTCCCAAAAGGTGATTCAGCACAGCAACTGCAAAATCACATTTCGGGACCAAGAAACGAAATGACAGTGCAGGATTCATGAGGTGGGGTCCCAAGAATCCCATGATGAAAATCTGGGACCAAAACTCCCAAAAATGATTGCGATACCAACCTAAGTTGAAACCTCCCATTGATTGCCATTATAGGGCTTACCGTGATTTTCTTCAGTTTGCGATCGGCTTTTGAAGAGTGCAGATGTGTTCTTGGTCCACAGAAGATCGTAGAGCCGGACCTCTGGAGGTAAGTATGGGTGAGGGTGGGTGCAGAAAGGTGGGATACGCAGAGGGAGGGCTGGGATGGGGGCTGCGAGAATGACGAGGGACCGCTTTCTTTTCTTCAAGTTTAAAAAGACCTTGAGGGACGTTTTTCTTTTTCTCAGGTTAAATACCATGAAAATAAAGTTGGTACACTGAGGTGGGCTCTCAGTGTGCCAGACTAGTCAGGGGGGGTCAATGCTGACCCGCGAGTTGGGCACCCAGTGCGACTATGAAAAAGGGGCATGGGGGCATATCTGATACCAAGTGGGCATCACAGTGTCGGAACAAGATACAAGTACGTTGGCGTGCTGATGAGGACCCGTGTGTGCCACAATAGTGCAGGGGCATGCCGACACAGGCTGGGCACCCCTGCTATCGATAAAAAGATATGTTTGGGCTGGGGGGGCATGCCGACATGGAGACTGGGCACCCCGTCAGCTTTGGGGGGTGTGGTGGACGGCAACAGATGCCAATTATGCAAAGTCGCAGTGGGGTTCATTTATTTATTTCACCAGGAAAGGCACACTGAGAAAACAAGTTGCTCGTAAGTCCAGCCATGTGCATTAGGGTGCACTGGAATGTGCCTGGTTGCCTGGAAGTGGGGGGAGATCTACCACTGCAATGACAAAACTGTCCATGACTGGAGTGGCAGATTTCTTTCAGGTCCGACACTCGCTCTGAAACTGCCATCATCAGCAGCTGCCCTGTTGATTGGTGGCCGAGGGATGTGCCCCAGAAAGCGTTCGCTGGATTGGCCAAACACTGACACACCTCTGCAATGCTCTACTCACCTCAAAATGTTTCTTGTGCGCTACGTGTGCAAGCAAACATAAAAATGAAAATGCAGAGGGGTTTCCCACTCCATTACATAGGATAATCCAGTAATATTATAAGCTCATTAATGGAAAAAAGGGCTAGAAATATTTTTTTTCCTGGATGGCTGTCTGAGGGGCAGTTGGGATGTAAATTTTGTCTGTCCCACAAAACATTTACCTGTCGAGATGGGCGGACTACAGCGTGAAGTTCTGAGATTTTGTTTTAGAACAGGTAGGATGCTGCTGTTGGTTCCCACTACTGGCTATGCCAGAAAAGCTCAGAAAAGAACTTAAACCAGAGTCACCCTTTCTACAAACCTACTTACAGGGGCAGAGTGGGGAGCGGTAAGATATTCCAGAGTCGCCCTCCACTCAATCTGATGTGCAACTGCAAGCTAGGTAGGGCACCCCTGCCCCCTAATTTTAACAAAATAAAGTTCTGAGAGGGGCATGCACTTTTAATTATTTACTTGTCACAAAGCCCCTGTGCCCCATAACACAACCTCCTCCTACAGTGGGCTGCTACAGTGCATTACTGCCAGCCAAGTGGCAGAAGTTTCAGGCATGTTTTTTAATCTCCAAATCTCTCCTTTTTTAAAACAAATATAGACCTGAAAAAGGCTTCTAATGATTTTTCTCCACTCTACTTCATTCAGTGCCATGACCCACACAGCACACTCCTGGCCAGCCTTGCTGCCTATCTCTCTCCCCTTCCCTCATTACAGGGACACTCTCTCAAGTCTGCCTTCAATATCTTTGTTCCCCCCCGTCACTGCACAGACCCAGAGAGCTGCAATTTAACATAGCCTTAGTCTCCTTTTTATGTGTATTTCTTTCTGTCTCCCTGAGCCCTTTAAGTGCTCTCCTCACACTGTGTTCTGACTGTTCGACGAGTAGAAACGCAAAATGGAAGAAACTGAGGACACGTCAACCATGCATATGCAATGATGAACAGCACATGCATAGCTGAATGTCATTCTGATTGTTGATGCTGGTTCCTGTCCACAGCCACTATAAGCACAGCAGACCACAGACTAGCTGATACACTTACTACATAGAAAGTGAATCACAATAAGATGGACACTGGTGTTGTGGTGAGTAAAATAATATCTGCGACCTGCGTCATGACATCAACATATCCGCCTGTCCCTCCCTCTAAACCTGATCTCACAGGCAGCTCCAGGGCAGGTTCTACAACCCAACAATACAGTATCATAAGAAACCGCCTGTCCATGGGACAGGCATGAAAACAAAAACAGCTGCCCTCTTGAAAATCAGCTGTCTGAGGCAGGTGGAGAACCAGTTATTTCAAGTCCTGATGGAAAATAAAGGCTTGCTGGGGCTAGTTCTACAACAAATCTGACCACCATTCTACACCGGCCAACAAAATAACTGGTAGGTGTTGGGGGAGGGGGTGTCATGATGACGCTCATGTGGAAACTACCTGTTTCCTAGCTCTTTCCTGGTAAAACTTTTGAAATCAATCAATCAATAGGACCCCTGCCCTCCTATGATGGGTTTTATTCCTGGGAGGAGTGTGGGCCCAAGTCCCACACCATGTGAAGGGACACACAACTCTTAGTAACACACACAGGAATCTAGACCCAGGATGCAGCCACACCCCACAAAATATGTGTGTACAATGCAGGGCCCCCCAAATGATCAGGGACATGGAAGACAAAAGCTATGAGGAGAGGGGGACTGGTGGCCCTCAACATGTTCACCGTGAAGAAAAAGAGGCTAAGAGTAGAGACATGATCTCAGTCTTCTATCAAGTGGCTCAACAAGATCAAAGAGATGGAGATGTATGATCTGATATCCTCCTTGAAGATATGAGGACATGCATGGAAGCTCAGAGATGCTAAATTAAGGGGTAACATTAGGAGACATTTCCTCTCATAGCAGATGGTGAACCAATATATCAGACTACCAGCAGAGTCAGTGGATATGAAGAAAGTACAGGCTTTTAAGGTACACCTGATCACAATTCTGCTTACTAAGGGAATCACTAGATACCTTGGGTGGTAAACAGAGGGCACAATGGGAACCATGTGTACTCAAACTCAAATGGTGCATCCGATAACTCATAACCACGAGTATACAAAGTAAAAAGAAAGAAAGAAAAAAAATGGCATACACAGCAGAGGCAAGTGCATTAAATATTTATTGCAAAAAGACAGGAACAATCACTGTGCATGTGGAACAGCTCCCTTTCATATTGCCATCTTTTTACAATAAATATTTAATACACTTGCCTCTGGTGTGTGCATCAACGGTTTTTCTTTTTTTCTGTCTCTACTTTGTGTAGTAGAGTGGGTACAGAAACCTTACAAATTAGTACAAGTTGCATAGCATACTGATATATCCATGCTACTGAAATGGAGGAGGAGGGAGAGTGATGGACCTAGAATTCCATTCTGACCTTAAGTTGCTATTACTATATACTATGTAAAACATGTTTAACCTACTCTTAACATAGCTGAGGGAAAGGGAACTTTTGCTCTGAAAATTGTGTGCATGGGGACGGTTGACTTCCAGTGGAAAATACTCTTATTGAGTTTGACGAGTGCTGCCAAACTTCCGTTTCTCACTCTCTGTCCCTCACTCTCCAGATCCTTTTACAAGTTTCCAGTTTCAGAAGCAAAGCAACAAGCTACCAGAAGTAGACATTTACAAGTGTCAAGATTTAAGAATGTTGTAGCATCCCACAAGTTGTAAAAACAGTATCTAAACACCACAGATTCCCAAACAGTAAGTTCAGATTTTGCCAGTCTTATACTCTTCATATATTTGTTCTGATTATTAGCACTCAGTTCCATTGGTAAAAGTGGGCCCCTCTTCGTCTATGCATAACTGTCTGCACACACAGGCGGACCTCAGCAGCACATGCATACTCTCCACACACCAAAAGCAGACCCACTCTGTGTGCAGCACTCTACTAGTTCAATAATCTTCCATGCAGCGTAAAACCTGTGTAAAACAAGAGGCAGGTGTTCCATTCTACAAGGTACCTGAGGTAAATCATTCAACACCCACATGGCACACGCCATGCTGTTCTTGGCTGCCATCTTGCTTGGCAGAGTGGATTCACAGGGCTAGCGGTGAGTCACCACTGAGAAGCAGACAGCTGCAAGGAGAGTTGGAACCAGGAGAGAGGAGGGTCTGCACTAGGAAATGGTGAGTTATTGTTGGGAGGTATACAGTGAGAGGTAAAATCCCACCAGGATCTGCTGTATCTGTCCTGCAGTCTCGGCATCAATCACCAAACAACAGACATGTTACCGTGGAAGAGCCAAAAGAGGGATGTTTTGGCTGCATCAGGACAGTCCCCACCCGCCCCAGATGCCAACAATTTTCCTGGAACTGCTGTTGCTGTTGTAGGTATATCTGGGCTTGTTAGCCTCGCCTCCATTCTTGGCTCTGTTAAGACTGATCCTTTTGTGCATCAGCTGAATCCCTACCCTGGCAGCAGGAATAGGGAGATGACCTGCCATTTCAGATAGAAGACTGGACTGCATAGAGGGTAAGAGTCAGACTAATTGTCCATTATCTGTCTTATATGAGAAACAGACCAGTGGTGCTGCCTCTTCTAAACCCTTCTCAGTAGAGTCACGTTTGTCCTCGTTGTAGTTTCTGACCCCATAGTGTCCCTGAGTATGTAGTGTCTAATCTTCACCTGCCCATCATTTTACTGTTTATACATCACCATCTTTAACCAGGAACAGCTTCAACAGCTGATAGCAAGGGATGCCCCTGGAGCAACAGAAGTGGCCGAGTGAAAGTGAGTCAAGTGGTGGGGTATATAGCAAAGACAGCAGCAATTCACTACCCTGGGCAGAGTGGCCCCTTTTCCACTATCTGCCACTAGCTACCACACTGCTGCTCCTCCATTTAACTGAATACCACAATCATTACACCGTTCTGTTGAGTCACCTTGTCACATTACTCTTTCATGCCTATGATATCACTGCCTGCCATGGGCTGCCTGCATCTGCAGAGCAACCAACAAGTTGTCAATTCTGGACAGAGTGAGGCAAATTTGTGACCGGGAAATCAATGGGAACCTCATCATCTCCTTTAATTTCTCTTACGTCAGGAAGGTCACAAGTGTGGGTCCCTCAGAGGTCAGTCATTTTCATTTCATTTTTATTTTTTATACTGGAGAGCAAGATGAGCTCCAGAGCCTTTTTTCATAAGGGACTAGTTGCACGGAAAGGTACAGGGTACAGAGCAGACACACTTAACAGTAAATACAGTGTACAGTAATAAATTTGACAAGTGGATAAAAGGTGCCATTTTAGGATGCTGTACGGGAGGGTTATGATCTAAACCTAAAGGTACAGGGCAGGCAACCTCACAATGAATACAGGGTACAATAAAAAAACAAAATACGTGGATAAAGTGCGATTTTAGGATGTAGAGAAACAGTTGCAGTGCGAATTGTCTGACATGTTGGTGAAGCCTAGAGCTGAAAGAATGAATGCTACCAATATCAGTGAGGCAGGTGGGTAAGTGGTTGTAAGGCTAACAGCTCTGTAGATCACGCCCTCTGTCTGGTGGTGGTTTTCCTGAATGGAGTGTGAAGGTAAATCTGGACTTGGAATGAATCCCCTGCGAGTTGGATGAGTGTTGGAAGAGATCAGAAATGCATGATGGGGTTTTCCTGAGTGCCACTTTGTAGAAGAATACAGCTGACCTATGGACCAGGTGATCTTCCAAGGAAGGGCAAGAGGTAACGCAATACAGATGGCAGTGGTGGGTATGAAATAAACTTGTGAGGAAGTGGCATACATTGTTGTATACAGTGCACACCTTGGACCCACACTTTTCAATATGTACATCTGAGATATGGGGAGGGGAAGGGTGCCTCTTTGCAGATAGTATGAAACTTGGCAGGGGGAGGGATACTATGGAATGGATTGCCAATACTCAAAAGTATATGGAAAGATTAGAAAAATGATCAGGCGTCTAGCAGTTGAAGTTCAATACCAAGATTTTCAAGGTAAAGCACATGGGGAAAGGCAATCTTAAAAGGGATTACTGGATTGAAGGCATGAGGGTGGGACACAGTACTGAAAAAGGGGATTTAGGGGTAGTCATGACGGTTACCAGGAAGTCCACTTCATAGTGCAGTAAGGCTTACAGGAAAGCCAGTAGAATGATGGGTGTACAAGTACAAGCAGAGGCTTTACCAGCAGAAGAAACGTGATCCTTTCCCTGTACAGGTTCTTAGTGAGGCCACACCTGGAGCATTATGTTCAGTTCTGGGGCCCACATTTGAAGATGGACCAAGACAGCTTGGAGACAGTCCAAAGGAGCATGATGAAATAAAAATAATACATGGTCAACAGGAAAATCATACGAGGAAAGGCTGCAAAGCCTAAATGTGTGTTCCCTAGAGGCCTGAAGAGAAAGGGGGCATGATAGAAACATTCAAGTTTCTGCATGGATCAACAGCGTAGACTCCTCAGAGCTGGTCAGAGAAATGATAGCTTATATACCAGCTCGCACAACTGCACATTAACTGGGGTGGTTTCAGGTGGGATGTGAGGAAGTACTTCTTCGTGGAATGGGTGTTGAACAAATGGAACAGTTTGCCTAGCAGTATGGCAAACCCCAAATCTGTCACCAGGTTCAAGTCAAAATGGGACAGATTCAGGGAGTCACTGGTGGTGGCAACCAGGGGCAGAGAGGAGGAAAATGGTCCCACAAAGAGGACGTGCACAGGATGCTCCATCTAGTTTGGCCATGCTGCCACACATTTTAGCAAGGGTCTCCAGGCAGACTGGATGGACCCCAGGGTCTTTTCTGCCTGTAAATTTGTCTGTTCAATGTTTAACCTATGACGACTCTCTAGCATTTGACCATTTTGTAACAGATTCTGGGGTGTTTCCATAGGTTTCATCAGGAGACTGGAACTTTTTGTTATAGTATGTCATTATTATAGCTGTGTCCTACTGACAAGCAATAGAAAAGACCAACGGTAGAAATGTACCACCCCAGTTTTCTCTGAATCTAACATGACATGCATGCGCAGGTCTCTTTAAAACTGTCAAAAATCAAGGGTTAGTTAGATGAAGGACTTATCTGGCATAATGATTAACAAGTTACATTTATTTCCATTCATTTGCCTGTCTCTCTTAGCTACTTGTCTTGACTCTGGTTTCCAAGCTAGGTCACTTGAATAATTGCCCAGTTCTATTTTTTCCCTGGCACTTCCCCCCATTCTTGCATAAGGGTGGTTATTGTTATGTTTGAGGGTCCTTGAACCATTGCAACCTTGTATACGCCACTGTGCTGCTTACTGCTGTTTTCATACCTTGCCTTATTTAGCTGGCCTCTATTTTTTGTTACCTAACTATATGTCTCTGATTAACTGTATCGCTGGTTATCACCCGTGTTATCCTTTATATTTTCTACTGTTGTTTTCCCATCCATTGCATTGTATTCTCTTGGGTCGTGCGTGAAAATAGGTAACGTTGTTGTCTAGTGCACCAACCCAGTCAACAAAAACTAAAAAATAAAATAAGTAACTACTATTGCTGCTTTAAGATAACAAAAAAAGTACTAACACCGTCCTGTAAATTAAAGGTCAAAAGTCAGTCACTTGGTTTCATTACAGACATATGTGAACACTGTTTTTTTGCTCTATCTTTTTGCCTTTCAGACATGTCTGGCCCAGCTGTGCTCCGGTTCCTGCAGGCCCTGTCCAGGCATGGCTAGTAATGTCAAGGTTTGTTTTTCTGTGCCCGTTACCTGTCCCTACTATCTGTGCCTCACCTGCTTTCCTTTTTGCTGGGATGAGGTCTCCCCTCAGATGCATTAAATACAATATACCTAAAGAGATTCCCTGGTTTCTAGGACAAAATTCACAGATGGTAACCGCAGAGCTCCACTTTCTATATTTCTATGATCTTTCACGGTACAAATATCTGTCATGCAGTGAAGAGTAGTCTGACAATAAACATCGACATTAAAGTTAATTTTCAACCCTGACTGTTATTCTTACTACTACCACCTACATTGTTCTCAGTGTTTACTGTACTTATAAACTTATAAAGTATGTTATTCATGTAACAAAAACAAGCAGCCTGAACTAGATGTAACTTATCAAGGTAACCAAACTTTGCAAAACTGTGGAAAATGCATCTTAAGGAGAGAGGAGAAAATTTTCTTTGGCATTTGTTAACATCCTTTTTTTCCCCCGATGAGGTAATGAGTCTCTGCCACTGCTCTATATTGTAGCCCATGCGCCATAAGCCAGTGGGCTACTACCCCTGCCTGTTGACCTGTACACAGATTAAAGGGCCTGGGTCTGCTACGGTGGTATTCGGGGGTTCTATCCCAGAAAATTAATGAGAATAGCACAGTGCCTCCACCCAGAGTAAGTTGCAGTGGGCTAGCTGTGTGACTGGTACAACCCCCTGGGACGCCGTACCCACCCACCTCCCCTTCAAACCACCTCACACACTGGATGCCAAACAGTTTCCCAATACCATATACCACATACACTTTATAGCTGATTCCCGCAAAACACCCTTCACACAGCAATTACAAGCAACAAAACACAGCTTTTTTCAGGCAAAGGGCTAGCTGTGGAGTGGAAGGATGGTTAATAAATTTACTCAGAACAATTAGTAACATATGGGCCCCTAGGTAAGACCACCCCAGATGCCCCCCCCCCACTGGTACTAGTGTTACCCTTTGTCCTCTCTGGGTACCCAGGAGCTGCAGGCCTGCTTGATGCTGAGGGTTGGCCAGCATTGGGGCCCTAGAAACAATGTAACTGGCCATAACAATTGAACAAACACTCCCCCTGATTGCCTGGGCAAGCCCTGGGTACTCACAGTCCTGGAGATCTGAAGAGTTCCTGGTGCAGAGGGCTTCCACCAGTCCAAGTTCATGGGGTCTCAATTCAAAGGAAGGCAAAACAAATGGGCAGCAGACAGTGTCCCGAAGACGTGAGCTTAATTGGAAGTCTGGCCGCTTGTTTCCTTGATTGAAAATCTGGCCGCTTGTTAAATTCAGCCTATTCAGGCCCACTGCAGAGCTACTGCACAAGGCCCACCAACTACAGGGAAACCCAGACCTAGGAGTGGCTCCACAGCCTGGCTCCCTACCAGGTCACAGGTGCCCTAGCACCTCAGCATGCACCAGTGGCCCCCTGCACCCAGCAGACCTCACTGGATGGGGTTTAGCTGGTTCCCCACCTGGCTCTGAAATTATGCTGGGGATCCCTGGGATTCTCTTCTCTCATACAAGATCAGCTTTGCTGTGAAGCCAAATAGTTTCTTCACACTTTCTGCTCAACCAGCCTCTTAGCAGCAGGCTCAGTTCCACTCTAGAGCAACGGTTCTAGTCCACAAAAGGATCCAAACAATGGCCACAGGTATCTGAAGCCTGGGGCACCTGCTCTCTCTGTCTCTCAAATCCTCTCTTTCACTCTCTGCTTTAAATCAGTTTCCAGCTTTTCTCTGGCATACTCACAGTTCCTGGGAAATCTCCTCCACAGCTCAAGCTGTTTTCAGTCCCAAACTGATGCAGGATGGCTGCAGCAGAAGTCTCCAATCAACACAGAAAACTTCAAAGGAATGACTGGAACATTAGCTCAGAATCCGCCACTTCTCCCAATCAGCAAGAACACTTCTTCACTGCTTCTCTGACAAACTTCGCTTTTCTCCAAATTAAGCACTAAGAAAGGCCTTAGATGTTTTCTTCTGTAGCACAGAGCCCTCCTGACTCGATCAGAGCCAAGCCACAGACTGAATTCACTGCCCCAAGTCTCTGGGATTTAACTTGAGAATCCTGCCCTCTAATTGGCTGTCTCCAGTCATCTATCACAATACTGAACCCTCTTTGATTATTGATTTGTTGCGTCTCTTGGCACCTTAAAATAGTTAACACCTCCTCCCATCAGCCCTCTCAACAGTCTTTGGACGCCCAGTTATCCTACTGGCTGTTTTTAAGGGTTAAAGTATTACAAATATGGTTGCTCCCATTCAGTCCACACAGTTCAACAGCAGTCTCCCAGCTTTCAGATGCCCCTGCAGCCAGAGACAAAACAGTCTCATTCTACATTTTGCCCATTTCCCAAAACCAGAATCTGCTCCTTTTCCAGTGACTCCCAAATTAATTCAGCTGGACCCTCCTGCTGCTGATCCCTGCCTTTGTTATGATCAGTCCCCCAGGCAGTGATCCAGCTAATTAATATTCATGAGGTCTGGTATAAATATTCATGACCCCCCTCCCCGATTCCCCAGTGCTCACAGCGCTGTTTCAAAGTTATGAGGCTGCTCCTTCTAGTCTTTCCCCAGGTATCTGACCCCTGTTTAGCTGAGGGGGGGGTCTAGAACACCAGGAGATAATTTTCCTACTGCTACAGCAGTCCCAGGCCACAATGCACTACTGCGCATGCATGGAAGTCCCCGGTACTCTGCAAGCTGCCAGGCAAATGCCGACTCCTCCATCTAGCTCCTCCAGCACTGATGCAAAGCTACAAATACCACAGGGCCGGAGAAAGGATCAAGGGCACCAACACAGGATCGGGAGAACTACGGGGGAAACAAGGACCGGGCAGCCCAACAGTGCTAAACAGGTAAGCCCCCACGGGGGTGGGGTTGCACTATTATAGGACCTGACACACTTCTCACAGGATGAAATCAGTCATTCTATTTGATATGTACATCTCCCATCTAGTCTACCTATTATACATGATGAATGACATAGGTTCAATGATAAGATAATTTTTTTCCATTACATTGATACATAAAATTTGTCGGCAGATAAGGACCACCTGGCTCATCTAGTCTGCCCATTTTTTCTGCCTTTAACTTATGCTGCAGATTGTAATTGATCTGCGGCTTTCCTACTCTTCCCTTTTTCTAGGGTTCCCTTGTGTGTGTCCCATGAATTTTTAAATTCCTCCACCATTTTTCCCCTTCCACCCCTGTGGAAAGTCTGTTCCAAGCATCACCCCCCCTGCAAATAATTACTTCCTCATATTACCCCTGATTCTTCCTCCTTCCAACTTCATTTCATGTCCCCTAGTTCTTGTCCCTCTTCTCTTCTGAAAGATGCTACCCTCCTGTACCTTACTGATTCCTTTATGGTATTTAAACGTCTCTATCATGTTCTCCCTCTCTATTCGCATCTCTAGAGAATACATATTGAGATCTTTCAGCCTCTCCTCTAATGACTTCTGGTGCAGCCCCTGTAGCATTTTTGTAGCCCTTCTTTGGACTGCCTCCACTCTATGTCCTTTCTGAGATGCGGCCTCCAAAACTGGACACTGTACTCCAGATGAGGTCTCTGTAATGATCCGTATAGTGGTATTACCACCTCGTTTTTTCTGCTTGTGATGCCTCTCCCTATGCACCCCAACATCCCGCTGGCATTTCTAACTGCCTTTTCACACTGTAGGCCACCTTTAGGTCCTCAGACATAATTATTTCTAGATCCCTCTTCTGTTTGGTAGCCGACAGTACCCCCCAACCCGAGTACTCCTCTCTTGGGTTCCCGTGACCTAAGTGCACAATTTTGCACTTCTTTTCATTGACTCTCAACTGCCATACATGTGACCAATCCTCCATCTTGCCCAGGTCCCTTCTCATTCTTTCCACACACACACATACCCCCGGGTGTGTCTACCCTATTGCAGATTTTTGTGTCATCTGCAAAGAGGCACACCTTCTCCTCCAGCCCTCTGCAATGATGCTTATGAAGACACTAAACAGGACTGGGCCAAGCACCGATCCCTGAGGCACCCCACTGATCACCTCCCTTTCTACAGACTGAACTCTATTCACTACCACCCTTTGTGTCCTACCACTCAGCCAATTTCTAACCCAGTTAACCACCCTGGATCCGACTCTCAGGCTACTCACTTTGTTTATTGGCCTCTTATGCGGGACGGGTATTTAAGGCCTTGCTAAAATCCAGGTAGGTCACATCTACCGACCCTCCCTAATGAATCTCCTTTGTCACCCAGTGGAAGAAATCTATCAGGTTTGTTCGGCAAGACCTGCCTGCTCTGAAACCGTGCTGTCTCAGATCTTGCTGTCCGTTGTATTCAAGGTATGTCACAATCCTTTCCTTGAGTAATGAATCCATCAATTTTACTACCACTGAGAATAGGCTGACTGACCTATAAGTTACCAGCCTCCTCCTTGCTCCCACTCTCATAAAGAGAGACAACATTCGCCCTCTTCCAGTCTGCCGGAACCACATTTGTTTCTAATGATTTGTTGAACAAGCCTGTCAGTGGTCATGCTAGCTCCTTTCTTAGTTCCTTTAGAATTCTGGGATGTATTACATCTGGCTCCGTTGCTTTATCTATTTTCAGTTTTTCTAATTCCTTTAGGACTCCCTCTACTGTGAACAGACTGATGTCTACACTCCTCCCCTTGGTACTTACACCTAGCTGTGGTCCCTCCCCATCCCCTTCTACCGTGAACACTGAACAAAAATATTTGTTCAGGATTTCTGCTTTTTCCTGGTCCCCATCTGATGACCCCCTCCCCTTCCTTTTTAGTCTCACAATCCCACCCCCAGTTTTTCTCTTCTCTCTAATGTATTAAAACAGGTCTTGTCTCCTTTTTTAATTTCCTTGGCTATTTTTTCCTTTGTGTGTGCCTTGGTTTTTCTGACTGCTTTCCCCACCTCCTTTAGCTTTTCCAGATACGATCCTCTATCTTCCTTCATCTGTGTTTCTTTGTATTTTCTGAATGCTGTCTTTTTTCCCTCACTCTCCCTGTCACCTTCTGTGGGAACTACAGTGTCTTTTTCTTCCTCTTTGTTTTACATATTTGCCTAACACAAAGGCTCGTGGCTTCCGTTATGGCTCCCTTAAGATGTGCCCATTATTCCTCTACATCCCCTTTTCCCACTCTACACTCTAGGGCTTTCTTCAGACAGAACTCCATCTTTGCAAACTCGACCCTTCTGAAATCCATAACCCTTGCCTTTGTGTGGCTGGATTCCTCTACTATCCTCACATTAAACCATACTATACTGTAGTCGCTGGACCCTAGGTGATTTCCCACTTCTACATCCATCACCCTTTCTCCACTAGTGAGAACCAGGTCCAATACTACCCCCTCACGGATGTGTTCTACCACTAGCTGTTTGAGTCCCATCCCCTGAAGAGCTTCCAAGATGTCTCTGCTCCTTGCTGTGGCTGCAGTATGGGTGCTCCAATTGACATTTGGCAAATTGAAGTCTTCCATCAGCAATATCTCCCTTTTTGCTGCCATTTCATGGATTATTTTCACTAGCACATTGTCAAACTCCTCCCCCTGTGCTGGAGATCTGTACAACACACCTACTCGAATGGCAGTATCGTTCCCCATTTCCAGCGTAACCCACAGTGCCTCCCTTACCTCCCTTATGCCCTGTATGTCTGTCACTTTTATTTCCTCCCTAACATAGATAGCAGCTCCCTCCCCCTTTTTTCCTACCCTATTGTTTTGGAACAGAGTGTACCCTGGCACAGCTATATCCCAGACATGGTTCCCTGTATACCATGTCTCGGTTACAGCAACAATGTCCCGGGTCAGCCTCTGGCATCAAGGCCATTAGATCTGAGATCTTATTTGCCAGGCTGCTGGCATTCGTACATATGGCTTTCCACAGTCTGTCAACCGTCTTTTTAATTTTTCCTCCCTTGACCTTGTGTTTTACCTCTAGTTTTTTTTTTCCAGTAGTACTACTACTGAGTCCTATTTCCATCTGTGTTTGTTTACCTCCCTTCTTGTTCCTGCTAGTCCTTTTTTGCATTCCATGATTAATTCCTGTTTTGGGGTGAGTTACAGCCAAGTTCCTATCTTCTAGGGTGTCTTTTATAGGGTCATTTCCCTCCAGCTCCCCCTTCCTCAGTTTAAATGCCCAGTGCACACATCAAATATTTGGCCCAGTGCTCTTACTTCTTCCCTTGTTAGGTGCAGTCCATCGTACCTGAAGAACTTCCTCTCCCAGAAGTCTCCCCATGCACCAATGAAGTAATAGCCTCTTTCTTGACACCAGCTCTGTAACCACTCGTTGAACTCTTTGATTTCTTTACTCCTGATCTTCTCTGTGCTACCGCACTTGCCCCACAGAGGAAGGACTTCAGAGAAGGCCAGGGAGGTCGTTTGAGTGGCCAGTTGGTCTCCTAGTTTAACTAGGTTTCAGTTGGCTTCCTCTACCGACTGCCCTGCCAGGTCATTTGTCCCCAGGTGTATCTGGATCTTCAGGTCCTCCCGTTCTTTCTCTGCTATCTTTCTGAAGCGATCAGTGTCACTTATTGTTGAGGCCCCCGGGAGGCATCTGACTACAACCCTTGTATATCTGTAGTCACTCAATTGGGTCTCTACCTCCCTGATCATGGAGTCCCCCACGATGGGTACTTTTCTACTTCTTTCCTTCTTGTCCTTTATGTTGCCTCCACCATTCTCCTTATCTGGTTGAAGTCTTTGCCCTTTGACTGGTTTGTTGTCCTCTTCCACTTGGCCAAAATCGTTTTCCTCTGTCAGTGGTAAAAAGCAATTTGCAGTTGGGGGTCGTGGCAGGGAGAAGGTTTAGCTGATCCATCCTGCTGAGTTTACTTCCTCCCTTCTGTACCCCACGGACCGGATCTTCTCTGTGGGAGTGGACTTCTTGGGGGGAACTGATGTTGTGAAATATGATGGCATGGATTCCAATTTCTGTTCCAACATAGCCGGTCCCATAGCTGAGATATCTCATGGACAGCATTTACTCCTTTTTCCCAGTCCATGGGTTGAGGGTGTTTCTCTGCAACCATAGTTTGGTAATGGAACCAAATGGAACCTTAGAGGGGGGGGGGGTTAAAGCCAGAGATCAAGTAGGGTCTGCAATGTTACAGTAGGTAAGGAAAATGAGCAGACTAGGTGGGCCAAGCAGTCCTTATCTGTCATCATTTCTGTTTCTGTGTAATGACTTCATCTGCTGCCCTAGAGGGGATATTCCGCAAGTATATATCCTCCTTCCCAGTTAGGGTCAGAGGTATGGCTCCCAGGACTAGGGGAATTATTGTTAGGGGCAAGGTGATATTCAGGATTATCACTGTCACTTCCGATATTGTAGCCCTCTATCAGAACAATCTATGGCAACTCAAAAATATATGCGTGTGGGAAGCACCTAATCCTCCACTCTCTCTCCAGCAGATGGCAGTGACTCTCTCACCCCACTTACATTGCAGCAGAGGGTTGATATAACATCTCACAATAAATCTCGTATCATGAACATTCTTGCTAGGATGGAGAATATGTTGTCCTATGGTTCATACTCAATATATTTATCCAGTCCTCCTCTAATTTGTATCTCATTCTCTACCTCCCATTTCATTTCTATGTGGCCTGCTACTGTACCTTGAAATCCCTTCATTGTGCATTACAAAGCCAAAATACTTTTTTCTGTAACTGATTGTTCATAATCTGTTTCATTAATACTGCAAGGAACCTATGTGGAAAGCATGTACTTTTTAATAAAAATAATGCTGAAATTCAGAATATAGGTCTCAAAACTGAGATTTTGGGGGATTATCATCTGCAGACGTGGCAGATCCTTTTTTCTGCCTGTTTTACATAATGGACAAGCTAATGTTAGGAGCCACTATGTCTCACGACTTTTTCAAGCCTAAAACCCAAGCCTGTTATGCCAAGAAACAGGTAAGGTAGATGAAGCTGCCGATGGAGAGATAAAGTTAACAACTTTCCAGTCCACAATTTAGTAAACAAAAAAATGTTATTTATCTATTTATTGAAATGTTTCATCAGGAAGGGCACAATGAACAACAAGTTGCTCGTCTCACGGTATGTCCTGGGGGAGAGGGGAAGAGTATGTGCAACCAAACCAGAAACAATTATGCAGAGATAACATGACATTGTCCATATAGCTTATGATACAGAGAACACTATACATAATAAGTGCATATGCATACATACAATACTAATAATTATGCAATAATTCATGGAGGTTTGATAAGAGCTAAGTGCTGAAGTACATACTATTCTGAAGGATAACTTAAAATACTGGACAAGTTAGCAAGTGAATATTGACTATTGACTATTTTAAGGATAAATTCATTGCCATCTGGAATGCCTCGGCTCCTTTCATACGGACCAGAGTCTGTGGGCTTCACCTCCCCTGGATCACCCCCAAACTACTGGCCTGCTTCAGGGAGCGTGATCAGGCCTGGAGAAAACACAAATCTACTAAACATCCAAACGACTACGCCAAGTATAGAATGCTACACAATTCATGTACTAAAGCTACTAGATTGGCTAAGTCTGATTATTTCAACTCCTCATTCCTGACTAACACTAACTCTCCATCTAAATTCTGAAGGGTAGTTCATGCCCTATTCTCTCCCCCCTCTCACCTTCCCCCTCCAGTTCTCAAAATAAATAATTCCTTAGTTTCCAACCCTGGCTCTGTGGCCAATGAATTTAATGCCTACTATACCTCATGCACCATGTTTCTTCTCAATTCCCTCTCCCCATTGCCACCTACTAACTTCAGCCCTTCGCCTCAGTCAGTGCCTACCCCTCACCCATTTTCCTTTTCTACTATCTCCTCTGATGAAGCTCTTAATGCTCTCCTATCCCTCAACCCCTCTAAAGGCTCCTCACCAGATGAGCTCAATCCTAAATTCTACCTTTCTACTCCTGCAATTGCTTATCCTATCTCCCTAATTCTTATCCTGTCCTTTATTTCTGCCCAAGTACTGTCATCCTGGAAACATGCTGTAGTCCTTCCTCTCCCCAAGGGTGGTGGCACATCCACTCCTGGCAACTATCACCCCATTTCCCTCCTTCCTACCCTTGTCAAACTTCAAGAACATTTAGTTCTCTCTCAGCTATCACCCTTCCTCTCTGATTCCTCCTTCTTCACCCCCTTCCAATCTGGTTTTCAGAAGAACCACTCAACAACCACCTCCCTCCTCAGGCTTACTGACTCCATCCTTTCAGGGATGGACGATGGCCTGATTACCTCAGCCATCTTTGTCGACCTAGCCAAAGCTTTCAACACTGTTTCCCATCCCCTGCTTCATGATTCACTCTTCTCAGCTGGCCTTGCTCTGTCAGCCACCAACTGGTTTAAATCCTACTTCATTGGCAGGACCCAGTCAGTGAGAGTCCTTGATTCCATCTTCCCTCCACTCTCCATCAACACTGGTGTCCCTAAGGGATCAGTGCTTGATCCCCTACTCTTCTCCATTTTCCTTAATGTTCTTCCCACAGCCTGCTCATCCTCTTCTATCCACATGTACACTGACAATACTGTTTTGTACAGTTCCAGCAAAACCTCTGCTGCTGTGCAAACCAGCTTACAGCATAACTTCAACCAAGTTCAGCTCTGGTTTGCTCCTCGCCAGCTTTTTCTAAATGCCAAGAAGACAATCTCAATGACCTTTGGCACCAGGCAGTGACTCTCTAGGCTCCTGGCCCTACCCACCTTCCACACCCTTGGTGGGACCATCCTGGAGGGCACCCCCTCATTTAGATATCTGGGAGTTTGGTTGGACCAGCATCTCAACTTCTCTGTGCATATTGATGCTATCCTGAAGAAACTGCGACTCAAGCTTGGTGCTCTGTACAGGAATCATTGTTGCATCCCACTGACTGCGAGGCGTGAAATTGTCCAGAAGATGATACTTCCTATCTTTGACTACTGTGACGTAGTCTATGGTGCTGCTCTCAAATCTTCCCTGACCAAGTTGGACAGTCTTTTTGACTCCTTCTGCAGCTTTGCTATCGACTCCTCTTCCTGCTCCCACCACTGTGAACTCTATCACTTTCTAACCTTCCTTCCACTAGGTCACAGATGCATCTCTCACTGTACCAAACTAACCTCCAAATTCTGGTTCGGGGGCTCCCCTCCTATCTCTCATTCTCTCTCTCTCCACTCCACCTCCCCTCACCCACTCTCTCAGATCAAATGACGCCCACATCTTGACGGTCCCTCACTGCTCCACGCTCATCAGCCAGACAGGTTTCACCCATCAACTTCCTAAAATTTTGAATTCCCTCCCCCCAAAATATGACAGTCCTCCTCCAACTACTCCCCTACCTGTGCCCTACACAATTACCTTTCCCTCAGCTGTTCCTGCTTTAACCCACCTTAATACCTATCCCCAGTTTCTGCCTTCCTGCCATGACCCCCCCGGAGGGTTCTCTACATCCTGAAGGGGGAAATCAGGAAATGGCTACCCCTTCTCCTCATATTTAGTTCTTGCCTCCCCTCCTCCTTCTCCACCTGCCCTTTTGGATCACCAGTGTGCACAACCTAACCTCATCCTTCTTACTCCAACAGCACTTGAGTACTACCTCGTGCCTGCTCCTGGAATACTCATGCACTATAAATGATTCTATCACATCATTACTGTTTTGTATGATCATATGTTCTTTTGTATGATTTTGGACATGTATTGTAATTTACCCAATGTTCCACTACTGTTTATTGTACAATACCTTGTGTTCCAACTGTTGCACAATCTTACAATGTTGTATTGTTTGTACTAACTACACACCATTGTAACTGATCATCCTTCACAACCCTATGTAACACCTCCCCCCCCCCAGGTCGCACCGTGAGATGAGCAACTTGTTGTTCAGTGTGCCCTCCTGGTGAAACATTTCAATAAATAAATAAAAGAAGAGGTAGCAGGAAAAGGGTATAAGAGGAGGGTATGGAGTAGGCATAGTAGTTAGGAGAGGAGAGAAAACAGTAGAGGATGGGGGCTCAGAAAATGGAATAGATCAGGAGGAATAAGGAAGAGGGGAGGGAAGGGGGAAACAGGGATTAGTCACAAGTACAATTTATTGAGAGGAAGTTGTTCAGTGCAGAAGAGAAGGAGTAAGGGGAGGATGATTGACACATCTGATGAGGAAGAGCATTCCATAATTTGGGGAAGCAATTAGGGAAAGCCAGCTGACCAACCACAGGGGACTACCATTGAATGGGCGTCAAAAGATCTGCAGGAGTGGGCAGGTGGAGAGACAATGGAGAGCAAGGAGGTAAGGTGGGGGCGGAGGGTAGTGTACCATACCAGAATTTAGACACATATTCGGCACAGTGGAGGTATCACTGGTTTTCTAGTGAGGAGAAAGCCAGAGAATGGTAAAGATCACAGTGATGGGTTGTGGGGAGGAGTCAAGAGCGAAACAACAGAAGGAATTAAAGAGGGTGTCCAATCTGGATAAGGAAGACTTGGGAGCAGCACTGTAGACTACATCACAGTAGTCAAAGATAGGTATCTTCATCTTCTGGACAAGTTCACGCTGAGCCTGTAGCAGGATGCAGCTATGGTTCCTGTATAAAGCACCTAGCTTGGGGTGCAACTTTTTCAAGATGGTGTCCACATGACCAGAGAAACTGAAGTGTTGGTCAAGCCACACCCCAAGGTACCGAAAGGTTGAAGTGTCCTCAAGGACTGTCCCATCAAGGATGTGGAAGGAAGGCAGGGAAGGGAGCTTAGAAAGCTTCTACCTAGTGCCAAAGGTCATTGAGACTGTCTTCTTGGCATTAAGAGAGAGCTGATGGGAGTAAAACAATGCTGAATTTTATCGAAGTCATGCTGGAGTCTGGGTTATTACATCATCACGGGACTGGCCAGAAGTGAAGATGACCGTGTCATCAGTGTACATGTGGTTGGAGGTAGATGAGCAGGTTGAGGGGAGATCTTTTAGAAATATGGAGAATATGATGGGACCCAATACGGAACCCTGTGGGACGCCAGTATTAATCCGGAGGGGAGAGAAAATGGTGTGTGCTATTTTGACAGACTGGGTCCTACCTACCAGGTAGGCTCTGAATCAGTTTGTAGCAGAGGTGGCTAAACCTGCTGCAGAGAGGAAGTTCAACAGAAGGGTGTGTGAGACGGTCTTGAAAGCCCTGGCAAGGTCGACAGAGATAGCGGATGTGATTTGGCCACGGTCCGTCCCTGAGAGGATAGTCAGTGAGCCTGATCAGGGAGGTGGTGGTGGTAGTGGAATGGTTCTTCCGGAAGCCATATTGGAATGGAGTAAAAAAGTAAGTATCAGAAAGGTAAAAAGAGAGTTGTGAGAGAACCAGATGTTCTTGCAGCTTAGCAAGGGTAGGAAGGAGAGAAATGGGATGGTAATTTACTGGTATGGAAGACTCACGTCTCT
Organism: Neoceratodus forsteri; assembly: GCA_016271365.2. Classification (NCBI taxonomy): domain Eukaryota; kingdom Metazoa; phylum Chordata; order Ceratodontiformes; family Ceratodontidae; genus Neoceratodus; species Neoceratodus forsteri. Next base: position 400,428,821 of record CM028136.1, on the reverse strand, counting down.
TGGGCAGAGGGAGAACAATGGTGTGCTTCCAAGCAGAAGGGATGGAGGCTGTTGAGAAGGAAAAGGTTGAGAAGATCAGACAGAGGAGCAGCAATAGCAGGGAGCTGATAGGTATTGCAGCTTAGGGTCCAAACCATCAAGTGAGCTGCCCTTGGAACAATTGAGAGCATATAATGCTACCAAGGTGCGCGAGGGTGAAATTTTAGAGAAAAAGAAGGCATTAGATAAGGAGGGAGATCTGGGAGAGGAGGGTGAGGCAGCAGGCAAGGAAGATGGTAGTGAAGCTAGGAGGGCAGAGGCACAGGAGGTGAAATAGAAATTAAATTTGATGGCAACGGTAAGATGATTGGAAATTTGAGTGTTGTGTATTATAAGAAGCAGTGCAAGTGGAGTGGACGGAGGGGGAGAGAAGAGGGAGTGATTTACCTTCCAGAATTTGGAGGGATTATCTATGTTAGACTAAAAGGTAGAGCACAGGTATTCAGCTTTAGCTAATCAAGTAGCTTTTGTGCACTTGTTGCGTAGAGTGCTCTAAGTGTAGTCGCTGGGAAGCTTAGAAGTTTTGAAACTTTGTGAATTTTCCAGGCTTGATCACGTGCTCTTAGGCAAGCCAAGAACTCAGGAGTTATCCATGGGAGGTGGTTACTCCTAACCCCGGTGCAACTCAGCAGGGCATGGTTATTCCATACCTCTAGAAACTTACCATGAAAATAGGCTGTAGCCTCATCGATGGAGTTAAGACAAAGCAGTAGGCTCCCAGTTGGCCAGGGCCAGGTAATTTAGGAGGGGGGTGAGGTTCAGGGATTTGTGTGAATGGGTTTGTAGGTTTTTGTGAGGGGCCTTAGTCCGGTGGATTTTGTGTATAATGAAGGTCATATGATGGTCATTCTGAGCATCAGGTAGAACACCAGATTTCATTACCCAGTGTGGGTGGGATGTTAGGGATCAGTCAATTAGGGAGGGGTTTCTGGTTATGTAGTTCATATTTATGGCTCAGTTATGAGTTGTGTTTGATGATGGGCAAGGATGTCATTACATGCTTTGTTTAAAGATGGGGAGAGCAAGTTTAGGTGGAAATTGCCCATCATATATAACTCACCTGAAGGGGTATGAGAAACTATTGTATTGATGAGATCGGTGGTGTCAGAGGTGGGGAGGCCTGGGCAGCAATAGGTACCAGCGATATATATAGGTATCGAGAATGGAACGGAAAGTTTTATTACAAGTGCCTCGTAGGCTTTGGGGGTTGATGTGGAGAGGATGGAGGTAAACTGTATGGTAGAGGAGACATAAATTGCCACATCTCCGCCCCTACCTGTTCGCTCTTGCTGGGATATGGTGTAGCCCGGGATGGAGGGAAAGGTGTCAGCTATTTTTTTATTTAGCCACGTTTCTGTAAGGATGATAATATCAGGGGCAAGGGAGGCAGCTAGTGGCTGTCGAAGGTCTAACTTAGGGCGTAGACTATGTTTATTTAGGTGTAAGATTTTTAACCCACGGGAAAGAACAAGGGGGTGGTTATGGGAAGGGCCAGCAGTTACAGGTGCTGTTAATGGTGCACCCAGGGGGCACGGATCTGGATTTGGGTTGATGTCACCAGAAGATAAGACTAGGAGTGCGATGATCATGAGGCGAATTTTCACAATCTTGTACCAGGGCAGAGATCTTGATAGACATGAGATTGGGGGGTGGGGTGGGAGTGGGGAGACTGGAAAGTAAAGAGATGAAGTGGTGTAGGGAGGCTGGCATAGAGAGATGCACATGGACAGAAGGGGTAGTGTGTCCATGCAGCGAAGGCTGGAGAGGGTGTCCTGGCAAGATTGTGCGGGGGGGGTGAAGCACGGGAAGGCTAAAGGGGACAGACAGTTTTGGGGGGATTGGAGTGAGAGTGAGGTGAGGGAGACAGAGTGCAAGAAGAAGAGCAAAGGACAAGCGATGGAAGAAAAGAGACATATCAAGCGATGAGGATACTACTGAGGGTAAGGACATAGTGGGAGTTAAACAGCACTTAGGAGAAAAGCATAGGAGCAAGAGTGACAGGGCAACAGTAGAGAATGGGGTTACACCTAATAATATAATCAAATTTGTCTGGAATTATGTTGGCTTGCAGTCACTGTAAAGATGCTTCATTGGAGGAAGTCAGATAGCTTCCAGCGGAGGATATTGCTGAGTTCCATTTGGTCGAGCTGCACTACTGGGTGAAGTCCAAGGAGCAGTTAGTGGATTTAAAGACTGATGAGGGTAGGCAGGTGGGAGAAAATCTGCAGCAGAGAAAAAGCTCAGAAAAAGATCAGCCAAAAAGCTGAAAACAGCCAGAGCTCGGTGTAGACGGGCAGGTTTGCAGTCACACCCAATTATAGAGTTATCGCCGATGGCAGCCAATCGCTGTACAGCTGTGTGCAAGCACCAAAAATGAAATGAGAAATGAAAATTTTCTGATATTCCTGAGGTGGCTGTACCTTCCAATTCAGCTGGTGGCAGAGGGGCAGGCAGTCGGAGGCAGTAGAGGGAGTCGCTCGGCTGGGGAGCATGCCCAATCAGGGGCTCGATCGTAGGGAAGAGAGAGAGAAAGAGAAGGCAGATGCTTATTTTAGCTAGGTTGGAGATTGGGGGGGGGCAAGGGGAGACAGAGACATGGAGACAGAGGAGCAGCAGGGGGCTAGAGGCGTCAGGTGAAAGATTAGTTAAATCGGGGGACAGGGATTAGCACAGCAGTTTGGAGAAACAAAAGAACTGGGGGCAGGGTGGGTCAACGCTAAGCACCGAGGGAGGTTGCGGCAGGAGAAGGCAGTGGGGGGGAGGAAAAAAAGATTGAAGATGCAGGAGTAATTGGAAGAGCGGGAAACAAGGCTTTGAAATCAGGCTCACAGAGGGGAATCACAGGGAAAAGCCAGTGGTTAGGAGAGAGAGAGAGAGAGAGAGAGAGAGAGATAGGGAGAGAGAGAAAAAGTTGTGAGCATTAAAAGGCAGAATAGAAGGGCAGAAGCAGGCACAATTATAAACAGTGCAACAATTTAAGTAAATTCTAGCTAGTTAGCTCAGCAGTACAGCACAATAAAAATGCAGTCAATTTCTAGCCTATCTAGCTAGGTAAATGCAATAGTACAGGAACATAAAACAATTCAATTTTGTAGCAGAGAAAAAGCTCAGAAAAAAATCAGCCGAGAAGCCGTAAACAGCCAGAGCTCAGTGTAGATGGCAGGACTGCAGTCACATCCAATCAGATGGAGTTATCGCCGATAGCAGCCAATCGCTGTACAGCTGTGTGCCAGCGCCAAAAATGAAATGAGAAATTAAAATTTTCCAGTTTTCCTGAGGTGGCCGTACTTTCCAATTCAGCTGGTGGCAGAGGAGCAGGTGATCGGCAACAGTAGAGGAAGCTGCACCACTGGGGAGCATGCCCAATCAGGGGCTTGATCTTCCAATTCAGCTGGTGGCAGTGGGGCAGGCAGTCGGGAGCAGTAGAGGGAGCCACACTGCTGGGGAGCATGCCCAATCAGGGGGTCAATCTTCCAATTCAGCAGGTGGAAGAGGGGCAGGTGGTCGGCAGTGGTAGAGGGAGCCACACTGCTGGGAAGCATGCCTGATCAGGGGCTCAATCTTCCAATTCAGCAGGTGGCAGAGGGGCAGGCTGTTGGTGGTGGTAGAGGGAGGTGCACCGCTGGGGAGCATACCTGATCAGGGACTCAATCTTCCAATTCAGCTGGTGGCAGAGGGTCAGGCAGTCAGCGGTGGTAGAGGGAGCCGCACCACTGGGGACCACGCCCCGATCAGGGGCTTGATCTTCCAATTCAGCAGGTGGCAGAGGGGCAGGCAGTCAGCAGCGGTAGAGGGAGCCACACCGCTGGCAAGCATGCCTGATCAGGGGCTCGATCTTCCAATTCAGCTGGTGGCAGAGGGGCAGGCGGTTGGCAGCGGTAGAGAGAGCCACACCGCTGGAGAGCACACCCAATTAGGGCTCGATCTTCCAGTTCAGCTGATGGCAGGGGGCAGGCGGTCGATGGTGGTAGAAGGAGCTGCACTGCTGGGGAGCACGCCCACTCAGGGACTCGATCTGAGGGAGAATAAAGCCTAAGATTGAGCCCCTGAATAAAGTCAAGCCCCTGAATAAAGTCAATAATTTTGTTGAAAGACTGTTCACATAGAAAAGCGTGTGGATCAGCACAGTATGAATGGGGAGGACACCATAAATACTGCTGGGAGAGAGCACTATCTGCTACCATGAGGCTTAGTAAAGAGAAAGCACTCTTAAAACAGGCTAAAATATGAAGAAAACCATTTCAGAAAACAAAAGGTGAGAGTTAGTGGCCTCGCCAAGGATTCAGTGGGGTAAAGGATTAAGACTCTGTGCTAAAGTGGCTGGAAGAGGGCTCTTTTGCTAAACCTGGAGAGTATTTTATGTAATATTCATCACATGTATCCAATTTCCCCCACCCAGTTCAAAACAATGACCTGTCAAAATGTTGCAGTTGTACCTGGGCCCCCTTTCACAGGATGCAGTTTTTAAAGTTGCCTGAGGGATCCCAGAAGTGGGTGTGAGTAGGAATACAGTGTCATATCACCTAGACCTCAGACAATCCACTCAGCTTAAACAGAAAAGTTTTGGTGGCATGAAGCAGTTGCTCTGAGAACTCCCAGCCAAACTCTGAATTCTGCGAGGTAGCCGCACATATGTATTCAGTGATCTGAGAGGCACAGACAAGTTTACTGAGCAAATAAGAGCATAAATCCAAAAACAGAACAACCGTATCATTGAATCTGAAGCAGAAGACTCTGCATGACCTACAGAGCTATGGCTAGATGCAGTGGTGATGTATACAGTTAATGTTCATTGACAGTCTTACAGGGTGAACTGACAGCTGCTTGCTGTCCCTCCAATATGATGCTTCTAATCCTATCACTCCTCCCCATCCTATTTTCCCGCCTCTCCCTCCCATCTACTAGATATCCTTGCCTTCCCACCTCCATTTCCATCTCCTCTCCCCCTTCTCCCTCTCCCACCCTTCCTACCTTCTGCATCCCCACGCTATCCCATTCTTCCTGGCATCCTGGAGGCAGTCTCCTCACTTCTCTTTGGTTTCACCTTGAAGCCCTCAGGTGCCTCCTTCCCTCTTACCTCTCTCATCCATGCCACCCTCTCCCCTTACCCCTCCTTTCCCCTTAAATGACTCACAGGCTCCTTCAAGCTCCTTGTCTCCTTGTTGTTTATAGTAGCAGGTGATACTGAGCTCAATCCCAGCACTACCCACCAGTTTATTGCTGTAGATTTTTGTAACATTGCCCCCCGGGTCACACCTGGGAATGAGCCTTGGCTAAGTGTGCCTCTCACAGTTACCAATTTTCAAATAAATAAATAAATAATCTTCCTCTCATCTCCCCAAATGACAGAGTGATCCATGTCCATATCCAAACTTCCTCCTCAAGACTAACCAGTGGCAATTGCTCATGGTTTAATTTCAAGCCTAAAGTTCTGGTGATTTTGGAGTCTTGGGTCTCCCCCAAATTGCTGATACTGCTGTTGCAATTCCCAGGTACACAATCACCTGGCAGAATCGTGTTTAGAGGGGCTGCGGAGTTGCAATCCGCCTCTCCTCTAGCATTCAGTTCAAGCCTGCGCTCTCCGTCACATCCCCTTCTGCCTATGAGTTGCTTCTCCTTAAGCTCCCCCTCCCCTTCTCTGTCCCTATATTTGTAGCTGGTGCCTACTGCTGTCCTGGCATGTCCCCACCTTCAATCATCAAGCCTCTCATCACCATCTTCTCCCATGCCTCCTCTGGGGAGTTTCTCATTCTTGGTGATGTCAACCTCAATTGGCTCCCTCCCTCCCTAAATGTACCAAAACATAAAGTCTTTCCGACTTACCCAACCGATCACTGACCCAATCCAGCACAATCACAAAGCAATCGAACAGAGAAGGCAGCTGAGGGGCCAGTGGTGCATCATTTGTACAATCGAACTAGAAGAACCAAAAGAAACCTCTTACAAACGCCTACTTTGTATGCTGAAGAGTTTTTATTGTGAAGCAGCACAGTGCAGTAGCATGTCGACCCACACTCATGTAGGAGCCTTGACGTTTTGCACAAGCATGCTTTGTCAATTACGCAGTCTTCCCTGGTGACACTTCTTACATATACTGATATTAAAGTGATACCCACAGCACTTGTTTAAAGCAACAGTACTAGGTAATGAAAATGTTCTTTTTACAGTAGTTATGTCAAACAAGCCCCACAACTGACAAAACTTGAGTAATTTGCTTTTGATTGTTTTTTTGTTTTCTTTATATTCTTTATTTTTTCTGACAGTTTACATAGAAACATAGAAGTTGTCAGCAGATGGGGACCGTACGATCCGTCAAGTCTGCCCTTGACTTTCTACCCCCCAACTTAGCTACCTGCTTGTGTATCTCCCAGTGTCTGTCCCATGCCCACTTGAATTCCCCCACTGTCTTGGCTTCCACCACCCCCTCTGGCAGGCTATTTCATGGTTCCACAACACACTCTGTGAAGAAGAATTTCCTCGTATTGCTACTGAACTTTCTTCCCTTAAGTTAAAGGTTGTGCCTCTAGTCCTGCTGTAGTCCTTTACCTGAAAGAGGTTATGCATGTGCACCCTGTTGTTGCCTTTAAGGTATTTGAATGTTTCTATCACATCCCCATGATTCCTGCATTGTTCTAGGGAGTATAATTTGAGGTCATCCAGTCTTGCCTCGTACGGTTTCTGATGCAAGCCCTGCACCATCTTTGTTACTCTTCTCTGTACCGTCTCCAGCCTATCTATGTCCTTCCTGAGGTGTAGCCTCCAGAATTGGACACAGTACTCCAGGTGAGGCCTTACCAGGGACCGATACAGGGGCATGATTACTTCATGCCTTTTGCTTGTGATGCCCCTTCCTATGCATCCCAGGATACCATTACCCTTTAGTGCTGCCTTTTCACATTGTCTACTGACCTTGAGATCATCTGATATGATCACCCCAGGTCTCGCTCCTGCCTAGTAGCCACCAGCTGCTCCCCTCTCATTGAGTACAATTTCCCTGGGTTACACCTTCCCAGGTGCATAACCTTGCATTTTTTGGCATTGAATTTCGATTGCCAGGTCTTGAACCACTCCTCCAGTTTTCAGAGATCAGCTTCCATGCTTTGCTGTCCCACTGCTGTGTCTACCCTGTTCCCAGTTTTGGTGTCATCTGCAAATAGGCACACCTTTCCCTCCAGTTCATCCACAGTGTCGCTGATGAATATGTTGGAGAGGATCGGCCCTAAAACTGAGCTCTGCGGGACCCCGCTAATCACCCTCCCCTCCACAGACAGAGTGCCATAATACTCTCTGAGTTCATCCATGTAACCAGTTTCTGACCCAGTTTGTAACCTCGGGCCCAATTCCCATGTTCTCCAGTTTTTTGACTAGTCTCCTGTGTGGAACGGAGTCAAAAACTTTCATGAAGTCCAGGTAAACCACATCCACTATCCCACCACGATCCACTGTTTTGGTGACCCCACTTAAAAAATAAACCAGACTTGTCTGGCAGGACCTCCCTGCCGTGAAACCATGTTGATTTTTGTCAAGCTGACCAGTTTGCTCCAAAAAAGCTATGATTCTTTCCTTCAGCAGGGACTTGATCAGTTTTCCCATGACTGACGTTAGACTAAATGGACGGTAGTTACCTGGCTTTTCCTTGCTTCCACTCTTGTGGAGTGGTACTACTGTTGCACTCTTTCAATCCTCCAGCACCTCTCCGCTCCTTAATGATTTGTTGAAGAGCACTGCTAAGGGTGCTGCCAGTTTCCTACCTAGTTCTTTCAGTATTCTTGGGTGTATCCCATCTGGCCCCATAGCTTTATCTACCTTTAACTTGTCTATTTCCTCCAGGACCATTTCCTCTGTGAAGGGACCCATGTCTATTCCTTCAGTGTGACACTTCTTTATACCTATTGTTGGTCCGTTACCATCTGCTTCCTGTGTGAAGACTGAGCAGAAGTACTCATTGAGAGTCTCGGCCTTCTCCCCGTCTTGCTCTGTGGTTTGTCCATCTTTTTTTGTGATTCTAACAATGCCCCCTTTGGTCTTCCTTTTTTTCACGTATGTACCTGTAGAAGGTTTTGTTACCCTTTTTCACTTCCTGAGCTATCCTAACCTGTTTGAGTCTTTGCATTCCTTATCACTTTCCCTGTCTCTTTTGGTTTCTGTTTATATTCTGTTTTGTCTGTCTCGTTCCCCGACTCCTTGTATCTTCTGAAGGCTATACATTTTTCTCTCACCCTGGGTGCCACCTTCTTGGAAAACCATAGTGGGTTTTTCCTCCTCTTGTTCTTACTAACCTGACAGGCACACTGTGATGTGACTATGGTCACTGCATCCTTCAACCTTGTCCAATATTCCTCAAATCTCCCTTCTGTCTAGTTACTAAGGTTGCTGCTTAGGCAGGCCTTCATGTTTGTAAAGTCTGCTCTCCTGAAGTCAAGGACCTTCAGTATGGAGTGTGTGGAGTCTACAGTCTTTTTTACCTTGAACCATATTGTGTTATAATCACTGTTGCCCAGGTGGTTCCTTACTTTGACACCCGTAACCCTATAGCTATTTGTGAATATCACATCTAGAACCGCTTTACCCCTTGTGGGTGATGTCACTAGTTGACTTAGGCCTGCTTCCTGTAGTGTGACTAGGAATTCCCTGCTCTTCTGTGATGCCGCTGTGTAGGTATTCCAATCTATGTCCGGCAGATTGAAATCCCCCACCAGCACCATGTCCCCTTTGCCTGACATCTGGAGGATGGTTTCCAGGATTTCCTTATCCCTGGCCACCTCCTGATTTGGGAGTCTGTAGATTATTCCTACCGAAATGGGTTTTTGGCTTCCGGACCCTATTGTGATCCATAGATCCACTTTTTCACCTAGTGCCTGCTGCATTTCTGTAGCACTGATGGTATCCTTAACATAAATAGCTACCCCCCTCCCTTTTTCCCAGTCCTGTCTCTCCTAAACAAGTTGTACCCCGGGATAGTCACCTCTCAACCATGATTATTTGTGAACCATGTTTCAGTCATGGCCACCCAGTCTAGTTCTGCCTCAGCTATTGTGGCAGTGAGGTCAGTCATCTTGTTAGCCAGCCTGCATGCATTGAGGCATAGTGCTGACCACTCTTGCTGTGTCGCTTTGTTTGTCATGGCTCCCCTGATCTTATTGTTCATCCCTTTGTACTTTTCCCTGTTTATGGTCCATTGTGATGGTCAACGCCAGAGCCGGAAAGGGTTTTATGTTCCCGGCTATCTGCTTTTGCTATCCTGGAGCATGTAGATTTGGTGCTAGCTGGAGGGGGAGAGACAGCAGGCTCTATGTGTGTTTCTCCTAGCGCTACCATCATCTCCCCTCCCGCTAGTTTAAATGTCCTACGTGGACATCACATTTCTGGCCCAGTGTTCTGACTCCCTCTTTAGTCAGGTGGAGGTCGTTGAATTTGAAGAACTCCCTTTCCCAGAAGTTGCCCCAGTTTCCGATGAAGTGGTGCCCCTTAGTGTGGCACCAGTCCTTGAGCCATGCGTTGAGCTCACTTATCTCTTTCGCTTCGATTTTCTGCCTGTTCTTCCCCTTTTCCCAAACAGGCAGAATCTCAGAGAATGCAATGCCGGATGAAAATGAAACCAATTTCTCGCTGAGCTGCACAATGTGCTCCTTAACCTCCTCGACCGATTGGCAACCAACGTCATTGGTCCCTAGGTGGACCAGGATGTTTGAGCCCTCTTCTTCATTTTTAACTATGCTGACTATTCGGTCAGTGTCCCTCTAAGCGGATACTCCTAGGAGACATTTGACCTGCATTTTTGCACGTTTGTTTTACCTCAGGTAGGGGTCCACACCGCGAATCATAGAGTCCCCTATGATTATGATTTTGTTTTCCTATTGAGGTTTTGTTTAGGCCCTTGCCAGTAGCACCGTATTGGATTCAGAGGGAAATGGGGTGCTGCCCGTCTCTCACTGGTTATTTTGTCTGATGTAACTGGAATGCACAGCCCCTTCCTTAGCCTACTGAGTATTCATAGGACAAGCAATATAAACAAAGGGTGAAAAACACGAAATGGTACAGGGTTGCCATATTTTCTGTGGATCCACACAACATTATAAATGTACTAAAAATCAAGGGAACCAATCGGGAAGTGATGAACACTTCCTGGTTAACTAGTACTGCTGCTTTAAAAGCAAAACAAATCCATAGAACTGTATTGTGATTAAGCACCTGGATTAGGTGTGAAACGTCAGGAAGCTAGTCCACAGTCTTGCACACTGCTTGTAAATAGTTATTTGTATACCTTACTTCATGATCTGCATGTGACTTTTTTCTGGTAAGGCTGCTCTCAGCCCGGTTTGTTGTTTTGGGACATAAAGTACCCTACTCCCTTATAGAAAATAAAAAACAATATTGTAACTATTAACTAAAACAAAAATAAGTATTGCACTTTATCTATTCCACACCTATTACGTCAGTAACTTGTCCAACTCAAGGTACTCTTCATCTTTTATTATGTTCTTTATGCTGCACATCCTGATCCTCTCTCTCTCCAGTGTACCTTACAAAACTCCTTCTGTCAGATTGAACACTGGTTTGCTGAACACAGATTGGTGGTCAACATTAAAAAAACTAAGACGATGTTCTATGCCCACTGCCAAAACAGATCAAAGGATTTCCCCCTGGAAATACTCTCCGCCTCTCTCATCCCACTGGAACAGGTCCAAAAGTATAAGTATCTACAGTAGGTATTACACTCTTCCCTCTCATTCCATGAACATATAAAAATCCTCACCTCCACCACCAACACCCGCATTGGTCTCCTTTACAGACATAAAGACTGCCTGCCACCTGAAGCACTTCACCTAGCCATTACCTCCTCAGTCTTATCGCTGGTGGACTATGACCTCATAATCTATGCTGCCGACGACCCTACGGCACTTCATCAAATACAAGTAGTCATCAATAAGGTCTGCCGGCTCCTCTCTGGTGCCGACAGAAATACACATACCTGCACCCTATATGCGCTCACCAATATCCTCTCCCTTGAGGAAAGACTATTATACCAGACCTGTCTCTTCACCAAAAATCCACCTAGGTTTAACCCCAATAGGTGTCATGGCTTCTCTTCAGGCAGCCACCATCTCAGCGTCCACACAGGCTGCCCCAAAAACTACCTGGAAGGTGCCTAGGGTCAAGACCACCCTGTCCCAGCGATCCTTCCCCCTTAGAGCTCCTTCCTGGTACAATGCCCTCCCTCCGGCTGTCACGTCAATCACCAATCTAGGTCCTTTTAAAGCTGCCTTAAGGGCTCATATCCTCTCCTCGCGTCAATGCCAGTGTAACCGGTAACCTGTGGCTCCTGCACCATGCCGCTGGGCCACGCAGCCGCCCTTGGCCAGGCAGTGGAGAGCCCTCACTATTTCCAGCCTACAGGCTCCTCACCTCCCTTGGTTACCATATAGTTGCACTGGACTATGAATGCATTGTATTATGTATAAGACAAGGCCTCCCTGAGGCGGCTTACTACCAGCTCGTATCATGCATTGCTTTAGCAACCAATTGCATAGGTTTTAACCACTCATTAGGTGAATATGTCAATAGCTCTGCCCTGTTTTAGCTACCAAATGTATAGGCATTAACCTGTGTTCATTGTATTTATACTCTGTATGATTGCTCACCCACATTTATTCTATGTATGTACTGTATGAATGTCTATGTTTTTTTTTTCTGACGTGGAGCCTTTGGAAACGAGTCTATGACTCAAAGGGCTGTAATTTTGATTTCCTAAATAAATAAAATAAATAAATAAAATACATTGTTCTTTTGTATGTTTATTTTTTTTATTTTTATCAATATTATAAATTTATAAGTCTTTCTAATTACTCTTTTTCCATACCCCTCCTCTATTTTTATCCTCTTATAAAAAAAACAAAAAAAACTTAATGTATCTTTTGTTTAGTGGGCTATAATTATGTTCACTATAGAGGGAAGAAACTTATACAAATGTGAATTTTAAGAGCTAGTGTACTACCTAGCACTAATATTAGTTTTTTGTTTTTTTTCCAAACTTTATTTACCTCTGGTCACCGGTACCTACTGGGTATCTCTCTGGCGGGGGGATCTCCTTGGTGTCACCTCTACCGCCCACTGTGCCCCTCTCCCGACCGAGGAATCAGGTGCTGGGTGCCCCGAATGGAGAGGTGGGGCCATGGAGAATCAAGTTGGGATCAGGACCGGCATTGGGTGTGTGGGCTTCCACTGCATGACTCCCTCGCCATCACCTCCCAAAGCTCCGGGGTTTATCTCTCTTGCTTGGTTGCACTTCCCCGTGAGGTGCAGATGTGCAATAACGTCCTCGCCGAGGGTGTATACCCTCAGCAGACATTCACTTTCACCTCAAGGTGCATGCTACTGCGTTGTCCCCAGTCTCCACTGGAGGCCACTGAAAAGCGGCATGTCCCCAGTCCCCACCTCAGGAGAGAAGAGCAGTCCTCCGGATGCTCAATCCTCACCTCCCCCTGCCGACCCCGATGGCCTGAGTCCATTGCCAAACCCAGGTTGCCGGCATGGCATGAGGTGTGGCGCCCACTGCCTCAACCCTCAGCTCCACTGGGCCAGCTATATTAGTTTTTAAAAGCAACCACTTCCTTTTATATCTGAGGTACTTTTTCTTTTCCCTTTGATTAATTAGAACTGAAGATTGTTTACCAGATGTTAGTAGGTGTGATGTGTGGGACATCACTCTGCCTGGCAGCTGGCATATCTATCTCTATTCCCCCCACTAAATCATCAGTATTGTGACCTCACTGACTGTGACATCATTGATGCTTAGGAACTGCAACTCAGAAGTTGCCAGATTAGTAACCTATGATTTCACTGTCAGTGAGATCACAATGCTGATGATGTAGTGGGGGGGGGCAGAGATAGATAGATATGTCAGCTGCCAGGCTAAAAGCTGTTCTACATATCTAGCGCAATATTATCACATAGAAGACTCTGTAATGAGCAACGAAAAAAAGAAAAATACTTCAGAAATAAAAAGTTACAGCTGACTACTTAAAATTGGTATTTTCCTGTCTGCCTATTTCGGTTCCACTAGCTCTTTAAAATTTGTTTGGGGGAGGTAGTTTATATCGGGGGGTCAGGAGGCTTGTGGGGGAAAAGCAGCAGATATGGTTGTTGGCTTTTTTAGCATTTTAACATACCCAGCAATGTTCAGCCTTTAATAATCTTTCTAACCTTCCATCATACCTAACACAAATACAAAGCAACAATTTGCATATTAAAAAAGGGCTGAAGTCAATTATTTCATTAAATCCAATTAATACCACTTCCTAGTTTGTGAGTCCACCAAGTTATCTCTTCGTAGGAGATGACTTAAATGAAACCCACCCCTCTCATTGTTGGGGATGTACTCCAAGTCAACAAATTAAAAGGATTCTGGGTCATCATTGTGTTCCTTTGCAAAATGAGCCCCAACTGAGTTGGTTAATGTCCCACTTCTGATTGCACAGACATATCCCTGTATCTGTATCCTTAAATTTCTTGTAATCCATCCTACATAAACTTTTGCACAGAACATCATGTTGCATAGACCACATGGTCTGTTCCACAACCAATGAGACGTCTGTGTTGAATCCTTATGATTGTTCCTGGAATTGCAGGTTCACATCCCATTACTGCATATCTGCTAACATTACAATGAAAACATTTAAATAATCCCTTCAATTAACCTTGTAACCAGCTTTGCTTTTTCTCCATCTGAAAGTGTCTGTGTTTACCACTAGGTCCCCAATGTTTGAGACGCTTGAAAAAGATACCCTTGGTTTACAATCAAACACATTTTTTTGACATTTCATCAGTTTCCAATATTATTCCAATTTCCTAATCCTATTTTTATCTGTCATGCTTTAGTATTATATATTGTTACCAAAGTTAACCTATTAGCTTCTTGCACAATATTTCTATTTTTTGTTTGGAGCAATCTTTCTCTAGGTATATTTTGTACTTTACTTATTGCTTTATCAAGTTTTTTGCAGTATCCTCTTTTTTGGAACCACCTGCTCACTTCCTCTGCTTGAATTTAATATTTCTCTTCTTGAGGGCTGTTTACTTTCTTTTTAGGATGAATTGGCCTAGGGGAATACTATTAATTAGACTCGGCTGGTAGGCAGTTTCAGATCTGGGTAGCATATTCCCTGCTGTTGGTTTTCTGTAGGTGTCACTTAGGATTTTACTACTTTCACTCATGACCAACAATTTTAAATCAACAAATTCTGTTTCATTCTTTGAGAATTTTTGCACTACAGCTTAAATTGCAATAATGTTTCTGTACTGAATCCACAAATTCATCGACCTCTTTTTCATTACAGCTCCAAATGCACAATACATCATCAGTGAAGTGCCACAATTTGACTATCCTCCCCTTGTATAAATTACTTTCTACAAAAATATGGGTTTCCTCCCACCAGCTCAGGAATAAATTTGCATACGAAGGGACCATCACGGTCCCATCACTGTATCCACAAGCTGGTGGTAGTACTTCCCATTGAACACAAAATAGTTGTGTGTTAAAATAAAATATAAACCCTAGGAGGAAGTCAAGTGGTGCTGCTTCTGCATCCCTCATTTCTATAAGAAAGTGCTTTACTGCCCCATCCCTAAATCATGGGGATGCACATATACAGTGACGCCATTTACAGCAATTCTTAGGAATCCATAGCCCTTCTTCCGTTCAAAACTTTCTAGTTTACCCAATATGTCCCAAGAGTCTCGGAGATAGCCTCATGTGGTGGTCACCACTGCCATTAGATAGCAATCAGTGTACTTTGATAAGTTCTCCCCTACCAAGACAATCCCCCAAGACTATTGGTCTTCCTGATGAGTTGCTCCATGATGATTAATGCCCCATTGGGATTATATAAAAAGTAGGCACAATGGGGTGCTCCTTTTTTCAAAAAGTTGGCTTCATTTCTACTTAGATGTCCCTCCCATAGGGCCTCAATGATCATGTTTTCCAGCCACTCCTTAATATCCTTCATCCAAATTTTCTGGCAATTTTGTATAGCAATTTTCAACTCCCAACTGTCTTGTCACCCATTTTACTTACTCTTCTCTTGACATTATCACAAATGTTCGCTCTTTGTCAGATGGTTTGATAATATCTTTCATATTTCTTAACTCTAGTAATACCTGTCTTTCAAAGGAGGAAACATTCTGGTATTGTGGCAACCCTCTAGTTCTGTAAAGGTTACAAACTTTATGCCATACCAATTTTTGATAGGTGGTTACTGCTGGCACATGTGGGGTCCCTGGATTAAAGTAGGGTTTCAGTTTAAAAAGAGGTTTCTTTACATGTGTTACTTTAGATACAGTTAACTCCACATTTTCTAATATATTTGCACCATCATTTTCCTCCTCGTCCCATGCCTGTCCCGCATCATGCATTCCCACTATTTCTAATGCTATTGACATGTTTGCCTCTACATCTCCCAACATACTTAATAAATTATCAGCTGCTCCCACATGTTCCATTTCAATATTACTTAAGTGACTTGATTCTAAACCTGGTGGAAAGTCGACTACACCCATATTTACAGATACAGTGTTTTCATCATCATTCAGCTGTTCTTGTCAGATAAAAAGTACTTTAAATTAACTTCTCTAAAGAACCTGTAGAGATTAACAAGTGCCCCAAATGCATCATCTTCTGGAGTTGGGCTAAATTTGAGGCCTCTAGAGAGTAACTGAATCTGGTGTGGTGTTACCGCACGTCCTGACAAGTTGATTATGTCTTTTTAGTGATGTTCCTCTTCAATCTCGGTATCAGCTGTGTTTGGCATTTTGATTTCTTCCCCTCCTCATTTTCCCCTTCCTTTTCTGCCTCTGATTCCTCTGTTGACCTCTCTGAGCCTCTCCACTTTCTATTATTTCTTCTTCCTCCAAGACTCTGACTTCTGTAGCAGGGTTGGCCTCTGCTTACTGACTGTGCCAGTCGCTGGCTTTTGAAAATCTAACTCTATACATAATCATTTTCATTATTTATTTATTTATTGTATTTCTCTCTCGGATTACAATACCTTTGAGCCGGAGGCACTTTTACAGAGGTTCCACGTCAAAAAGAAGAAACAACAATATTCACATTAATCAGACAAAGACATTCCATTACAGTGTTAATACATTGGAGCTTAAGATACAGATGAAGTAGTAATTTACAGAATAGTAGGCAGTCATAGAGCAGTCAGAATTGGCTTTGTTAGGAATGGGGGTAAAGTCAATGGGGAGTTACAAAAGGGGTGAGTAGGAGGGGTGGCTAAGGGTCGGTGATGGAGAGGCAGGGGGTTACTAGTGATGGCAGTAAAACTGCTACGAGCGGGAAGGGAAGGTGGGGGGCGGACGGGAGAAGGGAATGTCGGGCTATGGGGTGAGACAACTTAGGGATGGCAGTCGCAGCTGCTAAGTGCTGTGAGGCATTGGCGGAGTTTGCTCTTAAAAGGACCGATCTTTGTCTCAGCCAAGATTGCAAGGAGGAGGTCATTTAGCCAATTGGGCACCCGGTATGCAAATGATTGCTGCGCCTGACAGGTACAGCAAAAAGGGACTTGATAAGTTTGTCATGCCATGCTACGAGTGCAATGCAGGTTAGTCACTAGGTTAAGGAGTTTCTGGATGACTTGGGGGGAGGTTGGCCAAGGCAGCTTTTTTCTCTAGGAGACAGGTCTGGTATTTCACCCTACTCTTCAGGGGCAATCAGTTAGTCTGCCCATACAAGTCGCATGTATGGGTGAATATGTGGGCTCATGTAATTAACCTGCATGATTTATTTAGGGCTGTGTTGATCCTTTTGAGGGTAGGGTCTGTAGCTGCACTGTATACGACTAACCCATAGTCATTAATGGATATTATAAAACTACTGACTGCTAGCTTGAGCGCGTCTGGGGTCATACAGTGTCTGTGCATATATAGGAGATCAATCCTGGTATTAACCGCCTTTGCGACATGATTCATGTGGATGGAATAGGACAGAGAACTGTCAAGAGTTATCCGTAGATATCTGAAGTACTGGACCTGCTCTAAGAGTGTCTTGCAAAAAAGGAAAAAGATAATTACCTTCCCTTCCTTTGCTCGATTCAGAGCCTCATTAGATAGTTTGGTATATAATCACAGTGACTGCTTTGGTGATAGGTATGTGACTTGAGGTCAACTACTTTGTATACAATGCAATGTTATTAATTATATGGAACAAATATGTCTTGTGCTGACTTTGTATGTATGTAAGTATGTCTCTTGTGTTTTATGTATTTTTTAATGCCTGTCCACATTGAACATAGTTGTAAATGAGAGATTTCTTTCAAGAAATTATGATGATAAAGATGAAGATGATGATGATAAAAAGGTGCTATGGCTGTCTAGAATAGCTAACCATTGTGTTTCATGTTTCTTGTGTGGGTTTGTGAACAGCATGACTTTTGCCTTTTTTGTAATTCATAAGGAGTTTGTGCTTAGCGAACCAGATCTCAGCTGAGAAGCTGCGCTGGAGTTGCGATTCAAGGGGGTGGGGATCAGGTTGACTGGTGAAGATAACGGCATCATCCGCATAGAGTAGTATGTTATCTGGCTGGCCTGAGGGAGGTTGCTGAGGAAAAGACTGAAAAGTAATGGGCCCAGTATCAAGCCTCTGGGGACACCAGAACACACTTATTAACTGTCTGAGAGAATACCATTTATTTTGACCTGTTGGGATCTGCAGCCAGGGTAGCTTTTAAACCATCCCACAGCATCATTAGAGAGTCCGGAGGCAGAGAGTGTGTCTAGCAGTATGGTGTGGTTGACCGTGTCAAAGGCTTTAGTGAGGTCGATATATATCGCCCCCCACTAGGTGACCTTGGTCAAGTGCACTATGTATGAAGCCAGTGTATTCCAGCAGCACTGTGATGGTACTGTGTGCCTTGCAAAATCTATGTTGTTGCAGACATTGGATCTGGTATTTCTCAAGGTACTCAGTTAGTTGGCCTGATACAATGCGCTCCAATGCCTTCGGGGGAGGGGGGATTGATATAGGGTGGTAGTCAGTGTGCTGGGCTGTATCACAACTTTTGTGGATGGGTGTAACCACAGCTGCTTTCCACCTCTGGGGGAGCTGTCCAAAGCATAGTGATAGATTCACTAGTTTAGTCAGTGGAGCTAGAACCACATTAAGAGTTAGGCTAATAAGTTCAAGATCAAGAGAGTCACTGCTGTATCTTGATTTTCCTAGCACCCATTGCAGATACTTTTTGGCCTCTGTCATGGTGACTATATTGAAATAGAAAGGGGGGGGGGGCAATTCTATTGACCTTGACATTGTTCTCTGGTACGTCAAAGAAGTCAAGGAAAAGTACGCTGCTAAAGTCTGAGAAGGCAGCATTGAAAGTATTGGCAATTTGCTTGGAGTCTTGGGTGATTTCGCCATTGACATCTATCATACAGGGTGAGGATTTGCAAATTTTGCCCATGAGGTCTTTATGGTTGTCCCAAAATTTCCTGCCATTCCCCCCAGGAGTTTGAAAGCTCATCCTTGAAATGGTGGATTTTGGCGAGACGGACCTCCCGAGTACAGGCATTCCTAGCCACTTTGTACAGCTGAGTGTCTGCGTTTTTACTGGTGGCTTCAGCACGATGCCACAGATTATTCCTAGTGGCCATGTGGTTAAGTAGGGATGGGGTAATACAGGTATTATTTGTGACCTTACGCTTACACTTTCTTATGGGGCGTGAATGTCACAGGCTATATTGAATCTAGAGATAAGTACTCAAGTGCTTTGTCCACATTTTGAGCAGAGTCAATGGGTGACCAGTCAGTCTGCTTAAGATAAGCCTCAAGGAGTTCAAGCTGCCCTTTCTTCAGGACACAATGTATTTCCATTTTAGCGGGTGGCTTAGGGTCTCTATTTGGACAGTGGCATAGGATGGGGGAGTGGTCGCTAATCAAGTCAGGGGAGGACAGCGGTGTTGGAGATTCTCTCCAGGTGATTAGTAAGTATCCAGTTCAACAGTGAACTGGAAACAGTCCAGTAATTGACCCTGGTGGGGAAATCATCCATTTGGGATACACTGATGGCAGAGATGACGTCCTTGTAGGGGACTACCTCAGAAGCCAACCAATTTACATTAAAGTCGCTTAGTAGCACCACTTTGGAGTTTTGGTGCAGGTTGGTTAAGTATTCAATGATCATACTGAAACCACTGGCCTGGTCTCACAGCGGGATGTAGACTGAGACTGCAGTGAGTGAGTTACTGTGGGATCATAGGAGTATCTTGATGGCACAAGCCTGGTCATTTTTCCCAGTGTCTAACTGAGGGAAGGCATGGCCCTGTAGGGTATCCCTAAGGTAAATTGCACAACCTCCACCCCTTTTGCCTAGCCTATCCTGTCTAAAAAAAGGTGTAGCCATCAAGAGAAATAGCTATGTCTGAAATCTTTGGTATAAACCAGGTCTCCACCACAGATAGCACGTCAGGTCTGTGTTTGGTTACCCACACTTGGCGATCACTGAATATGGACATCAGGCTATGATCATGTTTAAATTAAGATTTTTGTTGCTTGCGCCACCTTTTTTTGTGGTTTACCACTGCTTGTTTCACTTTTTATTCAGTTCCCCATTATTTGTTTTGCCACTAGGATTTAATGTTTCATTTTGGACTATCTCTGCTTCTTTTTGTATTTCATCCAGATTGAATTTGTCTTCATCTATTAAGATCTCTAGCAGCACATGTCCATACAATTTAATGGTGCTGTTTCCCACCTTTCCCTCAGTTTAAATTATGTGATATCAGTCGCAGGCAGGATGTCGATCTGCAATCTTCTGGGGATACATGTAATGCCCCATTATTTTTGCAGAATTATTACAGTGTGTCATTTGCTTGTCACATTATAAGCTTTTCCAATTTTACAAATAAGCTTTTGATATCTGGTTCACCTGAATCTTGTAAGTTCGCTCCTTTCTGAAGTAAGTCCTCTGCCTTTCTCTCCTACCACTCCCACTGCTTCCCTTAAGGCCCTCTTTGCTCTAAATCTCCACAAGGGTGTTAACCTTGATGGTCTTGACCCCAAACTCCTGTATCTCTCCAACCATGCCATTGTTCTACCTATTACCTCCCTTCTTAACCTCTCCTCCTCCTCCTCAGCCATCTTTGATACCCAGGCACAGGTCACTGTCATTCCCCTTCCCAAAGGAAGGGATTCCACCTCTCCAGGCAACTATAACCCTGTCTCCCTGCTCTCCACTGTGGCTAAGATCCAAGAACACCTTGTGCCATCTCAACTCTCCCCCTTCCTTGATTCCTCCTCCTCCTCCTTCTTCTCTCCATTCCAGTCAGGCTTCTGGGAGTCCCACTGCACCTCTACCTCCCTCCTCTGGCTTATTGATTGCATTCAATCTGGCATGGATCAGGGCCCGGTCACCTTAGCCATTTTTGTTGAACTGGCCAAAGCCTTCCACACTGTTGTCTACGCCCTTCTCCTGGACAAGCTCAAGGCAGGGGACTCTCTGACTCCTCAGTCAGTTGGTTCTTCTGCTACCTTGAGGGCAGGCATCCGTCAATGCCAAGAAAATGGTCTCCATGGCCTCTATCATTAGGCAGAGGCCTGCCAGGCTCACCCCCTCCACTTCTTCCATATCCTTGATGGTGCAGCAATGGAGAATGTCCCCTCATTTGAGTACCTTAGAGTCTGGCTGGACCAGCATCTTGATTTCTCAGTACATGTAGATGCCATCTACAAGAAGCTACATCCCAAACTCGGTGCACTTTTCAGGAATAATGGGTGTATCCCACTTCCTTCCCATTGAGAGATCGTCTCAAAGATGATACTCCCCTATCTTCAACTATGGTGACAAAGTATACAGTGCCGCTCCCAAGTCCACCCAGCCAGACTAGACCCTCTTTTTCACTCCTACTGCCACTTTGCCTTGGACTGTCATCCCTGTACCCAACACTGCTCCCTGTACTCCCTCCCATTCCCCTCCCTTGATGCCAGACACCTCAGCAACTGTCCTTCCTCCATCTGTATTCCTCCCTCTCCTTCCCTCCCTTGACACCAGATACCTCACCAACTGTGCTTCCTTCATTTTTAACTACTGCTTGGTTCCATCCCCTTCTACCTTGTTTCAATCCTCTCTTCCTTCCCCACTACTTCTTACACCTTATGCAACTCTGACTATCACTCTCTCCCACTCCCCTCATGGAAATTCACTGCCAGTCAAGCTGCCTTCTTCTTTAGATTCCCCATACTATGGGGTTCTCTCCCCCTTCCAATCTGCTCTGCCTCTTCCCACCACTCATTCTCCTCTCTCCCCCATGACTTCACTACTCACTCCTGCAGCTGCTCCTGATACTCGTCCCTCGGCTGCTGCTCACCAGCCTCCTACCCTGCTTCCCCTTTGTCCTGCACCTACACAGTTCTGTCTTCTCCCCTCCCCAGTCAAAAACCCTTGCTCCCACCCTGAACTCAGTTTTGCCTCACGCACTGCAGATGTTATTATCCTCCAGCTCTTTATTGTATTGTACTGCAAATGCTGTTATCCTCCAGCTCTTTATTGTATTGTACTGCAAATGCTGTTATCCTCCAGCTCTTTATTGTATTGTACTGCAAATGCTGTTATCCTCCAGCACTTTACTGTATTGTACTGCAAATGCTGTTATCCTCCAGCACTTTATTGTACTGTTATGTATTCTACTTCATGCAGTCCTTGTCTTTATACAATTGAAATTAATGATGCTTTTGTAACCCCTAGGTGGCGCTATCCCAAGGGCTACTACCCCTGCCTGCTTGGCTAGTAGCAGGTTAAGGGGCCTGAGTTCTGAAACAGGTGCCTCCACCCGGAGGTCAGGGTTGGTACTGGTCAAGCTAACCTGGGTGCAGCCCTCCGGGACACTGTACCCCCCCCCTTTCCCTTCTAGTGGCCTGAACACTGTACAATAATCACTTTCACAATACCCTGGTACACCACAAGTACCCACACTGTTTGCAGTTACCACCAGGGCTGGTTCCTCTGGTTCGACCTGGGGACCCCTGTAAAACAAGGTTAAGCACAGCAAATAGCAACAGTACAGTACTTTGAGCACAAACTGGAACCACAGTCAGATTGCATGCAGAAAAAGTTAGATCTGATTTATTTAGGGGACTTGAACAAGGGAGGGGCAAAATCAGGTTAATTAGCTTAAAGGTTACATCAATCAAGCAGTTATGCATGCGCTTTGAGTCCCCCCATACAGTCCACCTCTGGGTACCCAGGCAGAGAAGAGATGGGCTAGCCAGGACAGCTGCCCAGGGTTGCAGCTGGTTGGGACTCTAAGATGGAGAACACAACATGCACAGTACACAATATTTGTAATCCGGAGCCAGAAGGCTCAGTTCGTAAAGGAAACAAAACAACAAGACAATCAGATGATACACTCAGATTAAGCTGTTGCTGTAGGGGCTACCCTGGTATTTACTCACGATACCCAAGACTGGACACAGGCTGGACGAAAATTGAGACTGCAGGTGGTTGATCTGGAATGCCAGGAGAAGCAGGGCCCACATAAGTCACAGAGGCATCGTTCCTGTTCAAGCTTGGAGCAGGGGGCTGATCCCCAGGCAGGTCTCTCATTTATGGCTTCTCTATGCAGTGGATAGTCTGGCTGGGCCAGTCTGGCAAAGCCCAGACCACATGGAGACAAGTTCAGAAGCAGTCTGTTTTGGGCTGGATACAGCTTCCAGCAAGCAGAACACAGTTCACACAGTGGGGAACTAACTCACAACCCACTAGCAGCTCATAGCACATTTACATGTACAGGAATTCTACTGTACCAGGCAAAGAGCTCCCCGGGCACAATCGCAAAGTCTCTGCATGCACCAGGAGCTTAGGAGTAGCTGGAACTCCTGACAGGCTGATCGCATTCAGCAAAAATATTTGGTCTTCTTCAGGTTGAGCCTGGCCCACTTCAGTTCTTACTTTAGTCACACAAACTTGGATTTAGTCCAAAATAATTCTCTTCTCTTCCTCTCAGGAGCAGCACACCGGCATGCGGGCCAAAAGCTTAGCCTTTTCAGAGTTATCCCATGCGAAACCACTCAGGATTGCTGCTCAGAAACACTTCAGCTCCTTCTTGCTCAGCTTCCAGCATAATTCTAACTGAAAACTGCAAGCAGCCCAGGACTTCCCCACGATCCAAAAGATTTGGTTGGCTGAGTTGGCTGTCAGTCAAAGCAAGAGATCCCCTTCAGTTGCAAAAAAGGTGCAAAAAAAGCTCCAAACTAAAGTTCCTACAGATTTTGAATTCAGACAGATCCTGTAGTTCGGCTACATTTTAAGTCCCACCAGTACTGTTTGGTCCAATTTGCAGTCCAGGACGAAGATAGCGGAGACAAACAAAACAGCCCTTGCTACAAAGAAAGCAGGTTAGACAAACTACATTATCATTATCACTCTAAATGATTTTCAGTAAATAGTTACATCTTTCAACAGAGCTCTCTCTCAGATTACTTAAACTGCAATTAGGCAGCTCTTAAAGAGACAGTACACAGAGGCTACACAAGCTCTGGTAATCACATTTAAACTGCTAAAACGCAGAACACCAGCCTGGCAGTGAGCATTTAAGCAAGCTCAAGGAAGACTTTTTGGGAACCCCCATTTATAGGGGGTTACACCTGTTTACCTATCGTTGTAGCATTGTTCTTTGTGTTTCTCATTGTTCTCCCTTCTTCCCTCACACCATGTCATATCTGGAAAGAAGCTGTTACCAGCTCAGTAAGTCTTTCATGGTGAAACTTTTGAAATAAATAAATAAATATGGTTACAGTTTTGTGAACAAAGCACTTTCATTACATATCAGACTAAAGGATTATGTGTCTACGACACATATGTCTCTTTTAGACCACCAATGACCTTGATATTTGTACAATCCAAGACCTTTATTGTTGGATCATTTAAACATATATCATTACTGAAGGTCTGAGTTGTATTTTTGCTTGTCTTTGTGTCTTATTTAACTACAAAATGCGTGGGAAAAATGCTACATCCTGACTAAGAAGTTTTGGAATCCCATGTCTTATGGGGTGACGACCACTGGACTAGAATCCCTCCTACAACCAGGATACAGAACAGACCCTTCAAAAAGAATTCTGTATGGAGTGTCTTTTTGCCACTATAAAATAGCTAATTTTGGGTCGTGTCTGAAAATGACTGAATAGTGCACCTACCTGGTCAACAAAAATTAAATAAAAATAATTCTGTTTGCATTAAAAATGAAAAACAAAAAAAATCTTAACATACTTTTTGTATGAGATTTCGAAAGAGAAAGTAGCTGTAATTACAAAATTGTGCTGTGTTTCTTTTTTTCTAGTAGGTGATGCTGCTGTATATGTATAGGACCCCCCCAAGAGCATTTTAAGGTATTTTTATCATTTTGGTGTTAATGTGATGCTGCAGCGTATGTGCAGAGGTGCAATGATGCTTTACTGCAGTACTATAATAAGAGGCCTGACCACGCTGTATGCCATGTGATCAGATGAAGATGCCCCTAGTTGCGTGGTGGCACTTTGGATGAAAGTTCGATCCTTGCTGCCTGTTCTATGGCCACATGAAGACATTCCTAGAAGTGCTGGTTCCTTCCTGTCTTCTTAGTCACTGCAGATTTTTTGCAGAGGACTAGGCAATAGGAGTAAAAATAGTGGTGAAGGAGAGTCTATGAGTACCAACAGGAAGAATGGTGAAGTTACAAGGAGTGGCTATTTCAAGGAAAATGAGGGCAGGACTCAAAGGGAACATTATGAAGTCATGCAGGAGTCACTGTTTTCACAAAGACACCGTTTGAAAGTATAAGGAAGTGAGAATGATATGTTTTTTATTTGGCTACTGGGTTACAATAACAGAAGGAAGAATATGTGTCTTTCATGATTGTGGCATTGTACTGGTACAGGGTCTGGGTAGCCATGCTAACTCAGTGCAGCATGGAATTAAAACAAGTGACAGGATTTAAAAAAACTGAGGGGATTAATTTCACTCATGATGCAGTGCTGGGATAACATCACATGTGGGACTGGCCTTCTATCAATCAGCTTCCAGGATTTTGTTCTTGCCATTTTGTATGTTGCAATCTAAAGCCATGTTTACACTACTGGATCTGCAACGTTGCGAGGGGTGCAGACGAATTACAATGGTGCAGATTCAGCAGTGTAAACGGCTGGTGGAATGTTGTAAATCGCTCTGCTGGTCCTGAAGTTTACTGGGGACAGCTTTGTTGATACCCTTGAGGTACTCATACTTCACTAAGGCTTTTGTCAGTTTATGTTGTATGTTCCTACCCTGAAGTCATACTCCTCTATCACCTCAAATGCAGCGGCTATGAAATGGATTCTGATGTCACAGGCAGAGGATTATGACTTAAAAGCAGGAAAAACAGTAGAAACAGATAATGTCTAAGAAGCACATTTCTTTTTCTATCCTCCTTTTTGTCCCGGCCGCTGCCAGCTACGCCTACTTGGCGACGGTGGGGGCACACTTTTTCTCATTTTTTCTCCCCATTATCCTGGGGCCCCAGAACATGGACAGCCATGCTCTCTGTGGCTCAGGTTACAGCCCCTTCCTCCCACCCGGCCTAATGCCAGGTTCCCCTGTGACTTGGCATTGCCACCTAGCCTCCAACGTGTGGCAGCCAAGAGCCAGTGACCAGGGAAACCCCACGCCCCTTCCCAGCGAGGAGAGCTTGCCCTGCAGCAGCTCAATCCAGCTCCTTGCCCCCCCCCCGCCCCGGCCAACTCCTGGTGGCCCGAGCTCACTCCTGGACATGGGTCGCCGAGGTGTGACGTTCAAGGCCTCAACCCTCAACGCCACCGGGCAGCACCTTGAAGCACATTTTTTGTTACAAAGAATGGAATGTCCTGAAATTCACATTGTTTGATATGTTAATGTGATTAAGTCCTCCCAATGCCAACTGTGATTTTGTTGTAGAAAACCAGAAAATCACTTTAATTTTTTTAACTGCATGGGGAGTATCATATACCAGTTCTGAATAGAACTGAAGAAGAAAGTTCAAGATAATGAAAGCAATGGAAATGTGACATCGATTCTACAATAAATTTTGCAGAATTACCAATGGAATATATGGGCCAAGTTTAAAAGGTAAGCAGTAAACAGTATTCAAGAAAATAAATAAACTATCAATCTTAACTTTGCATAGAGAAACTTGATCATATGTGTGTGTGTGTGTGTGTGTGTGTGTAATGAAATGTACATTGGTAAATTTCCTGAAGATGTACAAGGATGTAGAACAATGGGACACATTACGCACTGAGAAGTACCTCCTATACTTCCCTGAAAGTACCTAAGATCAAAACATGCTTTGGAAATTGGAAGTTTCCATAAGCTTTGTGCTGCCCTCATTGTGGAATACACTGCAAAAAACTTTGAAACTGATCATCCCTGTCAACTTTTCTCTCTTCAAAACACTATATGCTAATTCCTTTAAGGAACCTTGTAATTGTTTCCCTTATCCCTAATCAGCCTCTGCTCTCACAGCGCCTCTCTAATCCTACCTGGTTCTGCATATTCTAACTTGGTCGCTTGGCTTCCACACCCCCTTTTTTTCACCCAGCACCTCCGCTATACTCCCATTGCTTAAATACTGCACCAGACACTCCTCCATTATCAGCTCTCACCAGCACCCATTGACTGCCTTCCTCTCATATTTTGAGCAGGAGTTGCACCTTCCCCCTTCATCATGCCTTGGTTCCCTTGCTCCCGATGCCCCTCTGTTTGCCTTATTCTCCATCCTTACCACCCCTAAATTAATCATTCTCTCTCCCCCCATCTTCTCTCTCCAGTCCTTCTGGTACCCCCCACCCTATCCTGTATTTCCCTAGCCTTGCTGGATTTGCCCAAGCTTGCTGCGTGTTCACTGATTTTTGTTATACTTGTACACATGTTAATTCTATTCGGGTATTGTGTGATATACTGTCTACAGCTACTAAAATGTTCTGAACTTGCTTGTATGTTTTACTGTGCTACTGTAGCTACTAGTCACCTTGAATCCTTTAATTACTGTAAACCTATATTTTTTTTCTTTGTTATGTAAATGTATTGTACATTGACCTTGTTCCACCCAGGTCCATCTTGAAAATGAGCTTTGCTCAATGATGCTCGCCTGGATAAATAAAGATTTTGATTGCTTGATTGATTGACAATGCCACTAAAGAGACGAAAATTCAAGGGAAACATCAGAAAAAACCATGACACAGAGCATGTGTATACTTGGAATAAATTGCCAGAGCATGTGTTAGCTGATACTGTAATGACCTTCATGCTCAGACTTTTTTCTTATTAACTTTGTTTCCCTCTGGTTGACGATCCCCGAGACTCCCTCAAGATGTTTCCTGGCTTTCTTCCACCAAGCCTGAGAGTCCCCCCAACCTGAGTCTCCTACCCTCACCCGAGTGCTCTGAATTCTCCACATCTACCTGCAGCGAACCCCCTGTCTTGCACCCCCCCCCCCAGGGCAGGGGCCACCACTTACTTCGGTGCTCCTTGAATCCAATTTTCTGCAGGCAGGGTGAGGGCTGGAGGATATCAGAAACCAGGCAGGCAAGTTCCAGAGGAGGGTGTGGGGGCCGTGGTGCATCATCTACTTGGGGAATGGGGCTTTTCCTTGTTCTACGAGTGTGACATTAACCCCCGAGGCAAAGATGTGCACTGATGTCTAGCATGAGATGGGCGCACTCCCGCACCCAGCCTGTGGATGTCCAACATCACCTCCACCCCCTCCTGACGTGGTCCCTGGCTTAAGCACACCTTGCCTCCGTTGGGAGTCGCTGATGCTGGGAAAACCACAACCCACCCTCCCCAGGACAGGAGAGCAGTCCTCCAGATGCTCAATCCTCTCCTCCCTGGCCAACCCCCAGCAACCTGAGCTCGTTCCCAAGTTTGGGTCACCAGCATGGCGCGAGGTGTGGCATCCAGCGCATCGACCCTCAGTGCCACCGGGCTGACTTCTTACTTAGACTTGAGAAGTAGTCTGAAGAAAATGGGGAGACAGAGGATGCACACTGAGCTTGTAGGATGGAGGAACTCAATGTAACCCTGGTCTTTTTGTCAAAAATATGTATGTATGCAAAGAAATTCACAGCAGGAGGGTAGGTATTCTGGGCAGACTAAATGGATGGAGGAACTCAATGTAACCCTGGTCTTTTTGTCAAAAATATATATGTATGCAAAGAAATTCACAGCAGGAGGGTAAGTATTCTGGGCAGACTAAATGGATCAAGAGGTCCCCTTCTGCCGGCAAAGTCTTATGTTCTTATGTATTATGGCAACAAATAATGTTATTATTTTTTCTGGCAGCTGGGAAAGAAAAGGAAGCCAATCTCCACAGTGACATCTACTTCCTATCTGAATGCAAGAAGCAGAACATTATTGCCAAAGGACTAGAGTTGTACAACCCCTTGAGAACCACACATAGTTCAAAATATGCAGAACAGCTCTTCCAGAGAACATCAGAGAAAACTAAAAAACAACCTTACCCATCTAACCTACTCCACATGAATCTCTGTAAAAAGCAGAATTGCTGCCAACTCCTACACTTTTCATGAAAGGGTAAACTGGGCTGCACCAGAATTTAGAACCTCAAAATAACTATCACATAACCCTAAAAATAGCTACCCCCCTCCCAAAAAAAAGTACCAACGACAAGAAGAAATTAGTTAATTACAACACAATGGTGCCTACAGGAAGAGGATTTGAACAAACTGACAGTATGGAACAGCCTACTGTATCACATCACAATCATCAGTAATTAACATACTAATTCCATTTGACGCATCTGTATTATTAAAACTAGAGAAGCTGCAAATTTAAACTTTGCTGGTGAAGTTGGTGCAAAGTCAGGAACTTCGTGCTGAGCAACTTATTTATTTATTTATTCATTTGGAAAGTACCCTTGAGCAAAGGTGCTCATTCACAAAGGTTCCACATCAAATATTGTTACATATATAAAACAGTAATACATCTTCATCAATTCCAGTGGAATGCAGTCAAGACAAACTTAACATGTCAGATATGAAGATTAAGTTAAGCCATACAGTAACAAAACAGTGTGGCGTTTCAACACATGTAATGCGAGTTCATAGATTATTGGAAGCATGCACAGCTGGAACTGGAGTAGAGGGCTATGTACAGTGCTTTTTTTAAACTGGGTAATATTTGGGAGGTTTAGTAGGGATTCCTGCAACTCATTCATACAGCCTACTTAACTGCCCTAATAGCAAAGGAGCACTTTCATTTTCATTTTTAATTTTTGTGCTTGTAAGCTGATGAGCAATTTTGCCTGTTTTCACAAATAAGTTTTTTTAAAACCATATAATATGAATACAATACAGTACAGACCATATAACATGAATACAATACAATACAGAATAGACCCAATAAAATACAGTATAAAATGATGTCAATACTAATACAACAAACATTAAGTGCATGTACATTCATTCCTTAACAACAGCCAATGTTTAAAGTTTAGTATTGAATGTTCTAATGTTTGTGCAATTGACAATTTCATTGGGTATAGAGTTATAAAATCTAGTTACCCTATATAATACTGACTTTTGCCCAATCACTTTAAAAAAAAGGAATTTCATACACATATTTACTCTGGGATCTAGTCCCTTGCATATTCATGGCTCTAGGAAACAATGATAGGACTGTCTGAGGTAATTGACCTAATGTTCCTTTATCATAAGAATCATAGGAATGATACTGAGCCAAATGGACTTTCGTCCTATATGCTCGCCATTCGGTTTTAATTTCTAATTTTGTTCATATAATTATCCCATCTAGATTTAAACTCAGCAGTTGTTTGGCTGGCCACAACTTCCAATGGTAATCTATTCCAATCATGCACAACTCTTTGATTAAACCACCATGTACTATGTACTTTTTTCCTATTTAATGCTGTTAACTGCATAGGATGAGACCTAGTATTGTACACACTTTTATTTAATTCAAGACCAGTGATATTCCAGAGATCATCATTTTGCCAAGCCTTATGCACTAAACACATATCGCCTCTTTTCTTTCTCTCCTCCAACGAATACATATTCAGCTCTTTCAAACGGGTTTCATAGTTTTTCCCTGTCATACTGTGTATTGCTTTTTTATGTAACATGGTATCCATCTTTAAACTGGCTTAATTTCCAAGCAATAAACAACCAGCATCCTTTAACAAATTACAATGATGGGTCCTACTTGGCAAATTAGTCATACATCTTAGAGCACTGTTATATGCAACTTTTAACTTATCAAACATTTTGTTGCTAGTGGCCGAATACACACTCAACCCGTAATCAAAAACACTAAGAAAAAAACTGTATGCAAATAGCCTACGAGACTCAGGGACAAGATGGGTTCATACTCGAAACAAAAGCCCTAATCTCTGATGAACCAATTTGATAACATTTTTGGCATGAAATTCAAAAGAAAGGTTATTGTCCAATACAATCCCCAAATATTTAAAACTTTCAACTACTTCAATAGGTTCTCCTTTTAAATCTACTATCGAGGGATTCAGTTCGCTTTTTTTATGTAGCCCAGAAAAGACCATGGCCTTTGTTTTTCTAGTGTTTAACACCATACGCCTTAACAGAAGCCATTCTTGGAAAGAACTGATATAATTTTGCACAGCCCTCAGAACATCCTCGGATTGTGTTGCAGCATTAAAAATAACTGCACCATCTGCATACAGGGACCTCTCAGATTATTTACAAGTAAGAGGGGCAGAATTCATAAATAATGTAAAAAGAAGAGGGCCCAAAATTCCTAGGTTAGTTCTCCAGAGAGGCAGCTGTAGGACAAATCTTGTAATGCCTCTGGTACCATATAGATTGTTAACAGGGTTGACGCAGTTACGTATGGCTTGGGGGGCAGGGAGTGAGACACAACAGTGCCTTTTTAGCAAGTAGACAGGTTTGGTATTTTAATCTGCCATACAGGGGTAACCAATTTGTAAGGGAGTACAGGGTGCAGCTGTGGGTGAGCTTGTCAGCCCCTAGTACAAAGCAAGAGGCCTTACTGCATGTCACCTTGATCCTGTTTAATACTGTGTCACTAGCAGCAGCAGCATACACAGGGAGGCCATAGTCAATGAGGGACAGGACTGTGCTGGTGACAACTAAATGTCCAGCTTCAGCTTTGAGGTTGTGTTGGTTCCTTTACAGGGCAACCAGTCTTCAGTTTGCCATGGCAACAACGCTGTCCATATGTGGGACAAAGGATAGGGTATCATCCTGTGTGACACCAAGGTACTTGAAAGTTACTACTTGTCCCAGACCTTGTCCCTTATCATTGAGGATGACCAGTGAGGGGAATTTTTTTCCAGTTTTGGGCCCAAGAAGAGCATAGTTTTCAATTTTTTGCAGTTCAGAACCAATTTGTTGGATGTGAACCATTTTTCCAGGTACCCAAAATTGACCTGTAGATCAGCAAAGATTTTATAGTGCCTAGTATTTCTGGAGAGGATGACATATATCTGTGTATAATAGAATCATAGAAATCTGGTGGCAGAAAAGGACCCTGCTGGCCCATCTAGTCTGCCCCCTTACCCCCCTCCCCTACTTGTTTCTTTTAACCACAGATCTTCCACTCCGCCCACTGATCTACCCCCGTGTGTCTATCCCATACCCTCTTGAATTCTTCCACCATTTTGGCCCCCACCACCTCTTCCAGCAGACTGTTCCAGGACTGCACCACCCTCTCAGTAAAGTAACACCCCCTCATACTGCCCCAAACCTTCCTCTTTCCACCCTTAGACTATGACCCCTAGTTCTAGTGCTTACGTTTCTTGTAAATAATCTCCCCCTTACCTTATTAATCCCCTTAATGTACTTCAACATTTCTATCATGTCCCCTCCTCTCCCTTCTAGTCTCCAGAGGGGACAGATCCAACTCCCTCCACCTCTCCTCGCAGGGTTTCCCATGCATACTGTGCACCATCTTGGTTGCCCTTCTCTGAACCCTCTCAATCCCATCTATGTCTTTGCATAGGTGAGGTCTTGCCTATCGGTAGGCCTCAGACAGATTTTTTTTATATTTAATGTTTCCTAGCACACAAGAGTACATCAGAGAACAGACTGAGAACAGCATACATAACAAACAGATTTAAAAGAGAAGAATAACTTGATTCTGCTGCACTGCACAGGCACTTTGTACAGTGAAAACTAACATATCATTATGCTTAAGGAAGGAAATCCTCAGTTCACCAACAAAGTGAGGTTCCCTGGCACAGGGCACACTCCGACAATACCAAACGAAAGCTGTGGGCACAAAAAAAAAATAAATACCCAGAGCACCAGTCTCTCATAATACAGGATAAGAGAGACAGGGTCATAGCAGGTTATTACAGGGTCCAATACTCATCTACAGATGCATAATAGAATACCCATGGCCTCCAATGTAATTCAAAGTTCTCCAAACCTTTATGTTGTGTGGCTGTAAATTTTTCTATAGTATATACTGTATATATATGTCCAGCATAATAGAATGCCATGACCCCATTATTGGTGGAGCAGGTTTCATCCATAGACAAGCTATCGCTTTTTTAGCAGCCAAAACATAAATCCAGAGTAACGACTTACTGAGCAAGCAGCAGTTAGGTGGGGGTACGTATATCAAAATAAATTCAGTGGTCACTTTAAAGGAGTTACCAGTCAGTACGTCAATCTGAGTCATAACGTCCGTCCAAAATTTCTGCAATTTCGGACACTAATAAAAACATATGAGCTTGATCAGCTGGGTTAAACCCACAACCCTGCCAGCAGTCCCCAAAATGGTGTGGCAGGAATTGTTTAAGGGTAGCAGGGGTATAAAAGTATTGAGGGTGGCACTTCCAAGCAAACTCACACTATGAGGGTGAAGAAGTGACTTTAAATGCTGGGATGGCATATTTCTCCCACTGAGAGTATTCTATATGAATTTGAAGTTCCCGATTCCATTTATCTAAGATCGCGCGAGCTGATTCTGTATTTAATTCCTGCAATTCCCTTGTACACGTGGCACCAATGGTGGTCTTTATGGAAATCCATAATTATGGCCAAGAGCAAAGGAAGTGTAGTAGGGAGTGTAGTATATTCTTTACGTTCATGGAGTAAGTAGGTACACACTTGCAAGTACCTGAAATGTTCCCTACCATGAGTCCATAATTATTTTGAAGGGTCTCAAAGGGAACAACACCATGCTCATCCAGGAACTGGTAAATATAAGTAAGGCCATTATGTCTCCATCTTTGTAGTTAATCTTTTTATTATTATTATTGAAGTATACATACAAATAAACATCATCCTCCAATATACAGTTGCATGAAGCCATAATGGAAGATGTGGAACATCATATTGTCTGAAGTACTGCACAATGTTGAATCTTTGAAAAGTAAGGTCCATTGTCAAAGGAAGAAAACCATCAACGGTTGCCTGAACTCTACAAAAATAAGAAATAAGCGCAACACTGGGGTGTTGTTTAATCTTATACCAAACCTTAAGGGTCTGGGGCAGTGAAATAAGCAAAATGACTAAGGGAGGATTTAGCAGCTTGGGATGAGAAGAGTATAGGACCCAAATTGAATAAATCGTTAATAGTTATTTCAATGTTTTTTCAGGCAAGGGTGGCTTGGGGAAGAAGCCAAGTAAAATTTATATTCAATTGTTAAACTCGCACATAGTAGGTAGATTATTAATAAATAGGCAGAATAAGAGGGGGCCAAGTATTGAATCCTGGGGTACCCTAATGGATACACTCTTTATGTCAGAAAGGAAGCCATCTATTTTTACACGCTGTGGATGGTTTGCGAGGTAACTACGAACCTGAACTACTGTGTCCAGAGATAGGTCTAGGGAGGAGAGCTTGTCAAGCAGTAACTTAGATGGACTAAGTCAAAGACCTTGGTCAGCTTGATAAAAGATTGCTCCAACCATGTCTCCGCTGTCGAAGGCTTCATGTAGGCAGCTAATGTATTCAAGCTAGAGCAGTGCTGGTGCTATGCATCTTTCTGAACCCATGCTGTTGTGGCCATTGGATGTTGTATTTTTCTAGATAGGTGACCAGTTGGTCTGAAACTATTCTCTCTGGGGCTTTGGACAGTGGGGACTGGATGGAAATTTGCCTATAGTTAGCCAGCTTAGAGCAGTCACTGTCTTTGAAAGCTGGCATGACCAGTTTTCCATATCTCTGGGAACTATGAGTACTACAGAGAAATGTTGAAGATCTTGGAGAAAGGGTGGGGCGAGTTCCTCAAGGGCCAGTGCGAGCAGCTTCATATCAATGTGTTGTTGCCAAACCGGGTTTTACCCAAAGCTCTTTTGATACATATTAGGGTACCTTTGGTGGAGACTCTCTTGAAATATAATTTAGGGTGCTCTGTCTCAGGATCATGCCTGCTAGTAGCTTCAGCACCTTCTCCTTCATGAGCCACCCAAGACAGGCTCCCAGGGTTGACTGCACTTAGGCCTGTAAAGGCTGTGTTGAATTTAGTTGCTAACTCCATTGGGTCCCTGATCTCTGTCCCATCGATTTTAAGCATTTTACAAGACTGTCTCACGCTCTTGCCCAGGAGCTCAGAAATATTCTCCCAAAATGTTTTCCCACTGATCCAGTTTTGGGTTTACTGGGTCTTACGGTATTCAGATTTGGACAGTCTGATCTGCCTGGTGCATCTATTATAAGCTTCTTTGTATTTCTCTATATGCACTGGTGACCCTGTCTCTCTTGCTAAGGACCACATGTTATTCCTTTCCCTCATGAGGGCTAGTAGTTCAGGAGTGATCCACCCAGACCAGCTGCCCTGCACCTTACACTTCTTGAGGGATGCAAACTTGTCACAGGCTGTGGTGAATTCCTATTTTAGAAAGTCAAGAGTAGAGTCTATGTTGGGAATGACATCCAGGTAGCTCCAAACTATATTAGCCAGGAAGGACTTAAATACTGCCATGTTGTCTTTGCAGAGGACCCAGCAGGTGGTAATTGATCTGTTTAGTTGACCATGACCACTGGACAGGGGAGTGGTCACTGATGCTGTCAGGCAGCATTCTGATATCTTTGACCCTGTCAGGATGTGTGGCCAAAATCCAGTCTATTAAGGTACTGGTTCCAGTTTTATAGCTGGCCCTGGTGTTTTCAGTCACCATATAGGAGAGGAAAAGACTGGCAATCGTATCCCTATGTTCAACACTAGATTTGGAGGTCCAATTGATATTTATATCACCTGTGACAATAATTTCCCAGTTATAATTTATTTATTTAAAGTAGCTGGAGAAGGACTTTGGGCCATCTTGGTGTATATTAGGGGGTATATATGTTGTCATAATGACGAGAGTTTGTGTCCCCTCCATAGTATGAGTTTAACCACACGGCATACACAATCCCTATTCAATCTGCTTATTTAAAGTTTGGAACCCATGAAGTCTGACCTTACGTAGAGAAGGCAGCCCCCTCTATGCCTGCCCAACCAGTCCTCTCTGAAATGGGTGAAGCCTGACAGGGAGATGATGGTATCAGAGATCTTGGGGTTTCTGTCAGTGATATAACATCTGGTTGCACTAGTGCAACTCATGCTTACAATAAAGTACATTTAGGGAGAAGGTTTCCAATGTTTAAGGAGACAATGTTTAGTTTTCTGTGCTGCTTAGGTGCAGGATACAGGCTGCCCATGGGGCCTGGGTTTGGGTGACTATTGCCTGGCATCAGCAGTAAGATTAATGCCAGTCTACTTAGGTCTGTCAGGCACTGTTTGAGTTTCAGGTTTATTTTTTTTCCTGTAAGCGTGAGGCTTATGAGTGTCAGTGGAGGGATGCAATTTTTGAGAGTAGCAGCAACACTTTCCTAGGGTAGCTAGGCTTTCCAGCCCACTGTGGTCAGTCTTAGCCTGGGACCCCTGTCGAGTAGGATCCCCTGGTGCCAGTAGCACATCCATGTTTCTGGGGAGTTAATGATAGCCATTCAACCAGATTGGCACACAGGCTGAGCCTATCAACAGGTATTTGGCTCAGCAGTATCAGCACTAATAGTAGCATTTTTGCAGTGCATACTAATGTGCATACTAAGGTGAGTAGTAGCAGAGAAAGGCTATAAGACCAGTGTAACCCTCCTACAAATGGGGGTTCCTAAAAGCCTTCCCGGTGCTGCTTAATAGCTCCTTGCCTAACTGGTGTTCAGCGCAATGCTGCCAAATTGCGGCCGTTGTGAGTGCTTTTAAAGCCTCCAGAACTGTTCTTTAAGAGCTGCCTGCTCAAAGTAGGCTCCAGCGCGAAGTTTGTGGGGACTGGTGTTTCCCTAATCGAATCCCGCCTGAGCTGCAGTGTAATCGCTCCATTTTGTAGCCGCTGGAAGCGCAATGGGAGTCCATCTGACCGATGTAACTGTTTGGCTGTAATCATTTAAAGTATTAGTGAAAATACAGTTTGTTTAACCTGCTTTCATTGCAGTTGGGACTCTGTGTATTTGGCTCCTCCATTTTGGACCTGGACTTATGAGATGGGCCAATTGGGAAAGGGGGGACACTAAAATGGAGACCATTTGAGCCAACCAGAATCAGGACTCATTTAGGAGCTGGCTGGCCATAGGGGATACAGTCAGTAATTCTGGGATCGGGATTATACAGCAGCTGCCTGGTATGGTACCCCTCTGCTCTTCATATAAATGTGTGGAGAAGTGCCTGAATCCCAGACCCTGACCTGCAAGTGGTGTGAGAGCGCTCTTTTGGCTGGACTTGTGTGTACTAAATCAGGGTAGCTCCCCGTCAGATGTTCATAGTGAGGGCAAGATTTGTTTGGCTGCTTGTTTGGCTACACGAACTGAGCCTACTGGCTCTACCTAATCCTATTAGGAAGCAAGAGCTTGTTTGCTGCGTCAGGGCCCCAACCAGCTGCATCGAGATGCCAGCCTTCTATGGCCTGGGTACCCAGAGACGGTGACTCATAGGGTTGGCCTGTGCACAGTGCCCTAGACAGACATAATTATATATTCATTAGAGCGGTAAGCTAATTAACCTGATTTCCCTCCAGCCCTTGTTATTCCCCCCCCCCCTAAATAAATCAGATTGGTTGTTTTGCAAAAGTATACTGACTGACCTGTGTGTCTATGTTGAATTACTGTACAGGTGGTTATTGTCTAATTGCATCTTTCTTTACAGGGGGCCCCCAGAGCCAGCTGATTGAACCAAGCCTGGGGGTAAGTGTCTATTGCAAGGGTACTGTGATTGATCTGTGTGGGCCACTAGTGGGAAGAAAGGGGGGTTGCAGTGACCCAGAGGGCTGTGACCAAGTCATATCAGAGTGTCTTAACCCCCGACCTCTGGGTGGAGGCACCTGCCATCGGATCCAGGCCCCTCAACCTGTTAGTGGCAAATCAGGCAGGGGTAGTGGCCCTTGGGATAGCGCCCCCTGGGGGTTACATTTTGGAGGCACCACTGGGATTAGCATCCCCTAGTGGCTGAGTAGACGAAGTACCACAACATGGCCAAACTAAAGGAAAAACTGGAGTAAGATATCATGATTAAGATTATGTTGGACCCTGTTAAGACGATGGTGCATAAACTGATGGGGTGGGGCGAAGCCAAAGAGTTGGATTCCCAGAAAATTGTGTTACTACTGGATGTACCTCTGGGGACAAAGAACGCTGACCTCGTTTCTGCAGTGGAGCGTGTTAAATGTTTAGGCAAGGTAGAGGTGAAGGGGGGCGTATGGCTGATCTACTCGACCAGACCTTGCAGGTGCTACTCTTATGCAGTATAGTTATAGACCCCGAGAAGGTACCCCCAGTGATTTACCCAGAAGGTGCCCAACAGGGGTGGAGGGTCATTCACATCCAGAGTAGGTCAGTCACCCCAGGGGGCCCCCAAGACTAATAGCTTTAAAGATAAACTGCTTACATTACTAGCTGTGGAAGGGAGGACTACCCAGGAGTTACTGCAGGCATTGGATCTTTCTAGTGAACCCACCCCCCCAAACCTCCCCAGGTACCTCTCCCGGGCCCCCCAAGAGTTCTATTCTGACTTCACCTCCCCTAGTTGTTCCCCCTATACAGCTAGACTCCTATCGAAGACTGAAACTTTTTTCTGGTACTGTGCCTGTACCCTCGGGGGAAGATGATTTGGAGGCTTGGATGGACTATGCTACCCCTCTAGTCCAAGAGTGGCAGTGCTCTGAGGGGGAGAAACGAAAGAGACTGATGGAGAGTCTGAGGGGCCCAGCTTTGGAAGCCATTTGTTTCTTGCGGGCTACTAGTCCCGAAGCCACTGCAGTAGAGTACCTTTCTGCCTTAGAGGGGTGTTTGGGAGTACAGAAACTGGGGAAGACTAATTATGGAAGTTCAAATCCGCCAAACAATGGAGGAATGAGAAATTGTCAGCCTTTGTCACCAGGGTGGAAAGGGCATTGCAAAAAGCTTATCGAAAAGGGGGGGTAACTGCCACAGCCTTGAACCAGGTCCGGCTGGATCATATTTTGAAATCTGCTAGGTTTTCCAGTGTGATATTGTTAAAACTCAAGTTACATGACCGGCCAGGCTGCCCCGAATACTGTCAATTGATGAGGGAGATTCAAGAAGTAGAGACTGATGAAGAGGGGTGGGAACCCTATGTGAGAGTCATGAATCTATGCCAGACCCCTGAGTCCAGTGAACCAGATGAGACCCACCCCTCGAGGGGACTAAACCAGGGGCCTGATGCTTTTCCTGTGCCCCCAGAGGCCCAAGGAGGAGTGGGGGTGCATGCTGTTTCCTCTGATCCCCGGGTAGAAAGTGATTTAAGGGCTGAGATTAGAGATTTACGAGAAATGGTGAGGGACTTGAAGCAAACTGCTGCCCACCCTGTCAAGTTTGGGGAACCTGAGTTATCTAGAAATAAACGACCTAGCCAAGAGGAGTCCTCCAGAACCCCTGACGACCCTGGCAGGCGAGATATCCCCCTCCCAACAAAGACCCCCGAGATACTAAGTTCTGTTATCATTGTGGGGAGGATGCACACTTTCAGACTGAGTGCCGGTTACCAGAGAATTTAAGGAGAGTCAACAGCAGGCTGGTCGCCTAGCATCGCAAGGCCTATACCAGACCTCAGGGAGGACCTCCCCAGAAGAGTTTTGTGACCAGGGCCAATGCCCAAGCAACCTCCAAAGCCACGCCCCTCGAATGGTCTGATGTGGTGGGGCCCTCAATGGAGACCACCGTAAGAGTGAATGGAGTACCCACCCGGGCTGTGTTAGACAGTGGTTCCCAGGTGACCATTATGTTCCAGGACTGGTATCGGAAGCACTTGCCTGAGGTGCCTCTGCAGCCTTTGGATGGACTACATGTTTGGGGCCTGAGCGATAAGGCCTACCCTTATTCTGGGTTTATCCAGATCTGGTTGTCTTTTCCTACTTCTGTGGCTGGGGTGGCTGAACAAGTGGAAACCTTAGCAGTAGTGTGTCCTCCCACTGGACTGTATGATGGGGTGCACTTGTTCATTGGAACTAATGCTCACGTTTGGTCACTTAGCACAGCTGTGCTCTGAAAAACAGATGTCCAGGACTGGGCGAGCTCTCCGAATACCCGCCTTGCTTCAGAAGGCCTATGAGACTCAGAGAAAGGCCAGCCAGGCAGAACCCAAAGGCCCAGTGGGTGTTGCCTGGAAGAAGGACCCAGAACCATTACTACTAGCTCCAAATGTCCAGTGTGTTCTGCAGGGGGAAGTTCAGATTAAGAAAGATGTTAAGAATAAGACACAGATGCTGGATGCACCAGGTGAGGGAAAGTTGCCAGAGGGGTTGTTGGTTAAACCTGTATCTTACCTGCTAGAGCCCATGCCTTTGCCAGGAGAGTAATGGTTCAAGTGCATAATGTATCTGATCGAGAGATTCGAGTGAAATGGGGTTGCACCCTGGCCATGGTGCACTGTGCCGATACTGCTGTTCTGCCCCACAACAAGACTCCCAGAAGAAGTGACCAACTGACCCTGAGCTGTTTGATTTCAGTGATTCCCCACTACCTGCAGAATGGAAGAAAAGAATCAGTGAAAGGCTCGCCCAGAGGGAACAGGTGTTTTCCTTGAAGGAATGGGATGTAGGATGTGTGCAAGGGGCTGAGCATCACATCCGGCTACAGGATGAGCGACCTTTCCATGAGCGATCTCGACGCTTAGCCCCTGCTGATATAGATGATGTAAGGTGACACCTGCAGGAGATGCTTGCAGCTGGGGTGATACAAGAGTCCAGAAGCCCCTACACCTCACCTATTGTGGTACTGAGAAAAAAGAATGGAGCTGTCCAGATGTGTGTGAACTACCGTATTCTAAACCGGCGAACCATACTAGACCAGTATATCATGCCACGCATTCAGGATGCCTTGGACTGTCTAAATGGCAGTTAATGGTTCTCCGTGTTAGACCGCCGCAGTGGGTACTATCAGAGCCCGATGGCTCCGGAGAATCGAGAAAAGACTGCTTTCATTTGTCCACTAGGCTTCTACGAGTTTATGTGGATGCCCCAAGGAATTTCAGGTGCCCCTGCTACTTTCCAGCGTTTGATGGAGCGTGCTGTGGGGGACATGAATTTGCTCGAACGTTTGGTTTACCTAGATGATGTCATAGTGTTTGGCAGCTCCTTGGAAGAACATGAAAGCAGGTTGTTCAAAGTCCTGGATCGACTGGAAGATTTTGGCCTCAAATTATCTATAGATAAGTGCCAATTCTTTCAAACCTCCATAAAATATGTGGGGCACATAGTATCCACTGAAGGCATAGAAACTGACCCCAGCAAAGTGGAGGCTTTGACTACGTGGCCTCAACCAAAGAATTTGAAGGAACTGCAACGGTTCCTGGGGTTTTGTGGATATTACAGGCGATTTATTAAAGACTATTCTTGAGTGATCCACCCGCTGCTTAACCTTACGCAGAGATATCCACCAACCCACAAAAAGTATAAGAAAACTGTGCCATCTGAGACTGGAAGAAATTATTTCCGCCCAAATGATGTGTGTGGCACCCGCTGGACTGCTGATTGTGAGGAAGCTTTCCATGACATTATATATCAACTTACTTATGCCCCAGTGCTGGCCTATGCTGACCCCGTCAAGCCGTATGTTCTTCATACTGACGCCAGCCTGCAAGGATTGGGGGCCGTACTGTATCAAGAGCACCCAAACGGTCTAAGACCTGTAGCTTTTGCCAGCAGAAGTTTGACTCCTTCAGAAAAGAACTACCCAGTGCACAAACTAGAGTTCCTGGCTCTGAAGTGGGCCACTGTTGATCAATTTCATGACTACTTGTATGGTGCTAAGATATTGGTGAAGACTGATAATAATCCCCTGACATATGTGCAGACCTCAGCTAAGCTGGATACCACAGGCCATAGGTGGCTCTCCACGTTGTCTACCTACAATTACGCTGTTGAATATAGAGCAGACCTGAACCATATAGATGCTGATGCCCTCTCCCGGAGGCCTGTGTCCCGAGTTGATTGGGTCCGGTTATCAGAGCCTGACATAAGAGCTCTTTGCCAAAAATTTGACAGGGAGGAACAGGTGTCTCCTGATGCTGTGGACTGCATGATAGACTGCTTGGGGCCATCTGAGAACTGCCTACCCGCTGTTTACTGTAATTTTTCTGCATTAGACACTAGTGAGCTGCCTCAATTCAATAATGATAGCCTTCAACGGGGCCCAATCCTGAGATCCCATGATAAACCCTGTCTTGGAAGCTCTGCAGGGAGGGAGAGATGTGTCGAAATTGCATTCCATTGACTCAAGAACTGCTCTGTTGTGCAAAGAAGGACAAAGTTGAAACTGATTAATAGACTATTGTACAGGGAGACCGTGGCGAAGAGGGGTGAGTAGACAAACAACAACTGGTGTTGCCCACTGCTTTTAGATAACTGGTGTTGAGGTCCCTACATAATCACATGGGACATCTCGGCATAGATCGAACCCTTGACCTAGTGCGGTCCGGATTTTATTGGCCCAAAATGGGTGCTGATGTGGAGCAGTATATCAGTACCTGTGGCCGATGCTTATAAAGAAAGGCCCTGCCTCAGAGGGCTGCCCCCTGGTTAACATCACTACTAGTGCCCCTATGGAACTGGTTTGCATTGACTTCCTGAGCCTAGAACCAGATCTGAAGAACATCAGCAATATACTGGTAGTTACTTCTCATTTCACCCGGTATGCACAGACTTTCCCTACTAAAGCTCAGAAAGCAACCACGGTGGCTAAAGTCCTTGTTGAGAATTTCTTTGTTCACTATGGGGCCCCCCAGCGAATTCATTCCGATCAGGGGGAGAGATTTTGAAAGCCATCTGATTAAAGAAATGCTATCCTTGTGGGGGGGTACGGAAATCAAGAACCACCCCGTACCATCCCCAGGGCGATCACCAACCTGAAAGGTTTAACCGCACCTTGCTCAATATGTTCGGCACACTGCACCCTAAAGACAAGCCTAGATGGAGCCAGAAGATTAGCACCTTGGTACATGCCTATAACTGCACCAAAAGTGATGCCAATGGATTTTCCCCATATAGACTGATGTTTGGAAGAGAGGCCAGATTGCCAGTAGATGTTTGTTTCGGAGTTTCTCCTGATGGGGTTCAGGCAGCTAATCATCTACAGTATGTGCAAAAGTTGAAAGCCCAACTCAACCATGCCTACCAACTAGCCCAGACCATGGCTGCTAAGCGAAACCTGGCCAATAAGGAAAGATATGATAAAAAGGTGAAAGCAATGGAATTGAGAGAAGGGGACAGAGTGCTATTGAGGAATTTGGGACTGCATGGTAAACACAAGATTGCTGACAGATGGCATCACCTCCCCCATATCGTTGTGGGAAAATTGGAAGATTTACCTGTATATAAAGTGCGGCCTGAAAACAATTCAAAAGATGTGAAGACTATATACAGAAATCATCTGCTGCAATTGGACAAATTTTGATAGAAACTGAACCTCCCAATGTCCCCGGCCTATAACTAGAGCTGCTGCCAAGAAAAAAACAGGATTGGTTGACTCCTCGAAATCAAACTAAAGAGGCTTTCTCCACCCCCCTCTGATGAAGCTGATCAACAGTCTTTGTCTGAGGACAGTGGAAATAATATTGAGTATTACCCCTCTTATGAACTGCGCCAACTATTTAGGGGCAATCCCCTAATTAACTCTGGGGATGAAGTTGGGCTTCCTGGACTGTCTGTGCCCCCAGCTTTGTCTCTGGAGCCAATGCTCCCAGAGGATGAAATGAGTGGCATCAAAGCTGAAGAGGTGGGATCCTTGAGCCTGGCTGAACTGTCTGGCCTGGCTGAGCTATCTGACTTTTCAGAAGAAGGAAGTGATATGGGGGAGCAAGCTAGTGATATGCTAGAACCTGAAGAATATTTTGAGTGCCCTGATGATTCCTTGCCAGTACCAGAGATTCCCCTGCTGACCCAAATGCTGCGAGCTCAGAAATGGTAGAAATAGGCCCTGAAGGTACTATGGACTGTGGGTCCCCTCCTCCTGTAGTGGTTTCCCCGACCCATCCCAGTGGGGCAGAGAGGGTGTCAGAACCTGTAGAAATTTTATCCAAAACTCCTCGACGGACTGGCCGATAAGTACGGCCTATAGTGAGGTTGAGTTATGAGTCCCTGGGTCAGCCTGTGGATCTGCCTCTGAATGTGGTCCATAAAGGGGTGTACATGTCCCCGAGCTCCTTGCCTAAACTGACCCTAGGAAACGATTCTCAGCTGTTAGTATCGCCCTCTGAGTATGGTGCCCTTGCCCCATTTAGCCTACACATAGCTGATAGGGAAGGGCTCCCTCTATACAAGTGTCATGGGCAGGAAGTAATGACCTGATATATAAAAGAAAAAGTTTGTCTGTATGTGTAATGTTGTATAACCAATAGTAAACTGTGTATTACAGTACCAATGTATGTAAGCAAAGGTCTGATGTTCTGTCAGTTTAAACTGTT
Source organism: Neoceratodus forsteri (assembly GCA_016271365.2). Lineage (NCBI taxonomy): Eukaryota > Metazoa > Chordata > Ceratodontiformes > Ceratodontidae > Neoceratodus > Neoceratodus forsteri. Next base: position 400,384,862 of record CM028136.1, on the reverse strand, counting down.
TTGCCTTAAAGTGATTTAAGGGTAACTACTTGACACGGACGCCAAGTTCTTTCCATGCCAGGAAGGGTGTAACCCCCCCTACAAATGGGGGTTCCTAAAAGCCTTCCCGGAGCTGCTTAATAGCTCCTTGCCTAACTGGTGTTCAGCGCAATGCAGCCAAAATGCGGCCGTTGTGAGTGCTTTTAAAGCCTCCAGAACTGTCTCTTTAAGAGCTGCCTGCTCGCAGGCTCCAGCGGGTTTGTATGGGGGGGAACTGGTGTTTCCCTGCTCGAATCCCACCTGAGCTGTGGTGTAATCGCTCCAATTTGTAGCCGGTGGAAGCGCAATGGGAGTCCATCTGACCGATGTAACTGTTTGGCTGTAATCATTTAAAGGAAAACTACACCCAAAACTTGAAAAAATATATGCTGTGCAGAGTGTTTTAATTTGTATGTGAAGTTCTAGTGTTTCCTTCCCTCTGACTGGTATTAGGAGTTTTTCCTAAATTAGCCTGCTAGCTTTAGGGTAGTTTTACCGCCCCTGGAGATCTCCATATCAAATAGCTTTATTGCATTTCTTTGTCCTACAATGCACCTTGTTTCATGTGATGGTGATGTAGCAGAGCCCATAAATCCAGCAGAAAACATAGCATTACAATCAGTTCACAACCATAGAGATGGCTATATTTTAAAATCTGTAGAATTCAGCTTGGTGACCACCCTCATCCTAAAGGTTTTACTGTCCTGAAAAACTTTGCTGCTGGTAATTTTTGTGCAGCTTGTAAAGCTTCCAACATATTTAGCTTGTTTGGCATGTGTGTGCTGATATTGTAGGTCTCTCTTACATCACAGTCACATGAGACAAGATGCACTGTGGGAACAAGAAATACAATTACGCTGTCAGGTATGAAGATCCCCAGGGGTCGTAAAAGTAGCATAAAGCTAGCAGGCTAATTTGGGAAAAACTCCTAATACCAGTCAGAGGGAAGGAAACACTAGAACTTCACATACAAATTAAAACACTCTGCACAACATATATGTTTTCAAGTTTTGGGTGTAGTTTTCCTTTAAAGTATTAGTGGAAATACAGTTTGTTTAACCTGCTTTCATTGCAGTTGGGACTCCGTGTGTTTGGCCCCTCCATTTTGGACCTGGACTTTTGAGATGGGCCAATTGGGAAAGGGGGGACACTAAAATGGAGACCATTTGAGCCAACCAGAATCAGGACTCATTTTGGAGCTGGCTGGCCATAGGGGATACAGTCAGTAATTCTGGGATATGAAGTTCTGGACTACAGCGCCTTTTTGCACCAATGGGGGGCCGAATTAAGTGACTGGCATCTGCAGCCCACCAATGAGATCAGGTGGCACCCGAACTGAGAGCCCTTGCCCAAACTACCATGGAGCAAAGTCGTTGTGGTTGTGAGCGAGGAAGGAGCTTTGGGCTCCTGCGCTGTTGAGCTTTTGTGCAGGAAGCACGTGTGGAAGGCTAGATTTCGGCAGATTGAATGCCATCAAGTGTCAGACTAAATCCGCTAGGCAGCGGTCAGAGGAGGCTGTGCAAAAGCGCAGCTACCTACCAGGTTCACCCTGTAGAGGACTGGAGAATCTGCTTCAATCGCACTTGGTCTGACAGGACAAGTGAAGCTGCGTTGTTTGGGCCCGGTGTTCTGTATTGAAAGCGATAGGCATTATACAGCAGCTGCCTGGTATGGTACACCTCTGTTCTTCATATAAATGTGTGGAGAAGTGCCTGAATCCCAGGCCCTGACCTGCAAGTGGTGTGAGGCGCTCTTTTGACTGGAGTTGTGAGTACTAAATCAGGGTAGCTCCCTGTCAGATGTTCATAGTGAGGGCAAGATTTGTTTGGCTGCTTGTTTGGCTACATGAACTGAGCCTACTGGCTCTACCTAATCCTATTAGGAAGCAAGTGCTTGTTTGCTGCGTCAGGGCCCCAACCAGCTGCATCGAGAGGCCAGCCTTCTATGGCCTGGGTACCCAGAGACAGTGACTCATAGGGTTGGCCTGTGCACAGTGCCCTAGACAGACATAATTATATATTCATTAGAGTGGTAAGCTAATTAACCTGATTTCCCTCCAGCCCTTGTTATTTCCCCCCTAAATAAATCAGATTGGTTGTTTTGCAAAGGTATACTGACTGACCTGTGTGTCTATGTTGAATTACTGTACAGGTGGTTATTGTCTAATTGCATCTTACTTTACAGGGGGTCCCCAGAGCCAGCTGATTGAACCAAGCCTGGGGGTAAGTGTCTATTACAAGGGTACTGTGATTGATCTGTGTGGGTCACTAGTGGGAAGAAAGGGAGGTTGCAGTGACCCAGAGGGCTGTGACCAAGTCATATCAGACTGTCTTAACCCCGACCTCTGGGTGGAGGCACCCACCATCAGATCCAGGCCCCTCAACCTGTTAGTGGCAAATCAGGCAGGGGTAGTGGCCCTTGGGATAGCACCTCCTGAGGGTTACACCATAAATGCTCCTGTCCTTTAACTATAGTAGGAGAGGTTGTTTCCTTTCAAAAGGTATATATCTAACTTATTTTTGGACTCCAATTTGTCCTTATTAACTACTACCTCTAAGGGGAGTTTGTTCCAAGGATTGACTATTCGCTGCGTGTAAAATGCCTTCCTTCTATTAGTACAGAATTTTGGGGACCTTATTTGTAATGGGTGGCCTCTTGTACCTTTCGTGTCATTCCTGAATTCAAAACCTTATTCACTAAATAAGTAATTATCCTGCATAATGTCATGACACAATAACAAATCCCCTCTTAAATGTCTAGTGTGTGTGTGTGGGAGCTCAGGCCTAGCAAAGAGGTGCAGTAGCAGGTTCAATAATAGCACAGTATGGGGGATAGTGTTTTGCAGAGAATGATAATGACTTAGTTTCTGTGTTATGCAGTAAGCAGCATCAGAGTAGGTAATTAATTCTACTGACTCAGGTTAGACAGAAGGTACCATTCGCTAGATAAAACAAGTATACTGTAAATGGGTGTTAATTATTAACCCCTCTGTAGCACATTAGCACATTAGCAATACCCTTTACTGCAGGGAAGTAGGCAGCATCAGGGCAGGTAATTAACTCTACGCCTTAATTTAGTCAGGAAGCACCACTGGCTAGGTAAATCAAATATTACTGTAACAGGGTGCACTGCGAGTTTATCAGTGAGACCGGCTGCAGTAATTAGCAGAAAATTATTTTAGGCTGAATATTATCAAGCAGTGTCAGAGCAGGCATTTGCATCAATTAGCACTGTTGTTATCTGCAGCAGAGGCTATACTAGTCAAACTAATAAGTCAACACCACAAAGGCAGAAGCAGTATAAATATAACATCAACCTAGATAGCACCGGTTGAACTAGCAGCAGAGTTCATACTACTCAGATTAGCAAGCAGGCACTACAAAGGCAGGAGCAGTGTAAATGTATCAACAACCAGTTTGGTATTCAAGCATGCAATTATTGAACTGAGTCTTGCACTATTACAGTATAAAGCCACCTGGTTCAAGATAGAGTTGTTGGAAGCAGTGGTCTTTGTTTATAAGTTTTAAGTCCTTGGCGGGCTTTCCCGAACCTGCCTCTGAGGCACTGATGGCCACTGGTGATTGGTGGTGTGGTGAAGAGAGAGGTGAAATGTATGCCCCCTCACTGCTGCTGGCTGGCCACTTGCTTTGGTGATTGGTGGGGGAAAGGTGGGTAGAGGTGCCGTGAGCACCCTCGCGACCCTGAAACAGTTGCTCCAGTAAGAGGAAATGGACGGTAAATGTCCAGGTGAAAAGGTCAGAATGGTGGTCTTTGTTTATAAGTTTTAAGTCCTTGGCAGGCTGTCCCAGATCCGCCTCTGAAGCACCAATGGTTGCTGATGATTGGCGGTGTGGCAAGGAAGGAGGCAGAATTTATGTCCCTCTCACTACTGCTGGCTGCCCACTTGCTTGGGTGATCAGTGGAGGTGGGTAGAGGTACTGTATGCACCCTCACAACCCCGATTCACCGACTCTGGCAAGAGGAATTGGCCAGGTGAAAAGGTTAGAGTAGTGGTCTTTGTTTATAAGTTTTAAGTCCTTGGCGAGCTTTCCCAGATCTGCCTCTGAAGCACTAATGGTTGCAGATGATTGGCAGTGTGGCAAGGAGGGAGGCAGAATTTATGTCCCTCTCATTACTGCTGGCTGCCCACTTGCTTGGGTGATCAGTGGAGGTGGGTAGAGGTACTGTATGCACCCTCACAACCCTGATTCACCGGCTCTGGCAAGAGGAAATGGCCAGGTGAAAAGGTTAGAGTAGTCGTCTTTGTTTATAAGTTTTATGTCCTTGGTGGACTTTCACAGACTCGCCTCTGAAGCACCACTGGCCACTGGTGATTGGCAGTGCGGTGAAGAGGGAGGCAAAATTATGTTCCCTCACTGACGCTGGCTGTCTGCTTGCTTCAGCGATTGGTAGGGAGGGCGGGCAGAGGTGCTGTGCATACCCTCGTGACCCCAATTCAGCTGCTCCAGTGAGAGGAAATGGGCCAGAAAATAGCCAAGTGAAACTTTCTGAGGTGATGATTTTTTTAAAAATGTGACCCTGTTTTTTAAACATTTATGCCATCCCCCACCCACTGTGGCACCATGTCCCACCCTTCCCACTACCAAGGCCTTTAAAAATAATTTCTCCCCACCCTACCACTTCTAGCACCTACCTCCTTCCTCTCCCACACAGCACCAGCAAAGTTTCTTATAATAATGCTCAAGTTAGTAAAACAAATCCATCCTCTCCACTCCAAATCACATAACGTCCCACCTCCCCCACTCCATCAATGACCCCTACTCCTGAATAAAGTGACAACCTCCCCACTCTCTAGCACCTAATCTCCCTCTTCCCCCCAAGCTCTTAAAAATTAAGGATGCACAGCATCTAGAAACAGGAAAACGGTCCTGCAGTGAAGCAATCATAGTTTCTTCAGTGTCACAAATTGATGAAAGAATGATTTGATTTTATCCAGTTAAAACACCTGACTGGCCCTTCGTTAGCCAGTCAGGTGTTACAGTAGGAAGACTACTGTTTACATTGCTGCCAGAAGCTGAGTCAAGAGCCAGTTGGGCTCCGTGTTTGCAGTGGGAGTATTATTTCAGGGGCTGAACTGGTGTGTTTCTGACCTGCAATTTGCAAGCTTTACTTACTCTGTCCCTTTGCCCCCATTTCCTCCAATTGGGGGGCTGTCAATGCTGGAGGGCAGGGCTTCAGTCTCAAAGAGCAGTGTTTGAACTGAGTCACATTTCAAGCTATATTCTGTTCTGAGATCAGCTGTTTGTGTTGCTGCCAGGAGTTGTGCTGGGAGCCAGTTGGGCTGTGTGTTTGCAGTGGGAGTATTATTTCAGGGACTTAAATGGTGTGTTTCTGACCTGCAATTTGAAGGCTTTACTCACTCTGTCCCTTCACCTTCATTTCCTTCAACTGGGAGGCTGGCAGTGCTGGAGAGTGGGACTTCGACCTCGGAGAGCAGTGTTTGTATGCAGCCACATTCTAAGCCGCATTCTGTTCCACGTTCAAGAGTTTGTGTTGCTGCTAGGAGTTGTGTTGGGGGTTACAGTAGGAAGACTGCTGTTTACATTGCTGCCAGAAGCTGAGTCATGAGCCAGTCGGGCTCCATGTTTGCAGTGGGAGTATTATTTCAGGGACTGAACTGTTTTTTTTTTTCAGACCTGCAATTTGCAGGCTTTACTGACTCTGCCCCTTTGCCCTTATTTCCTCTAATCAAGAGGCAGCTGGCGCTGGAAGGTGGGGCTTCAAAGAGCCCTATTTCTGGCCTGTTACACAACAGTTCTCCTTTGCGGTCCACAGCCAAAGGGCCAGAGCATAAGGCCATCACACTGGGGGCATCAGTATGGAGCGCAGTTGGCATGAGATGCTGCATCCCTTAGTGTGACACTCTTACCTGCAGAACTGCATTACACTGTTGTGAATACATCTATTGCAAGGATGCATGCATCTGGCCTGTACCATATGTAATCAACTTTTAGCTTAGGCCTCTGGTGCTACTTGTGCAACATTGTTTAATTATTTACAGTATCCACACACTACTCATTCACTGTGTGCTACTATTATTCAGTTACTATGCTTGTTTCTGTATAACTGTATGTAAGATTACTACCCTTAACAAACTTGTTTGTGAGGGTAGCTACTCTGTTATTTTCTGACCATTTACTTGTAATATAGAAATGGGTTTCTATACTGCACATACTAGTTCTTTTGCTTTTATAGTTTCCCTGTTTGATTTGTATTTATTTTGTCTCCCTTCTAGTAAGGCTTTTCCCCCTTAATCGTTCCATTTGTCATTTACGTTAGTCTGCCACCATTTTGGGTCAGGCCTGCATCCCCTAGCAGCCTTATCTGGACAAGGCAGCTTCTCTTTTGCCTCCCCATTTGGGTCTGGCTAACATTTCCTTTACCTCCTTAATCTGTTTCAGAACTACATTCCACTATCATCTGGTTAAAGCCTACTTCCCTGTATTCAATACGCTTTATTGAATTTTCAGAAACAATTATACAGTTTACAAACACAGACAAACAAGACACCCCCAGTGCACATACAAGAAAATCAGTAACAACTGGTACATTATTTCACAGTGAGGCAAATTAACAAGCTGTTGTTGGCAGAAGCAGAGGCCTGACCTCCCACCGAGCAATATCTAAAATAAAACACAAGGCACATTAATCAGCTTCTCTACCCGGATACAGTTCAGTCCATAGTCACTAACACATATAGTGCTACCCAGTTCTTCACATACTTTTGCAGCCTGTTATTCAGACTTGCAATAGATTTCTCAGCTTTAATGCAAAAAGTAATTCTGCATGCCACTCTTGGTATGAAGGTATATCACAGTCTAACCAGTGACATAATAAAGCCTTTTTCACATATGCTGATATAAGTGCTATGTGGCATTTTTGATCACCCTTTGATCACCCAACAGCTGACCAGTGTAATTACCTATCAGACAAATAATTGGTGTAAACGCTGTGCCCAGTCCAAGTAGTGGGTCCATCTTTGCTTTAATATTTTGCCACAAGGGCTGAGCTTTGGAGCAATTCCAAAGAACATGCATAAGGGTACCTGGGCCATCACTGCACCTGGTGCATATGTTTGAAGGTAGTCTTTGCAGTTTATAAAGTTTCTCAGGCATGTAGTACATGTTATGTAATATTTTAAGTTGCGTTAATCTATATGTGTCAAATTTAACATATTTATACATATCCTTCCAAATGCACCGCCAGCCATGGTCACCCTCGTCTTTAGGTAGCGCATTCTGCCAGTATGATGCCACCCCATCCACCTTGTTCAGAATGAGGTCATAAAGATACATATATAAATGAGAAATTGGATGTGGAAGACTGGTCCAACTGGTCAGAGATACTATTGTATCATCATGGGCAGTATTTCTAGGTTGACCCCTGAAGTACTTCTCTAGCAAATGCATGACTTGAGTGAAATACATCCATGTTTTGAACCTGGTACCTCCTTTGAAAAGAATGAAAATCTATGAGTTTATTATCTAAAAATAATTGGTCTACTCTATCAATATTGGTATTCACCCAGGAGGTTATAAATGGGCTTCCCTCAATTGAAAAGTTAGGCTTAAATACCGGGGGTTGCATATAATCCATTACTGCAGACAACCATAATAGTCTACATAACTGCCCATGTGTATCAACAGGATATACTATGTAAACATGAAACTCGATATGTCAGCGCTCAGCATACCAAGTAAACTGGCCCGAAAGACATTGTCCCGAATCACTGAAATGCCCAACACACAAATTACGGGCATTTCAGTGATATTAACTGCAAAATGAACCCAGGTCACACACAGTATGCCAGTCGAGCACCTGGTGGTATTCCCCTCCACACCACTGGGGCAGCTCGGCCAGCAACCCCATCCAGCTGTCCTTTCCTGAAGCTCCAATGGGGTCTGTCACATCTGCTTCCTTACCCCGTCGGGAGCACTAGCGTCGGGCATAATAGCGTTGGGTTGCCACCGCATTCGGGAAAAGCTGACGGGTAATGCGTGTCGGACTGCACAGGTTCCAGCAAACGTAAGTATACCTATGAATAGAGGCTGCTATAAGAGTGTTAGTATGTCCCTTAGATAAAAAACAAGGTCTTGTGTACACTAATGCCTTTAATTGTACTTATGCTGCCTTGCAAATGACTTCTTCTATTTGTAGCCATAAAGGCACATAGTGCCTGTCTGGCTGTGTGGCTGCCTTTGGGCACCAACACAGATATTTACCAGTGGAGATAGTGAGATAATATATATAAATTAGGCAACCTTAACCCACCCATTAGCTTAGGTGTTGTCAGTTTATGGTAAGCCCGGTCTACTCATTTCCCTCCCTGCAAAATGGTTGAGATGTAACTATACAGTTTAGTAAGCCATTTCTTGGTAATTACTGTGTTAAGCATACTCAGTGGGTAAAGGACCCAGGGCAGTAGATTAATTTTGATCAGACTGATCTGTCTCCAGAGAGTCCACCTATCCAGGTCTTCCTTGAGTTGTTTAATGAGCGGTTCTAGGTTGTTGTTTTTTTCCACCCCTCATGCCCCATGACCCACCACTCCTTTGGACTGCCTAGGTCCTTCATCTGCTCCGCCTGTCCCATCCTGAGCCCTCCATCTGCACATCGCAACCACCCTGAGGTAACCTGGACGTAACCCTTTGCTGGGCAGGTCCCCCTCCTCCGAAGGGAATGGCTCCAGGGGGGCAACCAGCATATATACTTGGCCCCAGGGTGCTGCTGCAGTGGAGGAGCTCTTTCAGGGCATTGGCGGTAACGGAGGATTGGCAGACATCATCCAGTCGGTTGAAAGGCGGATTTCCACTTTTCTATGGTGTTCCCACTTGCGTCTTCTGCAGTGCTCCTGGTCTCCACTAGAGATCGCTGCAGAGAGATGCCAACCCGCTACCCACCCCAGGAGAGGAGAGCAGTCCCTACGGACGCTCAATCCTCTTCTTCCCCTGCCAGCCCCCAGCATCCCGAGTCCGTTCCCGAACCCAGGTCGCCGGTGTAGCGCAAGGTGTGATGTCCAGCGCCTCAACCCTCAGCGCCACCGGGCCGGCCCTGGTATTAGGTATTGAGACAGCATGTTGCGTGGATTTCTGATAACCTGAATGCCTAAGTATTTAATTTTGTTGTCTCTCCACTTAAGGCCCATGTTCAAGATTATATTTTTTATCCACCCCAGTATTAAGAGTCAGAACTTCAGTTTTATCCAGATTAAACTTATAATTAGACAATCTACTGAATTCTTCTGTTACCTGAAAGGCACCAGGCAGGTATGTATGAGGATTCTTAATGTGTAGCAAGATATGATCTGCATATACCGAGACTTCACATGCAGTGTGTTCAGTGTCTAGCCCTTCTATTTCCAGGGTATGCTTCAGTTTAAGGATTAGGGGTTCCAGAAAGACGTTGAACAATAAAGGGGTTAGCGGACATCCCTGCCTCATGCCCTTGTATTGTTTAAAGGGACTGTAGTACACACCATTACAAAATATTTGGGCTGAAAATTCCCATGATACCATATCAAACATTTTCTCTGCATCCAGAGAGACTAACACTGTGGGGGTAGCTCACTCTCTGGATGCAGAAATGAGATGAGCTAACTTTCTGAGATGTTCCGATGAGACCATTGCCGGCATGAATCCCACTTGTTCATTTGCTATCAAAATCTTCCATAATTTGTTCATCTTTCCAGCCAATACCATTGCTAAACTTCTGTATATACAAATTTAAAAAAGAAATGGGTCTATAGTTACCCAACAGTGTATAATCTCACCCCAGCTTGGGGAGAAAAGTTATCAGGGCTTCTGTAAGATTCCCCTCAGACAGTCCCTTATTGTAAAGATGGGCAAAAAGGTCCAAAGAAACGGGGCAAAGTTCTTCCTTCAAGCACCTGTAAAAGTTGGGGGAGAAGCCATCAGGTCCCCGCGCCTTATCCAGAGTCAGGTCCCAGATGGCTTGGTTAATTTCTTCAATTGTTATCCCTGCAGAAAGAGTTTTGCTGAGCTTCGCTTAGTTTTGGGGGTGATAAAGCATCAAGATATGCATCTGTATCTGTTGCTTGGGGTCCTGACTCAATTTTATCGCAAAAACAGGTGTAATAATATCTATATTCCTCTACTATGGCTTTTGAGTTGGTGACTAGATCAGGCTTGCCAGGGACCCTCAGACATTGTATGGTTCCGAATGCTTCTTGGTGCCTAACTCCAAGGGCCATCAGCCTCCCAGCCTTTTCCTCTTGATCAAAGTACCTAACTTTGGCCTTATGTATGGCCAATTCTGCTGCTTCCCTGTTGAGTTTTGCATATGAGGCCCTGAGGTTATTTAACTTTAGCCAAGTTGATTCGGGAGTGTTTGTGGACAATGTTCTCTCTATAAGCCGATCTGACTAAGAAAATCTTTCACTTTTTGTTCTCGTCCTTTTCTTTTAGATGTGAGCTGGATCAACTCTCCTCACAAGCTGCACTTGAAGGCCATCCAAAAGGTGTCTTCCTTTTCAACTGAGCCCTTATTATGCTGGATAAAATCTAACATGTATTGCTTTATATGAGAAATAAACATTTTATCTTTTAAAATTTGATTATTCTCCATTTCTTTTCTGTATCAGCGTAGGGGTAAACCGCAAAGACAGAACTACAGCGGAGTGATCAGAGACAACTCTAGCCTGAATTTCACAGCTTCCCAAATCAGAAAAGTGCTCCTTGCTTAAAAGGAAGTAGTCTAGTCTAGACGGAGAGCTATGTGCCACAGAGTGAAATGTCAATTCCTTAGTAGTTGGGTATAATGCATGCCATAGGTCCACTAATATCAACATATCGATTAAGTCTCTAATTACCCTCTCAGTTGGGGATAAGCAATGCTATACTGCAGGCTCCCTGTCCAGTCCAGAGTCCAGGGTGATGTTCCAATTGCCTGCCAATAGGAGCGGGAGATGGGCCAGTTAATGGACTTTATCCATAAAGAAGCCTGGGTTGCCTGCATTTGGTCCATAAACTGAGCCAAGTACTACTTTCTTCTGTCCAAGGGATCCCCTAACAAATATACACCTGCCCTCCTCATCTGCTACCTCTTCCAGCAATTTAAACTGGATGAACCTGCAAATAATATTGCCAACCTAATTTTTGTTAGTGTTGTCTACTGCCCCATAAACCTGTCCAACCTAGTCTTCACAGAGCTGTATGAGCTGCATTTCTTAAGGTGCTTTTCCTGTAGAAAGGAAATTTCAGCTCAAAACTTCTTTAAATGCTGAAGCACTTTATATCATGTAGTCTGATTCTGCAAGCCTTTCATGTTCCAACCTATGTACTTGATCTGACAACCCATAATCATACCCAAACAAAGAGATCTGCAGCTCTGTGAATGGGAAAAGACCCCATCTGTCTTTCAACTCACCAATCAATGATCAACTATGTTCTGCCCCCCACACACAAGTTGATCCCACGTACAAAACACACAATGCAACTGGAACAAACAGAACAACATTTGGGTGTAGTTTCGCAATAAGTGAAATCAGTATACAGTACACATTTTCTAAACTCTATTCCAACAAAGAACATTTAATCCAAGTCTTACCACCCACCGTGTGCTACTATGCTGGAGATGGAATTATTGACCGAAAGATACAGTCCTAGGTGGGTAGTTTCCCATTAGGAACCCCTTCGTCTGTTTCTATTTGGTCAGAGTAGCCATGAACATGGCCACCAAAGAGGAAAGACTACTCGGTTAAAAAGTATATTTGATGTGGATTGCAGTAAATCTCTAGACTCACATAGGGAAGCTATCAGTAACAACATTAAAAAAATGGGCGGGTGGGGTGAGTAACAGTAAATTGTCAGTACAACTGATAAAGTGCTTTAATGGACCTGTCTGACCATGTGTACCAAAAACAACCAGTGCCTCCAAATATCAACCCACTGTAATTAAGAATCAATGGGGGCTTTATATTGAGTCCCTAGCCATTATGCTCTCCCCCCACCACACCACAGATACAGATACAGGATCCATATTTCCCCTCCAACAAAAACCCATCCCGCGATAGTCTGACTGTCAGGCAATTTGTTCCCTACCTGAAGCTCCCAAGAAATTTTGCTATGTCTGGGATGGCTAATTCTTGTGTGTATAGATATAACATAATACAAAAAAAGAGCAGCTATTAACAAGACAATCCGCGATATAGGGGACTCCAGTGCCATACAAATATTTAAATATTTGAAGATTTAAATGGGCGTAGCCTGAGTTCTGTGCAGGAGATGACAAACATGTGACAACTGGGGGTACAGAGCATTCCCAAAAACTTTTATAAAAGACTGATGTGAGGCATCCCCCCACACCACACACATCACACTGCCATCCTGTTAATTTAGACAGTGAGAAAGCAAACAGGAAAAAAAGGGGTGGAGAGAAAGAAGAATGTTTAGTCCCACCACCTTCATCAAATATTATATACGATGTACACTGTTACACGAGGTCCCTGCACCCTTATTGGTACCCCCAGAGGTACACCGTAGACAGCTAGCATTTAGGCATATGTTATACTAACATATAGGGCTAAGGGCATCTACCATATAAGAGCAGATGTCAGGATATGTATGCATATTATTGTTATACACTTTGCTTTCTAATATATATGTATTTCTTGCTTACAAGATGTTAGGACACTTATGTCCTTGTAATGATTATGATATGTCAGTTGGCATTACCACCTTTAGGTGATTTGCACTACTACGCTGATTTATGTAAGAACTGTACTCTTTTGTTTCACAAAGTGATGACTACTACAGAATTGTATAATGTTATCTTGGACCATGGAGCCACCTCTAATTCAGCCAGTAGGGCTCATCTCTGTAACTAGAAATGTTTCTGTCTTACAGTAACCATAGTAATTATCATAGGTATATGATGTAAGACATTACATCTTCTACCTCGGAGACCCCAAGAGACACAGAATCCTCAAGGTATAGGGAACGATTAGCATTGGCTCCCGGTTCGTATTGGCAAGAACTGCTTAGGGCAACTGTAATTATCCTTTTGGGCAGTAATAAACATGTTTCTTACTCTTATGCAACGTGTCTGTGATTCCTTTCATTAACAATATTGCCAAGAACCTGAGAGTGAGGTTTAGACCTCCTGACAATACTGACTTTCCTGTTTTTCCGGAGACAAGGTTGCATATTGCGATGCCATGAGGCACAATGTCACCATAGCATCGCACAGTTCAACCAAACCTCAAAAGAGAGAATTCAGAAGCATATCGATAAAGCACCACATCGTTGGGAAAGGGCATCCATTCCTGTGGTTTGTCGGTGGTCTTGCACGACATTCCACCAGGGGATACAGGCATTCAACATGTTTGTGTCCTCATGCTTTTCATAACAGCAGAGCCACCATTTTAGGAAAAGAGTAAACTCCTTGAGAACTGTCACTGTTTGCTGCTTTTTATGGTCATGTTGAGGAGGGGTTGGGGGAAGATAAAAGGAAGGAAGGAACACAGTTTTTTAATACCGTGGTCAGATATTAAAGTTTAATGGTCTGTAGTCCAGTCCCAGTTCATGTTGCAAAACTGCATTAGACAAGTTGTCCTGCTCACCTGGTAATCATTACCCAATGTAACACTGCTTTGAGCATGAGGTAGTTGTATTCATGAGGCAGGTAACCTAGCCACCTGCCTTCTAAGACTTTGTGGAATGGGGACCACCAGGGAAAAGATTAGGCAGAAGAGCTGGAAGTTCCTGCCTTTCCTACTTGGTGGACTGGAATTGTCAGCTCTCCCCATTAACAGTGGCAATCAGACGGGCCAGGTAGACAATGTGAAACATGATTCTGGCTGCATGTAACTTAAGCTTTATATCTTGGTATTCAGCTTGTTTAGCTCACGTTTGCAGGCTTAAGTCATTAAAAATAAACAGTATCTTCCCCTCCCATTCGATGTGCACTACTTCTCAGGCTTTTGCTTGTAGATAGAGTTTATCCAAATAGTTAAGGAGCTTAAAATATAATCACACTCAGTCTCTCTACATCTCCTGGAGGGGGGTTGCTGTGCCCAAAGGCTCTTTTGATGACATACGTAGGGCCACTGGGAAAAGGGCCTCCAATCCTCTCACAAAGTTTCTGCACGAATTTGACCGGGTGGGAGCCTTCCACTTTTTCTAGTAGCCCTACAATAATAAGATTGTTGAGGCAGCTCTGACCCTTCTGGTCATCAACCCGTACTTCGGGTTTCTTGAGCTTTTGCCAGAGAAGGACCAGTTCAGTGGTGTCTTGGCTGACTGTGTTCTCTACTGAAATGATGCAGGCCTCCGCATTCCCCATTCTTTAAACTATGTTGTCTAAGGCTGGCCAGAGCAATATTCGCCCACCAACTCCAGGATTGCACGTTTGATTGTTGCTAGGTCCTGAGAGAACCAATCAATTTTAGATTTTAATGTCTGTTACACCAGTGCGGTATCTTGGGTTTCTGAGAGTTTCCCTCTCTTACAAGCCGTGATCTTCCTGAGATCATCGGTCCTGTCACTTCCTCCTCCAGCAGTGCTTAAAGTAAGGATATTTTAACCACAAAAAGCACCAAAACACTTATGATCTTAACTTATGCAGACAGCTGAGTGACTTACACTTGGTTTTATATGAATTTACTGCATTTTTATAAGATTTTAATCAACAACCTAGTGGAGCCCTTCCTCTCTGCTACTACCTGCCACAATTCATCACATGACTCCTTTCAGCCTACTCCCTGTGAAGTCACTATCCATTCTGGCCTCTGCCTCTGTTGTCTCATTGTGTGGGTAAGGCACATTCCATTGTCTCTTCCTATTCTGGATTGCCACCACCCCCTCCGCAGCCATATCTATTGTGCCTTCCTTTTACTTTCTACCTAGATGTTTCAAATTTCAGCACTTTGTTTCCCCAACAGGCATTGTGCACTTTATTGTATTCTTGCACGCTTGTCCACATATCATTACAATGAACCATTCTGTTGTTTATCTACTTAATCATCATATTGCTGTTGCACCTATAACCTTCTCTACGTAACCATACTCTGGTGCTTTGTAATTTTATTCATTCTTTACTCCCTTTTCCCCCCTCTCTCCCAGGTCACACCTGGAAACAAGCCTTAGCTCAGTGTGCATTTCCTGGTTACCAATTTTTAAATAAATAAATACAAATTATTTTGACTATGCTGTTTACTTCTCTTTCTTTTCTTCCAGTCATTCCAATCATGGGTACCACTATGGGCAAAAAAATGGCAACACAATGTAAGCTCACTCTCAGGGTGCTTACCTGTGAGCCCCCGAAAAATGTTCATTTCCCCAGGGATTTGCTTCCACCGCCATTCTTTTTTGGCCTGGTTCCTGGTTTCCTGGCTTCTGCCCCCTGTTTCCTGATCCTCTCCTGCTGGCTCCTGCGTGATTTTAGAGAGAGAGTGGGGCTAGAGGAGCAAGCTTATGGAGCCGATGACTTTGGAAAGGGCACTGCAGTGCCGGCAAGCTCCACGCATGCGCAGTAGCGCAATTTCATTTCAGCCATTCGCGGCTGTTTTGACTGACCTCTCTGGTGATCCCAGTCTTAGGGTAAGCTAAGGACGGGACCAGTGGCAGGACTGGAGAGGCAACAGGAAAGCGGCAGGAGTACTTTTTGTGAGCACCGATCGCACTCGAGAAATCAGGAGCCACCTCATGAATATTAATGAGGTGGCGCCCCTTTGAAGTAGTGGGTCCTGTCTAGCGCTGGGGCAAAATGAAGAGATAGCGCTAGGACAGGGGAAAAGGAAGATGAATAAAATGTTTAAATAAAACAATGGTGTGCAAGGGAAATAGAGAGACTGACAGTCTGTGGGGGTGTAATTAAATAAAAAAGGATTCCACAGACTGCAGCAGAAGGAAACATTGTTGGGGAATACATTTACTGCACTGGGACTATGTACAGGCTGCCTGGGGCAATGAGGAACAGCAGCAGCAACAGTCAGAGGGTTTGACTAATGTGCTAAAAAATGCAGTCGCTTTGCAGGGCATAAGGGTGACTACAAATGTATGGGGCTAAAGTAAAGGTTTACAGTTTAGCTGCACAGGGGCATGAAACATGAGACTCTGTGTGGACTGTATGGGACTGTTTACTTCAGCCACCATGTTGGGCAGCCATGTGACACCAGCCAGCCAACCACCAAGCCAGGATTCTTGCCAAGGACTCTGGGACTGTGTGAACAGACTTTTGGGGGAAATACTGGGTAATGTTTAGGTGTCTTTTTCTGCACCAATGAGGCATCAAGGGAGCCTCATACATATTAATTTTTCTGAAGGACTATGGCTCTAGCCAATGGGGAGCTGCCAAGGGCTCCCAAAAGCCAAGGACAGTTGGAGATTGGGTCAATTTGGTGGGAGCTCCTCCAGAAGGAGGGGGGGCCTCTTGCCCCGGATCGAATGGGGCTGCAGGATGGGCCTGCCTGGGGGCTGCCAGCACTTTGTCCCCCAGGCGAGGAGTGCCTGCCCCATCAGGAAAGGAGAAGCTGGAGAGAGAAAAGAGAATAAAGAAGCAGCCTGGCAGAGAGAAAGGGAAAGCTGCAGGAGGCTGAATGTTCTGTGTGTTTTGAATTGCACCACAACAGTGAGTAAAGAAGATGAGAAAAGAGGTTGTGTCCTGAACCTGGGAAAAGGGCAAAGGTTGCGTCTTGATCCTGAAAAAAAAAAAGACAAAGGTTGCATTCTGAGCCTGGAAAAAGAACGAAGGTTGTGTCTTGTGCCTGGTAAAAGGACAAAGGTTGCATCTAAACCTGGGAAAAGACAGAATGCAGAGGAATGATAAGGAACAAGAGAATAAATGTGCTGAAAGAAGAATAGGAAGAGTGAGTCTCTTCAGTTGGAAAATTGCTAAGTACCTGCATGGTAAGAAAAGGGACTTTGCATGCAGGTGTTATGTGTGAGCCAGAGTGAGAATGTGGCTGTGTTAAAGATGAGACTATGAAAGCAGAAGGATGGACAGGTGCCTTTCTGGGTCAGGTGCCTGTTGTCTGTTCCTGAGATACAGCAAGGTAGAGAGAGAGACAGACTGTTGTGACTACACACCGTGGCAATAAAGAGAAACAGTTCAGCAGAAGAGAATGTGCTGAATGATTCTGCTAACACCCAGGGCCAGGTGGGGAACTCGCGAACCCCCATCAAGTGGGGTCTGCCACTGCAGGGGATCACGGGTCCTGTACCCGAGTGCTAGGGTGCTCTGATCGGAGGCAGCTGGGCCATGGGGCCACTCCCAGGTCTGAGTCCTCTGTAGTTGGCAGGCCTTGCGCACGTGTCCTGTAACAGGCCTGTATTGGGCTGAAGGGGACAAGCTGCAAGATCTGCAAGCAAGAGAAAGAGACAGCATGCTGCAGCCTCTGTGCCCCTTGTTCAAACATTGTGCCCGGTTCTGCCTGTGTTGCTATCCATCCCCCAGGACCTCAGCGAACTGTGCCATCTTAGGACTAATTCTGCAGAACCCTGAGTAAATCGCAAGAATTGCCCTCCACCTGGGAACTGTAAATAGTTTAAGCAAGCATACCAAGGCTGGAGATAGAGCCAAGGGTTGACAGAGAAATGTAAAAAGTTAAACTCTTTAAGTATGCCAACGCTGACTACCAGCTGCATCTCAGGCCTGCAACTTTAAATCCGGGTACCCAGGTACTGGACTTTGGGGTTAAATGGACTGGGACCTGCACTGGGTTTGGGCATTTCTGCAGCAGTTAACTAGTTAGATCTGGTGGCTGCAATGATTGAAATATGGGTGAATCAAAGGGGAATGTGATTACTGGGAAATCCAAATATTAAAATTCTTGCACTCTATTCCACTTACCCCATCCTAAGCCCTCCCCCCTGTAAATAAACCGGATGTTATTCTTTTGCAGGAGAGGTGAATCCAGAGCCTAATTTTAGGAAGCATGTTATTGGATGACATGGAAAAGTTAAATGTCATAACTGAATGTGGGGAGGTTCAAATCTTGGTAAGTCCATGTTGGGGTAACTGTTTTGGATGTGAGTTGGTACGACATCCCAAGGGGTTGTACTGCAAACAGTCAGACCCACTGATATGTACTCTAGGTGGAGGCACTGCCATTTTATCTTTTGGGAAAGGACCCCTGTAGGTCAGCTATGGGAACCTAGGCCCCTGGGCCTTGTAACGGCCAACAAGGCAGGGGCAGTGGCTCTCTCCAGGACGGTGCCGGAGAGGGTCTACAACAATGTGTAGACCATAGGTGATGTCTCCATGGGTGCTGAGGTGCTCAAGCGCCCACAAAGTTGACTTAAGCACCCTCAATATTTTGAGGGAAGCCTGCAAAAAAGGATTATTAGGGAACCTGACCATAGGAAAAATACTATGTAGTAGTAGTGAGCACCCACAAAGGTTCATAAAAGTTGGCACTGTTGGTGCAGACCTTTTTTTGGTCAGATTGGAAGAAAAATTCCTCAATCACCAGCCCTACAAACCACTGCTATATCTTCGCAACACTGATGGCACATTTCTTTGGACAGAATGTGAACATGCACTTAAACAGCTTCATCATGACTTCTACAGCTTCCTCTCTTCTAAAAGCTTTACAGTCACTCTCTCTAACCACCAAAATAAACGTTTATTGACACCACAGTATATGTGATAAAAATGGGAATACAGAAACTGCAATCTACAAAAACAAACAAAAAAAAAGCACAGATATCTACACAACACCAGCTTCCATTTTAGACACACACACACACACACACACACACACACACACACACACATACACACACATCTCTAATTTAAGCCATTCAATCCAATATCACTGCTTATGTACTGCAGAAGAGACAAAAGATAGATGCCTCACTGTTCTCTACAGCTCCTTTATTCAGGAAGGCCACACAGGTAACAAGTAATAACAGCGAATACAGAATAGTAAAACAACAACAGCGACTCAATAATAGCGATGCACTAAATAGTGACCAACACATTACAGCAACTGTCACATATGAGCGACTGGATGTTGCCGATATCCCCGTCAGTGAGTGGTGTGGAGTAAGAATCCTAGAGATAGGGGGTCTGGGGTAACAGCCCCCCGCATTAAATACAGTACAAAACAGCTGGCTGGAATGGTATAAATGTTGCTGTGTGAGTTGCAGTAGCTGTTACGTGCTGCACTATCATGTGCATGTGCTGTTGTTATCGTCGTTATTTCGGATTCGCTGTTCTGACGTTCACTCTTATTGATGTGCTATTATCACATAGAGCTGCCACACACCCAGGCAAATATGGAGATGGAACATGCAGTACAAATACCACAGAAAAATCCTCCAATACAGGGAAAGAAACACATCTGACTCTGGTTGTGAACTACAGCCCCAAAATGTCACCACTCCAAAACATTATAAAACAATTACAGCCTGTGCTTAGTAAAGATGGCACACTGAAAAACAAATTCCATGAACCACCAGTCTATAAACAACCTTCCAACCTCTCCAGCATATCCATCTGAAGCAAATGTCCATAAAACAAAGGCATAAATTGAGAAGAAACAGCGTACTGCAACAGCACAAGATGCAAAACCTGGCCCTACATATGCACACAAACCACCAGCCGACCACCACAGAAAAAAGTGATTCAAATACATGGTTCATACACCTGCAAATCAGATCATGCAGTTTACCTCGTACAGTGCAAAATGCCATATGTGGGAGAAACCAGACAACCCATTCAAACCAGGATAAATTTCCACTGGAGCACCATATCAGCTAAGATGATCAACACAGCAGTCGGTCACCACTTTACCCAACCTAATCACTCACTTCTGGACTTAGGAGTCCTGGTACTAAATGGCAATTTCAGAACTGCATAGGAAAGGACATTGGAATCTAAGCTCATTAAGCAACTTGATTCAAAACAACACAATCTGAAAACAGACACTAGGATAGTCATGACGTACAAGGGGAATTCTGACCCATTTAATTACACCATAGCATATGGAGTGAGATTGCTTTGTTTATTTACTGTCTTAGTGAAACCTTGTGTTGCTTCCACTAAACGTTTTCTCTTGAATTATCGCCCTGCCTTTGACCTTTCTCACACTTCTACAATTACTGTGACACGTCTACAACTTTAAGGTGACAAATCTCTGCCTGCCCTTTCTTCTGCCGATTCTTTCTAACATCAACCTTTGGTATAAAACCTGCTTCCTCTTCTCAGTCTGCAAACACACCTGATGAACTGAGCTGTGGGGCTCCAATATCTTTTGTACTGTAACATCTATGTACAAGTTCTTTGTTGGGCCAATAAAATATATCACAATCTGCAGCAAATTAATTCCTAGATGAAAGCTTTCTTTAGCTCACTGTAGCACAATGATGTGTGCATCTATCTACTGTAAGGTACATTTTGTGTCTAAAGGGAACTGAACCAAAACAATTCAGTGTCTTTAATCCAAAAAGTCCAGTCTAGCTGAATGGCAATAATTGCAGTACATTTGGAACTGAGAATATTGAAAGCATCCACCTTCAAATCCACTGTAGATACATTCCGATTAATTCATTTTTTATTTGTGTTACATTTATTGATCCCTGTGGAGCCAGAAACATTGCTCACTGACTCATTTCAGTGAGGTCCTGGGGCAAAAGCTGATAAAGCAGTTATACAGGGGTCATAAAAACTTATGTAAGCAACATAAATCAATACAGACAGACGAGGCATACTGATGAGTCCTGGTAGGATGAAACACGTGTCTATGTCTGCGGTTGGCACCCTTTGCAAACTGTGTGAGAGGCCTTTCGGCACCATGCATTTCTGCTTAAAGTTGAACCAGCATAATAGTCTGTGGTGATTTGCATATGCAGACCATGATGCATTGCATTGTGGGGTCATGTGTGATTTTGTATTTCTTTGAAACTTGGCTTCCCAGCCAAATGCCCTTTGGGGTAACCATTGCCTCAGTGCTTGCGCACAGAGGTTCTTTGTCTTATAAATCAATACACACGCATAAATACAATAAAACATACCAAGTAATCATTATGAAACAAAAACAATTCTAAAATAACTGGTGGAAGTCAAACCTGATTGACTGGGACCTATGTGGATACCTCACACTATATACCAGGGTCATGGACTCACTCCCTACTGTTGCATGAAGCAGAGGCAAACAGGGAGGAGTCATGCATTCTACCAATGGTGGCTAGGCACTACTGCGGGCTGCGTATGTGTGATTCATGCATACCCAGCCCACGTATATCCACAGCTGAGAACAGACACAGGGTGTGTGGTATGCACAGATGTGCACCTCTGCAGGGTGCCTGTCCACAGACTTGTCCCCAGGCCCACTACTGGAAGGAAGCGGGTCGAGGAACACAAGCAAGCATCCAATTGGATGCCTGTCCTGGGTCCTGAAGTGGATCCCTTGCACTGTGCGAGCAGGGAATTCAGGGTAGGTGTGGGTCCGCCTTTTTTTTTTTGAGTATGGGTGAGAGCCGGCCTGGTGGTGAAGAGGGCTGAGCTGCTGGTGCCTTACCTTTTCCCATGGCTCGGTGGCAGCGCCAAGCCTAGAGGGGTACCTGGCACTAGGCCAGGTGGGAAGGAAAATCTGTCGCTGGATCCTTGGAGTGCATGTGCACATCCACGTGCATGCGCATGCACGCCCGTGTACCGGGGTCTTGGTATAAGGGGAGAAAAGGGAAAAAGGGAGCACTGGGGCAGGTAGGATGATGCTCCTGAGTTGGCGGGGCACAGAACAAGTCCTCTTGAGGAGAGGACTGGAGTGGAACCTGTCCAATGCCCCGGAAGGGAGAAAACCCTATATAAAAAAAAACTTTGGGTGAGTGCCTGAATAGACGTGCCCAGCCCTCCCTGTCAGTCCAGTGAGCTGGGGCAGTATGGCTGGGAATTCCCTGTCCCACCACAGCCAGTGGTTGGTGTCATTGGGGAGGGGCACACAAAAGATATAGTAAGGTTCCTGCTGCCATATCCTGCATCCTATGCTGGGCACCTGCACCTTCATGGATGGCGCTGAATTCGAGCATGCCCTCAAGACATGCCCTCAGACCCTGCATGTGTAGCCATGTGATTGGCTGGGGGATTGAGTATGTAAGGGGTGTGCACCCCTTCCATTAAAGTTTCTGGGGGTCTGCTGTACCCCCAGTTCATGACATTCCATCTTAGTGTTGCCTGCATGGTGCAGATCCACAGCATGTAGGCAGTCCATCCCCTAATACATAGGGGTCAGTGTGGGCTATGCACAATTGTGGGGCTGGGCACATGCAGATCACAGGCACCTGACCCGTGTAGCTGCACACCAGCGGACAGGTGCAAGGTGCACGGTATGCACTGTAGGGTGCCTGTCCATGCCCCCCCCCAGCATGCATGCATGACATGCAGCTGCACAGGGCAGATCAAGAGACAGAGATGGCAGTGGATCCCCTGCTCCTTGTGAGTGAGGGATTCTGGGAAGGTGCAGGAGGGTTGAATTTGCAAAGGAAGGGCGCATGCCCAAATGGCTGCCCCAGCCCTCTTTTTCTAATCAAAGGACTGGGGCAGCACTGTAGTGGGAGGTTGTTTTCTCTCAGCCTGTGGGGTTTCTCTGGGGGAGGCATGCAAAAGATATGGCAAGGCCCTTCCTACCTATCCTGTGTCCCCCTTGCCCGGCACTCCGTGCCTTTGTGAATGGTGTGCAGTGTGGGCACGCCCCCAAACTGGATGCAAGCATGGCTGTGTGACTGGCTGTGGGATCCAGTGTGGAAGGGATGCATGTCCCTTCTGTGAATGAGTACGGGGGTCCGCAGGACCCCCACTGCACGGCGCTCAGACTGGGGTTTCTACGTGCCACGGATCCGCAGCTCGTAAGCAATCTACATTTAAGTGTGTATACCTCAATAAGAGCACTTACGACCTTGGTATTTTTATTTATGTGCTGAATAACAGCCGGCCTAAATGCCTACTGCAGCTATTTCCATCTGCACCAGTCATTAGATCCCTGCATTCCAATAATGACGACGTTCCTTTTGTTGTATCCTAACAAAAAGCCATCAGGGCAAAATAGCTTTTTCTTATCTTGGACTGTCAACCTGGAATTCATTTCCGCTTCATTATCAGCATATGTAGTGTCAAGCCCGACTACAGAAACCTTTAAGATGAGACTGGATTTATATATGGGAAACAAAAAAAATTTAATACCACCCACAATGAGGTGGCGAGTTCTTTAAAGGGCATTCAGCCTACTGAACTCGTACAAAATCTATGAACCTATCAGGTTGTCAGTAATCAAACAGCGATTCAAGAAAGGACTGAGAAAATACATGCTGAATTTGTTAAGATATACTTGTTTTTAATGTAACTTGTAATTGTATGCCTGTTGCAGCTGTACTGTTGATTTGTGTCCCGGATCACTCCTGAAAATAGGCCCTTGGCCTGGTGTGCTTATCCGATTAACAAAATCTTAATAAATAAAATGCAAATTTCGTACAGTTTTCATTTTTTATTTGATATGAACCAAAATTATAACCCTAACAAGGTGAAGGGGGGGGATTAATGTTGGATAATCATACCCGAACGTGAACAGCATAGACTCCCCCCACCCATTGTGCCTTACCACTTAAAGCAGCAATGTATGTTAGAGATGAATTGACCTGTACCTTTTATTCGGTTTTTGATTACCCCTCATCTGTCTTGTGCAATACTCTTTTTTTCCTTGATTTTGAGGCTGCTTTAGCACTTGTTTTAAAACCTGAAATAATAAAAAGAAGTACTTCTTTTAATCTGGCTTTCTCTAGGTTTTCATTAGTATTTCCAGCTATTTATAAACACCTACATCCCATAAGGTCAGGGAACGGTGTCTGATGCATGCTACTCTAGTTAATTTTAGTTGCAAAAAAGTTATTTTATTTTTAATTTATTCCTTATTATCCCTCTATGGCTAGGACCCCACCTTTCAGGTCGGGCCCAGTCCTGTTCCCCTGCATCCCTAACGCCTATCTCATCCCCACTTTACAGCCCCCACAGGCTTACCACCCCCAATCCACCCTTGTGGTGGGGTCTCGCTAAATGATGCTTGAACCTCCTTCAGAGTGTGGAGGCAGGAGAATACTGGGTGTGGAGTGAGTGGCCAGAGGCAGGAAGCAGGGCCCAAGCACACCTGATTTCATCTGCCTGAGCCAGGGCTTTGTCCACTTTGCACTTTTTCCCCTCCCCTCAGGATGTCGTCATACTATGGGTTCCATGCCCATGCACACAATGAGAAGTACAGAGGATCCCAGCCAATACCCCCCTCCTTCTGTATCCTTGTTATATTGCCAACCGTGTTTTCCTGGTGGCAATGTTGTAGCAGAGGTTGTTGCTTTCCCTCCATCCCCTGAGGAAGAGAGCACCTTCTAGGAGCCTCAATCTTCCTCATCCCTGACAATCCAAGCTTGTTCCTGAACCCTGATCATTGGTGCTGTGCCAAAAGGCTGGCTAGGAAAAGTGGTCTTAAAAAATGAGTCCTAAAGCAGACTCAAAATGCAGGGAAAGAGTACTGTACAAGTCAGGAGATAAGGGACAATCTAAAACAGAAAAAAGTATAGGTCAAAACTGTCACCGTTAACATGCACTGCTGCTTTAAATATGCTTAACTGCTTTCAACATGCACTTCACGACATGTACTAACCCTCCCTCTCTCCCCCACTAATTTCCCTATCCTCACACTTCCTCTTCCCTCCTTAAATACCTTCCCTTTCTCTCTGTTCACTGTCACTGTGGTCCTGTCTGCCTGCTCTCCCTTAACCACTCCAAGGGCCATAGCCCTGATGGCTTTATTCCCTAAACTTCTTCAACTTTCTGACCCGTCAATTGTTTCTCTCCTCTCACTTTTTTGAAACCTCTCCCTTTAGCTTGCTTAGTTCCCCAGTCTTGGAAACATGCTAATGTCATCTCCCTTTACAAAGGAGGTTATACTAGCATACCAGGGACTACCGTTCTATTTCCTGTCTCCACTTTCTGCCTAAACTTCAAAAAATAATTAAGACTTCTCCCAACTCCCCGTCTTTCTTGACTACTCCTCTTTTCTTTCTCCCTTCCATTCTGGCTTACGGAAACCCCACATCACAGTTTCCTCCCTACTCCATGCCACTGATTCCATCCTAAAGAGGATGGATAAGAGATAAGTTTCATCTGCTGTTTTAATCAACCTGGCTAAGACCACTGACTCTGCAGCAAACCCTTTATTTTCTGACAAGTTAAAATATGCCAGAATTTCAGTCCCCGTGCTTGACTGGTTTTGTTCCTACCTCACCCAACACAGCTAGTCTGTCTAGGTAAGAGATTCACCCCTCACCGTTAATTCTGGTGTGCCTCAAGTTCTATTCTGGGGCTACACTCTTCTTTTTCTCAACAACTGCCCCTCGGCCTGTGTCTCAGCAGAACATTCATATGAATGCTGATGACACAATACTTTTTACCACCTGAGCACTCCCCCCAACCCCACCGGAGCAGGCATTACAGTAGAATGATAAGGGTCCAACGTTGATTTTGTGCTAATGAGCTCACACTGAATGCCATCTACCCTTGCCAGACTAGACCCCCTCTTTCACTCCTTCTGTCGCTTTGCCACTAACCACCCCCACTCCCTCTTAACACTGCACCCTTTACCAACTCCTCTCCCTCCCTTATCTAACCTCTTATCACCTCTCCCATGGTGCTTCCTTCATTTCAAAATTCTCTTTCTCATCCCTTCCCTTCCATCTCTCTGACTTACTTTCCCCTTCTGTTCCCTCCTTGTCCTCTCTTGGCTCCTCCAACACCTGTTCTTCTGTTACCCCCATTTCTCTTCGTTGACTGGGCAGCTGTCTTTCTGTGGTCACCTGTCCTCACTGTGGAACTCTTTTTTGCCCTCTATCCATTTAGCCTCCTCTTACCTCTCTCTCTCCCAGGCTACTTAAGTAATAACCCACACCCCCAAGTGGCTTATTGCGATTATACCATGACATCTTGATACAGATTTAAGCTGAAATTATTTTATTTTTTCCTGTGTAAACAAATGCATTTTATTAAGAAATATTGCTGCACAAAAGAAAATAGTCCCTAGCTGATTCATATGAGCTGTCGAGAAGCACTGAATTCAGACTGCTTGCTGCAGAGACTGGAGCTGATGAGCCCGCCTGCGAGAATGACTATGTGACTGCCGCCTCGCCGTGGTCGCACAGCACAGCGTGTGTTTCGGGTTGGGTTTCTGGTGCGAGCAGGAAGTGACCACGGTCACACAGCACAGTGTGTGCTTTCGGGTTGGGTTTCTGGTGCGAGCAGGAAGTGACCGAGTTGCATGTTTTTTTTGTTTTTTAAATATATATTTTTTAATATGGAGGACTGAGATAGCCTGGTAAACTAATGAGGGCAGAAACAGAGTGGACCGGAGACAGTGACGAGGGAACCAAGAGATGCAGTGGGAGTCTTATGGCAGGATGGAAGGCAGACAGCGCCGGAGCAGACACTGAGGTGAGGTGGGTGCAGTTTCAGCGGTTACGGGGAAATATATACTCAAAGCGTGTTGTGTTGTTTTTTCAGTGCAGATCCACTTTCGGGGGGGGGGGTGTTACACGATGTGCTTTGCTGAACAGGATGTTATGGGAATCAGAGACCGCCGGCTAACGAGTGTTTCAACATGGCGGATTTACGGTTTGAATTTCCTGGGTGGGATGATTTTTAAGAGATGGGGCTGGCTGGCACCTTTTGCAGTGATTATCAGAGGATTTACAACGGGGGTAAGGTGCCAGCCTGCTGTTCTCATTGGTCGGTGTCCAAGGTCCATGGTATAATCCTGCTTTCTCACTTTGCTCCCTCTTGCACCTGCTCTCAACATGCTGTTCTCTGACCCTAGGGAAACCCCATTTGAATCCCCTTTCATTTCTATTTAGCTGGTTTCCCTCATCTAGTTGTATCAAACTACCTGCCCCTACCTACCTGTCTCCCCTTGTCCTTTATGTCTCCCACTGTGCCTCTGTGCCCCCTGCTGGATAAGTTTGATATTTTAATTAGACTAGCACATTATGTATTCTTACATCAACAAAAACTATATAAACAGTTCTAAGTTTTTTGGCCCTATTCTATTCAGTATTTATATGCTTTGGGGCATTACTGTAGTACGGTATCTTGTTTATCTCTTTTGATTTTTGAACCTGCAATTCTCATGATCTTATTTTATATTTTCACTTTTGTACCTTGTTTTTTGTTCACTGACTTTGTACCCCCATGTTCCCCCTTCCCTGGCCACAGCTGGAAACGAGCTCTGCCTCAGTGTGCCTTTTCCAGTTACCAATTTTCCAATAAATAAATATGCAACTATAAATTCAACTGTAGGAACACTGACATCCAGACGAACCAAATGTATATAGCATTATGCTTTGAAAAGTCAAAGAAAAGAAAGTTGCCAGTTTTTTAATGGGAGTCCAAAGTAGATAAAAGCTTCTGAGACACATTTTATTTTGGTTCTGTGGTACTGTGGCTTTCTACAAGACTCTAGTCAACACTTCTGATGGAGGACCCAGATGTGACTGCAGCTACAAATATGTTCAAGTAATCAGATGGAGATATGACAAAGCCCTTATAAAATATACATAGTGCATGGAGCCACGCTGTCTATGATTTAAGGAAGGTTTCCCATTTAACACAGTGCACACAGTACAGTGATGAGTAAATCTGGGAACTTTTCAAATAAACCCAGCAGTCCAGTGATACCATTTTTTTTAGGCAGGTTTCAGGGACAAAGCACAGGATCAGCATAATCAAACGATGGCAGAGGAATGTCGTAAATTAATTAAAAGTGGTCAACAGGAGTCAAAACACATTATAACTTTCCACAATACAACCAATCTTAAGCAGATTTTGTTTGCAACTGTAACCCCCCTGCAAATGGGGGTTCCCAAAAGACTTCCAGGAGCTTGCTTGAATGCTCCAAGCCTGAATGGTGTTTGGCGTTTAAGCCATTTATCAGTGATTGTTTTTAGAGCCTCTGGTACTGTCTCTTTAAGAGCTGTTTGCTTGCAGACATAATTAGTTTGTATGGGGGGACTGTGTGCTTCTCTGCTTGAGTACCACTCGAGCTGCTGCCAATTCACTCCATTTTGCAGTCACTAGAGTGCATAGGGAACCTATCTGAAAGATGTAACTGTTTGCCAGAAATCATTTAGAGTAATAATGAAAATACAGTTTGTCTAACCTGCTTTCTTTGCAGTCAGAACTGTGTTTGCCTAGTTCCCCATTCTAGTTTTGAACTGCTGAACTGGACCAATCAGTGTTGGGTTAAGGTAGCTCTAAAATGGTGCCTTGGACGAATCAGAACTTGGACTCGTAATCTGAGCCAGCCACAAGAGGATTGTATGGGCAGTGACTCTGGGAGATGTAGTTTGGACTTCGGCGCCTTTTTGGACCAACAGGGGCAGTCTATTGTGAGTGACACCCAATCCAGCCAAGAACTGGGAGGAACTCAAAGGAAGTGCCCGTTTTGTCTGCTGGAGTTTCAGTTGAGCTCTGGCAGTGAAGAGGGAAGAAGCCCTGTGCTTTTTCGGTGTGCAGTTTTAGTCGGGAAACGTGTGAAAGTTCCGGTCTGCAGCTTGTGTAACTGCTTGTTAGGACTGAATCCGTCCCGTGAAGAGAAGCAAAGGATATCTGAAGAGTAGAAACCAGGCTCACCCTGTAGAAGACTGGAGAAATTGCTGAATTGCGCTCGGTCTGTCAGGAACTGAATCTGCTGTGTGTTCTCCCGGGTATTGTGCAGTAATTGCGATCGGGATAGAGAAGCAGCCTGCCTGGTATAGTACTTTCTTTTACCATATAAATGTGTGAGGAGGCTTGTGTAGCTCAAGTGAATCCTGCTGCCATTAAAGGACTTTTGCCTGTTACTATTTACCATATAAATGTGTGAGGAGTCTCGTGGAGCTCAAGGGTAGCCCTGCTGACGTTGAAGGACCCTATCTTGTTTGGAGGTCGTGAGTACTAATTCAGGGTCACTCCCTGTTGAATTGCCACATTAAATCCAAATGGAATTACTGTACTGCTGACTGTTTAACTAATTTTTCTTTTCTCTGTGTGAAAGGGCCCCTACCAGCTGCCACGGTTTGGACTAGCCACTAGGGCTTGGGAACTCAGGGACAGTAACTGGTAGGGATAGGCCTGTGCACAGAGCCTTAGGTAGATGAGTAAAGTGATAAGCTAATTAACCTGATTTCCCCCTGTCCTTGTTATATCCCCCTAAATAAATCAGAGCTGCTTGTTTCAGCAAAGTTATACTGCCTGAGGTATTTGTCTATGTTAAAGTATTGTACTGTGATTGTTGCACTGTATCTTATTACTTTACAGGGGGTCCCAGTGCCTGAACCAGTCCTGGGAGTAAGTGTATACTGTGAAGGTAATTCTGATATACTGTGTGGGCCACTAGTGGGAAGAAAGGGGGGTTGCAGTGTCCCAGAGGGCTGTGACCAAGTTAGTTTAACTATTGCAAACCCTGACCTCTGGGTGGAGGCACCCGCCATCGGATCCAGGCCCCTCAACCTGTTAGTGGCAAATCAGGCAGGGGTAGTAGCCCCTGGGATAGTGCCATCTAGGGGTTACACAACATTTTGATTCTGCTTTTAGAAACAGCACATTAAAGAGCAGGTTCTGCAGCTGGCCCACCAGCGCAGCGGCAGAGTTAACGCTGGCGATCAAGGTTCGGGATTGAGCCTTGCTTACTAGAGGACCAGCCAGGGGAGGGTGAACTGAGCACCCCATGGGCTGCTCTCCTCCTCCGCGGGGAGCAGAGAGGGACATGCACCTGCTGCACTACTGCCACTCGGTGACCATGACTGGCAGTGCAGTTCATGGCACTACAGAAGGGAGGGGGAGGACGCTGGCAGGAAGCCCGGAGCAGCTGCATGTCTCTGTGTGCGTTGCGCTCATTGGGCTTCCTTGAATGCCTTGCATGCCAGCGTCCCTCCAGGGGCAACAGGGGTATCTAAGTAAAAAAAAAAACATGCATTAGGCCTGCCCAGAACAGTGGTCATCCCAACTTCTTGTGGTTGGGGGTACTCTGGGTGTACCATGGCCAGTGAGCCAAAAACAGATTAATGTTTAAAGAGCAGATTCTTACTTGCAAAGTTCTCCCCCTCCCACAACATATACAGAAGCTTACCTGCCCCGAAATGGATTACGAAAAGAAGTTTAATTTATTTCTGACTGTATTTTCAGGAAAAAAAGCTCAGATTTTCTCTGTGCCAGCCTGCAGCTAAAACAGATTTAGTTCCTATGAAGACATGCCCCCACGCAAGCATGTTTCATGCTATCATTAAATTAACAGTACAAGGATGTGCTCCATAGACTATAATGGGGGCAGTTTTTAAAGGCTTTTTTTATATTTTTGAGTGCCAATGTTGACAAAGGAAGACCACCACTCAACTAACAAGGACATTGTTAGTTGAGCTGTGGCATTCCTTCATCATAATCAACACTCAAAAGTATTAAAAAAGCCTTTAAAAACTGTCCCATTATAGTCCATGAAGCACATCCCCACACTGTTCATTTGATGATGTCACAAAATGTGCTTGTGTAGGGGCGTGTCTCCATGTAAGGAACTAGGCCCATTTTGACTGCAGGCTGGCATGCAGAAAACTACAAATTTTTTTTTCTGAAAATACAGCCAGAAATAAATTCAACTTCTTGTCATAATCCGTTTAAGGGCAGGTAAGCTGCCGTTTATGTTTGGGGGAAGGGAACTGAGAACCTGCTCTTTAAGGAACTCCCCCTCCCCCCTTTCACTTAGTAGCTAGCCAAGACAGCTAAATGGGAGGGACCTGTGACCTGCGAAAGCAGAGTTAGGTTTGCCCCAGATCCACCTTAAGCCACTCTCTGCTAGCGGTCCTCCATGCTAAGAACCACAGCACAAAGGACAATGAAGTAGTGGAGTCTGCCTGGAGTCAGCCATGAGGTTGCCAGCAGCCAGGAACTCTTGTCTGTTTCAGATGAAACTGTATATGGCCAGTAACTGTACTGTTTTGTGAACGAACTACTACTAAGTCCTAGCTGTAATCTATCTGAGTGTGTACTGCAAGGTAATGGAGTCGTCTGCTCCTGCTACAGTTAATACTCATTGATTAGGTAGGTTAAATTACATACCTGCTTTCTGTGCTATAGTTAGTGCAGGTCTAATTTGCTAGGCTGTTTCTGTGCTATACTTATATCCCACAGCTATATCCTGTCTAGGAGAGCACTACAAGGTAGATGTCACACCTGCTTCTGGTGCTATAGCTAGAGTATGTTGAATTTGCGAAGCTGTTTCTGTGCTACAGTTAAATCTCACAGCTACACCCTACTACAGGATCATTTTTATTCTTGTTTTTTGTGCTGTAGCTGAGCCTTACAGCTCCCACCTGTCTGGGTGAGCACTACAAGTTAATTATCTGTTTGTACTTTGGTCTCATTCATAGGCTTCTACTGGAATGGGGTTCAGAGGGGAGGCAGTCTGTTGAGGAGGCTGTGAGGAACTGTTCTCTAGGGATATGCTCTGGAGGAAGGGGCATTGCCCCAGCTGCAGGACAATGGCAGAGCTCCAGGCTCAGCTGATGGCAGCAAAGATAGAAATATCTTAGCTGCGTCACCAGCTCAACTGCAGCCTCCCCCCCCCACGTCCCCACTGGTCTGGGCGGTGAAGAGTAGTGGGCAGGGTAGCCAGAAGGAGGTTGTCCAGCCCAGCACAATCCAGATGGTCAACCAATTTACAACTCTGGAGCAGGCTTAGACACCTGATTCCACTGGGGGGGGGGGGGGCTCCCAGTCAGTTGATGGGAAAGGGAAGGACCATAAGATGGCACCCAAGGGGAAGTTTACCAAGACAGTCTTAGTGGTTGGGAACGCCATCATTTTAATTTAGTAGGCTTTTTGGTTCCAAGACCTCTTGAAGCTCATCCCCTGCCTCTCCGGGGCCCCCCCTCCCGGATTTACCTGGAATGACGATTCCCCCAGGCTTACCTCCTCTGGGGGGAGCACGGAGTTGGCATGGTCCTACAGATGCCTGTGACAGGCCTGATGGGGAAGCTGCTGGAGGTCCTCTATGGCTTATCCCCCAGGGCGGGGCTGTGGATCAGGCTGATCATGGCATCAACTGTACGGCTCAGTCACTGGCCAAGCGTCAAGGAGGGTGGAACACAGCCAGTGAAACAGGGCATCATACAGGGATCTGGCAGAATTTTTCCAAATGTTGACTCCCAGGAGACATGGCGCGCAATAACGTAGTGCACCAAAGCGCTAACGTCCAGCACACTTCCCCGATAGACAAGCTCTGGCAGCTGTATTCTCCCTGGCCTCCACCAGGGGTCAATCACACACCAGGCACCTCCCCCCTGAAGGAGGAGAGCAGTCCAAAGGATGCTTGATCCTCCTCCTCCCAGCTGGCCCTCCAACTCTCTGGGTCCATCCCCAAACCCAGGGCATCAGCATCGTGGGTGGAAGTCCAATCACTGTGTCGGTGGGCTGGTGGAGATGCCATGATTAAGGGGGCACTGAGGGTGGTGGTGGGGAGGTTGCAAAGGAGGAGGATAGTCTGGTGCCTTCCCAGTGTATCTGCCATCTAGCATTTAGACAGCATAAAAAGGATAGCTGAGAGGGAGTAGGGGTAGTGGTACAACTGGGTACCAATGATGTGGGGAACCAGTCAGTGGAGATGGTGAAGTGGAATTTCCATAGAATGGGGGACAGACTGGCAGCACAGTCAGCCTCCCTGGCCTTTTCTGAACTCCTCCCTGTGTGGGGTAGGGAGGGGAAGCAGGATAGGATAAGGATGAGATAATGGAAGAGTTTAATGGGTGACTTAAGGGATAGTGTTAGTAGAAGGGGTACCACTCTGTGGGGGATTGGCAGGACTTCTGGGCCAGGATATTCTTCAAGGGTGACAGACTTGACCTGACGAGAGATGGGGCCTGTACCATGGGGCAAATGTTTGATGGCTATATCAGATGCTTAAACTGACTGCGGGGGAAACTGGGCCTAGGGGAACCATGGTGGCAGGTGAAAAGAAGGGGATCCTAATACTCCCCCACATCTGAGGGCTTGTAGCAGCACAGGAGATACAAGCAAAGCTGTGGCCCAAACTGAACTAGGTGAGGGGACATTAGAGAGGGGGAATGTAAAGTGGGCAATCACCAGGAAAAACATGAAGAAGAAAAGGCAAGGAAAGACAAGGGTAGTAGCAAAGTAGGATCCGGGTTCAGATGGAAGGGGTTATGCCTTAATGCCAGGAGCCTACGTTAACAAATCAGCGAGCTCCAGGTGCTGATAGCAGAAACTAAGGTGGACCTTGTAGCCATCACAGAAACGGGGGCTTTGGAAAACAACAACTGGGAACTGACAGTCCCTGGGTACTCCCTGCTCAGGATGGGTACTGGAATAGGTAGAGGGGGAGTGGTAGCCATTTTTGTTAAGGATGGCATCAAGATGGTAGAAGATGGGTGCATCAAGGACAGCAAGGGGGAGACAGAGTCTCTGTGGGTGCAACTCACAGCAACCTAAGGCAAGAAACTGCACTTGGAGTGAAGGGGTTCTGGCAGGACTAAGAGAAAATAAGTAAATGATGAAACAGTATGAAGTGGGAAGGGGAAGTACAGATGAGAAATTAAAATACAAAGGAGGTTTAATAACCGTGTAGATATTCTTGTCTGGCTGTACCTTGTAAAATATCTGCACACAAATAATACATACTGTATGTGATGGAACCTACGTAATAAAGAAAACTATAAAAGAAACTGTGCCAGGGGAAGAGTACAGAGTGGGGGTGAGATAATAACAACAAAAATTGAAAGAGACCTAGGAGTAATTATATCAGATGACCTGAAGGTGGGTAAGCAATGTGAGAAGGCAGTAAGGAGGGCTGGGGCAATACTGGTATGCATAGGGAGAGGCATCAACAGTAGAAAACGGGAAGTTGTTATCCCTCTGTGCAGACAGTTGGTGAGATCCCTTCTGGAGTACTGCGTGCAATTCTGGAGATCCCATCTCCGCAAAGACATAGACAAAGTGGAGGCTGTTCAGAGGAAGGTAACCAAAATGGTGCAGGATCTGCATTAGAAGACATATAAGGAGAGACTAAAGCAGCTTAATATGTATAACCTTGAGGAAAGGAGGGAGGGGGGAACATGATAGAAACTTTCAAGTATCTCAAGGGAATTAAAGTACAAGAGGGTAGCATCTTTCAGAAAAAGAGATGTGCAAGAACAAGGGGGCACAATTTGAAGATAGAGGGGGGGACAACTCAGAGGTAATGTCAGAAAGTATTTTTCACAGAAAGGGTTGTGGATGCATGGAGCAGCCTTCCTGAGGAGGTTGTGGAAGCAT
Source organism: Neoceratodus forsteri (assembly GCA_016271365.2). NCBI lineage: Eukaryota > Metazoa > Chordata > Ceratodontiformes > Ceratodontidae > Neoceratodus > Neoceratodus forsteri. Next base: position 400,350,533 of record CM028136.1, on the reverse strand, counting down.
GGAACACAGCCTTCCTGAGGAGGTTGTGGAGTCTGGAACAGTGGGAGAATGCAAGAATGCATGGGACAGACATAAGGCAATTCTAGTGAGGGGTAAGAGAAAGTAAGCTGTTGATTAACTAGAATCTGCAGCTTATCCATCAGGTAGGGAAATGGGCAGACTAGGTTGGCCAAGCAGTCCTTATCTGCCGTCAAATTCTATGTTTCTATGCTTCTATGGAGATAATCTGTGGACCTCGGAGAAAGCAGAAGAGAGTAACAGCAAAGTATTCTCAGTTGTTTTTGTACACCTGTTGTCCCATAAGGTGAGTCAGTTATTTAAAATCACTTTTCTTGTGATAAAATGAACTATCAAGCAGTAGGCAGTGCTCCCTAGCCTTATGGGACAATAGATGTTGGAAAAACAGCTGAGAATGCTGGCCAAGCCAGATTAAGGCCCTGTACACATTAGGAATAAAGATTTGCGTCATTTTTAAAAACGGTTTCAAAACGTTTTCAAACTTACCACAGCAGCCCGTCCAGATTAGTTTTCCACCGAGTCTGAACTCGGTTCTAACATGATTGACACCCATCCACATCAGCATGGAGTAACATTTTAAAACCCGGTTATCCCCCCGACTGTAGCATGCTTGTGGTGTGGCATGCAACATAGGATGCATCTGTGTTCCTCCCAACATGCATTTCCACAGTATTGTAAACAAACGACTCGTAGTGGCGAATTGCCATTCAGGAAGTGTTTCTTTAAGTGCAGTGTGTGTGTTCTCATTAGGGCAACAGTTGTGGGTGATAATTTATGCTTGAACGTTATATTCATTCACAAAAAAACGGCTGTGGTGACAGACTGTCCCAGCAAGCTGTGCACCCTGTCACATGATCCAGAACAAGTATTACCTTGGTGATCAGTTGTTTATACATGGGAGTTCTGCAAAGGGGACATATACAGTATGATTTTATGCTCGCTGGCAGCTCATCAGACTCTGTCAGCACTTGCTCTTGACAGGAGAACATCTGAGATGAGACATAGATCATTGCTTAGCACAGCATGTTCAAGAATGAGACAGCAGCACATTATCAAATCACTGGCTGTCACGCAGAGTATTCTGACTGCTGGCTATGTCTCTAATTCCCTATATAGGCGTGTATGGTGTGTGGATCACACCTCACCTTGGTGGAATGATGTTGTGATGATCCACTGGGATGATGAACAGTGGATATCTAACTTCTGTCTCAGTAAAGGGACATTCACATTATGTGAGGAGCTGTCACCCTACATTGCACATAGCAATACACGGTTTTAGCAAGCAGTGTCAGTTAGTAAGCGTGTAGGGATCACCCTATGGCATCTAGCAACAAATGTTGAGTACCGTACACTTGGACATCTGTTCGGGGTTGGACGCTCCACAGAGGGTGAGATAATAAATGAAATGTGTTGTGCTATTGTGCAAGTCCTCCTACCCAAGGTGACTGTCATTCAGAACCTCGATGACATAATGGCAGGTTTTGACAGATAATGGGAGTTCCCCCAGTGCGTCGGTGCTGCTGATGGCACTCATTTTCCCATTTTGTGCCCGTGAAACCGAATATTACAACAGGAAGTGCTACTATTCCATGGTGATGCAGGTGGTTGTTGGTTACTGTTACAGATTCATTGACATAAATGTTGGTAAAGTTCATGATGCCAGAGTACTTTAAAACAGTGACCTGTAGCGCAGAGGGCAGCGTGAAGATCTGTGTCCAAACAGCAACCAGGAAATAAATGGTGTGATGGTGCCTGATTTGACTCTGGGTGATCCTGCATATCCCCTCCTACCATGGCTTATGAAGCCATATGCTGATTATACTGACCCCGATAAGAGGAACTTTACCTACAGGCTAAGTAAGATGCGTATGGTGGTTGAATGCACCTTTGGAAGACTCAAAGGCAGATGGCGTTGTCTCCTAAAAAGAAGCGAGTTCAGCCTAGAGAACATTCCATACATTATTGCTGCATGCTGTGTGCTGCACAATATATGTGAGAGTAAGTGGGATTTGTTTGACTCTGGGTGGTTGGATAACACAGATGGTGGTGTGGTTCCCCAATCTGACATTAAACAGCGGCAGGCATACAGTATGATGCAACAGTTGCATTGCAAACAAGACAGGCAGTCTTGATCCATGATGCCCTGTGTGCTTCTTTTGTTGCAGTGCCACATGTGCATTAACATATTCCACAGGTGGATAATGTCATGTTACTCACACCCCAGTAAATTTAGTAAGGAAACAACCGCAGTGCACCAATACTAACCTTGATGATGCTGTGTCACACAACCAATATTGGTATTGTGCTGCATTTATTCATAGAACCCACCAACCCCACCTCACATACCCATCTCTGTTGCTCATAACGCAGTTGTAATATATGCAGTACAAAGTACGAATCAGTTGTTTTTTAAAAAAATCTTAAGTTTTATTTCCAAAGAAACATTCTTACTGTTCAATAACAAATGTTATTGTACCATAAAAGGGGACAACAGTACTGCAATGAAAAGTTGTATTTCTGCAAGTAGCATATTTTACAAAAAAACTGTTATAAACTGTGTATACTGAATTCATGAATGACACTCAAGATGGTCTATAAAAATATGTACCGTTCAATACAAAAATCTTGAGGTAACATTAAAAAGGAACAGCAGTACCAAAGATATGCTTGTAGTTTTGAAAGTACCAATTCTTTACAATGTTAAAAACTCTATATGTAGAAGTCATGAATGATATGAACTGTGTTTACAATGCTTGGTGTACACGTAAAATGTTGCTGTACCAGTCAATGGAACAGCAGTTGAACTATATACAGTATATGTTCTGGTATTGTAAGTAGCAGTTCATTATTACAACGATGGTAACCCTATGTTTGACACTGAATAGCAGTTTCTGATGTTACATGACAGCATTAAAGTTTGTTACATGTTAATTCTGTATTGTTAAACTCTTTATTAAATAATACACTATGATTTAAAACTGTGCCTTGGGCAACAGCACCACAAACAAATACTGATGCAGTCCATTTTCAGAACTGAAACACGTGTGTTTCTTGTCCCTAGCAAAATGTGTGACACATGTCAAGTGATACCTGGTGCTGTAAGATATATTGATGTATACGGTCAGGTGAATCTGGGGAAGGGTAAGGCAAACCAGTGTCTTGGCCATGAAACAGCAAACAAACAGAAATACAACAACATCTGTGCAAATGAGGAGCACACATCAAACATGCCATTCGTGGCACAATAGGTAACTGAAACATAACAAGGATCTGCTCATCAGTTGCACATATTGTGTTTGTTTTCTGTTTTATGGTACATTACAGGTGAGATGTCACAGATATGTCCGTGAAATCCTCAGAATGCAGTTGCTCACTGTATGACTGCACATGCGTGCTGCTTGGTCTACACTCATCAGCAGTGGTATGTTGGGGAACAGTACGGCCCATATAACCAACATTAACATTTTCATGTGCAGGAGTGATATTATTGTGGACAGGTTGACTGTCCTGCATGACATTCGGTTGCTGATACAGTACCTCTCTACTGTTAAAAGAATGGGCAGCTGAAGTATTTCCCGAGGTCATTACAGTAACAACTGATGGTGGTTGCATGGCATTGGGATGGACCGTGGCAGCTGCAACTTGCATCTGCATTGGTCGCTGTGCAACCAGAGGTGCAAACATTGCTATTATGCTGTGGAACAATAGGCAGTATGTTCCATCTCCTGTGTTCTCAGCCTTTCCTCCATCTCTCTGTCTTCCCTAGCCCTTTCTTTCTCTCTCTTGTTGCAGCAACTGATTGTGCTGCTCAATCAACATTTTACATGTTGTTCAAACACTGACTCAACTATCTCATACATTTTTCTCAGTCTCTTTTTCTTTCGTAGATTGAAAAGAGGCTCACTGCTGCAAGCTGTCTTCCCTGACGAGACAGCTGATGGTGGTAATGCATGGCTGCATCCAGGTTCTTCTTCTTCTAACACATCTAGGGTATCATCAGATGGCTCATGGATGGTAGCAGATGAATCTTCCACTGATGAGTCCTGACAACCCTCATGGTCTACAAAACAAATGAGATTTTTTAATGTAAATTCATTTAAAAGAAAATATGTGTGATGCCAGCTGTGTCATAAGTGGCAGGCAATGCAGTACCATGTGGAGATGCTTTCTGTGCACTTACCCACCACTGTTACCAGCCACAGCGACCAGACAAGTGTATGTCTGTTATGTTATTAAGGGCAGCATGGCTGTGAATGGAGAAGAGTTTGTGCAGGCAAAACAGTGCAGAACATCATGTCTGCAGACACCTGCACAGTGAGGATGCATTACACACAGGCTTCTGTGACTGTAGGGTGTGTATCTGTGTGGGTGGGTGGGTGGGGGAACTACAGTGATCACTAATATCGGGATACATGTGTGGCATCGTATTGAATATACCTGACTGCAGGGGTTCTGGTTCTGGGTACTCTTCTTCAACAGCTGGACATAGTGGCTCAACAGACACTTCCTCAAGGACAAATGCAGGGTTTGAGGTTAGCCAAGTACCAAGAATTCGGTCCAGTTCCTCAGAGAAAGGGCAGGTGATCCTCTTGCCACCAGATCACCTGTTGTTGTCTTTAACTTTGTGATATTTCACTTTAAGCTGCTTTATTTTCTCCCTGCATTGCTTTGCTGACCTTTCAATGCCATTCTCCAACAGGCAGTCTGCTATTTTTTGATATATTTTGGTGTTTCTGTGATAGTTGGCCAACTCCTCCTGAACCCACTCCCGGGACCAGTATTCAATTAATAGTTTAGTGGCATCCTCTGTCCAGCTTGCAGAACGGTCACTCATTGCAAAATACCACACTTGCGCTCGATGTGCACTATGCAGGGATGCACTAGCACTAATGAACTAAAATCAGATTCAGCAGGCAGGCTGATTGTGTCGGGAGAAAATGCAGTAAAGCCTGCTACCAGCTGAAGACAATTCGTCTGTCAAGCTACACGAGTACTGTATTTCCTGCCACTAGGCGCTCTGCTGTGTAGGAGCACTCTGCAGCCTCACTGCAACTGCACCATGGGATTGATCAGCACGATCATTGTTGGGAGACTGGAAGACCAAAGCACCCAACATGGCACGGTCACAGGGCAAGAAGCACACGCCCGTCCACACTGCAAGGTAACACGCTTTTGCTCCTGAAACCGTTTTTTAAAACAGATTTAAGACTAGCTTCCAGCAGGGTTTAAGCACGGTTTCCTAACACGCTTTCAAACCGTGCTTAAATGTGGACGGGCACTGTGTTTGCAATACTTAAAACGTTTTAAATAGCCTGATGTGTACATGGCCTAAAAGAAGCACACCTTTTATTATTTCAAATGTTAAAAGAAGTCCTAAAGCAGACTCAAAATGAGGAAAGAAGAGGACAATTCAAAACAGAATAAAAAGTAAAGATCAAAATTTTCACTGCTATCATGCACTGCTGCTTTAAGGTGAATGTTCTGAGGTTAGTTTTTAAGGTGAAAATTTAAAGAAGACCTATTGGGGTTGAAATATTTTTTTGAGTGACCCACACATTTGATGGCAATGGGAGCTGAATAGCTCCCTGAAGTACCCTGTACTCACCTGACAGCCCAAATTTTACATTTCTGTACAGTAAAAGATTTAAAAGGGACATAAATCTGTGCAAATTGGTTGCTGTTTGTAATATTCCAGTCTTCAGAGGTTATTTCCATACCACCCAAGGATCCACATTTAACTGTATCTATGATAAACACTGATGTGAAAACTGTACAAAATATTGGCCATAAAACAAAAACAATAAAAATACAGTTATTCACACCAACTTCTATTCTGATACAGTTAAATATGGATTATTGGGGAGGGGTAGGATAGCATTTCTGACAACAGGACTATTGCAAATCGTACCAAATTCGGAATAATGAGCTGCAAATCTCGTTATGTGAAATTCACAGTTTACAGCTGGGACTGAGTACCAGTTGTGAGTTGGAATGCTCACCATCTTTTTTTATTTTTTGCTTGGACCTAATATATTGAAACTTGGCCTGCATGACTACAGAATTAACAGACTATTTTGAACAGGGCCATTGTTAAGGTTAGGACTGTGACAAGATTTTTTAGAAATAATTGGCTAAGTAGAGCATGCCGACCTTCTAAGAATATTGATTTTTTTTGGTCTAACCTTATTAATATCTGTAAATGTTTTCAGTTTCACCTTTGACGGGAACCGCACAAGCAGTGTTGTGTCTGCCTTAAAGGAAAGGTAACGCATCTCCTTGTAGATGGGTTCTCTTATAACCATCCAAAAGACACATATATGATGTTTTTTCCAATTCCATACTCGCACCTGCCTGAAGGCAGAACAATTCTTTAAAGATGCAGCATTTAAAATTTTAAACACTTACTGCTACACAAATCAAAATCACTACTGAGTCAAAGGCTTATTTAAAAAAAAAAAAAAATCTTCTTGGTTGTTTCTTTACCCCATGATAGTTCCATAAAGATGCAATACTCCAATGTATGCAATAGGGTGTAGACAAACAAACCAATATGGTAAATGTGTTATTTAGAGTTACTATGTGTATAAATGTAACATTTACATATAAAATATATACATTATCAGCCTTTAGTGCAACTAGTACTACTTAAAACTCTTCTCTTGCACAACTCAGTCTTCACCCCACAGCTCCTATACACCATGGCTCAACTCGACACACCTAAAAAAAACAGTTTACTCACCTGTAACAGTAGTTCTAGGAGTGGTATATGTTGTTCATCCACACATCTTGACAGGTAGGTACCTTGCTGCTCTAAGTTGTGCCGGAAAGTCTTCAAGCTGGCTCCTCCCACCCACCTGGGTGGTATAACCCTCGGCTCCACCCCATGATGCCAGATCTTAGCCCCCTGGAAGCCAGGTTTGTGCATCGAAGCCAGGGAGGTCAGGTGGGTCAGTGTGGATGAACAACATATATCACTCCTAGAACTACTGTTACAGGTGAGTAACCAGTTTTTCTAGGATCATGGATATGTTGTTCTATCCACACTTCTTGGTAGACTCCTAGCAGTTCTCCAGGAAAAGGGAGGCAAGACACACACCCCTATTTAGGAAAGAGGGACTGGAGAACTGAGGCTCCAAAACCAGCAACCCGGCGTGACTCAAGATCGATGTGGTAATGGGAAATGAAGGTGTGTGCTGACTTCCAGGTAGCAGCCCTGCAGATTTCCTGGATAGGAACATCCCTAGAATCAGCCACCAATGCAGCGGTATGACAGGTGAAATGAGCCTTAAGCCCTACGGGAGGCTCCATACCCACCAACCTATAGCAGAGGTCAATGCAAGATGTAATCCATCGAGCTACTGTCCGCTTGGCTGCAGGTCTGCGCAGATGCGGCTTCAGCGTAGGTGACAAACAGCTGGTGAACCTCTCCCCGAACTTCTGCCATTTGCTCTTTTTAGTAGGCGAGCATTCGTCTCAGGTCCAAAGTATGGAGCCTGTACTCAGCCTCCGAGGTGTGACTGGGACACAACACCGGCAGAATAATCACCTGGTTAAGGTGAAACTCTGATGCCACCTCTGGAAGGAATTTTGGTTGGGGACACAGGACAACCTTGTCCCTGTGGAAGACCAGGTAAGGAGACTTGATAGAGAGCACCTGTAACTCCCCAGTCCTTCTGGCTGACGTGATAGCCACCAAGAAGGCAGTCTTCCATGACAAATGTGAGATGTCATATTTGTGCATCAGTTCAAATGGCTTGCCCATGAGCTTTGCCAAAACCAGCAGTAGATCCCACTGAGGTGGAGGTTCATGCACTGGAGGGGGATATGTGATCCAGGCCTTTGAAGAAGTGCCAGACCACCTTCTCCTGCGCCACTGATTGCTGACCTGCCCACGCCCGGTAAGCAGAGATGGCTGCCAGGTGCACCTTTAGGGTCATTGACTGAAGTTCCTGCTGGGAGAGGGACCAAAGATAGTCCTAAATGCTAGCCACTGGACAGGACGATGGGTCCAACCCTTTGCCCTGACACCAGATGGAGAATCTCTTCCATTTAAAGGCGTAGCATTTTCTGGCTGATTCCTTAAAGGAAGCCTCAACAATGCTGAGGACCTCGTTGGAGAGACCCAAGTCCCCTGGAACTCTAGCCACTCAGGAACCAGGCCATCAGGTGCAGGGGTTGAAGGTCTGGGTGGAGTACCTTCCCCTGATTGATGGAGAGCAGGTCCAGGTGTGCTGGAAGCCGCCTCGGGAGCCCGGAGCTGAGGCTAAGGAGATCTGGATACCAGAACTGGCATGGCCAGTCTGGAGCTACCAGGATCACCTGCACCCTTTCCCCACTGACCCTGATGAGCACTTTGTGATGGCCACTCATAGAAGAGGCCTGGGGACCAACGGCTTGAGAAGGCATCCCTCTGCAGCAAACCCTACTAAGGGAGGTGTGCATGATACAGCCTCAGCTTCGTGTTCTCCCTGGAGGTGAACAGGTCCACCTGAGGGGTGCCCCAGTGGGAGAACAGATCTTGTACTACCTCCTGGTGGAGTGACCACTCATGAGATGCCCCGCCCATCTGGCTGAGGGCATCGGACAGCTGATTCGAGGCTCCTGCCACGTGAATGGCTAGGAGATCTGCCTCCAGGCTGAGCATGAGGGACTAAATGCAGACTGCTTCCCTGCAGAAGGGCAAGGAGCACTTCCCTCCCTGCCTACTTAGATAGTACATGGTCATGGTGTCTGTCTGGACCTGGACCACTTGGCCCCGAACAAATGGAGCGAATGTGGTCAGGGCTAGCCAAAGCCTCGTAGCTCCAGCAGGTTGATGTGGTATCAGGACTCTTGGGGGGATGAATGCCCATGGGCTCTGTGCTCCCCCAGATGGGCACCCCAACCCATCAGAGAGGCATCGGTTGTCAGGATGACCGTCGGCTCGGGTAGACAAATGGGATCCTTTCCTGCAGGTGGGATGGGACAAGCAACCACTGGAGGCCTTCCCACATCCTCTGGGTCACAGAGACCAGCTGGTCAAGATGGCCTGAGTGCTGAGACCACTGGCTGTCCAGTTCCCACTGGAGGGAATGCATATGCCGGCGGGCCCATAAGACCACGATGGTGCAGGCTGCCATGTAGCCCAGAAGACACAGGAAGTCCCAGGCAGGGCGCAATTGCCCAACCAGAAATGACTGGGCAAAGGAGGAGAGAACCTCTGCCCTGTCTTCTGGGAGCTGAGCTCTGGTTCGGCAGGAGTCAAGCTCTGCTGCAATGAACTGAATCACCTGCAAAGGCATGAGTTCCGACTTGGCCTTGTTGATCAGGAGGCCAAGGTCGAGGCAAATCTAAAGGGCCAGATCCCTGGACCACTCCACCTCTCACCTGGAGGGACCTGCTATCAGCCAGTCGTCCAGGTAAGGGTGCATCCGGACCCCTTGGCACCTCAGGTAAGCCGCCACCACTGCCTTGCATTTGGTGAAGACCCTAGGGGCTGAAGTCAGGCCGAAGGGTATGGTTTGGAACTCATAAAGGGTTCCCTCGACTCAGAAGCAGAGGAACCGTCGATGGGATCGACAGATCGGGACATGAAAGAATGTGTCCTGAAGATCTAGGGTGCAGAACCACATGCCTTGCTAAAGGGATGGTATGATCTGAGCCAGAGTTACCATCTGGAAGGTGCGGAACCTGAGGAACTTATTCAGGTCATGCAGATCTAGATTGGGGCACCCGTCCCCCATCCGTTTTGGTACCAGGAAGTACCTGAAAATGAACCCTGGGTCTCAAGGCGGGTCCACTACTCTGCGCACCACTTCCTTGAGAAGGAGCTGAGCTAAGTTGTCTTGGAGAGCTGACTGAGAGGCTTCAGACACCAGATCCCCCCGTGGGGCGCGGGCTCGATATGCAGGGGCCTGCTCAAATTCCAGAGGCAGGCCTCGGCCGACCACTTCCAGAACACAATGGTCTGTGGTGATAGCGGACCCGGCAGAAAGAAGTGGCTGAGCCAGCCCTACCATGGGAGGTCCCAGGGGAGATGTGACGGGATTGAGGGAGGTGCCCCCCCAACCCGCCACTGGGCAGGCTTGGATGAGTGTCTGGCAGAGGAGCCGACGGAACCTTTCCCCAAAGCTTCCTGAATGAGGAGGCCACAGACTTGGCCCTGAGGATGCCATGTTTGAGCCTGCTGGCCCTTCTGCTGCTGCTGCTGGGCCAGTCTGGCTGCAGGAGTGGACGAATGAAAGGGCCTGTGGTTCTGATGCTTGGGGCCCTTGTCCTTCTGGGCAGATGTGATGGAGTCCAAGGTGGCACTGGACTTCTCTATTACATTGGAGGTGGCCCTCCATGCCAGGCCCAAACAGGTCGGTGCTCAAGAAGGGGACATCTGCCAACTTGTGTTGCATATCAGCCATAAAGGTCGAGCGGCCACTACCGAATGGGCACAGAAGTCACCAATGTCCAGAGCCATCTGGAGTTGTTGCTTCACCATTGCCCTTCTCTTGTCCTGCACCTGCTTGACTGTGGTCTGGAGGTTCACCAGGAGATGAGGGATCACCTCGTCCAGGGAGCCCAAGAGGGCATGGGAGTAATGTGCCGTGATAACTGCCGAACTGGCCTGACGAAGGCCAAGGGAGGAGGCTGCATAGACCTTCTTCCCTGAATGGTTCAGTTGTTTGGATTCCTTGTCTGGGGTCTGTTCACATCCCCTTTGTTGCCTAAGTGTTGAAAGACAGAGTTGGCCACCGACCCCACTGCAAAGGAGTGCTCCAAAAAACCCAAAAGGGACCACATAGGGACCGCATACTTGTGGGCCATGTGGGCAGAAGGTGCAGAGCAAGATGCAGGATGCTGCCACAGCTCCAAGGCTGGGCCCACAATGGCTTCAGCTACCCATAAAGCCTCCATCAGAGTATCCCCTTTGTCCATAATCTTTGTGAGAGGATACTTGGCCCATTTCTGCACAGGCTCGAGACCCATTCCAATGGACTTGGAAATGAGCCGACAAATACCCATCAGCGAGGTAGGGCCCTCATCAACAGAGAGACCCCCAAGAGACTCGGCGTCAACAGGACAGGAGACAATGGAGGAATCTTCAGACTTCAAGAAGTCCTCGTAAAACGGGCGACCACCCGTGTCACTCTCAACCCACCTTGGGTAGTCGGAAGTAAGAGTGACCGACAACTGATGGGGCAGGCCTTGGGCCGACCGAGATTCCTTGGCCGGAACCCCGGATTTCGGTTGCTTGGGTGGTGGTTCCACCCGGATCGGTGGAGTAGTTGGCTTCGGCTGAGCCAGCGGGGCCTTAACCGGCACCTCAGTGATGGTGGCCGTGGCTGACATCGGTCGTTCGGGCAAAAGCCATTTAATGGCCAGGGTAGAAACCGGAACCAGTTTAGACCCAGAGAAGACAAACTGCTGCCACATTGGGTCTTCACAGCGCAGACGCAAATTGTGCCAGAGTCTCTCCTCACCCGAAAAGAATGAAGACGAGGAGTGATGACGCCGCTTATCATGGCGTCGGGAGCGAGACTGCCGATAAGGGCGAGTCATGTCCGATGTCAAAGTCGAGAAACGAGACCGAGACTGTTGGGAGGGCTGATGGGGGGACCTCAGAAGGAGTCGGGGAAACCTGCCGCTCCTCCTGGTCAGGTTTCTTGGCAGGCGGGTCCTGCCCAGCAGGCTGAGCCAACCCGTCCGAGGACACCGGAAGCACCGGAGTCTGAAATAAAGTCGTCAGCTGGATCAGGTGACAACCCGCCGATCGGCTCGAGAAAAATCTTGTCCACATCGACAGGCGTCTCAGCCGACTGGTCTGACGGGGTTACCGTGAAACCAGCGGCCTTGGCCACGACTTCGACTGAAATCAAACAGAAGTTTTCAGAGCGGACCGCCCGTCCCAAGAGTGTAGATGCTGCAACTTTTCTTTTTCGACTCTTCAGAGAGTGCAAAACATGTGACCCCAAAGGGCCCTCTACCTTGGTAGATGGGACCCCAGTTGTAGCGGAATGAAGACTGAAGCCAAAGAGGAGCCCGCCGCAGCCAATGGCACCTCCTCCTCGAAGGCCTTAACCCGTTCCAGCTGCTCGGCAGACCCCGCAGCCACTGAGACCACCCAACAAGCATCCTTAGATTTAACCGGTGGGTAACGCTTTTCCAGTTGCCCCAGCTGAAGTCGGGCAGCGTGGTCTTCCAGAACCGAAGGTGAAAAGGACCAACAGTGATCGCAAGCCTGCAGATCGTGGTTGTGTCCCAGACAGTAGATGCACGTGGCATGTGGATCAGTGTGAGACATCTTCTGCCCACAGCGGCACCGGCGAAACCCAGGAACTGATTTGTCTTCCATCGCGGTAGCGAGAGAAGAAGGCAAAGACAAAATTCGAGAGAGTTTTAAAATAAGTTTTGGAAGTGAATCCGAAGATTCTAGAGCCAGAGTCCACTACATGTGGGAGCACTAAGGAGGGAACCTGAATCTTCCAGCGGAAAGGAAGATCTGGCGTCATGGGGCGAAGCCAAGGGTTATACCACCCAGGTGGGTGGGTGGGAGGAGCCAGCTTGAAGACTTTCCGGCACATCTTAAAGCGGCAAGGTACCTACCAAGAAGTGTGGATAGAACAACATATCCACGATCCTAGGACAAACTTTTTTATACAGGTTCTTACCAGTCATTATGAACATCCACCATCTGCAATACCAAACACTTTCCTTGTGCAATTGTTCCAGCTACAAATGATCTTCAGCCCCAAAATATTTAAACAGGCCACAGCTCAAAGTTCACCTCAATGCAAATTAAAAAAGATATTTGTTTTAAAGAAAATGAAACCCGTGATTGCTTCACAAAAGAAAACATTATTTCCTTCCAGCCACCAGAGATCCTCTTTATTACAGGAAATCCATCAATGACGCCACCTCCATTCCTACAATTGGCCTCACTAGCATGGTATGACTGCCAGAGATGAATCCAGAGGAGAACATATTGCTTCTTTTTGCTACATCCCCAGGGCTGCACACAGGCCCTTCACCTGGCGATGCCTCCCAGCCAACTGAGTACACGCATGCCCAGTTAGAAAACAAGCTGAACCATACAAAACAGCCTGACCAATCAGATCCTGTTTTCCACATTATGTGGACCAATCAGGGCAAGGCATCGATGTAACTATGGCAACCCACCTATAAAGCAGAGGTGACCACTGAATAACAAAACATTTATACAAAAATGTAATTGTTTTAGAAAATATAAAAAGAACTGCATCGATTGTGATTGCGCCAGTCACACGGAGGGTTAAGGTGTCGGATGCCACACGTCCCGTCACGCTGGTGACCAGGGTTTGGATGCAGACTTGGGCTGTTGGGGGTTGTTTTGGGGGGGAGGTGCAAGCATTGCCCTGACTGGTCTCCTCTCCTCTCCTGGGGAAGGAATGTTCTGGGCTGCTCCTGTACTGCCACCACGTGGAGGTGTGGAAGTGGTCACTGTCTGAGCAGGGGAGCAGCTGGCAGCTAATGCGTGGCACGCGCATGCCTCAACATACACGCATTTCTGTGTCCTTGCATGCTGCTGGCTGCTGGGCAGAAAACAGAGGTGCAGTAGGATAACACCCACCCTGCTCCAAACCCACACTACCACCCAGGCAAGGCCACTACCCACCCCGCTCCAAACCCACACTACTACCCAGGTAAGGCTACTACCTACCCCGCTCCAAACCCACACTACCACCCAGGAAAGGCCACTACTGGAATGGGTCATTGGGACAATGACCCTTCTCCTCCTGACCTGCCACAAGGTGTATTATAAGTCTAATTAATTATTCAAGAGCTAAACTAGCTTACTGATTGACTGCCATGGCAATCTGAAATTTCTTAGAAATGCCCGGCACGGACTTCCGGTGCAGCTTCCAACCAACACGGCAGCATAGTTGGACAGCTTGCCCCATGGCAAACTAAAAAATCCTCACAAAGAAGGGCTGACACCTTATAGAAACATTTTAAAACTAGCAGGCAAGGAATGGCAACCTCAAAACTCCGAAGCAGCACCAACAGATATTCAATTTAAACTCTGAAAGACACAAAATCAGATGCAGACGCCACAGACTCGGAAACATCACTTCGGTCACAGCCACAGCGAACCCGCAACAAAGCAAACAAATCATCCTGACAGCATACTAAACCAGAGAAAAGTATGGATAATAAATTAGACCTAATTTTAGCAGAAATACAGGGATTAAAAACAGACAGTCATACCTTTAAGGAGGCTCAGGAGACCCTCCGAACAGATCTCACCAAAGCAGAGACCAAAATGGAGACATTGAAGGATACGGTGAGAATGCAGGCTGCACAAATTGAGCAATTACATACAATCCTCAGTCAAGTAGTTAAGCACTGTCAAATGATGGTAAATCACCAGGAAGATGCTGAGAACAGGCAACGCCGGAGGAACATAAGGCTATACGCAATCCCAAAAGATAGTGAAGGAGCAGATATGGCGGAATTCATGGAGACGGTTCTCTGGACCTCCCTGTCACTGAAACCTGACTTCAAATTGGAGATCAAACATGCACATAGGGCATTGGGTCCTAAATCAAATAATCCAAATGCCAGACCTAGGTCGATAATAATAACATTTCTTAGATACACCACAAAGAAACTATTGTTCAGAAGAGCATGGTCGCAGAGCAAGACTTATTATGGGCCTCAAAGAATATTCATGTACAACAACTGTGCCCCGGTGACCATGCAGAAATGTCGGGACTGTATCCTCTTATTTCAAACCCTTAGACAACATAAACTAAAGTTCTGAACGCCTTACCCATCAAGAATGGTGATCCAGTGCCCCTCAGGGCAAAAATGTTATGAAACAGCAGCAAAGGCCCTGGCAGATTTACAGCAGTATGTATCTCTGTGCCCATGAGCGCAGCAATTCCACAATGGCCTACAATAGCAAGAGGAGGAGACAACCCCACCACCCAAGACATCGGGACCCAACAAAATGCACTGATCATGCTGGAAAAGCTCCTAGCAAGTTTCCAGAAAATGAAGCATGATAGAAGGGCGATGATGGTAAGATTTGAACAGTGAGTAACTCGACCTAAGCCAGATGATCCTAGGATTGATGTTTAAAATGGGTGGGGTGGGGGGCTGAGGGTTGGTTGGCGAATGAGCGGTCCTGGCTCTGACCCAGTCTTACTCTGCTTCTGACTGAGGGGCGTCGGAGGGGGAGGGCGGATCGACCCCGGGTGGGCCCTCTTACCCACCCACAGGTTCATGGTCCCAAACTTGGCTCTGTGTGAGGCTGCAGCCACATGGGAGTATTAACAACAATAGCAGCTGGTCTGAGGTTCTGTGGTCGCTATATGGTGGGCCCTGCTGAATTCCTGCTTCCCCAATAAACCATAATCCCCACTAAGTAGGGGATCTTTTCAGGAATGGAAGGAAATCATTTCAAATATCAGAGGGAGGCGGAGACTGGGGCCGAAGGGTGCTACTCCCCAAATCCCCCTTAAAAGCCTGATAAGTAGAGCAAATAAAACAATAATGGACTTGCTCCCCAATCCAAATAGATGGTGTAGAGAAGGGGATGGAAGTGGGCGGGGGAGACCGCAATCTCCCTTTTTCCATGATTCCCCGCCATAGGTTTTTGCAGCTGAAGGGAGCTGAAATAGGAGATAAGAAGGCGGGACTTGCCTGGTGGACGGCTGTGGACCTTGCAGGGCCGTATGGACCGCACTTCAGTATGGGACCAATAATGGAACTATGACACAGATTGAGGAAGGTGGCGGGGGGGTTAAGCCCTCTAACCTGTGCGCCCCGGGGAAGGGGTGGGGTGGAGTGGGGCAGGGTCGAGCTTCAGGACCGTGGTCTGGCTGACTGATCCGGGCCTCTCACATTGCAAGAGGAGCTGAAATTTAGAAGGCCAAAAGATTACAAGCTGTACACACAGTGTGAGCCCACTATCGACCCATAGCTGAGGAAGACTCGGATCCCTTCTGCCAGTGGGTGGGTGAACTAGAGAGATAATTCTAAGCTGAGAAATAAACCTTTGGCAATGAGCTCCACCTGAAGACATAATAGAGACGGAGTGATATATTAAGAGACTAAAATGGGGCATAATATTGAACAGTCGATAATGACATTTTTCTTTTATCATCAAGTGGGGGAAGGTTCTGCATTTTATAAGTTAAAATAATGGTTTATTAAGCAACAGGAGACAAGTGTAGTTTTACCGTCCCTTTAACAATAGACCATTGGTGTCTGACTATAAGGCAGGAAGTAGTACGTACTACCATCTTTTGTTTCATTTTGAGGTAAATACATTGCATGGGTGAGGGGGCGAAGGGTAGATAAGGCCATGTCGGAGAGAAGACACACATCTATTCCTTTATTATTTTTTCCTCTGTACCCTTCCTCGCCTCTTTATTCTTATACTTAACTGCAATCCTGGATTTTTTTTTATTTTCTCCAATTTCCCTTATTCCACACACCCTAAGTTACAGAGCACTTATCTCCAGGGAACCATTCCTTTTAGGGAGCAATGGTGTCCCACCCGGCAACCTAAATTGCTGCCACCCCTCGGTGATGGAACCTCGTTCCTTCACCTAATGGAAGTCACAGATTGTAATATAGTTGACCCTCAGGACCAGGGAGAAGGGACTCTCTCTGGTTCAGGGGTCCCAAGTTATTATAAGAAAGTTTGGCCCATGGGACCCAGTTGGTACAATGGGCATTTTGTAAACAGAATTTGGGTAAATAGTTTAAACCCCATATCCTTATTTATTTATTTTTTTTCTATTTAATATGCTTTTTGTCCAGCCATGCGCCAAGCTCAGCCCTGGTCACGGCCCCCACCACCTCCTGATCCCACAACAGCCTCTTGTTCCCCCATGCCCCCTGGCTTACCCCCCCCCAGGCCGGGGTCACAGCACTTGCCAGTGTCACAAATTTGGGGGGGTCCAGCATGGGAGCACATCAGAGGTGGTGAGGAGGGTGTCATAGAGACACTTGGCTGGGGATTTTCTGTCCCCAAGAGGACATTTTTTCCTCTGGGGCAGGGATATGCAATTATATCCCACATTCGTCCCCCCCCGGACATCCAGACGCCAGCGCGACAGAACCCCTGGCCTCCACTAGGGGTCCGTAGTGCACCAGACATTTGTCCCCTCCCCGGAGAAGGTGAGCAGTCCAGAGGATGCTCCATCCACCTCCCCCTGGCTGGCCCTCTGGCGACCCAGGTCCATTCCTGAACCCTGGTCACCAGCACCGCAAGCAGAAATCCAACCACTGTGCCGATGGGCTGGCTGTCCCCATTTCATTATTATAAGGAGCAAGATGTTTAGATCTAAGGACAGATGGTACACTTTGTTGGAAGTATATGGGTAGCCTAAAAGATGAATAATCCAACTGTGGTAAACGTGGTTTCCCAAAACGTAAATGGTCTCAGTAGCCCAGTGAAGCAAGGCAAAATAATTTCTGGACTGAGGAGGTGCCATCCCCAGATTATTTTAATCCAGGAGATTTACTTGACCATGGCAGAGCACCAGAAACTGGCCAAATTTGGGATGTCCCAGGTAATTGCTAGCGCCTCCCAATCAGGTAGAAGGGCAGGGTGCCAATATTAATCCCGAAATATTCCAAATTCAATGTCATGGACAACTATCAAGATAAGGAGGGACAGTTGGCAATAATCAGAGGAATGTGGTTTGGGCAACAGTACACAGTAGTGAGCCTTTACATCCCTCCAGGAACGGATGTGTCCACACATCAAACCTTATTTAATAAGATACTAGATTTTAAACAAGGAGCGTTACTGGTGGGGGGAGGGATTAAATTTCTTAATGGACCTGAAAAAGGACAGCATGAACCCACGCCCCCCAAAGGCAATGATAGGGCAGAAACATGGTAGGAGGTTAATTAAAAGTTTGGGACTCCTGGATGTTTGGAGACATTTATATCCATTGAGTAGGCAATATATCCACTACTTTGGGGTCTATCATACGTACTCCCACCTGGACTATTTTTTTATAACCTGAGAACATGTAGATAGAGTCAGCAACATGTCGGTGCAACCCATTTTATTATCAGATCACACTCCGATTATTATTGAATTATTTACTTCAGAGCAACCTGTCTTAAGGCAGTGGCGTCTTAATAATACCTTATTAAGAGACCCATAGCTGCTGAAGCTGATCAAACACCAAATCCCACAAATAATTCAGGAAAACACCTCGCCTGACACTACAGGGGGAATTCTCTGGGATACAATGAAGACCATACTTAGAGGGGAATTGATTAGCTTCGCTTCAAGAAAAAAGAAGCAGCTGAACCAAAAACAGAAAGACCTAGAGGCAGAACTAGATTTCCTACAGCAAGCCCATATGCAGGGTGCTACTACCCTCTCATCCCAATTACAAACATTGAGAGAAACTGCAAAGCATAATAAATTATAAGATAGAGCAGGCACTTATGTATCTGAAGCACAGATATTACGAAGGAGGCTCTAGAGACTCAAAAATATTAGCATATAGACTGCGACATCAACAAAAAATATCTGCAATCACTAAGCTCTAGCATCCCTTTACTAATACTACACTTAACAAAACAAAAGAGATATTGGAAGGCTTTAAGGAATATTGTGTCTGCCTATATAAACAAGGTACAGAACCAGGTGAAGAAAAATACCAGAAATTCATCCAAAATATTACAGTACCACACCTAACAGAAGAAATGTTAATTAGGCCCATTACACAGGCAGAAGTTCTGTTGAGTCTCAAAAATGCTAAGCTGGGGAAAAGTCCAGGCCCGGACAGATTCACAGTTGAATTCTATAAGACGTTTCAGAAAGAACTTCTTCCCCTGCTGGGAACCCTTTTTGGAGATATTCATAAGGGAGATTTCCCCCTCTCCCCAGTTGGGAATATGCTAACATATCTGCAATACTTAAACCAGATAAGGACCTATTAAAATGTAACTCATACAGACCAATATCAGTCTTAAACCAAGACTACAAACTTCATGCTTCTATACTATCTAGGAGGCTGGGGTAGATACTTCCGAGTATTTTACACAAAGATCAAGCCGACTTTATTCATCAAAGGAGTACATCGGATTATGTAAAATGCACACTCTATTAGAAAAAATTCAAAAAGACTTGACTCCTGTGCTATTATTAAGTATGGATGCGTAAAAGGCTTTTGATCGAGTGTCTTGGAAATTTCTTTAGAAAACCCTTGAACACTTTGAATTCCCTATAGAGTGTCAACAACTTATAAGTAGACTATATGACGCTCCCCAAGTGGTGGTAAAGGTAAATGGCACATACCCAAACCGTTTTCCACTTACTATAGGAACCAGGCAGGGGTGCCCCCACTCTCCGTTGTTGTTCACACTATATGGAGAACCATTAGCTCAGGCTATACGAGAGAATTCACAAATCATGGGGATCTCAAGTGGGGGAACGGAACATAAGTTAGCCTTTTATGCCAATGACTTACTGCTTTATATGACCAACCCCGAAACTTCCCTACCGGTACTATTTGACATAAAGAGAAATAGAAGAATTGGCCAGATACAAATTAAACACCATCAAGACAGAAGTTCTTTGTTTTAAATATGAACCTCATTCAACTACCCAGGCCAACAACCCATTTAGATGGCATTCTAAGAAACTAAGATATCTGGGAATCATAATTCCCAGAGACCTGAAATCCTTATAAAAAGCAAACTATAGCCCTTTAGTGGCAGCAGTTAAGGAAGATTTAGAAAGATGGGCTCACCTGCCCTTATCATTGATAAACAAAATTGAATCTATTAGAATGAATGTTCTCCCGAGATTTTTTTTTTCAAAATCTACCACTTTCTCCAAATAAGATGGAATTCAAAAATGGGACAAGATTATTTCTCAGTTCATATGGGTGGGGGAGGTAGAAGGCATATGCACTATTGCAACTACCTAAGAAAGAGGGGGCTGGTGTTGCCCAGTCTACAGAGATATTGCCAGGAAGCCCAAGTCACACATGCATTGCACTGGTTAGAGCAAAAGGCAATGCAGCATTGGAAAGATACAGAATTATGGGAAGACTATGCCTTAATTCAATCAGCCTTGTTTAAAAGTATAACTAGCAGGGGAGCGGATTCAGGAGGCATTTCCTCAATATATACCAAACATGTGGTTGTGGTTTGGAGATCATTATTAGTATCCCCTGAGGTAAAATTAACAGCAAGGTACTTAGAAACACTAGCCTTGGATCCGAATTTTGACCTGGCCCAGATGGATTGTACGTTTAAACTCTGGCAAAGATGAAACCTAAAGCATATCTATCAATTTTATGATAATGAGTCCTTTCAGACTTTCCAGTCACTGAGACAAACCTATCAATTGAGACAACAAGACCACTTCTGATACTTAGGTCAGACACTACTTAGACCAAAGGCTGGGACTGAGGTGATCAGTAGCAGAAGCCCACCCATTAATTCAAATAATTGTGAACACCATAGAAAAACAAATGCCAGAGCATATAATTTCATTGATATATAAATCCATCTGGTCCGAAATGGACCCAGCCATAGAAGGGGTACAAGCAAGGTGGAAAAAAGATCTGCAAGTAGACATACCAGATACTAAATGGGAGGCAATTTATTCTCTAATCTACCAAGTGACATCCTCATACACCTGGAGAGAATATGGGTGAAAATGCATAGTGAGATATTTTAGAACACCATAAATCACAGGGGAAGTATGACCTAGTACATGGCATAATATGTTGGAGAGCTTGTGGTGAACTGCTAGCAGACCATAAACACATTTTCTGGGACTGCCCAGTGATAAAACCATTCTGGCAGTCCATAGAGCAGACCTCGGTGGAACTTTTTCCAGAGATGGGAGTTCTCGCCCCATAGATTGCACTGATTTACTATCTCCCTAAACATAAGGAATCAACATACAAAAAAAATGCTAACCACCTTGATGGTGGCAGCTAAAAAGGTGCTGACCCGAAAATAGTTACGATGTGAACCTCCAACAACTAGAGAGTGAGAAGATATGATTCAGCAGATTTATATGCTTGAAAAGCTAACAGCAGGGCTAAATTTGAAACAGAGACATTGTAGAGAATTTGGAATAAATTGATAATCTGAATTATGGACCACAGACCTGATGTGGTACCGTAGATTGTCATATTAGAAAGAATTGAGGGGAGTAATAGATGTGCATTGTGGGAACTATCCACCTGTGATGAACATACTGGATACAGTATTATCATGTTATTTAGGCAAACTAAAGTTGAAATGTGAAGCTATCTGTACAACTAAAGGAAAATATGAATGAAATCTGTATGCTTCTGAAAAACTAAATAAAATACAGATTAAAACAAAAAGAAATGCCCGGCACAGCAGCGACACTCAGCTCATCGCACACTCAGTACTGACAACAGCAATGCCTGCACAAGAACTGTTTTCTGTGCTGCTGTCAATAAAAAGCTAAATTGGTGTTCCAATAAACTACAGTATGGTTTATTCTTTTTTGTTGTTTGTATGTCATTATTATGTCCCGTGGGTCTGGCCTTGATGAACTGTGTGTTAATAGTAGAATACCGCTGGAAAAAATTGTGTCACTCTTGTACTAGCCAGCACTCCATTGAGACCAAGAATCACCAGCACAGAGACAAGATTAGAAAGTGAGGGAGTGAACTGGTGCCCACGGCTGTTGCGGGATCCACTAGTGGGCACCACAGCCCGGTGTCAGACTATTACTACTCTGAATGTTGAGAGGCCAGGATGTCTGGGTTGGTGCAGAGTTGCTGTGACCTGATCTATCAGAGGACATCTGAACCTCTATCTGTATCACCAGCACAGATGCACTGGGACCAAGAGCGAGGGAGAAAGTGAAAGTGAGAGACAGCTAGAGACTAGCCAATGACTGGATAGGGATTGACTCGCGCTATGCACTGCAGCCCTGCTCAGCGAGGGCAATTCACGAGTACTGAACCATGAGCAGAATCAGGGCTTGCCCCTGTTACATGGTTAAGTGTACAACTAGTTTGAAAGTCATTTTCTGGATTCAGCCAGCCAGCTGTGGTTACAAATATCTCCATCTGAGGTTTCGCTATTTTAACAATTGCATGGCCTTTGGGTTATGGTTTAATTGTATTCACTGAGCAATTTCAGTATTTATTTAGTACAATACAATAAGGTGCAATGAATTTAATTGAATGACAAATACAGCTGTGCAAAAGGTAACACCAATACAATATACTGACCACAGTTGCCATGACTGGTGGGGCCAGCTGAACAGAGTCTGTGTTAGACAAGGTGAATTAATGTATTAATTGGCAGATGTCAAAAGGCAAATAAAAAGTACCGATTAGCTACAGTTGCCATTGACTGGAGAAATGAAGTCACAGAATCTGCAAAAGAATAGTGCATATACAGTGGCTAAATAGTGATCATGGGTGAATGGGTAGGTGATTTTTTCATACTTCATATAGATCCCTTGAGTGTCCCCAAAGATAAGTTGAAACTTGCAATGGATAAATACAGTGCTTTCTACTGTAAAGCAATCAAGAACATTTCTCTTGCAACCACTAATTTATTAGCACCCTTGCTGGCAGTCTTACGTAAGAGGCCAAGGACTGAAAGGGCATTTGGTATGAAATACCATCTCCTATATGTTGTGGTTCCTCTATGACAGGGTTGAGGCACACTGGCGGGGCAGTGTGGAAGAAAACTTGCACTGTGATAACCCGTGTGCTGTACCTGTCATGTGGGTAAACAGAGGGTTTCAGTTTCCAGTGCTGTCAATCAGCTCTTTTAACAAGCAATAAATTTATATGCACTCAAAAACAAGTCACTAGAATGAATCAAAACTCCTCCAAAACTGGATTTCAATAGTGCTAACAACAATATGTCTCCTGTGGGCTGGCATTAAGGAGAAAGAGACATAAGCCACTTCATACCTGTTCTGGCCCCTTTAAACTGTTATTTTATTTTACATGTAATTTGTGCCCTGAAAAGGTACATTAAGCTGTGACAGTTCAGTTCTAGGTGCACTGGGGTGGGGGGGTGAGGAGGATTATTACTTGGTCCTCTTTTATTGACGAGGGCAATATTGGCGAGGCTACTGAGGAAATCCCCTACTCTTAAAATAAGTGCCATGGGATCTTTAACTTTCACCGGTATAGCCATCAGAGATGGGTAGAAAGAACCCCAGTTCAGTGTCTTATCTGAAGAGTGGCACCTCAACAGTACAGCACCCCCCCCCCCACCAAGTGCTGCATTACAGTGTCAGTTCTGAGTATTAACCCCAGCTCCTAGGACTAGTACCCATGACCTTCTTGCAACCTAGAGGCAAGTGTGCAACATACTGAACCACTGACACTGCTAAAGTGAAAGGGATTGGCAGTGTTTTAAACACAGGCAACCCATCTTAATTTATAGAAAAAGTGGGTTATTTCCCAGGAATGTGCCAACCCCGAATATGAATTCCACAATATCATGAATAATACGGTATTCAGTTTTTGGGTCCAGGTACCGAGGGTGTTTCCCCTTTCAAAAGACGTTGTGCTCAAAAATATATAAAAAAAAAAATAATTAAACACCTGCAAATTTTCCTTTTCAACTATGAGGCTATTTCAAGGAGAAGATTCATACCTATGCTTTAAAAGGTCAAAGGTGCCGCTCTGTTTTGTGCATTCTCACTACAGCCAGACTATCGATAAATATGCACAGGTCTAATATCGAATAGCGATAAAAGCCCTAATCTGTATGGGTTGCTATCAATACTGCCAGACAGGAATTAAAGAGTAGCTGACACATTTTGGAAAAACTCTGGAGAACATAACATACAGACACAATTCAGCTTGTATGACCTCATCGCTCAGTTCCAGCTAGACTTTAACAATGTCTAACACTGGTTCTGTGAAAAGCAGATTTCCCTCAATGCCAGAAAAACAGTAAATATGTCTTTTGGCACTAGGCAGAGGCTTGTCAGAGTCACCCCTTCTTCCTTCCTTCCTTCCATATCCTTGATGGTGCAGCAATAGAAGATGTCTCCTCCTTCAAGTATTTCAGAGTCTGACTGGACCATCACCTTGACTTCTCTATTCATGTGGATGCTATCCACAAGAAGCCGCACCCCAAACTTGGTGCGCTTTACAGGAATAAAAGGAGCATCCCACTTCCTGCCCACAAAAAGATCCTCACTAAGATGATTCTCTCCACTTTTTGCGTTGGGGACATCATTTAAAGTGGCACATGAGACAAATGAATCACATACTCATGTGGTCTGGCAAATATGCAATTTATTTGCTGTACGCAAGAAAATAAAAAAGCTGACCAACGGTCTACAAAAAATGGCTGCTGCTTCAGCACAGACCCCAGCACTTCGACTCTCATGAGTTTTCCTCACTCCCTGAGGAAGACTCGCAAGAGGCGAAGTGCTGGGGTCTGTGCTGGAGCAGCAGTCATTTTCTGTAGACTGTTGACGTTGGCTTTTTTATTTTCTTGCACACATCAAATAAACTGCATTATTTGCCAGACCACACAAGTTGTATGATTCACTTGTCTTATGTGCCACTACAGCCTCTTTAATTTTGTTGTAGAATATCTGGGGCAGGCCACCCCATCGTAGTGAACACTGGCCCTGGATTGCGGATCATGGCCATATCCTTCTGGACTTTGTTTGATATAATTTATAATACTACTCCCAAGTCCACATTAACCAGACTGGACCCTCTCTTTGACTTGTTCAATCTGCCCTCGACAAATCCTTGCATACTCGCCACTTTTCTTTATACTCCTCCCTTCGCTTCCCCTCTCTTACTGCCAGGTGTCTTAACCACTGTGCATCCTTTATCTCCAGATTTTGATCTGGCTCCCTCCCTCGTATCTTACTTCTCTCTTCTCCCCCTTCTACCTCCTACTCCCTCCATAATATTTGCTCTCTCTCTCTCTCTCTTGCGCTCCCTCCTGTGAAATATTCTTCTGGTCCAGCAGCCTTCTCATTCTGGTTTCCTAAGTTATGGGTCTCTCTCTCCCCCTTTCAGTTCACCCTGCTCTTTCCTTTCATGCCCTGAAATCTCTCCTCCCTCCAAGATTTCTCCACTCACTCTTGCAGTTGCTCCTGATACATAGGATGGGTCGACTTCTGTCTGCTGCATTCTGCCCTTCACTGACACTAGTACATTCCCTCTCCACCAGTTATTAACCATAACCCCCTTTCCCTCATATTATTGCATTGTTACTCACAGATTTTACTCTTTTGGTCTTCTTTCTATTATTGTTTTGTATAGCAATTTTATTACTTCGAAGTATTTTCCTTTCCTTTACATTTTTGTCATACTTACTCTCTATTGTTATACTTACTATCATATTATTGCATTTTTGTTCAGTGTACTTTGTATTTACCCTGTTCCCAGATCCTTCCCTTTCCCATAGAACATACCTGGAAATAAGCTGATACCAGCTCAGTATGTCTTTCCCGGTAAAACTTTTGAAATACATGAAACTGTATTTCATATATCTTGTATACATTTCTGCTCTCCATTTATTATTACAGAAGAAATTCCCATAACAAGGTCTTTATTCCTTAGAGTTCATCTGCCACTATTGTTTATTCCCTACTTGAAATTACAATGCTCTGTAGTAACATCACAGCCTGTTGCCATGAGAATAGCTGTGATGTCACAAGCAGAGTATTATGACATCAGATTAGGAAGAAGCATTAGGAGCTGATGCATCCTCAAGGAACAACTATCCTGTTTTCATGCATATTACCTCAGTAATAAATGGAGGTAGTATATCGCAGAAGTTTAGGGCTCTGAGTTACAAACCTGGAGACCTGGGTTTGAATCCCACAGCCCCCACTAGCAAACTGTGTGACCCTGAGCAAGTCACTTAACTTCCTTGTGCTCCCTGGTCGCACCTGGAAACAAGATCCGGCTTAGTGTGCCTTTTCTGGTTAAACAATTTCCCCTTTCCCTTTAATAAATAATGGGGATAATAAATATGGAGCAAATGAGAAAAAAATGCTTTGTGTCCAAATATTATGTTTTTCAAAGTTCTTCATGAGGTGTTGGTGGCTCTTTAAGTCCCAATGTCAACAGGAACAACCAGCCAAACACTAAGTCAGACTAGAGATATACAAGCACAGTACTACATCAGGCAATCCATGAAAACAACCCAAAGCCTTCTTTACTGGTGGGCTGTCCACTGTAGTCCGCTGCCCTCCTGGACTCCTTCCTCAAAAAAACAGCGTATGTCATGCGCGGTTGTCATTATCAGGCATCTGCTGCAGTCCAATGCCCTCCTAGCCTCCTTCAAAGGAAAGGTAATGTATTTTATTTCTTTTTGCATCCCAAGATATGGATAGAGAGCAAACTGATGCCTGGTATCTTCTCGGCAAATTGGGGCAAAGGTGTCATGTCTTGGGTCCGAAGCATGTGGCTGAGATGAATGGCAGCATTTAGTGTACAGAAGGTCACTAAAGGAGGAACTTCCTAACATGTACTATCCAGCCCTGCCTACAGTTCAGTACAGGCAGCTCCTTACAAACAGCTCACAGAACCAATCAAGGAAATTGGAGCAAGAAAAAAATGAAAAGCTTTGCAGCTGTCAGCAAGCAACAGCACTACTGTGTCCTAAGCAGGTGGAGGAGGAGGAGGCCACTTTGGGTCACCCGAGAGGTGGCAAAAAGACTGAGGGCTAAGAAAATAGCCTTTAGACAGTACAAAAAAACACAGAAGGAGGAGGAGGATAGGAGAACTTACCAGGAAAGGCAGTAAGGAGGGAAAAAGCAGTAACAGAGGAAAGGATAGCTAAGTTGGTCATGAGCAGGGATAAAACATTCTTTAGATACATTGGGGAAAGGAAGAAGGCCAGGTGAGGGGAACTCAGGCTACTGGGAGAAGGAGAGGACTCTGTGGAAGAGAATGGACAAAAGGCTGACATATTGAACAAATACTTCCCCTCTGTCTTCACAGAAGAGGGGGTAGGGAATGGGCCAGAAATATACACAAGGGCATTAATGGTAGGGAAATGGATACTAACCCCTTCACTGCTGACAGGGTCCTAAGGGAACTGTCTGAGTTAAGAGTGGACAAGGCCATGGGCCCAGATGCAGTGCACCCCAGGCTGCTGTGGGAGCTCAGAGAGGTATTAACTGAACCTTGGCCACCCTGTTCAACCAGTCTCTGGAAACTGGAGAGATGCCGGGGGACTGGAGAAGGGCTGATGTTGTCCCGCTCCACAAGGGGGTAGTAGGGAGGAGCCAGGTTATTACAGACCAGTCAGCCTGACTTCAGTAGTAGGCAAGGTAATGGAATCTCTCCTTAAGGAAAGAACTGGAGAATACCTCGAGACCAGCAGACAACAGGACCTGAGACAGCATGGGTTCACAAGGGGAAGGCCCTGTCAGACCAACCTGATAAGAGTTCTTTTATGGGGTAACCAGGGTAGTGGACCAGGGCGGGGCAGTAGACATGGCCTATCTGGATTTCAGCAAGGCCTTTGACACATCCCGCATAAAAGGTTGGTAATGCAATTGAGCAGCTTGGGAGGTGGGGGCCTATAATCGTAAACGTGGTGGAAAATTGGCTTAGCGATAGGAGCCAAAAAGTGGTGGTAAAGGGGGTTAGTTCCAGAGAGGGAAGGATGACTAGCGGGGTACCACAGGAGTCAATGTTGGGCCCTGTACTCTTCCACATCTACATTAGTGACATAGCAGAGGGTCTAGGAGAGAGGGTATGCCTGTTAGCAGATGACGCAAAGATCCAGAACAGAGTGGACATGCAGGAGAGGGTACAGAGAATGAGGGAGGACCTAGAAAAGTTAGAGGAGAGGTAAAGAAGGCGGTAGCTATGTTTCAATGCAAAGAAGTGCACGGCTATGCACTTGGGGCACAAGAACCTGGGGGCAGCATACACACTTTGGGGGTTACTAGAGGTCACAAGGCAAGACAGAGATCTGGGAGTTATCATTACCAATGACCTGAAGGTGGCAGAGCAGCATGGGAAGGCAGTGGGAAAGGTAACCAAATGCTTGGATGCATAGGGAGGGGTATCACCAGCAGAGAGAGGGAGGTAATACTGCCCCGTATGCTTCACTAGTGAGGCTGCACCTCAAGTACTGCGTGCAGTTCTGGAGGCCCCATCTTTGAAAAAGACAGAGACAGTATGGAAAAAGTGCAGGGGAGATCAACCAAAATGGTGCAGGTCCTGCATCGGAAGACATGTGAAGCGAGGCTGAGGGAATTAAATTTGTACTCCCTGGAAGACACGAGGAGGCAGGGCAATATAATAGAGGCATTTGAATATTTCAATTGAATAAACAAGGTACAAGATGAGAGTATTTACCAGAGAAAAAAAATGTTCCAAGACTAGGGGGTCACAATACGAAATTGGAGAGGGTAGATTCAGGGGTAACATGAGGAAGTTCTTCTTCACGGAAAGGGCAGTGGATAACTGGAACAGCCTCCTAGCAGAGGTGGTGGGGGCAAGCACAGTCACAGGTTTTAGGTGTGCATGGGATAAACACATGGGTATTTTGGATAATGGAGGGGAGTGGAAGACGGCCCCCCAGTAGTAGTTTGGGTAGCACTATTAGGGGGGATTTTATGGACAGACTGGGTGGGCCAGATGGTCATTATCTGCCAACACAATCTATGAATCTATAAGCTGCTTGTCTCCGTGATGGCAGGAGGAAGACTGGCACAATCCACAGAGAAGCAAGCTTGTGTACCGGTATCCAAAGTCTACTTCTTGCCTGTATGGAAGCCTAAGATGGATGATCCTAGTGATAATGCGGTCCCATGACCAGTATGCGGAGAAAGAATCCATCCATCCCTCCCCAGGTGCCCAGGATTAGTCCATTAGCTAGACGAACAAGAAAAAGATTGTCACCAACCCACCTCAAAATTACTTGCAGCTATAATTTACCAAGAAAGAGAGCTATGTCAATTCTGTCATTCAAGCTGGGGCGACGCAACACACCCAGGGTGAAAATTCAAAATAACTTCCCTTTGTTATAATAACGATATCCAAATCCCCTCTATGCTCTTCCAGACCCATTTCAATACCACAATGTTTGAAGCAGTGACAGTGAGTGTGGTGCGTTGCATCGTCCTGACTTGAATGATATGATGGACATCCCTTTCTCGGGAAATAGTTTTTTCCATCTTCGGGGGGGATTAGAAATGTTAGCTTTTAAAGCTATTCCTGTATAAAGCCCCATAGTTTAAGCATTTACATAGCTATTGATTTGTTTCTCTTGTTTTTTTGGCAGACTTCTTTCTTGCATGCTTTGTTTATAAGTATGAGTTCCTGAGGGTATAGGGCTTCTAGCTCCTTCTGTGCTATAATCCTTTTTAATGTTTGCATTTTAGTATCATTCCTGTACTGTGTTTACAGGATACAAGGGTTCGTTTTTTTTTTTTTAATTCTGAATTGTTCTTTCGGGATACTGACCAGATACTTTGATGTCGTATTTTGCCCCACCCCACCCTTTTTTCCCCCACTGCAGACTGGTGCATAGCACCAATATGTTTATAATATCGTACCTGCATGGAACCCACGGTGTCTAAGCCATCCTGTTTTTCACAGCATTATTACTAATTGATTATAATTACATGGATTGTGTCATTTGAAAAGCTTAATGTGCCTTTGGACATGACCTGATTTTATGCAAGCACTACCCTGCTCTCTTTATTAGCACATCTCTGAATGCATATGTTTCTAGAGCAGCAACTACACCTTGTCACTTTACATCCAGGATATGAATTATTCACTTTTATGGTGGGCTGGTCTCCTTGAGGAAGCACAGGAAGTGTGAAACCATTTGGATATTTTTGCTATCCATGTGTAGGTCCCCCTCTACCAATAACTAACTGTCTTTATATGCTTGTAATATTAGGTGATGTACTCAGCACTATGCTGTTTTTTGCAGCGAAATTGTACCTGCAAGTGATATAGGTGGTTTGGTGCCAGTCTTTTTGCTGTCTGTCTTGTTTGTCTTTTTACTGCAACACAGTGTTTATTTGGATCGGCTCTTTTGTTTCTCAATAGTCCCTAAAGCAACCTTCTCCTCCTCCATCCTACTTATCTTCACACATTCACTCCCTCCCTCCTTTGTACTCCTAGATTTATTTTTTTTTAAACTGATGGAGACACCATCTTTTTAGGGGTCATCAGTCCCTAGCCCGACCTACCCAAACCCCCAGAGCTGTATTATTTTACAGCTGGGCCCCTCCTGACACCTGTTACATGACTTTGGGGAAGGCAACAGTAGAAATACCTGCTAGTTCAAGTGTCGCAACCCACAGCTATGCCTGTATGCCATCTCTATCAATTTATTGTATGATGGACAGAACAGAAGATGCCCATGAGCGGGAGAGAGGGGGCTGAGCTGTGCCCATAACTGATGATGCTAGGCAGACTGACCAAACCATCTGTTTAACATCATCAATAATGCACACCCCTCCACCCACTCCCTCCCGGACGCGTGCACCATACTCTCTACATCTCATGCTAGCCTGATAGAGACAAGTGGTTGGGGATTGACGGTGTCTTGGCTAGACGGTATTTCTACTATTGCCCCCCCCCAAATCATGAATCGGGGTCAGAAGGAGGGCCAAACGGTAAAACAATAGATGCTTATGGAATTGGGGGGGGGCTAGGAAAGGGGGACAATAAGAAGATGGTTTCGACTTCTGCCATGGTACCAGAAGCAAGGAATTGTTTTAAATCAGTCTGGAAGGACAGGGAATGGGGTAGAGGTTGAGAGATGAAGACTGGGGTGGGGAAGGGAGGTGGCTTAGGGACTAGCTAGGGCCACCTGAGGAGGAGGAAGAAGGGTTGTTCTATTTTTTCCCCCCATTTTCAATACATAAGCCTTAACAATAAGTGACACATTTTATCTGTTATCAGGGGTATTGAGTATGAATACTTTCCAAGTATTTGAAAAAAAAAGGTACAGTATTCTCACGCCCCTAGTTTTGCAATTTCACAGAAAACAGCATATATTGGTGGGATCACAACAAACTAAAGCACCACTTTTCTGCTGTATTGAGCATAATCCTGGTATAAGAAATAATGCCAGCACTGCACTGTAGTCCAATTTATTTTGTTTTTTAAGGCAAAACTGCATTTGTTATGATAAATTAAGCCTAGGCTTGTATTCTGTAACCCACCTTTAGTTTACAAGGCAAAAAATCATCCCATGGAATGCTGACAGTACCATTTTATGATCTCTACTACTTAGTATGGCAGAGGTTCTTATACTTAATTAGGTAAAGTTAAAAATAGAGTAAAAAAAATGTAATCTGGGGCTGCCAGCTAGTGGGGCAGGAGTGCTGTGTGCTTCTGTACTCGCAACCTGGGCGCAGCAGCAGACTGGGTGAGCCAGGACCAAAGTAGCCAGGACTAGGAAGTGCTGCTACAGGCAGCACAAACTAGCCTGGGGAGAAAGACGTCACTGTACGCTGATGCAGTAATCCCCCTTAGAGGGCAAGGAAGCATGCTTCCCTACGAGAGGTTGCACATGCGCACACTGCACTTCATTGTGTGATGCCATCAAGCGGCTATAGTTGAAGTCTAAGAGGAAAGAAGACTAGGCAGTACAAACCATGTTGCTGTTTGGACAATAGCAGGCACTGTCTGCTGACTTTGCACCCCATGGATCCTCACCAGTGTGAGTGGTGGGGTAAGTTGAGGACAAGGCTGGGGATGCCACCACATGGTGTATCCACCCCCAATTGAGGACTGCTCAGGTGGCAACTGAGAAGAAAAAGCTTAATACAAACTATAATCTAACATCTATAGTGCAATATTTTATTCAAACAACTGCAGTAGCATGTCAATATTCTGCTCTCCATAACGGCCTCATTAGAGGTTTTTTTTTTGGGGGGGGTCCAGGAAAATCTTTGAGAGCCCCAGAGTGTGCACTTGCAGTAAAAACTGCTGAATTGTGGAAATAAACTGTGACAATTCAACCTTTTTATAGGAACTATAGAAAAATTACGAATTGTGAAGAAGTTGTATGTCCTAGGGACGCAATGCATGGAATTCACCCATACTCTGAAATGGTGGCTGTGCATAAAAGATGCGAGTGCACATATCCCAGAGAGCCCAGCACTGCGATGTTTACACTAGCAAGCCTAAGTATTTCAATTTTAAACTGTCTATTGTTTTCCACTAGTGACCTGGCTTTATGAGGAGGTGATGACTACTGAATCCGAATAAAAATGGTGTTGACGGAGCTGCATCACAACAAACACTTCTACCTTCTGACACATCCAACACATTTTTACAATGACTTTTTTCCAGCCTAATGGTGCAGCTAGGAGCCTGCTGTATCCAAACACAAGATCTGGGTGCAATTCCCAATCCAAGATATCTGTCTCCCCATCTTTTTCTAAATAACTGCGGTTCAGAACACCAACCTCCACAGCGTTATTTGGGTAAAATGAATGCTGAATGTTTTCTTATACAAGACATAATGTGCCTCATAATACTGTGTATCCTGCCCACTTACCCAGGCAAATCATATTTGAGTCACCATGTGAAATGAAGTATGAAGACAGCTGAAACTGCATAACTTTGAAAGGCAGAGTGACAGCCTTGCAAAGAAGAACAGGTTTTCTCCCAACCCATTTCATCCCTCGCTCATCCAGTTCTAGAATTACCACAACACCTGAGCACAGACAGAACTGTAACTGAATAGTAGGAATACAGTGCCATATATTTTACATGCTGCTGTCAGCTAATTTTATGCCTGAGCAAACAAGGGAACTGGATGAGTTTGACATCTACAGGAAGGCCACCGGCTATGAAGAATACATCAAGTACCCACCATTGACAAACCACCTACTATAAATGTGCAGAACAGAAGCTGATTTTGATTAAAAAATGTTCTTTTATTGCAGGTCAGTGGTGTCATAATAATCTCAGGAAAATCCAGTACACTTTTTTTTGTGGTAATACCTTTTTATTAGACTAACTAAAGAATTTTTACGCAGGCTTTCCAGACCGTTCAGGTCCCCTCATCAGATGCAGGGAAAAAGGGGGAAAAAAAGAGTTTTCCTTGCACCTGATGAAAGGACCTGTGAGGTCTCAGATGCTTGCGTAAAAACAATCTGTCAGTTAGGCGAATAAAAAGGCATTACTACAAAAAAGTGAACAAAATATTCTTAATTCACTTTAATTTTGCACTTTATAAAGGTAGGGGCCAATCTAAACCTTTTTTTTTTTGAAACCTAGTTGCATTTAGTAGTTTAATGAGCACCCTTCCTGCTCTTTTTTTAAATCTCCCCCATGAAACACTATTGGAGCATTACCTGCTCCAAAGTACACTGGTACAAAAATGATAATTTTTCTGTGTGCTGTAATTTGGGAGGGAAGGGATCATAATTTGGCTCTGTGGAGCCGATAGCCTGATTCTTTCCACTTCCTCATTTGGAGACATGCCCCGTTTTGTGATGTAATAGTATGGAGATGGGTGGCGCACTCAAGGACATGCTTTTAAGTCCCTTTTTGAACATTTTAGGGTGCCGATTTCAACAACTCAAGGCCACTGCTCAACTAACAAGGCCCTTGTTAGCTGAGCAGCGGCCTAGATTTGTTCAAATCAGCACTCTAAAATGTTCAAAACAGGACTTAAAAATTGGGCCCTATACAATACTATGAAGCATGCTCCTGTGTTTTCCATACTATTACATCACAAAAAGTGAGAGTATAGAGCCATGTCTCCAAACTGGGAAGTGGAAGGAATTGGGCTCTCGGCTCCATGGAGCCAAATTACAGTCCTTTCCCTCCTGAAATACAGCCACCAAAAATGTTTAATTTTTGCTCCAGTGGACTGTGGGGCAGGTGAGACTCATATAGTGATTTTAAACAGAGCACCAGGAAAGGTGTTCTTTAATATGTTATTATACACTTTCCACGCTGACAACCTGGGATCATGTTCTGAGCCGGGACTGTCACGCATAGGTAGAATATCTGGTTAGAAAAGCTCCTTCTGCCTCTACATGTGGCCAGTCAGTCCCACCTGGAAGGTAAGTCCAGGATTGCTCAAAACGGAGCAGGCAGACAGTTCAGTGCCGCAATGTCAGGGCTGCTACTTGCATAACCAGTGACCCAGGTTTGGAAAAAAGCATGGGACACAGGGGGCCCAGCTGGGGGGAAAGGATCGAGCATCCCAATGGATGTTCTCTTCCTCCAGGGTGGGAGGGCTGCACTGCCTTGCTTTGTCACCACCACCACCAGGCAGTAGTGCAGCTGACGGGGTGGAGGGGAAGGGGGATGTAGAAGAGTGCATAGTTCTAACATGTACACACTTCCACCTGGACAGCTGTCTGGCAACCGACTTCCCCAAAGGGAAGGGACTGGCAGTGAGAGGAAACAAGGAAGTAAATCAGTCCATCCGGCTTCATGATAGCCTAATGGCAGAAGGAAGTACATCTGCCCCACCAGACAAAGTTTAAAAAAAGAGCAAGCAGCTGGTATTTGGGGGTAGTAGAAGCTACTCCAGTATACTTAGGGTCAAGGGCTTATGGAAAGGATGAAGTAAAGATTGGCCCACAGGTACTAGGATGAAAAATAGATTTATTATACTTTGGCAATTGAGGCTGTGCTGTGTTCCAAACATATCATTTCCTCCAGCAATGCTCCATTAAGTGGATTCCACTTAAGTACCTTTAAAATTATTTCCCTCATCCCATTTCTCAATGCAAAAGTTGATATTTTGCATTGCTTTGTTCCTTTCATTTCTTTTTTTTCTTTCCCACCACTGCTCACCTACCTTATTGTCCTTCTTGTCTTCGGAAACCTGCCTGCCCACTTCCCACTGGCCTCACAGGAAATCTGATCACCCCTGACTCAGGACTGCTGGCTAGCAGACACCAAAAGGGATAGCCTCCACCTACCAACCTCCATTGGGCCCCAAGAAATAGCAAGGCCATTTGAGCTTGGCACAAGTTCATCAGCTGAACTGGGAAAGGGCTGGGATGAACCCAGGAGGGAGGAGTAGGGGCACACAGTGCCAGCATACTTGGGAGCAGCACCCTTTTTCCTTTTTCTGTCCTGTCCATTTACAGCGCTCTAGTAGGGGCTCCACACTCGTTAATCTGGTGGGAGACAAGATGTCGCTTGGTAACCCATGAAATCCAATGTGTTTCTCTGGCACCTCCAGGAGAAACTCAAATAGAGGCACAGCAGGCACCCTCCCCCTGGAACCCAGAATGCTGCCTCTGCAGCATAACCCCCCAGTTGGCAGGTTAGCAGCATGAAATCAGCTCACCCCCATGAGAGTGCGATCCACTCTGCTGGCTCCAGTGGCCGTGTTTTGTTTCTTCTTCTACTAAACAGGCACAGACGTTTCTCTCATTGCAGCCATTTTCCAGCTTTTTCAGTTTCCAACAAGGAAACTTTGCAGCCACTATGGAATCATTATCTCCTTAACGTTTTACTGATTAAGCATCCTCAACAACACAGAAAACTTGTACCTACCTACCTATGCTGTCAGACAATTAAAAGGCAACCCTACACAAAGTGCCTTGCTGTTCAGTTACCCAGGAGAGTTCAAATAAGATACATACTGTATAAGGTGATGCCATTATAGAATATTTAAAAACTGACCAATGAATCTGAATTATGTATAATGATGTCACAATGTGGTGACCTATATACTGGTGTGCTTTGTGAGTGTGAAAACAACCTTTGATAAAGGATTTATTCCAAAATGCGTCAGGTGGGCACCAAAGTGTCTCTTTAATAAAGCAGTTTTTCATGTGACAATAGTGGTGTCAGCTATTGCTTTTGAGGTGGTGAGTCCTGTTTTTTTTTTTTTAAACTGTGATACTTTACCCTGTAGCACCCCAATCCTTGTGCACAGTTTTTTAGTATTTATTGGATACCACTGGCACAGTGATTAGGATCTCTTTATTAGACCTCAAGGAGTAGCTCTGAAGGGAGTGCTTAAAACATTTTGCAATTATAGTAGATTAATCATCCAGATTCACTTTTCTATGGGCTGTATCTCCCAAAGAAAGCAGAGGGATAACCTAATAATCTACAAAAATCTGGAGTGTGCCAGTCTACTTCTAGAATGTTTTTTGATGACAACGGTAGAAGGGCAAGAGAAATCAGGACCAGTGATTGGTCTGATGTGATTACATTACCATGTGTTATTCCAGCCC
Source organism: Neoceratodus forsteri (assembly GCA_016271365.2). Lineage (NCBI taxonomy): Eukaryota > Metazoa > Chordata > Ceratodontiformes > Ceratodontidae > Neoceratodus > Neoceratodus forsteri. Next base: position 400,314,370 of record CM028136.1, on the reverse strand, counting down.
AACAGCACAAGTCAGAAATATTTAATACCACCTCATTACTCAGTTTGTAAAGTAAAAATTAGAGGAATCACTTTATAAATGTAATAAGGTACTCCAGGGTGTGTATAATTGTGGGAGAATGGCACTTCTCTAGTGTGTAAGGAATTCAATGTTGTCTCGTGGCTCACTCCCTGAGGTGTACCATTATGTAAGCAATAATACCCAACAGGGTGGGCAGTATTGTGCTATACCGGACCGCCCAGGGGTGTAATGAGGCCCGACGCTGCAGGCGGAGGGCCTTATAGCCCCTGGAAGGTCCGGCATAGCACAATACCGCCTACCCTGGAGGGTATTATTGCGCTTAGAAAATGGGTTATGGGTTACATTTTTAATAAAAATTAAATCAAACATTGTGAAGAAAACAAATAACTGTTAAAAAAAGAAGAAAAATACAGTTTAATGTAAAGTAGTCCCTCTGCACTGTTGACCTACTCTTTGTACCGTCTGACAATGTCTGCCCCCAACCCCCAAAAGTGGCTTTGATGATTGAGACGGATGGCAATCTTGTGAAAACGTAGTGGTGAGCTCAGATTTCTTTTTCCGTTCCCCCACAGTCCCTAACCTTACCCCCACAGTAGCAGTCCTTTTTTTAAACACAGGCAGAAAAGCAATGGCAGAGAGTTGTGTCAGCACTGTAGAGGACAGAGATACTGAATGCAGAGTAGGAGAGAAAATACAAATGTAAGCCTTCAATTGAAAAAGTGTATGCGTCTGGAAATCGACTGAGGAGCGGTGGTGGCGGGTGGTTGAGCAGGGAGGAAAAAAAACTTAAGCCTGCGGAGTGCTCTGGTATCTAAAGTACCTACACAGGAACGAACCGTGGGTATGGAAAGGATGGAGTGCTGCAGGAACAGAGGCAGGAGAACTGCGAGAACAGGGGTGGAATGCAGGGAGAAAAGAGTCAGAAATTAATTAAGTGCGACTGAAACAGCAGTTGTGATTCTTTTACTCATGAAGCCTGATCGGCCGAGAGATGTTTGAAGTAGCTGTCCGTTTCCGTTGATGGGGGATGGAGCGTGCCTCTCTTTAGTGGTGAGCGCGCGATGTGCTATCGCTATTGTTTCGAATGAAAAACTAATTTTCTTAAAAAAAAAGATGAGGAAGTGTTAAATGGTGTTTTTTGTCTTGCAGCCATTACCTGTTTCCATCATCATGTATGTTTGTCTTTCGGTGGGGGGGGCATCTCAAACGCTCACTCGGTAATCAAGTAGTTGAAAACAGCTGCATTTTGTTTAAAAACTGTGGCTATGCAGTGATGGTTGAAAATGCTTTACTTTTCAGAAAAAAGAGAAAATGGGCACATGGATCTGGTCAGTTACTGGGTGGTGTTATGTTTCAGGAGTGTGTGTGGGGCGGGGGCTCTCATCCTCTCGCTGAGGGATGAAAAAAATGGCAGTTTGAAATTGTGTGCCCAGTGCTTCAACCAATGATGAAGCAGGCTGGGCACAAGGATACTTGGCTGGGCATGAGGCAGGTTTAGGCTGAAACTTTTTATTTGGTGGGCATCTATTGTCTGATAGATGCCCGCCTAAATAAGTGTCTCAGCCAATCAGAAGACAGAATAGTCTTTGCCAATTTTCTAACTCACATTACACAATGGCAAGAAAGAATCCTGGGCTCTGATTGGTCAGTGTGTCCCTGGAACAGTGAGGTTATCTGAGAATAACCTCACTGCATAAAATCCAGACACATCTGACCTTTTCACATGAAGATAGCACATTAAAATTAATACTCACATGCCTCTCAGCTCCCAATTTTTTCCCCCCTCATTTATCTTCCAGCCACACATACCTACCTATCTGCCCCCAACATAATTCAACATAAAAAGCTGAGTAATAATAATAAAAAACATCACAGGACAGAAAATACATTTAAGTTTGATACCCGTTTTTTTTTCTCGGAACCGCATGGCTCCACTGAACCACGTGGTTTAGAAACAGATCGATGGCCGGATACTGAGAGCATGCCCCCTCCCCCCCATTCTTACTTGTCACTGTTCAAAATATACACAAGTCACAAACCATTCCAACACTGCTTTGTTAAAAGTACAAGAAATGGAAAACTGCTCCTCAGCCAAACTGCATTTTTTTCACATCCTGCTATGAACAGCTGCACGCACAGCAGTGCGTACACTCCCTCGCCGTGCAGTCCACAACTCCACTTCAACAAGCTTTATCTTTTTCCCCCTTTTACTCTCCCAGAGCAGATAAATGGCAACCACTTTTAACATATCTTTTTCCCCATTGCAAGCTACCGTGAACTTACCCAACCCATTTGGCAAAACCCAAAGTCTCCTCATTTCCTCACTTGTTCCCCATCCAATATGGTTTGCAGTTTGAGCAGACAGCGGGACTGCTTGAACTAAAATCACTTTTAAAAATCCATGTAGTACACAATGGTCTGCAAGGGAGAAACATACCACAATACACTGCAGACACAGAAAACGAAAGTTCAGGGAAACTTCAACACAAAGTCAGAAGGGTGTCTACAGGGGCAGCCATTTGTTCAGAATGGCCCACACATTTACCAGCAGCACCACCTACCATCCAAAACTGGGCTACTATTTTAATTTTTAATATACAGTAACTCCACTTTGATAAATAAGTGAAAATCTGTCCAAAAAAAAAAAGCTTTTTTTAAAATATTTTTTAATACTATGAAGAAGCCATTGTATAATAGCAACAATGCATTCTAGGGTGGGGGTTGTGCTGGGATAACCTCACTTCTGTGGTGTTAGACGCACTCGGCCAAGGGCCTCATGCCCAACCACCCTAGGCGTGAGGTTATACCACACAGCCCACACCCTGTCGTGCAGTATTGCTTAAATAACACACACCCTGTCATGCCATCTTGCTTTAATGAATGTCAGAACACTGGTTTTGTATGTTAATGCATGTTGTCTTTATTATGCATATCTAGGGCTGCTGATATTATCCTGATGGATTTTTTTCAGTGCTTCAAAGCCTGCAGAGTTCATACGGGAGAGTGAAGCTGTTTATGTGATTCGGGTAGTTTGTGGCATTTGCAGCATGTGGAGTACTGCTATTGTAAATGCATATAGTTTTTAAAGATAACAGTACTGTTGGATCCATCTGCATCTCTGTCTTCAGTGAGGATACTCTTGATTTGCAGTTCCTGATTTTTGCAGGCTTTTTGGTGTATTTCCTTATAAGCTGGTACAGAGAGCACCACAGACATTTGTGATAATGTTGGACAGTTTAGGTATTTCACTGTTTTTGGGGTTCTAGTGACGTCCTTTTTCTTTAGGCTGGGGGAAGGCTTTGCTTTCATTAGGCCGTCATGTGGCGATGTTTAATTTGCATAATGACATTTTGCTCTCATCAACTTAACATTATTAACCTACCCCTAAGGCAGGGTGTAAACAATGTTACAGAAGAAAACCAAAAGCTAGCACCAACAGATAAAACAGTTAACACATAACAGGACTATAGATGAAAACACAGTACAAATAGTATTTGAACCTACAACCTTCAGAACCAAAGTTAGGCACCTTATCCAGTAGGTTTTACAGTCTCTAATTAGAATGGCAAGAATAACTACAAAAGTCTGCTTAGCCATAACCATTAATAGTACTGCACATCACAAAACAATCTGATTGAATATTTTAGGTGTACAGGTCCATCACACTATGCAGTAACTGACCAAGCTATGTTGTAAAATAGCACCTGCCCCATGGGCCACATTTAAAGCTTTTTTCATCAAACCTGGGTGAAAGCTTTTGGACACACACACACACACACACACACACACACCATTAGTGGTAACCTGTAACTCTCAGCCAAAATGTGACTTTGGTGAGAAAATGCCACTGAGAGGCGAAGAGCTTGGGTAGTTTTCCTTGCCTCAGTTTACGGAATAAATTATTTGTCATTCACTATAACTTTCTGCATTCAGCATGTATTTCTGGCTCCACAGTGAATCCATCCAGTTTCCTCTGTTGTCTAAAGTTTAAGACAGCACCTACTTTAACTTCTGGAGTGCAGTCGCCCTAAGGCGCTAATTACAGTCCACAAAAAAGGAGATGCCCACCTCAGGTTCAAAGCTGGGGAGTTCAGTAGTCATGGCTTAGATGGTCGGGCACCGGAGGTGCCCAAGAACCGACCGTAGACGTCAAGATGATCAGCAGCTTAGGGGAATCTGATGTTTGCCGGGCAAAGAAATTAACAGTGAAATAAGATGAATAATGGTTTGTAGTTCTGAAAACAAGTTAACTGTTTGTTTCTATTTAAATAACTGTTTTGAAAGTTTAATCTTCATTCTCTGTTTTAAAATAATAGTGCTGGGGAAGGAGGAATGCTATCCAATCTAACATGTTGAGAAAGTCTTTTTTATGAGAGTTTTGGCTTTGCTTGTTAGTATTTAAATAACTGCATTCTGAATACAGAATCGCTAGGTTCAATTTTAAAATACGCTGCATTTCCATTTTCTGTTTTAAAAATGAATTATAATGATCTAGATATTTGTTGTGGGGGTCAAGTATTTGAAATCTTTTTTATGTGATATCAGGATTTTAGAGTGTGCTGGGGGATTAAACCCAACATGTTGTAAAAGTCTGGCTTTGGAGTTGATGTATGGTAGGAAGTTCAAGAAAGTTCTGTATTGCTGCGGTCAAATTGATTGATTAGTGTCCTGATATCAATATAGATTAATTAGTGCGGTATCTGGACTGGTAAACTTGCACTTTTTCTATGAGGAAAAGTTCTACACACACACACACCTAGCTAAATATATACACACAAAAAAACACATGTATAACAATGTCTGCATTTGTATATATACCAAGGGAGGATATTCTGTGCATGACAATGCCATGCATTAACTGCCCCTTCCATGTGGTATGTGCATATCCGTGTAAAGTGTGTTTACCTCTTATAAAATGGGTTTGTGTTGAGAATAAATGGTGAAAATAAACAAGAAGTTATTAGTAGTTGGAAACTGTGTACCCTATATATGCTGTTGACAATGGCATGTGATTAAATGCCACCAATCAGAGTAGGATTTTTCTGACCCCCATGGCACTCCAGTTAGAAATGCAATCACAGAATATGATTAGCAGCATTTTCTTTTCATTGGCTCACCTGCAGGGTACAGACTTTACATGCAGAGTGCTCCAGGACCCTAGTTCCATTATCACAGCTGCCACTTAGGGAAAGTTAGTTGAGAGAATAGGTATGTAATGACCTTCCACTGGTAGCAAAGAAGTTTCCACCATCCCCATTACTTACAAGTGGAAGTGAGCAGAATTGGTTCATAGGAGAGAGTGTAGATGAGCTGCTGTTAAAAGGAGTAGAACTAGTACTGGAAGAAACACCCAACTGGCAATGTCAGTGAACACAGATTTTCCTTCAGCTCTATGCAAACCTTACCCCAGTCAAGAGCGGCATATTGCAACCAGGAACCCCCCCCCCAATTTGTACACAGACAAGGCAACAAATCACTAGTTGGCACAAACAAAGGTACCACCCCTGGCTCGGGCATCTAAGAGGTCAGGGGGGGATTAGAGTGCAAAATAACATTTATATTTACACTGAGTTCTGGGAGAGACATGCCAGGGCTATGCTATGTCTCCTGCCTGAGAGGGCCCATAAACATTTTACATGGACCCAAAGATGGATTGTCTAATACCAGAAAATTGGGATTGTATCATATCACTTTATTTCTACAGATGGCAGGCAGAAACTGGGTGGTCCCCCAAGTTTGGAAATTGTCATTACAGAAACACAGAACTTCCAGACAAGAACTTTGCTTTCTCACAGAACAGGCAGTACTGGCATTTCACACAAACTTCTCTACAGAACAAACTGTCCATCCCTCTTGCTTATGATCTTTGGACTTCTTATATACAGTATGTATTATGTGGGGGTTGCCACACACTTTAACTCTAAAAACATCCTCCTGACGAGATGGGCTAAGTTAACACCTGCAGGGTAACCTGTGCTTTTCAGGTAACCAGTTAGCCCTGACCAGAGCTCCAGGAGAGGGTCTGCCCAGCCAGCCTCTGCCATTCCTTCCAGGACACACATATTAGGACTTTCAATCCCACATGGATTGCTAAAGGCCACCGCATAGAAATTACATTTACATTCAGCACATCTTTGTGGTGACACTGGGGTCCTGAGTGGTACAATTTAGCCATGTCTTGGGCACATACACCACCAGACGACTCCCAAAATTCTCCCAATGTTACTGTACTCATGGTTTGTTTGTCCCTTTGTTACAGACATCAGGCTTGAATGAAAGAAAAACCTTTTCTTCCCTTGAATCCTTAGCTTTTTCTCATGAACTCTCTCAGTTCCTGCTCTGGGCAGCTGGACAATCTTCTAGTCCTCCAGGGGATTGCCCCTTGGACCTACTGAATTTTGCAGTCCCATTTTACTTTCACAGAAATGACCCACTGGGGTCCTGTTGACACAGGTCTCCACCACTTCCTGTAGAAAGGCTGTTGTCTCACTCTCTAGGGTGAGAAAAATGACCAGAGGTCCTTCACCCAGCCTAGGGGAGGCTGGCAGGCACCTCTACACTCAGAGCTCCACTCTCCTCTCTGAACACTACACTGCTCACAGACCAACTGAACCCAAGATTCTAAACTCCCTCCCCTGCAGTTGGAAAAGGGTTATGCTGCTACGAGACTTCTAAATGACATCACTCATTTTCTGTCTAGCTTAGCTAAGTAAACAATGAGCTGTGTGCAGAGGATTTCTGAAAAAAAAAAACTCTACAAGCTGCACAGAGACCCTACATGGTCTAATACTGATGGGATTCTAGTAATCCCAGGGGACTGGGTGGTTACATCTATACTGCAGGGCATTCGCTTTACATGCAATGTGCACTCCAGATCCCTGATCTGATCCCATATACTGCCATGTAGGAGAATCAGCAATGCTTCAGGGGAAGGTATGTAATGGCTTCCCATTACTAGAAAAGAGGTATCCTTAGTCTTCATTACAGTACTATTTATAGTTACTCATTTCCTGTTTTCAACTCCATTTCCTATCTAACATTCTATATTACATCCTGTTCCATGACTTCCTACGTTAGCTAATAATCACTGATAAGCAACCTCATCAAATGCTTTAAGGAAAACCAAGTATATGATGCACACTTCGTTCATTTTTCCTACCATGGAAGTTATACAAGGTTACAGAGCTTAAAAAAGACTCCAGTCAGTCAAACATAACCCTCCCTTCAAGAAAGCATACTGGCACTCTAAAAATGAATGCTTTTCAAGGTGTTTACACTTCACTAACTTCAGTAAAATAATAAATAATTCCCCCATACAAACTGGCTTATGATTACGTGGTATGTCTCATGACCTTTTTCTTGGTTTAAAGTATATGTTTATTGAATTTTAACAGTACGTTGCTCAGGCTGGGGTATAACCTAACAAGATACTTTATAGCACACTGATATCATCTTTAAGAGATCATTTATGAACAGTGCTCATCAGAATTTAAAGGCCCATGAAAAGATCTTTTAAATGAAACATAGGGCTTAACTTGGCCAGCAATCCAGAGATATTAATGTATAAACGTAGAAGCTGATGGAAGATAAGGGCCGCATGGCCAATCCAGTCTGCCCTTTTTTGTTACATTGCTTACACTGTAGACGCCTCCCGATCTACAACACTTTCTCTGCCACCCCCTCACCTTTAAGGCCCTATACGGACTGGGTACTGGCTACATGTCAGAGCTCCTGACACCTGTGTCCTCTGTTCGCTCCCTCCGCTCCTCTTCGAAGGGCCTCCTGGACATTCCCAGGATTCAGCTCAAGACTTCAGGAAATTGTGCATTCAGTGTCTGTGGACCGACCCTGTGGAATTTGTTACCACCTTTTGTCTGGGAGGCCTCCTCGGTCGAGGCGTTTAAGCGGAGGCTGAAGGCCCACCTTTTTTTCCTTGCCTTTCCAGATCTCTGAGTTAATTCTGTGCTATTTCCTTGCTGTGGTAGGCTGATAGCTTTTTTGATCCATTTTAATTTAAACTTCTTATATTAGTATTTATGTACTATTATCGTTTTATGTTTTATATTGTTTCTCACGCTGTTATAATTTCTGTTAGGTGCCCAGAGCCTCCGGAATTGGGCACCCTACAAATAAAATTGCCTTGCCTTGCCCTTACCTATTCCTTATGACTCCCTTTGTGCTTATCCCAGACTTTTGTGAATCCCACTACTGTTTTTGCCCTCACAAGCTCTGCTGGAAGACCATTCCAGGCATCCACCAACCACGCTTTCTGTAAACAAGTATTTCCTCACATCTCTCCTAAACCTACCCCCTCCAGCTTCATATCATGGTCCCTTGTTCTGGAGCACCCTGTCCTCTGAAAAATACCTCACACTTGTACATTATTCACCCCCTGTGAGGTATTTAAAGGTCATAAGCATATCCCCTCCTCCTCTCCTCCAGGGTGTACATGTTTAATTCCTTTAGCCTTCCTCACAGGACATTTGATGTAGATCCTATACCATTTTGGTATCCCTCCTTTGGATGGCCTCCATCCTGTCTATGTCCTTCCTGAGATGTGGCCTCCAAAACTGGATACAGTACTCCAGGTGGGGTCTTACTATAAGACCTATATAATGCCTAGACCACTTCCTGCAGGTAATACCCCTACCTATACATCCCAGCATCTCACTAGCACTCCAGATTGCTTTGTCGCATTGTCTGACCATCTTCAGGTCATCTGATATGATTATTCCAGGTCTCTTTCCTGCTTGGTCACTGTTGATATCTCTTCCCCCATTTTGTACCGCACCACCAGATTTCTGTGACCCAAGTGCATTATTTTGCACTTTTTGCATTAAGCTTTAGCTGCCAAACTTTTGACCATTCCTCCAGTCCTTTCATGTCTCTTTCTATGCTTTGCACCCCTTCCAGAGTGTCCACCCTGTTACAGATCTTGGTGTCACCCACAAAGAGGCAGACCTGCCCTTCCAGTTCCACTGCTATGTCACTAATGAAGACATTAAAGAGGACCGGCCCCAGTACTGACCCCTACGGCATCCCAATGGTCACTCTCCCCTCCTTGGAGCAAACTCCATTTACCATCACCCTCTGCCTCCCATCCACTAACCAATTTCTTACCCAGGTTATACCTTATTGCTCACCCCAATGCCACCCAACTGTTTTACCAGCCTCCTATGTGGACAGGTGTCAAAAGCCTTGCTTGGGGTATGTAGCCACATTAAAGAGCTTCTTTGGACCTTATCAGAACCTATTGAAACCTACTGAATAATGAGAAAAGCACCATCTAGGACTGGCTTTATTTCTCGGAAAATGAAAGAGTTTTTGGCTGTAGAGCAGCAGAAGAAAAGAAAGATTCATCTTCCTCAGATGCAAAAACTCAGATTAGGAAAGGTCCACTCGACCACTACTTTACCTGTGTATCTGGTACTGGGGCGAGGCAGACGCCACCAGGTATCAAGAGTCCGTCCGTTGCCCCACAGCATTCGATAAGCAACAACCCAGACAAAAAGGAGAAACTTATTTCATCTGTCTCTGAGCCACAGGATCTTTTTGGGGTTCTTTTTACTACAAATTAGCAAAGTTCGGGAAGTTGTTTACAACAACATCGGCAACAGAAGTTATTTGAACCACCTCAAGCATTGACGGAAATGAAGAGGGAAAAAACTCAGAAATCTTTTGGTGAGCACACTGGTCATAAAGAGGGAGAGACCTCAGGGGAAGGTATTTCTATGCAAACATCTGTTTCTGGTTTGAGAGTGCCCCCCACACACACACACACACATTTCTCCAACTGTGCTATCATCAACGTTGCCCACTAAGGTGGAATTCAAATGTATTAAAGAGGCATTGGTTTCTTTTTCAAATCTTTTTACTTTTTTGATAACCTTTGACAAGAAACTTGACTTACTAATCGATAGATCAGATAAATTCGATCATGAAATGAAAAACATCAAATCGGAAATGGAGAGAGTTTGTGAAACACAAAATATGCTTCAGACTCAGGTGGTGGGATTACAACAAAAATGCTTACCAATGAAGCACTTGCGACTACTAACCTGAAAGCAATTCTGGCACTTCAGAGGAAAAATGAAGCCATGGAGAATACAATTCAGTATTGAAATCTGAGACTTGCAGGAGTCCCTAACTCGTATGAGAAGGGGTTTGAATCAATAAGAGATTTGTTAAAAGACCTGTTTATTTCGGTACTCAAACTTCCAGACAATAATTTACCCTTTGTGACTAGGGCATTCAGGGTTCCTAGTAGAAAACCCTATCCCACTATGCAGACAAAAGTTACAAGTCAAGATGTAAGTTTCAATTTACTCTCATCAGATTCCATGGCTGTCTTAACTCAAACGTGTTGCAAATATTTTTAAAGTGACTACAGGCCCTAAGAGTACTATTATTTTCACTTTGGCATTCGATACCAATCAGGATTTAATCTTAAATACAGCAAGGAAAACTGGTGCCCTTTACTTTAAGGAAATTGTTCATCATATATTCCCCTATATTGCGCCAGAAACACTTCAACACCGGAAGCAATTTCTGAAATATAAAGATGCTCTTTCTGATATACTAATGAACTTCCAAATTTTGTATCCTGCCAAGTGTTGGTTAATATGTGGGGAAGACAGACGTCTTTTTTTTTCGAACTGGAGCAGCTCAAAACATATATTACGATGAAAAATATCCCAAAAATTGGAACAAGAAGATTCGGAGCTTGAAGAAGAGATGCTCTCCTTAGAAGAAGATAATACCTGATGTGCAGCCTGTTGTAGGCTACTAAAATCGAACAGTACTTGATTCTCAAGATCTTTATTGATTTATTACCTGTGTGTTTTTCAGCTACAGAGAAATATTAATTTTTCAATGGTGTAAATACTTTAAGCTTGTGACACACACTCATCTGGACTCTTAATTTTTATATCAGCTGTGGTACCTGTTAGGATGTAGAATTATGTATCTACTAATATTTTTTAAATATTACACTAATAACTGAAATTATAGCAAGCCCAGTGGCACTGAGGGGTTGAGGCACTGGACGACGCACCTCACGCCACCCTGGCGACCCGTGTTCGGGAACGAGCCCGGGTCGCCAGGGGTTGGCAGGGTTGAAGATAGATCAATCATCCAGAAGACTGCTCTCCTTCGCCAGGGAGGGGAGGGACATCAGCAGTCAGCACGTGGCTACCGCCTGGTGGAAGCTGGGGGGCAACACCACCGAAGCTGCAGAAACAAGGGGCTGGAGGAGGCAGACGTCGGGAAGAGCGTGTACGGAAGTGTGCGTGCTCCATCCCTTGGCATCACTGTATGCCTCCTCCAGCAGGGGAACTACTCTACAGAAAACCCCTGGCAGCAGGAAGGCTGCTTGCTGGTGCTGCCGCAGTCCTGCACCAGGCAGCTCCCTCCTGGGTCCACCCTCCTGGTCTCTGTGGTGGTCGGAGAGACCGAGAGGGGCAACAGCGGGGAGGTCAAGAGTTCTGCCCAGGACCAGGGCAGTGGCAACCTAGCTGGCCAGATGGGGGGGGGCAGAAACCAAAGGCACAACCTCCCCCCCAGCCATGGAATAAAAATAATCAAAAATAAAAAAATATCTGAAATTATGAATACTAGAATATCCCAGGAACCCGTATTGATTTAACTGGTCCCCCCTTCTAACTTTGGACTTTTCCTTTTGGGGACTTTACCTAATTCATTTTTCATCTTACATCTAGTTACATATTATATTATATCATAATTATTTTTATGTTATAATTTGAATTAGAATTCAAATATCAAATGATGTTTATGTTATTTCTGACATCAATATTTCTTCAGATGTAAGAAGTGGATGTAATAATTTATAAATATAACTAAATATACTAATAAAAATAAATAATAAAAAAAGGTGTCAAAGGCCTTGCTGAAGTCCAAGCAGGCCAGGTCCACTGCCCCCCCCCCCCCACTTCCAACACCCTGACGACCCAGTCAAAAAATCTATCAGATTTGTCTGGCATGACCTCCCCTCCATAAAGAATTGCTACCTTGGGTCCTGCAGTCCATCTGATTCCAGGTGTTCCACAATTTTTCCTTTAATAGTGTTTCCATCAATTTCCCTACTGCGGATGTCAGGCTGACAGGCCTGTAATTTCCTGCTTCCTCCTTGCTACCACTTTTGTGCAGTGGGACCCTTCTCCAGTCCTCTGGGACCATGCCGGTCTCCAGTGAACTGCTAAACAAGTCTATCAGGGGTGCAGCTAGCACCTCTCTGAGTTCCTTTAACACTCTTGGATGTACCTCGCCTGGCCTAATGGCTTTGTCCACCATCAGATTAGTGAGTGAGTGCCTTCCTGACGCCCTCCTCAGAAAAGGGACTGGGGTCCATGCCCTTCCCCTTCTGCCTCAACTGTGAATACTGCGCAGAAATAAGATATTTGCCATTTCTTGGTCCTCCTCAGTATAGCTCCCTGCCTCTTTATTAACCATGAAATCCCCTCCTTCGGTCTTCCTTTTCTCACTGATATACATGAAAAATGTCTTGTGCCTCTTTAATACTGTCTGGGCTATTCTTTCCTCAGTTTGTGCTTTTGTGCTCCTTACTGCCTTAACCTGCCTCTCCAATTCCCCAGATAACACTTCTCTGTCCTCCTCTCTCTGGGTCTCCTTATACCTTCTGAATGCCACTGTTTTGCCCTTAACTTTTCTACCACTTCCCTCATGAACCATAATGGTCTCCTCCTCCTTCTGCTTTTGCTTATTTGCCTGATGTACAAGTTTGTAGCCTTTACTATGCTCGCTTTTATTTTGGCCCATTTTCCCTTCACCCCACCCCCGACATCTCCCCCTGCCAGGTCTTCTCAGATGCATTCCCCCCATAAAGTCAGCCCTTCTGAAATCCAGGACTGTCACCCCATGACTGGATTCGACTGTTGTTCTTATATTAAACCATACCGTGTGATGGTCACTGGTCCCCAGGTGACTCCACAGTCTGATGTCCACCACACAGTCCCCGTTCGTAAGTACCAGGTCCAGTATTGATGACCAAGTCTACCCTATACAGACTGTACATTAACACCATTTTTAAAACTTTGTGTGGTCTGTCACACAAGGTGAAGCTACTTAGTCATTAATATTTCTGGACTGCTGACTGATAAAGGTAAGCCCATTACCTTTAGATAACCTGTCATGGGCTTTCAAACTATTATGGTTACTTTCCAGAAATGTTCTCCATTAACCTTTGACAAAAAAAAAAAACAAAGCACAATGGAACAAATTGTATGCACCCAGATGTCCTCCATGTGTAACAGCGCACTGTGGTGTAAATCCTAAGGACCTGGTGATCTTAGACTTCATTGCATCCTGTCTCTCTCATCTAATCTTGGTGCTGCATCTCTTGCTCTTCATTACAATGGCCAGCAGTTGAATCAAACATACCAAATATTAGAATCCCATTGATTTCACATCCAGGATTGCCAATAGGAGCTCTTTATGTCCTAGGGAGACACTCTCTGGATAGATGGTTTGTTACACCTGTTTGATTACCAGATTCCAAAAGAAGCTAACACTTTGACCATGCCATAAGCAGTGAAAAGGGTTCCTAGTACATGTTTAATGTACATTTTAACAATCTCCCCACCTCCGTCTCAGAGCTACCCAAATTGTCTATGTTCAAGAGAGCCCTTAGGAAGGAACTCAACACATGAATTCACTTGCAGATGCCTACTTTAACCCCCTACCCCTGCTTGAATCCTCTTGCAGATGCCTACTCTAACCCCCAATCCCTGCTTGACACATGCTGTTCCACCCGTTCCCCCTTCAGACTCTGTTGCTCCGTATTCATTATCTCCCTTCTCTAGTGCCCTTCCTCCTTCTCTTTATTCATATGGGTATCTATTGTTATTCTCTGAATTGAAGTGTTGCTACCATGTAATGCACTTGTACTCCATTACTGCTCTGACAAATACTCATCTGACCTGCCTATAACCTTATAAATGTATGTATTGACAATTGCATATTTTTCTACCTGCTTACATGTGTTTATTTATTTGTTTCTACTTGATGTGGAACCTTTGCAAATGAGCACTTAGCGCAACGGTGTTTCTGATTTACAAATAAATAAATACACTAAAATGAATATTCCTGGTCCACTTTACCCATATACTGGCTGTACCAGAGGCTGCATCTGATAGCAAAAGTTATAAAACCCAGAAATCATATGGCACCAAAGTAAAGTCTCTCTTGTTACTCATTCTTCATTACATTTTGCAATAAACTAATTACTTAAGAGTTATCCAATTAGCCAAAAAATGGTCTTCAACTGATAAAAAAGTGAGTTACAGTTACTGCTGTTGCTGACTCCAATCCCTTTGTAAACAGGCGCAGCCTAAAGGGTTTTATATGGAATAAATAAAATAAACAATGATATAAACTTAGCAGTGGACACCTGACTCGCACCACAGTTTAACCCTATTGCTGACGTCTGTAGGTAGAACTTTGTCCCATATTTGGACTAGTACATCACATGACCCCAAAGCATGAACATGTTTCCTGCTATGGAAACATGAGATGAGGGACCATTTCCCAATCTAAGAAATGATAACATTGGAAATTCCTTTTGGGTACTATATCAGAGCCCAGGGAAGCAGGGGCCCAGGGAAAACGAGACCCATTTCAAATCCAGCCTAGTATCCTCAAGAGTTTCTTGGATCCAATCATATGTACATTTTAAAGAGACAAGAGACTCAGAAATATACTTTTTTAATTTTGGCACTCATAATCATCTCTGACCATTGTTTGAATATCGTTTTGTTTGCTATTTGCAGAATTCAGTTCTACTATTTTAAGAAAACTACTTTACCTCCCACGCTTTGCTTACAATGAATATATTTGAAACTCCCATTAGTGTTTTTTGGGATATACTGTACTTCACAATTTTATATTCAGTGTTTTTTTGAATTTCTGATTTTGTTTTTAACTTGCTAGCTTGCATTTATACTTTTCCCAATATTTTATTTACAAGATTCTCTAACCATCCAAAATGCTTTCTGTTTTCCCTTTAATGCTATTGTTTACAACTCTCATTTGCCATATAGGCTTCCATTGCCCTTTGACATTCTTAGACTTTAACAGGATGAATTTACATTCAATAAATACATTTTGTTGTATGCTCTGCATCTTTTATTTTTTTTAATATTGTATGTTTTCTGCACAATGATGTGGAACTTTTAAAAATGAGCTTTTAGCTCAAGGTGTTTCCTAATAAATAAATACAAACTGAAATTTATTGCCATACATCACAGATTTCCAATCAAGTGGCACATTACTACCTTCAGGGCTGGTTTGCTAACCTATAAAGCCATAGTTCCTTTTGGAACTCCTGAATCTTCATCTATCCTTATGCCCTCTCCACTAGTCTCCAAGGTGGGTCTCTTATTAGTCCATAGGGCCAGGCTTAAATTCTCAGGGAATGGAGTGTTTGAGGTAGCCATCCCTTTAATATAGAACACTCTGTCCAGGGTACTGAGGGAGGCCACTTCGATGGAGTCCTTTAAAAGAGGGTTAAAAACTTACCTGTTTTGACAGACAGGCATTCAAAGACCAGTGAGGTCACACGCATTACTGCCTTTTCCTGATGATAGTAACGATGCTGCTATTTTATAAAATTTAGAAATAAAGTTATTATTAATATTATACTTTATATTTGATTTATTTAGTGAGGTTTTTAGACACATTTATTGCTAGTTATTATGTGGATTCGATTTTAATACTGTTCCTCTTTGTAGTGATTTGATATTATGTTCTGTCTGTACGGCGCCCTGAGCCTATGGTGAAGTGCGTCTCAGAAATAAAACTACTACCTTTTAATCTTGGTCACTATTGGACATTGCCAGATTTTCCTTACATAATATAAAGTCTAAGACAAAGTTTGCATGAAATTGGATTCTATGACGCACTGTTACATATGTCATTCAGAATGTAATATATTTCCACACTTTAAAAATGTTTTGCATTGTTATTCAAGAGATATGTTTGTGAAAGTCTTTGAGAAATATTTTTTGTTCATTTTACACTGTTTGCAGATATGTAATTACCAATAAGCCAAACAATAAAAATTTCTCTCTCTCTCTCTCTCTGTCTGGCTGTCTATAGAACTATAGAAACATAGAAGTTGTTGGCAGATAAGTGCCTTCGGCCCACTGAGTCTGCACTATCATCCCGAAGAAATGTGCTTTTCCAAATTCTTCTGGTAATAGGTTGTTCCCCTTCCCCACTTACCAGCAGCCCTACCATCTAGCTAGCTATCCTAACATTATCCCTAAACTGACCACCTCTGAGCTTCTGGGCATGTCCCCACATCAGTAACAATAACCAGCCATGGGTTTTAATCTCTGCCAGTTACCTAAATCATTGGTTCTCGAATGGTGAGGCCAGGCACCCTGGGAAGGCCCCAACCTCCTCCAAGGGAGGTTCAAGTAAGTCTGAAAAAGTACTGTATTTAAACTTTGAGTTTTAGATATTTTCTGTAAAGGGATGAGTCAAACTGAAAGAGGATAACTGTAGGTGAATTTATGCATTTATTTATAAATTGGTGACCAGGAAAGGCACACTGAGCCAAGGCTCATTTCAGATGTATCCCGGGAAGAGTAGGGAATAAATAATATTCGAAAAATAGCTCTAAAACAAACGAGCAATACAAAATGAACAACCGTGCAAATAAATAGGTACAATGAACAAATAATGAGAGTTAAAAACTGACCAATTAGATTGATGACAGAACAGCCGAAGTACAAGGGTTATGCAGTGAGGTACCAGAAGCAAAAGCAGGAGGGAGAAAAAGTATCCCTGAGAAGCTGCTTAAAGTTAAGTTGTTAGATTTGCCTCTGCTTGTTTGTGAATACAACAAGCACTTAGCACCTACCAAATATGAAAAATCGGCATACCATTACATAGAAACACAGACGATGGCAGAAAAAGACCAGAGGTCCATCCAGCCTGCCCAAGTTACCTATAATCCCCAGAACCTGCTGTTCCTCCAGGGTATTGACCCTCCCTGTTCTCTATTCTCCTCCTTGGTCCTGTCGCCCACGGTAACAACTTTTCCCTTCATTATGTCCCAGTCTTACTTGACATCCTTTGTAATGTGTTCTTGTCAGATTGAGCTAAAAAAAACATGTATATCTGCCATAATCCTGGAAGTCATTACCATCAGGTGCTTCAGGGTGCAGATTGCGTTAGGTCAAACAGGATTGAAAGTGTGACATCCTACCAGGGAGAGCATGGGGCCTCTCCAATTTGAATCCTAGGGAGGAGATTTTAAACACATTACTATGCATATTTAAGCTACTGCACAGTACCTTTGATGCAAATGAAAGCCACCACTCAACTAACAGGACCTAGTAGTTGAGCAGTGGCTTTTATCTGCATCAACGGTAGCTTAAATATGCATAGTAATGTGTTTAAAATCTCCCCCATGGGATTCAACTGGGCATGCCTCCACACTCTCCCTGTTAGGATGTCATAAAATGTCCAAGCATGGGGGCATGGTCAGCAGACCGGGAAGCTGGAAGTGACTGGCTGGCTGGCAGTTTAGCCAGTGTTATGATCTCTTCCCTCTCTTACAGGACAACATTAAAATTTATAATTTTGCCACAGACAGACTATTGCCGTGGCAGGGTAACAGGCTATGAAGCCCAAAACTGTAGATAATAATCTTACAACTTTACATTAAGAGAAGGGTAAGAGGGGAGAGGCAGTGGTGCGTGGGAAGGTTATTCCAGATAAAGGGGAGACAGACTGAATGTAGTCTGACCCATGAAGGTATTGCAACAAGGGGTAACAATGGTTCAAGAGTCAAAATAGTGGAGCAATTAGTCTGGCCTGGGAAGTGGGGGTTATGGGGGGCGGGTTACAGTATGCTGAATAAAATTACAGCCAACTCACTTTATTCCTAATATACTGTGCAAATTATGCTATTTTTTGGGGGGGAGGCCCAAGATTATTTACATATTTTGGGGAGGCTCAAGATAATTTCAAATGGCCGAGTGCTCGGGTTGCTGCGGTGCAAATGCCGCTGTGTGGACACTTACCGAAGTGCGGAAAGCCACTTCCTGAGCCACTCAGAAGTCCCAGAAAGTCTGGGGATGTGTTTGGGAGTGAGCGACTTAAGCAACCATGTGCACAGGCTGCACCGCTCACTCCCACTTATGGGCACTTCCATCAGCTGACTGCCCCGACTCCCAGCCCCTCTCCAGCATGTCTTACATCAGTGCTGAGGGTGGCTGTGTAGATGCGTCAGCCATGCATCTTTTGGGTTGGGGCAGCTCTGCTACGCTCCAAAGAAGGAGCGAGGTCAGCTGTGTAAACACGGCTTATGACAATGTCTGAGAACTAGTGAACTAAATGACTCATGTCTACCATGGCTAGCCATAAAGGCTATGCCAGCAGTTCAGTGGGAGAGATCAATCAGCCACGCTCCCTTGTTTGAGCTATATAAGCCAGCTTCCTCCAGCCTCATTCAAAAAGCACAGTTTCTTTACTGCAGTCAAGGGCCCCCCCCCCCCCACAACCTGTGTTTGTCTCCCGCTTTCTCTTTGTGCTTTTGGGCTTTCTGTTTGATTTGTGCCTCTAGCAACTTTCCAGATCAGTATTTTGTTTTTTCTACATGTTTCCTTCTGTTTTGGTTCCTGTATGCTTATTAGTTTTCATAGTGTTCTGCCCTTGTCGTTCTCTGCTTTGCATGTGCTGTTTCAGGCTGTGTATGTTGCTGTTTGTTCCAGGCCATTTGCAATCTCCCAGATTTCAGGCTTTACATGTTGCTGTTTTTTCCAAGCCATTTGCAATTTACTTAGTTCAACTACAATCTTTAAATGTTTACACCTGGCTCCTAGCAAGGCAGTCACTCCCTTCTGTGTTCTTGTGGTTTCACTAGTTGTTCAGTTCAGCAGTATACTGCTTCCTAGATTTCAGTTCTCATATGCTCCTGTTTTTCCCTAGCAGTTTCAGTTGTTGTTATCTACTGCCTCAGCCTACTTGGCCTGCAGTGCATCAGCAACTAAGATTGACCTCCCTTATGGAATTGGTTGGTATGCATTCGCCGTTCAGTCCAAGCACATACCATTCAGTCTCATACAGTGTCCTAGTTCAGTTCAAAGTTTATTGATCGACAATAGTCATTACATTAAGAACAAGGATAAACATTCACATATTCAAAATACAGTATATTACAGGATAAAATATTTCTATATTTTCAAGAAGAATCCCCTGAATATAGAATCTCTGGTAGAAGTTTTAATTTCCTAATACATTAGCTCAATGTCAAATAATAAGTGTGTCAAAGACAGAGTAAATCATCTTATTCACACATCCAAGGTACATTATATACCAGGATAAAGCATTTCCAGATAAAACATTTCCATATTTTCGAGAAGAGTCCCCTGAATATAGGATTTCACATAAACTTGTAAATTTCCTACAACATTAAATCAATATCAAATAATAAGTGTATCATGGGAAGAATAAATCATCTTTTCCTAGTGTAAAAAGCGTTCCAGGATTATTCCCATGTACATGATGTAAGTTCATAAGGAAGACAGTTCGCCAGGGTTATTATCCATAGAACAATTAACCGTAAGTTCTTATAATATTTATATAGATATGTCTAATAAAGGAATAATGCATGACAGGGTGTGTGTCGTGCTGGGATAATGTCACGCCTGGGGTGATTAGAGCGCGAGGCCGCGGGCAGTGCGGCTAATCGCCCAAAGTGACTGATATTCCAACACACCCCTGGAAGTACTTATTCCTATTATACAATGGCTCTCTTGTAAAAAAAAAGTACAATAAAATTAAAATACATTTTTAGATAGTTTTAAGTTATTTTTTACTGGGTAGGTATACAAGGAGAAAAAATAGTCCTGATATTTCGTTGCCTTGTACATGTTTCTGCTGTGTTTTTTTTTTTTTCCACAGTGGGCTGGTTTTGTGTTTCCCTGACCCCCCACACACACACACAGCGACTCACACAGAAGTCTTTGCTTGGAGAGGTGAAGAACAGATATGCTTCTGCTGCTGTCTAGGGGAATGGGCGAAGACTGCTGAGGAGCAAGTCATTAGCAGCACTGAAGCCAACCTTCTCATTGAGACGACCAGCCCCCACTCTGCCATTTCAGTTTTGTTTTTTTTTGGGGGATCTGCTTGAAGTTCTTCCAGTACAGTTAAGGTTTTTCTGTACTGGGAGTAGAAAAGGTATGCTAAAAATGTGTTTTTTAATTTGGGGAGAAGAGCGTAATGTGGCGGTTAAGGCGCGAGCGCGTGCTGGCGCTAGTGAAGCTGTTGGGCGCTCGCTTCCACTCTTTCTTTGTGCAGGTCTTAGTCAAGGTTTCGATGTTTTGTGTAACGGTTATCCCCTAAGAGAATGGGATACCACAACAGTGCGGTCTGCGATGTGTATTTTTTTCTATAGTGATACGCTGGGTGCCTTAGGGCAGGTGTGTGGGATCAGGAGTAGAGCGGCAAAGTGGGGAGTTCAGGAGCTGCTCGTAGGCAGCGGAGCAATTTTTTTTTACACTTATGTGCGGTGCTTACTGTGGTGGGACTAGAGCCATGATGTTATGCCAGGATAACATCACAGCTCCAGTCCCAGAGTGGCCAATGAGAACAGCAGATTCTTTCTTGCCATTGTATAATATAGATTATAATTCTATTGTGATAATTCTAGGCTGAGAAATTACACATATTTACAATTGAATTGACTCATATTTACAGGGAGAGAGTCTAAGAGGATTTATCCTTTAGCAGTCCTGTAAACAAGGTTAAAGGGGAACTGTCAGCACTAAGAGCCCCACACCCAAGTGTAGGGCTGATCCTAACATACACTTTGTTACAAAACATATTACTGTTACTGCAATATAGCAGTTTGCATCACAATAATTCAATTGACTTGCAAGCTGACATTGTCTATAACAAAATATCCTAGAATCCCATGCTGCTGATATCAGAGGAGGGCTGCAGCAGTGAGAGATTCAATAGCCTGTAGTACATGTTAGAGTTTTATAAGCTCTGATCTTTTGTTTGATGTTCTCTGCTGTCCTCCCTGGGCTAAGCATGGTCGCAGGTGACCGTGCTTAGCACCAGGAGAACAGCCGAACCAGCAAACATATGACTGGAGCTTATAAAAGCTCTAGAATACACTGCAGGCTATTGGATCTCTAACTGCTGCAGCCTTCCTCTGATGTCAGTTGCAGGGGATTCTGGGATTTGGAGTTACAGAAAATGTCATCTTGCAGGTCATCAGAATTAGTGTGATACAGTCTACTATACTACATTAAACATTAAGTAAACAAAATGTATTTGCTCATAGAGTGCGGATTAGGACCAGCCCTATACTTGGGTATGGGGCTCTTAGTGCTGACAGTTCCCCTTTAAATGGAACTTATTCAGATTCAGGTCTGATTACCTACACCCCCAGAAAAGTACTGCATTCTGTAATCTCAGTACATTCCATAATTTTGGAAGAAGAGGCCAAATAATGGCAAAACAAAAGGATTAAAGACCTCTTATGCTCTCGAATACAGAAACAATGTCACAATAATCATGGAAAGTTACCCTCCTTCATTATTTCAGAGATTTTATATATCCAGCCTGTACAAATAAAACATTATTAAATCCAGTGTAGTGGTGCAGTTAGACAGGACAGATCCTAACCAATATGTTCTTTTAGTGTTATATAAAGGGTATAATTAAATCATGTGTTTTAGATCATCTTCAACTTAGTTCCCACATTTACAATGTTTACACTCTATCTCTAGTCGATTTTTTTTAAAGGAGAACTGTCATCTTCAGGATTTCTTAATGTCTGAAAGCCCATAAAAAACTAATTTGACTGAGCCATTGTATTTATCTGAGTCTTTGCATTCCAGT
This sequence comes from Neoceratodus forsteri, assembly GCA_016271365.2. Lineage (NCBI taxonomy): Eukaryota > Metazoa > Chordata > Ceratodontiformes > Ceratodontidae > Neoceratodus > Neoceratodus forsteri. Next base: position 400,292,449 of record CM028136.1, on the reverse strand, counting down.
TATTCATATGTAACTCAATCTGTAATTAACGGCTGGGGGCAGTCATGTGTTTTAGGCTCCTGACAGGGAATGATGTCACCAAGAGTCTTGGCTCTGCTTTGACTGTAGATAATCTAACGCGTTAAATAGGAAATCATTTGTTTTATTAGGTGTGTTTTAAGGTGTTATTACAACACTGTCTACATTTATAATAATTGTTTTGTATGTGCATTGAAACTAGTGAGTTATCACCTTTAGACAAAAAATGAATAAGTTCCAAAGATTAACCATATAGAGAATAATGTATGAGCAGCCATATGCAACAAGGCTTTATTTCCATTGAGGAGTTGAGATGATAGCATATAAACCTCGAGAGCAAAGCTCGAGGTCAACATTGTCATCGCAACCCTGAGATGGAAGCACATGCCGAGTTGTGTGTGGTTGCCCATATTTTATTTTATATAATATATGGCTTTTTTTTTTTTTACACAGGAGTCACAGACACTCCCAAACTGTAAAACAAAACTTGTCATTCTTTGTTCTGTTCTATGATCAAAATCAAATATATGGACTTCTGCACGTTAAAAGATACAATTTTGGGCACTGGGTGGTCAGTAAGCACCTGGGTGTGGGCTGAATGATGAATTTTAAATGTTATGACCTTTGAACTGTGCAGAACAACTGTTTGGAATGCGCACAATGGTTCAGAATATGCACAACATATAGGATAGTGTATGGAAGCCCATACACAACCACGCTATTCTAATACCGAGTGGTTTCCATTGACGATGAGGACCTCGAGAGCAAAGGAATGGAAACAACAAGGTATTAGAATAGCTGGTTGTGTACGGGGACTACCATACACTTTTCTATATAGTGTATGGCCCCCAAAAAGAAGCATACTTACTTTAGTAAGTCTCCATGATCAGTCCTTGCCACTGGATGCTCCCTTCTCATTTTGCCGCTCACCGAGTCGTCTCACGCACGCAGTTCATCAACCGCCCCCTATCCAATGAACTGCGCTGTTTGGGGGCGGTTGTATTGTGACGTCCATACTAACGCAGAATGAAAAGTCGTTCTGCGTTAGTGAGGACGTCACTACTGAAGCAGAATGACTTTTTGCAGCGTATGGATTCCATACACAACCGCATTCCACCATACACTATAAGGATTTTGAGACGGGTGATTTTTATACAGAAAAAAGGCTAACCATATACTATATGAATATTGCCAACTTAAACATAGCATAATCTGAACCATTTCTAAAGTGTGCTAAATAGCTTGGAGGGCATTTTGCCCCACAAGCTATTCATTAACCAATACTTGAGAGTCCTGAAAGGCTACGTTAACCCCACCAAGTACTATAAAACAAGGGTTTGAATCCCCAGCAAAAATAAAGCAAGACCCTTGTTAATCGACCAGTGTCCACATTTCATCACCAAGTAACCATTTTAATATACAAAACTATCAGAAAGATGCCCCCCCATAGCCTATAATGAAGCACGTCCCCACGCTCTCCCTGGGCACGTCATAATTTTGTTGAGTGCGGGGGTGGGACTACAGCAGCTCCCAGAACCGGGAAGTGGAAGGGGTGGCGGGAGTCACTGGCCGGAGTCCACTGTGGGAGGCAGCAGGAAGGCTGCTTTCATTTTTTCTTTTCTTTTTTTTATTTTAATTTGTGTTATATTAGTACTTGTATGTGATTTTACTTATTTGTGTTCTACTGGCAACTGACTTAGAAAATATATGATATCGTCTCTACTCATTTTATTAATTTAAAAGTTGTCTTTTTTGACAAGCAATGTAGCCGTACTTGCAATACAAAAAGTGAATCTTAGGTCTGTTTTACAGAAATGTTTGGTCTAGGGAATAATTGTTTTTTGTTTGTTCTTGCGTGGGCCTGGTTTACATAACAGAACAAATTATGGCTTTCCCGAAGACTGTTTAGTGAGCAAACTGGTAGGAAGGAGCGGGGCTATTTCAACTGATATAAATTTCTTACCTGGGTTTGTTAGTTTAAAACAGTAGAATGCACCAATATAATATTACTTTCACACAAAAGTAAACATTTATTAAAACACTTTTTTAAATGTATAGCGTAGATCAAAAACTTTAAAAAGGCAAGTTTGAGTCATGAAATTTTGAACAATACAGTGCACAACGTATTGGATTAAATTGTTTATACAGTGTCTTTTGCTGCTTTCACTGAATATTCATCATAATCCTGGGCCCCAGAACAGTAATATCACAGTGCACTGCTGAATAACGAGTTAGGTGGTTTGACTATGTTAACATCAAAAGTTTTGTTCCCAAACAAATACAGTTTTCTGCTTGGGTTCATCTGCATACTCTAGATTTTATTGGATTGTCTGAAACTTGGCTTTCTGATAAAATTCATCATACTGAGATACTAATACCCAGTTCTAATGTTTTGAAGTGAGACATAGAGGGTAGAAAAGAGGAATAGTGTGATATTCATTACAGAGAATGTTTTTCTCTTATACAATCCTATAGTTCTAGTAACAAAAGTTTAAGTGCAACAGTAATTTTGGGAAGGTCTAAAAACCTAAATATTAGTATAACCTGTTTGCCCCCTAAAGATGTCTCTAGTGGATTTGAGAATTTTGTTTTCTGTCTAAAAAGGTTAAATCAGAATCATGAGAAGATAATACTCCCTACCACCTGCGGCTCTGAAATTAGCCATAAGTAGCTCAGTACTAGCCACCATTGACTATGGGCTCCCAATTTATGGAGCAGGCTCTGACACTGCCCTCAAGAGAGTCATCACTCTCCTAAACAAGGACTGTTGCTTAACCTTGGGTGCTGATCTCTCTGCCCACACTTGCGCCCTCTTCAATGAGACAGGGTGGCTCCCACTCCACCTCCGAGCTCAACTCCAAACTTGCATGCTTATCAAAAAAGCCTTGCTAGGGCTTATGCCCGAGTCCATTAACAGGCTTTTCGCAAAGGTGTTACCCCTTAAGCAGACCAGGAGCGCTGCAAAAGGGGGACTCCAGGTGCCATTCACGCATACTAAACTGGCACAGAGATCACTCACCTTCCTGGGCCCAAAGTGGTTTAATGAGCTGCCTACCACACTCTTAGAATGCACCAAGCTCAGACAGTTCAAAATTGGGCTTCGCTCCCAGCTATAACTAAAAAAGATCTGTGTCTGCCGCACTTAGCCCATGCTCAGGGCCCCTATGCTATCCCACACACCCCTTGGTTCTAACCACCCAACCACTGCCCCCTGCACTCCCCCCCCCGCTCTCTTCAACAAATTCCCCTACCCACAAAATACCTACTTTGCATAATCTACACTACAGTAAACTGTCAACCTTCCCCCATACACACACACACACACACACACACACACACACACACACACACACACAGATTGCCCACTCCATCAACTACATACGTGAACATCTGACAATGCCTACCTTGGGCTGCATCCCTTCCCCAACATTCTCACCCTTGGCCACTGCTGGAGAGCTCAGCCTAACACTCTGGCAGCCGTCCATGCCTTACCCCCACTTGCCCCCTGTACTACCCAATGGCGACTCAATCCCTGGCTTCTCCCCTTCTTTCCTGTTTCTAACACTACTATACCCGCACTTAGTGCTGTTAGTTAAAAATGTTAGACTCCTATGTACTAGTGAAACTTACAATGTTTGACTCCTATGTACTAATGAAACCTAGACTCCATTGTATTAGCTAAACTTAAAAGTACGTGCAACACTCTGTAACCCTATTTTATAATACACTGCTGTGCTATGTGTTACGTTACCTGTATCCGTTTGTTTAACTGACTTGGAACCTTTGAAAATGAGTCCTTGACTCAAAGGTATTAATCCTAAACTGAAATAAATAAATAAAATAAAATAATATTTGGAGATGTTAACATTGACTGGGTAGGAAGAGCAAATTAGAATTATCAAGACAAAAATGAATGCACTAAATTTTACTTAATTAATAACTGACCCCACCAGGATAAATTACCATAATAGCAATGATTCCCTAATTAATTGCCTTCTCTCCTCCAATCCCCATAGAATCCCAAATGTTGTAACCTTGCCTTGCCTGACACTTTGAGTGATCATGTTCCTCTTTATTGTTTTTGGCCAGCCAAGGTTCTTAGTGCACCACCTTCTGTGTCCTAGGCCCATATTCTCCCCCAAAATTTGGTTCTAGCTTTTAAACTAGCCTGTTCTGTGGTTGATTGATCCATTATGGATGCCTTACCTACCTCTGACTTACTACGTGACTTTTTAAGTCCGAATTTAATAAATATTGTGTTCAATTTGCCCCATGCAGAAAATTTGGGCAAGGGATAATTCACTAAAATCGTTAACTCCAGTCCTGTAACAACTGAGGAGAATGAGGAAACATATATGGAAGCTTTACAGAAAAACAAAGAACCCTGACCTTTTGATTGAATTTAGACAATTAAGAAATAAATGCACAAAAAAAAAGCAGTTCAAGATAAATCTAGTTATTAATGTAACCTACAAAATAATAAGATTAAAAAAGTCACACAATTTTTGGGGTAGCATAAACAAGCTTTCAGGTCGGAATACTAGGATTAGTGTCTGTCACCCAGCTCATACAACTTCACTAGGAGTGGGAAGGGAGCACACATTCAGGGCACTGGGGGCACCTCTACAGAGATAAAGCTTGCACACTGCGCCCACTGCATGTCCTGTGGGTCCAGGGAGCAAATTGGTGGAATCCCCTCAGCTGCAGGATGACAACCAATCCCTTGCAGACCCTGCACCAGTGACCGGGCACCCACCACAGTCCCGTGGCAGAGGACAATGACGTGAAGTTAAGTCCCAGAGAAGCTGGGTGACAGGTTGGGGGGGGCATTAGGAATGGGGCAGCTGGGACAGCTCAGTAGATAAACAGATGATGGGGGGAAACAAATTTCATAGTTCTTTGATAACTCTTACAGAGTTCACCAATAGTGTTGGTGTAAATGAGTAGGGGCAATCTATATAAAGCATAGAAAGCCTTCAGTCTTGTCAGTCATGACTTGCTACTGCTCAAATTGGGTCAAACAGGATTTTCAAGTTTGGCTATGACTTGGTTCAGCAGCTACTTGGGAGGTAGGGCCCAACAGGTTAAAATTAATGAGCAGTTTTATTTATTTCTTCCTATAAAATCAGGAGTTCCTCAAGGGGCAATTAAGGTTTTTTTCTGAATGACCACCTGGTGGCTGCTGAACCAACCCACCTCCTGTTCTACGCTGATGATGCAGTATTGTTTTCTTATATGAACATACGAAATTTGCCAGCAGATAAAGGCCTAGTGGTCTATCAAGTCTACTCGAATGTGCAGCAGCATCCTATTCTGCAGCTGCCTTCCCTCACCCTTCTGCTTCCTTGACCCCCTTTGCCCTGTCCCATCCCCTTTTGAAGCAGTCCACTGTTCTACTGGATACCACTTCTGCTGGTAATGCATTCCACCCAGCTACCACCATCTCCGTAAAAAGGTGTCTCCTCATCTCCCTCCTGAACCTTCCTCCCTCCAGTCTCATATCATGGCCCCGGCTGTCCCTCCCCTCCCTTACTTCGAACAGCCCCTCCATACCTGTCTTGTTTATTCCTTTCATGTCCTTGAAGGTTTCAATCATATCCCTCCTGCCCCTCCTCTCCTCCAGCGAGTACATGTTCAACTCCCTCAGCCTCCTCTTGTATGGTAAGTATACCAGCCCCTTGATCATCTTTGTCACCCTGCTGCAGCCCCTGCAATAACTTAATGTCCCTCTTCAGATACGGGTGCCAGTACTGCACACAGTACTCCAAGTGTGGTCTAACTAATGATCTATACAGTGGCAGAATCACCTCCCCACTCATCGAGGATATACCCCTTGAAATGCAATCCAGCATTTTGCTGGCCTTTACAGATGCTTTCCTACACTGTACCAATCATTGGCTCTGTAATGAGCACCCCCAGATCCTTCTCCTCTTCTGTCTCGGCTAGATGCACTCCCCCCAGCTGGTAACTCCTCCTTGGGTTTTTTGGCCCCAAAATGCATCACCTTGCACTTTTTGGCATTGAACCACAGTTGCCAGGTGTTCAACCAGGTTTCCAGCTTTTCCAGATCATCCTGCAACCCCTGCCATCCCCCTAGGTCATCCACCACCACTCCCATCTTGGTGTCATCAGCAAACAGACTGGTCTTGCTCTTTATGTCCAGTGATATGTCTGCAATGAATATCCCAAACACTGGTCCCAACACTGAGCCCTGCAGAACACCGTTCGTCACTACCCTTGGGGATGAGAGCTCCCCACCACCACCCTCTGTTGCCTTCCCTAAAGCCAGTTCTCTATCCATCTCACCAGCTTTGCACCTGCCCCGTGCCTTCTAATTTACTTCCCAGCTTCCCATGTGGCACTGAGTCAGATGCCTTACTGAAGTCCAGGCACAGGACATCCACTGCATGGCCCCCTTCCAATTGCCTAGCTACCCAGTCACAGAACTCCACCAGGTTGGTTTGACAGGATCTGTCACTTACGAAGCCATGCTGTCTGCTGTCCTGTAGTCCTTTGGCCTCCAGGAGGGCCACCAGCTTCTCCTTCAGGATAGTCTCCCTCAGCTTACCCATGATGGATGTGAGGCTCACCAGTCTGTCCCCAGTTCATCCTTGGGACTGCTCTTGTAGAGGGGCACCACATGAGCCATCCTCCAATCCTGAGGTACACACCCTGAGTGTAGTGAGGCATTAAATAGGTCTGCCAAAGGTCCCGCCAGGACCTCTGCCATCTCCTTCAGTACCCTGGGGTGGATGCCACCTGGGCCTGGTGCCCACTCTCAATGCCCTCAAACCCTCCAGAACCCTCCCTTCCATGATTTTCCCGTCCATCACCCCCTCTCCATCTGTTTCTGCCCTCCCTCCTCCCTCTTGGGTATCACCCCCTCTTCTCCTTAGTAAATACCAAGTAGAAGTAATCGTTTAGTGCTTCTGCCTTATCACCCCCTTCTTCCACCCAAACCCCTCTTCCTAATCCTTACTATATGGTCTTTACAGTTCCTTTTCTCCCTGATGTACCTGAAGAAGTCCTTCTCCCCCTTCTTAATGCCCTGCACCAGCCTGAGCTCTGTAGACGCCTTGGTGGTCCTTACTGCCCTTGTCACTTCCTTCAATTCCTTCAGACACTCCACCCTGTTCTCTCCACTCCCTTTTTTTGTACCTCCTAAAGGCAGCTCTTTTCCTCCTTACCTTTTCCATGACCTCCTTGCTCACCCAGATAGGTTTCTTTGCCCTAGTCTTCTTGCTCTGTGCCTTGCTGCAGGTTCTGGTTGCCTCCACTATCCCCAGTTTTATGAGCTCCCACCTCTGGTTAGTGCCCACATTAGGTTGAATTCTGGCCAGGTACCCTTTTACCACTTCGCCCATCCTCCAGAAGCTGGCCTTCCTGAAATCCAACCCCTTGGGCTGGATTCCACTCCTTCCTTACCCATATCCAATGTGAACCATACTGAGTGGTGGTCACTCCCCGCCAGTGGTTCTTCCAACCTAAATTCCCTCATAAACTCCCCATTTGCCAGCACAAGGTCAAAGGTATTCTCTAACCTGGTTGGTTCACTGACCATCTGCATCAGGAAGCTGTCCTGGAAGGCATCCAACAGTACCTGCTCCTTTCTATTCCTGGTTGTTGGGGTACTCCAATCTACTCCTGGCATGTTGAAGTCCCCCACAATCACCACACTACCCTTCTCACAGTTCCTCCTGATCTGTCCAGCTAGTTCCCTGTCTAACTCTTCTGTCTGAGAGGGCTGCCTGTACGCCACTCCCATCCTGAGAGTCCTATTCTTGGAATCCTGGATTTGCATCCACAGTGACTCTGTACTACCCTGCTCCCCTTTCTCCTGTACACACTTTAGTCCTTCCCTCACATATAGTGTCACCCCACCTCCTTTCCCAATCATTCTATCCCTACAAAATATCCTGTACCCTGGAATCGACAGGACCCATGCATTGTATTGGGTGGCCCATGTTTTGGTAATGGCTGCAATGTCCACCTCCCCCTCTGCCACGAGAGTGTGTAGCTCTGCAATTTTCTTCCCAAGGCTCCTTGCATTCAGGGTGACTGCCTTCCACCCCTTCCCCTTCTGCCCTCCTTTACTAGCATTGCCACTAGTACTTGCCCTTTGTCACTGTTATGGGGTATAAGCTCATATGGCTTCCCAACCTGTGGTCTCTGCATGTCCCTTGCCCACTTGCCAACCCCCATTCTTAGTTTAAATTCCCAACTTCCTCTATGTACTCCTCCATCCTCTGTTTCAACACTTTCTTTCCCTCCTCACTCAAGTATAGTCTATCCTTGGCATAGAGACTACTGTCCTCTTAGATCCCTCCCCAACCCACCCCACCAGCCCATACCCTTTAGCATGACACCAGGTTCTTAGCCATTCGTTAAAATCCTTTATTCTCAGCTTTCATGCTGTGCTTGCCCTGGGCACTGGAAGTATCTCTGAGAAAGTTATTGATCTTCCTGCCCCCTCACATAATTGTCCTAGTTCCTCAAACCTTCTCTGGACTATATCTACCGTCCTGTCAGCCAGGTCATTCGTCCCCTAATGTATAATTAAATGAGGCTTCTCCCTACCCCTTCTAGCATATTTTAGAATAGACTGTCCCACCCTTTCTGCTGTCATTCCCGGCAAGGCCTCCACCCAAATGCGACTATGCCTCTCCCCTTTGCCACCCCACCTGACTCCTCTTAGTACTGAGCCCCCCAGCACTAAGATTCTACCCCTCTTACTAATTGATTGCTTCCCTTCCTCCCCACCTTTCGCTCCCTGCCCCTGTTGTAATTCCCCCAGCAGAACTTCCCCCACTCCAGTTTCATCTGGACATCTATTAGTTACTCCTTCAATTTTATCACCTCTCTCCTCCTCCTGTTCCTTTCCCTCTAGTACTGCAAAACGATTTTCTGAAGACCCTTCTCCAATGCCCACTTCCTCTCTCCTCATAGTAGCCCATACCCTCCTTTCGACTCCATGACTGTTGCCACTTCTCCTTCTCCCCTCACCAGCCCCTTTCTCCTCCTTCCTGTTGTCTTCTTTCCCTTGACCTGGTTTCCCCGACACTGTTCTTCTTGGCCTGGGCCTCCCTCTCTCTGCTTCCCTTCTTCTGACCCTCTCCTCCCCCTGTTGGCCCAGATAGCCCTTCCTCTTCATCTCCCCTTCTCCCTCCCCTCCTTCAGTATTGGGCTATGACCTCCACCCGTCTGCCTTGCCTGTCTTAGCTCCCCATGCAGATCCTTGATTTCCTTTTTAAGGTTCTCTGTTTGGTTGCACACTAAACATCCCCCACCCTCCACACTATTTTTAGAAAGATTGGTGCACCAAGTTGTTGCAGCCTACCACCCTACCCATTGCTCTCACTGCCAACCAGTGACCCCCCTCACCCTTCCAGACGAAGGATACCCAACACTCCCCCAAGTCTCCCCTCTCCCCCTCCATCATTGCAAAACATTCTTCTCCTTTTCTCAATTTCCCTTACCCCCTTTGTCATAAACATTAGATTGAGCAGCTGCCTTTTAAGTTCCTATCCCTCCTGTCCACACCCAAAAAAGAAACTGTAAGCAACTATTGCATAGCCTCCTACTAACTCCTACCCCTCCTTTCCACAATGCAAACAGGTAAAAATGAAAACTCCATGTGTCATAGTTACTTCCCTTCCATGGAGACAGCAGTCACCTCTTCACTCGCTGCTGTTCCTTTCCTGGATTCTGCTTCTGCTATGACAGGTGTATGTCCTTTGCCCTTTTGGGGAAGTGATGTCAGACCTCCGGTATAAAGTAAATGATGTACCTGGGGTGGGTGGGGTAAGGGGCATGAGAGTGGGACCGTCCATGCCTTCCAGAAACAATCAGGTAGCTGAGGCCCCTGGCCAGAAAATTAGCACCCTTCCCCACTATGCACTAAACTTTGCAGCTAGTGAAGACAGCAAAAAACAACCACAACTCCACTAAAAGCACAAATAATAGGTCTGATACCAGAAGAAACAGGTCTCCACTTCCAACAGCCTCACCAACAACACACCAAAATAGACTTGAAATTAGAAGATATAGGTTTCCAATTCAAAGAAACAGCCCCACCAGAACAGCCCCAATAAAAGCACACCAAAACAGGTTTGAAATCAGAAGAAACAAGCCTCCAATGTAAAGAAATGAGAGCCCCAATTAAAGCACACCAAAATAGGTTTCAAAGTTTCAACAGCTTCCAGACAGTTCCCTTCTAGCCCCTTTTAAGAAGTAAGAAAAACTCAGCCTGCTACCAAGTGAAACAACAAGACAAATCAGCCCACTTACAGCACACCAAAATAGGTTTCAAAATTCCAACAGCCCCAGAACAATGCCCTGCTAGCCCCTTAGAAGTAGTAAGAAAAAAAAATAACCTGCTACCAAGTGAAATCAAAAAGAAGCAATTTAAAAGCAGCAAGGAGCAGCTACTGCATTGAAATGGATTTGATCCTTTCCCCTTCTAGTTTCTTCTTATGATAAGGATGCTGCAATTGGACAGGGCTGAGGTCCTGAATGCCTTACCTCTCACCATGATGGTAACCCGAGTTTGGGAATGAGCTCAGGATGCCAGGGGTCAGCAGGGAGGAGGACTAGGAGAGGATCAAGCAGCCACCTGGCAGCTCCCCTCTCCTGGGTTGGGGTGGGGTGGTGTGCCATCTCAGCTCTTGGCTATCATTAGGTGTAGGCCTGGTGGCAGTGCTGATGCATGAGCAGCAGACGTGTGTCAGGACAAGAGCAGCCGCAGTTCCATGACATATGTGTGCCTCCATGCACCTGCACTGCCCATGCCACCGTAGCTAGTGCAGGACTGTGGGAGAGAAACAGAAAAGTGGTCAGCTCAGGCTATGTGAAGCCCTGCCCACCAGCCCTCTGCCCCATGCCATCACCTGACTGAGAACACTATGCTGGATGTGTGTCTCCGTGTTGGGAGGGGGATGGACCACCCCTACCTGGCCCTGCAATTGGGGGTACAATCCATGGGAGTTTCAGGCATCCCCAGTCAAGGATAAGGTGGAAGGCCAGACGAGGGGATGGGGACGGGGCTGAAGAGCCTGCCCAAGGTGGCATGAGGGAACAAAGCATGATGGGAAAAAAAGGATGCTACAACTGTCAATGAGAATTTACAACAGGGATTTGACAGGGTCCAGTTCTGGTCTGAAAGAAACAAATTAGGTAAGAGATTTCTAAGGTTTGAGAGGTACAGATGTCTAATGCTTTCTCTCATTACTTACTGGGAATTAAGGCCCCAGGAATCCCACCGTGGAAACAGGGAGGTGGGGTTCCAATGCATGGTCATGGCGGCTGTTGATATCTTGATGTCACGTTGGCTCCAAGGGTGGCTGAATGGAGGGAAAGAGTCTCCCAGATTTTTCGAATGGAACAATTCATAGCAAGACTCCACTTAATGGAGAAGTTCACAGAGGCATGGAGAGTTTGGATAGCATACACTGGTCTGACTCAGGCCCGATACAGTATGTGATACCCCACAGCATCTCTAAGGCAGGGAAGAAGTACAATTAATAGGATTCCCTGACTAGACCCCTGGAGTGGGCTTGGGCGAGGTGCACACATACAAGTACACATACACACACACACATTTTACTATTTGTTTTTAGTACTTTTTTGTGTTAAAAACCTGCTTCTTGTTCCTAGTTTTTAGAATGTGTAAAGCTGGATTTCTTTTCTTCATTGCGTCAGCATTTTGATCTGCAGCAGTAACATAGTGTCTGAACTGGACTGGTAATATGCTGACTTGCCTCATCATGCAACCTCAGTTTACATGGACACAACATGCATTGAAGGGCTTGTCCCTCCCTATGAGGAGGTCCCTTCCTGTAAGAAGGCAGTATAGCGCAGTGGGTTAAGGCTCTGAGCTGCAGATCTGGAGACCTGGGTTTGAATCTCACAGCCACCTAGGCGCATACTGTGTGATCCGGAGCAAGTCACTTAACTTCCTTGTGCTTCCAGGTCGCATCTGGAAACAAGCTTTGGCTTAGTGTGCTACTCCTGGTTAAACAATGTACCCTACGAAGGTATGTTACGACAACTTTAGAAAACATACAGTAGATGGACTTGTGAGCCAAGTTGGACAGACTGTAGTTTAATTGACTTCAAATGCCCATGAAGCAGTGCCATTGTGCAGATTCAGTGTAATATGACATGTTAATATTCTAATGAGTATAGTTCGTGACCATCTGTGGTTTGGATGGCGGAGGTACTGAAGTAGACCATACTGTATGCACTCTTTTGGGAATGAATAAAGTTGAGTTTATAAAAAAAAAAAGTATGTAATTATGTTTAAATGTAAAAAAAAACAACTAAATGTATGCAGTTGTCCAGCAAAAGATGTGATTTATTTGATTGCTGTATGCAAATTATGACAGTAGGTGGTTAATTATTGGAGTAAATAGTATCCTATTGGTACTCTGGAGTCATACTGGATTCAAATTTATTATATTCATTGCATATAGATGCTCTTATTAAAGCAGTCAACATAATGTTTGATGCCTTGTATTGTAAACAGAATCACAGTTCAGAAGCCTGTAAATGGGTAATTCTGAATGTTATAATTCCTATTATCGAATATGGTTTGAGGATTCATTCTTCTGCTGGTAAACTGTATTACTTCATGTTAGATGCTGCTGAATAGCGTGTGCAGGTTACATAGAAACGTAGATCATAACAGCAAAAAAAGACCAGAGGTCCATCCATTCTGCCCATATTCACTATAATTCCTGGAATCTACTGTTCCTCCAGGGTACTAACCCTCCCCATCCTAGCCCCATTCTCCTCCCTGATCTTGTCACCCCAGGCAACCTCTATTCCCTTCATTCTATCCCATGCCTACTTGAATCCCCCTGACTGTGTTTGCACCCACCACCTTGGTTGACAGACTGTTCCAAGGTTCTACCACCCCTTCCATAAAGAAGTACTTCCTCACGTCTCTCCTGAACCTCCCTGCTCCTAATTTCCACTCGTGACCACGTGATTTCAAGTTGGTATTCAGGGTAAATAATTCCCCACATTTACCCTGTTAATTCCTTAAAGGAACTTGAAGGACTTTATCATATCTCCCCTCTCCCTTCTGGTTTCCAGTGAGTACATATTTAGTGCCTTGAGGCACTCCTCATATGATCTGCCCTGCTGGCCCTGAATAGTTTTTGTTACTCTATGCTGCACTGTTTCCAACCTATCCCTGTATTTTCTGAGGTGAGGACTCCAAAACTGGATGCAGTACTCCACGTGAGGCCTCACCAGGGATCTGTACAGGGGAAGTATTGCCCCTCTACTTCTGCTATCGGTACCCCTCTCGATATATCCCAGTATCCTGTTAGCCTTGCTATAGGCCTTGCTGCACTGGCTTGTTTATTTAAGGGAGTTACTTATAACTCCTAGATCCCATTCCTTTTCTGTAGTGCTAAGCCTCACCCCCACCCACACAATACTCAGTCTTGTGGCTTTTTTCCCTAGGCGCATTACTTTTCACTTTTTGATGTTGAATTTTAACTGCCAGACCTTTGACCACCCCTCTAGATTCTGTAGGTTCCTCTGCATATCCCTTATTCCCTCATCACTGTCCACCCTCCCGCATAGTTTTGTGTCATCTGCAAAGAGACACTGCATGCCCTGGATTCCCTCACCAATGTCACTAATGAACATATTGAAAAGAATTGGACCCAGGACAGATCCCTGTGGAACCCTGCTCGTAACCTCCCTTTCCTCTCATTTAACCCCACTGACTACCACCTTCTGCTGCCTCCCTGCTAGTCAACTATCCACCCAGTTCACTACGGTTTTAACCACACTCAGGTATCCCATCTTTTTGAGCAACGTTTTGTGCATTACTGAATCAAAAGCCTTGCTGAAGTCAAAGTACAGCAGATCCACAGTGCAGCCTTTGTCTACTTCCTTGGACATCCAGTCAAAGAAAAAAATCAGGTCAGTCTGACAAGACCTTCCACCATGAAACCGTGTCCTTTACTATTCTGGAGCCCGTTGCTCTCCATGTAGTCCACAAGGTAATTTTTGATTTGTGATTCCATAAACTTCCACACAATGGAAGTCCGACTGACAGGCCTGTAGTTCCCTGGTTGCTCTCTATCCCCTCCTTAAGAAGTGGGATAACAGCTGCCATTCTCCAGTCCCTTGGAACTTCCCCAGACTTAAGTGAGCTGTGAAACAGCCCAGACAGCGGTTCAACCAGTTCTGCCTTTAATTCCCTAAGTATCCTTGGATGCAACCCATCTGGTCCCGGAGCCTTATCTATCTTAAAGGTTGCCAGCATTTTCAGGACACTCACTAGTAAGTATTGGCTGCCTAGTTTCTGGGACTCCATTTGCAGCCTTTTTGATGTCACATTCTGGCATGGACCCGCAATCCTCCTTAGTGAAAACTGAGCAAAAGTAGTCATTCAGGACAGCAGCCTTTTGCTCATCCTCCTCTAACACCCTACCCCCCTCAACTAGCCGTGTGATGCTCCCCCCTTTTGTCACCAATATAGCTAAAAAAATTTTTTTCTTAGTTCTTGATCCCTCTGCGATATGCAGCTCCATTTTTGCTTTCGCCTCCCTGATGGCCTCTTTGCCTCCCTATTTTTCTGTAGATAATCCTCCCATTCTGCCTCCCCTGCTTTTCCTTGTATTCACAAAAGGCCTTCTTTTTGGCCCTAACCGCTACCCTGACCCTAGCTGAGAACCACAGTTGTCTTTTAAACCTGATACTTTTAGATACTGTTTTTATGCTTGCCTTTGATGCCTCGAGGATGGCTCCCTTTATTGCCCCCCCATCTCTACTCTACCCCCCTTATGACCTCCACCCCAACTAACTTATCCCTGACCAGTTCTCTCAACCTATTGATGTCCACCACTCTAAAGTCAAGGACTTCAGTTCTGGATTGTGGGTTACTGGCCCCAAGGGCCAATTCATACCACACAGAGTTGTGGCCACTGCTCCCTATCAGCTTCCCTACTCCCACAAAACCAACCGTCTCTGAGTTGGTGAGCATCACATCAAGGACTTTACTCTGCCTGGTAGGCTCCTTAACAAGCTGCATCAGCAAACAGTCTTGGAAGGCCGCCAGTAATGTTTCACTCCTGGCACTCTTGGCCACCAGCACCTCCCAATCGACGTCAGGCAGGTTCAGGTTACCCACCACCACTACTTCCCCCCTTTGCTGCCCTTCTTTTAAGTTCCTCCTTGAGTTCTCTGTCCCTTTCCTCCCCACTGCCTTCAAGGACTATACAGCACCTCTAAGCTCACTTTCCTGCCTGAAGCTGCTGTGAGTTGCACCCATACTGACTCAGCCTCCCCCACTGCTACCCCTAATACTTCCATCCTCTGCCACTTCAATGCCCTCCTTGACAGAAAGGGCAACTCCCCCCCCCCCCAATTCTTCTATCCCTCCTGAACAGTGAATATCTAGGGAACATCATCTCCCTGTCTTTTTTACCTGTGACCCATGTTTCTGTGATGGCCACCGGGTCCATTTCAGTGTCTGCCATCAGCGCATGGAGAACCCTGAGTTCATTGCCTAGGCTCCTGGTGTTTAAGGCACACCCCGCCACCCGCCCCTCCATTTGATCCTTGCTCTAACTATGCTACTGTCCTTTCGCTTTTCACGTTTTCTTCCCTCCTTGTTTTCGTCCCTCCTCTTTTACTTTCCTCCTCACTGGCATTCCTTCCCTTGGTCCTGTAAACCCTTCTACATTCCCTGTACCCTCTTTGCAGTTACTGTCCCCTGGATATGGGGAAGTTCTATCTAGGATCCCCCTTCTGCTCACCATCCACCATGAATCCCCTACAACCAGACTCCCATGCAGTCAGTTTAAATATCTGATGCAGATGTCAAACTTCTGCCCTACTGCGCTAGTCCCCTCTCTTGTCAGGTGAAGCCCATCACCCTTGAAGGGTCTCCTGTCCCAGAAATCCCTCCATTCCCCAACAACATGGTACCCCATATCCTGACACACCTCTTATGCCAACTGTTAAACCCCTCTACTTCATTACTCCTAATTCTGTCCTGCCTCTCCTCCCTACCCCACACAGGGAGGACCTCAGAAAAGGCCAGGAAGACTAAGTGTACCGCCAATTTGTGCCCCAGTCTTTGGAGGTTCTACTTCACTGTCTCTACTTACTGGCTGGCTCTGCTCTGCTATGGTCCTACAGAAAGGGCAGTGCCCCCCTCCTCCAGAGCACATCCCTGGAGAAGAGTGCCCCACAGTTCCCACAAATAAACACCTCACCCCTGAACCACATCCTATAAGGAACTATAATGACAAGCAAGAACCTTACTCAATATCACGTAGTTTAGATTGTACTCTTCACCCAGGCTCGCTTTAGTATTTCCACGGACTGCCATAGCTGCACAATTTATTCAATATCAAAACTACCTTGATTGACCCGTAGAACTGAGTATCTTCATGGAAAATGTACAACAGGCATGTATCTTACAACTTGAATCTACTGATACAGAGGGGAGGCTCAGATTATACTGTTACAAGATCATCGCTAAAAGCTATCCTGAAACAACCTCGCTGAAATCACAAAATTGGGTGAGGTTCATTTTACAATAGAGAAGGACAATTCTGGAATGTACTGCCATCATATTTAATGCTGAGATGACCTATAAGCCATTTGTACATTCACTTTGCTTGTACACAAATAACTTTTACTGTTGCACCTGTTTTAATGAATATGTGTTTTTGCTATGTGATATAAGTTATATAGTTTGTATGGTCACCTATGAAAACAGGCAATTTTGTCCACAGGCCTTCATTTTTAAATAGATGTGAAATGAAGAGAAATAAAATGAAAGGTTTGAATTGCCCCTTCTATCAGAGGCATAGTAGTTTTTTTGCCCTACAGTACCTCCACTGGGCCACCAGAAGGCAGTCATGCAACAGCAGAGATGAAGCATTCAAGACAGATACTTAGCACAGCCTCAGCCATCCAGAGTGTGACAACCCACGATCAGGACCAGAACCCAAGTCATCAGCATAGTAAGCTGCCCCACTGAGCGACCATAAGGCCTGTTTAAAGTGTTTCTGATTAGCTGTTATTTTTTTTTAACATGTATTTTTATTTGAAATTTTTTTGGTTTTTTCCATAATTCCTCTCTGACCCTTGAGTTACCACCTTCTCCTTCTTTTGGATCTTCCCCCTGTAACCTCCCAGTCCTGTCTGCCACTCACATGCCATCACAGCCAGCGGGGAGTCACACAGAGTGGAGTCTGAGAGTCCCAGTGACCATCATTCAAAGGGCTTGTGGTGCATATTTTTATTTCCCCAGTCTTCTCCCTTGTGTCCCTCTCACAACAGCATCCTGCAAGAGAAGCAAGCTCCCTGACCCTTTCCCCAGGTGTCACTGTGGCACCAGAATCTGCTGTAAACCCCCCCCCCAGCTGAGACACAATGCAGAGCAGTAGCTTTCTCATCCTGCCCCCCCCAACCCCATGCAACTCCCCAGCATGGCAGCTGGGTTATCGGAGAGAATCTATTTGAAATCCTTTGGATAGGAGATGCAGACTGAGCTGGAGCTCATTTCCAGGTGTGACCTGAAGGGAGGGAGGGAATCACAGAGTACACATCCAAGAAACCAGAGGTACAATAATAGAATGTAAATATGACTGCCACAATAGTTTGGAGGATAAACCAAAGTGCAGACCAACAGATGTGACTCAAGTAATGACCAGAGTCAGCCTATAAACTATGTCAACCATATACCATAGACTATAAGCTGACAGCAGCCAGAGTAGCCTAATAGCTGGGGGACATTGGGACTGATTCTCTGAGAAGGGGTGTGTGCAGACAATGTAACATATAGATAGACAGACAGACAGATAGATAGATAGATAGATAGATAGATAGATAGATAGATAGATATTTTATTTAAATAGCACATATCTCCGAAGACTCTGGGTGCTGCACAGTATAACACACATAATATACAAAAACATAATATACTAATATTTTAAAACACCTTTAATTAAAAGCTTGACTGAATAAATATGATTTGAGGCCCTTCTTAAAGGCTTCCCCTGAGGGGGACCTCCTTAAGATAACCAGGCAAGGAGTTCCACAGGGTAGGTGCAGCTGCCACAAATGCTCTATCATCTGAATGCCGCAGCCTAACCCTGGGAACTCCAAGGAGGCCACCCCTGGTAGAGCGGAGAGCCCGGGTCGGGTGGTACGGCACAAGGAGCTCTTGCAGATAGACTGGACCCCTCTTGTGCAGGGTCTTATAGGTCAACAGCCCTATCTTGAAGACAACCCTCCACTGGACTGGCAACCAGTGCAGCTTGCAGAGCGCCAAGGTGATATGTTCACATCTTTTCATCCCCAACAATAATCTCCCCACCACATTCTTCACCAGTTGCAGTCTGTGGAGGTTGCCTTCAGACATCCCTAAGTACAGGGCATTGCAGTAGTCCAACCTGGAAGTGATGAAAGCAAGTACCAGTGTGGGCAGGTCATCAGGCGGGATCAGGGCTTGAATTCGGGCAATATTCCTGAGATGATAAAACCCGGTACTCACCACGGCTGACATGTGCGCATCAAGTGTCAGACCACCATCCAGGATTACTCCCAAATTCTTCACCTGCCTAGAGGGAGCTAAAGGCACACTCCCCAACACAAGGTCAGGGGGCAATGTCACGCCTCCCCCCCCGCCCTGACAACCTGGCTCCACCACCAGTACCTCAGTCTTGTCTGGGTTAAGTTTAAGCCAATTCTGAGTCATCCATGTCTGGATTTCCTCAAGGCAGCTGTTAAATACAGAGTCTGACACCTGGCTATTGGGAGCACAGGACAGGTACAGCTGGATATCATCTGCATAGCAGTGAAAACCCAGCCTGTACCACCTGATAATGTCCCCCAGTGGCAGCATATACACCGTGAACCACAGAGGCATCAAGACCGACCCCTGCGGAACACCACAGCACAAAGGCTTTGGATTTGATGAGAAAATTCCCATGGTCACCCTCTGCACCCTGTCTGTCAGGTATGACCTGAACCAGTTGATGGCATTTCCAGACAGGCCACACCAAAACCGCAGTTGGTCAAGTAACACCTCATGGTCCATGGTGTCAAACGCTGCAGAAAGGTCTAGAAGGACCAAGATGGTACAGTCCTGTCTATACCTCGCCATCAGGAGGTCATTAAGCACCCTCACCAGGGCCATCTCTGTACTATGCCCCGCTTTGAACCCAGACTGGAAAGGCTCAGAGGCGGAGGATGCAGCAAGATGTCTCTACAGCTGAGCGCCACCATATTTTCTACAACCTTCCCTAAAGATGGGAGGTTCGAAACAGGTCTGTAATTGCTGAGACAGTCTGGGTCCAAAGATGTTTTTTTTAAAAGAGGTCTAACTGCCTGCCTGCCGGTGCAGTGGTAGGGCTACTGCTCACGGTGCCAGTGACCCGGGTTCAGGAATGGACTCTGGCAGCTGGAGGGCTGGCCGGGGGGGGGAGGAGTGAGTACCCAGTGGCTGCTCTCCTCCTCCGGGAGAGGTGGGATGCAAGTCCTGCTGCTATACTGCCACCTGGGTGACCACGGGTGGAGGTGAAGTGAGACAGCATACAGCAGGGTGGGAGGACGTCTGCCGGGAGCCGGAGCAACAGCACGTTGAGACGTGCTCCACCTCTAGGCTTCCCTAGCATGCAGACATCCTGAGGGCAGGGGACCAGAAAAACAGAAAAACCCTGCATCAGGCTCCTGAAGATGGGACTCGGTCGACCACACTTAAGGACTGGAGAGGGTTGGGGAGTCCCTCTCCTCCCCGTCCGGGGGTAAACCAAGGCAGGATGGGGCAGGGTCACTGGTACCCGGGGGGAGGTACCTGGGGCGGGACTACGGGAGCAAGCATGGCCTAGGGTTCCCAGAAGAAAGGAACCTGGTGCAGCAAGGAAGGGGGCATAAAGAAGAAATATAAAAAAAAAAAATTTTTAATTTAAAAAAAAGAGGTCTAACCAAAGCCTCTTTCAAGGCTAAAGGAAAGATCCCACTCCTTAATGAACTCCAGACTACCCCAGCAATCACAGGGCCAATCGGGTCCAAACATTCCACCAAAAGGCACGTTGAGCCTGGATCTAAATCACAATGGGTCGGCCGAAGCTTAGAGATTATCTCTACCACCTCCCCAACCCCAATCAGGTTAAACTCATCCCACACAGGAGGAGTGCTCCGACTCAACTCAGGCTGGACCCTGCAGCCCTTTCAAGAGATGTTCAACGAGACCTCAGCCCTGATGGAGGACACCTTGTCAGCAAAAAACAGAGCCAGCTCCTCACACCTTGTGCTTGAACCTATCCCACCAACACACAGACAGGCAGGGTGTAAAAGCCTGTCCACTGTGCGGAAGAGCAGAGCTGGTCTGTTTCTCACTGTAGCAATTTCCCTAGACAGAAATTCTGCCTTTTTGCGGGAAATTGCCCCCGACAGTCCGCGTAATGTGCCCTCGGGGCCCATTTGTCCTCCCCCAGACCAGATCTCCTCCAATGCCTCTCTAACCTCCGGCCCTTAGTCTTTAAATCTCAGAGATTCTCATCATACCAGGGAGATCTCAGATGAGTAGACAGAGGTCAGACACGCAAGGGTGCGATTGAGTAAAAGGCCATACCATCCGCCCCATTATAGGACACTACTGCCTCCTCCGACCTAATCGCACAAGCTGCCCCAACACCTGATAGGTCCAGCACTGCCAGAAGGTCCTCTGGGGATACTCCCCTTAATGACCGGTACTGGACCATCTCCATAGGGGCAGGACCATCTGGGGAGCCCTAAATGTGAACCCCATGGTGCTATGATCCGACCAAACCACCGGAACTACACTAAGGTCCATAATTTCCAACTCAGAAGAAAAAAACAGATCCAGTGTGTAGCCACCCAAGTGTGTCACTGTCATTACCTTTTGCGTCAGGCCCAGTGCCCCCATGCTCCCGAGAAGGTCTCTCCCAAATTTTGATAGCCCCCCGTTGACCCAGGCATTGAAATACTCCATGATCAACCACCTGGGGGACTCCAATACCAGGCCTGCAACGAGCTCCTCAACCTCTCGCAAAAAATCCCTATTGCTACATGGGGGACAATAGAGCAGGAGGACACTAAAGCTCATGCCCATACCCCCTCAGGCAGCCACACATTCAAAGGACCTTATAGGACCCATAGGCAACACCGTGAGGTTCAGGCTAGATTAAAAACAAATGGCCAACCCCCGCCTCTACTGAACCTTCCTCGGGCTGTGTATCACGGAGTATCCGGCTGGCACTGCCACCTCTAGTATTGGGGCAGCATTTTCATTTCAACAGGAGATAGCCAAAGTAACGGGGAATACAGACAGGGGAACACAAAAGGAAGGCAAGGACTAGATGCAGAAGCACCAGTGAGCCATAAGCTCATAGAGCTGGACTTTAGCAATAAAGGACAGGTAGAGGAGTGAATAGGGAAGGAAGATTGTTCCAGAGATGGGGCAGTCCATAAAGGGACACAGTCAACCCCCTTACACCTCAAAGTGTCCGTAATTTAAAAAACACATTTTATGATTGTTCACATTCTTTAGAGACTGTTGATGCAGCTGGTAGTTTGATTCTGATCCCTTTTTTCTTTTAAAAAGTAAAACAAAACTGACTGCCCACCATACTGGTGTTATCCACCAAAACATGTTTGTTTACATTTCTTGGCCAGCTCTCATTGCATCTTTCCTGGACTCAGGAACACCCCCAACACAATCTGGCCACTCATTATGCAGTGGTAGCAGAGAAGACTATTGTATCATGAGTGGCTGCACTGTGTGAGGGTGTGACTGATATTCAGGAACTATGCAGTAAGAGTAGTGCAATGATTTGAAGCAAAACGAGGTTGGTTATAACTATACATTACCATACATTTCAGTTCAAGTAAGAAAGAAGGCAGATTAAGCATCCAGCAACATCAATGAATTTTACAGAATGTAAGCAATCATAAAATGTGGGATTTTACCTAAAAATAATATGATGTAAAAAGGTTGACAGTGTCCCTTAAGAAAAGGAGGCTTGTACAACAGAGGTTTTGAAATCAGGTGGTGTGAAGAAGCAGAAATCAGAGATCCTTAGAGAGTGGGGTAGGTGGAAAGAGGTATGGTAGCAAGACTGGATTCAAGTGATAAGTAGCAAGAATGTCTTATTTCATATCACATTGAGACAGAAAAAACGGATACCAGGACTTAAAATGAAAACACTGTCAAAACAGTACAGTATTTAAATCAACATTCTTCAAAATCAAAGTCAGACACCTTATCAAATAGATTTTTAGTTAGAATGGTAAGAATAACTACAAAAGTCTGCCTAGCCATAACCATTAATAGTACTGTATGTCACAAAACAATCTGATTGAATATTTTGAACATACAGTTCAACCACACTATGCACTAAATGATTAAGCTACTGTATGTAGCAAAGTAGTGCCTGCTGCTACACCCGTGAGCCAGCAAACAGCTGTTTCAGCCTAACTGGAGCCTTAACACATTTATATCTTCTGGGAAAATGCCACTACCTTAGAGGGAATCTGTGCCTTTTAAGTTTTCCTTTTACATTGCAGATCCTCAACGCCTGATTTAGCACGATGTGTGAAAGTGTCGGTGAGCCAGTAGAGGGAAAAACTGCTCATCTTTTTAGTTCTCTCACTGTATGGATGTCTGAGAAGCCTCCTAAACACATTCATAAAAATAGTATAAACTACAAAATGGTGCAGGTCTCCTGGAAGAAATGTCACAAGTATCTTCCACACACTTAATTTACATTAGCGATATAAATACAACAGGAGTGGGGGTAAAAATGATGAGATACAGTAGAAAAGTATCTTAGCCAGTGACATCAGTAACAGCAACAACATATCAAAAAAATATTGTTGTCACTGCTGTCACAATGGATATTTTTAAAGTTACTGTCATCACAGTTGAACACTAAAAACCAGAGAGCACTTTCACAATGCTGATGACTTCACTATGCAGTGCAGCACTGAAGCATGCTGTTAAAATCAAGAAGAGCTGCAAATTCTTCGAACATATTGCAGATTAAAAAGCTATAACTTGTCAACTACTGCTGTATATATCAAATCTACAACAGCCTGACTCAAAATAGGTAATTTATCTTTTTTTTTTACTTTATGTTTATTGTTTAATAAAACATACAGTTTAGAAGTCGAGCATTAGACATACAAAATGGAATAAACAATGAGGACGACTCTCCTCTTAATATATCAGCACTGGCGACATTTCAGAGGACTAGAGGGTAAGGAGAGTCTGTTCACAGATGACACAGAAATAGGCAACAGGGTGGACACTCCAGGGGGAGTGGAGAAGATGAAGACTGACCTTAAGGCTCTAGAAATGTGGTCAAAAACATGGTGAATAAATTTTAATGCTAAGAAGTGCAAGGTCATGCACACTGGAAAGACTAACCCAGGAGGGGATTACTTCCTAGGACGAGAAAAACTGGAATCCTCCACACAGGAAAGAGACCTGGGAATCATTATAACAAATGATCTGAAAATGTCAAAACAATGTGAGAAGGTGGCACTGAAAGCAAATGATATGTTAGGGTGCATAGGCAGAGGGATTACCAGCAGAAAGAGAGGTCATTCTGCCATTCTATGGATCACTGGTGAGGCCGCACCTGGAGTACAGCATCCAGTTCTAGAGACCGCACCTTAAAAAGGATATCAACAGACTGGAAACAGTGCAGAGGAGAGCAACAAAAATGATACATGGACTGCACAACAAATCCTATGAAAAGCACCTGCGTGACTTAAACATGTATTCCCTGGAGCAGTGGAGGGAGAGGGGAGACATGATCGAGAACTTCAAGTTCCTGAAAGGTATAAACAAGGTGCAGGTTCAGGACCTGTTCCAAACCAAGAACCACTCAAGAACCAGGGGGCACAACATGAAGTTAGAGGGGGGCCTATTGAGAGGCAACACACACAAGTTCTTCTTTACTGAGAGGGTGGTGGATGCATGGAACTGCCTTCCAAAAGAGGTAGTGGAGGCAAAACCAGTGGGAACCTTTAAAAACGCATGGGACAGGTACAAGGACACCATAATGCTGAATAGCAGCTAAAGGGGGGGAGGGTAGGCTCATGGGGCAGACTACATGGACCAGATGGTCCCCTTCTGCTGTCACTTTCTATGTTTCTATATCACATATATCTGTCTACATTATAAATATACATCATTGGGGAGAAACACAACATTATACTACATAGTTAACATTTTCGAAAATGTCGCAATTAGAGTCCTTGAGTAGCATGGGAAAAAGCCAAGAAATAGTCCAATGTAAAACTTAGAAACATCTCCCGCTCCCTGGTGGAAGAATGAGAGGATGATGCCATGCTATCCTGATGTTGTGTTACCAAAGTAACAAATCCTAACAGGCAGAGCAACAGAGATTTTCTTTTAATATTAAGGCACACTAATTTTTTTTAAAGAAACTTTCAAAGAACAACCTCTCCATTAACTAGATGAACTGCAAATAGATCAGACAGCAGAGTAACCAAACACCTATGATAGAAAAAACAAAACACTAAAGTATTTTAACAGGTATTGGGGTAGGCAACAGAACTGTAAATACTGAACAGCAATTATCTGGACATGGGAGACAATCACCCCAGTACATAGCCGCAACTGAATCTGTAATTAACCATAAAGACATGCTTACCAGAGGCAAGACTAAACACCTGCCCAATAGTCCAGACACTACATACAAGGGGTTAAACAACAGTATTAATAAAGACAAAAAGTCCCTTCAAGGATCCCCATCTTCTGACTGGGAAACATCCTGCTCTGCTCGAGGCCATCTGGATGGAACATGCTTCTGCGTCCACTTCAGAGCATCTGCTGGATCAGTAAAAATAAAGATTTTGCCTTGAAAGCAGATCCAAAACCTGACGGGGAAAACTACACCATGAGGGATCTTGGCTTACCCCGTCAAACTTTTTTTTTTCTGGCAGGTAGTATAACTTAAATCTGGGTAAAATCGAACGGCCTGACCATCGTGCAGCAAAGCACCTTTCTTCCTCACCAATGCTAGGACATAGTCTTTTGTGCCCATACCATCCAAAATGACGACAACAGTACACGGTGCTTCCATGTTATTGGGCCTGTCATGAGGTGTAATTTGGTATGCCTTCTGGATACCAATCGGCCTGGTGGTTACTGTGTCTCCCAACTTAGTCTTGAACCATTCCAAAAGAAAGAGGTGGCAAGTGGTCCCCCCTTGCTACCCTTGGGCATACATACAAACATACAAATCTGCCAGCAGAAACACACCACCCGGTCTGTCAATGTCTGCCCGAGTGTGCAGCTAGCCCCCTAGATTGCAGCTGCCCCAACCCCCTCACCATCTGTCATTCTTATGACGGCCTCAGACCCCTCTACCCAGACCCTCCCTCATGCTCTGTCCCACACCATCTTAAAACTTCCTACTGTCTTACATGATACCACCCCCTCTAATAGAGCATTCCATTTAGACACCACCCTCTCTGTGAAGTAGTGCCTCTTCATCTCCCTCCTAAATCCTCCGCCCTCCAATCTTAGTCCGTGCCCCCTCATGCCCCTACCCTTCCTCAGTTCAAACACCACTTCAATGCTAGCTTTGTTTATCCCCCTCAAATACTTGAATGTTTCAATCATTTCCCCCATCCCTCCTCTCCTGCAGTGTCTACATACTCAGCGCATTCAGCCTGTCCTCGTAGGCCTTGCCCTCCATCCCTTGTAACATTTTTTGTTGCCCTCCGTTGCACACCTTCCAGTAAGTTAATATCCCTCTTCAGATATGGTTGCCAGTACTGCACATAGTACTCCAAGTGCAGCCTGACCAAAGATCTGTAGAGTGGCAGGATCTCCTCCCTATGCCTGGACAAGAAACCCCTTGTGATACAGCCCAGCATTCTGTTCACCTTAGCTGCTGCTTTCCTGCATTGAGCAGAGTTGTTCATGCTCCCTGTTACCAACACCCCTAGGTCCTTCTTTTCCTCAGTGATCCCCAGCCTCACCCATCCCAACCAACAGTCCCTCCTTGGGTTCTTTGCCCCGAAGTGCATAACATTGCAATTTTTTGCACTGAATCCCAGCTGCCACTTCTCCGACCATACCTCCAGTTTGGTTAGGTCCCCTTGTAGTTGTTTTCATCCATCCTCTTCGTTCACCACTGCCCCCATTTTGGTATCATCTGCAAATAGACTAACCCTGCTCCCAAATCTGTATGCAATATCTGAGATGAGGAGCCCAAATAGCACTGGGCCCAGCACTGAGCTCTGTGGCACACCACTCAACACCAGACTAGGTGTCGAGAGCTCTCAACCCACTACCACCCGTTGCAGCCTCCCCTGCAGCCAGTTCCTTATCCAGTTTGTCAGGGCATGCCGACAAGTCAAAGACTGGCAGCCTGCGCTTGATTTTTAAGAGTCTCCAACCAGATATGGAGGTGTGCATTTTCTTTAACGAGAGTCGTTGAGGTCCCCATGGCAGCATCAGACAGTTTGTAGCCTCAACTGTGACATTTTTGACAGACTCCATTGCTGTTTCAAGACTGACCATGCAATTAGTAAGTCCAAATTTGTCAGCCAGTCCTGCCACTGTTTGAATCAGCTGTATGGTCTTCACCCCTAGAGACTGAAGAGTCTTCTCAGCTGGCTCTTCTGTTAGAAATGTGGAAGGACCCTGGGTTGACCTCATGTTGGGAGCGCCCACTGTATGTTTACTTTTTGCTCCCTCCGGAGGGTTTTTATCCTTTCAGAGATTACCCATTATGTTCCCCTAGTATTCCAACACACTCTGCAGTAAATCAGTAAGGGATCTGTTCAAAGTAAGTTGTCTTAAAAGTAATTTTAAAGTCATGTGAAACTCCATGCTCTGAGCCTAAGGGTCCGTCTTGCTCGAGTTCTACAGCGCCCCCCCCAAAATAGGTAATTTATCATTACTTGTGAGTGGGCAGGACTTTCATAACTCACATATGGCTATGCCACTTGTGAGTTATGGTCCTGTCCCCTCATAATTTTTTCCATATTCTATTTATTCTCCCTGGCTGTGGCTGGCTTGGGTCCAGTCTGCCCTGCCCCACCATCTCCCGCCATCCACCATCTCCCCAGGCTCTCCTGCTCAGCTAGTACCACTAAGGATTGCCTCCTTTGGTGGGTCAGGAGGGTGAAGGCTGCCCCCCCCCCGAACCTAAATCCAGTCTTCCAACAGGTGTGCAAGTGATATTAATGCCTTCAGCGCTATATTTTTCTCCTATTTGTTTTTCTCCCAATCCCCCAGCTGCAGCATACTAGGGTGTACACATTCGCATGGAGGTGCGCTTGCATCCCAGGACCACAGCTCCCTCCCTCACCCCACTAGCGTCTGCTGCTCATGCTCCCATGGGCTACCACCAGACCTCCACCTGGTGGCAGCAAAGAGCCAAGACAGCACACCACCTCAATCCAGGAGAGGAGAGCTCCCAGGCGGCTGCTCAATCTTCTCCCAGCCCTGCCCCCTGACTGACACCCAGCAGCCCGTGCTCGTTCCCAAACATGGGTCACCGGCGTAGAATGAGATAAGGTGTTCAGTGCCACCAAGCCAGCAAGCTGCCCTCACACTTGAAGATAAATTGCATAGTTTGAATCAGCCCATTGTAATATATATGTGTATATATATATATATATATATATATATATATGTGTGTGTGTGTGTGCACGCATGCATAAATACAACTATATATAAAGCATACATATTTATATGTTTATATACATATTTATGCAACAGGCATCTAGATGAACAGTGCATGATAAATCCGTTTATCCACAGAGTAACTATGTCACACTCTGTTTATCTACACAGTAACTACATCACCACCACCACCGCCGCCGCCCCCCCGCCAGTCAGTTCTACTTCCAGCTCCTGCAGAGCTTCTGAGACCACATTACAGGTTGCATGGTAGGACCTCTCCATCACCACACACACACACACACACACACACACACACACACAAAGTCATTACCCTCTTTATATCCTGCAGTTACAATACAAAATGTACTTCCTCCTAACCATTTAAAAAAAAAAACATCAACACTGTGCAGCGAAACTACAAACCCCATATCACTCTCGCTCTCTCCTCCCAGCACACAGTGCTCCATCGACCTACTTGGCTGCTCTGCTCCATTCTCACTCCACAGCCTATCTCTGAACAGCAGCACACCCTCTGATCATTTAGAACCAAAAACATTACCTTTCCAAACAAAATGCAGTACTTCTTTGTACACTTCAGAGTCACCATCCACAGCTGCCAGTAACTGCTCGTGCCACTAGTGGTAGTCTCTCCAGCAACTCGTCTGTCGCACAGCAAACAGCGCCACACACTGCCAAATTAACAGAAACTAACACAGTTTTAAGAAAAAAAAACTAACAAAAAAGCTGCAAAGCAGTTTTCTGTCTGCCACAAGCTCTCCCTCGACCTTCGCTAAACTTGGACACCATGTTCTTTGAAATATTTTTTTTGCCTCAGCCAGGGAAACCACCAATCAAACTGCACATAGCAATCCAAACGTAATCTTCTTATACCACCTGCATAGCAACAGCCCATAAAAAATTGCAGTAACTTCTTTTGACAAAATAAACCCACTTTCAAAAAACAAACAAAAATGATAAGCTCGAAAACAAAAATAAACTACCACACAACCTCCTCCATGTTGCATACATCGAATATGCCGGGGGGTCAGTGTGTGATAATGCATTTATCTTGTACAGTTGCCATTGACCTCTTGTAACTCTCACTCATGCCTTCGGCACTCATGAGGTTACTTAAGGTCAATGGCAACTGTACAGGATAAATGTATTATCACACACTGACCTTCGCATATCTATATATATCTATATATATATATATAATGCAAAAAGCTGCGTTAGGGTTGAAGTGAGAAAAGTCAGGAAATTCATTGTTAGGGAGAGCACCCCCCCACACTCCCATCCTCCACAGACTGACAGACACCGGGGTGTGGCATGGGGTCGTGAGACCCAACTGTCACCCCATTCCATGTATAATCAGGTTTACACGGTACAGTAAAGGGGAACGGGGTGACAGACCTCATGACCCCATGCCACATCCCATCGTCTGTAAGTCTGTGGAGGATGGGAGTGTGTGTGTGGGGGGGTGCTCACCCCTAACGCTGAATTTCCTGACTATTATCGCTTCAACCCTAACTAATGCATTAACGCAGTTTTTTACATAGAATTTCCTTACTTTTTGGAAAAGTGTAATATAAGTAGTAAAAAACACGTATTGATGGGAGCGCGGGGCCCACATCAAGTGACCCATTACTGCATAACAATATGCATCTGTGGGAGCTCCCACTTGCACATTGCTATTCAACAGCCCTATACGGCAAGGAATCCTTGTAACACAAATTTGACAATACAGCATTAACCGTGCACCATATGAAAAAAATCCCACTTCATGCTTACTCTACCATTTGAAATCTTTTTCCAGCAGCATATATCACCTAAAGATGACCTAAACCGCCAGTAGCGAAAAATCCATATCTCGCTTCACTTTTGAGATACTGGTGCCGAAAGGTGGCATGGACATCGCAAAGTTATCCCAAGGGAAATGTCTCAACTTTGGAAAGTCATAAGTATGTAAGCAATGCAATGTTTTACACCAAACCAGAACACGTCACATCTGTAGTACACCCCCTTTGCACCCTGCAAATTTCAAGCCAAAAGTACTTACCATTTTTTAGCAGTGAACTGGCAAACTGTTGCAAATCCTTGTTCATGAGCTGTCAAAATCCCTGTTCGTGAGGGTATCCCCATTCGTAAGCTAACAAAAATCCTCGTTCGTGAGTCAATTCTCATTCATGAGATAGGAACATGTGGTCTTCCTCTCATGAATGGGGATTTTGCTACCTCACGAATTGGGATCCCTGTTTGCAAGGCAGTGCCATCTGGTTGTCCTATCACAAACGGGGATTCAAAATCCCCGGTTGTGAGAATGTGACTAGATGGCCCTCCCTCACAAACAGGGATCCCCCGTTCGTGAGAGAGCAAAATCCCCATTTGGGAGAGGAAGACCAGATGTCCCTATCTCACGTACGAGGATCGGCTTGTGAATGGGGATTTGGTAGTCTCACAAATGGGGATCAGAAGCAAGTCACGAATGGGGATTTTCAAATATACAAAAGGCTGTTTTTTGAATTATCTGATGGAAGCCAAATATGTGGTTTTGTAGAGGGCATCACCCTGAACAAAACCCATACATTTGTTTTTCCAAAATGCATCTGTGGGGCAAGTTACAACATTTTGTTTTGGGCTAAAAGTGAAAACAAGATGGCGGCTCACAAATGGGGAATTTTTCTCAAGAATGGAGATCCCCGTTCGTGAGAAAAAAATCCCAGTTCATGAGGCCCAGTTCCTTGTTCGCAACTGTGCATCTGACCAAAAGACTGAACTGAACATGCTCAGACCCCGAATTTTCAAAATTTAATAACTTTGGATCAGAATAATATTTTTTCACCAAACCAATGCTAGTCTGTTCCTTAAGGTAAGCTCTACCTACCCTGAAAATGTCAGGCTAAAACTCCAAATGGTGTGGGTGCAGGGCGATCAGGAAAATTCAGGAAACATTGGCAAAAAAGAGTGAAAAACACACTTTTTTCCATATGCCCTGCACAAAATCCGCACATCTGATCAAAACAACACTTGGTAAATCTAGAGACCTACCATACTTGACTGTGCATTCCAAATTTCATGCAAATCTGTAGAATGGTTGCAAAGTTATTAAGGTGCAGACATTGAGGTTTAACATTAAAGTGCCTACTCAACTCTAACTAGAGGGGCGCGACTGCGCCCCTATAACATATATTTCCACAGTTGTGGAAAGTGAATTAGGCTTAATGGGACAGATATGACAAAATAACAATGGTAAATATAACACACGTGAGTAATAGAGTACTAAAGGATGAATAAGTGAAAACCAACAACAGAAAGGCAAAAATATGATTTCTAAAATGGATTCTGATAATGCTGCTTTCTGACTGTCTACTAGCCATGCTTACTCACTCTACTAACAACACCTAAAAGAAGTTCCAGTATCACTTCTGTTCCACTGTCCTAACACATCACTCTGCCAATTAACACCTCACTTTCATAAGCACCAAATGAAAATCGCTTTCACCACTTGCAATTTGCAAACTCTGTTCCAAAAAATGGCATAAAAAACTGTCACACACTATTTACAGCAGTTTTTAATGCCCCCCCCCCCCATCAACACCAAGTTTTGGTACTATTAATCAATGCCATTACAGTTTCATGTGTATTAATCTTTACTACCATAACTACCCATTTTATAAGTGCAATAAGACATACCTGGGTGATGGCAGTAGTGCAATGAATGCACACTTAGGGGCATGAAGACATGCTGCGTGTAGCATTGTGCCTTACTACACCTCAGGGGTGTGTGTTCATTGCACTATTACCAACTCACAGTCATGTCTTATTGAAATAGGAACTATATTCAAAGCAGTGGTTGCTAGGTTTGTTGCTAGGTTTTACAGTTATCATGATATCATTGCACAGTGTGGAGGGACACATGAGGTTAGGAAAATGTGTGCTGTATGGACTGTGAATGGAAAAATGCACTGTAACCTCTTTACCTATTAGTCGGGTGCCAGCAAAATGTTATGTAGAGCAGATCCTGGTACCAGGGCTTGACAAATTTTAAAATTAGGTACTTGTCCACGGACAAGTGGCTTGTCAAAAAGTAGTTGTCCTGGTGCTTGAGTTGGTAGTCCAGGTATAAAATGGCATATGTTTTGTGGAAAGTATAAAAATACAGAAAACCTAACCAGATTTATTGTAGTATCAGTTATATAGTGTTGTAATGGACAAAAAGGAGAATAATATGAATTTTGTAATTTTTTGGGGGGTCAGGATGGAGAGGAGGATTGTGACAGAATTAGCAGCATGGGGTGCCAGCAGGCACAGTCAGTGAGAACATCATGCAGCAGACAGTACAGCAACAGCATCAGGAAAAGTTATGGTAGGAGGTCTGAGCATGCTCCAGTCAGAGCATCATATTCACTGTCATCATCATCATCATCTAGTGACAACTTCAGGGACATTTTCATGTGAATTAGCATCGGCAGAACTAGTGGCTGAACTAGCATGCCCATGGCCATGAATGTGGCATGTGTCAGGACCAGATAGTAGCCAGTGGTTGATAGCTTGATCCGGATTAAAGCAGTCTAATGCAGGACCTTCAACTAACTGCTATTTGCAGAAGTGACTGGAGTGTGTCAGCAGCCAAACTTGTTCTTATTTTTGTTTTTATAAGATTCTGAATGGAGAATACTCTCTCACATTTAGCTGTAGACACACTCATAGCCAGTAACATTTCTATTAGATCAAGGATGTAAGCAAGCTGGGCCGGTCTCTCTTGCAGTAGCCGTGAATATACTAGCATATATGGCTTATCAACTGCAGACTTAGGCATTGCTTTGAGTGCAGAATACTCCCTTTGTATACTGGTTATGTGATCTTCAGAACAAAAGTTGCAAAAGTAGTCTAATAAATTATTTAACTCAGTTGTGCCTAACTGCGCAAGTTCTTCTCATGACAGATCAAAATTTTTGAAATCTAAACAACGGAACCATTTTAGAGGTTCCTCCGAGAAATTCTGAAAACGCTGGTCAATGTAAGATACTGCTGCATCTATTAAACTATGCAGCTGAGTACTAGTCATGAAATTTACTTCTGGACAGTTCCCTTTGAAGGTAAAATGAACAATCTTGTCCTCAGTGCCACGTTTTGAAATTAGATAGTTCATGCATTTCTCTGCAGGATTATATTGGGCTAGAAATGATGTCATAAACTTTCCAGGTCTTATTTTTAGCTCCGTCAACTGGAGTAAGCATGTCTCGACGAGTTGGGAGACTTCTAAAATTAGCAAGTCATCCTTTTGAAATTCCAGTGAGAGATTTTTCAATATTGGCAAAAACTCCTGAAGAATAAACAGTGATTTTACAAACTGTACTGAGTGTGCATCTCTTAGAAGGGCCGTTGCTTTTGCACCATCATCACCAGCAGAGTTTGCGACATGTTCGAGATGTTGAACTACTGTGAGCAGGTTGACTTGAACAGCATGAACTGAATGGGTCTTACTTGCAAGCCAATGCACTTGTTTTATTGCACTGAAATGAGCCAGTTCAGTGTGTATGACATCTGCTATTTCCTGTCGTTCCCTAAGTTTCTTGGGGCTGTAGCAGTAAAATTTAAAAATTCCTTTCAGGGTGTTTTCTACTTTTTGAACAAAGGGATATTTTTGCATGACATTGAGAACTGCTAACTCCAGTTTGTGGGCTACGCAGTGCATGGGGTATTACAGTGGGGACATGCTGTCTGATTTTTGCTATGGTGCCACCTGTATGGCCCATCATCACACTGGTACCATCAAAGTTGGCAGATACGAGAACCGGTCCAGGCTTGCTCACATTGTTAATGTCAGCAAAAGAAAGATCACCGGGCTCCAGCGCAGAGCTTATTGCTTTAAAAACTCCATCTGCGTGAGCATGTTCTAGAGGAACAGCTTTAATTAACACTTTCCCACTCTACTAT
This sequence comes from Neoceratodus forsteri, assembly GCA_016271365.2. NCBI lineage: Eukaryota > Metazoa > Chordata > Ceratodontiformes > Ceratodontidae > Neoceratodus > Neoceratodus forsteri. The sequence continues at coordinate 400,258,815 of CM028136.1, read as the reverse complement.
GCTTGCATTTGTACTGCCATCTGCATGAAAGGTAATGAAATTTGTATTTTTGACAGTCTGGATCTGTGTTTTAGACATGACAGCTGATACTGAGTTACAGAAATCTCTGGCCCGTTTACCATTTGCATAATTGCTGCCGAGTTTAACACCATTTTTTTCTTGCAATGTGCAAAGCCACTCCATATCTGAGAAAGGACGTACATTTTTAGCCGAGGAATATGCGGTGTTAAATAAATGCCTCATTTTGTTTTTGGTGGATTCCACCAGCTGAGAAAATGCGTGATATATTGCTGTTTCACATATGTTAAAGTTGACTGCACATTGACTAGTTTCATGACTGTGCTGGTTTGCACAACTTATATGTGAATTTGATTTTTCATGGGCTCTCTCTGACTCAACTCTGAAATTATATGAACCAGTGGCAAACATGTTAGGTTTTTTTGAATAAGCAGGAGTCGCAAGAGTGGGATAGTTCTCACAGACTGAGTAGTACATGATGCATTTTTGGTCATCATACCTTAACCAGGTATACTGATTTAGCCAGTGGTGCTGAAACGTTCTAGCCCTTTTTTCAACATCATATTTTTTATCTTTACTTCTTTTTTCAGACCTTAGGTTTGTTGTTTCACTTTCCTCATCTAAAACCAAAGGCCACTTTCTGCTGCTGCTGTCATTTTTCTCACTCATTTCAGAAACTGGTATGGTCAAGTTAGATTTATCATCACCTGTTATGTCTACAAATACAGACCCAGACTGAGACTCATTGTTTTGGTTGTTTTCCTGTCTAGGGCCGGGGGGGGGGGTGCTGGTTAGGGCTAGTTTTCAGACTATAAAGAAGGCGGCTCTGGCTCCTCTTTACTTTTTGTTCCTGCTGAAGAAAATGACATGAAGGATTTTTTTCCCAGTCCAAAGGGAAAATAGAGTAGTTTGCTTTGGCTTATTTCTTTGCATTTTTTTTTTACTTTTATGCAACTGTGAAGATATTGTTGTGCACAATAACATTTTATTTTATGTTATCTTTGTGTGTGTTGTGTACTTTTTTAACAATTAGGTTAAGCTGTTGTGCTTATGCTTACAACACAAGAGGGCCAGGGCCTGGGCAGGACAGAGTAGGTGGGAGGAGTAAGACCGGGAACCCCAAGTACTAGTACTCTGCAGTTGTTCACTTCCCCAAGTTCCTCTATCCTCACAGGACAGGTTAGGTCTCACAGCCAGCCACACACACACACACACACACACACACCCCTCCACCAAAGTACTGCAGCACGCTAGAGGGTTATTTTTTTTCTCTAGCACCAAAAAATGTTTTTTCCCTATGTATAGTTTATTTCTAATAAATCCGCATTGTTCCCCAAGTTCCTCTACTCTGTCTGGGCGGCTTTGGTCTCACAGCCACTCACACCCCCCAACTCCACCAAAGTAGCTAAGTTAGGGTTATTTTTTTCTGTAGGAAACTGGGCAGGTCACCCCAACCACTTCACTCCTTTCCACATAACACCTCTCTCCCAACACGGCCCACACAGACTGAGTTGGCTCCTCTTGGACCTCTTATTTAATTTCTGTAGTCTACTTTTTTTAAATAGCTTTCTAATTTTTTTTTATGTTTTTCACAAGCCAGCTGGCCACAGGACAGGTCACCCCAACCCTTTCACTCTTTTCCACACGACAACTCTCTCCCAACACAGCCCACACAGACCGAGGTAGGCTAGGCTCCTTTCTCTTATTATATTTTCTTTAGTCTTTTTTAATAGCTTTCTCTTTTTCTTTTAAAGTTTTTTCACAATCCAGCTGGCCACAGGTCAGGACACTGAGCAAGTCACCCGACCCTTTCACTCCTTTCCACACAACAACTCTCTCCAGCCCACACACACTGAGGTAGGCTAGTTAGGCTCCTTTCTCTTATTAAATTTTCTTTAGTCTTTTTTAATAGCTTTCTCTTTTTTTTTTAATGTTTTTTCACAAGCCAGCCAGCCACAGGTCAGGACACCGGGCAAGTCACCCCGATCCTTTCACTCCTTTCCACACAACTCTCTCCAGCCCACACACACTGAGGTAGGCTACGCTCCTTTCTCTTATGTATTGATTACTTTAACTTTGTTTATTTATGTCTACTTGTTAGATATGAAGGATGAAATGTATTGTTGATAATATCTGTTTATTATGGTTATGATAGGAAGTTTTAGAATGTTGTACGATACTTGTTCATGTCTATTGTTAGATTATAAACGCTTTGTAACCTTGTACGAATGTGAAACAAGACTACTTTGTAAATAGGCCTTAGGACCTAAAGTACTACCCTGTCTAAAAATAAATATTTTTACTACTGCTACTATTTATTTAATGTTCTTTAGTCTTTTTTAATAGCTTTCTCTGTTTTTTTTTTTATGTTTTTTCACAAGCCAGCCGGCCACAGGTCAGACACCCGAACCCCTGCCTTCACTCCTTGTCTCCTTTCCACACAACACCTCTCTCCCAACACAGCCCACACAGACTGAGGTAGGTTCCTCTTATTTAATTGTCTTTAGTCTTTTTTTTTTAATAGCTTAACTTTCTCTTTTTTTTATGTTTTTCACAAGCCAGCCGGCCACAGGTCAGGGACACCCCAACATCTTCACTCCTTTCCACACGACACCTCTCAGTCTCTCCCAACACAACCCACACAGACTGAGTGAGGTAGGCTTGGGCTCCTCTTATTTAATTTTATTTTTCTTTCTTTAGTCTATTTTTTTAACAACTGTCTCTTTTTTTATGTATTCCACAAGGCAACAAAGTCACCCCTTCATCAAGCTTTCACTCCTTTCCATACTGTCTGTAAAGGCTTTTCTTTTTTTTATTACTTCCTTTCCTTATTACTTTTTTTCTGTATTTCTTTTACACAAGCAAGCTGGCCACAGTACAATGGGCAGCAGGGCAGGTAGTCAGTCACACCGTGGTGTCACCCAACGCATGCCACACACCCCTTCACTCCTTTGCTTTCCACACAATCTGCCTGCAAGTCAGCTGAGCCCTCACACAGGCTGTAAGGTTGTTCCAAATATATATATATATATATATATATATATATATATATATATATATATATTTACAATTTGTTCTTTTTTACTGCCTAGTAAGTCCTTGACCTCTATTAGCTTACTTGCTTGCTTTTAGTATATCTTTTATTTAGTTATTACGTTAAGGCAAGCCAGCCTCTGGACACTGCAGGTCACAATGATTAGTAATTACTCCTCTTCACTCACATTCACACAGTTAAGTTTCAGTTCAATTTTGTATTTTAACTTGCCTTAAAAGTTATTTTTGTCTGCCCTGAATGAAGCAAGTCATTTAAACTACTGTGCCCCACTGCCCCTGGCTGCTGAATTAGTCTTGTTCTTAGCTGTTTCTGTCTGATATGATTTTTTTTTTTAATTCAGCTCCAGTCTTGGGTGTTCCTCCATAGTAGTTTAAATAAGTTTTCCCAACTACTCCCACTTCAAATTCTGTTGTCACACAAGTGACAAATGTCTCAATTATTCACCAGTCCTGCGACTGACCAAAGGCACTTTTACACACGCAGTCTTACAACGGAATAAGCGTTACAGAAGGACCGTACCAGTCCATCCCATGCTGTCTAAATGCTTTCTGTTCCGTTATAAAACAAACGTTCGCCTGAACTGCATTCCCTGGCGTGGGTTTTGTCCAGCGTGCTGCAGCAGCTGCAGTGTAAGCGCCCATTCCGCTCAAGAACCCAGCTCTTCAGTTATCGCGTCACAGCCACTGTTCTACCCGGCAAGGAGTACTGCACCGATATGGAGGGCTGGGCAATGTTGTGGTGAAACAGGAGCTCGTCTAATCAGGACGTGAAGCGCAACAGGCTGTATCGACGCCGGACAGGTAACGCTGGTTTTGGTACAGTAGTGCATGTGTAAAAGCGCCTCAAGTCAACAAACCCCTCCACCAAAACTGTGTGCACTGCAGAGTGTTCAAGTTCAAGTTCAAGTTTATTGCAGGAAAACTCCATTGAGCAAGCTCATTCACAAGGAGGTCCTGTGACATAAACACTTAAAGTACAAACACAGATAGGTAATAACAGTATATACAAGAAATACACGTTACATGATGCAGGCTGGATATACATACAAGGGTACCACATAGGGTAACCGCAGGTGGTAAACACTGATATGAGACAGGGAAGCGACTTATAGGTCGCATACTGATAAATGAAACATGATGACTGGTGTGATTTGATTTAATCAAATCAAATCAAATATACAGTATTTTGGCAGCTAGGACAAACAACAGTCTACAACTGATATGGGAGGGAGGAGAGATTTGATAGAGTAGCAGTGGAGCGTAAGCAAAGATAAAGCCAGGAGTAGAAGGGAAGGAAAGCAGTTAATATGACAAATCAATTATACCTTACCAGTGGATAAATATGGCACACATGGGGAAGGAAGAGACTTAATGACAGTTACAGGTGTCTTTTATTTTGGCTGAACTTAGCGATTTGTAGAAGTTTATTGAAACTGTGCTAGTTAGTTTCAGTACGGTTTGTAATTGGTTCCAAATGGAGGGAAGGGCATATGCAATAGCACGTTTACCAAAGGAAGTCCGCGTCCTTGGTATGTCAAGCATAATAAAGTCAGATTTTCTTAACGAGTATGTACTATGTGAGATACTAATAAGGGAAGAGAGATAGCTTGGCAATTTCTGCAGGAGCAGTTTAAGAGTCCATAGCCCAGCATGGAGCAGGTGTCTAGTAGTAAGGGATGTCCAACCAACAGCTGCATATAAGTCACGGCAGTGGTGACAGTTGGTAATGAACCGTACGCATGGTGATAAAGGATGTCCAGTTTACTTAGATTTGCAAGAGTGGTGGAGGAATAGATTACATCGCCATAGTCAGTAGGGGAGAAAAGTGGCCTGTACAAGCTTGTTTGAGTTTCAAGGGGAAAAGGGCCTATTTCTGTAGAGAAACCTAACCTTGCTTTTAACCTTCTAGAGACATCTTCGATGTGGTCACTGAAAGATAATTTATTGTCGATCCAGATACCTAGATATTTAAATTGGTTACAACTTCCAGAGGCTCGTTTAGCGTGGTGACAATGAAGTCTTGGAGAGTATTGGGGGCTGAGACAGCACTGCGGAGAATATCATCGCTTTAGTCTTCTTGGCATTGAGCAGAAGCTTTGCCTTTATTAAATTATGCTCAAGTTGTGCAAGTCCGCTTGAAGCACTCCCTTGACTTCAGATAACGATGAGCCAGAAGTATACAACACAGTATCATCTGCAAAAAGTGCAGATTGGACTAGATATGTTAGCATCTAAGTCATTGATGTACAGAGAAAACAAGATAGGGCCTAAGATGGATCCTTGGGGACTCCTCTTGCAACTGGCAGGCAGCAGAAAAAGCTTCCGCCTTTACTTTTTGGAATCTTCCAGTTAGGTAGCTAGAGAACCACTGGGTGGTATGGTATGTGGCACCCAACTTTGCAAGGCAATTGACTAATAGTTTGTGATCAACAGTATCAAAAGCTTTGCTGAGGTCCAAAAGACTGCACCAGTTACCTTCTTAGCATCTATAGCAGAGATCCAATCATTGGTTACTTTTTGCTAGTGCAGTGATTGTGCTATGATTAGCCCGGAAGCCAGATTGAGCTGGGTTAATGAGAAGGTTTCAAGTGAGATTTTAACTGAATATGGATCAGTTTTTGAGAACTTTAGAAAGGATAGGCAATATGGAGATAGGCCTATAGTTGTTTACATCGATGGGTCACCAGATTTAAATAGAGGAGGATATGTGCTGATTTCAGCAGGACGGCACAGCAGCAGATGTAATGGAAGATTGAAGATGTGGAGAATTGGGGCAGTGAGATGGGCATAGCCTGACCTTAGGAAAAAGGGTTCCAAGCCATCGTCCCTGCACTTTTGGTGTCTAAGTTAGAGAAGAGAATCTTCTACTTCTTTATAAGTTATCTGGCGCAGTTGGAAGGGACTGGGTCCAGGACTAGATGTGGCGGGAGGGGTATGCTGGCTCACCGCAGCACCAGCATAAGGTGACGAGTCAAAACTAATCCAGCTGTGGCAAAGTGGGAGTTAAGTTCCTCCAGGATTAGGACTTGTTTTCACAATCTTGCCACTTACTATCTTTGTTGGGACAGAGGGGCCATGGGCCGTTCTTCTATAGCTTTGATAGTCTTCCATATTTTATGAGGGTTACCTTTAGCTTGTTCGAGAGTAGAAATATAACAGTTAGCTTTAGCAGAGCGAAGTTTTTCACACAGTTATTCCTGGCTGTTCTAAAGGCCTGCCAATCCGAAGATTCTTTGAATGTCTAACTTAGCCCAGAGCTTATCTCGAGCTATAAGGGCTGCCTTGAGATCCGAGGTGAACCAGGGATTGAATTGTTCCACTTTACTTTGATGAAAGGGGCATCTTATTTATTATTGTAGTGAGTTTGTCATTAAGGATGCAAGCTGCCTTGTTGACATCTTTGGCTAGGTAAAGATCTTGCCATCTGATCATGCTCAGGTCAGATAGGAAGTTTACTGCACTGAATTTGAGAAAGGATCTTTTTGTTATAAAGATGGGTTGCGGCCGGGCCTTAATTTGAGATCAAGCAACAATTCCATGATTGCTCATGTCGTTGTGAAACACTGCCAAATGAGATATTTTGTGTGGATGGGTGGTTAGTACCACATCTAGAATGGAACTGTTGGCAGTACTTAGAGTGTTGTTCCGAGTAGGTTCTCTGACTAATTGCCCAAGACCTAGCTCGTCACAAAGGGATTTGAGGCCATGTGATTTAGGTGACAGCCAGTCCATATTTAGATCTCCTAGAAATATTGTTTCAGTTTTGCATCTGCGAACATGGATTTCAAAGATTAAGGACTTCATCACCACCAGGCGGGAGTCTGTAGCCACCTAGGATAGTGATACATTCCGAGGAGAGGAGATGAAGGCTCAGCGAAACTAACTCAAATTCCTTGGCTAGAGACTTGCAACTAATATTGGTGACCAAGTACTTAGATTTGGCATAGATAACCACACCCCCGGCTCTAGACTCTCTATCTGCTCTAAATAAATTGTAGCCCTGCAGTGATATTTGTTGATCAGTGTTCGTCTTTTTTAACCACGACTCAGTAATTATGATAAGGTCTGGGTTAACGTGTGCAGCCCAGGCTTGCAGCTGAACAAGTTTTTTAGGCAGGTTTAAAATGTTGACCATCATCATTTTGAGACCTGTGGCCTCAGCAAAATCGATAGGCGAGGTAAGTTATGGGGGGGGGCCAGGGTTGAGCTCCACATTTCCTGAGCAGAGAAGAAGCATAAGTATAACTTTCTTTAAGGAGCTTATAAGAATGGAGACTGCTTTTTATTTCTTTGCGGCAACCCATATCGTGCTGAGCAAGAGGCGCGCCACTGTAATGACAGTTGATTGTGAATATAAGTGCTTCGGTAGACATAGTGGTGAGGACAGTAGCAAAGGGTGTGGGCTAACCGGGGAATAGGCTAAAAGGAGAGGAGAATGACAGAGTGTCTGCACGGTAGACTGTTATAACATTAGGTATTGATAAGGTACATTGGAGAACTGAATTGCATTGAGGTACTTGAATTGCACTGTATTGCTGAAAACTCTGCACCTTAGGAGCAATAAAACATAATAAGGAGAGCCATGGTCCCAGATTGAGTGGTCTCGTGATTTGTATTAGTGCAATATTTTCTAGGCAAGAAATTTGCCCATCATGGTACCCATTTAAAACATAGATGAGAAAATACAGCAGAAAGGGGAACAAGGAGATCAGGAGCAGCTTAGTTAGTGGCCATCCACCCTTCAGACTCAAGTCCCCTTGTAGCAGAACCGGGAAAGAAGTAGAATGATAATACAGGCCATGTTGCCCACGAAAGAATACGGTGATTTATGTAGAAGACCAAGAATCCCTCTAGTGGCAGGTCTGTATAACCTGCTAATGGAAAACTAGCCACTACTACCGTCTATGAAGTAAATATATGAGAAGACAAACAGTCTCCGTCGTCCGTCCTCTGTTTTGTTTCAGTTTTCCCCCTGTTAAATGTTTTATATCATCAGCAGGTATTATTTAGATCATGCTTCAGAAATTGTTCATTCCTCCTGTTGCCACTGATAATGAGATTTTGCAACGAACAAACCCCCTCTCCCAAAACTGCATGCAGTCCTTTTGAAGTGGAGACTCAGACAAAACACATAACCACGGTCTCCCCGACTACTTCCTCTTTTTTTGCTCTCCACTCTGCACACTTCCAACAATTATAATTTCTTTTGTATATTCATACTATTGAACTGCATGCCAGAATAGGCGCTAGCTCTGCACTGTGACCCAACCACTCTGCTGCCAAGTACAAAATGGAACTCTCCCACGCAGTCTCCTGCTACTGAAGGATACCACCTCCCACCCCTTCTATCGCCTCTGCCAATTACCAGGACTGACAGGTACTCTCCTCTTTAGACTGGTTGGCTCACACTGTCAGTCCTGGTTACTCCAAAGCTCTTTGTCTCCTGATAGGTGGGAAGTGATCTGGAGGTAGGGTCTGACTGTCGCGCTATCACAGGCTCCCGCGCTAGCTCCACCTCCTGTCTCCCGGCTGCTCACAGCTTAGTGCCCCTGGCTGCACCACCTAATTAACTTGTCTGCTGGCATGTGATCGCTCCAAGAAAAGGCATCTGGCAGTGCTGCAGCGGCACCTAGTGGACAGTGGGCACAGCGCAGGTAGGAAACTAAAAACTTGCAACAACAAAAAAAAAAGGATCTGACTGCTTCAAGTGTGCTTGTCCAACTGTCATTTCTTGTAGCCCAGGACATTGGGCTATGGGATTTGTGTTTCAATACAGATCATTCTAACATCCAGTCTTTGTTCATGCTGATACCCTAGACTTGCCATATAGTTGCTACAGTAGTGCTCCACTTTTTGTTTTTGTAACTTCACTAGATTTTGTATGAAAAATCTTGAAGTGGCACATCAGGGACCCAATATTCAAAAGTTTGTCCAGTGGGCAAATAGACTGTGCACGTTTTGCATGCCATTTGCATGCTCCTGCTATATGCAAATGCCTGATTAGAGGATGCAAACTGGAATAGCATAGAGCAAAATGATAATCTATGCACTAGGCAAAGAAAGGGTGTGTGTACATGAATACAGGCACTGTGCTATATTCAGCATATTAGCGCCACGCAAAGTGCATTTGCATGACACATAGTGTGGGGCAAGTTACCGCTCAGAAAAAAGTAGTCTTAACTCTGGGCAAAACAAGTATGGAGAGGGCCATGGACACAGCAGCATCAGAGCTGTATGCAACAACAGCATCATGATGCACCTGATGACTACAGTCATTGGGCAGGAAGAGAGGGCAGAAAGCCACCCTGGGCCACTCCATATACCATGGAAGAGATATGCTGCAAACTAATGGTACCAGCTGTGAGTCCTAGCATGGCACTCTGGCAGTGCCCAAGACACCTTCATGTGGCACCAGTCCCAACTCTGCGAGACAGTTGAGGGTGGCCTATTACCCAGTAAACACTCTGTCGGCGAGTACATGCAGCACCCCCCATCCCTCCATAGGGGGTACACCAATACAATACAGCACACACATGCTGCACTGAGAGGAGGGAGGGTAGTGAGGGGAGGGTGTACAGGTGCCCAGGATGCACCACATTGTAGGTGGTCCCACATGGCTGGGATCATCCACCCAGTGCACATGTTCCAGTGATGGGAATGCCCATGACATCATTGGGCCTATATGATGGTATGTGACTGCCCCTCCGGGCACATACCGCACACCTGTACATGCACTCTGTCACTCATTGCTGGCCATGTGTGTGGTACTATGAGAATCTCATGCCATTGGCACAGTGTATGTGGGTCACAAGACAGTACGACAGTCTTGCCCACTGTTGGTACACACCTGCAGTTGGGCTTGTCAATGCGTGGACAGCAGCATTCAATGTTACCTGACACACAGCATGCATTGATGTGTCCCTCACAATACTAGCTACCCATGGTACTGTAGTGTATGATACACACTGTAGCAGAAACAACAATATGTCTATGGCATGCAGCACAACCACCCATGCCTGTGGTGCTTGTCCCCTGGGGCACAATAGTCTGTGCTGCTGTGCACAAACCCAGTGGCTACCAACTTGTAGTTCCGGTCTGACATACAGGTGGTGCTGTGTGCACCCTGAAATAGCCCTGACAATCTATACATGGAAATGCATGCAAATCAGGCCATAATGACATGCCAATGTGGCTGTTTGCCCTCAGAATGCCTAAGTAATCTCATCTGTATATCCATTTTGAATATGGCAAAGTTTTGCTCCAGACAAACGTGTTTGCGCTGGGCAAGCATGTCTGACCCTAAGCGCGGCTCAACAGTATTTTGCCTGCACTGTTGGTTGCAGTTGTTATGCACCACTTCTTCGCTAGTGCCCACAGTGGCCACGTAGTTCACCTGTGCCTGAATCCACCTCTGCGTGAACTGGGCTGCTGTTGCTTTTGCACTGCCCAGTTGCTATATTCAGAGCTGTCTTTGCTGGGCTGTCGTTGCACTGCACTCATAGTAATGGTTGCCCACCTTCATTTGCATGCTATATTCAGCAGTGTTTGCCCCTAGGCTATTCCTTTGAATATTGCATGCTATTGGCTGTGGGCTAAATTTGCCTGCCGGGCACTGCAAATTTTGCCCACGGGCAAAGTTTTGAATATTGGGCCCCGGATGTGTTATCTTCATACAATAGTTTTCTGATATGAAACACAAACTGGACCATGATGAGGATACTATGCACTACAGTTCTAAACACTAGTATTCAAACATTGTCATATCCTGGTTTAATACTACTTTCTGACAGGCCGGCCCTGTAGTGCTGAGGGTTGAGACACTGGACGACACACCTTCCGCCACGCCGGTGACCCTGGTTCGGGAGCGAGCCTGGATCATCGGGGTTTGGCAGGGGAGGACAGGATTGAGTGTCTGGAGGTCTGCTCTCCTGTCCTGGGAGGGAGGGGGACCTGATCCCATACTCTGGTGGCTCCTGGCAGTAGCTGGGGGGCACAGCAGCATGTGATCCAGCAACCTAGGGGACTGGCTGTGGCAACAATCCTGTAGGTATGCACGGGTGTGTGCATGCCCACGCTGGATGCACTGCACATCCGAGCCTAAGGGGAGGGATGAAAAACATGAAGACCCCTGGCTCTCAGAGGAGGCAACAGCAGCCCAAGTGGCTTCAGCCCACATTCCCAACACTGGCCTTTCCTGGCTCGTCTCCCCCCTGCCTCATCCTGCTCCTGGCCTGGCTGTCTAGATTTCAGACAAGGACACTCGGTAAGTGGCTGGGTGGCCCCACCCCCTGGGAGTATAGATCTGGGGGGGCCAGCTGTGGTCAGCGAGCGAGGGTGGGGTGTCCAGCCGGGAGGTTTCACGTGGGCAGTTAGCAGCTGTAGCCAAGTGGGTTCGCCTGAAAGATGCCCTGAGAGGCTAGGTAATAAATAAAGAGTACAAAAAAAAAATATACTACTATATGACATTAAACCTTTGATGCTTCTGTTCCAGAAAATCTGAGAGTTTATTTTACCCCCAAGATTGGCTGTCATGTCACGCAAAACCAATCCTGGCTAGAGTGTTTTAGTACCAGTTCTGAAAGGCTATTTTAATTTTGATGTTTGTATTTTTTTCTCCTAAGCATTTCTGGGTTTTATCACTGATACATTCATTCACTGCACCTTCACTGTGACCACTGTACAGCAGTTAATGTTTATACAGTTATCGTCATGATAACTCATCCATCTGGATTACTGATGATTCAATAGCACTCACCGTGAAATGGTGGGCATTATAGAGCAGCTTTATTTAGAATGGGAAGAGTGGGAGGAATATGTAACAATCCACACTGAGGCTGCAATGACTGATCAAGCTATAAGTCTTCAAATAAATGTGAGGAAACAGTGGGAGACCTACCAGTCCTTTTGTTTTTGTCCACATAACAGTATTTCAGTTCATAATCTTTTAACAATTCATGAACTTCCTGAAAGAGAAAAAAAAAACAAGCATATAAGAAACAATATCTGGTTAAAGAACTCTCTTGTTTTGCTAGTCCACACATACCTTATTAAATATAAAATTACTTTTTGGGGAAAAGTGAGTTCTATAAAATGAACAAAGCAAGAACTAAACAAGTCGGGCCATCCAACAGTAGAAGAGTCTCATGTCACCATAAAATATCATAGAAGGAGATTCTGAATAAAAATTAACATTACTGTGTTCTAATATGTTCCCATAAGGTCCTAGGAATTTTTCCCATAGAACAGAATTAGAAAAGCTCTTTGGAAAACAGGACAAACCTTTACGAAATCACAACTTGCTTAATCCCATATATACTGATAGGTAAGTGTGGTATATAAGGAAATATATCTATTGAGAGGGCTTATCAGATAACAAGGCCACTAATCCGAAGGGTGAGAGGCATTATTGTCTGATTAGCCACCAAGATGGGTATAAGAGTATGCTGGACTTACCCATCAATTTATTTTTTCATTTATTTTAACCAGGATTTGTTTTACCCCCAAACACCTGCACTTGTGCACCACACATAGCTGCCTCCATCCTACCTTGAAAAGCCCCACAGGTAGGACCAGATATGGAGAATGTACCCCCCCCCCCCAAGACAGCATTCTTGTCATCTGGCAGTGGATAATGGAGGCACAAAACTAAGATGTGTTGGCTGGGGTCCATCGTCTACATGCATTGGGGCCATTTGTTTTGTTTTCATTCTCCTCTCTCTGGGATGACAACCTTGCCGACACCAAGCGCATGCATGTACACAAACTGTGAGGTTGCGTGGCATCAGTCTGTGTCCCACCAACCCAAAGGCACACCCCTACCTATAATGCCACCTGTGGTCACCCAGCTGGCACTGTAGCAGCAATGTGACACAGTCTCCCTCCCAGAGAGGGTGAGCATTTTTATTTTATGTATTTGTTGACTGGGTAAGTACACTGGTTCAGGGACTGTTTACAGGTATGACCTGGGCCCTCTAGGTGGCACATACAGACAGGTACATCATAATTCAGAGACAGATCAAAATATAGAGATAAAGTAGAACGCCTGCAGCGATGTAGGACGATTTGGTTACTGTAGTTTCGAGATTCTGAAATGAGGGCCTTACAAGTAGTACGGTAACAATTAATTCACAGATGCACTGATTACAGGCCATGTGTGTCACACATATCTTGACATGGATAGAGAGCGATATAATGACTTGAGGGTACAACAACTGTCTGTCTTAGCAGTTACAGGCCGCTGGTGTGTCCCCTAAGTGCTTTTTGAAGGTCCAGGGGGACTCAAGATTTTGGATGTCATCTGGAATGGTATTCCAAACTTTAGATGCTGCCCACAAGAAGGCTCTTTACCCTATGTCAGTAGATGCCCTGACATACAGTATTCCAGCCGCCTGTTAGAGGAGGACTGCAGAGAATGAGAGTTTTGTTTAAGGAGTAGCAGACCCACCAGAGCTGATTTAGAACCCTCATGAAGTGATCTGCATATGAAGGACCCTAGCTTTAGGTTCCTGCGAGCTTAGGGAGGGAGCCAACCTAGTGATTGATATAATGTACAATGATGTGTGTTGAAAGGGGCCTGTATGATAAACCTGCAGATATTTTTGAATGCAGTGTTTAAGTGATTTAGGAGCTGAGGTGAGGCCATGGACATGATGGGAAGGAGGGTGCCCCTCCCTATTACTAATTCCGCTAAATCCCCCCATCCAGCCCCTTGTGCCAGTGCATATTCCAGAACCTCAGCTGGTGTCGCAAATGGCAGACCTACTGCTGCACTGATAGCTTTGTTTTATATAATACATTGGGCTGGGCATTTGTGCCTTTACAGCCACTTTTTCAATCATTTACAGATTTGTATGTGTCCATTTTTGTCCTCCTATGTTTCCATAATGTAGTGGCATTTGGCCCTTGTAGGTTTCCCTAGTATCTGGTCCCCCTATATAAGAGGAGGTGTCTATGGCCATCTGTCCTTTTAGTTTGTTGGTGGTGTCATGTTCCACAGTTGTTTTTGTCAGCCTGGAGTAGTATGTTTTTTTTCCGTTAATTTCTTTCTCCTTCATCCCCTATAGAGCTCCCTCTTGCCAGGACGCCCAGCTCCGTCTCCTGCTAACATTACCCCTTGCTTTCCCCATGGTGAAGCGGCGATCACTCTAACCTGCTGGTTCGGATCCGCGAGGGCTGTTGCTATCGTGGAGTGGAGCCTGCAGCTCGGCAGTCATCCTCCAGGGGCCATTTTCCATTTTCTCTCCCCGCGTGGCACAGGCATGCAATGCCGCCCAGTGACCCGGGCTTTCGCCCGTGCTCCCACACACAACATGTCGGGTGACTGCCTGTAACCACGCCCCTATGTGTGAGCCACTGGTGTCGACCCCAGCCTCCGCTAGGGGTCAGGCATGCAGCGGACTCTGTCCCAACCCCTTCCCAGGAGAAGAGAGCTGTCTTCCAAATGCTCGATCCTCTCCCTCCCTAGCCGACCCCCGATGGCCTGCTCGCACTGCGAACACGGGTCGCCGGCGTGGCAGGAGGTAAGGCATGCTGCCTCAGCCCTCCATGCCACTGGGCTGGCAGGAGTGGTATGTTTGATTGAGAGTACTGTTTGTGGTCAGTAATGGCATATATCATCTGGAGTTCCAGGATTCTGTATATCATATGGAGTTCCAGGATTCCGTACATCATCTGGAGTTCCAGGATTCTGCAGTCAGGAGCTGTGTGTGTCATCTGAGCTGCTGGATTCTGTAATTTGAAGTGGTTGAGAGCTGTGTGGAAGGACTGGTATTGATGGAGATAATGGTGGCAGCATAGAGGGCCTAGCATCTGAGGAGACAGCTGGGGCCTCGAGGGACATGTCAACAGGAGCATGGAGGGCTTGACATCTAAAGAAACAGCTGGAGTGCTGAGGGACATGGCTGTTTGGTGAGCAAAATGGGGGGTTTCTGGTCTGTATGGCTGCAGTAACTGTGTTTTTTTTTATAGGTCTATTGGTAGGGTATGTAGATTGGTGTGGGAATCTTTCAGTTGGCGTGGTAGGACTGATGTATTAAGTGGTCATTGGAGTTGTTAAGTAGGTCTCAACTGATTGGCAGCTGGTGGTTTGTTTATTTTCCTTTGTTTACTGTTTTTGTACAGTATAAATATTGTTCCCTACAGCATACCGCTTTAATTAGCATGGCTGGTATGCAGGATTAATTGAAGAGGTATGAAGGAAAATACACAATAATGGATTTTATTGGTGGGGGGGTTCCATCCACAGGCTACATTTTCAAAAGACATAAAAACTAAGTCCCATGTCACAGCCACAGCTGCAGGACGAAACCTCAACACCTGAGAGTTTCGTATTTTCAGCTAGTGCAGCTGCGTGGGATGGTTGTTTCTCCTGGTCCCACCAGGGATAACATTTTGGTGCAGCTGCACCGAAAACAGCCGTAAGCTGACGTAAATCATGGAACCAGTCAAAACCGGCTCCACCTTTCAGAATACCACAGCTGCAGCAGAAACTGCGGCTCTGCAAGTGGATACCCACTGTGTCAGTTTTTTCCCCAACAGCTGCTGCAATTCCAGGGGCTTTGAAAATCTAGTCCCACGCATCTATGTACAATATATACATTTGAGAAACACGCTACCAGTTCATTAACTAGGGATGTTTGGATACCAGGGATTCATTAGACTGAGATTGTCTATACATTAACATATTTATTAAAGCAGCAGTATTTGTTAGTCACCACATAGTTTTTCAGCAATAATGTTTTCCTGGCAAAAACATCAAGATACCCATTTTTTTTCTTTATTTCTTTCATTCCTGAACCAAGATAAGTTTTTAAAAATGTTCGCTCCTGTACCATGATCATCATAAGAAAATTAAATCTCTTGGTACTGTGGTGTGCTGCTTACCATCAGAAATACATGGTAACACTTTCCTAATACAACTGCATTATGAGTCTCACATGTACATTCAACAAGTAACCTCAACAGAAGAATTTTTTTTTAATTGTATGGCATCCATCTTTGATAACGACTCATTAATTATAAAATTAGCAATAAAAGCTGTTTTAAAAATATATGAAAAAAACTAAAAATACACTGAAGATGAATCTAAGGATGTCACAAACCCATTTTTGCTAAAAAAAGTATGGGCCCTATGCACAACTGAGCAAACTGCCTACGCATCACATACCTGATGCATGTAGGCAACCCTAGGTTGGAATGCCGCACAGCGGGAGTCTGGCGAAGCCAGGAAGCATTCACCTTAAGGGCACAAGCCCCTTGCAGATTGGATCCCTTGGCCCCTGGTGTGCAGCTACGCACCTGGACAGCCCGGGGGAGTGTTGGAGGTGTGCCCACACTCTGCACCATTCACAAAGGCATGAAGTAGTGGGGGGGGGGGGCACAGGATATGGCAGCGGGGATCTTGCCATATCTATTGCGCATCCCCACCAACGGCCCCCCCTGGCAGGCCAGGGAATACCCCACCGTGCTGCCCCAGCCCACAAAGCTGCATGGAAGGGCTGGGAAAAACCATTCAGGCACTCACCTGTACATCTCCCCTCCCAGGACCTGTGCCTACCCAGAATCCCTGTTCACACACAGAGGAGGGGACCCAGGACAGGCATCCAACTGAACACCCACCTGTGTCCTCCGAACCACCACCCCCTGCAATCATGCACGCCGGGCAGGGGGACCACGGACAGGCAGCTGGCATTCCTTAATGCCAGCCAACATGCTCCTGTCCAGGGGCACATGGCTACGCGGGCTGGTATGTGCGTATTGCACATATCCAGTATGCATTCCTGCACAGCACCCTAAATGATGAAATTTTTTGTGGACTAACAAATACTGTTGCTTTAATTATGTGAGGCCTTTGGTCATATAGTGTAATTTAAATGTTATTATATTATGTGATGGTGAGGTTCAATCAAATCAAATCAAATCAATCTTTATTTCTTTAAAAGGCACCTTTCTTACAATCAAGGCACCTGTACATAAATTATTATACATCAATAAAACATATTTAAAACCATAAATTTAAAATAATAAAAAAGTTAATCTGATAACATAACTTTGGTGACACTGTATTAAACTTCCTCTAAAAATGCCAGGCTAAAAAGGTATGTTTTCAGTTCTTTTTTAAAGCTTTGGACGGTCAGGCAGTCCCTTATCCGATGAGGTAGGGAATTCCACAGGGTTCGGGCCATGTAAGCAAAAAAACAGACCCCAAATGTTTGTAATCGCAGCCTAGAAATCTGTAGCAATCCCTCATCAGTGGATCGAAGCGGTCAGGAGGGGCAGTAGGGAGAAAGAAGATCTTGCAGGTAGTGGGGTCCCTGGTTGTGTAGGGCTTTATAGGTCAGTAAACTGACCTTGAAGGTGATACGCCATCGCACTGGCAGCCAATGCAGTCCATGGAGCACAGGCGTCTTATGACTTATGCTAGACGTACCAGTCAAAAGCCTGGCAGTTGCATTCTGCACCAGCTGCAGGCGAGGATATTAACCCTTGGGAGCCCTAGGTACAGGGTGTTGCAGTAGTCACAGTGAGTGGTCATGAAGGCGTGGACCAGCGTAGGAAGATCATCAAAAGGAACCAAGTGTTTCACCCGGGCAACATTCCTCATACAGTAAAAAGAGGTCTTGACAATGGCTGACACCTGTGATTTCAAGGTCAAGCCATCGTCCAAAATAACACCCAAATTCCACACTTGGTCTGAGATAGCTAGCTGGAAACCCCTGAGCCAAAGACCAGACAGTTGTCCTGCCAACACACCCACCCTCTGACAATCAGGGTCCACCACCAACATCTCAGTCTTACCAGGGTTCAACCGTAGCCAACTAGAACTCATCCAGTCCTAGATCTTGGATAGGCAGTTATTAAACACCATGAGAGCATCTCCCTGCTCGGGCACAAAGAACATGTACAGCTGAGTATCATCCACATAGCAATGAAAACTCAGCTCATGCCACCTAATAATGTCCCCCAATGACAGCATCTACACCGCAAACAACATGGGTGCCAAAATGGAGCCCTGCGGCACCCCACAGGATAGGAGGAGAGGATCAGAGGAATAAATTCCAGAGACCACTCTTTGTGTCTTACCCTCGAGGTAAGATTGAAACCACCTGAGGACAGTACCAGATAGTCTGCAGATGAGCCACAGGTGCTCCAATAGCACACCATGGTCCACAGAGTCAAATGCAGCTGAGAGATCAAGGAGGACCAAGATGGAATGAGTCTTCGGATCTCTTGCTATTAGGAGATCATTAAGCACCTGAACAAGGGCTGTCTCGGCGCTATGCCTCTTCCTAAATCCAGGCTGGAGAGAATCATAGACATCGTGGATAGACAAATGATCATCCAGCTGCCACACAACCACCTTCTCAATAACCTTACCCACAGAGGGCAGGTTAGAGACCGGTCTGTAGTTAGCAAGATTATCAGGATCAAGGGAGGGTTTTTTCAGGAGCGGTCAAACGACTGCTTCCTTAAGGGGTTCTGGAAAGATCCCCTTCTCCAATGATTGCTAGACTATCTCAGCCAGGACCGGGCTGATTTTCTCCATGCATCCCACGAGGAGACGCATTGGGCCCGGATCTAAACTACAGCTGGTTGGCAGCAAAGTCTGAATGATCCTCACAATATCCATGATATCCGGTTGGCCAAAGTCAGACCAGACAAGCCAGGTGCTCGCAACCTCCCGCCGACATCCACTGCACCCCTTACAGAGGGCTGGACGGATGCCAAACCTGATGGTGACAACCTTATCTGCGAAGAATCAAGCAAACACATCACATCTCTCTTATGACAATGCTCCACCAGACCAGAGACAGATTGGATTGCACAATCTGTCCACAGTCCAGAAGAGCTGAGCTGGCCAATTCTGTGCAGTGGCAATATCCCTGGACAGGAATTCTTCCTTCTTACGGGTGATTGTCGATTGATAGACGGCATAATGATCCATCAATCTAAGCTTGTCAACCTCCAGGCCTGTCTTCTGCCAAGCCCTCTCTAGCCTTCAACCCAGTCTCCTCAACTCTTTCAAGGCCCCATCAAACCATGGGGACCTTGGCCGAAGGGTGAGTGGTTGAACACGAGCAGGAGCAATGGAATCCAGGGCACCTGTTACTGCACTATTATAGGCATGCACAAGGTCCACTGGATCCAAGCATTCACTCGATAAGCCTGATAGGTCCAGCACCGCCATTAGACCATCTGGGGTCAACCCCCTTGAAGGGCGGTACTGGACCATCTCCGTTTGGGCAGGCACTTTAGGGGGAGCCCCAAAACTGAACCTTATGGTGTGATGATCAGACCAACCTACTGGTTCCACCACCAAGTCTGAGATCTCCATCCCCAGGAGGAACACTAAATCCAATGACTGACCACCAATGTGTGTTGCAGAGGAAACAACCTGTGTGAGGCCCAGCATAGTCATAAGCTGGAGGAGATCTTGCCCAAAGTGCGAGAGTTCACGTTGACCCACATGTTGAAATCCCCCAGAATTAACCATCTGAGGGATCCCGACAATGTATCGACAATGAAGTCCGCAATCTCCTATAGGAATTCTTTCCCATCTCCTGGTGGATGGTAGATGAGCAGAATTCTACATCCCTCACCCGCACCCATGATGTACTCAATGGATTTAGTGGACCCTGCTGGCACATCCAGAAGGCCCAGTTCAGTATTAAAACAAATGGCTACACCCCCAACCCTATGATTCACCCTCGGGTGGTGTATCACCGAGTACCCCACTGGAATGGCTGAAGCCAATATAGGGCAAGCACTGTCATCCAGCCAGGCCTCGGTGATTCATGCCAGGTCAGATGTCCCAACAAGATCTGCTATTATAGCAGTCTTGTTATTAATAGACCTGGAATTGCACAACGCCGCCCAAGTAGGATGAGCCATCGGGGAAGACCGTGCAACCTGTCTGCACACAGCAGAGCCCTTGGGTATGGAAACCAGACAGAGAGGACCCCTATTCTGGTCCCATTTCACCCCAGGGCATCTCCGTGTCCCTACTACCTTAATCCAGCCACCCTTTTCGAGTCCCCTCAGTTCTCCCCCGCCTCTTTCTTCTCCTGACTATCCCCAAGGCCCAACAACTCCTATAGGCCTCTAGAGATAATGAGGGACAGCCAGAAGGGCAGAGGTCCCTAAGCCTGGTGGGAGAATACCACCTGACCGTCGATATACCTTCCCAACACATCACAGACAGCAGTAGCTATCACCCACAAACCAACCAAACCAAAAACAATCCACAACAATTCACACTCTTAACACTTACTCACAAATAAACCACTTACATCAACACACCACATACAGTTCCCAATCACAGAAATTAATGACAATCCCCGTCCCAAATAACATAATAAACAACCATAATATTTGAGGTTGGGATACGTAATAGTAAAATTTTTAAATGCATGTCCATTTTTAGTAACTTTTGTATGTAATGGCTGGGTAAAGCTCATCACGATGTAAAAATGTGTGCATGAATTGAATTTCAACCAGCCTATTTATGGTTGGTTACAATGGTGTTTTAATAAACTAAACAACTACACAAAAAAAGTATTTATTTATTTAGTTAGTTATTTAAAAGTTCATTACCAGGAAAGGCACACTGAGCAGAGGCTCATTTCCAGGTGTGACCCAGGGAAGGGGTTGTGGGGAGTGACAACTTACAAAACAAATTCAGGTGCAGCATTACATTATGGGATAGCAGGTACATACAGAAGCATCAGTAAATGTATCAGCATAATATAACAACAACTCTTATACAGCAGTGAGAAATCATGTGTGAGGCAAAGTGGACAGTGCGTTTTGGGGTAGGGGTAAGATGGTGAAAGGCAAGGGGCTGAGCAGGAGAGGGTCAAGGGAGAGGATATGGGGTTGGGGATTGGGTAGACAGGAACAGGAGGGTGCAGAAAGTTGCCTTAGGTGGTGTCTGAAGGTAGGAAGAGAAGGGGAGAGGTGGGGGGGTGAGAGGAGCAGCTTCCCGAGAGAGGGGAGGTTGTAGAAAAAGGCTGCTTGGCCAGCAAAAGGGTAAGTGTAGGAAATGGAGAAGTGTGGAAATCCATGGAGGAAACCAAGTAGGAAGTGTAGGGAGCAGGGTAGATCTGGAAAGAAAGGAAACTGAAGAGGGACTCAATCCAGTATTTGATGAAGAAGGCAGTGCAGTGGACCTGGCAACATGACGGCAGTGGAAGGATGGAGAGGGAAGAGTAGAGGAAGCAGTGATGGATATGGAGGGAAGAGATAGTTGCGAAATGGCAGAAGGCATTGCACAGGGTATCCAGTCTGGCAAGGGAAGAGGAGGGGACGACATCATAGACAATGTCCGCATAATCCAAGACTGGGAGAAACATTTTGGTTACTAATTCCCTTCAGATCTGGAAGGAGAGGAAGTTCTTTATTGCAATAAAAGGTGCCTAGTTTAGGAATGGAGTTTGACATGGATGGCATCTATATGGACAGAGAAATTAAGCTTGCTGCCAAGCCATATGCCAAGGTACTTCAAAGCAGGGATCACTTCCAGAGGAGTGCCATCTAGAGTGGTGAAAGTAGGAGGGATGACAGCCTGGCCAGTTTCTGTCAGGTACTGAAGGTCATGGACACCATCTTCTTGGTGCTGACTTTGAGCTAGTTGTCATGGCTCCATCATTGTGGAAGTCCTGCTGGAGTGGCCCAACCATAGCAGAGGCAGTGGGTCTGGAAGTATAGATGACTGTGTCATCCACGTACATGTGAATGTGCAAGGAGACACATGCAGACAGGAGGTCATTGAAGAAAATGGTGATGATGACGGGTCCACGGATGAAGCCCAGTGAGACTCTGGATAGGATTGGGGGAGGGGGGAGACAGGATACCCTCCACCTTTAGTGACTATTGTCAGCCTAAGAGGTATGAATGGAACCAGTTAAAAGTATTGGCTGAGAGACCGGCAAAGCACAGTTTGTTGAGGAGGGGAGGGTGGGACACCAAGTCAAAGGCTTTGGCCAGGTCGATGAATATGGAGGTGATGTGGCCTTGATCCTTCTCAGTGAGGATAGGGTTAGTAACCCGCAGCAGAGAGGAGACGGTAGAATGGTGTTTCCTAAAGCAAGATTGGAAGGGGGAGAGGCTGTCAGAGGAGCGAAGGAACTTAGTGAGTCAGGAGTATACTAGAGTCTCCTGGAGCTTAGTAAGTGAGAAGAGAGATGAGCCAGAAGTTTCCAGGTAAGGAAGTGCCACCCCTTTATGCAGGGGGAGCACCTCAGCAACTTTCCAGGCCTGTGGGACAGCACAGAGGGTAAAGGAAAGGTTCAAAATGTGAACTGGTGGGGAGGTAATGGCCTGGGGCCGAGATATGTAAAAGGTTTGAGTCCATTCCATTAGGGCTGAACTTAGAGGGGTTAAGTGAGGTTAGGGCAAGGAAATCTTCATGGGGGAAACGGAACCCTTTGGGTGATGGCGGAGGAGGGGAGATAAAGGGGGACAGGGAGGCTAGAGGAGGAGGGAGAGGGTAGGGTAGGGCACAGGTGGGGAAGAAATTGCTAAGATGAGTGGCAACAGAGGAAGGGTCAGAGATGGAGAGCCACTCACCATCAGGACAGGGTGGGGGGAATTGGGGGGTCAAGATGGAGTGGATAACTTTCCTGAATTTTGCAGGGGAATTGAAGTTGGACTACAGTTTAGATTTGAAATAGAAGGCCTTTGCAGAGCAGATACCCATGGTGCAAGAATTCCGGAAAGACCTGCAGAAAAAGGAGGTTGGGTAAGGATTGGGATGATTTAAAGCAGGCCCATGCCCATTTATATTTGATTGCAGTCCAAAGTGCAAGGTGCAAGAAAAAAGCACTCGTGGCAACTCTTCTGTGTCACTGGAGGGCCATTTTCGATGTTTGCCACGTGTTTTTTTCTTGCACCTTGCACTTTGGACTGCAACCAAATGAATACTGGGTGCTTGCTAAACTTTAAAGACTGCTGCCGGCCATTTCTGTCTCCCCCCCAAAAAACATTTTTTTTTTAAATGGTTGGACCCTGGGCCCCATAGATACTGCCATCACATATATCTCTCTATATCTGAATGTACTCAATAAGAAAGTTTGTTACAACCACCATATTAATGTGTTATTAACACCGTAATAACACATTAAAGGGACATCAGCAACCCCTTTAGGCCTCAAAGTGTCTGTAGTTTAAAAAAACATGGTTTGATTTGATCATATTCTGTAGAGACTGCTGATGTAGTTGGTAGTTTCATTCTGATTCCCTTTTTCTTTTTTAAAAGTGAAAAACAGACTGCCCACCATACTGGTGTTATCACACAAAAACATGTATTTGTTTACAATCCTTGATTAACCCGTTCTGTTGGACATGGGAATGCTTCCAACACAGTCTAGCCACTTACGATGCAGTGGGACAAGAGGAGACTATTGCATCATGAGTGGCTGCACTATCTGCAGGGGTCTATCTTTGGCCCAGTTTGTTTCCATTTTTCGAAACAGCCTCCCCACTGCCTGCTCCTCTGTGACCATGCAGAGGAATGCAGAGGATTCAGCACTCTTTACCTCTGCCTCCTCTGTCTTTGACCTTATGGCCCAGTTTCAACTGGACTTAAATGTACAGCACTAGTTTCATGAAAACTAGCTGACCCTCAATGACAAGAAAATGGTCTCAATGACTTTTGGTTCCAGGCAGAGACTTACTAAACTCACCCCTCTTCCCTCCTTTCAAACCACTGCATAGTGTAGCAAGTGAAGATGTCTCCTCTTTCAAGTACCTCGGGGTCTGACTGTGCCATCTCCTTGACTCCTGTTTCTGTGTATGCTATCCACAAGAAGTTCCACCCCAAACTTGTCACACTTTACAGGAACAAGAGAATCATCCCAATTCCTGCCCGCACAGAAATCCTCTCGAACATGAGTCTCTTTCGACTATGGTGACATCATTTACAGTGCTACTCCCAATTCCACCCTAGCCAGATTGGACACACCTTTCACCCCTTCTGTCATTTTGCCCTTGACAAACCACTGTGTACTCACCACTGTTCCCTATACACCTCTTTCTCCCGTCCCTCTCTTGATGCAAGGTGCCTTACCCACTATCTCTCCTTTATCTCCAAATTTTGATTTGGCTCCCTCCTCTCATATCTCACTTTGCTCCTCTCTTCCCCATTTTTCTCTCACTCCCTTCACAATGTTTGTTCTCCCTCTCTCACTCTTCCTCAAATGAAATCACTCCTGCAGTTGCTCCTGATAAAGTGGTTGGTGCTCTGTCAGCTGCTCTCCACCCTACACTAACACTAGTACAACCCCCCCCCTCTCAGTTTTCAGTCCCTATCCCCCTCATATTATTGCACTGTTGCTCATTACATATTGTTCTTATTGCTCTTTGTTCTACAACTTATCACACTGCAAAATTCCTGCTAGGAAGTATTACTTGTAATTACTTACTATATATTTAGTTCCATTATTGTATTAAACTTTCACTTTGTATTTGGTCTGTTATCTCATCTTCCCCTTCCTCTTCCCTCCAGCATGCATCTGGAAACAAGCTTATATCAGCGGAGTACGACTTTCCTGATAAAACGTTTGCAATAAATAAATAAATAATTTGGGGGTGTTTCTAATGTTCAAGAAGCATGCAGTAAGAGTAAATCAAGGATATAAAACACAACAAAAGTTGGGTATAATTAAACCATCATTAGCGTGCATTGCAGTTCTACTAAGAAGAGAAGATGGAACAGCCAGCTACATCAATGAATTTTAGAGAAAGTAAGCAATCATGAAATGAAAGTTTTCAAAAAGAAATTATGTGATACAAAAAGGGCTGACAGTGTCCTCTTAATGACTAATGAACACACCATGTACCACCTTATTACAGCTGTAGCAACCACTTTATTCCAGCTTTAACACATGTAAAAGCCACATTATTAAAACATGTAACAACCAGGCCGGCCCAGTGGCGCAGAGGGCTGAGGTGCTGGACGCCTTACCTTGCACCATGCCGGCGACCCAAGTTCGGGAACGAGCTTGGGCCGTTGGAGGCCGGTTGGGGGGGAGGGCACGGAGCTGGCTAGAGCAGCCAAGGCAGCTCTCCTCTCCGGGGAGGATCTGGTGCATCCCTCGGTGCAGGTCTGTCTCCTGGTGGAGGCTGGGAGCAGAACAGCTGAGGAAGCACACAGGCATTAGGCCATAGGAAGGGTGGATGGGGCTGTCACTGGGGCTGTAGTACGCATGTGCACCTCCACGCACACGTGTCTCTACTCCTGGGGCCCCAGGTTAACAAGGGAGAAAAATGGAGGAGAAAAATTCCCCGGCGGCTGGATGAAGCCCGACCTCCCGCAAGCACCGCTCTCGAGCTGGGCATAAGGTAAGTCCCAGTAATTCCGGGAGTCGGAGCTGGGGCCGGGCCGGGCCGATGAGCTCCTGGGGATAGGCGCACAAATAAATACGCAAAAAAAAAAAACACAGGTAACAACCACCTTAACTACACATAGAACAACCACACTACAGAAACTCACAATTACAGCCTCAGAAAAGCATCACATGTACAAAAAAAAAATCTACCTTCAGAAAGTGCTCTGCCATAAAATGCTATCACTCACCCAACTCCTCCTTTTACTCTCACTCACCAAACAGCCATTTCCCTCCACACTCCAGCCCTCTTTCTCACACTCTCGCTCTCTCTCTCTCTCTCTCAGGCACTCACTGCTACCAACTGTGGCTTAAGGCTGCCAAATCCCACAGTGTTCCTGACCCCAAACATCGTGGCTGTCCTCCCCCTCCGCTCTGGATCTCCTCTCTTGACTCTGCACAAAAATACTGATTCAGACAGTCACACCCAACTGCAAGAACCCCGCCAAAGTGACTGTATATGCCATCTTGATACACTAAAGTAAGTACTATCACTCCTATGCCTCCTTATAGGGGCACCCCACACTACATTATAGAAAAAGACACAACACTACAGAAATCGTGCAAAACAGCTACTTGTTTGTAATTTCACTCAGGGAAGCTGTAGCTAGCAAGTGGCATGCATGAGTATCCTGCCAAGCACTTTGGGATAAAATTAAACTAAATTTGGGCACTTTTTCAGCTGCAAGGGTGCCATGACCCCAGGAGGCACTTCCGGGTCATGATTACAGTATAAAGTTAAGCCCTGCAGTCAGCAGGGCTTGCGGTCGCATGCGTGGAGACGCGCGCAGAGACACACGCGTCTGCATGTTACGCGTGTTGCGCGAGGGGTGTGAGGCACCAAGGATTTGTGGTTGGGTGACCAAAATAAAAAGAAATTGCCACAAGGTAAGCTCTTCTACACTTGTTCACTTAACCATTACCATACCACAATGGATTTTAACACAATGTTTGAAGGCAAAATAGGGACAAAGTGTTTACCCTGTGAGATGTATCTCTTCTCAGAGATACCTGTACTGGATGATCCCTTTACATGCTTGAAATGTAAACAAAATGCTGACATGTTGGCAGAAATATCATCATTTGGCACCAGACTACAGGCCCTTGAATGCAGCCAACAAAATATGACCTCCAGAATAAATGAAAGAGAGATGGGAGACCAACATATACTGGTTAACAATGATGAAGCTTATAACCATAGTGCAAAACCAGGGCTCCCCCTCTCCAGTCCTACATACAACCCATGAGAATTATGATGGGAATGCTGGTACAGATACACAGGTTGTAAACAAGTGCACCCCCCCCAAAAAAAAAATTAGATTGGATGATACTGACTGGTACACTGTCCAATGTGCCAGACCAGCAAAACAAAAGAAGGGAAGGAAGGCAGAATGTTTTGCATTACCTCTAACTAACAGCTCTGACCCACTAATACAACTTCTGGACGAAGAACCACCTATGGCATCAGTACCTATCCCCCTTAGTGTGCCCCCTAACAATACCACTGAGGCTCAGTTGAAGTCTCTACTACCACCACATGTAGAAACTACCAATGTAGGGCAGTCAGACCTCATCTTGCCCCCCTATGAGGGAAGTACAACAAGCATTCCCCAAGAGGTACTTATTGACATCTGCAGTAATGAGATTGATACCCCCATACAAGACGTATTGCTTGACCAAATATATATCCTAGGAGATTCAATTACCAGATTTACTGACAGGTTTACTACAAGGGAGAATAAGGAAAATGTGACAAACTGTAGCTATAGTGGAGTGACCATTAAAGATGTAACCAGTATGCTCCCAGGAATTTTTCAGAACATCAAAAACCCCAAAACAGCTATGCTCCATGTAGGGACAAATGATTTTGGGAAGCAGGAAGTAGAATGTATAATGAGGGACATGGAAGAAGATATAAAAACATTAAAGACCCTGAATGTGACACCGATTATTTCTGAAGTCCTACCTGTACCAAGAGCTAGCTACCATAGAACAAGAAACATAAAAGCCTACAATAACTGGCTACGCAGATGGTGCCTTATGAACCAAATAAAATGCATAAAGACTTGGGAAAAATTTGAGCACAGGAACGACCTCTATGGTTATGATGGATTACACTTGGAAAAAAAAGGGCACAAGATTACTAGGGTATTCCATTTACAATACAATGAAGGACCATACAGTTACAAAAAATTAACTTTTGAGGGACAAAGGGAAATCATAACTTCAGCTACACGTAATAAAAGCACCAATAGCAAACAAAACCAAAATAAATACGGGTTGTCTTTTCTGTTTACAAACACAAGAAGTCTCCACTCCACCAAGCTAGATGAGCTAG
Source organism: Neoceratodus forsteri (assembly GCA_016271365.2). NCBI lineage: Eukaryota > Metazoa > Chordata > Ceratodontiformes > Ceratodontidae > Neoceratodus > Neoceratodus forsteri. Next base: position 400,231,023 of record CM028136.1, on the reverse strand, counting down.
GAATATTATTAAATAGGGACGGTATTGACATAGCAGCAATCACTGAAACTTGGTGGGGGGATAAATCCAGTTGGAATATAAACATTCCTGGTTATAATACCGTTTACAAAAACAGAACCTCCAAAAAGGGAGGAGGGGTAGCCTTGTATATGAAAAACAACATTAAATATAAATCAGTAAACAATCCACCTGACGAAGTACCAAGTGAAATGCTGTAGATAGAAATTATGAGGGACAAACAAGCAAAACTATTAGTAGGTCTTTGTTATAGACCACCCAATACCAATCCTCAGGAACATCAGGCGATACTAGACAGTATAAATAATAAAATCGACCAATCTGACATTATACTGTTAGGGGACTTCAATCTCCTGGGAATAAACTGGAAAAAGGGAACTGCAAATAACAACTTGGAAAATATGTTCCTGGAAGTATGCAAATCAAATGGACTAGCCCAACTTATAAATACACCAACAAGAAAAGACAACATCCTCAATTTATTAATAACTGATATCCCCCATCAAATCAAGAATATCAAAATTCATGATCCTTTACAAAATAGCGATCATCGCTTAATAACCTTCGACACCAAATTCATTCTCGAACGAAACCCAAGTAAAACAACCTTTAAAAACTATGGTAAGGCATATTTTAATCAAATTAAGAAAGAATTTGCTACATGGAAATGGGACAACGGGTCCACATCACCTATAGAGATTTCTCTCACAATAAAGAATAAAATTATCGCATTAGAAAAAAATATGTACCAGACAAAATCGGGTGCAATAAAAGGGGAAAAATACCAATCTGGGCAACCACACATATATTACACTTGTAAAAAAAAAAAAAAAGAAGAGCGAATCGAGCTTCAGTTAGATGTAAAAATGAATATAATAACAACAACTATAGGGCAATATTAAAAAGGTGTAAAAATGCTACAAGAATGGAAAAAAATAAATTAGAATTCAGGTTAGCACATATAAAGGATGGAGGCAAGAGCTTCTACTCATATAAAAAAAACAATAAAAATCAAACCACTAAAACTATTGGTACACTTGTAATGGGCCATGATACATTGGGATTTCCTCAGGAAATGGCAGAAGAATTCAATACACACTTTTGTTCTAGTTTTAATCCAACCCTATATACTAAACAAGACATTGACTATACAAATGTTTTTATTTTTTTTATTTATTTTATCAAGTCTAGGATTACAAATACCTTTGAGCCAAGGCTCTTTTACAAAGGTTCCATGTCAGAGAAATACAAATTACGGGGAACATCAAGACAGACATTACAACAATGTGGACATTGCAAACAGAGTACAGATTAATACAATTCAAGGGTAGCATCGTAAGCAAGGCAGCCAGTGGCATTTGTCAGAGAAAACAGACAACAGATAAAGTGCCAGAGTCATGGGGGAGAAGGAATGTAGGTAGGGTGGGAGAGGGTGAAAAGTGCAGCATTTGGTATATCAAGATGTGAGGTAGAATCCAGTGAGGAGGGATGGGGGGACCACTAGAGCAGGCAGGGAGGTGGAGAAACAAGGTTAAGTTGGGCAGTCACAGGAGCTGTTCGTAGTGAGATAGTCCCAGAGCCTAGTTTTAAACATACCAATTGTTGGGGCAAAGGAGATGGTGGAACGGGACAGAAGATGATATCATGGGAATTAGTACAGTAGACAAGAAATCAAGATAAAACTGGATGCAATTAACATTAATAAATCACCAGGGCCAGATAGGCTTGATCCACGCCTATTAAAAGAAATACCACTCTGGCTAATTGAAGCACTATACAAAATATTTAATCTATCATTAACATCAGGAATAGTACCAAATGATTGGAAGGCTGCAATGGTAACACCAATATTCAAAAAGGGAAACGAGTACATTATCCAACTACAGACCTATCAGCCTTACCAGCATATTGGGTAAAACCTTCAAAGCTATTCTGAAAACAAGAATTGAGGATGATCTAGTAAAATAAAAACTAGTAGATTTCAATCAGCACGGTTTTAAGAGTAAAAGGTCGTGCCTTACCAGCAACTTGGTCTTCTACGGAAATGTCAGTAGATTCCTTTATGATAAGATACCGGTGGACATGGTATATTTAGACCTGTGTAAAGCTTTTGATAAAGTGCCCCATAGAACTCTGATTAATAAAATGCGCTCACTTGGTATAAACTACAGACTGGTTAATTGGGTCAATGAGTGGCTCAAAAACTGTACACAGGTGCTGTGTATAAGGGGGCATTCTTCAAGTACAGGCACTGTCACCAGCGGGGTACCACAGGGGTCCATTCTAGGACCCATGTTGTTCTCTATTTTTGTGTCTGACATGACGACAAACTTAAAGAATATTGCCATTAAATTTGCAGATGACACCAAAGTTGCAGCTAAGGTTGGTTCAAAGGAGGATACAGCTGCTCTTACAAAAGACCTGAAAAGCCTAGAGGATTGGGCAAAGCGAAATTATATGAGTTATAATGTAAACAAGTGTGTAGTTATGCAGTTGGGGGATACAAATAAAAAAAAAGTTTAATCTTAATGGTATTCCATTGACATTGCTAACAGAAGATAAAGATCTGGGAGTCATTATTAAATCAGATCTCACATTTAGTACTCACTGTAATCGTATCAGAAATCAAGCTAATAGATTAATAGAATGCATCAAAAGATCCTTTGTTACTAGGAACAGGGAGTGTATTCTTCCGCTGTACAGAGCATATGTACGCCCTCACTTGGACTACTGCTCCCCACTTTGGAGTCCCTATCTTAGGAGAGACATCAACGGCTTGGAGGGGGTCCAGCGTAGAGTTACAAAAATGATAGATAAAATGCAAAATAAAAGTTATGAGGAACGATTACAGGAACTAGGCCTTTATTCGCTAGAACTAAGAATGAAAAAGGGTGATCTTTTACTGATGTTCAAAATATCTAAAGATACAGAACTCATGGCTTAACTCGGCCTGACCATTAATATAAGAGAATGTAATCTGAGAAGCCATAAATTTCATTTATCACTAACATTCCCAAGGACAGATATTAGACGCTTTTTTCACACTCAGAGGATTATTCCTATATGGAATATCCTACCCAAGTCTTTGCTAGATACAACTAACCCGGACACGTTCAAAATAACTCTTGATGAATTCCTATTAAATCGTACATAAATATTTCCAAGTCTCTGGAGATGTACTTATATGGGCTGCAACCTTCTGTACATCTATTGTCAGCGTGGCTCAGCTGGTAGCACACCCACCTCTGGACCAGAAGGTCGTGGGTTCTCATCCCACACTGGGATTGGACTTGCACCTAAAAATTGCTGGCATCAGAGTGCAGTATTAGGGGGTGCTGTACTGCTGGGGTGTGCCATCCTTCAGATGAGATGTTAAACCGAGGTCCGTCCTGGTGGGTGTCCAGGTGGAAGTAAAAGAACCCAGGGCACTCTTCGCAAAGAGTAGGGAACATTCCTGGTGTCCTGGCCAACATTCCCCTTCCCATAAACCGGTTCATGCAATTATCCAGGCTGTGTGTGGGTGATGATGTGCGATATGGCCGCCACCACACATTCAGTCACTTCACTACCAGTCTAGCATTGCTTGTAAAGCGCTTTGGATGTATGAAAAGCGCTATATAAATGCTGATTCTTCTTCTTCTTCTACTATTCTTAGTATGAATCTTAGTAAATTATTATGTATCCAGAGATACATAAGGGACTGTTGTGCCATTAATGTCAATTTTAATGAATAAATGAAAAAAGGAGAATGTGCAAAAACAACTGGTTCTATCATATCTATATATATTTTTACTCAGAGGATCCCTCCAATTTGGAATTCATTACCCTTAGACATTGTCAATAGCGGAAACATTCAACAGTTTAAGACAAGACTTGCTTGACTACTATATGGGTGACAGGAAATTTTCCTTCTGCCACTAAATGTGGCAGCGAGTTCATTTATAGGCATTTTGCTCTCTGAACTTGTAAACATATATGAATCTACCCCCAACCCCTTTTCAATTTTGGCAAGTAGGTGAAACCCCTCAATGGGATTGAGGCGGCTACCCCACAACATCTGGAAGAAAATGCTGTAAAGCCTGGTTTAGCAGGCCAGAGGCAAAGGAACTATCAACCCTACATACAGAATGCAGGGAAGTAAGAATTTTTTTAATTATGAATTCTCTTTTTAATTTAGACATTTTCCAACTTTTTCATAACAATACTTTAGATTCACAAACGTGTAATGTGTGTTCACAATTTGACTTTGCAATATCAGATGTCCTGAACCAAATCCCTGAAAGTTTTATGGGGCCTGTTGCAACCGGAAAATTAGCTATCTCCTGCTGCATAGTATCTCCCAGACCAAGTCTCAATAATCTACATTTCTCTACATTAAGCTTCCAATTGGATACTAATGAGAATTTAATTATTTCTGTCTGTGCTTCTTGAATACTTTCAGTATTTTTCAGTAATAAACAGGTGTCATCAGCATATGTTACCACTTTTACTTCATCTTCTTTAAATTTCCCAGTCAGACCTATAATTCTATTATTTAGGTGTATTTTTTCTATCAGAGGGTTTAAGGAAAAAATATAAAGTAATGGGCTCAGAGGGCATCCTTTTCTGACCCCTCCATGAAACTTGATATCAGGCCCTTCCTTTCCAAGGATAATTGGGCGCAAAGTTGTGTTAATATACAACAGTTTCAGCCAATGTATAAATCTAGCTGGTATCTTATATGTTTGTAAAACCTGAAAAAGAAACCTATGATCTACTTGATCAAATACTTTCTGTTGATCTAGTGAGAGAGAAAAAAACAGGTTACTCACCTGTAACAGTAGTTCTAGGAGTGGTATATGTTGTTCATCCACACTATCTGGCAGGTACCTTGCCACTTTAAGATTTGCCATACAGTCTTCAAGCTGGCTCCTCCCACTCACTCGGGTGGTATAACCCTCGGCTCTGCCCCATGATGCCAGATCTAATCTGCTGGAAGCCAGGTGTGTGCGTCGAAGCCAGGGAGGTCGGGTGGGTCCGTGTGGATGAACAACATATACCACTGCTAGAACTACTGTTACAGGTGAGTAACCTATTTTTCTAGGGACGTGGATATGTTGTTCAATCCACACTATCTTGCAGACTCCTAGCAGTTCTCCGCGAGGAGGGAGGCAAGGCGCACACCCCCTACTTAGGTAACAGGGACTGGAGAACTGAGGCCCCAAAACCAACATCCCAGCGTGACTCAAGGTTGATGTGGTAATGGGAAATGAAGGTGTGTTCTGACTTCCAGGTAGCAGCACTGCAGATTTCCTGGATAGGGACGTCCCTAGAAGCAGCCACTGATGCAGCGATATGATGAGTAGAATAAGCCCTAAGCCCTACGGGAGGCTCCCTATCCACCAACCTATAACAGAGATCAATGCAGGAAGTGATCCACCTGCCAATTGTCTGCTTTGCTGCAGGTCTGCCAGGTGCGGCTTCAGCGCAGGTGACAAACAACTGGTGAACCTCTCTCCAAACTTCCACCATACGGTGAGCGCTCGTCTCAGGTCCAAAGTATGGAGCCTGTACTCGGCTTCCGAAGTGTGACTGGGGTAGAACACCAGCAGAGTCAACACCTGATTCAGGTGAAACTCCGGCACCACCTTCGGAAGACATTTCGGGTGAGGGCACAGGACAACCTTGTCCTTGTGGAAGACCAGGTAGGGGGCTTTAATGGAAAGCACCTAGAGCTCCCCAATCCTTCTGGCTGATGTGACAGCCACCAAGAAGGCAGTCTTCCACAACAGGTGAGAGATGTCACACCTGTGCATCGGTTCAAATGGTTTGCCAATGAGCTTAGCCAATACCAGCAGTAAATCCCACTGAGGTGGTGGTTCATGCACCAGAGGGAATATGTGATCTAGGCCCTTGAAAAACCACCAGACCACCTTCTCCTGTGCCACTGACTGCTTACTGACCCATGCCTGGTAAGCAGAGATGGCTGCCAGGTGCACCTTGAGGGTCATCGACCGAAGCCCCTGCTGGGAGAGGGACCACAGGTAGTCCAAAATGCTAGCCAGTGGACAGGATGAGGGATCCAACCCCTTGCCCTGACACCAAATGGAAAATCTCTTCCATTTGAAGGCATAGCGTTTTCTGGTCGATTCCTTGTAGGAAGCCTCAACAGCATTGAGGACCTCATCGGAAAGACCCAAGGCCTGGAACTCTAGCTGCTCAGGAACCAGGCAGTCAGGTGCAGGGGTTGAAGGTCCAGGTGGAGTACGCTCCCCTGACTGAAGGAGAGCAGGTCCGGGCAGGCTGGAAGCCACCTCAGGAGCCTGGAGCTGAGGCTGAGGAGATCTGGATACCAGAACTGGTGGGGCCAGTCCGGGGCTACCAGGATCACCTGTGCCTTGTCTCTGCTGATCTTGAGGAGCACCTTGTGGATCAAGGGCAGTGGAGGGAAGGCGTAGAAGAGGCCTGGGGTCCACGGCCTCGAGAAGACATCCCCCCTGCAGCGAACCCTGCTGAGGGGGGCAGGCATGGTACAGCCTCAGCTTGGCATTCTTCCTGGAGGTCAACAGGTCCACCTGAGGGGTGCCCCAGCGGGAGAACAGATCTTGCATTACCTCTGGCAGGAGAGACCACTAGTGAGATGCATCATCTATCCAGATGAGGGCATCGGCCAGACTGTTCAAGGCTCCTGCCACATGAATGGCTAGGAGATCCGAATCCAGGCTGATCATGAGGGAACAAATGTGAAGAGTTTCCTTGCACAGGGGCAAGGTGCGTATCCCACCCTGTCTGTTGAGATAGTACATGGTCATGGTGTTGTCCATCTGGACTTAGACCACTTGACCCCGAGCAAACGGAGCGAAGGCGGTCAGGGCCAGCTTGACCGCTCGGAGCTCCAGCAGGTTGATGTGGCATTGGGACTCCTGAGGGGACCGGAGTCCGTGGGATCTGTGCTCCCCCAGATGGGCACCCCAACCCATCAGAGAGGTGTTGGTCATCAAGATGACCGTCGGCTCGGGGTAAACAAATGAGACCCCTTCCTGCAGGTGGGACCACTGGAGGCCGTCCCACATCCTCTGAGTCACAGGGACCAGCTGGTCGAGATGACCTGAGCACTGAGACCACTGGCTGGCCAGTTCCCATTGGAGAGAACGCATATGCCAGTGGGCCCATTGGACCATGCTGATGCAGGCCACCATATAGCCCCGAAGATGCAGAAAGTCCCAGGTAGCGTGCAATTGCCCAACCAGAAATGACTGGGCAAAGGAGGAGAGAACCTCTCCCCTGTCCGCCAGGAGCTGAGCTCTGGCCCGATGAACTGGATCACCTGTGCAAGCACGAGTTTCGACTTGGCTTTGTTGATCAGGAGGCCAAGGTCTAGGCAAGTCTGGAAGGCCAGATCCCTGGACTGCTCCACCTCCAGCCTGGAGGGACCTGCTATCAGCCAGTCATCCAGGCAAGGGTACACCCAGACCCCTCAGCACCTCAGGAATGCTGCCACCACTGCCATGCATTTGGTGAAGATCCTAGGGGCTGAAGAGATGCCGAAGGGCATGGCATGGAACTCATAAAGGGTTCCCTCTGCCCAAAAGCAGAGGAACCACAGGTGGGACGGATGGATTGGGACATGGAAGAACGCGTCCTGAAGATCCAGGGAGCAGAACCACATTCCTTGCTCCAGAGATGATATTATCTATGCCAGAGTTACCATCCAGAAGGTGTGTGGCCTTAGGAACTTGTTTAGATCGAGCAGATCTAGAATGGGGCACCAGCCCCCCCATCCGTTTCGGGACCAGGAAGTACCTGGAAATGAACCCTGGGTTGGGAGGAGGATCCGCCACCTTGCAGATAACCCCCTTGTGGAGCAGCTGATTAATGTCATCTCAGAGAGCCGACTGAGAGGTTGCGAACCCAGTAGCGCCCCGTGGGGCGCGTGCTCGTAAGGGAGGGACCTGCTCGAATTCCAGAGGCAAGCCCCTGCCAGCCACTTCCAGCACCCATTGGTCCATGGTGATACCGGACCAGGCAGAAAGGAAGTGGCTGAGCTGGCCCCCCCCATGGGGGGACCCAGAGGAGGTGTGATGGGGTTTGGGGAGGCACCCCGCAATCCATCGCTGGGCAGGCTTGGAGGAGGAGGGTTCAGCCAAGGAGCTGCCGGGACCCTTCCCCCTGGGCTTCCTAACCAAGGAAGCCATGGACTTGGCTCTAGGGCACCAAGTCTGAGCCTGCTGGCCCTGCTGCTGGTGCTGTTGGGCTGGTCTAGCCACAGGAGCGGAGATACAAAAGGGCTTACACTTCTGGTAGCAGAGGCAATTGTCCTTCTAAGCAGATGTGACAGAATCCAAGGTGGCATTGGACTTTTCAATGTGCTGGAGGTGACCCTCCACAATGGGCCTGAACAGGTTGGTGCCCAGAAAGGGACATCTGCTAGCTTTTGCTGGGTATCCACCGTGAAGGTCAAGATCCACAGCCAAGCCCTGCGGCGCATGGCCACTGCGGCCACTACGGAATGGGCACATGAATCACTGATGTCCAGAACAGTCTGTGGCTGCTGCTTAGCCCCCACCCCACCCTGATCCCAGACCTGCTTAACCATGGTTTGGAGGTCAGCCAGGAGATGAGGAAGCACCTCATCTAGGGAGCCCAACAAGGCGTGCCAGAAGTGTGCTATCATAATGGCTGAGTTGGCCTGGCAAAGGCCCAATGAGGAGGCAGCATAACCTTTTTTGACCGAGTGGTCCAATTTCTTGGACTCCTTTTCCGGGGGCTTGTCCATGTCCTGGGCGTTGCCCCATCACCGAAAAATAGAGTCTGCCACCAACCTCTCGGCCATGAGGTGCTCCATGAAGCCAGAGAGGGAACCTGTGGGGACCGCATACTTGCGGCCATCTGAGCCGATAGCACTGGGCAAGAGGCTGGACGCTGCCATAACTCTAGAGCTGGACAGACAATGGCCTCAGCAACAGGGAAGGCCTCCGTGGGGGAATCCCCTTTATCCAGGATCTCTGTCAAGGGATATCTGGCTCACTTTTGCACAGGTTTGAGTGGCATCCCGGTGGACTCCGAGATGAGCCAAAGAATACCAAGGAACGAGGAAGGGCTCTCATCCACAGAGAGACGCCCCTGAGGACTCCAGGTCCACTGGACAGGAGTGCAACGAGGAGTCTTCGGACTCCGAAGAGTCTGCATACAGCTGGTGACCGCCCGAGCCACTGCCCACATGCCGAGGCCAATCAGGGCTGAGAGTGACAGACAGCCGATGGAGCAGACCCTAAGCCGACCAAGAAGTCTTGGACAGCACCCCATTTTTCTGCTGAGGAGGTGGTGGTTCCACCACAATGGGCGGGGGACCCGGTTTTGGCCGAGCCAGCAGCACCGGAAACAGATCCTCGACCGAGGAAATGGTGGTGAGAGTCATCATTGGCCGTTCAGGCAACAGCTACTTAACAGCCGGCGTAGAAGCCGGTGTTGGCTTAGAGCCGGTCATAATGAGCTGCTGCCACATTAAATCCTCACAGTGCTGACGCAACTTGCGCCAGAGCCTCTCCTCATCCGCTAAGGAAGAGGAAGAAGAGCAGCGGTGCCGCTTTCCGCGATGTCGGGACCGAGACCACCGACGTTGGTGGGATTTACCCGACGCAGACATGGGCCGAGACCGAGATCTCAACCGCCAGCCTTACCGGCGGTGGATTGAGGAAGGAAGCGGGGAGAATCGCTGCCCCTCAGTTCAGGGTCCCTGGGCCAGAGACTTCAGCTCAGGAAGCTAGGCCAAGTCCCTGGAAGGCACTATGACACCCGATTGTCTAAGACAAAGGGTTGTCGGCCTCCTAGGTCGACAACCTGTCGGTGGGCTCGAGAAAAATCTCAGCTGCGAAAACAGGCATCTCGGCCAACTCGTCTGTTGGGGACACCATGAAACCAGCAGCCCAGGCTGCAACATTGACCAAAGTCGAGAGTCGACGGTCTGGAGAACGAGATCTCTCCCATTCCCAAGAGCGTTGACGGTGGGTCTTACCTTTTTTTGGATCCTTCTTCCGGGACCGAGGGGTGTGAGACCCAGAAGGACCCTTCCCTTTAGTTAAGAGGGACTGGCACAGCTCCCGAAAGGAAGCGGTGTAAGAAGAGCCCTGTTGGAGCGGAATAAAGGCCAAAGCTCAAGAGGAGCTCGCCGCGGACCGGGCCGCCTCCTCCTCGAGGGCCATGAGCTGTTTAAGCTGCTCCAGTTGTTCCGCAATGGGCCTCCTTCAATTTGATTGGTGGCTACTGTTTCTCTGGTTGCCCCAGCTAGAGTCGGGCTGCGTGGTCTTCAAGCACCGATGGAGAAAAGGACAGACACAGATCGCAATCCTGTGGATCGTGGTCATGCCCGAGACAGTAAATGTACGTGGTGTGGGGGTCGGTGCGAGACATCTTCTGCCCACAAGGGCACTGATGGGACTCGGGAATGGACATGTCTTCCATCGCAGCCACAAGAGAAGGTAGAGAAGACTGAACTTAGATGAGTTTAAGGGTACGTTTTGGGAACAAATCCAAAGATTTAAGATCTAGGGCCTGCAAAACGCAAGAGCGCTAAGGAGGGAACCTGAGCTCCCAAGCGGTAAGGAAGATCTGGCATTATGGGGCAGAGCTGAGGGTTATACCACCCGGGTGAGTGGGAGGAGCCAGCCTGAAGACCTTCCGGCACATCTTAAAGTGGCAAGGTACCTGCCAGATAGTGTGGATTGAACAACACATCCACGTCCCTAGAAAACTCTTTTGTTGTTTGTTTGAAAGAACTCCCAGATTTCCCACAGAATTGTTAAAGGATACTGAATATGTCTATCCAGAAGACCACAAAATTGAGCTGGATGGATAATAGAAGCTACAACTTTACATAATTGCAGATGTAAAATTTGGGATAACATTTTAAAATCAGTATTCAATAAACTTATAGGCCTTCAATTCTGAATTATACTCCTATCCCCTTTTTTGTGCAGAAAAGTTATGATCCCCTTCATAAAAAATTCTGGAACCTTTCTTTATTGTATTAGGAAAAAGGTAAATACCCTATGCAGGAATAAAGATAATTCTGGTAAAAATGTTATGTAGAACTCAGCTGATAATCAGTCCTCACCTGGTGTTGATGATTTCTTAAGGGTCCTAATGATTTCTGCAACTTTGTCAGTCAAAATCAGAGAAATTAATGTTTGTATGTTTTCATGAGTAGCTCGACTTCCAAGGGGGGGGGATTGTTATTTGTTGAGTCTAAATACTGCTCAACAATGTTTGATATACCTTTTGATGATGTAACCAATTCTCCCTTCTGGTTAACTAAAGAGTGAAAGGTGGTCATATTTTTCTTCTTTTTACATGCTTCACATGGGTCTATGTATGGAGTTTTATTAGTTCCACAGGTGAGCTCAGTGCGTAACGTGCTAGCCCTATCATATTGAAGGTTTTGCATTTCATTTTTTAATGTTTGAATTTGAGATGTCAAACTACCTTTGTGTAGTGATATCAGAGACATGATATGTTGCAGTTGAAAATGTAATACTAAATTTTAAAACACTGTGATTGTGCTCTATGTTTTTCCAGTGATCACAACAGTTTTTGGATATCCTTTTTCATGTCCCACCACCAGTCCCCTAAGTCATCATACAATTCAAACACTGTTGCCCATGCATGAAGTAATTGTCTCATCTTCCCCACAATTCCTAGGTCAGAAAGCTGACTGATGTTCAATTTCCATCTGGTGTATTTTAGGGGTATATCTTGATTCCTACCAAGAATTGTTTTTATCATTCAGTGGTCCAAAAATTCTATAGGCACAATTTCCATAGAATGAATTACCCAAGATGGGGAGAGAAAAACAAAATCAATCAGAGTGACAAATTGTGCTCTCTGGTATGTAAAACGAGGACCTGTTTTGATAGAATCAACACCCAATTTAGAAACTCAACAATAGAGATACATTTGAAAAGGGCATGTGCATCACAATAAACCTTCTTTAATGACTCCTGTCCTTTTGGAATAGAAATAGTACAATTAAAATCCCCTCCAAATATAAGAAGTTTGGCAGTAGCTAAAAAAAGTTGTATACTTTCCAAAATGTGTACTCTATCTGCTTTATTTTGGGGGCCATAGATGTTAATAATCCTACAAAGTTCCCCGTCCCAATAGCCATCCAGAATCAGAACCCTTCCTGGGCACAGATCGGTTCCACATCATAACAGTGAATGCATAACAGCACCGCACCTATGGGCAAGTGCACAATGCTGAAAACACAATGGCAACTGTGCACTAAGCCGAATACAACATCAGTGCCCATACCGACATATATTATTCTACGTTCTGTGCGGGGCCTGTGCCCCCGCATCCCCCCATCTAAAAATAATCAACTTTGAGGGGGGGGCCTGACAGTGGGGTAAGAAGCCAACTCTGACTAAAAAAACACAACACCCAAACCATTCCCTACCCAAAAACAGTAGTGCACCAACCCAGGATCAAACCCAGGCCCTTCCACACTGGAGGCATACACTGCCTCCACAAGCCCTCACAGCCAGCTCAGCACTGCCTCCCTGAACTACCTCCCACATCCTGCGTCCCGTGACATCCATCCTACCAGCGCTGTATCCTGCAGTCGCCGTTCTAGCCCTCCTACCCTCATCATTTCCACAGTCACTCTCCTTCCACAATCGCTGTACATACAGTCGCTTAAACTGAGTTGCTCAATTTGAAGGTGCCAATATCACTGGATACCACAGAGAACAACTAGTTTAAATAGAGAGAATCTAGTATCAGAAAAAAAATCCCAATTCCATCAGCTTTATCTGTCCCAAAGGACCAGTAAGAGAGGCCTCAAAACCATTCGGAGTGAAAATTAGCCAACTGAGTGCGTGATCCCATCCAAGTTTCTTAAACTAGAGGGATATCAGTTAGAGAACCCATAGCCATTTGAAACACTGCCTGTCTTTTCCGAGCATTTACTAAACTGTGACAGTTAATGGAAGCAACATCAGTGCAGAGTAGCAATTAAAGTTAGCATTTTTTCCTCCGCTTCTTCTTCCTCACATATGTTTTGTCAGCAGGCTGGACAATGATGCTACTGACTGTGTATCTGACGCGTCTTCTGCCATCACAGAATCACCCCAGGAAGGTGGTGTTAACACATCAAAGGGGTTATCAATTTTGATTTCATATGATTGTACAGGCTGTGTGGTAGCTCTTGTTACTCTTCTTCGAGTTTGAGGGGCTACCCATGGCTGTGGTGGTGGCATTGCTGTTTGGGGTGACTGAGAGCCTTCATCCTGGGGAGCAGAGTAGTACACCGGCACTAAATTTACTGGGTGAGCAGGTGTTTCTTTCTGTATTGGTAGAGAGCCCTCTTGTACATACTGTTCTTCTGGAGTCTTAATGTGTGTTAAAGCTGTAGTATATGTTAGGAGTGGTACGTAGGGTACAGTAGTTGGAGTTTTTAAATCAGCTTGAGCTTTATGAATGAGTTCATCCGGGTTGATGGTATCCCTTTTATTAGAAGCTGCCCACGGGCAATCTCTGTATATATATGTCCATGTTCTTCACAAAGGCTACATCTTGTGTGATTAACATACTGAAAACTGGTGTGTCCAATTTCATTACAAAAACTACAGTGTAACATCACACATGCTGGAAAGGTGTGTATGTGCCCCATAGCGATAGCATGTTTTTTACTGTCCCCCGTAAAAACAGAAAAAAACAATTAGGCAGATGACAAATTCCCTCTTCTGTTTGCCTCAGCTTAACTTTAAACTTCCATCTGCCTGTCCAGAATTGCTCATCGTCCAGAATGGCTTCTGGAGCACTGAGAATTTCGCATCTTTGTTGAAGCCAGTAATATATGTCATCCACTGGCACATTTTTGTTACGAAACATCACAATTATTGTTTTGATAAGTGGTTTGGTTAGAGGAATAACAATGAATGGAGTCCATAATGTTGAAAATTTCAGTTTATTATATCTGACCGGAAAAAGGTCTAGCAGCTGTGGAGTCCTGAAACTGATGTCAAATGAGTCCTCCCTTGAAATATGGATAAACGCGAAAACATCAGCTGTGAATACCGTAAAGAATCTTTAATCAACTGCTTTCTCAAATAATGTCTGTCTGGTTTTAATTCCAAGCCCCCTTTATAATTTAGGCAAACTGCATGCCTTCTTGATAATGGCTCTGTTTCATCATTTTTGAAAAGGTCAGACAGTAGCGGTTGAGACATAGATGCTTTAGAGGGACCTCCCTCATCTACTGTCTCAGAGGTAACTACATGCATGGTTTCAGTAGTTATCTTGTCAGTAGGAGGGTGAAGCGCTGTGTTCACACCAAGGTGGTTAATGTCTGTGATGGGGGTTCCTCCCCTAATACTGCATGAGCAGGGGTATCTTTGTTTTCTACATCAGAATACCCTATTATTTCCATTTTTTTCAGTCTGTGATGTAGGTGGTGGCATAGCAGTAGAAGGGGGTCTCTTTTCTGTAAGCACAACTTGAGTGGGCAAACCTACCACAGGATGCCACTAGGGAGATTCTGTGGACTGAGAAAGAATCCCTGAGTTCCAGTCAGGGTCAGGGATCCATTCCCCAGTTTGAGATTGCATCCAGCCTGCAGGCTTTAAGGCTATTTCTGGGGACCAAGACACTTCTGGCACATCTGGTAATTTGATACTGAAAGTTTGTTTTAACGCATCTGCGGCAGATATATTGTTCTGTGAGCCAGTATACAGTAGGCCCTTCTGCAAGCCGTCTGAGCCCTTATTAAGTATAGAGATAGAGATGTCATTATCTATCCCCATTGCTGATTGTTGTTTCTCCACTGTCTAATGTGTATTGGAATCATTTTCCTCTGCCATCATATGCAACAGCACTGTTTTCCCTTAGTATTTCTCTTTCCAGTAATCCCCAGTTACTGCAGTAGTTTTGAGAGTCCAGCAGAGCGGCAGTGTTAGAAGTGTTTTTGTCATGGGGAGTCTTAGGCCAGGTAGAGTGCTACCTGTATGTGCCATTCCTGACTTTGCCCCAGAACCAGTGTTTCCTTGTATTACTACTTGCTTCTCCATGCCTGATTTTGCGGCTTCAGGTTGTGTCCCAGCCTCGGGTTTGTCCCCGGATTGAGGATTCCAATAGCCGCACCCTTTACACCATCAGAGCCAATTAATGTAATTTATACATTTTTCTTTGTGGAGGCATATTTTTTCCCATTCAGACACCAGCGCTTTATCATCAACAGGCCAAGATTTAGAGGCAGCGTTAGAAACATGGGTTTAATGCCTAAGCAGCGCCAGATGTCACTTTCTCGATTTCCCCGCTACTGCAAACATAAATACAGTTGCTTTAGACTGATCATGAGGATTAGTTTAAAAAATAATGTCTGTACCTGCACCTGTTCTTTCTGGGCTGGCTTCTCCTTGTGGTCTGTCCTTAATTGGGGCATGTTCAATGATATCTGCTGTTGTCAAGGAAGCCTTCCTTCAGTGCTGCTGCTGGAGGATGCATTTTCCCCATAGCCTTAGTAAGTTCCAGTTGCTCCTCCACAAATCTTTGTTGCTGTTCCATCAGTAACATCTGTAAAGCCTCATATTATGCAGTATGAACCGTCGTATCTGTAGTAGTTTTAGAACGAAATTGTGTTTCTCTCGTTACTGTTCAGTTTATCCCGTGTATCCCTAAATTCTCCAGGTTCTGCAGCGTCAAAAAAATCTTTGGGTCTCCATAGGAATTGAGCATGGGGTTGAGACCTGTTCCCCAGTTTCCTCTACATCCATCCTTGCAGGCTCCATCACAAAAACTGACCATCAGACCGACTGACAACAGCTCCCCCACCCAAGAGTAGGGGAAGTTTTTATTGTGGAAATCACACAATACTAGTGACAAATATATACAAAAACTATCTGTGTAGCCTTTGTTCCTGTATGCATAAACCATCCATAAACAAATTTATAAAATCTACTAGTTGCTGTACCATATAACTTCTGAATAGTTAAACATTTAGTAATATCTAAATACCCTATTTCCTCCTTTCCTTTCTCTCTCTGGTATTGTTTCCCTGTCTTATCCCCCTTTTCCCTTTCTCTTTTCCCTCATTCCCCCTCTTTTTATAGCGTTTTCATGTGTATACTTCATAACAATAAACTCAATCCTAACTACCATACTTATTATATACATTAGAACTATACGGACCATAGAATATTATTCCACATACCTACTTTGTATTCTATTACCTTTTTTTTGTAATCTTCTATTTATGCACCCCTATCTCCGGAACTCTCTCAGGCTGCTCCTACAGGCCTGACACCACTCTACTGCCCACCTGATCCCCCATCTCTGACTGCCCTCCACCATCCTCCAGCTAGCAGACTCCCCAGCTCTGAGCCCCCAAGGGTAGGGCCGCCACCACTCCGGCACTCCATCTATAATCGAGTGTGCCATCCAAGGTGGTGCAGGAGCAGGCCTGGGTATGGAGACAGGACCTGGTGTTCGGTGTGTGGCAGTGTGGCTTGGAGGAGAGCCGTCGCCTATCCCAGATTGGGGGATTTTCAAGCTTTGTTTCCCCCTAGGAGCGCGGACATGCAATGAAGCCTACATGGCCATGCTATAAGCATCTGCCATGCTTCTCCCCTTGATTGCTCTGTGTGCTAGCTATGCCTCCGGTCTCCACCGGAGATCGATACTGCACCGGAGGCACCCTGGATCCCTCCCCAGGGAGAAGAGAGCAGTCCATCGGATGCTCGATTCTACTCCCTCCCCTGCCTACCCCCAGTGCCCAAGCTCGTTCGAACTTGGGTTGCTGGTGTGGTGTGGTGTGGCATCCAGTGCCTCAACTCTCAGTACCAACGGGCCAGCTAGAATTTCATTTTTAATACAAATGTATAATATACCTCTTCCTCCATTCCCTCCCCCTTTTTTTACTGTATCCACCCCCCACAATGCTTCCATACTTCTTCTACTTTCTGAGAACCTTTTACCTGTTTCTCTTTTTCATTTATATGAGAAACTTGACTGAAAATAATCCTGATCAATTCCTGTTGTGTTATAAATTGTTGCTGTATGGTCCCATGCCATCTTGCCTTCCAAATATGATATTTTATAATACCAAAAATTAAACATAGTGTGCTAAACGGGTATTTTACCCAAGGTTCTGTGTATAACCCTAAGATTAAAACATCATAAGTCACTTTGGCAAAGTTCATATCTTTCACCCTAAGTGTTAAGAGATTCCAATAGGTGCTACTATATGGGCATTTCAAAAAACAAATGTTCTTGTGTCTCCAGATTCGTATAACACAAATCCCTAGGGCAGTGTCTCTCTTCCATCTTTTTATGCTTGTGATTGTTCTTCACATTGAGTCTCCCATGGCACGTGAGACAAATAGTGCCCCACAGGTTCCTAGATATCCTGATGTCTGTTAATTGTTTTGTGGTTTGTCCAAAGTTCTGTACAGTACCCCTTGGAAAAATCAACTGTTCTGTAAAATACTGTAATAAAATATGTTCATATAATGAATATCTAGAAAGACTCTTGAAATCCTCTATAGAAATGTTTCATGATCTGATTTTCTGCATGGTTGTCACTCTATAGGAGGGCAGGGTGGTGCTGCTCAATTTAAAAGACCACTTGTTCTTAGACCATCTGGGTAAAACCTCTCTCAACCATTCTTTACCCCAATCCAGCCAAACCATAATCCTTTAGTACAGGTACTAAATTAATTTACCAATATATTGTGTGGGAAAATACTAGGGGGAGTACCGTGCCTATCCCTCCCTGAGATACTGATCTATATGTGACCATCCTTGTAATTGGATTAAAATGGCTTCCCCAGATGATTCTTAAGAATACATTATATATTTTTGCCTCCATGGCTGTATGGGGAGGGAAGATAGAACCCACAAATAATAATAGGGGATGATAAAGGTTTTAATTAAGTATACTATTTTAAGCATAGAGATTTGTAGTTTTTGTCACATAAAAGATTGTTTTTCACACATAGCTAGCTTATTTTCCCAGTTTATTCTGTCCATATCTTTCAGGCCAAATCTGAGGCCAAGAATTTCAGCCTCTGGTACTATAGAAACCCCACCTATTTTTACTAGGCCTTGTTCAACCGCTTGTCCTATTACTAGGGCTTTGATCTTTTTTAAATTTACTTTGGCCCCTTCCACTTTAGAATAACTCTCAATGATTTTAAAGGCCTGTACACATTCTGCTTCTGTGTGTAAAAATAAGCAGAAATCCTCCGCATATGCCATGCCCTTGAATGGTTGTGTATTGCTTGATAGTGCTATGCCCTGAATTCGTTCTGCTTTTAGTATTTTCCTAATGGGTATATCAATATCAAGTGTGTACAGTAAAGGGCTTAATGGACAACCCTGCCTGACACCTCGTTTTAATTTTTATTTTTTCTCCTATAATCCCATTTACTAATGGGTGAAAATGGGCTTGTGTATATAGTAATTGCAACCACTGTATAAAAGTTTCAGATATGCCATGAAGTTGCAAAATTTTAAACAAAGACGTATGAGAGACTATGTCAAATGCCTTTTCTTGATCTAAGGCTAACACACACCCATGGGCTGACCCCATGTGCCCTCATGAAAAGACTTCCCTAAGGCAAATAAAATGTTCCTTTATATTTCTACCTTTGATGGCGCATGTTTGAAATGGTGAAATAAGTTTTTCCGCCACAACCCCTAATCTGTTACAAAGTATTATGGATAATATTTTGAAATCATTATTCAGAAGGGAAATAGGCCTCCAATTACCTATATCAAGCCTGTCTCCCTTCTTATGCAACAGAATCAGAAAGGCCTTAGCCATGTAGTCTGACATGTCCATATTACACAGTATGTCATTAAATGTTTCTTGTAACAAAGGAGTTACCCAAGAGTAGGGGAATTTCCTTGGTGTACTGGCCAGACTTCCCCCATTCGTAAAAATACCAACAGCTTAATCTGGTTCAATTTCAGTTGGTTACCATCTGTATCTCAACCCCAGTCGCCCGGAAAAGGGACTTCTAATCTCAGTGGGCCTACCCAGTCAATAAAATTCAATAAATAAATTAGGCCCCCCCCCCGCCGTGGTGATATCTGCTCAAACACATTGATATTACCGTACTTTCGGCAACCTGTTAGATAGAAATAATGGGCCCGATTCTCAAAAGTTTAAGTCTGGTATAACTTGACTTGCACCACAAAAAATGGTGCAAGTAGCAAGTTATGCTAGCAGCTGCGACATATGGTATTCTGCATAGCAGCCTGCAACATGCCGCAGGCTTCTTGCACCGAAGTGGACTTACGCCATCAGTCACGCCCTAATCCCCCTGCAACATGGCACTAGAGGGTTAACGGCAGCAGTTGCGCCCTATTCTGTAAGGGCAGTAACAAAGTCCCCCAGGGTTCTATTCTACAACAACCCCCCGGGGGAGAACCATCAACGTGAGTTACACCAGCATATAGCTGGTGTATGTACTTATGCCCCCGGGGGTTGCCTGTATGTGCAGCCTGCCCATCCCCCCTAATGGTATGTCACCCTCCCACCGACACTGCCCTGACCACAAACAACAAACAAAGCCCCATAGGGCTAGATCTGTCCCCCCCCTCAATACCCTAACCCAGTAACAGCATGGGAATGCCTCGTAGGGCTATCCATGCCCCCCCAATACCACAAAGTCCGCAGAAGTCTGCATGCCCCAATCCCAGTGCCAGCAAACAGCCTACAGGGGCTACTCACAGTCCCCGAGGCCCGATGCCAGCTGCCCCTGGAAGTGGAACTTTCTTGTTCAAACAGTAAAAAGTACACAACTCCTTACCCGTAACCCCTGGTAGACTAGTGGCACCCCATCCAGCATTGCCAGATCATCACGCATCCCCCCAGCCAGCTGGTGACTGGCACAGCCCACCTCTCACCACCACAGCCAGCCGCTGACTGGGCTCCATCTGAGCGCATACTATCTGGCGCTCAATGAATGAACTGTCATTCATTCATTGAACGCGTATATACATATAACGCTCAGGCGAGCTCCGGTTGTGCCTGACATGGTGGTGAGGAATGAGCTGTGCCAATCGTCGCACAGCTGGTGGCGGTGTGGGTGGTCTGGCAATGCTGGGTGGGGGCAACTGGACTACCAGGGATTACAGGTAAGGAGTTGTCTCTACTTTACTATTAGTACAGGACAGTGCCATTTGTGGGCGGCTGCATCGGGCTTGGGAGGGGTTGTGTAGCCCTACAGGGCTGTAACTTACACATTTGGGGATCGGGGCTTGGGGGGGCACTTGCACCCTTCGCGTCTTATCTCAAGGATACCACACAGGTATTGGGCTTATTGGATGCCCTCCAAATGAAGGATAATTGGTGGCTTGTTTCACTTGACATAGAGGTGCTGTACACCAATATATCGTGTACTGATGGTATAAAATCCCTCAAATACTGGTTAGAAACAAGTACAGATTTTGAACCAGATATGGTGGAGTTCTTGTGTGAATGCGCCCAGCTGGTTTTGCAATGTAATACCTTCATGTTCCAAGATCTGTTCTATCTGCAGGTAAAAGGTACAGCAATGGGGGCTACTTTTGCCCCCAATTATGCTAGCCTTTACCTTGGATACTGGGAAAAAGAAATTGTCTATTGCCCTGAGACCGATTCCTTTTACCATAAGTTGGATCGCTGGAGGTGTTTTATAGATGACATCTTGATGGTGTGGAGGGGAGCAGGGTGGAGCTAGATGCTTTTGTGGAGTAGTTGGAAGGCACCAACCCCAACTTACAGTTTACTGTGAACACAAGCCTCACTGAGGTGTGTTTTTGGATGTGGTTATAAACAAGAAACATGATAGCACCATAAGAACAAACTTGTACAGGAAACCTACCAATAGAAATACCCTCCTATATGCTACCAGCTGCCACCCAAGACACATCATTAATAACATTCACAAGTCCCAGTACCTAAGAGATAATCGAAACTGCAGTGAGGAAACAGATTACTTGGAACAGCGGGATGTGATGCATGAAAGGTTCCAGCAGAGAGGGTACAGGCCCAAAGTATTAGATAGGGCAGAAAGTGAGATGGACTCCACAACTAAGAGGACCTACTGATCCAAAAGGTTCCCAAATCTGAAAGGGAGAAACCTTTTAGTTTTCTAAGTATGTATGGTAGACTATCTTCTGCCATCTGAAACACTGTCACCAAAAACTGGGGAATAATTAGTTTAGATCCTATCTTGAGAAACTACTGCCAAATCCCACCTAGATTTACCTTCAAGAGAGCTAATAATCTTTCTGATAACCTCACACACAATTTGCAACCCACACCAAGCAAGACAAACATATGGCTACCAAATTTACCCTGGGGTAATTATAAATGTGGCTGGTATAAATACTGTCGTGAAATGGAAAGGACACACCAGTTTACCAGCAGGAACACCACAGAAGTACTCGATATTAGAAGCTTCATTAATTGTGACTCCACACATGTGGTGTATCTAGCTACTTGTAATTGTGGTGCGCTTTACATAGGTAAAATAGCTAGGAACTTAAAGCTTCGTGTTGGGGAACATATAAGAGCAACTACAAAAGGGGATTTAAGCAATGCCTTGGCAACATGTTAAAAACTCCCCTAATCCACAGGAACACCGTTTTAAGTTTTGCGGTATAGAAAAAGTACAGGTTGGAAAGCGGGGAGGAGATCTAGATGCATTGGTATTAGACAGAGAGGCACTCTGGAGTTTACAGTTGGGAGGAGGATTTCCTCCAGGACTCAATGAAAGATTACATGTGATGCCATCGATCAGAAAAAAGAAGACATTTTAATGACAGCCTTATACTGTACATCACAAAAGGTATATCGGTATTATGGAATTCTAAACTCATGTGTAACCCTAGGTTCGGGGGGAAAATATTTGCTCAGCATTATGCTAGGTTTGTACTTCTGGTCAGGGGCACCCAAGTAAATCCGGACACTAGAAGCAATAACTGAAATGTCCAAACCAGTGATGGGATTCTAGAGTGTGGCTTTTAGTCACATAACACAGAGAATGACAAAGCAAAGATGGACCCCCACAGGGCTACACTCGCTAGTAAAGCAGATTACAGAGGTACAGAGCACATCACTTCCTCACTGCTAACCCTCAGGTTCTGACCGGATCTGGGCACACATGACCCAAACTGGTACACTTCTCTTCTATTCCTTGACATGGCACCCTGGCCAGTACTAGGACACTTTTCAATATGGAATGGAGGTTGATGGTGGCTCCCTAAACCACCTATGAGCACTTTCTAGTTCTAAAGGGAAAATTCCACAATCCCACATCTGGGTGCTTTCTTCAAACACTGGCCAACTGCCTGAGAGAAAGACATAGGTGCCCAAACTGAACCCGGAGAGGTAAACCTGGTTACTCCATATGGGGGTCTCCCACCTCTTGCTCCCAAATCTCTACTTGGCCATTTATTTGGTTACAACACCTTTCTTCGAATCTCTGGTTGTAGATGCTCTCTAGAAATGTTTAGCACATTTAACATTCTACACTGTACTCAGGCGGTGTCCTGACTTAAAAAGTTCTGTAAGTGGCTATGTCCATACCCTAGATTCCCACTGTTTCAGATGCTTCCAAGCCATACACAAATTAAAAGTACTGTACTTGGCAAGTCTTCTCCTGACCCCACAGTAGGCAGATACTTTTACACTGATCTCTGTCTTGGTGACCATTGTCTCTTTATCAGAGCAGAACTCACCATGGTATGCAGGTGTCCCAGGGCTTCTTTCCCAAAAACACAGATTCTCCAGACTCTCAGTACAAACCTCACTTTCAGGCAGCTTTCCCTTTCCATGCAGGACCAGGGGGGTTGCCCCTGAAATGCTGGATTTCCCCCCATCCCTTCGGGGATGGGGCACTGGAACAACACTGGGAATGGTCTCTACCACTTCCTTCTGGTCACTTCTGTGTTCCTCTCTAGGGTGAGAACACACAACCCACTTGTCTGATGTAGCTCTATCTCAGAGCTTGGCTGTGAGGAGCTGCACACAGCAGCACTCCTCTCCCTCTTGAGTCTCACTCGAAAAACTCTGACTTGAATTCCCCAATGTTCTACAGCTAACCCCCAGCAGCTAGCATTCCATTGTGGCTTATGCTGCTGCAAGAATTCTATGATGACGTCACCACTCCAGCTCAGCTGAAACTGAAGACAGAGTGAGACAATAAGAAACCCATTTAACTGGTATCCCACAGGCTGCCTTTCCCTGCCTGCCACTGGTTCTAAGTGGGATTCTAGTAACCCCTGGGAACAAGGCGGGTTACACATGTATCCATTTATTCCTTCTAGGTAAGGCTCCAGTAATATGGTTGGGTACTTTCACTCTATTTAATAAGGAAAAGGAGATGGCCAGCCAGAGGGGGGCAACAAGTACCTTACTCGTGTGAGTGATAGCCCTAGGAACTATTAGGTTAAATTTGTGTATTTTTAAAATATGTTTGCATGTGGTTTGGTAAAGTGGTTTTATATATATATATATATATATATATATATATATATATATATATAACACACACACACACATATGTGTGTCAAAATAGAAACCAGCTCCTCAGAGTATGCATGTTTAACACCGGTGAAGGTATTCTAACTTAGTAGGTGATTATAAAGAAATTTGTCAAAATGTGTTAACTGCACCTTTAAAATCATACGTTGATACTGATTGGCTGTGTAGCACTTTAAATAGGTGTTCTGCTTCCCGATTTAGTATCCCTTGATAAAACCCACAGGCGAAATCAGGTCTGGAGCACATTCTTCATTTGTACCACCAAGATAATGTGCTGCTATGTATGTGCACTTTTAAAGCTGTAAATTAAAGTGGATTTTTGCATTGTACTAAACACCTGGTGCCGGTTTTTCTTTGCTGCTAAAGATAGACAGATAGATGGATAGATAGATAGATAAATAGATAGATAGATAGACAGACAGACGTAGATAGACGTATTGTATGGGTATATTTATATACATTACATAGCTGGGACTTTCTCACCAAAAAGTGGTTAGCAGCTAATTCCCTATATGCTCTTTCCCTGTACATATGCCATTACGATTAAAACTAACAACAGCAAAATCAGCCCAGTGGCGTGGAGGGCTGAGATGCCTAGTGCCTTACCTCCTGCCACACTGGCAACCCAGGTTTGGGAACGGACAGGGGTCATTTGGGTTCGGCGGGGTGAGGGAAGACTGAGCATCCCCAGGACTGCTCTCCTTCCTCAGGGGAAGGGGTTCTGTGACCCACTGCTTAACTGCCACCTGGAGGCATCCAGGTAGTAGTACAGTCTGGGCATGCAAGAAGACAGCCCCGCATGGGCGTTTCAGGATGTCTGTGCAAAGGTGAGCTCATCAGTTACACTACTGCACCTGTGTGATGTGAGGGGAGAAAACCACAGGAGAAAAACCCCTCTGACCGCAGGATGAAATCCGGGCCCTCGCAGGCCCTACACTGATGACTGGGCACCTCGTCACAGGTCCTGTAAGCCAAGGACACTGGCATGAAGGTAAGCCCCTGGGAAGCCAGGTGATGGGGCTTGGGGGACCAGAGCAAAGGGGGCAGGCTGGAGGTGATCAGGGGATAAACAATGGATGGGAAAAAAAAATAACAATAGCCATCCAAATATATTATACAAAATAAAAGATGGGTAAGTCCACTGTATTCATAAATTAACACTACAGGCTCATACCTTTATGATCTAGTTAGCCCCCTCAACGGGTTTCTTTCCTTATGGGTATTTTTGCTTTATTTTAGAAAAAATAAATTTAAAACGCAGAGATGCAGGAGGACAAATTACAGCACTCCCAGCCTGGCGGCCATCTTGACAACGAGTATCTTGATACCCTCACAATTCCACCAAAGCAGAAAAAAAAAACACATTTAAAATTGTGCTTCACTTTAACAATATGACAATTAAATTGTAACAGGGAAGTATAAGTCTAATCAATTATTCATTAGCCTTGCGAGGCTCCTGGTTGGTTACTGGATTGGTCATTAACGTCTTGGAAGTGACCGATCCAGCTATAAACTGAAGTTGTGTGGCACGCATGGCTCGCACCACCCAACTAAAACCAAAATGAAACTAAAAAAATGGAAGTTGTTATTCGATTAGATTTATAATCATAATAACAACCTTAAAGCCAGTCATTTCCTTGGATTAACGAGCGGCTTGGGGGACCCATCCCCCACAAACGGTCATTAATCCCTCGGAAATTACCAGCTTCTCGGTCGTTATTGCTTAATTAATAGGAGAAGTGCTACTGCCCCTTATTATTTGGAAATGGAGGATTCTGTAGTATGATGTCCCCAAATATAGCTTCTTTGATATTTTCAAATTAGTACTACCCATACCGCTGCTCTTACCCGCTTTCGCGCCTAAATCACCTCCTCTTCCTCAGGCAAAACCTTGTGGTTGGCACCATGACTGAAAAGCATTGTCCCTATAAAAAAATGAGTAGAACTGAAGCAGTATTCACCCTAGGATCAGCAGTACAGAGTATGAAGAGGTCCTGAACCTACTCTTAGCAAGTCTGCAATTAGGTAACCAAAATGGTGCAGGGTCTGC
The DNA here is from genome assembly GCA_016271365.2 of Neoceratodus forsteri. Classification (NCBI taxonomy): domain Eukaryota; kingdom Metazoa; phylum Chordata; order Ceratodontiformes; family Ceratodontidae; genus Neoceratodus; species Neoceratodus forsteri. The sequence goes on along the minus strand of CM028136.1, from coordinate 400,205,443 downwards.
ACCAGAAGACACACGAGGAGAGACTAAAGCAGCTTAAAATGTATACCCTTGAGAAAAGGGGGGGACATGATAGAAACTTTCAAGTATCTCAAGGGAATTAAAGTACAAGAGGGTAGCATCTTTCAGTACACATTGGCTGGTAATACAAAAGGGTTACAGTCTTATCTGCTACTGCACTGTCTTGCTTTGTGAGGGGGTGGGCACTGTTACTGTTTTAAAGTGCTTACCGGACAAGCCTAGTCAAGTAATCAGACACTTAATTTCAACCCACCACATCCAATTCACGAGATCTGTTCAAAATCAGTTTTGCTTTGTATTCCCCATCCCTTGTGACTATCTCCAATAAATATTTTGTTGATATTTTACATTTTCTTTTGTGAGCATATTACTAGTGTAAGTCACTAACTGCATTTTTGTTGAATTTAAGGTTGCACTGTGATCTTGCATGTGTAGGGGGAGGTGGGGAGGTACATTATCCCAGGAGTTTGTACTGCTCTGACATCAGGTCCACTTAAACTTTACTCTGGGTGGAGCCACTGTGCTAAACCTAAAAGATCGGAATTCGATCCCCCAACCAGGAAAACCAGAACCCAGCCCCCTCCCAACCTTGCCTGAGCCCTCAAGGCAGGGGTAGTAACTGCAACATCTACGGTGACTTGGTACCACTAGTTGTTACTTGCCGTCCTCAAGACAATCCTTCTTCCTCTGATATAGGCTGTGGTCCACTATAAAATACAATCACAAATTTGATTACTTTCTTTTTGTCTTCACGGAGATCTGAGTGTTGGACAGTTTTGCCTCTGTATGTGATCCAGAGACGTGCAGGTGTCAACAAGAAGCAAACTATCCTTAAGCTCTAAGCTTGCTGTCACATGAGGTCAAATATTTTCCTGCATGTTCTGGTTGCCTTGGACCAGTCTGGGAATATGTTAATATCATGTCTCTCCATGCGTATTGTGAACTTGCTCTGGCCCATTACAATATAAGATCTCTGGTCTCCTTGGCTACAATTAGGATTGTCTGAGAATTTTCTGTATTGTCTTGAGCCATTCTAAAATTAACTCAGTAGACCTTTTTTATGTCACCTGGGTTGATCTGTGACTCACAGGGCAGGGAATCCTGAAACCATGTCCTATTGTAGAATACCAAATCCTCCCCTCCCGTGCCTTTGGAAAAGCCCACAGCATGGAAATTCATGGCTCTGACCCCATTCTGTAATGTCTCCCGCTTGGCCCTGAGGTGCTCATTTTCCATGGTGAGCTTGCTACTGCAGACTGTGTCTGCACGGATCGTTCATCTGCCTCTTTTGTCACTGACTCAGCAATTTTGGTTTTAGCATCTTGGGCCCCCATTCTACCCAGGATTTTTTTTTTTTACTTTTTTTCCATCTAACAGACTTCCTGAAGTACTGTGTCTATGGCTGGGGATCGCAGCTATACTCAAAACTGTCAGTGCCTTCATCCCCTGGTGCAGTCTTCGGGGCCTGCTGCAGTGGCTGCGGCTGTTTGAGACCTGATCTACCAGTTGCTCCTCTTGGGTGCCCCATAGTAAAAACTTATATCAGTTTGCACATGTGGAGACAACCAATCAGATTCCATCAGTTTAATGAGTGAAAAAAAAACACAACTTTAAAATAAATGTTATAGAATTTGCTACTTGCTCTAGAGGAGCTGAAGTGAAGCACGCCTCGTTTCATGCTGAGCTCTCAAGTGCCTCCCCACACCCACACCCCGTTATTGCTATCTGATATCTTGAAAGTACGGTACATCACAGTTGAGTATTGAACCAATCACCATGCAGCTTTCACGATGCTGAATATGTCATAATAGCTCTGAGCAACAGTGAAATTAGCAGCTGAAATCAGAAACACACAGTTAAAGGACACTGTTAGCTTTGCTGACTTTTTTTTTTTAAGTGCTATCGCCTGGTGCTTCTTGCCATATGTCTGTACACTGATTGCACATATGATCAATCATTTACATAACAATCATAGCAATGCAGTATTTATATAAAAATTGTGGGTGTGTCCTGACTTAAACTCTTACAATCTGCTCCTCATGCATGTTCCCAAATGAATATGGTACCAGTAAACTCGTTCATGAATGAGTTTTTTTTTTTCAAGCCATATGATTTTAATGCTAGAAATCAAACTACAGTGTTTACTGAGCTGGCCAGTGAAAGAGTTTTTTTCAAAATGAGTATAACCCCTAGGTGGCACTATCCTGGGGGCTACTACCCCTGCCTGCTTGGCTAGTAGCAAGTTAAGGGGCCTGAGTTCTGAAACGGGTGCCTCCACCCGGAGGTCAGGGTTGGTAGCGGTCAAGCTAACCTAGGCACAGCCCTCTGGGATGCTGTAACTCCCCTCTTTCCTTGCTAGTGGCCAGAACAATACACAATGACCACTTTCACAATAACTCCCTTCCCTTCCTGCAGCATTTCCCCCAGCTCCCCTCGTGGGTGAAGGTCGAGAGGGCAGGCGCTTTCCCCGAGCAAAGGACGCTGCATCTCTTGCCAGGTAACGACTGTCCAAAGTGTGCAGCAATTTAAGGGAAACAACAGGAACTTCTTGCTCAACCATGATGATAGCTACCCCGCTGGCCTTTCTGTCAACTCCCCCACCACCTACCACCACCCTTTGGTCGACTCACCTTATACTGCATATCACCGCCCCTACCACCACCCTTGATCGACTCAGTGTCTTAATACTGCATATCACGTGATGTGTAAAAAACAATCAGGCCATTTCTCCATCTGCAGGTTATCTGTACCCACCACTAGAGGCTGCTATAACTACTTAAACGCTCCTCTCACACCACCTGGTGTGTAACTCAATGAATGTTGAAAATTACCTAGAATTCTTCCCCTAATTTATCCCACTCTCTTTTCTCTGCCAGCTGATTAACCTCTCTTTCCCTCCAAAGCACACCCATATACTGTCTGTAATTATAGCTCTGCTCACCTCTAACCCCTCTGCATTATATATACTCATGCCTACTGCTTAGGATATCTCTTTCTCTATCGCAAAATGTCTTTACTCCTTATCCTCTCCATTACTCCTCCCCTCAGTGTTCTTTCCCACTGTTATATGCCTGTAAAACACCTCACCACCACCACCTCTGCCCCATTTATACCTCCCCCGTGCCCACTCCTCCCTGTATAACCACGTCTTTCCTACCTCACCCACCACTTGCTCCTAGCCACCCACCCCCAGAAACCGTGGTCAACCCTATGCTCTATAGTCAGGAATTTTTGCATTTTATCTGCTTCCTCCCTCCTTATCAACAAACTACCCCATTGTACTGGCCATACACTTCGTAATTACAAACTGACCCTCAAAAGTGCCCTATCCAGGACCTTCATCATCTTACTGCTATTGACGGGCAACATACACCCCAATCCTGGACCTTACCTCTCAATGCAACCAAAAGGGCTATGACTGGCTGCCATAAATATATGCAGCCTCCAGAAAAATCTCACCCCACTTCAAGCATGGGTCTGCCTCCACTCCCCTGATGCACTCGCAGTGTCTGAAACATGGCTCTCCCCAAAAATGCCTGACTCAGCTGTTTTCATACCCGGCTACACACTATTTAGATCAGATAGACTGAATAGACGGGGTGGTGGTTGTGCACTATACCTTCGGGATCACCTACAAGGTGTCCAAATTCCTGCACTAAACCCTGTTACAGGTGCCCAATCCCTCACCCTTAGGATACCAGTTGAAAAATCAGGTAACTCTATCTGATGTCAGTCTATATACCCCGCCACCAAAAAGGCTTTTTCCTCCATTCTGAACCTCATTGCACAACTTGCAAAAAAATCAGAGGTCATTGCCCTAGGAGACTTCAACACAAATTGGCTCGCCTCCCACACATCCCCTATCAGGGATGCAGCCACCGCCCAAAATCTCTCACAAATGGTCCTTAGCCCCACTCGATTAGACCGCCGCAGGGGCACCAGTTCCCTTATTGATCTCATCCTTACAAACCACCCGGAGCACCTCCATGACATCCAGGTCCTCCCTGATGCACTCAGCGATCACTCCCCTGTCATCTGCCGTTGATCAAATAGTTGGAAGCTCCCCCCACAGGATCTCCCTGCATCACCAGCTAAAGAAATGGTCACTGTCACATCTTCAAAACCATCTTCTCAACCTAGACTGGTCCCCTCTTGACCACCAGATGCCAGTGGACGCTGCCCTGTCCTTCTTCATCAGCTCCTACCAAGCTGCCTGTGACATCTTTGCCCCATTCGTTAAGCAACTAGAAAAAACAAAATCCTCCCCTTGGGTAAACCGCTCCTTACTCAACCAAATTAAGGCTCGAGATAACCTTTGGTACCGTGCCATCGAGTCTGGTCGCCCCTCTGACTGTCAACTGTACCGTGCTGCCCGAAACTCATGCACCTGGGCAATCCGTAAGGCTAAGGCAGCCTACTATCAATCTAACCTCACTGCCACCTGGGGCAATGGGAAAAGGTTCTGGGACAATATGAAGGAACTAAGTGGAAAGTCTCCCTTCCCCCTCCTTCCATGATTACCGTTGACAGTGTCACCACCCAAGACCCTGACAAGATAGCTAATGCTTTAAATGTCTCTTTCTCAGACCTCAGCTCTACCCTACCACATGACGTCTTTAGTGCCCCCTCTGGACACTCTCCACTGCCCCCCCCCCGGTTCCACCTTTTTATTTCAAAACAATCTCCCCGAGTGTTGCTTGATCATATCTCACCAAGTTCCTAGGAAAGGCAAGACATAGTGGTGATTCACTGGATGCTAAGCTGCTCTCTTTAACCCTTGATGCAGTCCTTTCCCCCCTAGCAAAAATACTGAGCATGTCCTATGCTTTGGACAGTTCCCTACCGTACAAAAAAAAGTGATCATCACTCCGGTTCACAAAAATGGTGACCGCACCTCCTCCAGTAACTATAGGCCCATCTCAATACTTCCCCCTCTCTCAAAAGCACTGGAGAAAATAACTGCAGATCAACTTATAGAATATTTGGAAACACACCGCCTACTGTGCAATCAACAGCACGGTTTCCGAAAAGGGCACAATACCACCACTGCCCTGCTCGAATTTACCTCCTTCCTCCATGAAGCACTCAACCAGGGAGACCTGGCTGGATCTGTCTACATTGATCGGTCCAAGGCCTTCGATACCGTAAACCACAGCCTGCTAATAAACACCATCCTCTCTGTTGAAGTCTCCCCAGAAACTGTGTCTGGTTCACCAGCTATCTCAATGGCCATACCCAGCAAGTATAAATAAATAGCACCCTTTCTGCCAGCCTCCCAGTCCATTCGGGTGTCCCCCAAGGGTCCATCCTTGGCCCTCTTCCTTTCTCCCTATACTTAAACTCCCTCCCTATAGCCTCCACTGAGTGCCTGCTCCTTTACACTGATGATGCTGTAATTTTCAGCCACCACCCTCACCCTACCCAGCTCCAAAACTCCCTGCAGGGCTCCTTCACTGTGATAGAATCATGGTTCACCTCCCACAAACTTGTCCTCAACTACAAAAAAACCAAGGTCATGCTATTCACCCACCCTCAACATAAAAACAGCATGACCAAACTATCCATACTTAACTCACAGGGTGCCATGTTGGAAGCAGTCTCCACTTTTAAATACCTAGGGGTCACTCTTGACTCTGCCCTCACTTTCCGTGAGCATACTGCATTGACCTGCTCTGCTACTAACACTAGAATCAACCTCCTCTACAAATATAAGTCCTATCTCCCCCTATGGCCCTTCGATTAGCCATCTCTAGCTCCATCCTTCCCCTAGTAGACTATGGCATAATTATATATGGCGCCGCCTCTGACACTGCCTTGTCCAGCATAAAACGCACTCTCAACAAAGCCTGCCGGCTGGCCACAGGCTGTGATCGCCTTACACATACCTGTGACCTCTACCTAGAGTCTTCCTGGCTAAATTTCCAGGGGCGAGTTCTCTATTAGTCCTGCCTAATGGCCAAAAAAATACAACTAGGGTTAGCTCCCCCGGGCTGTCTATCGCTCCTTCAAGAGTGCGTGTCAACAAGGGTCTCTAGCGCTACTACTTTTCACATCCCCTTCGCAAGGACCACTGCCGGACAAAGATCCTTTTCCTACAGGGCTCCCCACTGGATGAACTCTCTCCCAGATGCTGCCCTCAAAATCCCTAGGATAGGGCCGTTTAAGCCAGTGCTGTGCATCCCAATCCTGTTAAACAGTAACTGTGACTGCTAATTTAAACTACTATTTATAGCTTTGGTCTCTCTGTAACTATCAAAACTCTGTAAATAATATTGTAATAGATTGTTTTGCTCAACCGATGGTGCCCTGAATTTGTTTTAGCCCATGGTTGCCTCTGTACAGTAATTTTACTCTGTGTATGTCCTAACTAATGTCATTGGCGGAGCCTTTGTAAATGAATCCCTGACTCAAAGGGTTGTAATTCCTAGACTGAATGCAAATAAACTCTTGTACACCAGGTAATTCCCCACATTGCTTGCACCTACCACCAGGGCAGGTTCCTCTAGCCCGACCCTGGGGACCCCCTGTAAAACAAGGTTATGCAAATCAAATAGCAACAGTACAGTACTCTTGGCACAAACTGGAATCACAGTCAGGTTAAATGCAAGAAGAGTTAGATCTGATTTTTTGAGGGGACTTGAACAAGGGAAGGGCATAATCAGGTTGATTTGCTGAAAGGCTCTATCAATCAAATGGTTATGCATGCACTTCAGAGTCCCTAAACAGTTACACACTCTGGGTACCCAGGTGGAGAAGAGGTGGGCTAGCCAGGCTCAACCTGAAGTTGTTAGCACTTGTCTTTGAAGAAGTCCTTGAACCCCTAACAAAGGTCCTCAATCTATCACTAAGGATGTCCCAGTTCCCATCTCGCTGGAAACAGGCGACCATCACACTGGTACACAAAAGTGGAGACAAATCACTGCACTCCAACTACAGACCTATCTCCATCCTCCCTCCATTGTCTAAGGCTCTGGAGCGCATCGCCTCAGACCAACTAGTCAAGTACCTGGAAAATCGACATCCTGTGTCCTGAGCAACATGGTTTCCGAAAGAGCACAGTACCACCTCCGCTATTAGAATTCACGGGCTTCATCCATACCACGCTCGATCAAAGAAACTGTATAGGGCAGTATTCATCAACCTTGAAAGCCTTTGATACTGTGAACCACCCACTCCCACTCAAGCAATTATCAAACATTGGGCTCTCCAATGAAGCGCTGCTCTGGTTTTCAAGCTACCTTGTGGAGAGGGTCCAGCGGGTTAGGATTGCCGGTGTCACGTCGGAAGAAAAGCCAGTCCTTTCAGGGGTCCCACAGGGGTCCATCCTAGGGCCACTACTATTCAGCCTCTTCCTCAACGACCTTCCAGTGTCTGCCACCAGAAATTACTGCTCTACGCTGATGACGCAGTCATGTTCACCAACCACCAAAATGCAGAGCTCCTTGAGAAACAATTACAGCTTGAATTCATGTGCATCGAAGAATGGTTCAAGTCATACAAACTGGTCATAAACTACAGCAAAACAAAGGTTATGACCTTCTACAATGCCAGGAGCAAGTACAAATCCCGTGACCTCACCATCCTAAACCAAACAGGGACCTTACTTGAACACGTTCCTGATTTTAAATACCTAGGTGTCACATTGGACAGCTCACTCTCCTACCACCAGCACATAGATTCTGTCACCAAAGCCACCAACATCCGTATTGGCCTGCTTTACAGGCACAAACTCTGCATGACTCCTGACACTCTCCGGTTGGCTATCAACAGCTCTGTCACCTCCATCATTGATTACGGACTAGCAATTTATGGTTCTGCCTCCACCTCTGCCCTCCGCAGAATTACAGTTGCACTCAACAAAGCATGCAAGCTGCTAACTGGGGCTGACCGACTTACACACACTTGTGACCTGTACACTCGGGCAGGATGGCATCCTCTCATCAGCCGGATACAGTATCAAACCTGCCTCTTAGCCAAAAGTCCTCCCGGGGTCATGCCCGGGCATTGAAACTCTTATTGACCACCACAGCACCGTAGAAGTTCACACTAACTTCCTTGTCCCCAGATGCCGGACTACCATGGGCCAGAGGGCCTTTGCCCATAGAGCACCACAGTGGTACAATACTCTCAACAAAGAAACTCTTACTGCTGCTGCTCTTGGTCCTTTTAAGAGACAACTCCGACTTCATCTCATTTCAACTAGTCGTTGTGACTGCCTCGCCTAATCAGGGGGCCACCGCTCACTGCCCTCCACTTCAGTCTTGACAGCTACCTCTCCCCGCCTTACCCCCTCCTATCTGCCGACCCCCTTGCCCCCTCTCCCTTTCCTCCCCCCAGGCATTTCCTGACTTTTATCCTCCGCTTCCTCCCTTTAGAGCTCTGCCTCACCCTCTACCCACCGACAATGGCTTTCTCCTGCATACCCCCTCTCACCTGCAGCACTTATTTCTAAGATTGCCCTTGGCTGGTATGTCATGCTACCTAACATTTGGCACATTTTGAATTACTGGAATTTCCTAAGCCTCAGTCTCTTACTACTTTTTATTGTGTAACTATGTATTCCTATGTTGACCTTTGTATGTATGTATACCCCCATTCCTTCGACGTGAAACCTTTGTAAATGAGCAGTTCCTGCACAAAGGTATTTGTAATCCTAGATTTCAATAAAATAAATAAAAATAAATTGCCCGGGGTAGGCCGGCATCGCAGTTAGTTGGGGCCCTGTGATGGAAGAAAACAACATGCATCACACACACTAATTGTAATCCGGAGCCGGAGGGCTCAGTTTGTGAAAGAAAAGAAACAAGATAATCAGATGAAACACTTAGATTAAGCTGTTGTTGCAGGGAGTAACCCTGATGGTTACTCATGATACCTAAGACTGGACACAGGCTGGACGAAAATTGAGACTGCAGGTGGTTGATCTGGAGTGCCAGGAGAAGCAGGGCCCACAGGATTCGCTGAGGCATCGTTCCTGTTCAAGCATGGAGCAGGGGGCTGATCCCCAGGCAGGTCTCTCATTGATGGCTTTCTCTGTGCAGTGGGGTAGTCTGGCAGGGCCAGAGTGGCAAGACCCAGGCCATATGGAGATGAACACGGATTCAGTCCGTTTGAGCTGGATACAGCTTCCAGCAAGCAGAACACAATTCACACAGTGGGGAACCAAATCTCGACCCACTATAAACACCCAGCACATTTACATGTAAGGGATTTTACTATACTAGGTAAACCGCTCTCCAGTCACAATCGCAAACTCTCTGCACACACCGGAGTTTAGAGGTAGCTGGAAATGCTGACAGGCTGATGCATTCAGCAAATCTTCGGTCTTCTACAGGTTGATCCTGGTCACAACTCAGTGGCTTACTTCATTCTCACAAACTCTGATTCAGTCCGAACTGACTCTCTTCTCCCTCTCAGGGGCAGCAGGCAGGCATGCAGGCCAAAACTCAGGCCTTTCCACAGTTTTCCCACGCGAAACTACTCAGACGGCTGCTTGACTGTCTCAAGCTGTTGCTTCTTCAGCTCCCAACTTAGATCTGACTCAACTGCCAGCAAACCTGGGACTTTTCCCAGAATCCAAAAGGTTCAGTTGGCTGATCTGTCTGTCAGTCACAATGAAGGCTCCCCCTTCAGGTGCAAAAAGGTGCCAAAAGCCCCAAACTACAATTCCTACAGATTCTGACTGCGGACAGCTCCTGTAGTCCGGCTCCATATTAGGTCCCACCAGTACTGATTGGTCCAGTTCGCCAGTTCAGGACCAAGATAGTGGAGATAAATAAAACAGTCCTTGCTGCAAAGAAGCAGGTTAGACAAACTACATTATCATTATCACTCTAAATGATTTTCAGCAAATAGTTACATCTTTCAACAGAGCTCCCTCTCAGATTACTTATGACTGCAATCCAGGCAGCTCCTAAAGAGACAGTAAACAGAGGCTATACAGGCACTCTCTGGCAATTACATTTAAACTGCTAAAATGCAGGACACCAGCCGGGCAGTGAGCATTTAGGCAAGCTTAAGGAAGACTTTTCAGGAACCCCATTTGTAGGGGGGGTTACACCCTTCCCTGCCTGGAGAAAACTTGGCGTCAACGTCAAGTCTGTACCATCACAATATTGCAAATGCAAACCATACGAGACATTTATACCATTAGCATGTGATGCACGTGACAACTGATGCATCAGTCAACGTAAACTTATACCTTTACTATACATATTCTCTACACTTCACAATACTATATCCATTCTGACAATACATCATGCATATTTCACACAGGTAATTTACACATTACTATGCGGAATCATGTAATAACTTCTTGTACATTGAACAATATAAGAGGGGGCCCTTCCCTGTCAGCTAACTTGGGGCTAGATGAGGCAGGGGCACGTGCCTAGAAGACAGAACAATCAACCTGGAATTGGCACTTAGGCTCAGCTTAGGCAGTGAGCTCTGAGAAACACAAACCCTTTTGTGGACCACATTGAGAAACCGTCCACTGGCCTCCGGGGAATCATAACTGAGCGCACTACTGACTTGACAGCTCAGCCAGTCTTTCTGAGGGGGATAACTACAGTCTCTGTACTCTCAGCACTGGTCTGGGGACTCTCGTCACTTGTGAGGGGTACCTCTGCCTGGATGGGAACGTCCAAACTTGGGGCACTGTCGGCTCCTTGCTCTGCAGGCTCTGTTTCTACAACACTTGACTCATTATGCGAAGGCTCAGGCACAATCAAACTTTCAGGCACTGAAGGGGGGTTGTCAGCACTCTCATGGTGTTCTTCAAATTCTGGTATGTCACTAGAATGACTCAAACCATCAGCCCCTCCTTCAGGCAAATCATACAGTTCCACAATACACAAGAGACTCAGTATCTTCAGAAGTGATACTTTGCACTTCACTTTCTGGGAGCATTGGCTCCAAGGATGAAGCTGGGGGGTAAGGCAGTCCAGAAGGCCCAGCTTCATCCCCACAATTAGTCATAGGGTTACCTCAAAACAGCTGACTCAATTCATAAGAGGGGTAATAGGCATTGTCACATTCACTTTCATCCGAGGTGGACTGACAGTCACTATCATTTTGAACCTGCTGCGGGGGAAACCTTGAACTTGTAACCACTGGGGTAGCTTGACTCTGTCTCTTTCTTACAGCAGCATGAGTCACCGGCCCAGAGGAATCAATTTCTGAGGGTTCAGCCTCAATTATGACTTGGCCAATAGGTAACAAGTGGTTACAGTGCATGGTCTTGACAGCTTTGGAGTTATTCTCTGGGCGCACTTGGTACACTGGTAAATCATCCAACTTTCCAACTACTACATTAGGAAGATGGTGCCATCGATCAGCAATTTTGTGTTTACCATGCAGTCCCAAATTGCACAACAATACACGGTCTCCAGGTCGAAGCTCTTGAGTCTTTGCTTTTCTATCATGCCTCTCTTTGTTGGCGAGATTTCTCTTGGCGGCCATTGTCTGGGCCAGTTGATAGGCACGGTTCAATTGAGCTTTCAGTTTTTGTACGTAGTGCAGATAATTTTCGGCTCAGACCCCATCTGGAGAGACCCCAAAATAGACATCAACTGGCAGCCGGGCCTCTCTCCCGAATATGAGGTGGTAGGGAGAGAACCCGGTAGCATAATTTTTCGTGCAATTATATGTGTGTACCAAGGTGCTAATCTGCTCGCCCCTTTTATGCTTGTCCTTTGGGTGGAGGGTGCCCAGCATGTCTAGCAGAGTGTGGTTAAATTGTTCTGGTTGAGGATCTCCCTGCGGGTGATAGGGGGTGGTTCTTGACTTTCACACCTCCCATAGAGAGATCGTTTCTTTGATTAGTCAACTCTCAAAGTCTCTGCCCTGGTCAGAGTGGATCCGTTGGGGGGGCACCTTAGTGGACAAAGAAATTTTCCACTAACACCTCGGCCACGGTAGATGCCTTTTGATCTTTGGTGGGAAAAGCTTGTGCATACCGTGTGAAATGATTTGTAACCACTAACACATTGCCAATGATCCGCTGATCAGGTTCTAAGCACAAGAAGTCTATGCAGACTAGTTCCATGGGGGTACTGGTAGTAATACTAGCAAGGGGACAGCCCTCTGAGGCAGGGCTTTTCTTTGCAGGCAGCGACTACAAGTCTTTACATGGTGCTCAACATCAGCCCCCATTTTGGGCCAGTAGAAGTGAGATCGTACCAGGTCAAGGGTTCTGTCAATACCAAGGTGCCCCATGTGATTGTGGAGCGACCTCAGTACCAAATCTTTAAAAGCTGTGGCAGGATCAATTGTTGCTTGTCTACTTTGCCACTACGATCTACTGTCTCTCTATACAACAACTGATTGAGCAACTTCAATCTGGGGCCTTCTTTAAACAATAAAGTAGTTCGCAAATCAGTGGAACGTAAGTTAGACACATCCTTCCCCGCACGCAGGGCATCAAGTGCTGGCTGAACCATAGGATCTTGGGATTGAGCCCACTGAATGCCGTCATTGTCAAATTGAGGTAGTACACTAATATCTAGAGCAGAGAAGTGGCAATAAGCAGCCGGTATGCAGGTGTCAGAAGGGCCCAAGCAATCTAATAAACAGTCCACTGTATCCACAGACATCCATTCATCTCTATCAAACTTTTGGCACAATGCTCAGATGTCAAGTTCAGACAGCCTAACCCAATCGCTCTTGAAAGTGGGCCTTCGTGATAGGGTGTCAGCATCAATATGGTTCAGGCCTGGTCTGTATTCGACAGCATAATCATAGATTGATAATGCAGAAAGCCACCGGGGCCCAGTAGCATCTAACTTATCTGAAGTCTGTACATAGGTCAACAGGTTATTGTCAGTCTTCACCAATATCTTTGCCCCATAGAGGTATTCATTAAACTGGTCAACAATGGCCCATTTTAGTGCAAGGAACTCCAACTTATGTACAGGGTAGTTTTGCTCCGACGGGGTCAATCTCCTACTGGCGAAAGCCACTGGTCTCAATCCACCCTTATGGTCTTGATACAGCACAGTTCCTAGACCCTGCAGACTAGCATCAGTATACAGTACATAGGGTTTGGTGGGGTCAGCATAGGCAAGGATGGGGGCATGGGTGAGCTGGTATATGATTTCGTGGAAGGCTGCTTCACATTTGGGCATCCAGTGGGGCCCGAAGAGTTCAACTGGGCAGAAGTATACTTTTTCTGGCTCTCTGATGGCCCCTTTCTTATATTTACGATTGGTAGGAGGGTAACTCTGGGTAACATTCAATAGTGGGCAAATCACCTTGGAATAGTCCTTTATGAACCTGCAGTAGTAGCCACAGAACCCCAGGAAACGTTATAGTTCTTTCAAATTATGGGGCTGGGGCCAAGTAGTTAGGGAATCAACCTTACTGGGATCAGTCTCTATCCCTTCTGTAGATACAATGTGCCCCACAAACTTCATGGAGGTTTGGAAAAACTGGCACTTGTCAATGGACAGCTTCAGGCTGAAGTCTTCCAGGCAGTCTAGGACTTTAAACAGTTGGTTCTCATGCTCCTCTAGGGTGCTCCCAAACAATGACATCGTCCAAGTACACCAGGCATTCCAGCAAATTCATATCTCCCACCTCACATTCCATCAGTCACTGAAAGCTGGCCGGGGCACCCGATATCCCCTGTGGCATTCTGAGAAATACGTAGAACCCCAAAGGACAGATGAAGGCTGTTTTCTCACAGTCCTCTGGGGCCACTGGAATCTGGTAATATCTGCTGTGAAGATCCAAAACCAAGAACCATTTGCTCCCATTCAAGCAGTCCAGGGCATCTTGTATACGAGGCATAGTGTATTGGTCTGGGATGTTCCACTGGTTCAAGGTTCGATAATCAACACACATCCTCATAGACCCATTAGTCTTATGCACAACCACAATGGGAGAGGCGTATGGGCTCCTGGATTCTTGTATCATGCCAGCAATGAGCATTTCCTGCAGGTGTCTTCTCACATCATCTGTGTCTGCTGTGGCTAGGCATCGGGTCCTCTCTCGAAATGGCCATTCATCGTGCAGGTGTATGTGATGCTCCACACCCTGGACACATCCCGCGTCCCATTCCTTCAATGAAAACACCTGGTCTCTCTAGGCAAGTTTCTTGCTAATTCTAGCCTTCCATTCAGCTAGCAATGGGGAGTCACCAAAGTCAAACAAGTCTGGGGTCACTCTCTCCTTCTCACCAGGGTGCTTGTTGCTGGGCAATACTGCAGTGTCTGCACAGTGTAGCGTAGCTAGGGTGCACAGTGTACCGTAGCTAGGGTGCACCCTCTGTTCACCCAGATCTCCCGATCTGATGCATTGTGAATCTGGACCATCACTCATCGTGCATAGGCATGGGCACGAGCAGGCAAGATGCTGAGCTTGACCAATAATCCTTCTGGCAATTTTCCATCGCCATGCACATCCAACATCCGTATTTTGTTCTTGACATCTTTCCGGAGGCGGACCTCCCCTTGAATGGTACACTGGGTGTTAGGGGCCAGTACCATTGATTCGGGATCCTTCTTCCACACGATTCCCACTGGTTCATCTGGGTCCACCTCATCGGGTCTCTGTTGCCAGTCAGAAGCCCATTTTACTAAGGCTGGAATTGTTAGGGCCTGTCCAGTCAGCTGCCCTTGTTTCTCATGGCAGAGTTGTGCTAGTCTCCCAAACATGTGGGCATTTGTTCCAATTAACAGGGGAACCCCATCATACAGTCCGGTGGGGGGACACACTAGGGCCAGTGTCTCTACTTGCTCCTCTACGCCAGTGACAGTTGCAGGAAAAGACAACCAGAGGTGGGCATATCCTAGATATGGATAAGACTTGTCACTCAGCCCCCACACATGTATGCCTGCCAGGGCTTGTAAAGACACATCAGATAAGTGTTTGTCATACCAGTCCTGAAACACAATGGTCACTTGCGACCCACTGTCAAGCACAGCCCGAGTAGGAATACCATTCACAACCACATTAGTCTCCACTGAAGGGCCCACTATCTTGGACCAGTCTGAAGGGACAACAGCAGGAGCCTGGACAGATGATTTAGACACAGAGGGGTTTGAGTTAGGATGACCGAAGCCTTTACTGTGGTCATTTCGTGCACCCTTTGACCACTGACTCATTTTCCAAAGCTCTCCTTGAAGCTGGTTCTCCAGTTTCTCTAAGTCCTTCTGAGACTGGCATTCCCTCTTCATATGGCTATCCTTGCCGCAACTGTGACAAATGACATGCTCTCGGGGCATCCTTGGGGAAAACATAGCAGGGGATGCTGGAGCATTGACGGGAGATTGTGATCTGACTTCTGTGGGTAGCGTACCATGTCTCAAAGTTCCTTTGGGTGGCAGTCAATTCCTTGAGCTCAGCTGAGAAGCCACCCTCAGTAGAGAGATGCCTGAGGTGCATCCCACCCCCATAACAGTCACATCCTGACAGGGACCAGGGTCTCTGTCAGCAGAGATACCTCAGCAATGCACCCAGTTGTACTTTTCTAACTTCCTTCCAGCAACTTCTCCTCCCACCCGTTTACACGGTGGAACTCTCAAGTGGTCTCCATTCGGAAGGGCCTTCCGGTGCCATGATCACTTGGGCTGCACTCACCCCATAATTACAATCTCCTCTTCACCTTCTACCTCCCAGAGTTCTTTTATCAAGTCACAGTAGTCAGGTGGGTTACTTCTCCTATCCTGGAGCCTTAACTGGATGATCTGCAGTTTAGAATGATTGGCATGTTGCAGTACGTGCCCCAATCTCACACAGTTCAAATCACTAGCGGCTACCCCACCTTTCTGGTAAGCTTTCTGCAGAGCTCTTTCTAGGCGAGTAACATATGCAGACAAACTTTCCTCCTTCCATTGTTTGGTACCTTGGAATTTCAACATCAAAGTCTCCCCTGACTCAGTGCTCCCAAAATTGCCTTCAACTACAGATAGATACTTCTGAGCAGATGCATCAGGGTTTGTGGATCTCAAAAATGTAATGGCTTCAAGGGCGGGGCCCCTAAAACTTTCTATGATTCTTTTCCACTTCTCAGCCTCTGCACACTGCCACTCGGGTACCAAGGGGTCAACATAGTCGAATCAGGTCTCCCAGTCATCCTCCCCCTATAGGGTGGGGAGGGTGCCCGAGAAGATTCTCAGCCTTCGTTAGAAGTCGTGACTAATGGCGGGTACAGATATAGGGGCCAGAATTGGCATGGGCACAAAATGCAGGGCAGTAACAGGTGCTGGAGTGGGAGGGGGTGTTGAGGAAAGAACACCCCCAGGTGGCAGGAACAGTTTCTTAAAGTCCTCTACAGTTTTCCCTTTCTCCAGCAACAACTTAGCAAATTTCTCCTCAAAAGTCTCAGATAATGGTGGGAGCTTGTCCTCCCCAGGGTCTGTACTGTCTTTCGTTATCACTCTCCAGGCAGCTGGAACCCCTTCTGAGGCAACAGTCTGTGGCACTTTAGAGCTGTCCACGAGGTCACTACACTCTACCAAGGCTATGAAAGTTTGGGTGATCAAATCAGCCCGTCGACCCACCACCACAGGGTTTTTTAAACATTCAATTTTGGAGAGTGCTCCCTCTACAGTGTCCTTACTGGTACCCAGGGGAATATCCAGTATAAGCAGAGGATTTTGGGGGTCGATCTTCTGCCCAATACACCACCCCACCAACTGGTGTACAGCCATTTCTACTGGGGTAGCCATTAATCTTTAGCAATAATTCATAATTTTTGGCCACTAGAAGGCACAAAATCCCAGTGGTGAGCCTCCAAGATGTAACCCCCAGGTGGCACTATCCCAAGGGCTACTACCCCTGCCTGCTTGGCTAGTAGCAGGTTAAGGGGCCTCAGTTCTGAAACGGGTGCCTCCACCCGGAGGTTAGGGTTGGTAGTGGTCAAGCTAGCCTGGGCACAGCCCTCTGGGACACTGTAACCCCCCCCTCTTTCCCTGCTAGTGGCCAGAACAATATACAATGATCACTTTCACAATACCTCTTGTACACCAGGCAATTCCCCACACTGTTTGCACTTACCACCGGGGCAGATTCCTCTAGCTCGACCCTGGGGATCCCCCGTAAAACAAGGTTATGCAAATCAAATAGCAACAGTACAGTACTCTTGGAACAAACTGGAACCACAGTCAGGTTAAATGCAAGAAGAGTTAGATCTGATTTATTGAGGGGACTTGAACAAGGGAGGGGCGTAATCAGGTTGATTTGCTTAAAGGCTCTATCAGTCAAATGGTTATGCATGCAGTTCAGAGTCCCTAAACAGTCACACATTCTGGGTACCCAGGGGGAGAAGAGGTGGGCTAGCCAGCAAAGTTTCTGCACACACCGGGAGTTTAGAGGTAGCTGGAAATCCTGACAGGCCGATGCATTCAGCAAATCTTCAGTCTTCTTCAGGTTGATCCTGGTCACAACTCAGTGGCTTACTCCGTTCTCACAAACTCGGATTCAGTCCTGATTCTTTTCTCCCTCTCAGGGGCAGCAGACAGGCATGCAGGCCAAAACTCAGGCCTTTTCACAGTTCTCCCGCACAAAACTACTCAGACGGCTGCCTGACTGTCTCATGCTGTTGCTTCTTCAGCTCCCAACTTAGATTTGACTCAACTGCCAGCAAGCCTGGGACTTTCCCAAGAATCCAAAAGGTTCAGTTGGCTGAGTTGTCTGTCAGTCACAACAAAGGCTCCCGCTTTAGGTTCAAAAAGGTGCCAATAGCCCAAAACTACAATTCCTACAGATTTTGACTCCAGACATCTCCTGGAGATAAGCAAAATAGTCCTTGCTGCAAAGAAGGCAAGTTAGGCAAACTACATTATCATTATCACTCTAAATGATTTTCAGCAAATAGTTACATCTTTCAACAGAGCTCCCTCTCAGATTACTTATGACTGCAATCCAGGAAGCTCTTAAAGAGACAGTACACAGATGCTATACAGGCACTCTCTGGCAATCACATTTAAACTGCTAAAATGCAGGACACCAGCCTGGCAGTGAGAATTTAGGCAAGCTCAAGGAAGACTTTTCAGGAACCCCCATTTGTAGGGGCTTACATGAGCACTACATGATATTAAAACTTAGTTTTGAAAAGTAAAGCTGTGACTCCAGGCAGTGCTTAAGTGAACAGAACAGGCCTCTCACCACTGCCCCTGTGCTTTGACTACAACGAGTCTTCGTCAGGGACTCCCTGATGAAGACTCACTGAAGATGATGCACCGTAGCAGTGAAGAGAGGCCTGTTCAGTTCACTTAAGCACTAAGCACTTTATTTTGTAAATGAATATCCCACTGTATGCTTTTCTGAGAACTGGTACCGGAAGTTACAGCTGCACCTGATTGCTAAGACTGTATGCTGCCTATCAGTTTGGAGAATAAACACTGCAGTTGGTACCACGAGCCAGTCATCTGTGTGGATAATTTCTGAATTTTGTTGACCCAAGTGGGAGTGCTTCAACCACAAAGCCAAAGTATGTAGTAACAGGGGCTAGCCATCCCTTTTGTTGTGAACACCAACCTCTAGCACCAGAGTGCAGCATTTTCTCTTGAACTTGTGGCGTTCTGATTAATAGCAACAGATAGTGTAACTGATGGCATATACTGTCTTAGAAATATGAAAAGAAAGAGCAGTAGCGGGTGAGAAGAGTGAACACTATGTAGATCTAAAGTCACCCAAAATTCCATTACTGATCTACCAAAATCTGGTCAAAGCACATCAGAATACATAACTGGCATGGACAGGAAAATGAAAGAGCAGTTAACTATGTAAAAATAGAAACACAGATTTTGTTGAATGAAAAGAACCTTTAGGCCCATCCAGTCTGTCCTTTGTCCTTGCCTATTCTGTCACCACTGATCCTAGCTGGTGATAGGTGTCACCCCCTCACCCCGTTCCTCTACCTAATGTGCCCCAGTGCCTATCCCATGCATGCTTGAAGCTCCATAGTCTTTGCCCTACCACCTTCTCTGGCAGGTTGTTCCAGTCATCCACCACATTTTCCATGAAAAGTATTTCTGCACATCTCTCCTAAACTTCCCCCTCTTAGCTTCATTGCATGCCCCCTTGTTCTAGTGCCTTCGTTTCTCTGAAACAGACCCTCTACTTGCACCTTGCTCACTCCTGTGAGGTACTTGTAGGTTTCCAGTATATCCCTTCTCGTTTTCCTCTGTATTCCTATTCCAATTTCCTATCACCTTTAAAGCGCTTAAAAACATCTCAACTAACTGCTATATATGTGAATATATGTGGCATTAACTGGATATGCAAGGACCTGACTCAGAGTATGCCCTTTACAGTATCATCATCACTTGTGAAGAGTCAAGGCTTTCGGTAACTTATGATGGTTCAAACAACAGGAATCCATCAATGAGATGTCTTACACATGACGTGAGTCCACAGGAGTGTGCTGCTTCGGAGACAGAACTTTATGCTAATGAAAGAATTTATAATACAAGTTCAAACTCTGCTCTGTGGTTACACTCCCCCAACTGTTTAAACATGATATTTGTTTCTGCGCTGAAGAAAGCAGTCGCCTAGAAGTTGTCTCATGCTTCCTTGTCTTTTTTTTATATTTTATTGCTACTGCTTGTTTAGTTTATAGTGATGTTAGTTTTTGATTACTTTGTGTTTGCATGTTTATTTTAAAAAGTAATAATTTTTGTGGTTTCTTCAGTTCGCAATCAGTTCCCATGAACCAGAGAAGGTCACTTTATAACACAGATCCCAACTGAGGGAATCAACCATATTTTTTTCAAAAAATGTTAAAATTGTTTATGTTTTACTCAATTTAAAGTGATTTCTATACATTTTCAGATAAAAATATTTTATTTTGACCGTATTTGTGACTGGGAACCTAATATTTTATGATATAGGCCATATCAGTGTTTGGCATGACTGATAGACCTAAAAAGAGAAAAGGACCCAAAGATTGTAAAAACTGTATGAACTGCTCTCAGATTCTGACAAAGGCAGACTTCCATGAGCTTTGTCTAAAGTGCCTGGGTCCAGATCATGATTTAATGAATTGTGAACTTTGTAGAAGGTTTGTTTTAAAACTCAAAGGAAAAGAGCTTTAAAAAGAGAAGAATGAATGGCTTCACAGTCTGCCTCTATGTCACCAAAGCACAGTTAAGGGTCAGAAAGAGTTCCTAATGATGGTGGAAAGCACACATCAGGTGGTTTGTCTCCTCATAAGCAGCAGTCCCTGTCACAGGGAACAGATAAAAAAAGATGCAACAGCTCGGCCATCAGATAAGCATGGTAAAGCAGGTAAAGATACTACAGCATCTGAAAGAGGGAACCCTGATTTTAGTGATGGAAAAATTACAAATAAAAGAGCCTCAGAGCAGGTTCTTGAACCAGTACCTTCTAAGAAAAAACAGAAAGAAAAACATGTCCATGCCAATCCACCAGCAAAGGAAACGGAGCAGGCAGTGGATCAGAAACAAATGCCCTAAACAGAGGACAAGACTAAGGTATTGCAGTTTATCCAAGCCTTCCACACTATGGGTAATTTTTTTTATGTACCTGCCCCCTCCCCAGGCTCTAGTTCCAGACCCTTTCCTGTAGAGAAGCGTGATGTATATTATGAAGAAGAGGAGGAAGGTGACTCCATAAAACCTGGTGGTTCATGTGACAAAGAGTTTGGTTACATGGAAACATGGAATTTGCTGGCAGATAAGGACCTCTTGGCCCACCTAGTCTGCCCATTTTTCCTGCCCATAGTAACATCGAAGATCCTACTTGATCTCCTGCTCATTCACCTCCCCTATCTCTTTCCCTAAGATTCCCTTATGTCTATCTCATGCATTCTTGAATTCTACCACTGTTTTTCCCCCTATCACCTCCACTGGAAGATTGTTCCAGGAATCCACCAGTCTTTCTGTGAAGAAGTACTTCCTCACACCTCTCCCAAATCTACCCACCTCCAGCTTCATATCATGCCCTCTTGTCCTTGAACACCTTTTTTCTGAAAAATACTTCTCTCCTGTACCTTATTTACCCCATGAGATATTTAAAGGTCTCTGTCATTATCAGTCAGTGTCAGTGGCTCAGTAGGTAGCACACTCACCTCTGAAGCTGGGAGACAGAGGGATGTGGATTTAGTTCCCACATTTGGCACTTGGGTTAATATCCCAGTACTGACACTGTAGTGCAGCATGAGAGGGGTGCTGCACTTCTGAGGTGCCGTCTTTCGGATGAGACCTTAAACCGAGGTCCTATCTGCCTGGATTGGTGGTAGTTCAGGTGGATGTTAAAGATCCCATGGCACTTATTGAAAACAGTAGGGGAATTGTTTATTGCAAAAACCAAAAAAACTTCAATACAGTGTCACCAGGAAAATATAAACCAAAAATAGTAACATCACTGAAGGACTATTTTAAATAAAACAAACAAAACCAACTGTACAATCACCCTAATAAGGTACAGACAATGTTAAATCCAGTAAATATGTTTCCAACATTCATGAAATAAGTGAACCATCAAATGACAGGATTCAAAGTCCTTTTGAGTCTGTAAAGCTGATTCAATAAGGCATAGAACAACAGAAGGTAAGGTATCAGTATGCTGTAAAGAAAATGAACATCTTGCCTGCCACAAATAAAACTTAATACAAGCAAATATTACAGTGAGAGTGCTTGGATGATAGCGGGGAAAAAAACCTGAATAATCCCCGAGAACCAAATATTCATATGAAATACGACATGATGCTCCCCATCCCCATTTAACAAGTAAAGCAGACCAAAATTTACCGGCATAAGGACAAGTAAGAAAAAAATTAGTTATTGTTTCTTCTACACCTGCACATTCAAAATGAATACAGTTCCTTTCAGCAAGAGCTTTATGCTTCAGGTTTCCCTTAACCCCTAGCCTCCCATGGCAACTAAGCCATGTCACATCCCACATCTGGCCAGGAATCCTCCTGTTGGCAAGAACCTTCAAAGCCAAATGTACTCTAGTAGGAAAACATCTGGGAAAATCAACCTGAACAAAAAAATTAGTAGACATTATTCTACTACACAGGCCCTTTCGGAAAAGCTGATGAACCTTGCTTTGTACAAGATACCACTGACGTAGCTTGACAACCACTAAAGGAAGGAATGAGGGTGTTTTACAATTTGATTTGACAATAGGTGCCTCAATAGTCCATCATAACAAAAAATCTTGAAGCGAAAAAAAAGTCCATGTGTCCCAAGGATGAGATTGATACTGTGCAACCCCTTTATACGTAGATTTAATAAAAAGGAAAAATAAAAAACAATCAGGTTAATCATACCAAGGCCACCAGCCTTAATTGGCAGATTTGTAAAATCACGCTTAACCGGGTTCAGTCGGCTTCCCTACAACATCCAAAAAAAAAAATACTGTAAAAACGGGTTTCATATTGTCTAGACAAAGGAAAAACTGAATTAAAATAAAGAAACAGAAGGAGTAAGAATTTTTTGATAATCAAAGCACGTTTTTGCTTAGAAAAAGTCCAGGATTTCCATAACTGAACCTTGCTCTCACCTAATTCAATGCATGGTTTCCAATTAAGATCATTCAGATCACCAGCACCAAAAAACAGCCTAAAATTTTAATAGGGCCCATAGAAATAGCTATCTGCCCAATCATGACTCAAAAGGTCCCTCCCCCAAAAAAATACCAGCACTCTTATCATAGTTCACAAAAGTTCCTGAAACCAAACCAAACTGTGCTAGAACATTCAATGCTAAAAGGCCAGAAACTGCACTACGAAACAGAAGGCACATATCATCAGCATAGACAGCTAAAACCTGTGAAGGAATATCAGGAGTAGGTGATAAACCCATAATTTGAGGATGATGAAGAAGTTCCCGAATTAAAGGGTCCAGAACAAAGGTGTACAATAAAGGGCTAAGCGGGCATTCCTGATGCACCCCGAAATCAATCCCTTCCCTCAATATCGTGTTAACAAGAGGAATGTTTTAGGCATCACTATACAAAAGTTCCACCCAAGTCCTAAGTTTAACTGAAAATCCATACCGCTGAAGAACTTCAAACAAAAACCCATGTGAAAACTTGTCAAATGCTTTAGCCTGATCCAAAGAAAGTAAATATCCTGAAGATTTCCCCAGTCGACTAAAATCACAAATATTTCTCAGTAGGGTCAAATTTTGGTGGATATTTCTACCTGGAATAGAACAAGTTTGGACTGGATGTATCAATGAAGAAGCAACACGTTGGAGCCTATGGAACAAAATAGCTGAAAAAATCTTGTAATCCGTATTTAATAAGCAAATCGGTCTCCAATCCCCAACAACGTGTTTACTCCCTTTTTTAAATAAAATAATAGTTAAAGCATCTGAAAATCCATGAGGCAGTTTAGAATTTGCAAGAATTTCATTGTAAACCCGTGTCAAGAAATACTGATATCATCCAAGAAAAATGTATACAATTAGTTTATTAGGCCATCAGGACCAGGTGATATTCCAAACTTCAAATGGGTAATTTCCGACCTGACCTCATCCAGGGTTATGGGCATATCCAAAAAAAGGGAATCAGTGGATGAGATTGTGGGTGGCTGGAAAGAAAACAATGCTTCCCAGGTACTGGTGGGCTGAAAAGCCCGACCATGTTGAGTCCATAAAAAAAGCTGAACAATATGTAACATCTCAATATCAGTTGTTTTCAAAACCCCCTTATTATCATAAAGGCCATCCATGAGTTTTTTTTCCAAGGCTTGTTTACAGACTGAAAAAGGGTCTGAACTGGGTGAAGACTTTAGTTCACAGGACAGGTCTTCATGAATTCGACAAGCCTTCCCATAATGAAAATTTCTCATGAGATTACAGAGTACGGCAAGTTGTTCTTGGATCCGAACATCGGAACAAGATGGAAGTGACATCAATTTATAAAACTGTGATCAATGTCCTAAGTAAGTAATTTAATCTGCCGAATGAGTTTGATGATTATAGGTCATGGAAGTCTGTCTAAACTCAAGTTTAGTATCCATCCACCAATCACCCCAGGAATCGTACATCCCGGCTAACGAGTGCCGCCTATCAAATGTCTGAGACAGAAGAGACTAGGACCACTTTTAAGTCAGAAAAATCGGATTCGTCTTCCATCTTGCAGGAAGAGCAGGAAAAAGAGGTGGAATACGAGAAAGTGAAAAACGTACTGTCAATAACATATGATCAGAAAATTCACAAGGGGTCAAATGAAAGGAAAATGGCAACAAATATTGGGAAGCAAAAACAAAATCAATTCTGGTAGCAAAATTGCTACGTTTGTACGTAGGCCCTAGGTCTGAATGAAGCGCTCTATAAGCAT
The DNA here is from genome assembly GCA_016271365.2 of Neoceratodus forsteri. Lineage (NCBI taxonomy): Eukaryota > Metazoa > Chordata > Ceratodontiformes > Ceratodontidae > Neoceratodus > Neoceratodus forsteri. Next base: position 400,181,164 of record CM028136.1, on the reverse strand, counting down.
CTGTTTAAAGAGGCTTTCAGAATCAATTTAAACAGAGATTGGGAATCACAATACATCTTACACTGTAATTTTTCTTTAAATTTTAAATCCAGGCCGCAGTTAAAATCACCCCCATATAATATGTCCAGGGGAAAAAAGATAATGCTCAATTTCACTAAAAAGATCGATCCTGGCCGATTTAACCTGGGGAGCATAAATGTTAATGAGACGGAGGGAAAAGCCCTGGTAGATGCAATCAAGGAGCAAGGCTCTCCCTGGGACCAGATCAACTAGTATAGTGATCTGCACAGCAGTATGACAAAATAATATCCCAACCCCATCTGCAGCATCAGGGCCATAGGACCAGAAAGAAGACCCAAAGTGCCACAATTTCTTAGTGTAATTAATGTCTGACAGGGTAGAAAAATGTGTCTCTTGCAGAAATATAATGACCGCAGAGAGGAACTTACAATAATGTAGAAGTCCCATACGCTTCCTGGAATTCTTAAAACTACAGGAATTCAATGAAACTATAGTTAAAAAAGCCAGGAAGCTAGACTAAGATTTGTCCTTTTTCCGCTTTCTTCCTGACTTTTTCTTGGACTCCAATAGATTAGGACCTTCTTCATCATCACACTCCATACCAGACAAGGCCCCAGATTTAACCGACAAGTCAGATTCTGAATCCCCATCTGGATCCTGCAAAACCTGAAATGTATTGTGCGTAGGAGTGATAGTCGGTACAATTAACATTTTAGCATGAGACCTTGTCACATGTCTCGGATGAGGTTTCTGAAACTCAGGAGCTGGGGGGGAGCAAAATGAGTGAGGTAGGAGCCATAAGCCCCAAAGCCTCAGGGGGTTGCAGAACATGTGGTTGACCAATATCGGAAGACTCATCAGTGGGGTGAGGCACATCTCCACCAGGAGGGGCCGAGGCAGGAGGGCCTGAGCTAGAAAGGTCGGGGTCAGGGGACACAGTCTCCCCAGTGGTAGGCCTAAAATGGTCCTGGGCTTCTGAAATCCGGGTCTCCTTGTCAAGACCCCCCGAATTATTTTGGCCAGCATATGGACATTGGTGGTATGCATGCCCCTGGGCATCACAGAGGTTGCAACGAAAAATATTTCGACAAGTGCCACTGTCATGATCCAGTTCTCCATACAATGCGCATTTGATTTTATCACATGCGCTACTGAGATGGCGAGGGCTACCACATTTATAGCATGCTTTGGGTTGACCTGGGTAAAAACATACTCCCCTATCCCTGCCCAAAAAGAAACTATTTGGAGCGTGCTGGACTAGGTCCACTACAATGCGCAATTTAACCTTAAATTTCCAGCTTCCTGTTCAGATTCCCTCCCCATCAATGACTGACTCAGAAGGCCCCAACACAGTGCACTCACTCTCTAGAAAGTATAAAATATCCCCCACATTCACCCCCTCATTCCAAAACATTATGTGAACAGTTTTAAACAATGGCTACGCAATGGGAATAGCCCAGAACGGAGTCCATAAAGGAGTAGTTTTCAAAGATTCGTATTTTTGCCAGAATTTATCCAGGCCTGTAAAGGATTTGAAACTAATGTCAAAAGTGTTTTCTCCCCGAATATTTATGAGGTCACATATGTCTGAGGCTTGAAAATTCATAGAGTTTTTAAGCAGCCGGCAGGCTACAAAGAAACGATCAGGATGTTCCTGAAGGACCCCCCCCCCGTACCCATACAGCGTTATGTCAGGAGCCTGGTCCAAGCAATTATTCTAAAGAGATCCAGCGAGGCCAGTATGAAACCGTTCCCATCGCGGAGAGGAAGGGGGGGACATTCAGTGTTTCAGTATCAGGCTCCACACCACCACCCAAAGTAGAACTATGCAAGGTCTCACCATTAGTAGCCAAAGTACAGGGATCTAAAGGCTGTTGATCTGCGGGCTGCACAGTTGCAGGAATCCCAGAAACATGCGTCTCTTGTGATGTAAAAGAAATCCAGTTTGAATCTGGTATCCAGCGCCCATCCTGACACATCCAGACAGCATCTAGCAGGGCTGATTCTTTGCTCCACTCTCTCGAGGGAAACGAGCCCGCAGATGAAAGTAACTTCCGTGTTCCAGCATGCAGTCTCCGACACACAAGGCAGCACTATCTTCTGAGCCTCAGAAGCAATCGAACCCGACGCTATCTCGACCGGCTGATCAGTATGCATGCCATCCACCTGCATAAAAATTGAGCAGTCAGCCAAAATAGGAGAAGCAGTCAAGGAAGCCTCTGCAGTCTTTTACTCCAGTGAAACTTCTGCCACCAAAACTCCCGCTGCATGGATCACACTGTGCATATCTCTCGGTAGCTCCACAGTCGCATCACCAGAAATGCACTCCACTTGGGACCGATCCATTTCCGACTTCTTGGTAGAGCTCTCCCTGCCAGCAGCAGGTAAGACGTCTGTCTCCATCAAAATCCCAGCACAGTCTGCCATTCCATTGAACAGTCAGCAGCTCCCCCCTACCGCCAGTAACACAGTAGGGGAATTTCCCCCGGTGTCCTGGCCAAATTTCCCTCATTCACTAAAAATACCACCAACAGCTTAATCTGGTTCAAGGTCAGTTGGCATTCATCTGTATCCCCCTCCCCCGGATCATGCCTGAAAATAGGCAGGATTTGTCTAGTGCACTTACCCGGTCAACAAAAACTAAATAAATAAATAAATATCCCTTCTCTCTCTCCTTTCTTCCAGGCTGTGCATAATTAGGTCCTTAAGTTTCTCCTTGTAGGGCTTCTGATGCAGATCATGCACCATTTTAGTTGCCCTCCTCTGGACCGCTTCCACTCTGTCTATGTCCTTCCGGAGATGTGGTCACCAGAACTGGACACAGCACTCTAGGTGAGGTCATACTAGTGATCTATATAGAGGCAATACCACCTCTCTCTTTCTGTTGGTGATACCACTCCCTATGCACCACAGCACCCCACTAGACCTCCCAACTGCCTTGTCACACTACCTGGCAATCTTTATGTCATCCGATATGACCACCCCCAGGTATCTTTCCTGCTTGGTGGCTATCAGTACAACTCCTCCCATTTTGTACTCTACCCCTGGGTTTCTGTGCCCCAAGTGTATTACTTTACACTTTTTCACGCTGAAACCCTGCTGCCATACCCCTAACCACTCTGTTCATCCTTTCCACACACACACCCGCCAAGAGTGTCAACCCTGCTGCAGACTTTGGTGTCATTCGAAAAGAGACAGACTCTCCCTTCCAGCTCTTTTCCAATGTCACTTACAAAGATGTTAAAGAGGACCAGACCCAGTAATGCTCCCTAAGGCACACCACTGGTCACACTCCCTTCCCCTGAGTCAACTCCATTTACCACCACCATCCTCTGTCGCCTATCCCCTAACCAATTTCTTACCCAGTTTACCACCTTTGGACCCACTTCTAAGCTACCCAGCTTGCTTACTAGCCTTCTATGTGGAAAAGTGTGGAAAGCCTACTGAAATCTAGGTAGGCCACATCCACTGCTCCACCCTGATATAAGTCCCTTGCCACCCAGGTAAAGTAATCAATCAGATTCATCTGATATGCCACCCCCCCCCCCATGAATCCATGCTGCCTCAGGTCTTGTAACCTACTGGATTCAAGATATTCCACAACACTCTCCTTCAGCAGTGACTCCATTAGCCTTTCCCATCATCAAAGTCAGGCTGACTGGCCTATAATTGCCACTCTCTTCCCTGCTAACACTTTTGTGAAGTGGGACTGCATCTGCCCTCCTCCAGTCCTCTGGAACCACTCCTGTTTCCAATAAGCTGTGAAATAGGACTGTCAGAGGTGCAGCCAGTACCACCCTGAGCTCCCTCAACACCCTTGGATGCACCCCATCTGGCCCCATTGCTCTGTCCACTTTCAGATTAGCGAGTGCCTTCAGGACACTCTCCTCTGAAAATGGACTAGTGTCCACCTCCCTTCCTCCAATACTCCTGTTGGTTCCCCTCCAAGACCAACAGAGGATTACATCTCTTACTCCATGTTTACCAAACAGATGGTGAACACTGTCAATATCCCCTCTCATGAAACATAGGAGGATGAAGGGGAAACAGAGTTTACAGACATGATGGGGCGAGCCCCCTCAAAGAGATTATTAGTCCCCATCCATAAGTCAAATCAAAAAGGGAAAGCTATTCTATTGTTTTATTGATTTTTCCTTGGCGTTTGACAGCATAAGACGATCAATTCTTTGGGATAAATTATACAGTTTAGGTACCTGTCCAGATTTATTAAACAGACTAATTAGATTACATAATCACACTTGGGCCAAGATTGAATATGACCAACATGGACATACAACACCATCATTCTATACTAATTTAGGGGTTCGTCAAAGTTGCCTTTTGGCACCAACCCTGTTTAATAGTTATATTAACGAGATTCCTGTAAATCTTCAAAATTCAAACTTCCATGCCCCCAAAGTTGGGAATACTAGGATTGATTGTTTAGCGTATGCTGATGAGTATTGATTTCAACTTCAACTTTAGGATTGCAGAGGCAGTTGGAATATTTAAGTAACCTATGTAAAGAACACAAATTGAAAATCAATATGTCCAAAACCAAAATTTTGGTTTTTGGAAACTGTAGTAGGAAGGGTTGATCATTATGGATTAAAAAAGAGAAAGTAGAACAGGTTACACATTATGACTATCTAAGGGTTAGGTTTTCAGAAAAACTAAATTGGACAAACCATATATTTATTTATTTATTTAGTTAGTTTTTGTTGACAGGGTAAGTACACTAGACAAATCCTGCCTATTTTCAGGCACGAACTGGGGGAGGGGGATACAGATGAATGCCAACTGACCTTGAACCAGATTAAGCTGTTGGTGGTATTTTTAACATAGCTTCTGTATGTAGTAAAATTAAGATGTCATTTAATGCATTCAAAATCTTTAATACAAAAATGGGCCGAACATCTGTTAAAGGCATCTTAAAGGTACTACTAGAGGCCAAAATTAAATCAAGTTTGCTATATGCAGCAGAAATTGGGGGTCTTTCAAAATTAAGTAAGTTAGACATTATATTGAATAAAATTAATAGATATATTTTGATGGCTCCACAGTCAATTCCTGCAGTCATCTTGAACCCTGAAACAGGACAATACTCACTTTCCACACTAGTGGCAGAGAGACAAATAATTGCAATTATAAAAATATTTCTCTTAGACGAAAAGAGATTACCAAGACAATGCTTGGAGGAAGAAATTACATACTCCTCATTAGGTTTCAAGTCATCAACAATTAAAATAATAAAGTCATCTCTTTTTCTTATTGGCTTAGGACAAATTCTTTGGGATATCTTTTGAAGTCCTTGGGATTAAATCTTAACTCTGGTTAAGAACAGGCTTCGGGACATCGATAGAGTAAATATGATGGAGAAACTAAAGAGCCTGAAATTATTTAGGTGGTATAAACAGATCAAATTGGAACATGGGATTGGAACCATATTTATTTAAATTGTCAGATCCCATGAAAAGGAGGGCATTAACCAAATTTAGACCAGAAACATACAAAGCAAATTATGTACACCATAGACAAAAGAGACCAGATGTAGACTCACCATTTTGTAAATGTGGTAGATTTTTGGAAGATGATGCAAAGCATACTATCTTAATCTGCCCCCTATATGGAAAACAATGGAAAAAATGGCAGGTCTCAACCTCCCTCCAGATGCTATGTTGGGATATTTATTGAACACAAATGAGCTTCACGTTATGGAAAAAGTTGCATCTTTTTTAAAAGGAACATATTTATGAAAAACTATAACTTAATAATGAAACATCTTTGTACATTGCATCTGCATTTTTAACAAGAGTTTTGTACTGTGAAAATGTGTTTTGTATATTGTATTTCATATTGTAATGGCTTGTGCTGATCAACACATTTTCTTTTGATTTGATTTAGTCCCTATCCACAAGTAACTCCAAAAGGTTACTTCAAAAATCATGTCAGCACCCAGTTCAGCTGCTGTCATTGATAAAAAGTTGAAAAAAATGTATCAGATGGACAGATAGGAGGTGGAATACCTGTACGGCCACCCTGATCATAAGGGAGTGGTACAGACAGCTGCTTGTGAGAAGGACAAGGTGCCTCTTGTCACACAGCCCCTGGAAAGGACTCCAGAAAACTGGATACTATGGCCAAAAAAGTGTACACAACAGCTTCCTTGCTCCGGAGGCTGGCAGCGTATTTGGCATATACAGTACAGTACCTGAAGCCACTGTGGAACCCATTGCTGGCACAGAGTGATAAGGTGGATGGTAAAGTATCTGACTGCCACAACAAAGTCCACCCTGAGTGCTGCTAAATACCAGTTTACATTGCTGTAGACTCTAATGACTCTGCTTCAAGAGTCTTGGCTCATGTAGTGGCACTGAAGAGGTTTCCCTGGCTAAGGGCTACCATACTTACCCGGGACACTCAGGCTAAAGCTATTGTATTTATTTATTCATTAATTCAATTAGTTAACCGGGTAAGAGCACTGCACTAAGGGTTGTTTTTCAGGCTCGACCTAGGCTGAAGCAATTGCAGTACAAAAATGACAATACTAAACATAATATAACAATAAAGTAACAATACAATGGTACGGTTAACTACAATTACAAATACACTGATTGGATAAATACTGTAGAAAATTCTTTTAAAAAATGTGAAAAGTGCTAAACTGTTGTAATGATTCAGATAATCTGTTCCAATAACAGGGAGCAGTCACTGAAAAAGTACAATAGCCAGTTTTAGTTTTTATGAGGTTCTGTGTTGAGAAAAATCCCATTGGACAGTCTTAAACTGAACAACACAGTCCTTTCAGAAACCAAGTCTGAAAGAGCAGATGAGATAAAAGAAGAAAAACAGTTTTAAAAATAAAAAAATTTGTGTCCAGTGGCGCTAAGCATTGAAGCGCTGGACACCACACCTTGCGCAATGCCGGCGACCCATGTTCGGGAGCGAGCAGGGGCTACCAAGGGTCGGTAGGGGAGGAGAAGGATCAAGCATCCCAGGGACGGCTCTCCTTCTCCAGGAAGGGGGTGCCAAGTTGTTAGTGCATGCCTGACTTCTAGCAGAGGCTGGGGGTTGGCACACTGACGCTGCCAACAAGGGGTCAGAGGCAGGGCACGTGCCTGATGGGACGTGCACGAAAGTGTGCACAGTACCATTGGCATTATACACTCCACCCTGAAGGGGTGAAACCAGGTGGAAAGAGCTCCCAGTTAGATGATGGAGGGAGCTGACAGGTCCTGCCCCCTAATAACCACGGCGCCGACCTCACTGGATCTAGTCTTTGGTGGGGTCTGGGGCTTCCCCGCTGGCCCCACCAGGGGAAGATAAGCCCTGGGGGTAATGATCAGTGCCAGCTGGTGGACGTCAGAGGACGGAACTGGGGCACCCTCCCGATCGACGGCCGTGGAAGCAGAGAGGATAAAATAAGAAATAGCAAAAAAATAAATAAATAAATAAATTTTAAACAGGTGTACAAAGACAAGTCCCCTTTTAAAAATAACACTTAGAAAGAAAAGGCCTCTACTTCCCACAAGTCTTATGGAAGCAGAGGCAGGAGCAGAGGTAACTATCCAAAACCCTGCTGCCTAAGAGTACCAACCTCAAAGAGGTTACTACAGAGGCAGGAGGGTCTCCAGGCATGCTACAGCACCAGCCCCCAAGCCACAGCTAAAACAAATCCTATGACAATTCTGCCAAAGTCACCAGTCAACCATTACCGGGGGGGGGCGTGGGCACTGAAGCACTACTTTCAGGAATGGGTAAAAATAGTAGGATCCTGAAGTGGCGGGTCAAGTATGGTCGCTGCAATTCAAAAGGTTTCCAGAACTGCAGACATCAAAAAGATTTCTGGTTCATTCACCAACAGAAAGAATTCTGCTTGAACTGGAAGTAAAAAAAACAGACTGCAAGCAAAAGCAGTAGAAAAGATGCCTACCCCACAGTGCGGCAACGGTCTGTTTTTGAGGTACTTCCTGACCCATAAGAAAAATGGGGACTGGCGACCCATTTAAGACTTAAAATAGCTGAACAAGTATGTCAAAAAAGGAAAGTTCAAGATGGCCACACTGGGCACACTGATATCATCCCTACAGTCAAGAGATTGGCTGGGGACACTGCTCCAAAAACACACTTGTTTCTACATTCCAGTCAAACCCAGCCACATAATATATATCAGTTCAGGTTGGGAAACTGCCAGTATCAGTCTGCAGCCTTACCCATTGGTATCACCTCAGCACTGGGGGTATTCACAAAGTGCCCAGCTGTAGTGGCAGCTCACCTAAGAAAACAAGGTGTGGTGATTTTTCCCCACCTAGATAACTAGCTGGTCTCAGGGAAAACAGAACAAGAGGCAGAGTACTGCATACTGCAGGGAAAGAACACTGTGGAGAGCCTGGGATTCCAAATAAATCTGCAGAAGTCTCAGACAAAACCAGTGCAGGTGCTGGATATCACAGGTGCTGAGCTGGACACCCTGCAGGGGAAGACTTTCCTTCCAAAGGAAAGGGTTTCAAATCTGATTGGCAGTGCAGAATCCTTCATACTGGCCCACCAAAGGCCTGCAGGGGATCTTCTGCAGCTACTGGTCCACATGGCCTCATCTGCAGCTGTGGTGTCATGGGCCAGATTTTGGATGACAGACATTAAGTACCACCTAAAAGATCACTGGTCCCAGAGTCAGACTCACTGCCCAAGCTGATGCCAGTCACAAAGGCCTTTGTGGAAGCATTAGAGTGGCAGAATGAGGAAAGCAACCTCAGAGAGGGCAGTCCCTTCCTCCAGCAATCCCTTTCCAAGAGCTCTCACAACAGATGCTTCTTTCCTAGGGTGGAGTGTCCACCTGAGGATGTCATGGTAAGTGACATCTGGATCCCTCAGGAGACTCAGCAGCACACAAATCTCCTTGCGCTCAGGATGCTGGCAATGCAATCCTTTAACTCCCAGCTACAGAGTCAGTCTGTCCAAATTAGGACAGACAATACTACAACAGTGTAATAGGAACAAGATCCTCAAAACTGTGCACAGAAGCTAGGAGGATCCAGGATCTGACTCATTCCTTGGTCACAAGGATTTCTGCAGTACATCTGCTAGTCAAGGACAATGTGTTGGCAGGCTGCCTAAGCAGAATCAGTCAGGGAGATCACGAGTGGACCTTGAACCAACAAGTGCTGGCTCCAATCTTCAGAAGATGGGGAACTCCAGCAATAGGTCTGTTTCTTGGGAGAGCAATCAGCTCCCAGAATATTGCTGCAGGCCATCAGCAAGGGGCACAGTCCCAGAGGATGAACCTAGCACTGGATTGGACAGGGAGGTTCCTAGATGCCTTCCCACCATTCCCACTCATATACCAGCAATAATGATCCTAGGAGTCCAAGAATGGGCCAGACATGCTTAGTGTTTAATGCCTTTGACCCTGTCCAGTAGGATTCCAATCAACCTGCCACTGAGATACAATCTGCTGACTCTTATCTCGGGGCAGAGTAACATTCACAGACCTCAGAATACTATGTCTGAGGGCATGGTACTTGAAGAGCTAGAATTCCCTAGTCTGAATCTGTCAGAGAAGGTGCTAAGGGTGCTGAAGCTGTCAAGAAAACCAGCAACAAGAAGAGCATACTCCTCTAAGTTGAAGAAGTTCTCATATGGGTGTGCCCCCAGGAAGATAATCCCAATGTAGGCAGGGCTGCCTACAGTTCTGGACTACTTGGTACACTTAAAATATTTAGGTCTGAGACCTACAACCCTGAAGGTACACCTGGCAGCTGTTGTCAGCCTACACAACAGCAGAAGAAGCAAGACTCAGCACTCCAAAACTAGGCATAACACACTGGCATATTTAATAAAGAAGACGACACAGAAAGCCTCAAGGGCTAAAAAGTACAAAGCAAGGCAAACTCCCGACCGGTGTTACGCCTAGTTTTGGTGTGCCGAGTCTTGCTTCTTCTGTTCATTGTGTTGACTCGAGCACCCTTTTCCAGAGGATGACCTGTTTTTGCTGAATTTACACTACACAACAGCAGGCAGATAAGTCATTGGGCAAACAACCTGTTTTTAAAAGGTTCTTTGCAGGCCTGAATTACCTGGATCCCTCTGTAAGGGACCTGGTCCTTCCATGGGACTTAAACATCTGTTTTGCCCAGCTGAAGGAGGCTCCTTTTGAGCTATGGCTGCTGCTGATTTAAAATATGTCACATGAAAAACCGTTTTCCTGATAGCCAAGACATCAGCCAGGAAAGTAAGTGAGCTGAAAGCCCTCTGTACGATCCAAAGTAAATAATCTTTCACATGAATAAGGTAGTCCTTAGGTCCACATGGAAGTTCCCACCTAAGGTGGTGTCAGAATTACACTTAAACCAGTCAGTTATCCTTCCAGTACTCTCTCCTGAACATTCTGGTACAGGTGAACAAAAACTGCACTGTCTGGATGTAAACAGAGCACTTGGTCACTACGTGAACCGGACAAGGGATGTCAGGTCCCAGAGAACACTGCTTTTTGGTACCCATGGAGCTGTTGGCAAACATAAGCCATCAGACAGGAAGACTACAGTACCTCTCGTTGGACATTCTTCTGCATACAGCTCTGTTATGAAAAAACTGGCAAGCTACCCACCAGAGGCCTACAAGCACATTCCACAAGGGACACCTCTACCTCTGCACAGCCATAAGGGGAATTCCCTTCAAGAAATCTGTAAAGCAGCAACTGTACCTAGAAAACAATGCACACCTTCACAAATCACTACTATTTGGACATAAAATCCAGAAGGGATGCCAGTTTTGGAGCTAGTCGTAGAAACATAGAAACATAGACTTTGATGGCAGATAAGGACCGCTTGGCCCACCTAGTCTGCCCATTTCCCTACCTACAGGATAAGCTGCAGATCCTAGTTAACCAACAGCCTATTTCTTCCTATCCCTCACAAGAATTGCCTTATGTCTGTCCTATGCATTCTTAAATTCTCCCACAGTTTTAGACCCCACAACCTCCTCAGGAAGGCTGTTCCATGCATCCACCACCTTCTCTGTGAAAAAATACTTCCTCCTCACATTGCCCCTGAGCCGTCCCCCCTCTATTTTCAAATTGTGTCCCCTTGTACTTGCACATCTCTTTTTCTGAAAGATGCTACCCTCTTGGACTTTCTTGATTCCACTGAGGTACTTAAAAGGTTCTATCATGCCCCCTCTCCCTCCTTTCCTCAAGGGTATACATATTAAGCTCCTTTAGTCTCTCCTTGTATGGCTTCTCTTGCAGACCCTGCACCATTTTAGTTGCCCTCTTCTGGACTGCCTCCATCCTGTCTATGTCTTTGTGGAGATGGGGTCTCCAGAACTGGATGCAGTACTCCAGATGGGGTCTCACCAACTGTCTGTACAGAGGGATAACAACTTCTTGTTTTCTGCTGGTGATGCCTCTCCCTATACAGCCCAGTATCCCCCCAGCATTCCCTACTGTCTTCTTACATTGCTTGCCAACCTTAAGGTCATCTGATATGATTACCCCCAGTTCTCTTTCCATTTTTGTTGTTGTTACTACCTCCCCCCCCCCAATGTGTAATCTTCCCCTGTGTTTTTGTTTCCCAGGTGCATTATTTTGCACTTCTTTGCACTGAAACCAAGTTGCCATGCTTCTGACCATTCCTCCAACCTTGCCAAGTCCCTTCTCATCCTTTCTACACCTCCTTGTGTATCAACCCTGTTGCAGATCTTTGTGACATCTGCAAAGAGGCATACTTTTCCTTCCAATTTCTCTGCAATGTTACTTATAAAGACATTAAAAGGACTGGACCCAGTACTGAACCCTGCGGTACCCCACTAGTAACCCACCTTTCTTCAAGTGGACTCCATTTACAATTACCTTCTGTGTCCTGTTGTCCAGCCAGTGTTCTACCCAGGCTACCACCCTGGGACCCACTCCCAGGCTGGTTAATTTGATTATTAATCTTTTGTGTGGGACTGTGTCAAATGCCTTGCTAAAGTCTAGGTAGGCCATGTCCATAGCCCCTTCCTGGTCTAGTACTTTGGTCACCCAGTCAAAGAAATCAATTAGATCTGTCTGACATAATCTTCCCGCTGTGAACCCATCCTGCCTTGGGTCCTGTGCCCCACTGGCCTCTAGATACTCAAAAATTCTTTCCTTGAGAAGTGATTCCATGCTGGTCTGGTGCCACTGAGGGTTGAGGCGTTGGACGACACACCTCACGCCACGCCAGCAACGCAGGTTCGGGAATGAGCCCAGGTCGCCGGAGCTTGGAAGGAGAGAGAGGATCGAGTGTCCGGGACTGCTCTCCTCGGGGTTCAAGCTCATGCCCGGCATAGCGGACCCGAGTGGCAACAGGGAGGCACTGCAACGTGCAGGGCTTGCTAGAGGGGAGGTGGAGCTGCGGCAGGCGTGCCTGGCACCATTGCATGACCGAGCTCCACCGGGAGGGGGGGAATGGAGGGGAGGGAGAAATGCAGCCAAGAAAATCTCCACCCCCGGAGTTAGGCGACAGCACTGCCCCCTCGACCACACTCCACCAGCCAGACCCACCCAGTTCCTGGGCTGAGACCAAACTGGCCTGAACTGCAAGATATAGCGCCCTGGATGGATAGGATGGTCCCACCTCGGGAAGGCTCAGAGCCGAGGGGATAGCCAGACTTGTGCCAGGAGCTGGGGGAGTTTCAGGCTTGGAGGTAGAGCCAAAGGTGTGCAGATGCCTGAGAGAGTTCTCCGAGGTCCAAGCGGAGCCAGAATAAAAATGTTAAAAAAAAGAAGTGATTCCATCACTTTCCCTACCACAGAGGTCAAACTGACAGATCTGTAGTTTCCTGCCTCTGTCTTGCTCCCACTTTTGTGAAGGGGAATCACATCCGCCTTCCTGTTGCATTCATCTGTATCCCCCACCCCCCGGGTCGTGCCTGAAAATAGGCAGGATTTGTCTAGTGCACTTACCCGGTCACCAAAAACTAAATAAATAAATAATTCCTCCAGTCCTCAGGTACTACACCATCCTCCCATGATTTGTTAAAAAGGGTAGTCAGTGGTGTCATTAGTTCTCCCCTTAATTCTTTTAGAATTCTGGGGTGAATTCTGTCAGGCCCCATTGCTTTGTCCACCATCAGTTTTAGGAGTTCTTTCAGAACCCTTTCTTCTGTGAAAGGACTAGGATCGACCCCCTATCCAGAGTGCTTCTTTTAATTGGATTAGGCACCTCCCCTCCTCCTCTTTTGTGAATACTGAGCAGAAGAATTCATTCAGTATCCTGCTTTTCACTGTCCCTCTGCCCACCCACCATCCATTTTATTCAGCCTCACTATCCTCCCTTTGTCTTTCTACACTCCCTGATGTACCTGTAAAGGTTTTATCCCCTTCTTAACTGAGTTGGTTATCTTTTCCTCAGTTTGGGCCTTTCTTATTCAGACTTCCCTCCCTGCTTCCTTCTGCCTTAACTGGTACAGTTCTCTGTCCTGCTCCTTCTGTGTTTCCTCATACTTCATAAATGCTATCTTTTTCTCCCTAACCTTCCCTGCCACCTCTTTTGAGAACCATAGTGGTTTTTTCTTTCGTTTTGATTTGTTTATTTGCTTCACACAAAGGCTTGTTGCCTCTGTGATGGCAGTTTTGATGTTTCCCCATTGTTGCTCCACCCCCCCCTTCTAGCCTGTTTGCTAGTGCTTTTCTGAGGCACTCTCCTATCTTGCCAAAGCTAGCTCTCTTGAAGTCCAGTACCTCACTTGTGTATGGCTTGACTCTGTAGCCGAGTTTATCGTGAACCACACTGTTTGGTGGTCACTTATTCCCAGTTGGCTACCCAATTCTAGATCTGAGATCCTCTCACTGTCCCCATTTGAGAGTATGAGGTCTAAGATTGCTCCCTCATGAGTGGGTTCCAAAACTAGTGGTCTGAGGCATGACACCTGTAGGGCATCGAGAATGGCCCTGCTCTTGGATGTGGCTGCAGCAAAGGTGCTCCAGTTAACATCTGGCAAATTCAGGTCCCCCATCAACAGTATCTCCCCTTTCTCTGCCATCCTAAGGATGCCTTCCATCGTATTCTTGTCCATTCCCTCCCCCTGAGATGGGGGTCTGTATATAACCCCTGTGCGGATTGTGGTGCCATTTTCAGTCTCTATGGTGACCCACAGTGTCTCCTCTCCTCCCTGTTTACTCTTTTGTTCTGTTGCCTTTATCCTTTCCCTTACATAGAGAGCTACTCCTCCCCCTCTTCTCCCCTCCGTCTCTCCTGTAGATTGTGTACCCTAGTATATTAACATCCCAGTCATGCAGAACTTTTTTTCCTAAAAAGGTTCTAGACCCATCCTCCCAAGGTACTGCTAGTGAGTCTGCCGTTAATAAGGCATCTCACTGATGGATTCCTGTTTGAAGAAAAAAATTACCCATCATAGTAATACATAGAAACACAGAATCTGACAGCAGATAAGAGCTACATGGACCACCCAGTCTGCCAATTTACTTATGTGTTTTTTTTCTACCTTCATTTTTGCTGTAGACTCATTTGATCTACGGTGCTCTTTCCCGCACCCTTCCTTACCCCCACAATTCTCTTGTGCCTATCCCAGGCATGTTTGAACCCCACCTTTTTTGCCCTTATTACCTCAGCTGGAGTGCTGTTCCAGGAATCCATCATTCTTTCTGTGAAGAAATATTTCTTCACATCTCTCCTGAACCTACCCCTCCAGCTTCACAGCACATCCCCTTGTTCTCGAGTACCTTCTCTTCTAAAAAATACTTCCCTCCTGTAGCTTACTAACCCCCAAGAGGTATTTAAAGGTTTCTATCATATCCCTTCTCTCCCTCCTCTCCTCCATGGTGTACATATTGAGCTCCTTTAGCCTCTCCTCGTAGGGCTTTTGATGTAGGCCCTGCACCATTTTGGTAGCCCTCCTCTGGACCGCTTCCACTCTGTCTATGTCCTTCCTGAGATGCGATCTCCAGAACTAGACACAGTACTCAAGATGGGGTTTTACTAGCAATCTATACAGGGGCAACACCACCTCATTTTTTCTACTGGTGATACCCCTTCCTATACACCCCAGCATCCCACTAGCCTTCTTGACTACCTTGCCACACTGCTCGGCCACCTTTAGATCATCTGATAAGATTACCTCACTCTTTCCTGCTTGGTTGTTGTCAGTATTACTCCACCCATTTTGTACTCTGCCCCTGGGTTTTTATTGCTTAGGTACATTATTTTTCCTTTTTTATTTTGCATAAAACCCAGCTGCCATATCCTTGACCACTACTCTATTTTTTTCAGATTCTGTGCCCATCCATTCCACTCCACCCCAGAGGGTGTCCACCCCACTGCAGATCTTGGTGTCATCTGCAAAGAGGCAGACCTTCCCTTCCAGCTCCTCTGCTATGTCACTAATGAAGACATTAAAGAGGACCGGTCTCAGCACTGAACCCTGAGGTGCCCCGCTGGTCACCCTCCCTCTCTCGGAGCGAACTCCTTTTACCACTACCCTCTATCTCCTATCTCCTAATCAGTATCTTACCCAGGTTACCATCTTGTTGCCCACTCCCAACTTAACTAGACTGCTTACCAGTCTCCTATGAGGAATGGTGTTGAAAGCCTTGCTGAAACCCAGATAGGCTATATCTACCACTCCACCCCGCTCTAACTCCTCTGTCATCCAGTCAAAGAAATCTATCAGACTTATTTGGCATGTCCTCCCCCATGACAATCCATGCTGCCTTGGATCCTGCAATTTTGTTTCTTCTCGGGGATCCATCAATGCGCCTTACAACCCCTGACCCTGCCTACACTTCTAGAACCTGAAAATAGGTTCACCCAAGAATCATTTCTTATCTTAAGGTTGCTTGAGCATTACTTATTGCAATTCCTCAACAATTTTTAATGTGATCATTTTAATATTGTCTTCTTCAATTTGATTGCATTTTTCAAAATTTTACAGAAAATGTTAAAGATATTTTAGTAGCCACTTACCTAGTTTTAGAGGTCATTGCTCCCCTGGCTATAGAAATGAATATAGCATTAGAACACCAGCAGGAGTGCAGCCATAGTGCAGAGTTTGAAGATGCATTCTAAATTCTATAATTAGCATAAAGTTATATCTCAGGGGCAGCACACTCCCATGGACTGATGTCATTTGTAAGGCTCAATGATGGATCCCTGAGAAGAAAAACACTACTATGTTGAGTAATTTTTTTTTCGCCCTGCCCCCTCACTCATGAACATAACATTTTGTATCCCATATGTCATTTACTGTATGGATTGTCATTGTTTCCCATAGGAAATAATGCATTTTATTAAACAGACAATTCACTACATGGCATGTGGTCGTGTTCTGATATATGCACTCCTTGGTGGTTGAATGCACTTGGCCTACAGTTGCATGCATCACAATGCACACCAAAGCGTGTGTATAGCAGAGCATGACTGCATGCCCTGTAATAGATTCACACACAAAAGCAGAGGTAAAATGATGAGATAAAAAACATATCTCGGTTAGCGTCATCAGTAACAGCAATACACCAAAAAACATGTTATTGTTGTCAGAATGGCTATATCTAAGATTACTGTCAAGACAGTAGAATACTGAACCAATCAGAGCAACTTTCACCATGCTGATGACATCACAGTGCCTACCACAGTGGCTCTGCCACTCATGAGTTATGGTCCTTCCCCCTCACACTTGAGGATAAATTGCACATTTTGAGTCAACCCCACTGTATATCAGACACACACACACACACACACAGACACACATATATCTATATAAAGTTTGCAAAAAAAACTATGGATTCATATACTGTATTACTGTACAAAAAAAATAACAGAGAACACTTTTTATCTTGCCATTTATCAGTATGCACATGTTGTATAACTATATATTTACAACACGGGGTATAAAAAACTGACCAAATCGAACTTTGCTGTTTAAAACACAGCACCTGACCATTGATTATTTATCTAGAAACTGCACAGTTCGTAACTAACCTGACCTAAAGTCCTCTTTAACATCTTTATAGGTGACATTGCAGAGGGTCTGGAGAGAAAGGTATGCCTCTTTGCAGATGACACAAAGATCTGTAACAGAGTTGATACACAAGAGGGGGTAGAAAAGATGAGAAGGGACTTGGCAAGTTTGGAGGAATGGTCAGACATATGGCAACTTAGATTCAATGTAAAGAAGTGCAAAGTAATGCACCTGGGAAACAAAAACCCAGAAGAAGAGTACATAATAGCAGGGGAGGTACTAACAACAACAATAATCGAAAGGGACCTGGGGCTAGTTATATCAGATGACCTAAAGGTGGGTAAGCAATGTGAGAAGTCAGTAAGGAGAGCCAGGGGGATACTGGGATGCATAGGAAGGGGCATCACAAGTAGAAAAAGGGAAGTGGTTATCCCTTTATACAGACAATTGGTGAGACCCCATCTGGAGTACTGTTTGCAGTTTTGGAGACCTCATCTACGCAAGGACATACAGTAGACAGGATGGAAGCGGTCCAGAGGAGGGCAACTAAAATGGTGCAGGGTCTGCAGCAGAAACCATATGAAGAGAGACTGAGAGAGCTTAATATGTATACCCTTGATGAAAGGAGGGACAGTGGGGACATGATAGAAACTTTCAAGTACCTCAGGGAATCAACAAAGTCCAGGAAGGTAGCATCTTTCAGAAAAAGAGATGTGTAAGAACAAGGGGCACCATTTAAAGATGGGGGGACGGCTCAGGGGTAATGTGAGGAAATTTTTTCACGGAGAGAGTGGTGGATACATGGAACCACCTTCCTGGGGAGGTCGTTGGGTTTAAAACAGTGGGGGAATTCAAACATGCATGGGACAGACATAAGGCAATCATAGTGGGGGGTTGCAGGAAGTAGGCTGTTAGTTAACTAGAATCTGTAGCTTATCCAGCAGGTAGGGAAGCGGGCAGACTGGGTGGGCCAAGTGGTCCTTATCTGCCGTCAAAGTCTATGTTTCTATGTTTCTATGTAATCTACCTATCAGCAACCAGTTTGTAACTAACCTGACCTAAGCTACCTAGCAACAACCTACTAAACAAAATAAAATCATGTTTCTATTGAAATAATTTTTCTCCACTTTTCAAATAAAGACACCCACTGCAGGGCACAGGTTTCTTCAAAATAAATGCAGTTCCTATGTTCACTGAAAGGCACATGACTTTTGCTACCAAACTCACCTATTCTACCCAGCAACAGCATAACTAAAGGAAAATAAACATTTTTCCATTTAAAAAATAAATTTCCATTTTATAAGCACAATAACCCACTCAAGGGCACAGGTTTCTTGAGAATTAATGCACATCCTGAGTATGCTGAAAGTCACTTGGCCACTGGCCTCATGTCTTCCGACTGACCTCCACCCCGTTTGACTGCCTCCCGCTGCACCCAGAGGTGTATGGTAGATGTAGAGCACTGGGTATAAATAGGGGGCGGAGGGGTGCTGGAGGTTCAGAGAGGGTAGGGAAAGGAGTGGGTGGATAGGGACCGTGAGGACCAAAAGGCGCACTGGGGCGAAATGGGTACAGGAGCGAGGTTCACCTTGCCTTGTGCCCATACCCAAGGGTTCTGATTATTGCAGGCAGGTAGTGCCATCATCCTCGGTTTCTCATCCCTCTCGGACGGTGTTATCCAATGCCAGGTTAGTTGGGAACAAGACTGCAATAGTTGCGGATCTTGTGGCCTCTGTTGGCCTGGCATGTTTCACCGAGATCTGGTTGGACATAAATGCTAGGCCCATTTTTGGCAGCCGCAGTTCCACCTGGGTTCTTGGTAATACACCACCTGAGAGAGGATCGAAGGGGTGGGGGGGGGTTGCAATCTGTTTTTTATCAGAACTGGGTGTCAGGGAGGTGCCAGTAGGATCTACTAACTCCTTTGAGTGCATTGGGGGAGCAGGTTGCAGGTTGTAGGATCCTTCTCATATACCATCCACCAGGTGATGGAATGGTTTTCCTGCAGGCGGTGGCACATTTCATCGCTGACATGGTGTTGGAGTCCCCAAGATGGATGGTTCTTGGGGACTTTAACGTCTGGGTCAACAATGAACTCTCGTCATTTGGACAGAACCTTCTCCAATTGATGGAGTCATTGGGCCTGACATGGGTTGTTACCTCCGCAACCCACGGGGGAGGGGGGCCCTCCTTGGACTTAGTGTTACTCCTGGGGATGGAAATCTCAGATGTGGAGGTGGATCCTATCGGTTGGTTAGATCATCATGCCCTGAGATTCAGTTTTGCGACCCCCCCCCAGAGTAGGCCTGCCCCGGTGGAAATGGTGCAGTACCGTCCTTTAAGAGGAGTTATCTCAGAGACCCTAATGACCGTGCTCAACCTTTCGGGAATTCTGACTGATAGCTATGACCCAGGGATTCTCACTGTAGCATATAATAAGGCAATATCAGAGGCCCTGGATGTCATTGCTCTGGTATGTGTTCATCCTTTAACTCTTCACCCTGGTGCCCCTTGGTTTGATGGGGCAGTGAGGGAGCTGAACAGGTTAGGACAAAGGCTGAAGAGACACTGGTGGAAACGAACCTGCAGGAGGACAGGCTTAGATTGTTAGACCACTATAAGGTCTACCAATTGGAAATTTCCCATAAGAAGGCAGTGTTCCTGTCTGGGGAAATGATTGCAGCTAAAAACAGACCAGCTCAACTCTTCCGGACTGTGGACAGACTGTGCAATCCAGTCTGTCTGCAGTCTGGTTGAGTATTGTTACAAGTTAAGTGTGATGAGTTTGCGCAGTTTTTTTGCTGATAAGGTGGCCTCCATCAGGTATGAGATCAGCCAGTGCCTCCCCATTGGACCTTGTGGTGGCCAACTGTGTGGTACTAACATCCAGATGACTTGGTCCACATTTAGCCAGCTGGTAATCATGGATATAGTGAGGATCATCCAGACCCTGTGGCCAACTTGCCGTAATCTGGACCTGGGCCCAACTCACCTGTTAGTAGGGTGTGCTGAGATGATTGCCCCAATCCTCACTGGAATAGTAAGGGTTTCCTTGGAGAGAGGGATTTTTCTGGATCCCTTAAAGGAGGTGGCAGTGAGGCCCCTCCTAAAAATTCCCTCCTTAGACCCAGACTGTCCAGTAAACTACAGGCCAGTTTCTAACTTACCTTTTGCAGGTAAAGTTATTGAGAAAGTGGTCACTCTGCAGTTGGAGGATCATTTAACAATCCATAATATCTATGATCCTCTCCAGTCTGGTTTCAGAAAAAGACAGCACTGAGACTGCCCAAATTTGGGTACTGAAAGATCTCCTGGTGGTGAGGGATCAGAGGGCCAATACCATCTTGGTCCTCCTAGATCTCACAGTAGCATTTGACACTGTCGACCATGGTGTGTTATTCAAGCACTTGCGGTTTTTCTGTGGACTGGGGAGGCAGTCCTCAGCTGGTTTCAATCATTCCTAGAGGGCAGAACTCAAAGAGTGGTGTCGGGGATTTATTTCTTGGCCCCTCACGGTCTGCCTTGTGGGGTGCCGCAGGTCTTGATGTTGTCGCCCATGTTGTTTGCCGTATACATGCTGCCATTAGGGGACATTGTAAGATGGTACAGCTTGAGTTTTCACAGTTATGCAGATGATTCTCAGTTGTACATGTCTTTTGTGCCTAAGCAGGAGTTAAATACTATCTTGGTGTTTAACAGCCTTCTGTCTGAGATACGGGACTGGATGAGTGCTAGCTGGCTAAAGCTGAACTCAGGGGGGAAAAACTGAGGTGTTGGTTGTGGACTCAGTTTGTGGATCAGCTGGGGCATGGAGGGGGGGACCCACTGGAATAACACTTGGGAGAACCCCACTATGTGCTTCAAGCCAGGTCAGAAACCTTGGTGTGATCTTAGATGAAGGCTTGACCTTGAAATCGCAGGTCTCTGCAGTAGTAAAATCTGCCTTTTATCATCTGAGAAATATCACCAGGGTGAAACACCTGGTCCCCGCTGAAGATCTTTCCACACTGGCCCACGCCTTTGTCACCACCCGGCTTGACTACTGCAACACCCTTTACCTAGGACTTCCTGGGGGAGATATCCGACGACTGCAGCTGGTGCAAAATGCAACAGCCAGGCTGTTAACTGGAACCCCCAGATCAAGTCACATAACACCTGTGCTGCGTGAACTGCACTGGCTGCCAGTACAGTGGCAGATAACCTTCAAGGTCGCGTTGCTGACCTATAAAGCCCTACATGACCAGGGACCCCATTACCTGAAAGACCTTCTGCACCCTTACTGCCCCTCCCGCACACTCCGATCCTCCGGCGAGGGACTGCTAGAGATTCCCAGGGTACGGTTGAAAACATCTGGTGCACAATCTTTTGCCTTTGTGGCTCCTACCCTGTGGAATTCTCTGCCTCGCTGGATATGAGACAGCCTGACCGTTGGGTTTAAAGCTGACCTGAAAACATAACTTTTTCTTCAAGCTTTTAATGGTATTTGAGTAATTTGCTGCTTTGAAATAGCACTGCTGTGTCTGATTTGTAATGTTATTAAATTGTTTTATTATGTGATATTGTTCGGGTGCCCTGAGCTCTGGAAGAGTGCCTTTTTACAAATAAAAAATGATGATGATGACCCAGGGTGAGCACTAATTCTCTAGAAACACATACCTGTAATAGGTCACTGCTTATCAATGCATTATATACATATTATATAAAGAGGGAAGGGTTAAGCATTAGGGTTGACAACCACAAAGAATATTCCATCACTCATTTGCTAAGACTCCGGATACCCAAAACCCTAATTTTTTTTCTTTTGCTGCTGGGGGGGTAGGGTTGGAAACCCTAATGTCACACTTCCCTACTTTTGTGGCATTGAGTTACCCTAACTGATGCACTAAGTTTTTTTTTTTTTGCAAAAAAATATAAATATATATATATCGCGAGAGAGGAGAAACATTTGTGTAAAGGGTGCATATCTGTTGGCCTTGGGGCCATATTTTCATGAGATTTAACAGGCACAACAGTAGGAGAAACACTTTTAATACTACTCCTTAGTTTGCCATTTATGGACTTAGAATGATTTATACCATACAGTATTTGTATAATGTTAAGAATGTTAGGATTGCCTAATAGAGTTTATGTTGATTTTAATATCCTCTATTCTTCCTGCTAATTTTAATTTAATCTCCTCAAGGTTAATGGCAGAACTTTACTCAGGAAAGCAACCATACTCCCAGTTTTCATAACAGAAAGAAATAACCAGAGGAAGATGCATTTATTTCTTACTAACTCAATTTCTGTACACAAAGCAATTAAATGCATATTTTACTTTCTTAACAGAATCCACATAAAGATATTAAATTGCTTTCTAGGAACTGTCAATTTTGCCATCACAGATATCACAAGGGTGGTTTTGGAAGCATGAAGAAATCTTTTTTTTTCTGGTATAGAATTTAAACATGCCATTTAGAGCATATGAACTTGCTTGGTTCCCACCTGAACTGTTGTATTAGGCAAGTTTGCAAAACGTTTTATTCAGATGTTCTTTTAAAATGGAATATGGCTAGGAAGTATACACTCAGCCTATATGGATAATTTGAAGTACCCCCGAGTTCACTGTAGTACAAACTGAGTTTTAATGTATATTCTGCACACCCTGCAGCCTATTAGCACTGTACTTACTGTGTCATCATCACTGACAACGTCATGTTCTTATCAGCAGGTGCCATGTTGCTAGTGTTATAAACTACTGCCCTACACAGCTTTCCAGGCTAAGAGTTGAGCTAATTAATACTTTACAACTGCCGGTTGGTTATTTTTACCTATGATGACAGATCACGCCTGAAAACACAGTGAAATGCGAATGACTAGAGCAGCCGACTTTTCTGTAACGTCTACGAAACCAAGAGCTATTGCCAATACAGTATACATAGATCATTATAGTTAACTGTCTCCATACCCTTTCGCTTTGGTTTCTGTAAATAAATGTTTAAACTTCGAGATCTATACCAACTGTAGTATATTAAAGTGACTAAAATGTCAAATTATAATCGGCTTCTAAATTTACTGAGCAAAGTCAATAAAATAAAATGGAAGTTCCGTTTTCAGTCACGTACTCTTGTGTCGTAAGATTAAAACTAAAGTAATTATAAGATTCAAATGCACTTCTAATTTGTAGTAACCTGCGATCACCCCATCCCCACGGGAAAAAAAGTGCAAAAAGACAAATATACTTTATAAGAAGCCCCCTATCCGAACAGGGACTCCACATTTTCTATGATGTCGCCTGCTGCACAGATCCAAACTGGCATCACTTTCTGCATGAATGAAAAAGCTACCTGGCTGCTACAGTCTTGCGGTAGGTTCCGGATCAGTATTTTCCTCCTGTTGCTCAGTTCCTTGAGAGTTTTCTCCACCCTCCTGCATTTCTCCTCTTGGTCCAGTTCCGGTAAAACTCGTAAAGTAGGACCTCCGGGCTCCGACCCCAGTATCTGCTGGCTTCCAGTCCAGTGCGAAGCCGACAAAGAGTTATTTCGCGGAGTTAAAGTTGGAAGGGAGGGCTGGTGGATCTGCGAAGCGGCCGCCATTTTACACACAGCTGGTCAGGGTCTGCCTGCCTTAGAACGAGAGACAGATGGCCGGGATGCCGCTGCCTGCCTGTCGAGCTGCTGCTGGTAGTACTGCTGCTCCGCTAGTTTCTAGTGTGATGTGAGTAGTGCAGAAAGAGAACGAGTGGAAAGGTACACCACACCGCCTTACACCTGCGGCCCCTACTGTTACATTTCGAAATGACAAAAGGGATCATATAATCGCTCCCTATCCAGTTACAGAAAGGAAAACTAGCTGTCGTTCTTCTGAGAGCTTCAGATCGAGGGATACGAAATTTGTACAGTACTTCGATTGCCCTCTTGCTGCATAGACGAAATGTATTGCTAATCACATAAATGCTACTACCCTCATGATTGGTTAGACATACAAGGTTTGTTGGCAGTCAGGTTAAGACAGTCGTTATTTGACCACTCCAACGAAGTGCTTTGTGTAAAACATTTAAATGTAATTTTGTTTCAGTCTACCACTGTTCCGGAGATTATATTGCAACATTAAACTAGTTATTTGGTTGTTGTTGTTTTTTTTTGTTTACTAAGTGTGTACAGCAGGCATGCCCATGCCTATTTTCTGGCAGGACCTGGGATAGTTACAGAACAATACAGTGGCAGTTAATTTCCAGGTTGAATCTCACCATGTGGTGATTCATGGTTGTGTGGATTTTGAGTAGTAAATTTCATAGAAGGCACATTTCATTAAGAACAACATTTTGCGTAAGTCAGAAATGTTTCTGTCAGGATATGTTCCTGACACAAAATGTTGTGGCACCTTTACTACCTGAGCACTGAGCACAAATAGAGATACCAACTGGCTGAAGGTCCCATTGTGTTTATGGCCCTTTGTAAAACAGTTTGAGGTAAGTAAACCATTTTAAAGAAGTGTAACACGATTTGCATCCGCACTACTGACAGTGTCAAACGCAGTTTAGGAAATTATTTATTTATTTATTGAAATTTCGGATAACACCTTTGAGAACGAGCTCATTTCATAGGTTCCAAGTCAAACAAACAATACATATTGGGAAAGTATGAGATAGAGAACAAACAAAACAAGGAATTATACAAGACATTACAAGAGTGTATAACTAGAGAAGTTCCAATACATGTGGCATTGTACATTGTATGCCATGGTGCATATTTGATTAAAACCTGGAATTCAAAGGGTCATATTAGAGGGGGATGGGGTCTTATGAAATGACCCTCTACAGGAAAATGAGAACAGACTCAGCCTAATATCTAACAATCAACAAGATAAGGGATGGCATCAGCCCAGGGCCTCGTCAGATGTGAGAAGGTATGGGACAAAGCATTTTAAAGTGAGCAAGGGAGCTCAGGAGATATAACAGGGAGGGGGGATGGGGAAGCCAGAGGGGTGAGGGGAAAGAGTGGAAGGGATCAAGAGGAAATGTGAAGGAGAATGATTAGCAGCTTAGAACAGTTATTTACATGCTGCTATAACCCAGATGTGACCTAGGCGATAACCTTGTTTTAAAACTGGAGTTAAGGCTTAGTTTGCTTTACCAGGTAATTGCAGATGGCAACTGTGTCTTAACCCTGATGCTCTTGTAACCCCTAGATGGCGCTATCCCAGGGGCTACTACCCCTGCCTGATTTGCCACTAACAGGTTGAGGGGCCTGGATCCAATGGCGGGTGCCTCCACCCAGAGGTCAGGGTTTGCAATAGTTAAACTTACTTGGTCACAGCCCTCTGGGACACTGCAACCCCCCTTTCTTCCCACTAGTGGCCACATAATATATCAGAATTACCTTCACAGTATACACTTACCCCAGGACTAGTTCTGGCACTGGGACCTCCTGTGAAATAAGATACAGTGCAACAATCACAGTACAGTACTTTAACATAGACAAATACCTCAGGCAGTATAACTTTGCTAAAACAAGCAGCTCTGATTTGTTTAGGGGGATATAACAGGGACGGGGGAAATCAGGTTAATTAGCTTATCACTTTACTATCTACCTATGGCTCTGTGCACAGGCCTATCCCTACCAGTTACTGTCCCTGGATACCCAAGCCCTAGTGGCTAGTCCAAACCGTGGCAGCTGGTAGGGGCCCTTTCACACAGTGAAAAGAAAATTAGTTTAAACAGTCAGCAGTACAGTGATTCCATTTGGATTTAAGTTGGCAATTCAACAGGAGCGACCCTGAATTAGTACTCACGACCTCCAAACAAGATAGGGTCCTTCAACGTCAGCAGGGCTACTCTTGAGCTCCACGAGACTCTTCACACATTTATATGGTAAAAAGAAAGTACTATACCAGGCAGGCTGCTTCTCTATCCCGATCGCAATTACTGCACAATACCCGGAGAACACAGCAGATTCAGTTCCTGACAGACCGAGTGCAATTCAACAATTTCTCCAGTCTTCTACAGGGTGAGCCTGGTTTCTACTCTTCAGAGATCCTTTGATTCTTTTCACAGGCAGATTCAGTCCTAACAAGCAGTTACACAAGCTGCAGACCGGAACTCTGGGCCTTACACACGCTTTTTGACTGAAACTGTGCACTGAAGGAGCACAGGGTTTCTTTCCCTTCACTCCCAGAGCTAAACTGAAACTCCAACAGACAAAACCGGGCACTTCCTTTGAGTTCCTCCCAGTTCTTGACTGGATTGGCTGTCACTCACAATAGACTGCTGCTGTTGGTCCAAAAGGCACCAAGTCTAAACTACATCTCCCAGAGTCACTGCCCATACAATTCTCTTGTGGCTGGCTCAGATTATGAGTCCAAGTTCTGATTCGTCCAAGGCACCATTTTAGAGCTAGCTTACCCCACACTGATTGGTCCAGTTCAGCAGTTCAAAACCAGAATGGGGAACTAGGCAGACACAGTTCTGACTGCAAAGAAAGCAGGTTAGACAAACTGTAATTTCATTATTACTGTAAATGATTTCTGGCAAACAGTTACATCTTTCAGATAGGTTCCCTTTGCACTCCTAGTGACTGCAAAAATGAAGTGAATTGGCAGCAGCTCGAGTGGTACTCAAACAGAGAAGCACACAGTCCCCCCATACAAACTAATTATGTCTGCAAGCAGACAGCTCTTAAAGAGACAGTACCAGAGGCTCTAAAAACACTCACTGATAAATGGCTTAAACGCCAAACACCATTCAGGCTTGGAGCATTCAAGCAAGCTCCTGGAAGTCTTTTGGGAACCCCCATTTGCAGGGGGGTTACACTCTTGTATAGACTCGGCTCTAGATGACTGTGCTGAACAGCAGGATCATGCTAAGCTAGTAGGGGCTAACATCAAAAAAAATGACACAATACAGGCAGCAACAAGTTGTTTTGACTCTAATGATGATTGGTGTAGAGTGGAAAAGGGCATTAAAAAGGGAAGGAGAAATATTGGTGGTCATGGTCAGATTGAGCTGAAAAATAAATATAGTGTTCTTAATACAGAGCTAGACCAAGACGACACTACTAAAGGGGTTTCAATTATTAGTGACTGTAGGGAAGGTCATGTGGTCATGACTGGGCATAATAAGCAGGAAGGGCAAGGAAATCAAATAACAAAAAAAGACCTTTTGGTTATCGGTGATTCCATGATTAGAAATATCGATAGGATAATATGTCAGGGTAGGAATGAGTCAACTACTGTTAGTACCCTACCAGGAGCAGGGATAGGGGATGTTTGTAAAATGCTACCAGGACTGTTGGAAAATACTAAAAATCCAGTCACGGTACTGCATGTAGGTACAAATGGTGTTGGAAAAAGGGCATTATTAGAAATCCAAAGAGATTTTGAGGCCATCGGGGAAAACCTAAGGTTACATGGATCCCGTACCCTAATATCAGAGATCTTGCCCATACCTCGTGAGGAGGTGAACAAACAAAGGGACATTATACAGCTGAACGGGTGGTTGAAAAGGTGGTGTCATAGGGAAGGTTTTGTCTTTATCGAACACTGGAACACCTTCAGGGACCTAGGGTTATTTGGGAAAGATGGACTACATTTAAACAAACATGGGTCTAGAATATTAGCTAAGGAAATCCAAAATCAAGTGGTTAACTTTTTAAACTAAGTATGAAGGGGGTAGGGGGCAGCCAACAAACTTTAAGGACATCTGTGAAGAATTCAACTTCACATGGGAACTCTAAGGGCTCTCAGGACTGGAAATGCCTCTCCTAAATGCCAGGAGTCTTACAAACAAATTTGAGGAATTATCCTGTTTACTAAATACTGACAACATCAGATATGTGCCATAACAGAGACTTGGTGGACATCCACTGACACCTGGGACCATCACATACAGGGATATGATCTATATCATATGGATAGGGAGGTTAAAAAGGGTGGTGGTGTCGCACTGTATGTATCCAACAAAATAAAATCAGTAGCTATTGAAGTCCCAAAAATACCAGGCATAGAGCATGTGTGGATTAGGGTATTGCCAGCTAAGGGACCTAATATTAAAATTGGGGTAATTTATCGACCTCCTTCAATTTCTACCCAAGATGAGGCAGTGCTAAAATTTTTGGACTCCTTAGAGATTACAGAAAATATTATACTGTTAGGAGATTTTATAAAATGGGCTAAAAAATCCCAAGGCACTGATTGGCTACAACATCATTTGAGCCGTGTCCTTATCAGATGATATTGTAGCCAACCGGCACTACCACCCAGAAACATGCCGCATAACAACAGCAAATCAGTGAGCTCTGCCAACTGAAAACAAGAACGCTGACTGGCAGAGCTCACTGATGGCACAGCGGGAAACGAATCCACCTCAGACTGCGCACTGAATACCACTATCGGAGCTCTGAGAAATGTAACAGACCATAAAAAAAATAAATACACCTACACAAAGAACCAAAACAGTACAAAATCATAAAAAAATAGTAAGAAAACAAAACCTGTCACTGACGGCAAACGACAGTATTAAAACACACATCGCGACTGTCATCCTGTTTAAAACAAACCAAAGAAATCCTGCACAGCACCCGTCGCATGATAGCTTACAGCAGTCCAACGATTTTCCACATGTATTTCGAACAAATAATTATCAGTTTTGAAGAATATCAGCAACAGCGCAGTCCTGAAGTTACAGCACCACAGACCGCTCCACTCGAAGCATCCACCTCGACGACTGGCACAGCTGCAGATTCCGTCACCCCCGCAGCACAGACTGCCACGATCTCTGGCGCTGTAACTTCAGGACTGCGCTGTTCCTCATATTCTTCAAAACTCATAATTATTTCTTCAAAATCCATGTGTAAAATAGCTGCACTGGCATAAGCCATGATGCAACAGGTCCTCTGCAGTTCATTTCTTTTGTTCGCTTTTAAACAGCATGACACTTCTGATTTATGTTTAAATACCGCTGCTTGGCTGGCTAGTGACAGTTTTCTTTTCTTAGTAGTTTTATCATTCTGCAGTATTTTCGTTCTTTCTAAATGTTAAAACTTCATTTAGTTTTCTTTAACGCTTTGAAAATCGCAAGAAACCAAAGAATGCAATAAAATGAACTGCAATCAGAAGAAAGAAATCAACTGAACGTCTCTGCACCTGACATCTGCAATAAAATGAACTGCAAAATTTACAGTAAGACACTCTTTCCTGTTTAATCCTCAAATGTTTCCTTAATTCAAACCAAAATAAAACTGTTAAAATGTTTAAAATTGATTTTAAAACCTTCAATGTTACTATCCTAATGGCAATGTTACTATCCTAATGGCAATAATACAATAGCAAAAAGGGACTATTTTTTTCCCTACAATCTGTTCTTCTATTATTTATTAAAATATCAATAAAAAAAACCTTCAAAACTACAAATGTTTATTCACTTTACTGTTGCCCATTTTATAAGCGCAATAACACACTCCGAGGTGTAGATTCGTGCTGATAAAACACGCCTAGGGGCATAAGGCACTCGGCGCAAGCGCCTCATGCCTTAGTACACCCCTAGGTGTGCTCTTATCAGCACGTAACCCACACCTCGTCATGTGTTATTGCTTACTTAACCTTCCCGGTATTAATTGGACTAGGCAAACAGGGGAAACATCCTACGAGCTAAAGTATCTGGATTCCTTTTTATTAGCTGGATTTGATCAGTATATAGGAAATAACACTAGAGGGGATAAAATATTAGACCTTCTGTTAAGCAATATGGGAGACCAAATAAAGAATTGTAGTACTTCATCACCACTCGGCTCAAGTGATCACTGTGTGATAAATTTTGATTTAAGCGGGGTCTGTTCAAACACTTTTGGCTTAACCATGGTTCAAAATTTTAATAAGGCTAAATTTAATGATATGAGAACAGAACTCTCGAATTGGGGATGGAAAAGTTTTTGAAAATAGATCATTAGTGGAAAACTGGGATAGTCTGGAGAATAAAATTATGGATTTAATTGATAAGTATGTCCCATTAAGAAAGAAGTACAATGCTTTAGGAAAAATTCCCCTGTGGTTATCTCCCAAAATTAGCAAATTGATCAAAAAGAAAAAGAGCTTATATAAAAGCCAGGAAAAGTGAGTGTGCAAAAAATTGGGCCTTGTATAAAAAATTATTAAAAGAAACTAAAAGTGCCATAAAACAGGCAACTCGAAAACATGAACTAAACCTGGTTACAAAAGTGAAAGATAACCATAAATCCTTTTACACATATATCAATAACAAAAAGGGATGTCAAACTTCAGTGGGGCCCATTAAGGATCAGGATGATATATTAGTTGAGGATTGCCAAACTATGGCAGGGCTTTTCAATACTTATTTCTCATCAGTATTTAATAATAAGTCTAAAAATATTAGAGATCATTTGACTAAAATAGATAATAAAATTCTTTTAAACAAAAACGATATTGAGGATTGACTAAAGCACCTGGACCAGAATAAATTTCAAGGACCAGATGGAATCCATCCTAGGGTCCTAAGGGAATTGGCAACAGAATTGGCAGGACCTATAACATCACTGTTTCAGAAATCTTTGGATAATGGGGAGGTGATTGAGGTTTGGCGAAAGGCAAATGTGATCCCTATTTATAAAAAGGGATCTAGGCAGGAGGTGGGCAACTATAGGCCTGTCAGCTTCATGCCAAACTAATCTCTTGGAGTTTTATGAGCATGTGAGCAGAGCATTGGACGAGGGTGTCTCTGTGGATGTGGTGTTCTTGGATTTCTCGAAGGCATTTGACAAGGTCCCACATGGTGAATTGATTGATGCTCTGATTGAACATAAAATACCGGGGTATATTACAACTTGGGTTAAGGCATGGCTGAGTGAGAGAAAGCAGAGGGTCTGTTTAAAGGGAGTTTACTCTGATTGGTTGGGAGTGGAGAGTGGAGTTCCCCAGGGATCTGTTCTGGGGCCCTGCTTGTTTAATATCTATATACACTCATTATCTGAAGGAGAGGATGTCTGGGAAACCTGATTTGCAGACGACACTAGAATTGACATTACTATCAGAAATGGTGAGGATGTGACACAGTTGCAAAAAGCCTTACTCAAAATGGAAGGCTGGGCAAGGGATAAGAAGTTATCCTTTAACACCGACAAATGTGTGGTGATGCACTTTGGGAATAAAAATAATCAAGCTGACTACTTCTTAAATGGACAGAAATTGGGCAAAGTAGTGGAGGAAAGAGATTTGGGGGTTAAAGTGACAAGTGATTTCAAGTTCCACCAGCATTGCAGTCAGGTT
This sequence comes from Neoceratodus forsteri, assembly GCA_016271365.2. Classification (NCBI taxonomy): domain Eukaryota; kingdom Metazoa; phylum Chordata; order Ceratodontiformes; family Ceratodontidae; genus Neoceratodus; species Neoceratodus forsteri. The sequence goes on along the minus strand of CM028136.1, from coordinate 400,149,949 downwards.
ATAAAATCTGCTAGTAGTACTCTTAAATATATCGATATTTCAATAAATATCAAGAAACATATAAAGAGCAGGAAGAGGGAAGTGATTGTGCCTCTCTTCGGTGCACTGGTGAGGCCGCAGCTGGAGTATTGTGCACAGTTCTGGTCACCTGGTTACAGGTTGGACATAGGAAGATTGGAGAGGGTTCAGAGGAGGGCTACCAGGTTAGTAGCGGATGTTAGGGACCAGGACTATGGGGATCAATTGGAGGACTTGGGGATGTTCACATTGGAGTATAGGCGCCTGAGAAGGAATATGTGTATAGTGTATAATGCACTTAAAGATGCAAAGCTAAGGGTCAAATTGGGACTTACCCTGAGGGAACAGTGATATGACAGTAGGTCACATTCATGGCAACTTAAGGGGCATCATTTTAAGACCACAAAAAGAAGGCACTGGTTTAGTGTTAGAGTTATTCCAGTATGGAATAATCTACCTGAGGAGGTAGTCACAAGTAAGACGACAGTTGAGTTCAAGAAGAAACTGGATAAGTATTGCAAAGCAACTAAAATAGGGGGGTTTCAAAATTAGAATTAACAAGCGAGCACAATGGACGTAAGTCTTCTTTGCTCTGAAATCACCTATGATACCTATGATGAAGTGCCCAGGAGCTATTGCGTCCCTTGAAAATATTTGCTGCTCTGCACAGTTGCAACAGTGATAGTGCAGATGCAACTGCATGGTTTTAAACCCATAATCTAATATGGTTCTCCAGAGTGTAGGTGCTATAACATGGCAGGCTTAAAATACTTGTAAAATCTTTTTTTTTTTTAAATATGTTGTAGTCTGTACAGGACCTACATGGTATTCGTGTGACTCAAACTTGGGTCTCCAATATAACAGCTCTGTGCTTTAAAAAGCTCCTGACAGCATTTGGAAAACACTGAAAAAAAGTAAGGTTTATGTTCAGCTCTATCCCATTTTCTTTATTACTTCATGTATTTTAAGTAATTCCCCATTTTCTTTATTACTGAAAACAGTTGCATGAAAACAAGATCCCTGTCCCCTAGACTATATCTACTCTGGCTGCTTCTCTACACATGACATCACAATCTCCTGTTTATGACATCATATTTTTCTCCACAGCAACATATTTTGATGTCATAAACAGAATTATGATGTCAGGTATAGGCAGGCAGCCAGAGCTCAAATGGCAGAGATACTGTATTCATGCAAATACCTTAAGTAATAAGGAAATAAGGGTGAGTATTACAGAATAAAATACAAACTATAAGCTACGTTTATGCCTGAATGTTACATTTTTTAAGCACTATGCTAAACTGTCTCCCTAGGGAGGTTAATGGAGAATTTCATCATAATGCAAGCAACTGTACTAAAACTGGGAAGTCTTGGTCTAAAAAAAACATTAGATTTGAAGTTTTTTGTTCAGCCAATTGTTAAGAAAATTTACAATTTATCTGGTAATCCTACAACTTTCCAGTCAGCTTGCACGTAGATCCCAGAAGCCCCCACACCCGACATAATCATTGGCATCATCCGTGGGAGGCTTCTGTGAGAGCTGTCCTGTGAGGGTTATACTGCAGCACATATGGCCCAATGGCCCTGACTGTCCATCCCGCCTCTGTCTCCTCCTTCTCCTCCCCCTCCCCTCCTCCTCCTTAAACTTCAACCTCCGAGTATTCTAAAGCAGGGATTCCAACTGATGCCTAGAAACCATCTCCCCCTTATAACAAGCACTTATACCCCATGCCTACCTCAACCGTTTCACTACCAGCACTGTCCTTGACCGCCCCCACCCTCACACCACCAGCTCTGTTCTCAGCTATCTGTTCACCCCTTGTTCTAAAAAATTGATTAGTCACTATAATTAAATCTAATGTTGTGTCCATAAAAATTTGCTGTCCTGGCATTATGATTTAGTGATATGCTGTGTTATCAGAATATTGTATATTATGCCCTGCTATTTCTAATTTATGTACTTGTTTTTATACCTGGATTGTATGATGAAAGTATATGTTTCTGTACATTGCTTTCTTATCTGTTGGTTTTCTCCTACTCCTATGGTAACCTGCCTCCCCCCCCCCGGGACACTTCTGGAAACAAGCTGTTTACAGTTCATGTTGCCTTCCTGGTGATCTCTTCTAAATAAATAAAATAAATACCGCTGCTGTCACTTGCAGTACCACTCTTCTATCTCATGCCAAGTAAAACAAGTAACTGGTATGGGGGAGAGAGAGTGGTGGCAGTAGAGAGTGCAGCATCACACACTGGAATCACTGTCCCAGGTTTGCAGTCACAGACATCTCCAGCGACTGATCCTAGTTATTCTCAGCCACAGGAGCTTCTAGGATATATATATATAGATATAGATATATACATATAAATATATATATATATATAGATATGCAATCTTGACAGGGGTGGGAATTGACCAGATAAAAGGTAAATTTTCTAAAGTGCAAAATGAACAAAATACTTGTAAACAAAGTGGGTTTTAGATTAGACTACACGGACCCAGTGTTTTCAGTATGGTTTGATTTAACATTTTCCTTTAAATAACTGTATTCCAAAGCGCTTTACAATCCAGGAAGCTGGGGAAAGGCTGGGGCAGTTTTCAGCAGAAACTTTTGTTATTTAAATTTTCATGATGACCAATTAGTTAAACCATCATTTTTTTTTTACGTCGTGTACTAAAAATCCTTTTAAACCATCCACAAAATAAATAACAGATCTATGATGCAAAAGGCACCAGAATGAGCCTCAGAATGCACTAGAAAGCATCATAGAATCCTTGCAATTTCTGAAGCTTTATGGGCCTCAGACTGATGGCCTGTTGTTTGGAGATCTTGAAGGTAGGCTGAAGCCCCTAATATTTTCGTATGCTAGCAATGAATGCATCTGGCAAAACTGCAGGTGGTTAGGAGAGTTACAAATACTAGGAGGTCGAGAGTTCCAGTGTTTGGGGACATAAAAGGCAACTGCAAGGTGATCTAAGCCCATGGGGTACTTCTGGACTCTTGGAGGAGATGTGAGCCTACAGCTTTGAGGCAGTAGGTGGAGGTGGGTAGCTACAGGTGGGTGGATACTGAAGCTGGGAAGCTAATCCAAAGCAATTTATCAACAATGCAGCCTAGAAAAAAACTAGCATAGTTCTGCAGGAGAGGACCAAACTAGGCCAGTGTAATTGGCATTGATGAGTAAGTCTCAAGGTTACCAAGGCAAACTGACATACATTGTCATAAGTTACATCCCATGTAGAAAAAATAATACTAAGGATCATACTAAGCGTATCCGGGAGAAGAAGGCAAACTTGCCCATAAATTGCCCCATCTCATGACCCATAGTACCAATTTATCTCATTTTCCATAATCCATGCATCTAATTTGCACTTGAAAATAGATTTGTTCTTACTGAGTATTGTATCTAATGGGATTGCATTCCAGGGGTTCACCACCCTTTGGGAGAAATAAAATGTTCTCCTAACACTGTTACAGTATGTTTAAAGCACTGTAACTGTAATGGACGACCTCTAGTCTCTGCGTTATCATGCTTAAATTCAAACCAATTTCATTGAATAAATATGGGCCATTAATAATGCCCCACATTAAATGCAAGTCACCATGTAATCTTTTTTTCAAGAGACATGAGGTTCAGCCTACTTAGTCTGTCATAATATAGTGAATAATGACTAGTATGGGGGTTATAATAAGAATTTTACACCTCCCCTCGAGGTGTGAGATGCCACATAAACCCCGTGAATGAAGTTCAAGGGGTCTATTAAGGCATCCCTCATTGAGGGTGTGTGGGTGTAAAATTTGAGTTTTACACACCTACCCAGCCTTTACTTTATATAATTCCTGGCCAGAGTTTTTTTCGCCACAGCAGTTATATAAAATAAACAAAGAGACGCAGACTGCAGACAGGTTTCAGCGCAGTCCACGGTCTGATGCAAGTGCCAGAAAGTAAAGTGTCCATTATGTTTTCTTTTTCTTTTCCAGCGTCAGTTGAGAAAGAGACCTTTTTTTAGAAATAAAAAATCAACTTACTGCCGATTGTGAGGGGCGGTGAAGTCTACCGTGATACGGAATTGCCCTGGGGAACATCGCAGAGTAGAGAAAAGACTGGTGACAGGTGCATGCGTGGTCTGAGGGTAACCTGGCACATGTTTGCCGTTATAACCAGCTGGTTATAATGGCAAATTATAACCATGTTTCCCTATGGGAAAAAACGGTGGTTAGTAATTATAATTAAGTTCCATCAACCCATTTACTAGTTTAGTGAATTTTCTTTGAACCCTTTCTATTTGATTTATGTCATGTTCCTTGTATGTACACCAAAACTAGGAGGAATAATCTAAATGTGGGCAGACATATGATCTGTACAGAGGTAATAAAACCTCTGGTGCTCTAGACTTAATATTATTTCTAATGGACCCAATGATTTTATTTGCCTTACGAATTGTTTCATTTGTCTGTCTCGAGTGGACTAAATCATTCGTAACATACAGTAGATCCCAAGATCTTTTTCTATTGTTGTTGTCATCAGGTGCTTCCCACATAATAGCTATGGAAGCAATTATTAAAACCCAGATGCATAATCTTACTTTTTCCCAGATTAAAATGCATATCCCATTTAGTAGCCCAAGAAGTTATGGTATCTAGGTATTGTTGGATATGCATACAGTCTTCTGCTGTTGCACTAATGACACCAGTTTTAGTGTTGTCTGTATATTTTATAGACCAGCTATTAAGCCCATGAGTCAAGTCTGAAATGAATATAGAAAAAAAATAAAAGGTCCCAACACTGCCCCTTGTGGCCGGCCCGGTGGCGCTGAGGGTTGAGGCACTAGATACCACACCTTGTGCTACGCCGGTGACCTGGGTTCAGAAACTGACCCGGGTAGCTGGGGGCTGGCAGGGGAGGGATGATTGAGCATCCCTCCGGATGCTCTCCTCCCTCAGGGGTGGGATACCTGGGATGCACCAGCATCTGACACTCCCATAGAGAGTCAGTGGAAGCACCATTCCTTGAAGGGATGGGCGGCTCCGATACTAGGGGTCGGGGAGGGGGGGACGTCGCACGATGCATGAGAGGCTAGATGTGCGTCAGCGCGTCACCTCTCGGGACTGACTCCCAAGCGCCGGTGACCCCAGAGGGATGGGACAGAGGAACAAAAACAGAAATAAGGAAAAATCACCCTTGCGGTCCTGGATGAAGACCTCTCCGTGCGCCTCAGACCACCGACACCAGACGGACCCCACTGTGCAGAGAAGGGGAAGGAGGCACTCTAGGGGCAGATCATGGGTCCGGGATCTGGCAGTGAACATTGAGAGGCCTGAAGAAGAGTATCAAGAGGGTAGGAAAAACCAGGAGGAAAAAAGAAAAGTGTAAAAAAAAAAAAACTGCCCCTTGTGGGACCCCACTAGTCACAGCACCCTCTAATGAAGCAACACCATTAACTACCACCCTCTGTGTTCTATCATTTAGACAATCAGATACCCATTTTATTGTTTTGAGGTTAACTTCTCTAGATATTAATTGTTTTATTATGGCTCCATGGGGAATGAGGTCAAAAGCCTTGCTAAAATTAAGCAGAGTACGTCACAGGGTGTTTTCATATCCAGTTTACTGCTGATTTTTTCATAGTTATATAGTAGGTTTGTAAGACAGGATTGGCCGTCGGAGAAACCATGCTGCTGATGGTCAATATTTCCTAAAGAAGGCATCATTTTGTTTTTTATAACACTCTCTAGAAGATTACACACAATAAATGTAAGACTAATTCATCTATGGTTTTCAATAAATGGTTTGTCACCTTTTTTAAAGAGAGGTGTTACATTAGCTATTTTCCATTCCTTAGGTACCACACCATTATTTTTGACATTAGTTTAATCATGGTACTAGTTATCATATCAGGTCCATGGGAGCAGTCTATTTTGATATTACTAATGTTATTGTTAATCTCTTCTTCTGAGACAGTTATATATTCATTTACAGTATACAGTCCGCATGTGGTATGTGCAAACTATCTTTTCTGCTATAAATGCCACAAAAATATTTATTGACTAGCTCAATCATTTTTTCAACCATATTTACAACATAATTATTATGAGTTAATGGTCCCACACTACATTTAGGGTGCTATAGAGAGTTAATGTAGCCATAAAAAAAAATTCTATTATTTTTTGCTAAAAATAGTTCTATATTCCTAATTCCAAGTTCCAAACTGATTCAAGGCCTACCTTGTTGGCACAATCATTTAAGATCTTGGAAGCCACTTTCCCTCCTCTCCCGATTAGCACTGGAGTCCCCCAGGGCTCTGTTTTAGGGTCCCTCCAATTCTCCATCTTTTTAAATGACCTTCCCTCTATTTGCTCCCCATCCTCCACTATACATATGTATGCCGATGCTACAGTACTGTATGCATCTGGCTCCTGTCCTGATGAGGTTACAACCAGCTTACAGCAAGACTTCGACAAGGTTCAGCTCTGGTTTGCTAACCATCAACATTTCCTCAATTCCAAGAAGACTGTCACCATGACCTTTTGCACAAGGCAAAGACTCTTTAGGCTTCCCTCCCTACCCATTTTCCACACCCTTGATGGGACTTTACTTGAGGACACATCCTCCTTCAGGTACTTAGGTGTTTGGTTGGACCAGCACCTAAACTTCTCTGAACATATTGAGGCCATCCAGAAAAAACTGTGCCCCAAGCTTGGTGCTCTGTTCCAGAACTGTAATTGCATCCCTCCTGTGGATAGGCGTGAACTTGTTCAAAAGATGATACTGCCCATTTTCGACTACTGTGGCATAGTCTATGGTGCTGCCCCTAAGTACTCCCTGGCCAGAATGGACACCCTCTTAAATTCCTTCTGCCACTTTGCCCTGGATGCCCCTCCTTGCACCCACCACTGCGATCTTTATCGCACCCTATCCTTCCCCTCTCTTACAAATAGGTGACTCTCCCACTGTGTTAAATTCACCTCCAAGCACTGGTTGGGTGAGCTCCCTTCCTACCTCACCTCCTCCTTCATAACACCCCCAAACCCTCCCATTCCCTTAGATCAACTGACTCTCACACTCTGGTAGTCCCCCACAGATCCACCCAAATCAGCCAATCTGGTTACTCTCACTGCCTCCCAAAAATCTGGAATTCCCTACCCTCTCAAATCTGGCACTCATCCTTCACTTACTCCATCAGCTCTGCCCTCAATTACCTTGCTCCTAGCTGCTCCTGCCATGTCCCTCCCTAACTCCTTCCTCTAAGCCCTGGACAAACCCTACTCCTCTACCATCACCTTCATTTTACCCTGTGCACACCCACCCCCCCAAATTTCTAGCTCTCCTCCCCTCCCATTCCCCCAAATTGATCCCCCTTACTGGCATCCCTTGATCTCTAGTAGAATGTAAGAGACCCCACATACTCTCCATGGGTCCTTCTCCTACACCCCAAGGGGCTTGTATCTCTCATCTGCTCCCTTCCCCCACCATCCTGAAGGGGTCTCTGTGGAGCACTTCCTTATCCCCTTCCCTGTGGTCCCACCAGTCCTCTTACAGGGTTCCTCACATCCTGAAGGGGTCTCCAGGGACATGACTCTTCCTCCTCCCCCCATCTCACCCCTGCCTCTCTTTTCCCCCTTTTCTTTCACATAAGCACTTGTTTACTTATTAACCCTACACTTATTATTGTCCACTCTTTCTGCCTATCATGAGCAACACTATATGTAACACCTGCCTTACAACTGTATGATAATGTTGAACTCATAACTTGAGTGTTTAATGTCTCATTTCTATTGTTCCCCTTCCTCCCAGGTCACACCGGGAGATGAGCAACTTGTCACTCAATATGCTTCCTGGTGAAACATTTCAATAAATAAAATATTGCTCTTAGCCTTTCTGATTATCTGCTTGCATTTGTATATGTTTAAGTTTATTTCAAAGAAAGTATGTATGATTTTTCTTATATGCATTGAAAACCTTATATTTTTTATTAATTGGTTTTTAATAATTTTGTTAAGCCACTTAGGTCTTCATCTATTATTATTTTTTGTTTTCTTATATTTAGGAATACATTTATTACTAATTTCAAATATTACATTTTTTATTTATTTCCACATTTCCTCAGCATTGCAATTTGCCAATAGGGGATCCCATTTAATGCTAAATAAAGCTGAATTTATTTGATTTATAGTGGCATTTTTATAGTCATAAAAATAAGAGGTATTACTGTATTTAATATATGAAATACAGTGGAAGACTAGGTTTGCTGACAGAAAGCACCTAGCTTTTGATGAGCTCTGTCTTCTAGGTTTGCTTGAAAAGACAGAGCAAGGAGCAACATCTCACAGATCTGCCTGTACCTCACTGTTTTGCCTTGCAGGTTTAGCTTTTGCACCACAGTTGGTTTTTCATTTTGACTTAATGTGCATAATTCACTGATTGTTTCTATCCACTGCCAGGAGGCTACATATTACCACCTCCCACCCTCCCTCCCTCCTCCAAATCCCACCCTCCTCCGGGCATTGACATTTATAGCCTCCAGCACCCACTTCCTACAGAGTTACAGCAGGAACTAAACAGTACTACCTTTACTTCTTTCTAGCACAAATCCTCACACATCATTAGAGGGCACAGTACATAAGAAAAAAAGTCTTCTTTGGGACAAACTTCTATTTCCATCCACACATCCTCTCTATTACTTTTTCCACAGGTGGTTCTATTTACGTCCAGACTCCTTCTCTACTCCCTTTTGTAGCAACCTTCTTTCTAGGGCATAAAAAAACCTCTCTATTACTATTTCCACAGGCACTTCTATTTTCGTCTGAACTTCTTCTCTACTCCCTTTCTAGTAACATTCTTAAAAAAAAAAACTTTTTAGTTTTTTTTCTCTTAAGCAGGATTTATATTTCCATCCACACATCCTCCCTATTTCTGCTACAGCCAACATGCACAGGTATTTTTTGGTTTTGTCCACCCTTCCACTTTGCCTTCCTGATAACTCGGCCCAAGGAAGGCTCAGGTAGTTGTATCCCATGAGGGGGTTCACCTTATGTACCATCTATCCTTAGATTTATGACAATGTGGCAGGGTGACTCCTGTCATAGTGGACACCCCTGGGATAAATTGAAACCCCTTCCCCAAGCAGTTTATATGTTTTGTATAATGTCCAACATGCTGGTTATAAATTAAGTGCTGAAGTACTTATAAAGCTTTATGTGCATATTAACCTAAAAACAAAACTAAGAGTACAGTTACAAAATGAGAGGGCAGTCTTAATATAAGAATAACAAAAACTTGTGTTTGTTTTTTCTAGATGTTAGTAGCCCCCTTCTAAAATATATTTTGCAGCAGACAGCATGAGGTAATTTGACCCTGCAGGAGAGTTTAGGAGAGCACAGAATGTTCTGACCTCGGGTCTGACCTTTAACAATGTTGTAAACAAGTTATGTAATGTGCTCCATGTTGCTGCCAAATAACTGTTTTCTATGGAGCAACAGTGGCCCCTAGTGGCTGTGACATAGACAGCCAGCTCTGAGTGCTCGAGTGCTGTATTAATTTTTGTTATTGTATATAAAATATGTGAAGGGAAGGTCAGTTCAAGGAAAAGGCTGTCTCACTGGAACTGACACATCAAGACCCCCCAGGGATAAGTTCAAAGGACAGGAGGTATTTTAAACTGCAGAGATCTGGGTGCAATTACCTTGTCAATTTGCTTTCATCCCAGGAAATAAGATTAACCATTCATAATACCCTCAGGGAGATCCTTTGACTTGCATGGTTACCAGGAAGGACTTGTGGGGAGGGACGTCGGAGAGAGGCCAGAATGGACATTGAAGAGGTTTGATGGCTGAGCCAGGGAGGAACCAGATGGATTTGAAATGTCCAAAATACATTTCCCAAGGAACCCTTGAATTACATCAGAAAGACCTGAGGTGTAGATTTCAAGGTCCAGACAGGATTAAAGAGGCCAATACACTTTTGCTTTGAATACAGTGACTTAGATCAAAGAAACTTTTGAGATGTATGTGTAGCAGAGCACAAACCAGTGAACCTGTGGAGAGAAAAGTCAGTGAGGTCATCTCATATGTTTTTTTAAATATTTTATTTAGAGACCCTGTATTGTAAAATATAGAGTTTGATACACCAAGGCGGAGTTAGTGACCTCATGAGAAGGCCAGCTCAGAAGTGTGCTTAACTGCTGAGAGAACATGACAGAGACACACAAGAAAATATTTCTGACTGAGAAGAGAGAGACCTAAAAAGCACTGGAAGAAAGTAAGCATTAGATTATACCAGTCTGAAGTTATAAATTGTAGTAGCTGTACTTTTTTACCTGTTTGTTTTAAGGCTGTATGTGTTGGGATATATATTTGTTCTGTAATTATTGTTCTGTTTTGATATTTTTAAAGTAAAGATTTTTTTTACAAACGAAACTGTTGGAGTGCCTTGAAATTTCTTTTTATTTTAAGTGGAGCTTTTAAAAGGTTATATAAGTACACTCTGTATGGGCTTATTGTATACCCAACTGGGAAATGGATAGAGTTCTCTAAGGTCTTGCATAGAGTTCTAAGGGTTCATTTGAAAGACCTGGTTGGGTGCCTGTAGGCAAAGATATCTGGCCCCCCGAAGACAGAATTATCTGAGCCTGATAATTGAGTACGCTAACAAGAGGTTATCAGTTTGAATCCCTTCAGAGCTTGAGACTAAGGTGACTTGAACCCACAAAACAGACAAGAGGGTTACCTTGTCTGTTCACTGTACACAAATCATACGCTCAGAGGTTGGCACTTTGGGAGTAGAGGGCTGACCGGCTGAGCGAGTTTGTGACAGATTGGTTGGAAGCGGTGGCATAAAACTTTGGTGGTATAAGCTTCCTTGTTCAGTGTGTTAGCTTGAAACCGTTTAGCTCACTTGGAAAAAAAAGAAAGGCAGTGTTTTATTTCAAAAGGAAACAGAACTATATCCCTTGACTTACAGTTAAGTTCACACCCATTATTTTTTCTGAAGTGCCAGTCAGTATAGTATTAGTAGTGAGAGAAGAAGAAAATGTCTTCCGACTACAGCAAGCACACTGTAGATTTCTTAAAGCAGTTGTGCGGGGACAGGGGAGTCCCATTTGGGGTGAAAGCCAGTAAGCAGAACCTCATAGAGGCCCTGATGGTAGCAGATGCCCAAAGTAGCGAGTCACCAACTGTGACTGAAAGGGACCAGACCTCGAGTGTGGCAGAACTAGTGGCCAGTGAGGGGTCCCGAGCCAATGAGGCAGACAGCAGGGCCACTGTCAGTGAAGGGCCACAGCAGCAGGGGAAGGTCACCAGTATCCTGAATCCAGAAGTGCTCAAGTTGCAAATTGAGTTGCGCAGGATGGAACTGGAGGCACAGCGACAACAGAGGGAGGTAGACCGTGAGGAACATGAGTGCCAGCAAGAGGCAGAGGAGAAGAGAGTGTGAGAACGCTGAGCTGCAGAGAAGAGGAGAGAGGAGTGCCAGTGGCAACACGAACTGGAGAAGCTATGACTCTAACCAGTGGCACCAGGGCAGGTAAGTGGCTTGGGTTTAAGTGGGACTGCGGTACAAATTGGACTCTAAATTAATGGCTGAGTTTAAAGACGGGGAGGACATAGACGCCTTTTTAAATTTTTTTGGAAAAGTTTGTATTCAGGCTAAAATTCCTAGAGAGTCCTGGAGCTTCCAGCTATCCCCGCTACTTACCAGAAAAGCTCGGGATGCATTAGGTCACATGGACAATAAAGACAGTGATGATTACAGCAAGTTAAAAGCAGCACTGCTAAAAAAATTTGAATTAACTGCTGAATCATACAGAGCTAAATTCCGTAAGCTCAGGAGAAGCCCTGATATGAGCTATGAGGAGCTAGCCACGAAACAATGTCAGTTTTTAAAATGGTGGTGGGAAGGAATTGAGGCAAACATTGTTGATAAAATTGAAAATGTGATTTTATTAGAACAGTTTTATTGGGCATGCCCAACAGAGTTAAAAACCTGGCTAGATGACCGAGATCCAAAAACTGTGCAAGAGGTTGCTGAACTCTCGGACCGCTATGCCAAGAGCAGACCTGCTCTGAGAGCGAATGGGGTGAGAGTGGCAGTGCAGAAATGGAAAAGCGCACCTTCAGGGTAGCTAAAACCCTCACTGCCTCCACCGAAACCAGTTAGCCCCAGGTTTCAAAGAAAAGATTTCTCTGAAGTAAGAAATGTTTGTTGGTTATGTAAAGAAACTGGGCACATTGCCAAACAGTGTCCAAGAAGGGCAAGCAATAATATGCAAAGTAGTACCAGAAAGGAAGTGGGTTGTTTGTGTGTCCCTGGAAGCATGCCAGTGAACATGAAGGAACACATGCACCCAGTCATGGTAAATGGCGTACAGACACAGGGGTTAAGGGACACGGGGCATCCCTGACATTGGTTAAAGGGGATCTGGTACAGCCTGGTCAGCTTATACCCAATAAATACATGACTGTACAGGACTTTAAGGGTGTAGAGAAAACATTGCCATTGGCCAGCTTTCTCCTGGACTGGGGTGAAACAGGGGGAACAGTGCAACAGGTGGCTGTAGCTAACACATTAGCAGTGGATGTGATCCTGGGTAACAATCTCCAGCAGGGGTGGTATGTGCAGTTACCCGTAGTCAAGTGCAGGGAAAATTGTAGTTCCCTGAGCCCCCCAAAAGCCATTGGGGAAGATACTGAAAGGCTGGTTCCCCTGCTTGTGTCTCCAGAGGGGGAGACTGATAAAAAGAGGGTAGAAATTTCCACCGTAGCAAATAACCACATAGCTACAGAGGGTTACTCCGAAGAGGGAGGGGTGACCTCTTGTAAGAGGGTTGGGATTGGCAGTGATCCTGAGGGCCCTGATGCTAGTGCTAGGGACCCTAGTTTAGCGACTGAAGGGGACCTGTCCCATGCCTTGGGAAGGTGTGAGGGGTTCGCAGCTGCTCAGAGAAGTGACCCTAGTTTAGAGAAGCTGAGGGCTTGGGTGGACTCAGATGGTGCACAGGGAGGTGACAGAAGACATAGGGTTTATTGGGAAAATGGACTTATGTATACACAGGCAGTACAGAAGAGGGAGGGATACTAGGCAGGCAGCTTGTCATTCCCCAGGGATATCGTGAGCAGTTGCTCAAGGTTGCCCACGATATTCCCTAGTCTGGTCATCTGGGAATCACGCGCACAATGCAGCGGTTGGCCCAGAATTTCTACTAGCCTAACTTCACCCAGCAGGTGAAGGAGTATTGCAGGTCTTGTCACCGGTGCCAAGAAATAGGGAAGGCGGACAAGAAAACCCAAACCGCCCTGATCCCGTTGCCCATAGTGGAGGAGCCATTCCAGAGGGTGGGAATGGATATTGTGGGGCCTTTAAATACCCCCAGCTCCTCAGGGAAAAGGTTCATCCTGACTCTGGTGGCTTATAGCACCCGGTACCCAGAGGCAGTCGCCCTTTCCTCACTGAGGACAGACAAAGTGGCAGATGCCTTGCTTGGGATTTTCTCCCGTGTTGGGTTTCCACAGGCGGTAATCACTGATCAAGGGGTTCCTTCATGTCGGACCTAATGAAATGTCTATGGAAGAAGTGTGGGGTGGTGCAGAGATGCACGACACTGTATCACCCACAAGCCAATGGGCTTGTGGAACGCTTCAACGGTACCCTAAAGTCAATGCTCTGGGTGTTTGCTGAACAAAATGGGAGGGACTGGGAGAAATACCTTCCCCACCTGTTGTTCGCATACAGGGAGGTGCCCCAAGAGTCGACAGGATTTTCCCCTTAGAACTCTTGTATGGACGCTGGGTACATGGGCCCCTAGACTTGATCCAGGAGGACTGGGAAGGCAAGCACACCACCCAGGGAACTCCCATTGTGGATTACGTCCTAAGGTTTAGGGAAAGGCTGAAGGAGCTTATGGGGACAGCCCAGAGCAACCTGGCAGCTGCCCAACAGAAACAAAAAGTATGGTACGACTGCAGAGCCAGAGCTCGCTCATACATGGTGGGTCAGGAAGTCATGGTCCTTATTCCGGTCTGGAAAGACAAGCTGCAAGCTGAGTGGGCAGGACCGTACAAAGTGGTTAGGAAGGTAAATGACGTAAACTACATTGTGGAGTTACCTGACCATAGACAGACAGAAAGGATGTACCATGTCAACATGATGAAGCCATATGCAAATAGGGCTGACATGGTGTTTGCAGTGTGTGGTCATGGGGAGGGGATGGACAAAGGAGACCCCCTTCTGGACTTGCTGGAAGAGAGTAAGCGGGAGTCCTCTGTGAAGGCAGTAAAATTGTCTCCCCAACTGACCCCGGGCCAGATCCAGAAAGTGAAGGAGGTTTTAGCAGACTTTGCCCCCTTGTTTAGCACCAAGCCTGGACTAACCCCCTTAGCAACACACGATGTGGAGACAGGGACACAGATGCCCATACAGCGGACAGCATATCGGGTGTCAGAGGCTGTCCAAAAGGACATTAGGAGAGAAGTGGTGGAGATGCTGGATTTAGGGGTAATCCAGAGATCCCACAGTCCCTGAGCCTCACCCGTAGTCCTTGTACATAAGCCAGATGGCTCGACTCATTTCTGTGTAGACTATCATGGACTGAATGCAGTCACGAAGTCAGATGCCCACCCGATGCCCCGGACAGATGAACTCCTGGTCAAGTTGGGGGGGGCGACCTGCCTCACGACCATTGACCTGACAAAGGGGTATTGGCTGGTAGAGTTGATGGACAGAGCTAGGAAGAGGTCGGTCTTCATCACTCCGATAGGCTTATTTGAGTTGAAAGTAATGCCTTTCAGAATGAAGAACGCCCCGGCCACTTTCCAAAGGTTGGTGAACCAGGTGTTAAATGGTGCTGAGGAGTATGCCGTGGTGTACCTGGATGACATTGCCATCTTCAGTACCAACTGGGAGGAACACCTGTCACACCTTAGGGAAGTGCTGGGCAGAATACACTGTCATAGCTGAGAAGTGCCAGGTGGCCATGGGAGAAGTGGCATACCTCAGGCATGTGGTAGGCTGGGGACAGCTCTGTCCTAACCAGA
Source organism: Neoceratodus forsteri (assembly GCA_016271365.2). Lineage (NCBI taxonomy): Eukaryota > Metazoa > Chordata > Ceratodontiformes > Ceratodontidae > Neoceratodus > Neoceratodus forsteri. The sequence continues at coordinate 400,134,902 of CM028136.1, read as the reverse complement.
TAAAAATAGAGGTAATACAGGCATGGCCCAGACCAGAAACTCAGAAGCAGGTCAGGAGTTTTCTCAGGACAGCAGGGTACTACAAAAAGTTTGTACCTAATTACAGTGCCCTGGCTGCTCCCCTATCTGACCTGACAAAGAAACGGATGCCCAAGAAAATTACCTGGGGTCCAGCCTGTGAGGAAGCCTTTACCAAACTGAAGGAGGCACTGTGCAGTGCTCCTGTTTTGACAAGTCCGGACTATAGCAAAACTTTTGTAGTTCAGATGGACACCTCCAATGTGGGTATTGGGGCAGTGCTAAGCCAGACATCCAGCAAAGGGAGGGACCACCCAATAGCCTACCTGAGCTGAAAGCTGCTCCCCAGGGAACAATCATACTCCATGGTGGAAAAGGAGTGTCTTGCCTTAGTGTGGGCCCTAAAGAAATTGGAGCCATACTTGTATGGGCAGCCTTTTGTGGTGCAGACTGATCACAACCTCCTGGTTTGGTTGTCACAGATGGGGAAAAACAATGGCAGACTGCTCAGATGGAGTCTTGCTCTACAAGGGTATGATTTGAAAATCGTACCTAGGGCCGGAGCCAAAAATAAGAACTCAGATGGATTGTCTAGGGTCTGTGAGGAGTGAACTGATTTGGGAAGCTCATCCCATGTAGGGGATGGATCCCCCAAATTCAGTCTAGGTGGGGAGGAGTGTGATGTAGACAGCCAGCTCTGAGTGCTCGAGTGCTGTATTAATTTTTCTTATTACATATAAAATATGTGAAGGGAAGGTCAGTTCAAGGAAAAGGCTGTCTTACTGGAACTGACACATCAAGACCCCCCAGGGATAAGTTCAAAAGACAGGAGGTATTTTAAACTGCAGAGATCTGGGGTGCAATTACCTTGTCAATTTGCTTTCATCCCAGGAAATAAGATTAGCCATTCATAATGCCCTCAGGGAGATCCTTTGACTTGCATGGTTACCAGGAAGGACTTGTGGGGAGGGACGTCGGAGAGAGGCCAGAATGAACATTGAAGAGGTTTGATGTCTGAGCCAGGGAGGACCCAGACGGATTTGGAATGTCCAAAATACATTTCCCAGGGAATCCTTGAATTACATCAGAAAGACCTGAGGTGTAGATTCCAAGGTCCAGACAGGATTAAAGAGGCCAATACACTTTTGCTTTGAATACAGTGACTTAGATCAAAGAAACTTTTGAGATGTATGCGTAGCAGAGCACAAACCAGTTCTGACCAGTTAACCTGTGGAGAGGAAAGTCAGTGAGGTCATCTCATATGTTTTTTTAAATATTTTATTTGGAGACCCTGTATTGTAAAATATAGAGTCTGATACACCAAGGTGGAGTTAGTGACCTCATGAGAAGGCCAGCTCAGAAGTGTGCTTAACTGCTGAGAGAACATGACAGAGACACACAAGAAAATATTTCTGACTGAGAGGAGAGAGACTCAAAAAGCACTGAAAGAAAGTAAGCATTAGATTATACCAGTCTGAAGTTATAAATTGTAGGAACTGTACTTTTTTATCTGTTTGTTTTAAGGCTGTATGTGTTGGGATATATATTTGTTCTGTAATTATTGTTCTGGTTTGATATTTTTAAAGTAAATATGTTTTTTTACAAATGAAACTGCTGGAGTGCCTTGACATTTCTTTTTATTCTAAGTGGAGCTTTTAAAAGGCTATAAGTACACTGTGTATGGGCTTATTGTATACCAAACTGGGAAATGGATAGAGTTCTCTAAGGTCTTGCATAGAGTTCTAAGGGTTCATTTGAAAGACCTGGTTGGGTGTCCATAGGCAAAGATATCTGGCCCCCGAAGACAGAATTATCTGAGCCTGATAATTGGGTATGCTAACAAGAGGTTATCAGTTTGAATCCCTTCAGAGCTCAAGACTAAGGTGACTTGAACCCACAAAACAGACAAGAGGGTTACCTTGTCTGTTCACTGTACACAAATCATACGCTCAGAGGTTGGCACCTTGGGAGTAGAGAGCTGACCGGCTGAGCAAGTTTGTGACAGTGGTTAGTTTTATATTATGTCTTCTGTTAATCAAAAGGGCAGTGGAACATTTCTCCAGCTTCTAGTGAGCTTATAAAAAGCCCTAGCTCAGTGCTGAAAGGATAGATAGGGTGGTTAGTTGGATACTGACTGAGGAAAGTGGATGACCTCCTGGTAGTGTGTGCTTTCACAGTGTTTGAGTCATGCTAGGCTGAAGAAAAGCCTTATAAACTGTTGAGGCTAAGCAGTTGTCTGACTTACCATTTTGGTTTCTGTATATTTTACTTGATGAAAATAAAATGATAAATGCAACCATGCGTTTTTTATGCACCTGACTTGTGGTCTGCTGGAAATTGTGTTATCCTGTACCCATGCCTGGTGACATATGGTGTCAACAGAAGTGGGATCAGACTGGACATCCGAGGAAACTGGGGGAGTTCAGTCAGTTGGTGCCAGACCTGGTACCTAGGATACACAACAGAGGTGCATGGCGACAGAGATGAGGAGAACAGCACCTGATGGAGATGGTGACCTGGGCGAGGCATCATGGATGGGATGAGATGGACCCAATGGTCAAATGGAGACCCTGATACGGCTTCTTCACTAGATGAGGGGAAGATGGCTGGAGTCTGATTGACATGATAGAGAGGTGGAGCACAGATGCCAGGAGCTAGCCAAGAGGTCCCACTTGGAGGAAGTCGAGGAAGAATCAGTGGAGCAGGATCCATGGGCTCTGGAGGAGGAGGACCTCCTGATGGAGCATTTGTGATGAGTGTTTGTGGAGATCCCATTATTGCCCATTTTTCTGGGCTGCTATTTGGTGGAGGATGGCGAACGAGAAGAGGAGACCCAATGTAAGACTTCAAGCAATATGGAAGAAGCCATTTTGGCTTAAGGGACTTTTGCATTTTTTAAACCTCATCCTATGAAAAATTATTGTTCTCCTGATGTTGACTGGGGAAAGTTGCAGGTAGAGGATCCTCAAGTAACCCAGTTAAGGGAGTATGTAAAAGTCAAGGATGGGAGACAGGTTAATGGTGGTGTGGGGGACAGGTTATGGTGGTATGAACTTAGGAAGGAAGTTCTATAATCATATGAGGTCCAACCCCCGGACAAAGCAGGTGGATGCCCAGATAGTGGTGCCTATGGCATATAGGAAAAAGGTGATGGAGGATGTGCACTCCAATCACTTGGGGCATCTGAGCCATGGGAAGGTTTTGGCTAGACCAACCCCATATAGCCTCATAACTGTAATCCTATCCTGAGCTGCCCACTGCAGCCTCCCAACTCCTCAGCATCCCCCCACACTGTCCTTATGAACCCCCATCCTGCCCCCCGCCATCCCTCTCACCACTGTCTCTCTTGCAAACTCTTTGCTTCAGTTCCTGACTATGGTTCTTGCCCCAACCCAACACCTGGCCACTCAAGATTTCAGTACGTGCTTCATACTGCTGGGCTTGACTACACCACTAACTCATGGGCCCCTGTCATGCTAGGCATCTCTCTCTGACATGGCCCACAACCTTGGCTGATTTTTTTTTCTCTTGCACAATCCCCTTCAGTTTAGTTGTCCTCTCTCCCCACCCCTTTTTATGCTCTCCTCACCTTTCTTTCATTGTCCCATTTCCTCTCTCCCTTGGGTTATCCAATATTTAGTACATATATTATTTATTTAAATGTTCTATATTTCCCTGTATTCTACTTCCTAATTACAAAATACTGCAGACTGATGTTATGTCTTGTTTGTTGTCTGTCGTTGATGTGAAACCTATGTAATGAGCCAGCTCTCAAAGGTTTAATCCAAGATTATCAATAAATAAATACATTTCTATTGGCCAGGCATGTACAGGCAGGTGATAGCATACTGTAACACTTTTTATAGGGGCAGACAGATAGCGATCCCTGATAGTGATGTGAGAGGAGTAACCCAGAGGGTGAAGGGCAAGAGATGGCACCCTTGGGGGGGGGACTCTCACATAGAACAGGAGGGTCAAGATGGTGGCCAACAACACAAAAAGTATATAAGATTTGATATGTAAACTCAGGGGTTAGGGACAGGCTGTTAGGCATACAGCATGGTATGTTACTAGCCTACCTTTAAATGTTTAAGTGGGGGAGGAGCAAGGTAGTTCTCTCCCCCGGAGGCAGTTCTGCTGGGTGCTGGATGGTCCAGCCGTTCAGGTGTATCGGGTTAGGGAAAGTCAACAGATGGCATAAAACTGCCATTAGTGTTTTTTTCTTCTAAATGTATGTAATGTTTTGTAGTTTACTAATGTAGTAAACTTGTAAAATGTATCATTGTATTTGTATTGTTATGGCTAGGATACTTTACAAATGTTTTAATGATAAAAGGGGCCCCGAGACAGAGCTTCAGGTGAGGATGGGCCGGAGCTGCACACCCTTCCGGGGTGTTACTTGAGATTTGGACAACCATAGGATGGTTGCCCTGTTATGTGGGGAGATGTGTGACAGAGTGACCCCTGTTACAGTGGACACCCCTGGGATAAATTGAAACCCCTTCCCCAAGCAGTTTATATGTTTTGTATAATGTACAACATGCTGGTTGGCTGGGTATAAATTAAGTGCTGAAGTGCTTATAAAGCTTTCTGTGCATATTAACCTAAAAACAAAACTAAGAGTACAGTTACAAAATGAGAGGGCAGTCCTAATATAAGAATAATAAAAACATGTGTCTGTTTTTTTTCTAGATGGTAGCAGCCCCCTTCTAAGATATATTTTGCAGCAGACAGCATGAGGTAATTTGACCCTGCAGGAAAGTTTAGGAGAGCACAGAATGTTCTGACCTCAGGTCTGACCTTTAACAATGTTGTAAACAAGTTATGTAATGTGCTGTAGGTGGCTGCCAAATAACTGTTCTCTATGGAGCAACAGTGGCCCCTAGCGGCTAGTTTTATGGTATGGCTGCTGTTAATCAAAAGGGCAGTGGAAAATTTCTCCAGCTTCTAATGAGCTTGTAAAAAGCCCTAACTCAGTGCTGAATGGATAGATAGGGTGGTTAGTTGGATACTCACTGAGAAGGTGGAAGACCTCCTGGTAGTGTGTTCTTTCACACTGTTTGATTCATGCTAGGCTGAAGAAAAGCCTCAGAAACTGTTGAAGCTAAGCAGTTGTCTGACTTACCATTTTGCTTTCTGTATATTTTACTTGATGAAAATAAAATGATAAATGCAACTGTGCATTTTTTATGTACCTGATTTGTGGTCTGCCTGAAATTGTGTCATCCTATACCATGCTCAGTGACAGGCAACTTTTTTTTGGCTGTTACCCACACAACAATATGGACATCATCAGCTGCAGATATTGTGGGACCCTTGTCACCACAGCTGATGCAAGTCAGGTGGGGCATTGTCGTACTTGTTCTGCACTAAATGATCTACACACTCAATTACATGCCGTTCGTGCTGAAATATACTTTCTCAGGGTGCAACTCAACCAAGTTGTGCAGCACTCAGAATTAAGGAACTAACCACCAATGCCACTCAACCAGAGAGCAAGCAGACCAGGGGGCTGGCAGTTGGTAGGAAAACAGAAAGTGCAGCAAAATAGCTCTCGCGAAATAGCTCCGACACCAATCAAACTAACAAATAGGTTCTCTCCACTTTCATCCAATCCTACTGCCAGGGCAGGCATGACAGTCGAGAGGACCCTCACACAATGCATGGACAAACACAACAAAAACCTCCAAGCAAAACAAAAAACATGTCTTAATAATTGGTGACTCTATGATCCACGGGGTAGAGTCGCACATCCACCAAAGTGGCCAAACAGAAATTGAGGTAAGATGCCTCCCAGGAACATCGGCATGGGGTTCTCAAACAGGATTGAGGGAATTGTGCATAACACCGAGCAACACACGCACATTCTCATCCATATAGGTACACGTGACCTGGCCAGATGGTCAGTTGGAGAGACTAAGCAGCATCTAACGACTCTAGGAGAAAAACTCACTTCCCTTTCCTCCAAAGTCTCCTTCTCAGAAATTCTGCCTGTATGGGGGCTAGGGGGCTCACAGGCAGAAGATCAGAGAAAGGAACATCATCAAACTTATACAGTGCAAGCCTGTTATTTATTTATTTATTGAAATGTTTCACCATGAAGGCATACTGAGCAACAAGTTGCTCATCTCCCGGTGCGACCTGTGGGGTAGGGGAACATGAGGATAGTTTACAGAGATTTGGTACACAATATAAATTTACAGTAGATTACTTTCAAATAATTTGAGCAGACTGTACTGAAGTAATGAAATAGTGGGATGCTAACAGTTTTGAACTAGATAGATACTACGCCAACACTTTTGGACTAGTTAGATACAACAACACAAAATAACATTGAAGCATACACTAAATGACACATAACTGTGTAGCTAGAAAATAGCTGAATAGAATTGTTATAATTTGATCTAGGGAAGTTAGTGAGGAGTAAACACAGGCAGAACAAGTTGGCTATGGTATAAGCAAGGCCCCTGGAATTCTGCGATTCTGCGGTTGTAGAATTTTCCGCAGAATTTGCATCATGCCGCAGAAAATATACAGTATATAGTGCCACAGAATTCATTGGTTTTGGTGAATTTTCATTCAAATATACTGTTTTTCCATAGTGTCAGACTTTCTTTCCCATCACATTTATCCTGAAGCCCCTCCTCTATGCTCAGCATATGATGTCATCAGTTACATCACAACATATTTAGCCAATGTCAGGAGTGCGTTCTGCCAGAGAAATGAATAAATCATGCTGCAGAAATCAGAAAATGCTGCCGCAGAAGCCAAGGAGCCCTGCTGCAGAAATTAGAAAATTCTGCCGCAGAGCACAAGGGGCCCTGGGTATAAGTTAGAATGCCAACGCTATCCCCATTACCGGTCTTTTTTACATTTTTTAATTCTAGTTCTGGGAATTCCGAGCAATATTCATCTGCACATTTCATTTTTTGACCCATGCTGTGTGGTTGTGTAGCTAGATGTGCGGTTGATACCGCACTTCTAATTTAAGGATTACTGATTCAATTAACAGCTCAGAAGCTAACACGGGAAAGAACACAGGTGTGCTGCTATTGCAAATTAGGAATTAATAGACTAAGTGATCACAAGCAGTAGTAAGAGATCACCTTCTAATCTATAAATTATAATGATGTGAGTACTGCGTGTGGTAAACTTATTACTGTGTAAATCGACGATTAAAAATATCCGTCGAAATTGACTAAGTTGTTCATCTCGATGTTAATTGACAAAAACTGATTTAAATTGCAAACTGCCAAGCCTAGGTATAACAGAAGTGCAAGTTAACTACAAGTGCAGTAGAGATTAGGGGATCACCCTTAACAGAAGTGCAAGTTAACTACAAGTGCATTAGAGATTAGGGGTCAGCCATAGCTTGGGCTACGTAGGGAGGAGAAGGGAAGGTGAGAGAGAGAGGTAAGTATGTCGGTAGGCAGAGAAGTGGGGGGTGATGGAAGGGGATGGAATGAGGAGGCAAAGGAGGAGGTAGAAGGACAAAAGTCAGCTGGGGCCTGACCCCTCCAGTATGCTGAGGACCCTGCCTACACAAGGCAGGGGTCAAACACGACAGGAAGGGAGCAGGTTGTGGCAGCGATAGATAGAGTACAATAGGAGGGAAGCACGTTGTAGGCAGCGAGGGGGAATAGGCTTCGGAAGAACAGAATAGAGGGTGAAGGTGAGAGAGAAGTGAGGCCGAATCCCATCCCATTCAGGATATGGAGAGGTGGAGGGAAGAGTTGGATTAATGGTGTAAGGATAGGGTAGGAACTGGCCCTTGGTACAAATTTGGATGATTGAGAAATCACAGTAAGAGAAGAATGGAAGGTCTGAAGGGGAGGAATTGGAGGACGGGAAGGAATGCTGTTTTTTGAGGTGGGTGGGTGAGGGTGGAGCTGCAGTAGGGGCATTGCATGGGTATTGAAGATGGGTAGGGTTTGTCAGGGGCTTAGAGGGGGGAGTTAGGGAGGGCTGTAGCAGGAACAGCTAGGTGCAAGGAAGTTTTTAAGGGCAGAGCTGATGGAGTAGTAGGATGCATCTGTGCACACAGCTATTGTCCGTTATATCAAGTGTCCATTATATCCAGAGGAGGTGTAGTCTATGTGGTAAGTGTGTCGATGTGTGTAAGCATGGGCTCAGAGTCAATGAGAACTTATTATAAAACTTAGCAGATTACCCGGAATCCTACCTAGAATATGTTTATGTATACTGTGTGTTTATTTAAAGTTATTTAACTGTCAGGGAATATGAGTTCTGTTAAGAAAGTTTACTGCAGAAGGTAAGAGGAAGACAGTCCAGTGGCTGGATGTTGGGGTTCTGGTACACTAAGAATAAAGGCAAGTATACCACAAGGGTTTTATTGAACTATAAAGTCATTTACTTTTAGTTTAGTTAATTTACTAATACAAGTTTATGCAGCTTGTGTAGAATTGTTTTGTTAGAAATGTAATCTCTGTAGCTCCTTGTTCTTAATTTTACATTTGCCAAATCTCCTCACCAGCTCTGCACACCCTCCCCACCAAAAAAGCCCTAAAAATGCCCATAAAAGCATAATAGTGTCCATTATAAGCAATGTTTCTGTCCCTTATAACCTAAGAAAAATGCATTGGATTTCATATATTTGGTTTGGGAAATCATTTTTTTGTCCACTATAACCGATTGTCTGTTATAACAGTGTCTGTTATAAGTGGAGTGTACCTGGCTCAAAAACTGGTGTCAGGAAAAATGTTATGGCTATGTAGGAAACTGGCAGAACTTCTGGGAGAGGGAGTTCTTTAGATTCAATGACCTATACCTTACAAAAGAGGGAACACGTACTCTCGGTCAAAAATTCAACATCTTCATCAACCATTTAAACTAGAGGGAAGGGAAGGGACATCAGCAACAGTTGCATCAAATGAGCTTACACATGCCCCTCCCCCATGTAAGGAAAATCGATCATCGGAACCAAAACAGGGCATCACAAGCACCACGTACATCACAATTCCACACGTGCATTCCAAACATGATAGGGATGGTCAAACATTAGGGACACAAACCAAAAGCAGAGAAATAGTGCAGCAAGCAGGACAAGCCAAGACTGGAAGGCAATGTGTGTCAATGTCTGTAGCCTTCCAAACAAAATCACAGATCTCACAGCAATGATGGCCGAGGCCAGCCTCGACTGGGTTGCTGTCATGGAGACTTGGTTCACAGAGAATCATACCTGTGATGTCACCATCCCTGGATACACTGTCTTCAGGAGAGACCACATAGGTAAGAAAGGGGGGGAGGCGCCATTTATATCAAGGAAGTGATAAATGCTGCTGAGACCCAGGGAACACAAGATGAGACAGAGGCCCTATGGATCACTCTGGGAGCTAGAAACAGGAACCCTATCAGGATTGGAGTTATCTATAGACCCCCAAACCAGGAGATCAAAAAGGACAAAATTCTCCAGGAAGACATAATGAGGATGGCCAACACAGATGAGCTATTGCTAGTCAGGAGATGTAAAATGATCCACATTCACAGCCTCCTCAGAGAGGAGTAGAGATTTCCTCATAGCTTCGAGGGGGGCAGGACTGAATCAAGTGGTGGTTTCTCCCACCAGAGAATCAGCTATCCTGGACGTGGTACTCACTAACAGTGCCAGGGTATCAGACGTACAAGTGGGGATCAATCTGGATACCAGTGACCACAGGTCAGTCTGGTTCTCTATTAGCAATACTGAAGACCCCTGCCACTCCAAAATCAGAGTGCTCTGTCTCAGGAAAGCAGATTTCCTGAAAATGAAGGAGAGGATCAAGCCCCTGCTGGCAACAGATACCACATGGAATGTGGAGGACAAATGGACAAAGCTGAAAGATGCTATAGTGTCAGTCACAGTGCTATGCACTAAACAAATCAGCAAGTCCAAAAGGGCAAGAAACCCCTCTGGTTCTCCAAAGAGGTAGTTGCTGTAGTTAGGGTAAAGAGAAAAGCTTTTTGGAAGTACAGGGAGACTAAGTCTGAAAAGGATAGAGAAGCCAACAGAGGGAAACTCAAGGATGCCGGGAAAACTATTAGGGTGGCAAAGGCCCAGACTGAAGAAAAACTGGCTCAAGAAGTGAAAAGGGGGGACAAAACATTTTACTGATACATTCAAGAAAAAAGAAAGAGCAAAGGAGGAATAACATGGTTGGCAACCAAGGAAGGACACGTGGTGGAAAATGACAAAGACAAGGCAGAAGTTCGCAACGAATTATTCTTCTTGGTTTTCACACAGGAAGACATTGGTAATGGTCCAGCACCAGCCAGAACACTACCGCATACCAGGGGAACTGACATATCCCCCTTTATAAAAGAAAGGGTCCTTGAGGAGTTGACTAAAATAAGGGTTGACAAGGCAATGGGCCCTGACAAAATACACACAAGAGTTCTAAAAGAACTTGGGGATAAACTTGCTGACCCACTTGCTGAACTGTTTAACAGTTCACTGGAACAGGGGATAGTACCACAGAACTGGAAAAGGGCCACTGTTGTGCCATTGCATGAGACTGGAAGCAGGGATATAGCAGGAAACTACCGCTCAGTAAGTCTGACCTCAGTGGCGGGTAAAATAATGGAGACATTGTTTAAGGAAAGGGTAATAAACTACCTGAAAGCAAGTGCGCAACTTGACCCAAAGCAGCATAGGTTCACATTAGGATGCTTATGCCAAACAAATTTGATAGAATTCTTTGACTGGGTTACAAGAGAAGTAGACCAGGGGGCAGCAGTGGATGTGGTGTATCTGGACTTTAGTAAAGCCTTTGATACAGTCCCAAACAGAAGGCTATCCAAAAAACTGGAGCAAGCTGGCATCAGTCACAGTTAAATGGATCACAAGCTGGCTGCAAGGCAGGACACAGAAAGTTATGGTAAATGGCACCTTGTCCCAAGAGGGGAAGGTGTCAAGTGGTGTGCCGTAGGGGTCAGTACTAGGCCCCATCCTTTTCAACACATTCATCAGCAACATCGCTGAAGAAGTGAAAGGGAAAGTCTGCCTCTTGGCAGATGATATGAAGCTCTGCAACAGGGTGGACACACAGGAAGGGATCGCAGAAATGGAGGCAGATCTCAGGATGCTAGAGGAATGGTACATGAACTGGCAGTTGAGATTCAATGCAAAAAATGTAAAGTCATGCACTTGGGTAGAAGGAACTCATGCATATAATATGTCCTGAAGGGGCAGCTACTAGAAGAAACAAAGCTGGAATGGGATCTTGGTGTCATGATCTCAAATGATTTAAAGGTAGTGAAGCAATGTGAAAAAGCAGCACTAAAGGCAAGCAGCATCCTTGGATGTACCAGTAGGAAGCGTGATGTAATCCTCCCACTGTACAGGTCCCTGGTGAGACTTCACTTAGAGTACTGTGTGCATGCCAGTTCTGGAAACCTCACCTAAAAAAGGTACATAGACTGTCTGGAAACCGTGCAGAGATGTGCCACCAAAATGGTGCAGGGTCTGCACCATGAAACGTATGAAGCTAGGCTCAGCCAGCTAAATTTTTTCTCCCTCAAGCAGAGGAGGAACAGATTGAGACATTTAAATTTGTTAAAGGGATCAACACAGTACAAACCAGGAACCTCTTCCGGGAAAACAGGGCTGCACGTACTAGAGGACACAACATGCACCTGGTTGGGGGTAAATTCAAAACAAATGCTAGGAAGTACTTTTTCACAAAGAGAATGGTGGACCCTTGGAACAGCCTGCCACCGGAGGTAGTGGCAACCAAGATGGTCAGTGAATTCAAACAGGCATGGGATCGACAGTATAGTCATCTTAGCAAGACAAATTGATAGTGGAGGGGTAGAAAATCCAGGCAGACTAGATGGACCACACGATCACCTTCTGCCAGCAAATTGTTATGTTCTTATGAAGGATTTCCATCAAAGCATTCTGAATTGTGGTCACTAACACCTAAGGGTGGACCAACCTTGTAGTTTTGGATATTCATGTTAGATGTTCCCAAGATAATACCCAAAACATTTGGACCTCTTGTGGGTTCTAATACATATTGATGTAATAATAATAATTGTTCACATGAGGATAACAGTTTGTTACTATGTATGGAAGTTGCAGTGTGGTTTCTCCAATCAATGTCTCCCAATTTTAGGTCTCCCATAAAGAGAACTTCACCCACTTCACAGGCAGATTAGAGTTCAGCAATTAGCTGGCTAGTGACCTCTGGAGATGAGTCAGAGGGACGGTAATATAACCCAATGACAAAAGTGTCAGGAGAGTTAGGGAAAATGATTATCCAAAGGGTTTCAGTATCAATTGTCATCATAATGTTTTCATTAATAATATCTATTGCCTTAAATACAGAGTTTACATTGAGTGCAATTCCACTACCCTTTTTATTATTTCTACTGTAACTGAAACAATTGTATCCACTTAGATTTTTCCCCAGATATCACTGTCTGGGAACCACATTTCTGTAATTGCCATTATATCTGGTTTTTCTCTAGTGCTAACAGCTAAAAGCTTGCCAAATTTATTATTCAAACTTCTAGCATTAGTAAGATAGCACTTAATTTTATTATATTCGGTGCATTTGTCTGCAGTCTTAGCCATGGGAACTTCAGGTGTTTTAAGGAAACCTATATTGCCGTTCAACCCCCTGGTTTATTAGTTTAAATTCATTTCATCCACGGTGCATCTAATACTGTCACCTAGAACTTTTGTTCCTTTTTTATTTAGATGAAGTCCATCTTGGAATAAACTGAGGTATTTGTCCAGAAAGTTTGCCAGTTTTGATGGACACTATGCCTCTTCCTTTTTACACCAATTAAATAATCTTTCATTTAGTCTAGAGATGGTGTAGTTTTTCTCTGTGTGCTCGTGGGATAGGTAAAATGCTATAGACGGCAACAGCACCACCTTCTTCATTAATTTATTTGCCCAAAGCCAATAGGTCATAACATGTCTTTTTCATGTTGTTTTACCACTTCCTTAGTGCCAAGATGTAAGACAGCCGCTGAGTTTTTGTCTTTAATCCGTTCATTAATTCCATTTTGCATGTCAGATATTTTAGCTCCTGGGAGGCAAGAGATCATAGTGTTGTTTTTATCATTTTTGCAGACATGACAGTCAACATATCTTATAATTGAGTCACCAATTACTAATTTTTGCAATGCTTTATTTCTCTTGTTTGTACTTTCCTGCTGTACAAGTCTAATTTCCTTTTCAGGGGCACACATTTCAGGTGCCAGTGTGCACTCAGACTCAATTGTAAGTGAAGAGTACCTATTTGAGAAGAGTAGTTCATTGTGATTTATTGCTCGTCTACTTCTCGTAAATGACTGTTTAGTTACAATGGATCAGTCTTCGACCTGGCCATCTGTTTCAAATCCCCTACCTCTTTTGGGAGAATTTATAGATAAGTCAAAGTCCCCACTGTACTCCCTTGTTCTTTTTTCTGTTTTCCATCCCTATTTTTGCAGTAGGTCGTGGTACATTATTAATGCTATCTTGGATTTTATTTGACTTATTCAGTTGTTTTTTAACGTTTTCCACTTTCATTATGCATTTCATATGCTCTGTACATTTCCTTTTTTTTTTTATTCTTTCTCCTCCCTTGGCTCCTGTCGGCTGGAACATCCCGACCAACCTCCCAGCCCACACATGCCCAACACCAGGCCACCTCCTCAATTCCCCCATGGATTACCCCCCCCCATGGAGGGGTGGTGAGGAGCCTCCCCTCCATAGCTGTACTCACCAGAGCGGATCCAGACAAGGAGGTGCCATTCGAGGTCGGGCTGTGGTGGTCAGAAGCTTATGCTTCCTGACTGGAGCCATTTTTCCACTTTTTCATCCCCCTGGAGATGAGGCATGCAATAACGCTGACAGAGGGAGCATGCACACTCTGCAGCTCTCCCTCCAGGTATCTGCCCTATCTCCACCCCTCTTTCAGCAGCATCGGCGTGCTGCCCCCCAGCCTCTGCTAGGGGCCAGTCTGGGACCAACCACTGACATCCCCCCTCTCCAGAGAAGGAGAGCAGTCCCTCAGATGCTTGATCCTTCTCCTCCCCTGCCAACCCCCAGCGGCCCATGCTTGTTCCCGAACATGGGTCCCCGGCGTGGCACGAGGTAAGGCAACCAGCACCTTAGCCCTCAGCACCACTGGGCCAACATATGCTCTGTACATTTCTGACATACAAACTTTTTATCATTAGTGGTGTTGTTGTTGGTGTTCAAAATAGTAACAAGAGCATACATATTGCAATTGTGGCATTTAATAATAGAGCCTTCTTTGCAAAGGAATTCTATAAAGTTTTCAGAAGAGTCTGTGAAATGCATTTACCCAAAACTACAAAGTCCTTTCAGGCACAAATCTAAAAGGCTACAAATTTAACAAAGACCCCAAGGAAAACCACCTGTTCTCTCGTTTGGGCTGGTGTGGCTACCGATAATGACGGTCCTCCTTCTCTGACTGATTCAGCTGATACCAGCAGATGTCGCTTGCCTTTGCCATGCATTGCCTTCACCGGCACTTCAGCTCCACTTGCTAGGAGCCGAGCTTTAAGGCCAGGAGCAGGGCACAATGGGAGACTCTGCGGGCGTGCCCAATAAAATATCACAAATAAAATCCCAAAGTAAAAGGCTTACAGCTAACCTGAACTAGGATGCAAAAAGATTGGTTTTATTTGTACCAAGAAATGCCAGCAGACTATGAGACTTGGCAGCAGTACCCCATAAGCAATGACTAGGTATGCTCTGTGGGACAGGTTATGTCTGACACTGTAGGCTAGTCCTAGTTTAGAATTCACATATTTACAGGTTGTTGCAATGTGGAGGGAGAAATCTAGAACATGATCAAGGGTAATCCAAGGTACTTGAAACTGTTGACTTCTTCCATCAGGGATCCTTCAGCACAGGGAAGGAAATAGTCAAGGCGTGCTTGCCCAGAGCTTAGACCTGCAGCAAAAAAACATTGCTTTAGTTAACTGTATGGAAACATACTTTAACATTAAAATGTACTGGGCTGATTCACAAAGGTTGGTGCAAGCTGCACCGAACGCAGCTTGTGCTGACTGCCAGTGCACCAGGCACCCTGTGCCCAATTCACTATTGGGTAGGTCCCGGCGGCAAAGTCCCATGGCCTGTGCCAACCCTAGCACTGCACCAAACAGATGGAGCAGTCAGGTTTCACAGGACAGTATACTGCTTGGGGCTAAGTGGGATGAAAAGGGCAGTGAACATCGGGAGTGTGGCTGGCTGAAGGAGAGCACTGTTGGATATGAATGCCAGCTGGGTTTAGGTGCATCGGGGACAGCTGCTGGCAGTGTAGAGTTGATGTCCTTTACACTACACAACACGTTTCTTCACCTCTACCACTCTTTTTTTTTATTTGTATTTCATGTCAAGCACATTGAAGCGACAGTGGGGAATAGTACAGCTCTGGCTAAGCAGGAGAAGTGTGAGACATTAGCGCTGATGGGAGGGCTGCATCAGTCGGTAACGCTCAGTGAGTAAGTGAGAAAAAAAGGATGACTACTGGAAATGTTTGAAATTCCATAGGGCACAGTGTTATTAGAATGTAATCAGGAAACAGAGACCGGTACTCATTATTTCCTGGTCTCTGTTGCCTGGTACCCGACCAGCTGGTTGGTAGCCTTAGCCAATCAGAATGAACAGTTCTCCCTACACATTTTCTAAACTGTAATAACCTACACCAGGTGGTTGAATACACTTGGCAAACACACTCATGGAAGTGGGTTACTGTAGCAAAACCTACACTGTTATATGTTATTGCAGAAGTGGGAAGTCAAGAATGTTTCACTTGGAGTCAAGCCCAAGCGAAGCCATGCGTCTGGCTTGACTCTACGAGCTGAGCCGTGGTCGCTGCAGGCTGTCTTCTATATAGGAGTTGAACTTTTCAGATATTACTCAAACTGCTCAGGCTGACAAAACTGCTTTCTTTCACTGTAACTGGTTCAGCTTGACCTTGGCTCTAAGTTGTATATAGAGGTCGATAAGCTGAGCCAGGCACTAAGGTTGATCCAGGCTCGAGCCTGCTTTGGCTTGCCCACCTCTATGTTATTGCTTACTTATTCAGAATATTGTTTACAAGAGAATACCATTTCAACTTCTCCTTTGTCTTTCCTAAGTTTTGCTGTACATTTTTGTCAATGTATCTATGGAGGTTGATGAAAAGTTTATTTTAGGATTTTCTTATTTCACAGTGCCCTTGCTATGACATCAAAGTGCTGTCCTTTATTGTGAGTTAGAAGCGTATGAATTTATTTATATATTCAAAAACATTTTCCTGGAGAGATTCCAGGCCTCCACTCTCCAGGGTCCTTAGATGGGGTACATAAGTTAGGTTTAACTGAGACTTAGTGGATTGACAGACTCCAGCCCATTGGATGCAAACCTAAAGGGGCATAAACTGCTTAGAAGAGATAGAAAGGAGAAGAGGGTGGGAGAAGTTGCATTGTATATTAAGCAGGGATTAGAGGTTTGGGTAAAGAAGACTATCAGGGGTTTGGAAGGGGAATTGAATCCTTATAAGCGGCATTAAATAAGGGAAATAGAAGCTAAACATTACTGGGAGTATGTTGTATTATTTGGAGTAACCCCCTAATTTTCTTTAGAGCTTAATCTAATTCTGAGACTGGGCAGGATTTCCCCTGTACCTGCCTCGCCACATCCCAAACCACTTTTCTAATTACTGCAGCACAAGAACTCTGCTCTGCTGCTTGCTATCAACTTTCTTTTAATTTAACTTGCTTAAATTTTCTTTCCCGCTCCTCTTCCATGGTAACAGACAGGCCCCTGGAATCCCTGACTAAATCTATTTAGGTGCCAAACCAGTGGCCACCCGTTGAGCTGTTTGAGTTCCCCCCAACCCCTGCCTGCTTCTCGTCTATCCCTCATATGCCTACCTCAATAATCCTTTAATCCTCGCTCCACAATTAAGCATCCAGCCAAGCCTTTATCTCTGTGCTATAATTACAGTTTTCTCTTGTCTTTCCTCCCCCAGGCAAAGCCATTCCAGGCCATCCCCACTTCCGTGACCGGCGGAAGGAAGCCACCGGCCTGACCCACAGCACCAGCCGCATCCCCGAGGATTCTCCCCGGCACCCAAGCCCTAGGTATGGCACCTTGAATCCGGCTCCTAAGCCAGTGAAATGATTGGCTCCCAGCCATTGGAGGTAGAAGCCCATTGGCTGCTTTCAGCAGCAGCAAGGCTCCAATTGGCTGCCGCACTTGCTGGCTCTCTTGGGCTGCTTCTCCACGGCTTCTCTGCCGAAAGGACCCTGGAAGCCTGCGTTTCTCTCTGCATCTAGTTTTACCCGTGTGTTTGTTTTTTTGCCCCCGCCCCGGCCACCTGAAATACATGTTACTGTAGTCCCACCCACTTTACAGGACAAACTCTCTATTGGATAATATTATTCTTGCTATCAGTTGCAATTAACTCTTGCTTCCAGAATTAGGGTATAGTAAAATAGGGCTTGTTTAAAGCTACAGTTGTCCTTAAACTCTTGTCCCCTACTGATAGCGGGCCAAACCCTAGGGATCTGAGATTTAAAACAGGATCTCCATCTCTTTTTGAGTGAGATTAGTTTAAAGCTTCACTCATTCTTAAGCGCTTGTCTCCTGCCAGACTGAGAACAAAGCTCCAGGACACTTAGCTTTAATAGAAAGATTTCTCTCTCCTCCAGTTAGGTCCTACTCTGGGTTCCCACACCCAGCTTCAGTGTTAACTCTGCTCTCTCTCTCTCACTGACATGGCTGATTACCCCTGCCAGTCTTTCCCCTGCCTTCTACTGTACAAGTTTGCCCATTATAATCAGGCAATATGCACCTTCCTCTGACAAAAGGTTTTCTCTTGCTCTACCCCTTCCTGGCCTGTCTCCATCATAACTTATCTTACAAGGGCAGGGCATCTACTCTACCAGTCTCCTCCTCAACTTCTCTCACCTCCCCATCATGACTTACCTCATACCTCAAATGAGCACACCCATCACCTCAGATATCTTGTCTTCGCCCAACATGCCAAAACAATTATGCTTGTGCATCGGCCCCGGAACTTGCATAAGTCTCCATTTATACGCTCACCTACTATCCACTCCCAGCTTTGCTTACTCCTGCTTTCTGACGACATTGAATTAAACCCTGGACCTTGCATGATGACTCAGCCCAACCCCCAGCCTCCCTGTCCAAATTGGTCGGAGATAAAAAGATTCAAGATAACCCACATGAACATCCAAAGTGTCAGACGCAAAATAGCTGAACTCAAAAGCTGGACTCAGCACTACAAGCCCGATGTTCTTTGCTTAACCGAGTCCTGGCTAAAACCATCTATACAATCTCATGAAGTTGTTCTCCCAGGTTACTCCTCCTACCATCGGGACAGACCCAGTAAGAACGGAGGGGGGTACTGATGTACACTAGGGTAGGGCTGGCAGTCAGTGAACTACCTGACGTAAACATCAACCCTGACATTGATCACCTATTCATCTCAATCACCCTCGGTAAAATCAAACAGTTGACCACTGGGTGTATCAACCTGCCCCCTAAACTTGCATCCACCTCCTTCACCAAACTCTTCACCAGTCTTGACACCCTCCATCACAGAGACACCATACTCTGTGGTGACTTCAATCTTGACTGGCTTGGCCCCAAAACTGCCCTCCATCTGTTGGCTATATCTGACATCAAGTTAGAACAACTAATCACCCAACCAACTAGACTTAATATGATGTCAGGTAATCACACCCTACTTGACTGGATGTTAACTAACAATAGGACCTACATCAGGGCTGCGGGAGTCCTCCCCGATGCACTAAGCGATCACTCCCTGACTTTCTGTATCTGAAAAAAAATAACTTTCCCCACCCTCCCCCAAAAACCATCAAATCCAGAGACCTAACATACTTTAACACCTCTGAATTCCTGCATAGCCTTACCTCCACTGACTGGACCCCTATCACCACCCTTTCTGACATAAATCAGGCTCTAGAATACTTAATCAACACTTTCACCTCCATCCTTGACCTCCATGCCCCCTTCAAGTTAAAAAGGGCCAAAGGAATTCACCTGCCTGCAAAGCTAAAGTAACCAAATTCAAGCTGAACTATCTATAATCCCTGCAAGCAAGTAACCTTGGTGACCCTAAATGTTTCTGGATGCAAATCAATGCACTCCTTAAGGGCAGTGAATGAAAAACCCCTCAGACCATGATTTCTAAAGGTTCAGAACTATCCTCGCCCTCTGAGATCGCTGCAGGAATAAATTTATTATTCACCGACCTCGACATTTACAAGGTAGGTCTCCCAGATACCCACCCCGCACTGCAATCCCCCCACACCTCTGAATTCCTGCATAGCCTTACCTCCACTGACTGGACCCCTGTCACCATTCTTTCTGACATAAATCAGGCTCTAGAATACTTAATCAACACTTTCACCTCCATCCTTGACCTCCATGCCCCCTTCAAATTGAGAAGAGCCAAAGGAATTCACTCCCCCTGGCTCTCCTAGGAGCTATGGCTCCTAATGCGCTCTAGAGACAAGGCATGGCAATCCTACAAAAAATCAGGGCTCCATACAGATTGGAATTCCTACAGCAGTTGCAGAACACCTGCAAAGCTAAAGTAACCAAATCCTAGCTGAACTATCTACAATCCCTGCAAACAAGTAACCTTGGTGACCCTAAACGCTTCTGGATGCAAATCAACACACTCTTTCAGGGCAATGAATGAAAAAACCCTCAGACCACGATCTCTAAAGGTTCAGAACTATCCTCACCCTCCAAGATCGCTGCAAGAATAAATTTGTTCTTCACTGACCTTGATGTTTACAGGGTAGATCTCCCAGAAACCCACCCCGCACTGCAATCCCCCTCACACTGAAGCTCACCGGCCCCTCTTTCGTATAAATCTTACCTCACGAAAGGAAGTCCTTAAGCTCCTAATGGGACTCAACCCCAATAGCGCCCCTGGCTTTGACACCCTGCCTCCCAGATTCCTTAGGATTGGTGCACCTGAGCTGGCTCTTCCTATTGCTCAGCTGATTAATCGATCCTTCCTTACACACTCCATCCCGGACAAATGGAAAACTGCCACTGTTGTCCCCCTGCACAAAACCTCATTGAAAACTATAGATCTATATTCATTCTGTGTCCTATTGCAAAAATCCAAGACAGACTCCTGTATAATCAGCTGTACTCTTTCCTTGAACAGACTAACGCCCTTACAATACACCAACATGGCTTCAGGAAATCTCACGGGATTGAAACTGCTCTCTTGAGGGTTACCTCTGATATTTTTCATGCCATGGATCAAGGTAGTGCCACAGGAGCAGTCTTCATTGACCTCACGAAGGCCTTTGACCTTGTTAACCATTCTGTCCTCATTTCCAAGCTCCAATCCTTAGGTCTTGACTCCAACTCTCTCTCCTGGATCTCTAACTATTTATCCAACCGTTTCCAATGTGTCAAATGGGCTGGTGCCCTCTCCCCTCTATCTGCAATCATGGACGGGATCCCCCAAGGATGTATTCTTGGGCCTTTACTTTTCTCGATCTTTATTAACGACTTGCCTCTAAACTGCGGGGGGAAGGGGACCAATCCAGCTCTATGCAGACAATGCCATATTATACAGCATGGCATAGACATCTCCACTATTCAGTCTGACCTGGAAAAAGACTTCTAACATCTGGAAGCATGGTTCAAAATGAACCTGCTGTACTGAACACAAAGAAAACTAAATCCATGTTGTTCCTCCATACCTCCTTTGACTTATCCTCCCAGCCTCCTCTGGTTATTAATACATCCTCTGGTCTGCCTCTTGAAGGGGTAGGATCATTCAAATACCTGGGTATGACTCTCAGAGAACACCTATTCTTCGACATGCATGTAAACAGCATTATTAAAATTACCAATCGGAAACTCGGCCTACTCCATCACACTGCCCCCTACCTTACTCCTTGTTCTAGAAAGACCATTGCCTCGGCTACCCTGCTCCCTGGTTTATTCTATGGTGCACCCATAATTCATTCAGTCAAGACCACAACTCTGGCCAAACTCAAACAGGCCTACTACAGGGTAGCTCACTTCGCTGCTGCGGCACCTGCTCGGGCCCATCATTATGATATTCTTAAGTCCCTAGGCTGGCTGTCGGAGCCCAAAATGGACTTCCCTGTGTTATGTATCACCTTTAAACTTACACACCTCCCTTCTCCCTTCACCTCTCACATGCCCTCTCTGGCTCTCTAATCTTCTCCTAAACCCCTTCCCTTCCCCTTTCTCACTCTTTCCCTACTCTTATATTTTGTAAATATATAATTTATTGTACTACGTATATTGTATTGTGCTGTAACTTCTACTGGATTAGCTCACCTGGTCCAGTACAATGGTTCCAAGCCAAATCTAAGGATTATCAATGCAGGACCCGACGCAAGTCTAATCTAAGGATTATCGACGCAGGAACCCTCCTAACCAGTACTGGAATCATCGTCCTGCTACTGAGGGAACTGGCTTTCTGCTCACAGCACACCTTTGTGTGTGTGTATATACATATATATATATATACACACACACACACATATACAGTCAAACCCGCCTAAATGCATAGTCTCGGGCCGACCGCCAATTATGCGTTTAAGCGGGTTATTCTTATAAGCAATCTTGTATTATCTGCTGGCTATTTAATGCTTCAAGTATAATCATGTGATTTTGCATGGATGGGACTTTATGCAGGACTGCAGGACTTTATGTAGGAGTGCTCATGACTGTTAAAGGCTGGTTTCAAAAACTTTATTCAGTGCCTTTAATTTAGAATGTACAGTAAAGTACGGTACTGTGTAAGTTAATGTTCGTTGTACCTACTTTGACTGTGACTTTGTCAGCCTGCACAGCCATAAAGTGCTCAGTTAGTTTAGACTGTCTTTCTTTCTGCGCTCTATTTTTTCACCAGCTGATAGATCTGGCTCTGCGAGACACTGAGCTGTCTCGCAACATCACTTTGAGAGCAGTCCAGGCTGAA
The DNA here is from genome assembly GCA_016271365.2 of Neoceratodus forsteri. Taxonomy (NCBI): domain Eukaryota; kingdom Metazoa; phylum Chordata; order Ceratodontiformes; family Ceratodontidae; genus Neoceratodus; species Neoceratodus forsteri. Next base: position 400,112,892 of record CM028136.1, on the reverse strand, counting down.
AAGAAGATTAAGTGCCTTTACTTGTCTGCAAGCAAAAGCTCCTTATGTTTCTTAGGTGTGTCTTTCACTCTCAACTCTCTGAATGAAACAAAGCGTGCAGGTGAGCTCAGATACTCCTGAAGTGGCCGGTAAGCAGGTGCTAACAGCTGATAGGTTCGGCAACAAGTAATTAACATAATTACCTTTTAATTCAGAGCGGGTGTGTGGTAGGAGGACTAGTGTGAATGGCCACAGTGGATCCAGTAACTAACAAAAGGCAGCATTTATTTATGCTATTAAAAGGGCTATAACAATGCAATTAAATGGTCTCTATATAATGGAAGAGATAGGAAAGGATTTGAGGATTTGCAATTTTATGCGTTTATGCAGGTTATTCCTTTAAGCGGTATGCGATTAAGTGGGCTTGACTATATATATTGTCTCTTGCCTCTGATTGTACTTGTTCTCCTTATGTTTTACCTCCTGCATCCAAATGTATAGTGTACCAGCTCGTGGAATTGTCTTTATTCCCCGGGTTGCCCCTGAAAATGGGACATGTCTATCTCAGTGGGCCTATCCAATTATCAAAATTCAAATAAATAAATAAATATTACTGACAATGAGGAAAATAGAAGTGAAACATTACTGGGAGTATGCTATGTCACTGGGAGTATGCTATATTACTGACAGTATGCTATGGATCCCCTGATGAGACAAGGGGCCTTAATAATCAGTTAAGGGATGATATCAGAATAGCAGCCTCTACAGGTCCGGTAGGAATTATGGAAGAGTTTAATTTACTAGACATAAACTGGAAAAGTGGTTCTGCCATAGGGAAGCCAAGACAGGAATGTTTAATGCAGGACTGCACTTCTTTGTATCACAATATGTGAAAGAGGGCACGGAGGGGGGTACATATACAGCAGCACCAGCCAGGATGTAACCCAGTAATGCTGCAGTATATCACAAAATGCTACAGTGTACTGCAGGGAACAGTGGAATTCAATGACAATGAAGCCCTTTTGTCATGTAGTATTTTGTGACATGTCATTTACTGCAAGTTACTGCATTGCATTATGGCTGGCTGTAATGTATTTGGCCTAGTTCTGAACAATGGGGACATTCAGATTTCTGCTGTAGGGGTGGGTCCAGTGTCTGTTGTCCAGTGGCTATAATATGGTAACATTCAAAATAAAGGCAAGGTGGACATTACATTAAAAAGAAAAACTCTGAATTTCAAGAGGGCATATTTTGATAAACTGAAGAGATTCATTGAGGAAATCCTGTATAAAAGGGAAAAATACAAGGGGTGGAGAAGGTGTTCAAAGTGATACTGAAAATGCGTGGAACACTATGCACCCACAAGGAGTAAGGTGATAAAAACAAGGAGGTACTCTATCTGGATGGACTGGTCTATCTCAGAGTGGAAAAAGGAAAAAAGAAAAGGATTTAAAACAAAATAGGTGTAAAGAAGTAATTACACAGGAGTAGAAAGGAGGTGGAAAGATAAACCAAACTTGCATGGACATCAATTGAGAAAAGGTAGGGAAAATGGGAGTAGCACAGTGTTATGGTCATGGTGCAGTAGTCTTTAGGGAAGTCTTCTGGAGACTGAGGTGCTGCTCCATTTGTATTCACCTCTCTGATTTGCAGGCACAATTTGGTGGACTCAGGGCTGAACTGGCAAGAGTACAGCAGACCTTCTGCACTGCCCAGTGACCCCCAAGTTTACCACTGCTCCCCAAAGGATGCCTAGACACAGGCAGAGCAGATGGACCATGGTGGGATCCATGAGGGTGGGGTGAGGTAGGGGGAGGGATGCATGCTCCTCCACCTATACCACTCCAAAACACATTTGCCTTACTGGAAGAAAAGGGCAACTGAGAGGAGGTACCAATCACTGTGCAAAAGCAGGAGGTGGGGGTTCTCATTAGTGGAGAACCCAAGGAGGGAAGATGGATCACCCAGTCAAGGAGGCAGTTGCTACTGGTGGGGGACTCAGTCACAAAGGGGATAGAACTGGGGGCTGGAGGAGGGAAGATAGGGAGATGAGGTGCTGAAGGGGTACCTCTGCTAGGAGATATGGAGAGAGGATCCTGTGGGCTGCTAGGACAGTGAGAGCTGGGAGGGAGGTGAATATCATTGTTCATATTGGAATGAATGATATAGCACAAGAGGAAGTAAGAGTAGTAAATGGAAATTTTAGGGAGAATTTTGGGGAAGGGTCTTAAGCAAATAGCGAATATGGTGGCTTTTTCTGAGATGCTACCTGCATATGGCTGGGGAGAGGCAAGAAAAAATGCCACACCAGAGCTTTTAATGAATGGTTAAAAGCATGGTGCATTGAGGGAGACTTTGGTTACTTTGGGGACTGGAGATCAACTTGGACATATGTGGGTCTGTAAGGGAGGGATGACCTGTATCTTTCCAGGGAGAGGTCTGCAGTCCTTGATGTCAGGTTTAAATGTTACATAGAGGAGTATTTAAACTAGAAAGAAGGAAGTGAAACCATAGGAGGCACAGATTGCTCCCCCGATGGTAAAGGATTAGGGGGCAAGGGTTAGAGAGTGTAGATTATAGTGGAGAAAAATCCCCTAGAGCGGATGCAAGTAGGAAAATGACAAAGTCAGGAAAGAAAAAAAATGGGAATGTAAAACAGGAAGGGAAAGATATAGGATTAAGGTGTTCCAGATCTGTTGGAAGTAATAAGGAAAAGGGTGAATTGGGGGTTAGGACAGTAAGCAAATCAGGAAAGAGTAGAAGGAAGAGGCAGAGTAGTAGACAAGGGGTGAAGATTTGGAAAGTGATATGCACTAATGTAAGGAGCTTAGGAAATAAAATTCCAGACCTAGACGTTACCATGGCTGAGTTTAATCTGGACTCAGTGGTTATAATGGAGTCGTGGTGTACCGAGCACCATAAATGGGAAATGAATATACCAGGATGAACTCTGTTAAGAAGAGTCAGAGAGAGGAGGTAAGGAGGAGAGGTTGTGTTATACTGTATATATGTGAAGGAGGGCATCAAGGCCACAGAGGTATGGGGACAGAGAGAAGACAGTGAGGGGCTGGAATTACTATGGGTCAATGTGGAGTCAGACTCTGGGTACACTATCCTTGCTGGAGTAGTGTATAGACCCCCATTACGGAGCAAGAATATGGATAAGGTGCTTGGGGAATCCATAAGCAGAATGGCAAGTAAGGGGGAAGTGTTACTAGCTGGCGACTTCAATTTGCCTGACATGGAGTACAGTCTTCCAACTGTGGTTTCTGTGAAAAGCATGGCCATCCTTCATTCCCACAAGGGGCCCTTCTCAGACAGTTAGTAAATGAACCCACTAGGTATGGCGCAGTGCTTGACATGGTATTTACAAACAGGGACAGCTTCGAAGAAGTCACAGTGGCTGTCTCACTGGCACCATTGGCACCAGTGATCACTGTACAGTGTGGTTTAATATAAAAACAGGAGTACAGTTGAACTGCACAACGATGAGGATTTTGGACTTTAAAAGAACGGGTTTAAAAGGAATGGGTGACTGTCTCAGCAGCTGCCTAAGTGAGTGGAGGAGTGCCGGCTGGGGGGGGGGGTAGAGGCACAGTGGGGGAAATAAGTGAGGGAATAAATAAAGCAACCAATCAGTGTATGAAGAAAGTAAGCAAAAACAGCAGAAAAAGACCAATTATGGTTCTTCAAGGAGGTGGCAAAGGTGGTAAAAGAAAAAAGGATTGTGTTCAAAAAGTATAAGGAAACACAGAGCAAGGAGGACAGGGAGGTATAGCTAGTAAAACGGAAGGAAGCAGGCAAGCAAGCAGTGAGGGGTGCAAAGACACAGACAGAGGAAAAGATTGCCCAAGGGTAGCTACAAGGGATAAGACATTTTTAGGTACATAAGTTGGAAGAGGAAAACAAAGGGGAATAGTACGAATTACAAGGGTTGAAGGGGAAGACTGTGTAGAAGGATACCAAGAAAAAGCTGATATTTTAAACATGTACTTCTGCTCAGTCTTTACATTGGTGAGTGGAAGGGATGGACCACCAGGGAGAAACAATGATAGGTTGGGGCAGGGGCTGGACATAGATCCATTTTCAAAGGAAAGAGTGCTAAAAGAACTTTCAAACCTTAAGGTGTCCAAGCCTATGGGACCGGGTGGAGATCACCCCAAGATACAAAAAGTACTTGGGAAGACCCTGGCTGCCTCACTGACAGCCTTGTTCAACAATTCACTGAAATGGGAGTGGTTCCAGAGGGCAGGAGAATGGCTGATTTTGTTCCTCTACATAAGAAGGGGAGCAGGGAGGTGGCTGGCAACTATAGGCTGGTCAGTCTTGCTTCAGTGGTGGGGAAATTGAGGGAAATACTACTGAAAGAAAGGGTGGTAGAATATCTGGAATCAAATGGGCTGCAAGACCACAGATGACACAGATTCATGAGAGGGGGTTCATGTCAAACGAATGGGACATCAATTGGGGTAAAGCAGTGGATGTGGCCTATTAGAACTTCAGTAAGGCCGTTGACACAGTGCCACATACTGTAGAAGGCTGATTGGGAAGTTGACCATCTAGGAGTGGGATCCAAAGTGGTAAACTGGGTTAAAAGCAGGTTAAAGGATAGGAAGCAGAGGGTGGTAGTAAATGGTACTCATTCTAAAGAAGGAAATGTGATGAGTGGGTTACCACAGAACTCAGTACTAGGACCAGTCCTCTTTAACATATTTATAGGAAACATTGCAGAAGAACTGGAAGGGAAAATGTGCCTTTGTTCAGATGATGCCAAAATCTGAAGTACTGTGAACACTAAAGAAGGGGTGGAAATAATGTGCAAGGATCTTGAGAAACGAAGAATGGTCAGAAACATGGTAGTTGAGGTTCAATGCCAAAAAGTGTAAGATAATGCACCTAGAACATAAAACCCCAGAGCAGAGTACAACTTGGAGAGGGGAAGTACTAACAGACACTAAACAAAACAAACTCTGGCCAGAGCCGGTATGGCTGCAGCTGAGCTGAGGGAAGAACACTGCACTGTCTCCTGTGTCCAAGATGGGAGTGGAGTTCTATGTGCATGCGTAAAGACTCACGCATGTGCACTGAACTACGGTGGCACAGCAACACAGTTTGCCATGTTCAAGATGGCCACTGGAGCCCAGTGCGCATGTGCAAGTTGCCATGCATGTGAAGAGAACTCCTGTGGCCATCCTGGAAATGGTGGACTGTGCCACCATAGTTCAGGGTGCATGGCTGAGTTGTCGCGCATGCACATAGAACTCTGCCACCATCTTGGACATGGTGGACAGTGTTGTGTTCCGCAAGTACCGATGGACAAAATAGTGCGGTGAATGTGCAGTGATTGCCATTCACCTCCATTATTTAACTCTTCTGGTCACTATTTGGAAAGCTCATTTTTCTCTACTGTGCTTGCAAGTTGTCTGCCGGGATACACCCACTGCAGCCATAAAAAGGACCTAGGGGTTATCTTATCCAAGGGTCTCAAGGTGGCAGGAAAGAGTCACAAAGCAGTGAGTAAGGCTAGTGGAATGCTGGTTTGCATAGGGAAGTATATCTTCAGCAGGAGGAGGGAAGTGGTTTTGCAATTATGTCACTTACTGATGTGAACACACCTGGAGTACTGTGTACAGTTTTAGAAACTACAACTCAAACATGGCATAGACAGAGTAGAGGCGGTCCAGAGGAGGCCAACTAAAATGGTACATGGTTTGCACAAGAAGCCAGCCCTACAAAAAGTGATTGAGGGATCGCTACATGTATACTCTAGAAGAAAGTAAAGCGAGAGAGTGGATGTGATGGAGGCCTAAAAGTACATCAAAGGAGTGAATAAGGTACAGTCTCTTTAAAATGAGAATAGGTTCCAGGACTAGGAGGCATGCAGTGATGTTAGGTGGGTGGGGGGGTGGATTCAGGAGTAAGGTGAAAAAATATTTCTTCAATGAAGGGGTGGTGGATGCCTGGAATAGACTGGATTGCCAGTGGAAGTAGCGGAAGCCAAACCAATGGGGGGCTTCAAGCATGCATGAGATAGACATGGGGTATATTAGATAGGATGCTGGGAGATGGGAGAGTCAATGGAGACCAGATAGGGTCTGCAGAGACAGAAGAGTTAGGGAACACCTGGGCAGACTAGATAGGCTAAGCAGTCCTTTTCTGCCATCAAATTCTATGTTTCTCTGTTTCTGTTTAAGGCACAAAGGGAAATGTATGGTACACCATGACAATTAGAGCCAGTGATAAACAAATCTCTGAAAAACTGTGAAAAGGGTGTCAGGTTGGCAAGGAAAGAAATTAGAGAGTGGCATAGCTAGAAATGTCAAGGATAACAATGCATTTCTTTTAGTTCTAATAGAGGAAAAGCAGTTAAGGACAGAGTGGGACCACTAAACTCAGAATATGGGAAAAGGAAATGTCAGATTATGCCTTGGCTACAAAAGGCTAAATGAGTATTTACTCTCCGTAATTACTATTGAGATGTTGGGAGGCCTGCTACATCTACATGCAACATTTAAGAGACCTGCAGAGGATTCTTGAAGCACAATTGATATCACTGCTAGTGTAGTTGCTGTACAGTTTGGTAAGTTGAAAATGAATAAACCACAAGAGCAAGATGCATCTCAGGGTACTTAAAGGACAAGTAAACAGGCTTTTTACACATTTTTTTTAAATGACTCCATAGGCTTATAAAGGAGAGGCAGTTGTTTACATTTATACTGAAACTGCATTTATTAAAGTATGAGAAATGCAGTTTCATAGCATTTGAAAATTTTAAACACAGCCTTTCCTGATTCAAAAATCCTGCTCTGAGAATCCTAAAATAACTGCCTTGATGATGTTAATGAAGTGAGAGATGCCAGCTGTCTAGATGTATTCTAGCTCCATTAACTGTATTTAAATGTAAATAACTCTAAAATGAAAAATGATAGCATGGTACTCTGAGCACGAAAGTTGTTCAGCACAAATGTACACAATGAGAGGTGTTTAATTTATAGATACCTTTTATTTTTTTTATATTAGCGAAAAAAGCAGCAGAAAATTCATTTTTTTGTCATTTTGGCAACAAACAGAGGTACAAAATCACACATACCCCCATAGTGCAATGCATCATGGGCTGTATATGCAAATCACCACAAAATATTATGCTGGTTCAACTTTAAGCTGAAATGCATGGTGCCGAAAGGCCTCTCACACAGTCTGCAAAGGTTGCCAACAGAAGACACAGACATATTTTTCATCCTACCAGGACTCATCAGTGTGCCTCGTCTGTATAAAACCCCAGTGCAATGAACCAGCTACCCTAAGTTGGTCTATCTGGGTTGGGTTGTGGTGAGCCCAATAAAAACAAAAAACAAATTAAAACACAAAAAACCTTAGTGTGTAAGCACTGAGGTAAGGGTTACCCCAAAGGGCATTGGCCGGGAAACCAAGTTTCAAAGAAATACAAAATCACACATACCCCCATAATGCAAAGCATCATGGGCTGTATATGCAAATCACCACAAAATATTATGCTGGTTCAACTTTAAGCAGAAATGCATGGTGGCGAAAGGCCTCTCACACAGTCTGCAAACAGATGTAAATAACTTAAAAAAAATTATTCATATATAGATACCTCTTAGTTTTTTTATAATTAGCAAAAATCAGCAGAAAATTACATTTTTTGTCACTTTGTCAACAAACAAATGTAAATAACTTTAAAACAAAAAATGATAGCATGGTACTGTCAGCACGAAAGTTGTTCAGCACAAAAATGTCTACAAAATTAGTGGTGTTTCATTTAGATACTTTTTAGTTTTTTACAATTAGCAAAAATTGGAGAAAATTCTATTTTCTTTTTGACTTTTTGCAACAAGCAAATGCAAATAGCTTTAAAATGAAATATGATAGCATGGTACTTTGAGCACAAAAGTTGTTCAGCACAAAAGTTTCTGCCACATGAGTGGTGCTTCATTTATAGATGCCTTTTAGATTTTTTATAATCAGCAAAAAATGGCAGGAAATTCAATTTGTTTTTCACTTTTTTGGAGGTACGGCATAAATGGAATATGCTACCTCCCTACTGCAAATATTGTTCAAAATCTGGCCCATGAAGCATACAACAGTTTTGCACCATTTTAGAGACCACAACTCAAAACTGACATAGACAGAATGCAGGCAGTCCAGAGGAGGCCAACTAAAATGGTACATGGTTTACGCAATAAGCCAGCCCTACAAAGAGTGACTGAGGGATCGCTACATGTATACTCTATAAGAAAGTAAAGCAAGAGAGTGGATGTGATAGAGACCTAAAAGTGCATCAAAGGAATGAATAAGGTACAGTCTCTTTCAAATGAGAACAGGTTCCAGGACCAGGAGGCATGCAATGATGTTGGATACGTGGGGAGATGGATTTAGGAGTGAGGTGAAAAAAATATTTCTTCAATAAAGGGGTGGTGGATGCCTGGAATAGATTAGACATAGACTTTGATGGCAGATAAGGACCGCTTGGCCCACCCAGTCTGCCCATTTCCTCACCTACAGGATAAGCTGCAGAGCCTAGTTAACCAACAGCCTATTTCTTCCTACCCCCCCCACAAAAATTGCCTTATGTCTGTCCCATGCATTCTTGAATTCTCCCATAGTTTTAGACCCCACAACCTCCTCAGAAAGGCTATTCTATGCATCCACCACCCTCTCTGTGAAACATAGAAACATAGAATTTGACGGCAGATAAGAACCGCTTGGCCCACCTAGTCTGCCCATTTTCCTACCTAACAGATAAGCTGCAGATCCTAGTTAACCAACAGCTTACTTCCTCTTACCCCCCACTAGGACTGCCTTATGCCTGTCCTATGCATTCTTGAAGTCCCCCACTGTTCTTGACTCCACGACCTCCTCAGGGAGGCTGTTCCATGCATCCACAACCCTCTCAGTGAAAAAATACTTCCTCACATTACCCCTGAGCCGTCCCTCCATTATCTTCAAATTGTGCCTCCTTGTTCTTGCACATCTCTTTTTCTGGAAGATGCTACCCTCTTGGACTTTGTTAATTCCCTTGAGGTACTTGAAAGTTTCTATCATGTCCCCCCCCTCTTTCTTCTTTCCTCAAGAGTATACATATTAAGCTCCTTTAGTCTTTCTTTGTATGTCTTCTGGTGCAGACCCTGCACCATTTTGGTTGCCCTCCTCTGAACAGCCTCCACTCTGTGTATGTCTTTGCAGAGCTGGGGTCTCCAGAACTGCACACAGTACTCCAGATGGGGTCTCACCAACTGTCTGTACAGAGGGATAACAACTTCCTCTTTTCTACTTTTGATGCCTCTTCCTATGCATCCCAGTATCCCCCCAGCCTTCCTTACTGCCTTCTCACATTGCTTGCCCACCTTTAGGTCATCTGATATAATTACCCCCAGGTCCCTTTCTATTTTTACTGTTGTCAGTATCTCACCCCCCATTGTGTACGCTTCCCCTGGGTTTTTGTTTCCCATGTGCATTACATTGCACTTCTTTGCATTGAATCTGAGCTGCCATACATTTGACCATTCCTCCAACCTTGCCAAGTCCCTTCTCATCCTTTCCACTCCATCTTGTGTATCAACCCTGTTGCAGATCTTTGTGTCATCTGCAAAGAGACATACTTTTCCTTCCAGTTCCTCTGCAATTTCACTTATAAAGACATTAAAAAGGATCGGTCCCAGTACTGAACCCTGCGGTACCCCGCTAGTAACCCTCCTTTCTTCACTGTGTACTCCATTTACTACTACCCTTTGCGTCCTGTTGTCTAGCCAATTTTTTATCCAGGCTACCACCTTGGGACCCACCTGGCAGGCTATCTTTGTGTATTAATCTTTGTGTGGGACTGTATCAAATGCCTGCTAAAATCTAGGTAGGCCATGTCCACAGCCCTCCCTGGTCTACTACTTTGGTCACCCAGTCAAAGAAATCTATTAGATTCATCTGACATGACCTTCCCATCATGAATCCATGCTGCCTTGGATCCTGTGCCCCACTGGCCTCTAGGTACTCAACAATTCTTTCCTTCAGAAATAATTCCATCATTTTCCCTACCACTGAGGTCAAACTAACTGGTCTGTAGTTTCCTGCCTCTGTCCTGCTCCCACTTTTGTGAAGAGGAATCACATCTGCCCTCCTCCAGTCCTTGGGTACCACCCCATCCTCCCATGTTTTGTTAAAGAGAGTAGTCAGCGGTGTCACTAGTTCTACCCTTAGTTCATTTAGAATTCTTGGGTGAATCCCATCAGGCCCCATTGCTTTGTCCACCTTCAATTTTATTAGTTCTTTCAGAACCCTTTCTTCTGTAAATGGACTGGTATCGACCCCCATCTTCAGAGTGTTTCTCTTGTTTGGCTTAGGTAACTCCCTCTCCTCTTCCTTTGTGAATACTGAGCGGAAATATTCATTCAGTATCCCTGCTTTTTCACTGTCACCCTCTACCCACATTACCTCCCCTTTATTAAGCTTCAGTATCCCTCCTTTGGTCTTTCTTTGCTCCCTAATGTACCTATAAAAGGTCTTATCCCCCTTCTTAACAGAATTGGCTATCCTTTCCTCGGTTTGGGCCTTTGCTATTCTGACTGCCTTCCCAGCCTCTTTCTGCTTTAACTGATAAAGTTCTCTGTCCTGCTCCTTCTGTGTTTCCTTATATTTCCTGAATGCTGTCCTTTTCTCCTTAACCTTCCCTGCCACCTCTTTTGTGAACCATAGCTGTTTTTTCCTTCGTTGTGCTTTATTGATTTGCTTTACACAAAGGCTTGTTGCCTCTGTGATGGCTGTTTTGATCACTCCCCATTAATCCTCCACCCCTCCTTCTTGCCTGTTTGCTAGTGCTTTTCAGAGGCACTCTCTCATTTTCCCAAAGTCAGCCCTCCTAAAGTCTAGTACTCTTGCTTTTGTATGGCTTGATTGTATGGCTGTGTTTATCGTGAACCACACTGTTTGGTGGTAGCTTGTTCCCAGATGGCTACCCACTTCTAAATCTGAGATTCTTTCTCCATCCCCATTTGAAAGTACCAGGTCTAAGATTGCTCCCTCCCGAGTGGGTTCCAATACTAGCTGTCTGAGGCATGCCCCCTGTAGGGCATCAAGAATGACCCTGCTCTTGGATGTGCCTGCAGCAAAGGTGCTCCAGTTAACATCTGGCATATTCAGGTCCCCCATCAACAATATCTCCCCTTTTTCTGCCATTCTAAGAAAGCCTTCTATCATTTCCTTGTCCATTCCCTCCCCCTGAGATGGGGGTCTGTATACAACCCCCATGCGGATTGTGGTGCCATTTCCTGTCTCCAGGGTGACCCAAAGTGCCTCATCTGCTCCCTGTTTACTCTTTAGTTCTGTTGCTTTGATCTCTTCCTTTACATAGAGAGCTACTCCTCCTCCTCTTTTACCCTCCCTGTCCCTCCTGTAGATAGTGTATCCTGGTATGTTGACATCCCAGTCATGGTTCTCTGTGTACCATGTTTCTGTGACTGCCACAATATCCAGGCAACCCTCTTCCATCAAGGCCACTAGTTCAGGAAGCTTGTTACACAGACTATGGGCATTGGTACTCATCACCCTCCACTTTTTGATAGCCTTACCCCTTTTAGCCCCATTTCTGTCCTTACTGCCTTTGCCTTTTTTTACATTTAAATCTGTTCTGCTCCCTAATAACTTCTGTACCTTGGTGTTTACCTCACTAATCACCATATTTTGTGGGGGGAGGCTCGGATTGCCCTGCTCCTTTTCAGTGCCTCCTCCCTTGGCTAGTTTAAATGCTTGCCAATGAAGCATTTAAACCTCTCACCTAGGATCCTGGTTCCCCCCCTGGACAGATGCAGACCATCGCACCAGTATAGGTCTGCATCCCTCCAGGTGGCTCCCCAGTCCCCAATGAAGCCAAAACCCTGAGCTCCACACCAGTTTTTCAACCACTCATTGAATTCCCTGGTGAGAAGTGCCCTAGCATCTCCCTTGCCATAGACAGGCAGCACCTCCGAGAAGGTTACGTATGTGCTACTTGTCTAAGGCCCCTTCCCAACTCTACAAACTCCTCTTGCACTGCTCTGATCCCATTCCTAGCCAGGTCATTTGTCCCTAGGTGGACAATGACATCCAGCTCCCTCCCTCATGCAGCTCCTCCCATGATTCTGAGGATTTGCTTCCTGTCCCTCCAAGCCATGGTGCCAGGAAGGCACCTTACCTCCCTCTCCCCTTCCTCCCCCATTTCTACCCCCTAATGATTGAGTCCCCCACCAGGAGTTGTTTCCTTCCCCTGTGGGGTCCCATGCCACCCTCCTGTGGGTCTCCTTTGTGAAGGTTCCCAGCATCCTCCTTGGTCTCCACTGCAGGTGCCTCCATAGAGGAACCACTATCCACCAGAAGAGTGAATGAATTATGGAGAGGTACAGCTGGAGGGATGCAACTCTGTTCCACCACTCTCTCCCTCCTTGAGCCCACCCTGGTCCAGTCTCTCCTCTTTCTTGGCAACCTCTGAGGTAGTGGCATTGGCCCTGGTGGTCCCTGGGTGGGGGAGGAGGTTTCATGAATCCTAGCCAGGTCAGCCTGGAGATGGGCAACCTCCTCTCTCAGACCAGAGAGGTGCCTGCAAATAGGGCAGCATCGCAGCCTCCAGAATGTCTCCCGGAACACTGCCGCCCCACAGCCATTGCACTACACCACTCCTATCATGTCTTATTTTGTGTCCTCTCTACTGTTTCTCTGGATGCTTATTCTCTCCTCTCCTTACAACTCTCACCCTTCCTGTTCTGGGACAACAACTTCCTATCGTCTTCAGTAGCCTCCTTCTTCCTTGCTCAGTATCAGACCACCAGGAGCTGGGGGGGGGAGAGTGAGCTACTTTTTTTACTTTAGGGTTGACAAAACCAATGTTTCTCTATGATCCTTTCCTTCCTACTGCCAAACAGGAAGTTCCTGTTGACAGTCAAATCCAGTGGCTATAAAAGTAGAACTGGCTTTGGGTGGGATGGAGGGCAATTAGTAAGAAAAAAGGCTAGCAACAGGAAGTTGTAATTTGACTCACCTGCTTTTATAGTGTCTAAACCACACCCTCAGGTAAGCTCTCTTTCCTCCTACTGGTTTAGCAAAGTCAGCTGATACAGTACCCTTCACTGCACAGAACACACACTGACTGTCTTTCTTTTCTTTCTTTTTTTAACCCTAAATAAGACCCCTTCTACTTCTAAAAAAGTTATCTGTCTACTTAATCTTAACAGACACTGACTCCTGCTGAGATATAAGTTTTAAATGAATAAGAAAATGTAGCTTCTTTTAGTTAGCTGCTTTCTGCTCTACAAGCAAGGCTAGCAACAGACTTACTTCCTCGCATTGTCCCTGAGCCATCCTCCTCTATCTTCAAATTGTGTCCCCTTGTTCTTGCACATCTCTTTTTCTGAAAGATGTAACCCTCTTGGACTTTGTTGATGCCACTGAGGTACTTAAAAGTTTCTATCATGTCTCCTCTCTCCCTCCTTTCCTCAAGGGTATACATATTAAGCTCCTTTAGTCTCTCCTCATATGGCTTCTCTAGCAGACCATGTACCATTTTAGTTGCCCTCCTCTGGACTACCTCCATCCTGTCGATGTCCTTGCAGAGATGGGGTCTCCAGAACTGGACATATAATTCCAGTTGGGGTCTCATCAACTGTCTGTACAGAGGGATAACAACTTCCTGCATTCTGCTGGTGATGCCTCTCCCTATACATCCCAGCATCCTCCCAGCCCTCCCTACTGCCTTCTCACATTGCTTGCTAACCTTACGGTCATCTGATATGATTACCCACAGGTCTCTTTCCATTTTTGTTGTTGCTACTACTTCCTCCCCATTGTGTAATCTTTCCCTGGGTTTTTGTTTCCCAGGTGCATTATTTTGCACTTCTTTGCATTGAATCCAAGCTGCCATACTTCTGACCATTCCTTCAACCTTGCCAAGTCCCTTCTCATCCTTTCCATGCCTCCTTGTGTATCAACCCTGTTTCAGAGCTTTGTGTCATTTGCAAAGAGGCATACTTTTCCTTCCAGTCCCTCTGCAGTGTCACTTATAAAGACATTAAAAAGGACTGGACCCAGTACTGAACCCTGCGGTACTCCACTAGTAACTCACCTTTCTTCAGAGTGGACTCCATTTACAATTACCTTTTGTGTTCTGTTGTCCAGCCAATGTTTTACCCAGGCCACCACCCTGGGACCCACTCCCAAGCTGGTTAACTTGACTATTAATCTTCTGGGTGGGACTGTGTCAAATGCCTTGCTAAAGTCTAGGTAGGCCATATCCATAGCCCCTCCCTGGTCTACTACTTTGGTCACCCAGTCAAAGAAATCAATTAGATTTGTCTGACATGACCTTCCCACTGTGAATCCATGCTGCCTTGAGTCCTGTGCCCCACTGGCCTCTAGGTACTCAACAATTCTTTCCTTGCCAGTGGAAGTAGTGGAAGTCAAACAAGTGGGGGAGAGGGGGCTTCAAGCATGCATGGGATAGGCATGGGGGTATATTAGATAGGATGCTGGGATGTGGGAGGTTTGATGGAGACCAGATAGGGCTGCAGAGGTAGAATACGGAACACCTGGGTGACTAGATGGGCTAAACAGTCCTTTTCTGTCATCAAATTCTATGTTTCTCTGTTTCTGTTTAAGGCAAAAAGGGAAACTTATGATACACCATGACAGAGCCAGTGATAAACAAATCTCTGAAAAACTGTGAAAAGGATGTCAGGTTGGCAAGGAAAGAAATTCGAGAGTGGCATAACAAGAGATGTCAAGGATAACAATGCATTTCTTTTAATTTTTAGTAGAGGAAAGGCAGTTAAGGACATAGCGGGACCACTAAACTCAGAATATGGGAAAAGGAAATGTCAGATTATGCCTTGGCTACAAAAGACTAAATGAATATTTACTCTTCGTAATTACTACTGAGATGTTGGGAGGCCTGCTACATCTAGATGCAACATTCAAGAGACCTGCAGAGGATTCTTGAAGCATAATTGATATCACTGCTAGTGTAGTTGCTGTACATTTTGGCAAGCTGAAAATGAGTAAATCACAAGGGCAAGATGCATCTGAGGGTACTTAAAGGACAAGTAAAGCTTTTTACACTTTTTTTAATGATTCCATAGGCTTATAAAGAAGAGGCAGTTGTTTACATTTATACTGAAACTGCATTTATTAAAGTAGGAGAAATGCAGTTTCATAGCATTTGAACATTTTAAATACAGCCTTTCCTGATTCAAAAATCCTGCTCTGAGAATCCTAAAATAACTGCCTTGATGATGTCAGTTAAGTGAGAGATGCCCGCTGTCTAGATGTATTCTAGCTCCATTAACTGTATTTAAATGCAAATAACTTTAAAATGAAAAATTATAGCATGGTACTTTGAGCCTAAAAGTTGTTCAGCACAAAAATATCTACACAATGAGAGGTGTTTCATTTATAGATACCTTTTATTTATTTTTTGTATATTAGCAAAAAAAGCACAGAAAATTCTTTTTTTTTAGCAACAAAGAGATGTAAATAACATTAAAGCAAAAAATGATAAGCATGGTACTGTGAGCACAAAAGTTGTTCAGCACAAAAATATCTTCAAAATGAGTGGTGTTTCATTTATAGATACCTCTTACTTTTTTATAATTAGCAAACATTAGCAGAAAATTACATTTTCTGTCACTTTGGCAACAAACAAATCTAAATAACTTTAAAACAAAAAATGATAGCATGGTACTGTCAGCACGAAAGTTGTTCAACACAAAAATATCTACAAAATTAGTGGTGTTTCATTTAGATACATTTTAGTTTTTTATAATTAGCAAAAACTGGAGAACATTCTATTTTCTTTTTCACTTTTTGCAACAAGCAAATGCAAATAGCTTTAAAATGAAATATGATAGCATGGTACTTTGAGTACAAATGTTGTTCAGCACAAAAGTATCTGCCACATGAGTGGTGCTTCATTTATAGATGCCTTTTAGATTTTTTATAATCAGCAAAAAATGGCAGGAAATTCAATTTGTTTTTCACTTTTTTGGAGGTACGGCATAAATGGAATATGCTACCTCCCTACTGCAAATATTGTTCAAAATCTGGCCCATGAAGCGTACAACAATTTTGCACCATTTTAGAGACCACAACTCAAACCTGACATAGAATACAGGCAGTCCAGAGGAGGCCAACTAAAATGGTACATGGTTTGCACAATAAGCCAGCCCTACAAAAAGTGACTGAGGGATCGCTACATGTATACTCTAGAAGAAAGTAAAGCAAGAGAGTGGATGTGATAGAGACCTAAAAGTACATCAAAGGAGTGAATAAGGTACAGTCTCTTTCAAATGAGAACAGGTTCCAGGACCAGGAGGCATGCAGTGATGTTGGATAGGTGGGGAGATGGATTCAGGAGTGAAGTGAAAAAAATATTTCTTCAATAAAGGGGTGGTGGATGCCTGGAATAGATTAGACATAGACTTTGATGGCAGATAAGGACTGCTTGGCTCACCTAGTCTGCCCATTTCCCCACCTACAGGATAAGCTGCAGAGCCTAGTTAACCAACAGCCTATTTCTTCCTACCCCCCACAAAAATTGCCTTATGTCTGTCCCATGCATTCTTGAATTCTCCCATAGTTTTAGACCCCACAACCTCCTCAGGAAGGCTATTCCATGCGTCCACCACTCTCTCTGTGAAAAAATACTTCCTCGCATTTCCTCTGAGCCATCCCCCTCTATCTTCAAATTGTGTCCCTTTGTTCTTGCACATCTCTTTTTCTGAAAGATGTAACCCTCTTGGACTTTGTTGATGCCACTGAGGTACTTAAAAGTTTCTATCATGTCTCCACTCTCCCTCCTTTCCTCAAGGGTATACATATTAAGCTCCTTTAGTCTCTCCTCATATGGCTTCTCTTGCAGACCATGCACCATTTTAGTTGTCCTCCTCTGGACTGCCTCCATCCTGTCTATGTCCTTGCAGAGATGGGGTCTCCAGAACTGGACACAGTACTCCAGTTGGGGTCTCACCAACTGTCTGTACAGAGGGATAACTTCCTGCATTCTGCTGGTGATGCCTCTCCCTATACATCCCAGCATCCTCCCAGCCCTCCCTACTGCCTTCTCACATTGCTTGCTAACCTTAAAGTCATCTGATATGATTACCCACAGGTCCCTTTCCATTTTTGTTGTTGTTACTACCTCTCCCCATTGTGTAATCTTTCCCTGGGTTTTTGTTTCCCAGGTGCATTATTTTGCACTTCTTTGCATTGAATCCAAGCTGCCATACTTCTGACCATTCCTTCAACCTTGCCAAGTCCCTTCTCATCCTTTCCATGCCTCCTTGTGTATCAACCCTGTTGCAGAGCTTTGTGTCATTTGCAAAGAGGCATACTTTTCCTTCCAGTCCCTCTGCAATGTCACTTATAAAGACATTAAAAAGGACTGGACCCAGTACTGAACCCTGTGGTACCCTACTAGTAACCTCTCTTTCTTCAGAGTGGACTCCATTTACAATTACCTTTTGTGTTCTGTTGTCCAGCCAATGTTTTACCCAGGCCACCACCCTGGGACCCACTCCCAGGCTGGTTAATTTGACTATTAATCTTCTGGGTGGGACTGTGTCAATTGCCTTGCCATATCCATAGCCCCTCCCTGGTCTACTACTTTGGTCACCCAGTCAAAGAAATCAATTAGATTTGTCTGACATGACCTTCCCACTGTGAATCCATGCTGCCTTGGGCCCTGTGCCCCACTGGCCTCTAGGTACTCAACAATTCTTTCTTTGCCAGTGGAAGTAGTGGAAGTCAAACAAATGGGGGAGAGGGGGCTTCAAGCATGCATGGGATAGGCATGGGGGTATATTATATAGGATGCTGGGATGTGGGAGGTTTGATCAAGACCAGATAGGGCTGCAGAGGTAGAATACGGAACACCTGGGTGACTAGATGGGCTAAACAGTCCTTTTCTGCCATCAAATTCTATGTTTCTCTGTTTCTGTTTAAGGCACAAAGAGAAACTTATGGTACACCATGACAATTAGAGCCAGTGATAAACAAATCATTGAAAAACTGTGGAAAGGGTGTCAGGTTGGCAAGGAAAGAAATTTGAGAGTGGCATAACAAGAGATGTCAAGGATAACAATGCATTTCTTTTAATTTTAGTAGAGAAAAAGCAGTTAAGGGCGTAGCAGGACCACTTAACTCAGAATATGGGAAAAGGAAATGTCAGATTATGCCTTGGCTACAAAATACTAAATGAATATTTACTCTTCGTAATTACTACTGAGATGTTGGGAGGCCTGCTACATCTAGATGCAACATTCAAGAGACCTGCAGAGGATTCTTGAAGCATAATTGATATCACTGCTAGTGTAGTTGCTGTACAGTTTGGCAAGCTGAAAATGAGTAAATCACAAGGGCAAGATGCATCTGAGGGTACTTAAAGGACAAGTAAAGCTTTTTACACTTTTTTTTAATGATTCCATAGGCTTATAAAGGAGAGGCAGTTGTTTACATTTATATTGAAACTGCATTAATTAAAATAGGAGAAATGCAGTTTCATAACATTTGAACATTTTAAACACAGCCTTTCCTGATTCAAAAATCCTACTCTGAGAATCCTTAAATAATTGCCTTAATGATGTCAATGAAGTGAGAGATGCCCGCTGTCTAGATGTATTCTAGCTCTATTAACTGTATTTAAATACAAATAACTTTAAAATGAAAAATTATAGCATGGTACTTTGAGCATGAAAGTTGTTCAGCACAAAAATATCTACACAATGAGAGGTGTTTCATTTATAGATACCTTTTATTTATTTTTTGTATATTAGCAAAAAAAAGCAGCAGAAAATTCTTTTTTTTTTGGCAACAAACAGATGTAAATAACATTAAAGCAAAAAATGATAAGCATGGTACTGTGAGCACAAAAGTTGTTCAGCACAAAAATATCTACAAAATGAGTGGTGTTTCATTTATAGATACCTTTTACTTTTTTTATAATTAGTAAACATTAGCAGAAAATTACATTTTCTGTCACTTTGGCAACAAACAAATGTAAATAACTTTAAAACAAAAAATGATAGCATGGTACTGTCAGCACAAACGTTGTTCAGCACAAAAATATCTACAAAATGAGTGGTGTTTCATTTAGATACTTTCAGCTTTTTATAATTAGCAAAAACGGGAGAACATTCTATTTTCTTTTTCACTTTTTGCAACAAACAAATGCAAATAGCTTTAAAATGAAATATGGTGGTGTGGTACTTTGAGCACAAAAGTTGTTCAGCTCAAAAATATCTACCACATGAATGTTGTTTCATTTATAGATATATTTTAGATTTTTTTATAATCAGCAAATAATGGCAGGAAATTCAATTTGTGTTTCATTTTTTTGGGTTTCACTTTTTTGGAAGTACAGCACAAATGGAATATGCTACCTCCCTACTGGAAATATTGTTCAAAATCTGGCCCTGGAAGCATACAGCAGTTTTGCACTCCCCCCCCCCCATTCAAAAGATAGAAGGTGGGAGATATTTGAAAAGCAAACTGCAATTTGGTTAATTGGGAAAGGCACAAGAACAAAAAAAGTCGACAGTATTTCCAGTAGGGAGGTAGCATATTCCATTTATGCCATACCTCCAAAAAAGGGAAAAAAATGATTTCCCTGACATTTTTTGCTGATTATAAAAAATTTAAAATGTATCTATAAATGAAACACCATTCATTTGGCAGATAGTTTTGTTCTGCACAACTATTATGCTCAAAGTACCATGATATCATATTTTGTTTTAAAGATATTTGCCTTTGTTTGTTGCAAAAAGTGAAAAAGAAAATTGAATTTTCTGCTGTTTTTTTTGCTAATTATAAAATACCTACAAGGTATCTATAAATGAAACACCACTCATTTTGTAGATATCTTTGTGTTGAACAACTTTTGTGCTCACAGTACCATGCTATCATTTTTTGTTTTAAAGTTTTTGCATTTGTTTGTTGAAAAAGTGAAAAAGAAAATTGAATTTTCTGTTGGTTTTTGCTATTTATAAAAAAAACTAAAAGGTATATATAAATGAAACAGTACTCATTTTGTAGATATGTTCATGCTGAACAACTTTTGTGCTCACAGTACCACTCTATCATTTTTTGTTTTAAAGCTGTTTGCATTTGTTTGTTACCAAAGTGACAAAAAATTGAATTTTCTGCTGCTTTTTTGGCTAATTTAGAAAAAAACGAAAAGGTACAGTATCTATAAATGAAACACCTCTCATTTTGTAGACATATTTGTGCTGTACAACTTTTGTGCTCAAAGTACCATGCTATCATTTTTCATTTTAAAGTTATTCATATTTGAATGCAGTTAGCGGAGCAAGAATACATCTACGTACCTGGTATCTCTCACTTCATTGACATCATCAAGGCAGCAATTTTAGGATTCTCAGAGCAGGATTTTTGGATCAGGAGAGGCTGTGTTTAAAATGTTTAAATGCTATGAAACTAGATTTCTCCTACTTTAATACATTATGTTTTTAATATTAATGTAAACAACAGCCTCTCCTTTACAAGCCCATGGAGTAATTTTTTAAAAAATAAAATGTGTAAAAAGCTTGTTTACTTGTCCTTTAAGGAACTAAATGATATAATAGTGTGTACTCTCAGTGATACTGCAGAAGTCACTGGAAGCTGGTGAGGTGCCCAAGCACTGGAGGAAGGCAACTGTGACTTCTCTGTTTAAAAAAAAAAGTACCATAAAAATCATCCTGGTAACTGTAAATCACTAAGCCTAAACTGGATTATGGGGAAAATACTAGCAACAACTGACAATTATCAAGGCTCACATTACAGAATATCTGGTCAGATTTAAGCTGTTAAAGGAGAGTCAATATCAGTTTATTAAGGGCAAATCATGCAATCTAACCTGATGGTCTTACTTGAGAGAGCCTTTAAGGAACTAGACAGGGCAAAGGCAGTTGATATCATATCTTAAATTTCAATAAAGCATTCAACATATTTCCTCATGAGAAGTGGCTCTTGAAGTTGAGGACATTTGGAACTATAGGAAATATTGCACACTGGATGGACAGCTCGTTCAGCAGTTGAGCTCAGTGTGTAGTGATGCATGGGACATCAGACTGGAATGAAATCACCAGTGGGGATTCCCAGGAGATTATGTTGTGTCCCCTACTGTTTCACATTTTTATTAATGATCTGGAGTCAGGGGTCTCAAATTTCACAATTAAGTATGAAGATAACACAAAGCTAATGAAGGTGTCAGACTCTAGAGAGGAGGAAGACAGTCTGCAAAGGCACTCGCATCTTTTTTAGAAGTTAACCAACAAGTGGTAAATGCAATTCAAAGTAGATAAGCGTAAAGTCCTTCACTAAGACCCAAAAGAATTCCAGTCAGGGGTCCTATTTAAATATTAAACAAATAGCAGCAACAGACTATGAAAATTATCTACTGCAGGTGGATGGCACTGTTTAACACTACTGCAAAACAGACATGCTGTCCAGTAGCTCTGCAATTTTAGAACTTTACCGAGCCTTTAAAGAAACTTTAGCAAACGTATAATTATTTTGGCAGAACTACACAGTTCCTTCATTATTAAATCAAACAATAGCACATTTGGCATGCTTCACCTGAAGAAAGGAGGTGCAGATGGCTTGAAACTGCAACTGACTGACCAGGCCATGGACCAGACAACCCCAACAACTGCTAGAGGCTGTTGTCCACATTGGTAATCCCTAATGGCCTCAATGAAGGCAATCAACATAAAAGTGGAATCTGTTTTTATAAAAACTGGGTGAACAAGATACTTAAATTGACATCACAACAAAAACTGCAAATTCAGCAGACAGAATGCCACACAAGGGTTTGTAGCTACCAGCAAACTCATGCAGGAGAATGCACAGCTTATGTATAGGCTGGAGGCATTACAGAATGCAAATTGGGCCATTAATTTTCATTTGGCTGGACTGCAGAGTGTAGTGAGGAACTAACCTTATCCTTATTCTGCAGGGCTGGTTAGTGAGGGTGTTAGGCCTGGACGCTATAGAGCTGGCACCAAAGTTACAAAATGCCTAACAAGTCTCTTCTCAGAAAGTAGCTGCTGAAAGGGATCTCCCCAGGACAGTGTTTCTAGCAACAGCTAGCATTGCAGATAGGGACTTTATTCTATGGGCCTCCGGTGCTGCCCAGGATCTCACATATACTGGCAACCAAAAGCATATTTTTCCAGACTTGTTCTTTGCTATGACAGCATGGCAGAAAAAAAATGATGCAGTCAGAGCAAAACTGCATAGTTTGGGTGTCACACATTCTGTCATCATAACACCCCACTTCAGAATTTATTATGGGGGCCATACCTTTTAATAGAAAAATAGAATTTGTTGGCAGAAAAGTACCACTTACGAACATACAAAGAAGCCAGCAGAAGAAGGCCATTTGGTCTAGCAAGTCTGCTGATATTGCAGGGTCCACAACTTGAGCTAATGTCCCTGTCCTCCCTTCCTTCCCACTCCCCCATCCTCCCTACCCATGATTCTTACCTTCCACCTATGTCTGATCCCAGCCTCTCTTAAAGCTGCCCACCATCTTCAGCAGGGATGACCTCTTCCAACCATTTGAGAGTGTCCACCATCCTCTCTGTGAAGAAGTGCTTCCTGACCTCCCTCCTAAACCTCCCACCCTCCAGCTTAAGACTGTGCCTTGTGGTATGGTTGCCACTCCGGCAAAGAGACTCTCCTTATCAACCTTATTTATCCCTTTCAAGTACTTGAATGTCCCAATCATGTCCCTCTCTCTCTCTCTCTCTCTCCTGACTTCCAGGAGTACATGTTCAGTGCCCTCAACCTCTCCTCATATGCCTTGCCCTGCTGACTGGCTATCATCTTTGTAGCCCTCCTCTGTACCTTCTCCAGCAAGTTAATGTCTTTTTTGAGGTGTGGGCACCAGTACTAAGCTCCATACTCTAGATGCGGCCTTACCAGTGACCTGTACAAGGGCAGTATAACCTCCTCTCTCCTAGTACTGATCCCCATAGCTATGCATCCCAGCATCTTGTTTGCCTTTGCTGCTGCTTTCTTGCACTGTGTGGAGTGCTTCAGGTCACTAGTGATCCTCACTCCCTGGTCCTTCTCCTCCTCCTCTGATGCAGATACTCGGACTCCACCCAGGTAATACTCTGTCCTGGGATTCTTGGCTCCAATATGCATAACTTTGTATTTCTTGGCATTGAAGCCAAACTGCCAGACCCTGGATTGCCTCCCCAGCTTTTCCAGATCTTCCTGTAGGTCCCTTATCCCTTCAGCTGTGTCCAGTTTCCCACAGAGCTTGGTGTCATCTGTGAACAGGCACATTTTACCTCTAATGCCATCCCCAATGTCATTGATGAAGACACTGAACAACACTGGCCCCAGCACAGAGCCCTGTGGGACCCCACTGGTTACCTCTCTGGTGCCAGATAACTCTCCCCCACACTGCCCTCTAGGTTCTGTCTCTGAGCCAGTTTTCCACCCATCTGACCATCTTTTCCCCAACTCCAAGATCCACCAACTTCCTGATCAACCTTTTGTGGGGCACAGAGTCAAAGGCCTTGCTAAAATCAAGATAGAGGATGTCTACTGCTTGGCTCCTGTCTACTGTCTTAGTGACACAGTCAAAGAAGTCAATCAGATTTGTTTGACATGATCTCCCCCCCCCATGAACCCTTGCTGCCTTTCATCCTGGAGACCATGTTCCTCTAGATATTTCACCAACCTTTCCTTTAGTATGGTCTCCATCAGCTTGCCCACAATGGAGGGCTGACTGACTGGTCTGTAATTCCCTGGATCATCCTTGGGACCACTTTTGTGAAGGGGCACTACATGTGCTGTTCTCCAGTCCTGAGGTACCACACCTGACTCTAATGAACTATTACACTTGGCCCACCCAGTCTGCCTATTTTTTCCCCCTGCCTATTTTGTGCCAGCAGACCCTAACTAGTCTCCAGCGCCCCTCTCCCCCTTTTATTTACTAGTATTTCCCTATGTGTATCCCATGTGTGTTTGAAACCCCCACACACAGTTGTTTCCCCTGCTACCTCGTGGTAGGCTATTCCAAGTGTCCACCACTCTTACAGTAGAGTAGTATTTACTCACATCCCACCCCACTTCTAGTTTTGTTGCATGCCCTCTTGTTCTCTTGCACTTTTTCTTTTGAAACAGGTTCCCCACCAATGGGCTTCCAGATGAATTTCTGAGAACCTTCCAGGATACCCTTATGCCCCCCTCTGAAGGATGCGCTTGATGAGACGAAAGCCACCGGAACACTCCAAGCATCCACGCGAACTGCGCAAATTTCCCTCCTGCCTGAACCAGGAATAGACCCCACCATGTGTAATAGCTACAGGACCATTTCCCTGATAAACATGGATTGCAAGGTCTGGGCAAAAGCTACTGTATGGCCACCAGACTAAAAAAGCGTATAGCGGAGCTAATAGGCAGGAAACAGTCTGGCTTCATCCTAGGACGCAGAGGATCAGACAATATCAGGCATTTAGTCAACCTACTATGGAAAACTAACAAGTCCACATCTTCTGTCATCCTCCTCTCTCTCGATGCCGGAAAGGCATTTGACAGAGTGTAATGGAGATACCTCTTCTCTGCCCTTGCTGCCTTTAACATAGGCCAGGCATTTCGATCCTGGATAGAGGTGCTTTACTCCTAAGTCTTGGCTGAATTCATTATGAATGGACAAGAATACACCCCTTTTAGACTGCATAGAGGCACCAGGTAGGACTGCTCCTATCCCTGCTCCTGTTTTGCTAGCCCTGGAACCCCTGCTCCAAGCCATCTGGCTACACCTGGGTATCAAAGGGGTGGAGATGGCAGGGGAGCATAAAGCAATGGCCTATACTGATGATATCTTATTACTTCTCTCTGACCCTGCCAGGTCCATCCCAGCTCTCTGATTATAAGCTAAACATAGCCAAATTCCAATTCCTGGCCTCTGGCCTTAGTGTTTCAAAACTACTCAGCTATCCCTGGTGACTGCAACATGACCCCCAAAGCCTTAAGTATCTGGGGACATCCTTTCACTGGAACCTTGCTCAGTTAGCAAAGGATAATCTCAACCCCCTATTGGAGTTGATACCACAAGACCTAAAAAGATGGGAGCTACTTCATCTATCCCATTGGGAAAGACCACATGCCTTCAAAATAATGGCTGCCCCCAAAATCCAATATATACCGGACAATGTACCCATACCAATTGACACAAAATTACTTAAATCCATCCAAGCCAAAGTTAAAACTTTCTTTTGGGGAATGGGACCAAATGGATTAAGTTGGGCAAAGTTCATACACGCCCCCATTATGGGAGGACTAAAGCTCCCAGACTTTCAACTCTGCATTATGGCCCATATAGTACTACAAATGGTCAGAGCAGTGCCCTGGAATGCAGACCCTAACCCCCTAAGTGGGCAGACTGTGAGGCCTCAGTGGTGGATAGTCCACTGCTGCTGATGGCACAGTTCTCTACCCTCCCCAAAAATACACCCATACCTCCTAACATTGAACTCATGTTTAAAACTTGGAAAGCCTTCCTTAAGTTGAATAAATGGTCTCCCATCAAGGCTAAATTCTTTCCCCTCAGGAAGAACAAATATTTACAAATTCGTAATAGACCAATTGTCGCTAAAGAATGGGCCAAGAAGGGCATAATATACTTAGGGGACCTCCAGCACACAGCGCTGCAGGTCAGGAAAAGCTTTTTAGACTTACAGCAAGAATTTAACTTGCCCAAGCAGAAGCACTGGCAGTACGTCCAACTGAGGCACTCTGTTAGGTACTCCCTTAGCCCACACATCTGGGACACACAATATAATAAGCTCGACATTATCCTTTTGGCCAAACTCTGAAGCAGTGCCATTTATGAATACTTCCTTGGCTTTTCCTCAGACCCCACAATGGGAGTAAGGACAAAGTGGTCAGAAGACCTAGGGGTGGATATTACCCCTCAGATCCAGAATGCTTGCTGGCAAACACTGAATAATGCAATGAAGGACACACAGAAGAGCTCTGTGCAATTTAAGATGCTACTCAGATGGCACAGGACACCACAGCAATTGCACTCTTGAAGACTGGCACCCATAGATAAATGTTGGAGATACCAAACCCACAATGGCAATATTACAGATATCCTGTGGTTCTGCCCATCTCTGATGCCCTACTGGAAATCAGTCCAGACCACTCTAGATGCTATTTTATCCTGCCAGAAACCCTTGACTCCTCCACTAGTGATGCTGAGCCACTATCCGACCTCCCCCACAGTGGCCCGGACTACCCCATTGCAGAAAAAAGATGGCTGATGGGAGCCCTAACCACAGCAAAGAGGGTAATACTTAGGCACTGGAGAGACCAGCAGCCCCCGGATACACAAAAATGGCTGCAAGAACTCAGAAAGCTTGCAAACTATGAGAGAGTCCTGCATATAGTCAGTTATAGGATTGCCTCATACCAGGCCATCTGTGGAAAGTTCCTTGCCTCACCCTTTTGTAAGCTCCCAAAAACAAGTCAGGCTCCAATCTTAACCCCAAGGCTATTAGAGACCACTCACAACAGCTTAGGATTAGCCTCCCCCAAGGATAGGAAGGGGTACCCGGGTACCCAGACCCAGACAAGGTAAATGTCCCCTAGAACTTCTACTAGAACGCGTACTATATCTATACACTCTAGGGCGGTAATGTATTGGCTGTACTCAAGACTACATCCTGTAAGAGGATCTTTAGTCTGTTCATCCAAGGGTATATCCCGTCTAGGCTAATTTCTGCAAAATACTGATATCGTTAACGTTTCTGTTACTTGTTATTTGTTACCTGATACTGTTACAGGATTACATCTGTACTTGTTATAAATGAAACTCAATAAAAATATGAATTACTAAAAAAAAAGAAACAGGTTCCCCACCTATACCCTGTTCATGCCAGTGAGTTACTCGTATATCTCAATCATGTCCCTACTCTCCCTCTTCTCCTCTAGGGTGTAGATATTGAGATCCCTCAGACTCTCATCATATGGTTTCACATGCAACCCACGTACCATTTTTGTTGCCCTCCTCTGGGTTGCCTCTACCCTGTCCATGTCTCTTCTGAGATGTGGCCTCCAGAACTGGACACAATATTCCAGGTTTGGTCTTACCAATGATCTATACAGTGGTAATATCGCCTCCCTCCTTCTCCTTGTGATACCTCTCCTTGTGCACCCCAGCAATCCTCTGGCCCTGCCAACTGCTTTGTCACACTGCCCTGCGATTTTGAGGTCTTCAGATATTACATAACCCCCAGTTCCCTTTCTTAATGATTGACATTACTCCCCCCCCCCCACTCAGCTCCTGGGTTTCTTAGTCCTTGGTGCATATTTTTCAGTTTTTGGCATTGAAGCCCAGCTGCCATACCCCTGACCACTCCTCAATTCTTCCAAGGTCCCTTCTCATTTTCTCCTCCACTTCACAAATATCCATATTACAGATCTTGGTTTCATCTGAAAAAATATATATTTTCCCCTTCAAGTTCTTCTGCAATAGTGCTTATAAAGATGTTGAATAGGACCAGCCTCAGTGCTGAACCCTGTGACACCCTGCTGGTCACTCTCCCCGCATTAGAGTGAGTACTATTTACCACCACCCCTCTGCCGCCTATCCATTAACCAGTTTTTTTACCCAGCTAACAACTTTGGCTCCCACTCCTAGACTATCCGATTTCTTTATCAGTCTGTGTGGTACAGTGTTGAAGACTTTGCTGAAGTCCAAATAGGCCACATCCACTACCCTTTCCTGATCTAGTTCACTGGTCCCCAGTCAAAGAAATCTATCACATTTGTCTAACATGACCTCCAGTTCATGAACCCATGCTGTCTTTGGTTTTGCAACCCCCTAGATACAAGATAATCCACTAGGCTCATTCTATCTGGTGCCGCCATTTTGGGTCGGATTAAGCAATGGATGGTGACGCCATATGGCACTAGC
The DNA here is from genome assembly GCA_016271365.2 of Neoceratodus forsteri. Classification (NCBI taxonomy): domain Eukaryota; kingdom Metazoa; phylum Chordata; order Ceratodontiformes; family Ceratodontidae; genus Neoceratodus; species Neoceratodus forsteri. The sequence continues at coordinate 400,084,943 of CM028136.1, read as the reverse complement.
AGTAAGAATGGATTTCCATTAATTTCCTCACAACTGATGTGAGACTGATTAGTCTATAGTTGCTAGCCTTCTCCCTGCTGCCACTTTTATGGAGCTGGACTATATCAGCTCTCTTCCAGTCCCCTGTAACCTATTCCATTTCTAGTGATAAGTTGAATAAAGTTGCCAGTGGTACAGCAAGTGTCTCCCTGAGTTCCCTTAGCACCCTTGAATGTATCTCATCTGGTCCCATGGCCTTGTCCACTTTCAGGTTTGCAAGTCCCTTCTTGACTCTTTCCTATGTAAATGGACACGTGTTTTACCTCCCATAGAAACACAAAACATAGAAACATAGACTTTGACAGCAGATAATGACCACTTGGCCCACCCAGTCTGGACGTTTCCCTAACTATTGGATAAGCTGCAGATCCTAGTTTTACCAACAGCCTACTTCTTCCTACCTCCCACTAGAATTGCCTTATGTCTGTCCCATGCATTCTTAAATTCACCCACAGTTTTTGACCCCATGGCCTCCTCAGGAAGGCCGTTCCATGCATCCACCACCCTCTCTGTAAAAAAATACTTCCTGACATTGTCCCTGAGTCGCACCCCCCATCTTCAAATTGCACCCCCTTGTTCTTGCACATCTCTTTTTCTGAAAGATGCTACCCTCTTGTGCTGTGTTGATTCCCTTGAGGCACTTGATTTCCCTCAAGGGTATACACATTAATCTCTTTTAGTCTCTTGTAGTCTATCTTCGTATGGCTTCTGGTGCAGACGCTGCACCATTTTAGTTGCCCTCCTCTGGACTGCCTCCATCCTGTTTATGTCCTTGCAGAGATGGGGTCTCCAGAACTGCACACAGTGCTCCAGATGGGGTCTCACCAACTGTCTGTACAAAGGGATAACAACTTCCTGTTTTCTACTGGTGATGCCTCTCCCTATGCATCCCAGTATACCCCCATCCCTCTTTACTGCCTTCTCACATTTCTTGCTTACCTTTAGGTCATCTGCTATGACTACCCCCAGGTCCCTTTCCATTTTTGTTGTCGTTAATACCTCCTCCCCATTGTGTACTCTTCCCTTGGGTTTTTGTTTCCCAGGTACATTACTTTGCACTTTTTTGCATTGAATCTATGCTGCCATACTTTTGACCATTCTTCCAACCTTGCCAAGCCCCTTCTTATCCTTTCCACCCCCCCTTGAGTATCAACCCTGTTGCAGACCTTTGTGTCCTCTGCAAAGAGGCATACTTTTCCTTCCAGTCCCTCCGCAATGTCACCTATAAAGACATTAAAGAGGACTGGTTCCAGTACTGAACCCTTCAGTACCCCACTATTAACCCCCCTTTTCTTCGGAGTGGACTCCATTTACTATTGCCCTCTGCGTCCTGTTGTCCAGTCAATTTTTTACCTAGGTTACCATCCTGGGACCCACTCCCAGGCTGGCTAACTTATTTATTAATCTTTTGCGTGGGACTGTGTCAAATGCCTTGCTAAAGTCCCGGTAGGCCACATCCACAGCCCCTCCCTGGTCTACTACTTTGGTCACCCAGTCAAAGAAATATATTAGATCCACCTGACATGACCTTCCCACTGTGAATCCATGCTGCCTTGGGTCCTGTGCCCCACTGGCCTCTAGGTACTCAAACATTTTTTCTTTTAGAAGTGATTCCATCATTTTCCGTACCACTGAGGTTAAACTAACAGGTCTGTAGTTTCCTGCCTCTGCCTTCCTCCCATTTTTGTGGAGGGGAATCACATCTGCCCTTCTCCAGTCTTCAGGTACCACACCATCCACCCATGATTTGTTAAAAAAGGGTAGTTAGCGGTGCCACTACTTCTCCCCTAAATTCTTTTAGATATCTGGGGTGAATCCCATCAGGCTCCATATCTTTGTCCACCTTCAGTTTTAGGAGTTCTTTCAGAACCATTTCTTCTGTGAATGTACTGGTATCAACCCTTGTATCCAGTGTGCTTCCATTATTTGGTTTAGGTACCTCCCCCTCCTCTTCTTTTGCTAATACTAAGCAGAAGTATTTGTTCAGTAGCTCTGCTTTGTCACTGTCACCCTCTGCCCACTCCCCTCCCTTTTGTTAAGCCTCACCATCCCTCCCCGGTCATTCTTCGCTCCTTAACGTACCTATAAAAGGTTTTATCTCCCTTCTTAACTGAGTTGGCTATGTTTTCCTTGGTTTGGGCCTTTGCTATTCTGACTGCCTTCCCTACTTCCTTCTGCTTTAACTGGTACAGTTCTCTGTCCTGCTCCTTCTGTGTTTCCTTATACTCCCCCCTTCTGTGTTCCTGCTGCTTCTTGTTAGTCTATCCCCCCTCCCTCTCAACTGTGAAGACAAAACATGAGTATCTGTTCAGGATGTCAACTTTGTACCAATCATGCTCCTGAAATTTGGGTCTGGCAGTATAGCACAGAGGTTAGAGTAATGAGCTGCGAATGAGCTTAGTACATCCAGCAGACCTAGATTTGAGTTCAACAAACTCCACTTGCATACTGTGTGACTCTGAACAAGTCATGAACAAGTCACTTAACATCCCCAGTGTTCTCAGGTCAACCCTGAAAACAGGCACTTGTGCCTAGTGGACCTTTCCCAGTTACCAAATAAAAAAAATCCTTTGTACAGTCACCATCTAGTGACTTCCTTATCTTCATTACTCCTCCCCTTGCCTTCCTCTTCTTGCTTATGTGCCTGAAGAAAGCCTTGTCCCCTTCAGTCACTCCTTTGGATATCCGTTCCTCTGTTTATGATTTTGGTTGCCTCGCTGCCCTCCCCCGCTTTACCTGGTACTTCTACCAGTACCTCCCTCCGCGCTTCTTTGTACCTCCTGAATGCCATAGTTTTTTTTCTTCACGTTCATGACTGGCACCCCTCCCCCCCTTGGACAGAAGTTGCAGTCAGATCTTTGAGATTATGTTTGCAGTGTAGGGGAAGGGAGAGGAGATCTGGATTGTGGTTTAAAATCATGATGTTCTCACGTGCTGATTTGTTCACTGATTTAGTCTGCTTTGCCTTTTTTGCTCACATTCTGTTGCTGATATTAATCTATTTTATTTTTCTTAGACATTTATGTTAAATTTTAAATATTTTTAGAGTAAGAAGTATTTCACATCAATAGTGCTGCAAGATCGGAGTCCGGGTACACAGTACAAAAAGCATATGTCAATACATAGATGTGCAAGATGCAGGAGAAAAGTTGGAGGCCCTAGCCAGAGAATAAGAATGAGCTGGAGAAGAGGACCAGCAGGAGAATCCTGAGTCTGAAGAGGAGGATGCAACCTGAAAAGCTTGGAGCAAAAGATATCGGCTTTGGGGATACTAACACATTTCTTATGCAACCGAATAAATGAGACTTCGGTTCAAACTGTTACATATTGCAATTTTTGATATCATTAACCTTTTAAAACTATGGTAAATGGGCTAGTTTTGGATCCATAAACTTTCAGTTTTTGTTGGCCACTTAACCCTTGCTGTGCCACGGACTGATATATCAGTCCAGAATTCCTATACGTTCTTAATGTATCTTAGATGCCTTTGAGATTTTCCCTTATGATGACTGCCCTTGTGGTGCCATGGCGATTCCTCTGGGTCTCTATATATTGGACTTTTATAACTGTATGCATGTATGTATGTATATATGTATCTTCATCAGGGATATCTCTTTTATCAGGTCACATCTCTAGGACAATGAGCTGTCAAACTCTAGGACCACATGGAAACTTTTGCTAGCAGTTCAGTAGGGACCGCCAACAATGACTTCTAACATCGCTATCCTCATATAAACATGGGAGGCCCCATCCCTCCTCACTTGTTTACCTGCAGTTGACCACTGCTGGTTGGATTTCTGTGGAAGCTGCCTACACAGTTTGTACTTTATTTCTGTTCTCTTTATAAACAAAAATTAAGGTACATTAAATGCTCGGTTGGTGCCTCCATCTCCTGGCTTCAGCTTTTTTCTACAATGCCCATGGCAGTGGCCTGGCAGACAGTTTTGGTGGGCTTTGTCTATGGCTGGGTAACCTGCACCTTCTGCCCATTGGGACAGAGCCTCCCTCCATCGTTGGATCACTGGAGTCACCTCAGGGGATTCTTTGGGATGAAGATCTTTGACTTGCTGCAGTGTGGGCCTGCCCAAGTTTCCTGCAGGCCCACTAGTCCAAGATCAAGGCTCCAGAGTGGAACTCTTCATGACAGAACAGTGGTCTGGGCCCCCCAGATCAGCTCAGCAACTGCCTCTGGGCACACTTTCCTTCAATCCTGGCCCTTTGGTTTCAGCAGGGCCCTCTCTCACAACCAATGGATACCTACCCCCTGCCATATCTCTTAGGCTGGGAGTCCGAGGCAGGTCTCTGTCACTCAGCTAAATGAGCGACCCATGGACGGTGATCCCCATGCCTCTCCTGTACCCCTCTCCCTTGCCCTCATGGGCAGCTATAGGCCTGTGGGGCTTTCTCTCTTGTCTCCCCCAGATCTGTCAGCAATGGTGCCTCTGCCTCCCCCACCATCATTTCCCCCTTGATTGCTCGGTGAAGGCTGGAGTTTCTGCTCTGACTGTGGTGCCCAGTGCCTCCTCAGTCAGTTGTTTCCTATGGCCCTTCACCAGTACAGCCAATGACATCTAGTGGTGCCGTTCCTTGCTCAGGTCTTCTTGCTTGGACCAGGCCCAGTTCTGGCTGGGCCGTGCCAATGCTGCCTAGGGCACCTCACCTGTCATTGCAGCACCCTGGGCCTATGGTACTGCCTTGGCTCCCACTCTTGCTCGTCGATGACCTACTTCACTACTCGGGGGGTTGTCTTGCTTGCTAATCCCAGGCCCTTGTTCATCCCCTCGACGGCACCCTTGAGTCAGTCCTTCCATCAAAGTGATGCCCACCCAGGCACCATATCTTTAGATCTTGATGCAGCAGGTGACTTCCACCACTGCCCAGGGGAGTCTCCAGGATTTTGACCTTGATGGCCCCAGCACAGGTACACGCTGTTTAGGGTGCATTGGTCTCTTTCACAGTATGGTCTGTCTACTCCACTGCCAACTGTCTCTGCTTGGCTCATGGACATCGGAGGCACCCCTTCCCCTTGTGGACAAAGGATGGGGGGGGGTTGGAGTCTGGGACGAGTTCCTTTTCCAGTCTGCTGCTCCCATTCAATTCCATAGGGTGCGATATGCCCTCCTTTTTTTGACCGGGTACAATGGGGGTCCGCTGCTATTGCGCTCTGCCCCTGGCATCTTGGATGCCTCAATCAGGGCTGCTGTTGGTGGTCTTGCCTCACACAATCCCCTGGCCTGGGAGGCTGGACCCTCCATTTGCCTGTTGACCCTCAGATGTCAACATTGCATGGCTCACTTTCCTTGGCCCATCCTGCTTGGGCCAGGCTTTCTTCCCTGCTTGGCCCCGTTGACGGTCTCCTTTCATATTTCCACCACTGACATTGTAGGACACAGTAAAATGTGCCTAGGCCTACACTGAGTGGGTGGAAGACATACCCAGTCACTCCTTCCTTAGGCAAGGACGTCCGCGATGATGGCTCTTCCTCTGGAGAAAGAAGAGGGGTCAGCTACTGTGAAGAGGTTGGCTCTACCTCATTGCTCCCACCAAGTTCTCTGGGGGCAAAGGACTCCTGGGAGGTCCTGCCCTCCCCCAGATAACTTAGCCCGGGGGGGGTTACTCAGACTATATCAGGGGTGCACCAGTCTCTCCTTAGCTGACCTTCCTTTTAGTGGAGCCCTCTTGGGGCATAAGACCGGCTATTCCCCCCTTTTTTTCCCTCCACCCCGAGTTGGGCGGCGGTGGTGGTGGTGGTGAGGCTGCTTCTCCCTCCACCTAGAATGGTGGGGAAGAAGTCACTACAGGTTCTTGGATCCTGACATCAGCAGACCAGGGCCATGCTCCGGAGATTCTAGGACTGACTCTAGATCTCCAAACCAGTGCTCATACCAGTGCTACTAGAAAACATATGTACTCTGTTACAGAAGAGTGCCATTGAACCAGTACCTTGTCATCAAAGTTACCAAAGTAACAAGGGCTTTTTATCTTCTTTGCCCTCGTTCCCACATTCAACAGAGAGCTGAGGCCTCTGTTGGATCTGAGGGATCTGAACTTCCACATTCAGGGCTAACAGTTTATAATGGTCACCCTACAGGGTCTACCACCACTCCTGGAAATGAGGGAACTGGTTATGACCCTTAGCTATGCAGACTGCTACTTGCCTCTCAGGGTTTGCCCCCATCGCAGGAGATACCTCAGGTTTCTGTTCCAAGGGGAACACTTCCAGTCCAGGGTATTGCCCATTGACTTGTTCTCTGTGCCATGGGCTTTTCCCACATGCTTGGCAGTAGTGGCAGTAGCTCCAGGAAGAGAGAGCCTGTACATATCTGGCTGACTGGTAGCTCCTAGCTCAGTCTGAGGAGCAACCAACCTGCACCCTAGCGTGTACTAGACAGCTGTTCCACGCATAAGGGATTCCGATCAACCTCCTTAGTTGGTCTTGACCCCTGGTCAGCGCCTTCAGTACATAGGTGCTATACTGGATACTGCCCATGGTGCGGCCTCCCTGCCCCAGGACAGGGTGGTACGCCTGCTAGCCCAAGCCTGGCTGCTTTACAGCAGTTGGTTTGTCACAGCCTGGACATTTCTGTGGCTGCTGGGCCTGATGGCTGCAGCCATTGTCACAGTTGCTCAGGTGAGGCTGTACATGCAGATCCCTCCATGGACTTTAAAGAATCCAATGAGATCAATGCACGACGATCTAGAACAGAAAGTTCTAGTCACTTTTCCAGTAGAGATGGTGCTTTGGTGGTGGATGGAACCCAACAATTTCCTCACAGGAGTTCTGTTCCTGATCGCTTCCCCTCATAAGATCCACACCGTGGATGCTTCGGGGATGGGCTGGATGGGCTCACCTGGGCCCTCGTCAAACCCAGGGTACTTGGCTCGCAGTGGAGACTTCCCTCCACATAAATGTCCTAGAGATGGGGGCCATCCGATATGGCCTGCAAGCTTTCCAGCACTACCTGTCCCCAGGCCTCTGCTAGTGCAGATGGACAACACCAGTGTAGTGTAGTGTAATATGACAACAAGCTAGGGGGGACCCATTCTTACCCCCCTGTGCAGAGAGGTGATGAGGGTTTGGAACTGGTCTCTAGAACATGGTCTAGAACTGATGGCAGTCCATGTTCCAGGCACCCATAATGTCTTGGCAGACAGACTAAGTGGATCACAGTCCAGGATGCAGGAGTGGGAACTGCTAACCTTGGTCATAGAAGACCTGTTCGACAGGTGGGGTCATCCAGAGTTGGACTTTTTTGCGTCTCCACTCAACACAAAACTGCCACCTTTCTGCTTACTTCCTCCAGGGCCTAGAGGGCCTGGAGTTTTCTGGTGAGACACGTTGTCCCTGTCTTGGAAAGGGAGGTTCTGCAATTCCTTCTTTCCCTTCCTGTTTATTCAGAGGGTGCAGATCAAGCTTCAGATGGAAGGAGCGATTATGATCCTCGTTGTTCCCTTCTGGCCTCATCAGATCTGGTTCCCCTTACTGCAACACTTGGTGGTAGAACCTCCAGTACCCTTGCCCCTGTGCAAGGCTTGCTCTCCCTGGCTCTGGGCATCCTGGTCTAGCCAGACTTCAAATCACTACACCTCCATGCCTGGTTCCTAAGGACATAGTCATGGCTAGATCTGGAGTATCCCAAAAGGTGGCTGATGTCCTGGTGGCTGCTAGGAAGCCTTCCACAAAGGCCACCTATTCAATGGAGAGGAAGCCCTTTGCTCTGTGAGTGGTTTCCCATCCTTGGGATTCCTTTACTTGACCAGTAAATCAGATTCTGGAGTCCTTGCTATCCCTCTCAGATTCTGGCCAGCAATACTCCTCCATTGAAATGCACTTGGCTGCTATTTCAGCCTTCCTTGTGGTCATTGATGGCTGTACAGTGGCACAACTGGAGGTGTCCCATACATTTTTGAGAAGCATTCTTCATCTGAAACCTCCCATATGCAATCCAGTCCCACCTTGGGACTCACATTTCATGTTAGGGAAACTTATTTTGGCTCTTTTTGAGCCAACTGTGACATGCAAGCTATGCTTTCTGCCATGGAAAATGTTATTTTTTGTTGTTTTTACTTCTGCTTGAAAGATTTCTGAGCTTCAGACTCTGATGTGAGTCTCCTTATTTGGTTTTCCACAAAGACAGAGTGTCTTTGAGTACCGTCCCTAAGTTTTTGCCAACGGTGGGGTCTAATTTTACCTTGACTCAAACCATCCACCTGGCTCTGCATTATCCAGAGCATGCCAATCCAGAGAAAGCATTGCTCTGTACTTTAAATGTACATAGAATACTCCGTCATTATGCGCATTGCATGTGGGACTGCAAGAAGTCCTCATAGTTGTTTGTTTCTTTTGCACCTGGGAAAAAGGGTTTACCAGTTTCTAAACAGTGCCTGTCTAAATGGGTGGCCAACTGTATTACTTCCCGTTATAGGAAGTATGGTAAGGAACTTCCTGGGTTTGTGCATTGCTGCTCCACCAGAGGCATGGTACTTCTGTTGTCTATTTCAGGCATGTGTCAGCTGCTGAAATCTGTGCCGCTGCCACTTGGAGTACTGTCCACACTTTCACTAATCACTACAGTCAGGACATTGCCTCTACAGAATGAGCAGGGTTTGACCTGGCTGTGCTTCATGGCCTCCTTTCCTAGGCTTCTAGCCCTCCAGCCACCCAGGCTGTCTCTCTATCAGTACTGCTTGGGACTCGTTCTAGAGGTGTGGCTTGATGAAAGAGATATCCCCGATGAAGATAGTAAAGTTATGTAAGAACTTACCGTAACAGTAGATTTTCAAGGGAATCTCTTTCATAACGTCATGCCGACCCACCCTCTGTCCCCTGTGAATATAGTGCCTTATTTAACTCTATCAACTTCTGCCTGGATACTTCTATGGGAAGGTCCTCTGGCTGCTTGCAGACAAGCATGATAGCTCAAGTCTTTTGCCTTCTCCTGGGTTCCCTGAGAGGGCCCCTGGCGCATGCCCCTTCTTGGGACTTTCCAGCTATACAGGAGTTATTTTCTTTTTTCCCTGGGTCTTCTCTCCTGTTCTCTGCCTTGTCTGATGGGCAGCTCTCTTGTTTGGCTCTTTCTCTGGGAGATGTCGAGCCTTCCTTGCCTGTAATGACCCTTGCCTGGCTCTTTCTTGGCTGATCCATGTAGCTGGCCTCGCTTCATCTTTCTTGACTCCTTAGAGAATGGCCCTCTCCATCCGCTTCCTCTCAGGACCTGAGGGCATACTAGAGATTCCTGCTCACTTTAAGAACTTTAAGAACTTTTCATCTCTCTCTCCTACTTTGCCAGTTGGGCAGAACCATTTTCTCTCTCTCTCTCTCTCCTGGTTCCTTATATGGAGATCTTCTGAGCATGGTCTCTGGCAAAGAACTGAGGAGGGATGGGGCCACCCATGCTTATATGGGGATGGTAATTTCAGACATCACTGTGGGTGGCCCCTACTGAACTGCTAGCAAATGTTTCCATGTTGTCCTAGAGCCCGACGGCTCATTATCCTAGAGGTGTGACCTGACAAGAAGATTCCCTCAAAGATCTACTGTTATGGTAAGTTCTTACGTAATGTTACTTTTCTAATTGTTTCCATTAGGAAGAATAGCCATTCTAGAGGTATCCTGTTTTCTTTAAGAAACTGTTTGGAATTAATGATTCTAGCTGTTTTATTATACACAGAGACACAAAAAGCTTCATTTAACATTCTATATTTGCTCAGTTACACGTTCATGATATTTGTTCCTTAGAGGAAAGGTGCAAGATGGCAGGTTTTGCTTTTTTTACATAAAAGCCCCGTACCTTATGCTGGTGATAGACTCAGCAGACAGAAAAGGATGTTTTTCTTGTAATCCATTTAGAGAATGAAGGGATCAAAAACTGGGCCAAGCAGACGGCCATCTGATCACTTCAAGGTCCTGGGCCACCAGTTCCACCCTGCACTCAGATGTTTTGTGATGTCTAACCAGGGAGAGCATGGAGGCGTGCCCTATACAAGTCTATGGGGGCTATTTTTTAAAGCTGTTTTATATGCATTTAAGTAACTTTTGACAAAATGAAAGCCACTGCTCAACTGATAGGGCCCTCCTCTCCCCAACCTTGAGTACTCAATGCAAAAAAAAAAGAAAACAGAGGCCAGGTGCAGGGAACACACGTAAGTAACCCATCCTCCTTATACTACCGACAGCCTTTCCCATTAGTGCTTTAGCTCTCTCCTGAAACATCATGCCCTACAGGCTGCTGCCTCAGAGAGTCTTCTGTGTTTTCTAAATCATCCTGCTTTTTTAAAAAATTGCCTCAGCCATCCTGCACAGCAGAAGCCCCTTGGCTAGTGTGCCATAAGCCTGCAGGCCTAGAGTCTTGTGTGTTTTCAGAATAATCTTGATGTTAAAAAAATGTTGTCTCAGCCATTCTGCAAAGCAGAAGCCCCTGGCTAGCATGCTGTAAGCCTGCAGGGTTCGCCAGCCACACTGACTCAAAAATTTCATTTTGAACTCAAACAGCCTTGTGTGTTATCAAAACTGTCCAGCTATTTTAAAAAAAATGGTCTCAGTTATCCTGCAAAACAGAAGCCCCTTGCCTGGCATGCAGTAAGCCTACTGGGCAATCCAGCCACATAGGCCAAAACATTTCATTTTGAACTCAAAGAGTCTTGTGTGTTTCAAAATCATCCTACTGTTTCAAACATTTTGCCTCAGCCATCCTGCAAAGCAGAAGGCCTATGTCTAGCATACATAAGCCATCTGGACTGCTTTGGCAAAAAAACTTAATATTGAACTCAGGAGCCTTTTTAGTTTTCAAAATAATTCTACTATTTACAAAATTGTGTGTCAACCCCCTGCAATGCACAAGATTCTTGGTTAGCACGCCATAAGCCTGCTGGGCTTGCCAGCCACTTTGGCTACAAAATTTCATTAACTCAGTCTTTTTTTCTTTGCCTTGGTTAGTCACTTTTTACAAAAAAAATGGACAGAAGTGAGAAGCTGAAAGGGTAATGGGGTAGTTATTGGAAAACTTGCCAATAAAAGGCAAAAGAAAGCAGCACATTGCTAAATCAACTAATGCTATAAGCACTAGCAGTCACACCATAACAGTGCCACAGCTAAACTGTCTTTTTCAGACACAATTAATTGCCAGTGTGTGAGCGACACTAGAAGCTGCACATTCAAAGTGATCCACTCTCTGGCACATCAAGCTATGGAAATACGAAGAGAAGATTAGGTTCTTTCTGTGCCCTGTAAGAGAAGTAAGGGAACAAAGTTGTAAAAGCACTGTTATTTAACCCCCACCCTAAAAAACAAGGTCATTAGGGGTGTCACCTGCAGAAGCACTGAAAGGATAACTACAGTACATATGCTTTCAATGTTCCACTATCCTAATCATCTTTTTTTTTTTTTTTTTTTCAAATTCTAGTTGTGCTCCTTCAGCTGAGGCATCTCTCAGGTGCCTTCTCGACACAGGCCCGCCACTCCCCATGAGACCCCTCCCAGTGGTCCCTCCTACAGAGACTTTCCAGCCCCCTGTATCACCCCCTGTGGGAGGGCCCTCCACTCCTTGGTGGTGTCTTTCTGTGATTAGAGAGTCCATCCCTGCAGGTTGTGGCCGGGGACCACTGGAGCGGTAGTCCGGTGTTGGGGATGTGTGGCCTGGTCCCTGAGGCCCTCATCACCTCCTCAGTCCTCCGATGATTTTCCTTGTGGTGTTGTGCCGCTTGGAGCATGGACATGCAATTACATCTGTGGCCCCAAAGCTGATGCCTGCCGACGCTCTGACCCCAGCATCTGCTAGTGCATGCATGTTCCGATGCTGTCCCCAGCTGCCGCCAGGAGCCGCAGGGGAGTGGCACTATTCCTGAATCCCTCCCCAGGAAGGAAGAGCAGTCCTCTGGATGCATGATCCCTTCCCTCCCCTGCTGACCCCCGGCGGCCCGGATCCGTTCCTGAACCAGGGTCGCCAGCATGGTGTGAGGTGTGGCGTCCAGTGCCTCAACCCTCAGCACCACTGGGCTGGCTATCCCAATCATCTTATAAGTCAGACTACATCATGGGCCATAATAGCAGTGGTAGCAACTTTGTGCCCAATGAGCTTTAGCCTGAGTCATCTGACTCTGATACTGATGTGGTATGGTATGAAAGTCCCATCAAGTTCAAGTTTATTTCAGGAAAAAACTCCATTGAGCAAGCTCATTCACAAGGAGGTCCTGGTAGACAACAATACAAATATAGTAACCTACAGCATAATATACAAACACTGTTACATGGCAAGAGCATACATCACAGTATAATGAAGGGTACAGTCAGGTACATGTCATTAAAACAAGAATCCCTAAAAGAAACAATTTATGCAGAACATTAAACAGAATAGAGCGAGGGAAAAAAGAACAAAAGAGGGGGGAATCAGAGGTAAATTGAAGAACTACATGATAGTTGCTTGACTGGGCTCTGACAAGAAGAGAGCTGACCATTGCATCAAAGCCAGGATTCTTGGGCCAGCCTGCTGGCACAGAGGCAGGGCATCCATCTGCAATGCTGATGACTCAGGTTCAGAAACAGACTTGGGGCATCAGAAGGACGGCCGGGGGGAGAAAGATTGAGCATCCTAAACACTCCTCTCCTTCTCCAGGGTGGAGTGGGGTAGAGTGTCCGGCACACAATGGACCCCTGGCTGAGCCCGGGGGGATCCATTGTGCCGTGCTGTTACCAGAGGGGGCAGGGTGGACGTGGGTCATCATTGCATATCCATGCCCCCAGATACTGCCACATTCACTAAACAATCCTGGCCCCTGAGCATGATGCCCAGTTCTGTCACCACTCCCACTGCCTACAGTGTCCACCGGGGGTGTCCTGCTCCCATGGCCCCACCCTGGGGGGTAAGCCAGGGCACGTTACCATGGACCTTTGGGAGGTGGCACCTGCCCGGCATCTCCACCCTGAAGGGTAAGCCTGGGCATGGGGGAGTGGCACGGGCATGGGCTGAGCTTCCCTTCGAGGAGAATGGGGGGGCCAGACTACAAAACAAAAAGGCAGGATTCTTTAAGGGTATTGTGGGCAGAACAGGAAGAGAGGAAGGGGGGGGGAGTTCATGGGCACTGAGATCTAATTACTAAGTGCATCTGAGTAAGGTGGGAAGAGTGCTAGCCATTGTGACAATGGCAAGTTTCTTTGATGGTTTTGGTAGCCAGAGATTTGAAGCAGTTCATAGAGACATGATTGGGAAGTCTGAGCGCAGACTGGATTTTATTCCTGACTGATGGGATAGCAAAGCTGATGGCACGTCTACCATGAGTAGTGCATACTCTGGGCACATCCAGAAGGATGAGGTTGAAGTTCCTTAAAGAGTAATTACTTTTTGTCCTATGAATGAGGGAGCAAACATACTGAGGCAGTTTGTTTCACAAGATTTTCTGTGTCCAAGAGCCAATGTGGAGCATCCTTCTCGTGGTAAGGGACATCCAGCCTACTATGAGAAAAACAAAGGGTGCTGCACTGCAAAGCTGGGCAGGATGCGACTGGGGGCTTGCCAGCCCAAAAGCGAAGACCAAAAACGTACCTTACACTTGCACTCCAGGGCCAGGAGAATGTTTGGTTCTCCAGTGAAGTACTTGCATGTATAAAGATGAGAAGTATCCACTGAAATGCGTTCAAAATGTCTTTCATTACAGACAACACTTTAAGGCACAGCAGGTATATCTGCTACCAGGTACCCCTAAGCCTGCTGCCTGGTAGCGATCACAGTGATGCATCCTGTAAGGTAAATTTGTAATAAAGTGCAGGGCACAGTGGAAAAGTATGTCAGGTTTATGCAATTTGGTTGTGGGGCTACAGTTGTATATAATATCCCCATAATCTAGCAGTGGGAGGAAGGTGGCTTGCACCAGTCTACATCTTATGTCCACTGTGAAGAGGGATTTATTCCTATAAAAAAACCCTAACCTCATTTTTAATTTTGTTGCAAGGCAATCTAAGTGAGTGCTGAATGTCAATTTGCTGTCAATCCAAATACACAGATACCCAGAAATCCTGGAGATAGGCCATCGGGGGAAGGGGACAAAATGGAGGTGGCAAGGATGATATTCCTGTCTCTTCTGCTGACACTGTTCTTTTACATGAGGAGGAAGGTGTAGCTGATAATAGTACAACTGAAGAAAGCACTGCAAACAATAGTTTTCTATGCCAGGAAGTAAAACTAATAAGGCCACTTCCAGGATATTGAACCATAACCCCCCTGTAAAAGCACAGGGATTCTTAAGCAGTCTAATTTTTGCCTATACATACATACAAGGGTTAATGCTCTATCCCCTGTTCAGAAATATAAATACTTGTTTCCTGCTCTATCAGCTCCAGCAACAGGGAGCTGTCAGTTTTCTGAATACATCCTGTACTCATTGACTCCTAGAGTCTCCTTGGCTTTTCTCGTTGCCCACCCTCCCTGGGTATAAGTATGAGACCTTGGTCATGCCAACAGAGAGTTCAATTCCAAAGTGTTCTCAGGTTTCAGAGCTTGGGGAGTGTGATAGAAATGGTATGGAAAGAGTTAATGGTTTGGATTCTCTAGCTGGTGTTTTTTTAGCAGGTTGGAAAAAAAACACAGACAGGCTAAAGTCCACTGTCCAGCAGCATCCACAAGCTGGAATTTTCAGTCCTCCCTAGCTACTAGATAAGAGCTGGGTCATAAATCTCGAGTGGACATCTGCACACACACAGACCTGTAGACACATACACAGGGCAGTTGGAACGGATTGGGTCATTCAAATATAAACTGAAGGTTTAAAAGGGAATATAATTGGTCACTGATGAGTGTTCAGTCTGATTGGGACAATTAAATACATACATGTTAGATGGCTGGTGCATTCAAAGGTGGAATAGGCATTACCTATTCCCAGGAGAATAAATAAGAGGCTGAAAGTCAATGAAGGGGCTCTCTTTTGCTTTGGAAGCTGGGAGGGAAAACATTAGTTTGGAGCCTACCCTTGTGGCTATGTCCATGGGAGCTGGCAGTTAGAATAGGGTCCAGTGTCTCTTAGAAGGACAGGAAAGGGTAAGTTTAGTGCTAGCGTATTTCAGTAATAGCCTTCTTCTTTTGCCATCTGTTATTTAAAAACATTTGTTTATTTTTCCTGTATGAGTGTTATTCTCTTGTGTTGTAAATATATATCCTGTAACTGCTCGGTGCACTTTTGTTAAGAAAAAAGCTATTTATTTGCTCAACAGTTGTGACTGTGATGTCATTTTTCTAAGGTAACATTTGGTTTCCACTGGCTGAGGTAAACTCTGTGTAGCATCCGCCACCCGAGAGAGACACGCTACTAGACTTTAACTTGTGCAATTGCATGTTTAATTATTCAAGTTTGTAAGCTTGAAGGTTGGTGCTAGACGACTCCAGCTGGTGGCAGTAAATACCCGAGGACAGACACCTCTCTAAAAGCTGTTTCAGCCCAGAGGGAGAGGTGGGTTGTCACAGGGAGTCCAGGCACCCATGAGGTGCATGCTTTGGCTGTGACCAGCTGGAGAGGACTTATGCTCATGGCATGGGATCATGGCAGAGTCCCAGGCCCAGTGTGGTGCTGGCTTTCTCCAGCTGGGTCTCCAGAGGCTCAGATCCTGAACACAGTCCAGGGTGGGACAGCGAGGGCTTGTTGGCAGTCCACCCTCAAGGAAGTCTGCCTCATGGTGATCACAGCAAACATCTTGGGGTTCAAAATGAAACATGAAGCTTTTCAGTCAACTGACCTGATTCCCAATGGGGAGTGTGTATGACCCAAGCTGCATGTGGAGGACCAGAGAGGTGGTGCTGAGACATTGAGACCTGAGGAAGGGGTAAGATGAAGTGAGCCCTGTTAATCCTTGTTTCTGCTATAGAAGTGGCGCTGAGACACCAAGACACAAGGCAGGGGTAAGATGCAGTGAGAGCTGTTTCTACCTCATTCTGCTTGGTGCCCAGACCTGAGTGCCATCTATTGTTAGCTAAGAGGGTATATCCCTCATCCTCTGTTAATGAGGCTTAGGGTAGCTGTTTGCTAATTGTACTATTGGGGCATGGGTATATGCTGCATTAATCCTGATTCTCTGCAAGGGAACAGAGTCCAACTGTAAAAAGTTTTATTACTGCTAAATCCAGTTCACACTGCTAATGGGCTCGGGAGCTTTAAATAATGATTTCTGGGCTTTCAGTGAGGGTATCAGTCAGGGCTCCAGCTGTGTAATTCCTCCAGTAACCCGGATCAGTGCATGCTTAGTGTAAATAAATAAACTTTGCAAGGTATCAGCATGTCTCAGTTGGTAGCACATCTGCCTCTGGGCCAGAAGGTTGTGGGTTCTAGTCCCACTCTGGGATTGGGCGTATACCAAACAAACACTGCCAGCCACATGCTGTACAAGAGGGGTGCTGTACTGAAGGAGTGTGCTGTACTTCAGATGAGATATCAAACTGAGGTCCCATCTACCCATCCCTGGTGGGTATACAGGTGGAAGTGAAGGAACCGAAGGAACTTTTCACAAGAGTAGGGGCATTTTTATTGAAGGAATGATAGCCATCATCATACATTACAATGAAATCTTAGGCAGTGCCAGACCATCAGCTCAGTGGTTGGATTTCCACTCATGACACTGGCAACCCGGGTTTGGGAACGGACCCGGGTCATTGGAGGGTCGGTCAGGGGGAGAAGGATGGAGCTTCCCAAGGACTACTCTCCTTCTCTGGGGGGAGGTCAGGGTAAATGTCTGGTGCTCTACTGACCCTGGCAGAGGCCAGGGGTACTGCAGCAGCCGGCATTAGAGTGTAAACTGGGGGGGAAGGGGCCAGGGCAAATGCTGGTCATGATTGCACATTCCTGCCTCCCAGATACAGCACACAAAAAAAACACTTCCTGACAACAACCCCAGATGACACCTGCCCTGACCTTCATCTGCCTCTAGGACTGGCCCTCGGACCTAGTCCCATTGTGCAGCCCTGTTAAGGGGACCAGCACCACAACCTCACCCTGGGGGGGGGCAAGCCAGGTGGTATCTGAGGGTTGCGGTCTCATGTGGAGGTGGAGGAAGGGGTCCATGACCAGGCAGAGGTGCCGGGTCATTGACAGATGGGGCAAAAAGCATAATAAATAAAAAAAAAATCTTAGGCAGTAAAAGGAAACATAGGACATACAATATACATCACAATGTATCTTTTACCCTTTCTACATTAATTCATATTGTATTCCCCACATGGTACCTTCGGCTCCTATTAATCAAGCTGTGTAATTCCCTGACAACGTGATTGGAATTTGTCCTTATGTATCCAAATTGATTCATTATCTCTAATATGCCTTATTTCCTTTCTCATAAATTGTATTAATGCTTTAAATAGGGTTACCACCTGTCCTGATTTTTGCAGGACAGTCCTGATTTGGGCAGCTGTGTAATGCAAAAAACATGAAAAATACTGCATGTCATGATTTTATAGCAGAAAAAATATTTTCTAACTTTCCACTAAATGTTGCAGAAAACTACAATACCTTAACTAAAATACATTAAAATGATAAGAAACAATTGAAGCAACTAAGAAACTACAATACTTAGCCTTAATTCTGATTATATAGAGAAAACGAGTCTGTTGCATTGGTTGAGGTTAGGTACTGTCCTGCGAAAAATCATGTTTCAGTAAGAAATGTCCCACAATGGGCTTCTGAAAAGGTGGTAACTCTAACTTTAAATGATACATCCTTTTTCTGAAAAACACACTGACATCTATTTTGCCAAATACACCATTTCATGCATGCAAATATGACTAGTGTGGTACTTGTGTCCCATTTAGTCCAAATGTTTCCAAGGTCTGTAAGAGATACTTTGAAATGTTGGTGCATTCCATTTAATTGCCAGTAATGGCCACAAGGGGCAATGTATGAACACTCCAAAAAAAATAGATGGTCCATTGTTTCAGTTTCCTGCGAGCAATCCAGTCTGACACATCTTCTTTGCTCCATACTTTTATGTTTAACATTGCCTTTTACATTAAACTTATCATGTACAAACAGCCACATCATATGCCACATTTTTTTCCAGGATCCTTTGATCCAGTAATTGTTTAACAATAGCACTATCAGACATATCATATTGTTAATCAAACACCATTGTACTGTAAAAATGTTCTCCCATGATTATTTTATATAATAATTTCCTGGTGTTGTTCTTAGCTGTTGCTATGGTTACATTCCACATCTTTATTTTTCTGAAAATAATTCTGCACATAACTAATATTTATAAAACCCTGACCTTTAACTTGCCACAATTTCTTCTGTTCCCAAAGACCTATTAAATTGTCATAAAGTCTTCTAAATAATTCCATGCTTATATTTGTTTGGGGACAAAAATAACAGTCAAAGATTATAACTAAAGAAAATACAGTTAAAAAAAACCCTAACAGATTTGCCATTTCTATGCTTCCCTCCTCAACTGAGTGATATGCAACACCTCTTTTAATGGCATTTAGTCTACTACCCACATTAACCTAAAAAACACACTGTATAAAGTTGCTTCCATCTTCTTTTGCAGGGAAACACAGAGCTTTTTATAAGAAAATGGGGATCCAAATGTTTTGATCATTAAAATTCTTTTTTTTTTGTATCCTATGTTTTTTGAAAATTACACAATATAACACACTATCAGACAAACAAATAACAGGATAATAGAAATCATCCAACACAATTAAAAAGCAATCCATACAAACCAGACATGTCCATTCAATTTTGATCTGTGTGCACCATAAACATACATGGGAAACATTAAAACATATCATTGATTTGCTTGACTATACTTTAATATATCTGTTTTTTATGAAATGATTTAATTTATGAACATTATCTCTTCCATTATGCAGTAGCTAGACATTTAAATTATGTCACATATGAACTGAATTTATCTTTACCAATAGGAAACAGTCTCAAATAATAGACAGTCCCTAGATAGTAGTTAGTGAGGCGCAGTACAACCAAAACCAACAATAACTAGGAAATATAAAATAAAATTAATTCTGCTCAATATTTACTTATAGTTATAGACCATTTAATTTCAGATTTTCTTTGAGGCCCTTACTGCAAAAGTTCTCCTATGTTTCCCGCTCTCATGGCAATACTGCTAATGACAGTCGAGACAGCCTTTCAAAAGGGATCTGTTTGTTTAGACATCACTCATTGGTTCCATCTATTTACTTACATTTCAGCTACATCCAGTTTCGGTTTCCGGTTATAATTTGCCATGTCCATAAACCCAAACCAGCTACCTCCGATTTTTATCTGTTGCACAGCTTATCCCATTTACTGTATCTACTGTATTACCTGTATGTTTTTCTAAGAACACTTCAGCGCTTTTTTTGTATATTTACATAGAGCCGACATTCCTGAAAACTGTTCAGAGTGTGTCAGAGTTTTCACACCTGATTGAGTGACCCGTACCAGTAAGTATACAGCATCTGCATAGGAAACCATTTTGTACTGCAGAGAGAAAGAATAAATTTACCTTATTCTCTTGTATCCATTGATTTCTAGAATACCAGGAATACAATTTTAGAATAGCAGGGTTTTGTAGGTCTTAAAAAGTAAATGCTGATTCGGATAATAAGATATGATACAAGTACAATAGATATTTATATTTTTTAATATATTATATTTATGTAAGTTTAAGGTAGTAAGGGAGGTGTTGGAAGTACTCCATACATTTTTACGTTCGCTTGCACGCATGTGCAAGGAACGTCTTGGGAGAATGGGACACTTTGAAGGTGTGCCTGGCCTGTGCAATCCCCTGCTCCATTGAGCAGGTGTGGGCGGTCCTGCACCAATCGCTGCGGTGGTTGTATGACAGCGGTGGTCTCTCTTCAAAGTTAGTAAAACCACCGCTGTGTGCTTGCAGCATCACACCCTCCAAATCTTGCTGCCACCGGGGAGCCCACCCCAGCGTATCAAACGTCCATGCTGTTCGCCGACGGGGTGCCCAATCCCCATCGGCTCCACCTCCCCAAACAGTTTCCTTGCTGCCACGCTGGGAGCTCACCCAGCGTGGCAATGTCCCATGTCGTCTGCCGACGGGGTGCCCAACTCGCCGGCTCCACGGCCCCCAGCCATCCTTCTGCCATATGCTGGGAACCCACCCCAGTGTGGCAAATGTCTCGCATCATCAATTATAGAAAAAACCTGTAAATTAAAATGGTCCCACGCAGTCTCCCCGCCCCTCCCACAATCCGCACTCCACCCACTGCACACCCTGCTTTCCCACACCCCCACCCTATACTTACTCTCGAGCTCAGCACGACGATCTTGGTGGACCGGAACATGTCTGCACTCTTCAAAGCCGACCGCGAACTGAGGAAATGCCGGTAAGCTGTATAATGGGCTAGATGGGGTTTTTTCAACTTTGTTGCATATCTTAGGCATTTTTTGGAATTTTTGCACCAAATTTCAACATGTGTATTTTGGAACCCCTTCTCATGAATTCTGTCACTGTCATGGCATTATTCGGGCCCGAAGGGTGATTTCGCAGTCACTGTGCGAAATCACCTTTTGGGTCTGGATAATGAAACGACAGTGCCAGCTGCTCATAAGGTGGGCTCAAAGCCTATTTTGAAAATTTGGTGCAAAAATTCTAAAATGACCGTTTTATTGAGGCGGCGCTATGCAGTTCCTACTTAGGCTCGTAAGTTCACAAAATTTCAATATTTTCACTCCAGATTTTCAACATTGCCATTTTACCACACCTTCTTATGAGTAGTACAGCTGTAATTTTTCACATCTCACCCAAAACGTGTTTCCTCCCATGTAGTGCACAATGGCGCAGTCGGTGTGCAAAATCAATGTATGGGACACATTAAGAAAATCACAGTGACACTGTTCATGAGCAGAGGTCTTAAAATGGCTATGTTGAAAATTTGGTGAAAAAATTCCTTAAAATGACTGTTTTACGAGCGTGCATTGCGCAGTTCCTACGCACGCTCGTAAGTTCACGAATTTTCAATATTTGCACTCCAATGACTTCCAAATACCTAAACAGCACATAGAATCAAACAACATTCAGCATTGACAAATGCTTGTACTTCTTTGTCACTGATTTTTTTAGGCCATGTCCAAGTGCCAAATACCACTGCAAATACCTGCAAGCGAACGTTTGGCACTGACAAATGCTTGTGTTTCTAGTGGTGAGTAATTAATTCCACCAGTTGTTATTCTCTAAGTTCTCAAGGTTTTTTTTTTTTCTCACATCTCTAACTGTTGTATAAACTGATTACCTGACAACATCAGGGTTGTATTTGGGATACTTGAATCATATACTGTCAACATGTCTTATCCAGTAAGCCTGTAACAGCTAGTTGGTAATAGATTCACCCCATCTGAGTGGTGAGTACAATCTAAACTAAGTGATATTAAATAAGATTTTCTGTCACCAATACAGTTTCTTATAGGATGTGGTTCAAGTGTGAGGGGCTCAGTTGTGGGGACTGTGGGGCACTCTTCTTCAGTAAGGTGGTCTGGAGGAGGGGATACTGCCCTTTCCAGAGGACCATAGCAGAGCTCCATGCTCAGACAGTAGTAGCAACAAGGGTAGAGATAGCTCAGCTGCACACTCAACTCAGCAGGAACTCACCCCCTTCACCCCCACTACCCCAGAGACCCACTGGTCCAGAGGGGGTGGAAGGTGGTGTGGGGGAGGGGCAGCCATAAAGAGGTTGTCCAGCCCAGTACCATCAGGACAGTGAATCACTTCACACCCCTGGAGGAGGAGGTTTATGCTCCAGACTCCACCAGGGGGTACTCTGGGTCAGTTGAGGTGAAAAGGCAGGACATCACGTTGGCTCCCAAGGGGAGCAAGGTTAACAGAAAGGTCCTAGTGGTCAGGGACTCCATGATCAGGGGGATAGATAGGGTGACAGGGAGGGGTCAGATGGGGGGGTTGGTCCGATGCCTACCTGGAGCATCAGTCAACCAGGATTAAGACAGAATGGGGAGGATACTAGAGGGGGAGAGATCTGAGGGTGCCGATACACCTGGTTACCAATAATCTGGCAACCCGGTCAGTAAAGAGGGAGAAGCAGAGCTTCCAGAGACTGAGGCACAGACTGGCGGTACACTCAGTATCCCTGGCCTTTTCTATGGTCCTGCCTGTGTGGAGCAAGGAGGAGAGGCAGGAAAGAATTAGGAGTAATGAAATACAGGAGCTTAGCAATTGGCTTATAGTGTGGTGTTGGGACATGGGGTACCACTTTGTCAGTGATTGGGGGGATTTCCAGAACAGGAAACTCTTCAAGGGTGATGGACTTCACCTGACAAGAGAGGAGTCTAGCACACTAGGGCAGAAGTTTGTCACCTACATTAAATGTTTAAACTGAATGTGGGGGAGTCCAGGTCTAGGGGATCCATAGTGGATTGTGAGCAGCAGGGGATCCTAGATAGAACTCCCCCACATCCAGGGGACAGCACCTGTAAAGAGGGTACAGGGAACACAGTAGGGTTTACAGGATGCAGGGGTAGAATACCAGTGAGGAGGAAAGTAAATGGTATAAGCACAAACAAGGGGAGAACAATGCAAAATCAAAAGGACAGTAGCAGAGTGAGAGCAGGGGTCAAATGGAGGGGGGTATGCCTTAACAGGAGGAGTCTAGGCAGCAAACTCAGTGAGCTCCAGCTACTGATGGCAGACACCACTGAAGTGGACCTGGTGGCCATCACAGAAATGTGGGTCACAGTTAAAAATGACTGGGAGATGATGGTCCCTGGGTATTCACTGTTCAGGAGGGCTAGAAGAACTGGTGGGTGTGAGGAGTGGTCCTTTTTGTCAAGGAGATCATTGAAGTGGCTGAAGATGGAACTATTAGAGGTAGTAGTGAGGAGGCTGAGTCAGTATGGGTGCGACTCACAGCAGACTTAGGCAGGAAAGTGCACTTATGGATTATCTACAGGCCTCCAGGGAAAGGGGAGAAAAGTGAAAGAGAGCTTGAGGAGGAACTTAAAAGAGGGGCAGCAAAGGGGGAAGTAATGGTGGTGGGTAAACTGAACCTGCGTGAGTTTGAGTGGGAGGTCAAGAGTGCCAGGAGTCAGACATTACTGAACACCTTCCAAGACTGTCAGCTGGTGCACCTTGTTAAGGAACTTACCAGACAGAGCGCAATCCTCGATGTGGTGCTCACCAACTCAGAGATGGTGGGTGCTGTGAGAGCAGAGGAGCCACTAGAGAACAGCAACCACAACTCTGTGTGGTTTGAATTGCCCCTCGGGGCTGGCAACTCACAATCAAGAACCAAAGTCCTTGACTTTAGAAGGGCGAACTTCGACAGGTTGAGGGAACTGGTCAGGGATAAGTTAGCAGGGGTGAAGGACATAAGGGTGGTAGAGGAGAGATGGGAAGCAATAAAGGGAGCCACCCTCAAGGCATCAAAGGTAAGCATAAGAACAGTATCTTAAAAGACAGGTTTAAGAGACCACTATGCTTCTCAGCTAGGGTCAGGGAAGGGGTTAGGGCCAAAAAGAAGGCCTTCTATAAATACAAGGAAAAGTAGGGGGAGGCAAATAGGGAGGAATATCTACAGAAAAATAGGGAGGCAAAGAGGGTTATCAGGGAAGTGAAAGCAGACACAGAGCTGGGTATCATGGAGGGGATCAAGAATGGAAAAAAATCATGTTTTTAGATGTAGCAGTAAACAAGCATTTGTCAATGCCGAATGTTGCTTGCTTCTATGTGCTGTTTAGGTATTTGGAAGTCATCGGAGTGCAAATATTGAAAATTTGCGGACTTACGAGTGTGCTTAAGAACCGCGCAACGCACGCTCGTAAAACAGTCATTTTTAGGAATTTCACCAAATTTTCAACATAGCCATTTTAAGACCTCTGCTCATGAACAGTGTCACTGTGATTTTGTTAATGTGTCCCATACATTGAGTTTGCACACCGACTGCACCATTGTGCGCTACATGGGTGGAAACATGTTTTGGGCAGGATGTCAAAAATGACAGCTGTACTGCTCATAAGGAGGTGTGTTAAAATGGCAGTGTTGAAAATCTGGAGTGAAAATATTGAAAATTTGCGAACTTACGAGCCTGCGTAGGAACTGCGCAACGCACGCTCGTACAACAGTCATTTTTAGGAATTTTTTCACCAAATTTTAACATAGCCATTTTAAGACCTCTGTTCATGAACAGTGTCACTGTGGTTTTCTTTAATTTGTCCCGATATTGATTTCGCACATCGACCGCGCCCATTCTGCTCCCATGGGCGGAAACACATTTTGGGTGAGATGTGAAAAATGACAGCTGTACTACCTATAAGCAGGGTAAAATGGCAATGTTGAAAATCTGGAGTGAAAATATTGAAATTTCACGAACTTCACGAGCCTGCGTGAGAACTGCGCAACGACGCCAGAAGATAAAGTCATTTTGATTTGATCACTTCACAGTTTTGGGACCCTTCGAATGATGTCACTGTCATGGTGGTGGTTTGGCCAGAAGGGTGATTTCGTAGTGACCGCGCAGTCACTGCACCTAAATCACCCTTCAAGGCCGACAACGCCATGACAGTGACATCATTCATGAGAAGGGGTCCCAAAACCCGATGTTGAAAATTTGGTGCAAAATTCCCAAAAATGCCTGAGATATGCAAGTTGAACCCCCATCTAGCCCATTATACAGCTTACCGGCATTTCCTCAGTTCGCGTCGGCTTGAAGAGTGCAGACGGTTCCCGGTCCACTGAAGATCGCCGCGCGGAGTCCAGAGGCATGGGGGTGAGGGGGGCATGGGGAGGCTGGGTGCACAGTGGTGGGCGCGGGTTGTGGGAGGAGGGGTCGGAGAAGTCCTGCTGGACAGTTTTTGGTTTTCAGGTGAAAATAAAAAAGACAATGGGATCGCTTGGCCACGCTGGGGTGGGCTCCCAGCATGGCACAAGTACTTTGGAATTAGCCACACGGGATTGGGCACCCCTGGCCGCAACAAAAAACCAAAACTGGCTGTTTGCCACGCTGGGTGGGCTCCAGCGTGGCACAAGCACTTTGGGTGTTTAGCCGACGGGGATTGGGCACCCCTGCCGGCTACATATGTGATTGCCATGTTGGGGTGGGCCTCAGCGTGGCACCAGCTGGGGAGGACGACAAGCTTAGCCGACGGGATTGGGCACCGCCGGTTATACAGTGCGTGCGGGAGCGCCGCGACGCCTGGGCGAGCTGCGCGCGAGCAGCGCCTTATCGCTGCTCACCAGCGTAGTTCCTTTCAACTGTGGCGTTACTGCATTTTGGAGCGCGGCTGGCAGACAGCCCAAAATACATTGGTTACAGGGGCCGCCAGCTGGCAGCCCAGTGCCTGAATTGAGGAGGAGGTGACACACCTCCAAAATCTCCGTTCATGGCACTATGTTTCTTGCACATGCGTGCAAGCAACATAAAAAGAGAAAAGGGGGGCATCACATGGCTAGTTGAGAGGGTAGAGTGATAGAGGAGGATGAGCAAAAGGCTGCCGTCTTGAATGACTACTTTTGTTCAGTATTCACTAAGGAGGACTGTGGGTCCATGCTATAAAGTAGCATCAAAACGGCTGCTAAGGGAGTCCTGGAAATGGGGAAGCCAATACATAGCATGTAACTTCATCGAAAATATTATGACTGGTCATTTACAACCACAAACCTGACAAAATGACCGGTTGCTGTAATGGTTGGGGTTGTACCCCCTCCCAAACACCTCAGCCATGGAGGTGATTATAATAAAATCTGGGGGATGCAGGGGGGCACAACCCTCAGATAAAACACACAGTTATAGCCCCGATGGCACAATGCAGGTCACGATCGTGGTCGACATTGTGCTGTCACTGTAAAGCTGGTCGGCAGGTTTTCTGTTGAATGGGCTGGGTGGAACCCAGCCAGTACTTACTAGTGAGAGGATCCTGAAAGGGCTGGCAGCCCTTAAGATAGATAAGGCCCCATAACCAGATTGGTTGCATCTGAGGATACTTAGGCAGTTAGCAGCAGAACTGGCTGAACCACTGCCTGGACTGTTCAACGGCTCACTTAGGTTCGAGGAAGTTCCAAGGAATTGGAGAATGGCAGACATTCTACCGCTTCATAAATGGGGGCTAGGGAGTAACAAAGGAACTACAGACCTGTCAGTCTGACCTCCATTGTGGGGATGCTGATGGAAACACTAATCAAAGAGAACCTTGTGGATTACCTAGAGAGCAATGGGCTCCAGGAAAGTAAACAACATGGTTTTGTCTTGGGAAGGTCTTGTCAGATTAACCTGATTTGTTTCTTTGACTGGACAACAAGGTAGTAGACAAGGGCCATGCTGTGGATCTATTGTCCTTTGACTTCAGCAAGGCTTTTGATTTGGTACCACATAAAAGGTTACTCAAAAAGATGGAAGATCTTGGTGCTGCTAAAACCAGTGAACTGGGTGGATAGTTGGCTAGAAGGGAGGCAGCAGAGGGTGGTGGTCAATGGGGTTAAATAAGAGTAAAGAGAGTTTTCTAGCAGGGTACCATGGGGATCTGTCCTGGTTCTGGTCCTCTTAAACATGTTCATTAGTGATATTGGTGAGGGAATCCAGGGCAGGATGTGTCTTTTCGTAGATGACATAAAATTATGTGGGAGGGTGGATAGGATGAGGGAATAAAGGATATGCAGAGGGACCTATAAATACCAGAGGAGTGGTCAAAAGTCTGGCAGTTAAAATTTAATGCCAAAAAGTGCAAGGTAATGCACCCCAAGACAGAGTGCTGGATGGGTGGGGTGAGACTTAGCACTACAGAAAAGGACCAGGATCCAAGAGTTATCATCAGTAACTCCATTAAACAAATGAGCCAGTAAAACAAGGCCTATAGCAAGGCTAACATGATGCTGGGATGTATCAGGAGGGGTACTGATGGCAGAAGAAAAAAGGTAATACTTCCCCTTATACAGATCCCTGGTGAGGCCTTAGCTGGAGTACTGCATCCAGTTCTGGAGTCCTCACCTCAGAAAGGACAGGGATAAGTTGGAAGCAGTGAAGTGCAGAGTAACAAAAATTATTTAGGGCCAGCAGGGCAGATCCTATGAGGAGCGCCTCAAGCATTAGATATGTTCTCACTGGAAACCAGAAGGGAGAGAGGAGCTATGATAGAGACCTTCAAGTTCCTTAAAGGAATTAGTAAGGTAAACTGTGGGGAATTATTTTACCCTAAATACCAACTCAAGGTCACGAGTGGAAATTAACAGGAGAGAGGGTCAGAAGGGATGTGAGGAAGTACTTCTTTATGGAAAGGGTGAGGGAACCTTGGAATAATCTGTTGGCTGAGGTGGTGGATGCAAACACAGTCAAGGGATTCAAGCAGACATGGGACAGAATAAAGGGAATAGTGGTCGCCTGGGGTGACAAAACCAGGAAGCAGAATGGGGATAGGATGGGGAGGGATATTACCCTGGAGAAACAATAGGTTTCAGGGATTATAGGGAATATGAACATACTGGATGGACCAATGGTCTTTTCCTACCATCATGGTCTATGTTCCTATGTTTCTATTCTTTTATCTTGGTCAATAGATCATGGAACAGGATCTGACATAAATAGATATAATAAGGGACTCATAGGACATCCCTGTCTGACTCCTGTTTTCAAATCTATCTTCCTCCCACTCAAATCATTGAATATTGGAAACACAGTTCTTTTTTTTATACAGAAACTGTCCCCATTTGATAAATTTTTTTGGTATACCACGTGATCTAGAACACATTGTAAGTAGCTGTGATTAACTCTGTCGAAGGCCTTTTCCTGGTCAAGTACCAGGAGAAGGCCTTGTACATTTCCTAATGCACCCTGTGCAAACACTTCTTGAAGTAACAACAAATTATCTTGTATCTTTCTCCCTGCAATAGCACAGGTTTGGGATGATATTATGAGGGTGGGCACTGCAGCTGCCAGCCTTTTCCACAAGATCTTTAATAATATCTCCAAATCTGTATTTAATAGACTTAAAGGACTCCAATTATTATCTGGTTTTTCCCCAATTTTGTTAATAAAAAATAAAATACCATGTAACATTGTATTGCCAGAGGCTTTGTCCTCCAACATTTCTTTAAATACTTCAGATAAGGGGCTTGCCAAGACCTCACAATATAATTTATACCCCTCACTAGGAATGCCATTGCTGCCAGGAACAGTGTTATTTTTTAAAGAATTTAATTGCTTCCACTACCTCTTCAGGTGCGATAT
Source organism: Neoceratodus forsteri (assembly GCA_016271365.2). Taxonomy (NCBI): domain Eukaryota; kingdom Metazoa; phylum Chordata; order Ceratodontiformes; family Ceratodontidae; genus Neoceratodus; species Neoceratodus forsteri. The sequence goes on along the minus strand of CM028136.1, from coordinate 400,056,732 downwards.
CTGCAACAAGTAATGTTTTCATAACATTTAACAATTCTGGTACTTTCATAAGTTATAATATACCATCTTTGTCCATCCCAGTTCCTTTCTCTGTCCCAAATACCTCTTGTACCTGCTTTTCTGTTATTTTTCTGATATCCTCCTGGCAGTTCTGAAAACCCCTAAATTATCTAGTAGCTGTGTCATTATTCTTTTTTTAACATGTCACTGTTTTCACTCTGCTGGCAAGCCCCATTCAGCCTGACCAGCCCCCAGCTCCGACACTCGGAATTACCAGGGCTTACCTTATGCCCTGGCCCGGGAGCGGTGCCTGCGGAGGGTTGGGCATCATCCTGTCTGCTGGGTGTTTTCTCCTCCGTTTTTCTCCCCCATTACCCGGGGCCCCAAGAGTAGAGATGCATGCGCTTGGCAGCAAGCATGCACTCTACAGCCCTGGCAACAGCCCCTTCTGCCCACTCATTGGCCTAGTGCCATTGCACCCCTCTGGCTTGCACTGCAGCTTGGCCTCCACCAGAGGCAGACCATGGCCGAGGGATGCAACCCTACCACCCCAGAGAGGAGAGCTGTCTTTTGGCCACTCCTACCAGCTCCGCGCCATCCCCCCCCCCTTCCAGTCTCCGTCAGCCCATGCTCATACCCGAACACGGGTCTCCATCATGGAGCGAGGTAAGGCGTCCAGTGCCTCATCCCTCAGCGCCACCAGGCCGGCAGCTGTGTCATTATTCTAACATCAAAGTTCATGTCCTCAGGAGTGTGAATCAGGGAATAGGTTTCAGTCGCCAGAAGTCGAAGTCTGTCTTTAAGCAGTTTCCTTGCTCCATATTTTCTGTTTGGTACTTCAGATAACCTGGTAACATATTGAATTCTGATTGCATTTCTTTCTTTTTGCTGGAACAGTCTGATGCTGAAAACAGTCTGCATATCTATTAGCAGGATTTGTAACCCTTGTGGTTAAACCCTGCTGGTCTATATCAGAATTCTGTTGTATTAGCTGGCCTGGTGGTGCTGAGGGTGGAGGTGCTGGATGCCTTACCTCGCACTACACCAATGACATGGGTTCAGGAATGGACTCGGGTCATCGGGGTGCCAGCACGGGGGGGGGGGGTTAGCAGCCAGAAAGCAGTTCTCCTCTTTTGGGGGTGGTTGCCACCCCCCCCCACAGTCCCACTGCCACCTAGTGGAGGCTCAGTGGTTAGTGTAGGCAGCAGGGGCGACATGAAGGGCGGGCACATTGAGATGCGGAGTATGCATGCCTCCAAGGTAAGGGGTCTGGATAGGGGAGAAAATGGACAAAAACGTACCTAAAATACAAATTTAAAAAAACAAAAAAAGAATTCTGTTGTATTTCACCAAGGGTAGGGGCATTATTAATATCATCAATGTTATGCAAAACCCTAGTATTTACATCCTCATTTGTGTCCATGCTTTCATCTTCAACTGGAGTGATGGAAGTATTTACATGTGTGTATCCTTGTTCCACACTTGTTTTCTGTGGAGGGACTACTAAAACTGAGGGGTATTTTTGCAGTACTGCTTTAAATAAGATAGGTTCTGTATTTGCAGAAAACAAGAGTCTGCCTGGGAGTTTAGGTTGAAACTCATTATTTTGCTGGGGAATCGGTTTATTTGTGCTTATTCTGGTATCCCGTACATCAATGTCTGTAGTACACTGTCGCCCTGTTATCAAAATTTCTTCCCCTCCTGTATTATAGGGCTGCTATACCCTTCATTTTCATCTTTCTCCAAGTCAGCAGCTGGTACGGGACCTGGAGAATGGTAGGGGCTATCCAGGGAATTTCTAACCCAGCCAGCTTCCCTGAGGGCTTTCTGTATCAACCAGTGTTCATTTTTATTAAGTGCACTATCTTGCAAATCCCCTTCTGTGTTGATGCTCATTTTGTTCATAGTCCATGTTGTGCCAGAACATTTTCCTGAGCCAGCCATAATTCTGACATTGCCAGCGGCTGGTGTCTTTGAAATTGGTGGCTTGGCAATTAGAGCAACATCAGCAACTGTACTCCCCCTTGACAGAACGCTGCTACTAGCTGTTTCATTCTGTGCTTTTGCTGCTTTGATAACACTTGTTCCACTGATCTCATTGGCACCTTTTACAGCGGTGTTAGAGGTATTTTCTTTATAAATTAGTCCAGAATTCTGGTGCTCTGCCACAGTCGGGGCATTCTCATTCAAAGCTGTTGCATATCTGCTGTTTCTGCCAAGTTGTCTTCATGAACCACAGTCTGTTTTCTCAGCTGAAACTTATAGTTTTCCTGTGCCAGTAGTTTTAGCATCCATTCTCTCTTTTCCCAATAAGCTGCTTCAAACGGTGCCTGGTCCATTTCTGTAGTTCAGTCTCCAGGTACTTCAATTGCCATACCTAACAAATCTCTAGGTCCTATTACACCCTCATCTGGTTCTTGTGGGGTCTGTGGCACAGTAGCCCCTCATGCCTGTGCTGTGTCTATAGATATAGCTCCGGGTGGAGAGGGAAGTAGTCTCCTCCACCCGGGTTTCCATGTTCATCCACCATTCTCCAGTCTCTCTGACAGCACCTCACCAGCACCCTCTGTCAAAAAGTAGGGGAATTTCCTTGGTGTCCTGGCCAACATTCCCCTTCCCATAAAACCAGTTCATGTGTAACCCCCCTCCAAATGGGGGTTCCCAATAAGTGTTCCTAGAGCTTGCCTAAATGTTCACTGCCATGTTGGTGTTCGGCGCTATAGCCATTTAAATGCTGTTGCCAACGAGTGCTTGTAGCTTATATGTACTGTCGCCTTAAGAGCTGCTTAGTTTGCAGTAATAGTTAATCTGAAAGGGGGGCTGAGTGTTGTCATGCTCAAGTCCCACCCGCATTGCCAGGTAATTGCTCCGTTTCTGCCATTGCTAATTGTGCAGCGGGAGCTCTGTTGAAAGATGTAACTATTTGTTGAGAATCATTTAAAGTGATAAAGATGTTGTGGTTTGTTCTAACCTTCTTTCTTTGCAGCGAGGGGTTTATGCCTATCTCCACCATTTTGGTCCCGAACTGCCAAATTGGACCAATCAGTACTTGGGGACTCTAAAATGGAGACTGCTTATAGGAGTTGTGTGGAGTAAAAGGCTTGGGAATTGTAGTTGTGGACTGCACCTTTTTGCAAATAAAGGGGGAGCTGTTGCTTTGACTGACAGTCAAATCAGACAACCGGACCTTTTGGATCTGAAGGATATCCTCGAGCTGTCTGCTGTTTAGGTAGATCTAAGTTGGAAGCTGAGAGAGGAGCAGCTTGAGATATTTAAGCAAGCGTCTGCATAGTTTCGAGCGGAAGAACTGTGGGAAGGCCTGAGTTGAGGCCTGCAAGTCTGCTTGTTGCCCTAAGAGGGAAGAGAGAATTTCTTTTGGACTAAATCCGAGGTGGTGAGACTGAAGTAAGCCACTGAAGGGTAACCAGGCTCAACCTGTAGAAGACCGAAAATGTTGCTGCATGCGATTGGCCTGTCAGGAACTCCAGCTACTTCTGAGCTCCCAGTCTGAGCAGGGACTTTGCGATAGTGACCGGGGAGCATGTTACCTGGTACAGTAAGCTTTCCTTGCATATAAATGTACTGTGTGCTGAAAGGGGGTCGCGAGTTGGTTCCCCACATTGTGGACTGCGTTCTGCTTGCTGAAAACTGTAGCCCACTCAAATGTACTGATTCCACGGTTAGCTCCATGCGGCTGGGCCTTGTCACAAGGGCCTTGTCATACTACCCTGCTGCACAGAGAAGAACCATTGACAAGAGACCTGCCTGTGGATCAGTCCCATGCTCCATGCTTGAACAGGAATGACGCCTCGGCTGATTGTGTGGGCTCTGCTTCTCCTGGCAATCCAGAAAGTTCACCTGCTGTCTCAGTTTTCATCCATCCTATTTTCAGTCCTGGGTATCTTGAGTAACCACAAGGGGTAGCTCCCTGCAACTACAGTTTAATTTAAGTGTGTCATCTAATTACTTTGTTGTTTCTTTTCCTTCACTAATTGAGCCATCTGGCTCTGGATTACAAACAGTGTGTTGTGCAAGTTGTTTCTTCCTCCACAGGACCCCGACCACCTGCAACGCCGGCCTACCCCAGGCAACGATCCTGGCTAGCCCACCTTCCTTCCACCTGGGTACCCAAAGAGTGTAACTGTGTTAGGTATTCTGACTGCATGCACAGCTGTGTGAGTGATAGTGCAATTAAGCTAATTAACCTGATTACCCCCTTCCTTGTTCAAATCCCCCTGACTAAATCAGATCTACTTGTTTCTGCATTCAACCAGGCTGGGGTTCCAATTTGTGCTTGAAGTATTGTATTGTTACCATTTGCTCTGCCTTACCTTGTTTTACAGGGGATCCCCAGGGTTGTACCGGAGACACCAGCCTTGGTGGTAAGTGTAACCTGTGTGGGTACTTGCAAAGCATATCAGGAGTATTGTGAAAGTTATATTATTGTGTACTGTTTTGGTCACTAGCAGGGAAAGAGGGGGGGGGTTATAGTGTTCCGGAGGGCTGTGCCCAGGCTGGTTTGACCACTGCCATCCCTGACCTCTGGGTGGAGGCACCCATTTCAGAACTCAGACCCAAGAACAGCTAATATTCTTCAGGTGAAGCTACCTCTGGCTGGAAGCTGCAATACTGAACATAGGATTTGCAAGAAAGCGAGTTGTGCTCAAAACAGAGGGAGGTGAACCTTACAATTGTCTTTGGTTTGTAGCAGATATTCTGCAAGTGGAGGCTACTTCTAACTGAAAGGTGAAATAAGGAACTTAGAATTATCAGGAAAGACAGTCTTTCAAGCAACAGAGGGAGGTGGATCTAGTTTTACTTTTGTTCCAATTCTTAAGATTTTCAGTGCAGGAAGAGTTTAAAGCACAGCTGACTTATTTTGGGGCTGACTGCTTTCAGAGCACAAACCACCAGGCTGTTTTGGGGCTGGGGAGGTTTACCTGTGTCTGACTTGGATGTCTGGATTTTTCTCTGTTTGATCAGCAGGGTATTTTCTCTGTCTAATTGTTGTGTAGGGCATCTTGCTGACAGGAAGGCACTCATCGCAGTGGTGAGTCAGAGCTTTTAGCTGATTGTTTCATGAGGGCACAGTTTAGGCCCAACCCTGCCCACCCTCACCCCACCCACCCCTGGAAATAGTTCCTTTATACCTGGGTTCTGACTTCATTTCCTCAAGAGTGCAAGGTACATATCACTGTCATATCCTCTCTAGCACACTGCACTGACAATATAAGCATACACATTGTATAATATATATATTTTTATATAACAAACCAATCACACACACACACACACAAAAAAAAATTTAGATAAACATGTGGGGAGCAGTTCAATGTAATGGCTGTGGGGCAGCAGTCTTCTGGGAGTCTTTCTGGAGGCTGAGATGCTGCCCTATTTGCAGACAACTCTCTGCCCTGAGGGAGGAAGTTGCCCATCTTCAGGCCACACTGGACAGTAGTAAGGGAACCTTTCCCCAGGCCACACTGGACAGTAGGAAGGGAACCTCCCCCATCCAGGGAGCACCAGAGCCACCACCACTACCTCAGAGGTTGTGAAGAAAGCACAGCAGTTGGACCACAGTGGGCTTAGGGAGGGTGAGGATGGTGGAACAGAGGCACACCCAGTCAGTTGTTCCACTCCACAATCCATACACCATTCTGGGGGAGCATAGCTCCCCTATGGATGCACCCACAGAGGAGACTAAGGAGGCTGAGGACTATTGTCACAAGGGAGGTCCACAGGAAGGAGGCAGAGGACACCACAGGGAAAGGAAGCAGCTCCTGGTGGGGGACTCAGTTATTAGGGGAATAGAACTGGGGGAGCAGGGAAAACTGAAGTAAGATGCCTGCCTGGTGCCATGGCTTGGAGGGACAGGAAGCGCATCCTCAGGATCACTAGAATAGCTGCATGGGAGTCTGAGCTGGACGTCATTGTCCACCTAGGGACAAATGACTTGGCTCATCATGAGATTAGAGCAGTGCAGGAGGACTTTGTAGAGTTGGGGAGGGGCCTAAGACAAGTAGCACACACAGTATCCTTCTCAGAGGTGCTGCCTGTCAATGGCATGGGTGAGGCAAGGGTACTTTGCATCATGCAGTTTAATGAATGGTTGAAAAATGGTGTGGAGCACAGGGTTTGGCTTCATTGGGACTGGGGTTTCCACCTGAGGGACACCAGCCTATACTGGCAGGATGGTCTGCATCTGTCCAAGAAGGAACAAGTCTTTGAGCAATCGGTTTAAATGCTTCATTGGCAAGCTTTTAAACTAGTCGGGGAGGCACTGATAAGCAGCAGGAAAATCTCAGCCTCTCCTACAAAACAGGGTACTAAATGAGAAAGAGACCGGGTAGAAAGGTCAGTGGGGGATGCTGCAACAGAAGGTAAAGCTATCAAAAAATGGAGAGCAATGAGTACCAATGCCTGTAGTCTGGGTAACAAGCTTCCTGAATTAGTGGTCTTGATGGAGGAGGAACATTTGGATATTGTGGCAGTCACAGAAACATGGTACACACAAAACCATGACTGGGACATAAACATACCATGATACACTATCTACAGGAGGGACAGGGAGGGTAAAAGAGGAGGAGGAGGAGTAGCTCTTTACATAAAGGAAGGAATCAAAGCAATAGAACAAAAGGGTAAACAGGGAAGAGAAGAAGCACTGTGGGTTAATTCGAGACAGGCAATGGCACCACAATCCCGCACAGGGTTAGATACAGACCTCTCTCAGGGGAGGAAATGGACAAGGAAATGATAGAAAGTATACTTAGAATGGCAGAAAAGGGAGATATTGCTAATGGGTGATCTGAATATGCCAGATGTTAACTGGAGTGCAGTTGCAGCAGCCACTCAAGAGTGGGGTTATTCTAGATGCCCTACAGGGGCATGCCTTAGACAACTAGTATTGGAGCCCACTCAAGAGGGAGCAATCTTAGACCTGGTTCTCTCAAATGGAGATGGAGAGGATCACAGATGTAGAAGTGGGTAGCTATCTGGGAACTAGCGACTCATCGAACAGTATGGTTCACAATAAACACAGCAATAGAGTCAAGCCATACAAAGGCAAAAGTACTGACTTTAGGAGGGCTGACTTTGCCAAATGGGTGAGTGCCTAAGGAATACACTAGCAAATGGGCAGGAAGGAGGGTGGAAGAACAATGGGGAATAATAAAACTGCCATCACAGAGGTAATAAGCCTTGTGTGAAGCAAATAAACAAAACAAAACGATGTAAGAAACCGCTATGGTTCTCAAAGGAAGTGGCAGTGAAGGTTCAAGAGAAAAGAAAGCATTCAGGAAGTACAAGGAATCACAGAAGGAGCAGAACAGAGAACTGTATCAGTTAAAGCAAAAGGAAGCTGGGAAGGCAGTCAGAACAGCAAAGGCCCAAACCGAGGAAAAGATAGTCAACTCAGTTAAGAAGGAGATAAACTTTTATAGGTATATCAGGGAGCAAAGGAAGACCAAGGAGGGATAGTGAGGCTTAATAAAGGGGAGGAGGGTGGGCAGAGGGTGACTGTGAAAGGCAGAGATACTAAACAAATATTTTGCTCAGTATTTACAAATGAAGAGGGGAGGTACCTAAAACAAACAGTAGAAACACTCTGGATACAGAAGTTGATACCAGCCCATACAGAAGAAAGGGTTATGAAAGAACTCTTAAAACTGAAGGTGGACAAAGCAATGGGGCCTGACGGGATTCATCCCAGAATTCTAAAAGAACTAAGGGTAGAACTAGTGACACCACTGACTACCCTCTTTAATAAATCAAGGGAGGATGGGGTGGTGCCTGAGGACTGGAGGAGGGCAGATGTGATTCCCCTTCACAAAAGTGGGAGCAGGGCAGAAGCAGGAAACTACAGACCTGTTAGTTTAACCTCAGTGATAGGGAAAATGATGGAATCACTTCAAGGAAAGAATTATTGAGTATCTAGAGGCCAGAGGGGCAGGACCCAAGGCAGCATGGATTCACAGCGGGAAGGTCATGCCAGATGAATCTGATAGATTTCTTTGACTGGGTGACCAAAGTAGTAGATCAGGGAGGGGCTGTGGACATGGCCTACCTAGACTTTAGCAAGGCATTTGACACAGTCCCACACAAAAGATTAATATACAAGTTAGCCAGCCTGGGAGTGAGTCCCAAGATGACAGCCTGGGTAAAGAATTGGCTGGAGAATAGGACACAGAGAGTAATAGTAAATGGAATCCACTCTGAAGAAAGGGGGGTTACTAGTGGGGTACCGCAGGGTTCAGTATTAGATCGGTCCTCTTCAATGTCTTTATAAGCGACATTGCAGAGGGACTGGAAGGAAAAGTATGTCTCTTTGCAGATGACACAAAGATCTGCAACAGAGTTGATGCACAAGGTGGGGTGGAAAGGATGAGAAGGGACTTGGCAAGGTTAGAGGAACGGTCAAATGTATGGCAGCTTAGATTCAATGCTAAGAAATGCAAGGTAATGCACCTGGGAAACAAAAACCCAGGGGAAGAGTACACAATGGGGGGTGAGATACTAACAACAACAAAAACGGAAAGAGACCTGGGGGTAGTCATATCAGATGACCTAAAGGTGGGCAAGCAACGTGAGAGGGCAGCAAGGAAGGCTGGAGGGATGCTGGGATGCATAGGGAGAGGCATCACCAGTAGAAAACAGGAAGCTATTATCCCTCTGTACAGACAGCTGGTGAGACCCCATCTGGAGTACTGCGTGCAGTTCTGGAGACCCAATCTCCTCAAAGACATAGACAGGATGGAAGCTGTCCAGAGGAGGGCAACTAAAATGGTGCAGGGTCTGCACCAGAAGACATATGAAGAGAGACTTAAGGAGCTTAATATGTATAGCCTTGAGGAAAGGAGGGAGAGGGGACATGATAGAAACTTTCAAGTACCTCAAGGAATCAACAAAGTCCAAGAGGGTAGCATCTTTCAAAAAAGAGGTGTCCAAGAACAAGGGGCACAATTTGAAGATGGGGGTGGCTCAGAGGTAATTTAGGAAGTATTTTTTCAGAGGGGTTGTGGATGCATGGAACGGCCTTCCGGAGGAGGTTGTGGAGTCAAAAACAGTGGTGGAATTCAAGCATGCATGGGACAGTCATAAGGCAATTCTAGGGGTTGGGGGTAGGAAGAAGTAGGCTGCTGGTTAACTAGGATCTGCAGCTTATCCAGTAGGTAGGGAAATGGGCAGACTGGGTGGGCCAAGCGGTCCTTATCTGCCGACAAATTCTATGTTTCTATGTTTCTATAACCGGCCGCTAGCCCAGCAGGCAGGGGTAGTAGCCCTTGGGATAGCGCCACCTAAGGGTTACACATGGAATTGTCCAAGGCTGTGTGGGTGCTGATGTGTGAGATGGCTGCCACTATACATTCAGTCACTCACTACAGTTTAGCATTGCTTGTAAAGCATTTTGGGATACAGTGTGTATGAAAAGTGTCATAAAAATGCTGATTCTTCTTCAAGTAAGGTATGATCTAAGCATATTGCCCTGCGTCCAGTGTTGTTACCATAAATATGAACAAGAAAAGGAGGACAGAGTTTGAATTGAACCCAAGTATGTGTTAATGAAGTTTGTTGCAAAATTAAAAATATCTTGCTGTTTACCACAATAGCCTGGTGTCACCATTGGCCCCAGGTGATGAGGGAGGAGGAATGTCAAAAAAGTGGCTACTGATAGGTAAGGACTGAGAAAACCAGTGGGTCCTCACTGCCAAGGGGCACATTGTGAACAGAAGGGCAGTGCTACCAGGGTGGCTAAGGGCCTTTTTATTGGCAGTACTCCAATGGTCACTTGAGAGAAAGCAGCAGCCAGAAACTTAACTTGTTGCAAGGGTGGTTCTTGGCAAGACAGGACTATCCTTATATTCCTCGACAAGGGAGTTATCTCGGGGCTATAGCCCATCCCCTCCCCTTTGAGGCACAGTAATGGCAGGTAGGGGGTGTTGAGGGGGTTTATCCACATAACTATGATTTTTTTATGCCAAATATTTTTATCAGCAAGCTTCCCTCAATGCAATTATTACAGTATGGCACATCAAGATGCATCAATGGATACACTTATATTTATTTACTCCCTTTACAATCCAGTTCTAGTTTACTGTGGCTAAACTATGTACAAATAACTCGAAAAGTATGTTAGGCCTTATCCCTGAAACATCCCCTCTGTCCCATAAGAAGTTGTCTGGTCTTCTAAAAACAAGGAAGCCAGTTCAGTGGTGCTGAGTGATGAGGCATTGTTCCGGCACGCTGGTGATCTGGGTTTGTGCCCCCAGCCCAGATGTCAGGAGCAGAGGCAGGTGGGGTGGGAGTCTCTAATGTCATTTAGACACTTTTCTCTGGGGAGCGCTGCGCTCCACTTTCACAGCAGCTCCTGGTGGTAGCTTAGCGAAGGAGTTCTTGGCATGGGTGACCACATGCTGTTGAATGCCCATGCCACCAGGATGCCGATATAGCCTTATAGTACTTCCGTACTTCAGCTTCTGAAATAGCCACATGTAGCGAGCGGGTGAGTATGCATGGGTCAAGATAAGACGCATGCAGAGACACGTGCGTCACTGCATGTCTGCTCTGTCCGCTGGGGCACTAGGGATTTGGGAGGCAACAAAAGTCCTACTACTACACTACGACTAAACAGGTATTTAACATTTACTTGTAGTTTCTAAAGTACTAGCAGCTTGTTTACCTTTGCCGATCATGTCACAAATAAAAGCTAAATGGGATAAAGTTATTAAAAAAAAAGAATATGTACTCAGTGTAACATGTACATTGATGAGACTCCTTGTCCAGAGTTTGTCTGTGATAAATGCACCCTAATTGGTACCTCACAAGGGGAACTAGAAATATTAAAGCAGAGACTGGAAACTCAAAAAGAAATTAATCTTCTTGAAAACTTTATAGATGAGGCCTTGTTAAGCACAAGCAATCTCCAAAATGCCACTGCAGCAGATCCCAGACCTAATATAATGATTGTAGACTCTAACAAGGACACTGGGGCAGTTATTACCTCAATTGATAAGATTTCTGAAAGGTTTACAACACCGTTACAACTGCATAATAAATTTGATGCCCTGATTAACATCACTGAGGATCACGATCAACCTAATGGGACTGGGTTATTGAATATTACTATGCAAACACAGACTAATGATCTATTTAGCACTCTTCCCCTTCTAAATCTCCCATTACCCCACCCTATAAAAACAGGGACATAGTGGTAATTGGGGATTCAATTCTTAAGGGTGTTGATTCAGCAGTATGTCAAGGGAGAAAAGCCCATACTACTGTTAATACACTTCCAGGGGCCTGCGTTAACGATATTTCAAGACTTCTGGATGGGCTTTTAGAAAATACTACAGAAGCAGTAGTGCTTTTGCATGTAGGTACTAACGATCTACCGGCCAATAACTTGGCCCATGTAAAATCTGAATATTTAAATATCATAAATTGAGTCTACAAATTAAAAGGGGAGCTAACAATCTCTGGAGCATTACCTACTACAGGGAGGTACACTTACAGAAATAAATCAATTTTGGCTTTAAATACATGGCTATGTCAACTTTGCCGCAAAAAAAGATTAGGGTTCATGACAATTCTGTTACTTTTTCTAATAAAGTCTGTTTTAAACATGATGGATTACACTTAAACCATTTTGGGACTAGAGTATTGATTAAAAAAATCAATGAAGTGTTAGCATTTCATTTAAACTGGACCAGGGGATGGGGAGGAAACAGTAGGCCCCGGTACCACCTACCTTATCAATAAGCAAAGGGGGGGGGAAATTCTTATCATAGTTACACCTACTGTATCAAAAGTCACCCTAGCCATCCAGCCTGGAATGGATTACTAACCAATGCCAGAAGTTTGGCCAATAAAATTGATTAATTTAAGCTCAAGCTATACGACCACGATATACATCTAGCTTTGGTTACTGAGACATGGGGTAATGACAACTACACATGGGACAGTAATGTACCAGGTTATAATGTTTTTATTAAAAACAGGAAATATAAGAAAGGTGGAGGACTGGCCATATACGTTCATGACACAATCAAATGTGAGGAGATCCAGGATAGTACAGAAGACATTGAAGTTTTATGGGTCAAGTTATATCCCTTAAATGGAGCTTCAATCAAATTAGGGTTAACGTATAGACCTCCCTCTATATCCTTAGAAAATTACAATAAGTTATTGAAACATATTAATGAATTAAACTCATCAGATAATATTCTTGTTATGGGGGATTTTAATTTGCCCAGCATTAACTGGACAACATACAGTGGATCTAGTAAAACAGAACACTCATATCATGACACTCTTGTACAGATAGGGCTTGAACAAAAGGTACCTTATCCTACTAGGAATGATAAAACACTACACATCATATTATCCAATATGGGTAGTAGGGTGGCCGATGTTACTACCTCTGCTCCACTGGGCAATAGTGACCATATGTGCGTAACCTTTAAGTTTCTGGGCCAAATTGAACAAATCGGGACAGGGGTCACTGAAAAACTTAATTACAGAAAAGCTAATTTTACTACCATGAAAGAAAATATGGCAACATGGGATTGGAATAAGGATTTCCTAGAACATTCGGTTGAAGGGAAATGGGTAACACTGACTACAAAAATAAAGGGTGAGGTCTCTAAACACATACCAACAATAAAAAAATTCCACTAAAAGAGTACCCCAGAGTTGGATGAAGCCCTCTATTAAGAAATTAATTAACAAAAAAAGTAGAGTGTTCAAAATTATCAAAAAAGGTAATCAGCAATTAGTTCCTGCATACCGGGCACTGACTAAAAAAATTAAACAAATGATTACACTGGCAAAAACACAACATAAAGTAACTGTGGCTACCAAGGTTAATGATAATAAAAACATATTTTCCTCCTACATCAATAAAAAAAGAGGAACTACGAACTCAGTGGGCCCATTTATCAATAATTTAGGATCACTTTCTAACAATAAAGAAACAGCAGATATACAAAACACTTATTTTTCTTCAGGGTTCAATAAGTCTATTTCCTCCTTTTCAGAGAATAAGCCAGTGTCCATACCAGGACAAATAAATATTAAACCAACAGATGTACAGGAAAGACTCCAAAAATTAGACATCAATAAATCCCCGGGCCCGGACAATCTCCACCCTAGAGTAGTAAAAGAACTTGCTGATCATATTTTTCTACCTTTGACCCACATTTTTCAGCATTCCCTGGACTCCGGCATTATACCCTCAGGTTGGAGGGTTGTCACTGTAATACCCCTCTTAAAATAAGGACCAAGAACCAAACCTGAAAATTTTCGACCTATTAATTTAACTTCTCTAATTGGAACAATATTAGAAGGTATAATCAAGGATTATATACAGCAACATCAATTACTGTTAGGGGCCTCAGACCCCTACCAACATGGATTTGTTAAAACAGATAATGTGTGACAAATCTACTTGGTTTCTACGGAAGGGTCAACAAAGAAATTGATAGGAAGAAACCTATCAACATTATTTTCTTAGATTTTGCAAAAGCCTTTGGCAAATTGACACATTCTGAATTGGTCAAAGCTCTTGGTGACTTAAATCTGTGTGCAAACATCACACTTTGGATTGCCACCTGGCTGGAGGGGAGACGGCAGAGGGTGGTGGTAAATAGTGTGTACTCTGAATGGGCCAAGGTTACAAGCGGGGTTCAGCAGGGTTCGGCCTTGGGTCCCATTTTATTTAATATCTATATCTCTTCTCTAAATATAGATTCACCTAATATCTGGTTGTCCAAATTTGCTGATGACTGTCGTATCAACTAACAAAGAAGGGATCACAGATCTCCAGGTAGAAGGTCACCTGGGGGCCAGTGACCATCACATGGTATGGTTCAATTTGGCTACTACATCTAAATCATCCCATTCCAAGGCAAAAATATGGGACTTCAGAGGAGCTGACTTTGATAAGATGGCCAACAGAGTTAAGCTAGCCCTGGCAAAAAGAAACACAGGTGAGGGGGTACAGGCAAAGTGGGCAAGCATTAAGGATGCAATACTTGAAGCAACATCCCATTGTGTTAGACAGAAAAGGAAGTGCAAAAGAAGAAGGAAACCACTTTGGTTCTCAAACACAGTAGCAGAAAAGGTCCGAGCCAAAGGCTGGCCTTCAGGAAATATAAGGAGACACAGTGGGATGAAGATAGGAGGCATACCAAACTGCCCTAAGGGAAGCAGGTAAGGCAGTAAGGCAGGCAAAGTCCCAAACTGAGGAAACACTAGCACAAACAGTAAAGAAGGTGACAAGACTTTCTATAGATACATTAGTGAAAGGAGAAAGTCCAGAGGGGGTATTGCTAAGCTTAATGGAGAAAAGAGAGCATGTGAGGAGGAGGACCCTGTAAAGGCATCTATCCTAAATAGATACTTTTGCTCAGTATTTACTGAAGAGAAGGTAGGGCAGGGCCCACAGCTCAGCATCATGGACACAGCGGGAGGGAGGTGAGCACTACTCCCTTCACAAAAGAAAGGGGTCTCCACAAGAGCTTGCTAAGCCCAGGGTGGATAAGGCAATGGGACCTGATGGCATACATCCCAGGGTACTTAAGGAGCTAAAGGTGGAACTAGCAGAGCCATTAGCAGAACTGTTTAGTGAGTCTCTGAGCACAGGAGAGGTCCCAGAAGACTGGAGAAGGGCTCATGTGATCCCGCTCCACAAGAATGGTAGCAGGGAAGAGGTGGGGAACTACAGACCGTCAGTCTTACCTCAGTAGTGGGCAAGATTATGGAGGCACTCCTTAAGGAAAGGATAGTGCAACACCTGGAATCCATAGGGGCACAGGATCCAAGACAGCATGGGTTTACAAAGGAAGGTCCTGTCAAACTAATCTCATAGATTTCTTTGACTGGGTAACCAGAGTGGTGGACCAAGGGGAGCAGTTGATGTCGCCACCTTGACTTCAACAAAGCTTTTGACACTGTTCCACATAGAAGATTGATAAATAAGCTGGTAGGCTGGGTGGTCAGGAGTTGGTCAACTGGGTGGCAAACTAGTTGACGGGCAGAAAACAGAGAGTGGTGGTAAATGGTATACAGTCAGAAGAGATGCAAGTCACAAGTGGGGTACCTCAGGGATCAGTCCTGGGGCCAGTCCTCTTCAACATCTTCATTAGTGACCTTGCAGATGGACTAGAGGGTAAGGCTTGTCTGTTTGCAGATGACACCAAGATCTGCAACGGAGTAGATGATCCGGATAAACTAGCAGAATGGTCAGAAGAGTGGCAACTGGGATTTAATGCAAAGAAGTGCAAAATCATGCACATAGGGAAGAGAAACCCTGAAGACACCTATATGCTGGGAGGGGAGTTGCTAGCAGTCACAAAGGAAGAAAGAGACTTGGGCATCATCATCACTGATGACCTAAAATCATCCAAGCAGACCTCTAAAGCAGTAGGCAAGGCTAGGGGGGTGTTAGGGTGTATTAGTAGGGGTATCACAAGTCGTAAGAGGGAGGTAATAATCCTCTGTACAAGACACTGGTTAGGACCCATCTGGAGTACTGGGCAGTATTGGAGGCCACACTTCACAAGGACATTAACTAAATTGAGGCAGTCCAGAGAAGGGCAACCAAAATGGTGCAGGGACTGCATCAGAAGACATATGAGGACAGATTAACGGAGCTCAATATGTATACCCTTGAGCAAAGGAGGGAGAGAGGTGATATGATCGAGGCATTCAAACACCTTAAGGGCATAAACAAGGTGAAAGAGTATAACATGTTTAAATATAAGAAAAATAGCAGGACAAGAGGACACAGCATGAGATTAGAGGAGGCCGATTAAGGGGAATGTGAGGAAATTCTTTTCACAGAAAGGGTGGTGGATGCATGGAATGGCTTACCACAAGAAGTGGTGGCTATGAATACAGTGCAGGGCTTCAAACAGGCATGGGATAGGCATAAGGGAGCAATACAAATGACTATGAATAGATAGGCCACTGACAGAGCAAAGGCCGATGGCACATTTATGAGGTAGAAAAAGAAATGGGCAGACTGGATGGGCCTTGCGGTCCTTATCTGCCGTCAACTTCTATGTTTCTATGTTTCTATGTATGGGAACAGTGGTAAATACTTTAGATGACAACATTGCATTACAGGATGCATTGAATCTTGTCCTCTTCTGGATCGAATGCAGTAAATTAGAACCAAATATCAGTAAATGCAAAGTAATGATTTTGGGTACCAACAATAGACAGTATAAGTATACCTTAAGAAATGAACCCTTAACCGTAACGCCAAGTTAAAGAGACTTGGGAGTGACCATAAGCCCCGATCTTAAATTTAATACTCACTGCAGGGACCAGGTGAAAAAAGCTAATCAGATGCTGAATTGCATCATTATACATATGTCCAGTAGAACTAGGGAAATGTTGCTTCCCCTGTATGTAGCACTGGTCAGGCCACATTTGGAGAACTGTATTCAAATTTGGCCACCATACAGGAAAGAAGATATTAAAAAGGTTGAAGCAGTCCAGTGAAGTTTCGCTAGGCTTATTGTGGGTTTTAAGGACATATCTCATGAACAAAGACCAAGAACTCTTAATTTATATTCTTTACAATATAGGAGGAAAAAGGGGAGACTTGTGCATGTTATACAGGGCTTTGGAGGATAACATCCTTATGGTTGAAATAGGTCTTAGCCTCAATCTGGATAGATTTAGTGATGGGAGGCATCCTAAGCAACTCCGACTAGACAAATGGAACATATTACATACTAAAATACTAAAATGCCAGCAGAATAGGCCTAACGGTCTTTCGTGTCTGCTCGTTTGGTCAGCCCCCACCCTGGGTGCTGACCTTGCTGCCCCCTCACCTTCTCTGGCTTCTCCCTTCCCAGTTCCAGATATTCTTGCTGCATTGGATTTTGCTTCCAGAACCCTTCCCCTGTACCTGTCCCACCCCCTCTTGAACCCCTCCACCATCTCTGCCTCCACCAGCCCCCTAGGCAGCGCATTCCATGGCTCCACCACCCTCTCAGTGAAGTAGCACCTCCTCCTTTCTTCCCTGAATCTTCCCCCCTCCAGCTTCTACCCATGCCCTCTAGTGGCCCCTTCCTCCTTCCTTCGAAGCACCCTGACTGTTCCTCCCCTATTTACCCTCTTCATGTACCTGAAGACCTCTATCATGTCCCCCCGGTCCCTTCTCTCTTCCAATGTGTACATATTTAGCTGTTCGAGCCTCACCTTATAGGTCCTGTCCCCCAAGCCCCAAATCATTTTGGTTGCCCTCCTCTGGTCCCTCTCCAGGAGTTTAATGTCCCTCTTTAAGTGTGGCCTCCAAAACTGCACGCAGTACTCAAGGTGCGGCCTCACAAAGCAGTTATACAGAGGGAGTATCACTTCCCTCCTTCTGGAGGTGATCCCCCTAGCGATGCATCCCAGCATCCTGTTGGCCTTGGCAGCTGCCCTCCTACAAGTCTCAGAGTTGTTCATCTTGACATCCACCACCACCCCCAGGTCCCTCTCAGCCATCAAGACTTGTAGCATGTCCCCCCCAGGGTGTACACTTGGCCCGGGTTTCTGGCCCCCAGGTGAGTACCTTGTATTTCCCTGCATTGAACCTCAACTTCCACTTTCTAGACCATCTTTCCAGAGCCTCCAGGTCCTCCTGTAGGGCCACTCTCCCCTCCTCCCCATCCACCACCGCCCCCAGTTTTGAGTCATCCACAAAGAGACTCATCTCACTCCTGATTCCTGTCCTTATGTCAGAGACATAGGCGTTGAACAGGAGGGGCCCAAGGACTAATCCCTGTGGGACCCCACTAATGACCCTCCTTGGGGATGAGACTATCCCGCCAACTATGACCCTCTGGGTCCGGTCCTGGAGCCAATTGCTTATCCATCTGATCATCTGGTTCCCCACCCCCATTCCTCCCAGCTTATCCAACAGGCCCACATGAGGAACAGATTCAAATGCCTTGCTGAAGTCTAGAAAGAGGACGTCCACTGGTCTACCCAGGTCCAAGGCACTCGTCACCCAGTCATAGAACTCCACAAGGTTTGTCTGACATGATTTCCCTTGGACGAATCCATGCTGTCTATCGTCCAGGCACCCTGACTTTTCCAGGTCCACCCCTAGCCTCTCCTTGACAATGCTGTCCATCACCTTGCCCACCACCGATGTCAGGCTGACAGGCCTGTAGTTCCCTGCCACCTCCCTTGATCCCCCCTTGTGGATAGGCACTATATGCGCCACCTTCCAGTCCTGGGGCACCCACCCTGTCCTCAGAGAGATGGTGAAAAGCTCCGCCAGGGGTTTCACCAGGACATCCGCAAGTTCCTTCAGCACTCTGGGATGTAATCTATCCAGCCCTGGTGATTTCTCCATCTTAAGGGAGCTAAGGGCTTCCCTCCCTCTCTCTGCTGTGATTTCCACTTCCAGTACCTCTTCTCCCTGCTTAGCCCTCCCTCTCCTGCCAGTGATGCCTCCCCCTCTCCCCAGACCCGCCGATCGGTATGGGTCCCCCTCCTCCTCCTCCTCATATTAACTAGGAAGACCTGGTATAGTCAAAGGGTGGTTACATTGTGGAATGGTCTACCATCTGAAGTAATTGAAAGCAAGGATATAAATACATTTAAACACAGGTTAGACAATGTAATGAGTAGTAGGACTAAATTTGGGGATTGTCAATGATAACCTAGGCAAGCAACAAGGATGAAAGTCTATTAAAGCTTTAGAATGATCTATGAAATCTATAGCCATGCACCTATGGGGAGGTGGAAGGGCTGAAAACCAGAAATCACCTGAATCAGCCAGGCTGGATGATGACGGCCATGTCCTCTCATACCGCAGTCCTCACAGTGCACCTTTTCTGTCCACCCCACATCTGTCACCCTGGAGGTCCTCAGAGTCTGCCACTCTCCTCCCTTGTGCCCTATGGGGCAGGGGCCTGGCAGAGTTAAGCCAGAACCCCTCTGGGACCTAGGTAAGCTTGTGGTTTCAGGTGGTGGGAGTCGGCATCGGGGGGGTGAACTGGTGGGCAGCAGGCACACTGAGCCACCCAACAGAGTGGCAGGGTGGGGGAGGGCATGGGAAGGAGGATAAAAATGAAATACAAAAAAAAAAACCCCAAATAAACCAGGGAGTGTCCAGCACTTGTTCCAAGGGGTCCCACATGTTTTTATATACATAACGTTTACTGAATGAAGTACAGTATGTTGAGTGTTTTCTAACCTAAGGCCTTCTAAAAGGGATGCCACCCGTTGAGTCACACTGGGGGTCCTACCCAATTTTCCTGTTTTTTGCTATAGTCTTTTTACCAATTAGAACTCCCAGTAGCTCCAACATCATGAGGAAAATCAGTAAACCTTCACAGAACAAGTGTCATTTTGAGTGTAAAAATCATAGTGCTATGTGAAATTCACAGCAGTTGAGAGGTATGATTTCAGTCATTCTGCCAATGCATGCAACATATTGCAGAAGCTGCAAAAGGACAATGATATTCCATATCAGCCACAGCAGGAAATGGTCACCAGGTGGAATTCTACTTTTTACAATGTACGTTGGCTTTTTGGGCTGTGTTAAGCAGTGCACCAAGCCACTATGGATCACTGAATAGGGAAAGGGAATGTATCACTTAATTTGAGCCAGTGGACACTGATGGCATGGTTGTGCAAAGTTCTTCAGTCAATTGAGGAAGTCGCTCGGGAAATGAGTGCAGACAGTGCCAATCTGAGTTAAGTAATGTCCCTGATATTCTCAAGAACAAACTCGAAAAGTGGAAGACAACATTTCTTGTGGAAGGTTTTGTTGATTCTCTTGTTGAAAAGCTAACTGTATCCCTGTAAATGGACCACAGAAAAGCAATGTTGCGAGAATAGGAAAATTATGTTGTGGACACATTGTTAGACCCTCAATTTAAGGGTAGACTGGCATCCTTTCTCTCTCCTGGCATCATAGATTTCAGCAGATATAAAGACCTGCTCACTGCAAAAGTGTCAGATAAAATGATGGATATTGTCTGTCAACCTGTTAAGTAAGCACACACCCAAACCTCACTGCCAGCAGGGAAAAACATCCAATGGAAAAGATGAAGATGGTGACATTTGGTCAGCGCTATAGGATATTGATAAAGACAGTAGTTCTTCCAATGCAAGGTCATATAGGCAAGCGGCAGACACCACTGATTTGGTCAACTTAATGCACTCTCATTACACACACACACATTATACATAATTTGAAAGCTTATTATGTCTACTTCAAGAAGAAGTATGATGAGGAGCTGTCAAGTGGTACTGTTACCATAGAAACAGGGCTAAACAATGACACCCTCAACATGTTAGAATGACCACTTTGAAATATTTGCATTCACTTCTGTTAGTTTAATGACTCTATGTATTATTTCTAGACAGAAAATAGGATTTCCTTGTGATTTCAAAGCATCACAACAACAATCTAAAGGGTAAAACAAAATCTAGTAATATATTTGTACAGGTATCATTGAAATGTAATAGCACTGGTGACATTTCTAATGAACATCATTATCACCTTGTTCATCATCATGATCTCTGTTGAGAGTGCGTGGGTTACCACAGTCTTCATTGCCTTGGCATGTACACAGTTCTGTACAGGCAAGATTGTTCCGACTGCAGACACAGTTAATTGTGCACCAAACCCTAATTGTACAGGCACATATAAGGTCTTGTAGAAGCTCAGATGCCATTGGGCCCTTGAAGAATGCAAGAAGTAGTTCATCATCCACATTTTTCCATCCATGTTGCAATAATGATCCAATATTTGGTTTACCTATATGCAAAGACATCCAAATCTTTGTTTGCCAAGATGCTTTTTTGACATGCTCTTCAAAACTGTCTTCACATGGTGGGAGTTTGGCCAGTGACTTGTCCTTTTTGATGGCTAGACTGAGGCACAAGCAATTCAAGTCTATGTGGATCTCCTTTTCATTCTCACTCTCGTCATACAGCACTGCTACTAACTTCCTTGCTGCAGAAATTGTGGGTTGTTTGTCACTCTCTCTCAATTTGACAAGATCTGTGAAGCAGTAAGCTCCCTTTGTTTTGACAACATTAAACACAGATTTTTTTTTCCCAATACCAGCTAGGGATGACACAGAGTCACATCTTGTTAATGTAGGTACAGCAGAAAGTATGTTGCAGATGTCTGGAGTAAGTGCATCACAGATTGCATGCACAGGTATGAAGTGACACTTGTCAGTTGTGCTGGTAAAGGTGCCTGTTTCTATCCGCATGTTATCGATGTGTTCCATTTTTGGACAGTAGTGAACAGCAAGGACCAAAACATCTGCATCAGGTGACCTAATTACTAGGGTTCCTTTGACACCAAGAGACTCAAAAACCATATTGGCACATACAGGATGCAGAAGCATCCTTGTGTCCCCTTCCTCTTCAGTACTGTACAAGTCTTGGGCTTCTTCAACACCTCTGCTGGTGATGGACTTTGCTACTTCTCCATTGGAAAAGCCCTCCGCAAGAAAGAGTGTTTTTGTTGGGTGTGCTCCTGCACTTTCAGGCTCATTTTGAACCATATATTCACAGAGGAATTTTGCAAGTGACTGCTTGTTGGATGCTATGCTTAGAAACTTTTTCCATTGAGGCACAGAGCATCAACCAATCACCTGGTATTGCTTGCATCGAACCTTAGATCCTGTCCGGTGCTGTCTTTCTGCGGTTTTCATAGAGTTACTGTTGTCATATCTGTCAAAGACTTCGATTACAGAAATTAGCTTTGTCAAATCCTTTTAGGACCTGCTTCAAGTACTCAGCAGCGAATTCATCGAATATGTGGAATTTGTCTCCAGCCCATCATTTGAATGACAGCCATGGCACCTATGATGTACACTGTGGTTTCTTTGTTGCATCCTTGCAGCTCATGGTAGCTTTTAGCTTGAGCTTCCAGCTGATATCCTAATTCAGCTTTGTCTGTTTTTTTCTCATTGTTCCATCAGCATGGAAGAGGAACATAGGCACAGGTTCTATCGAGTAACTAAGAACATATTAAAACATCATCTCTGCATCTTGCTAAGGACAGGACCCTGCAGAAAACTATTTCTGGACTGATAGCTGCTGTGATTGTCTTTTCTTTGCCAGACTTAAATTTTGTCTTCTTGGCCATGTCAGCAAATGTTTTGATGACAGATTTTTTGATGGGGCTGAAGAAGCTATGTGTCCCATCAGAATCAAGTGCACCTCTCACAAATCTCTCCATTTATTCTTCACCAACATCTGCTATTTTCAGTAGAGACTCTTGTACATCTGATGTTACATGCAGTCCAGTAGATATGTTGATAAGCACCTCTGGATGTGATTCAGGGTCAAATGGGTTTGTCATATTGTTGATTATATGGTTGGTAAGGGCTGTAACATGCTCTTTGTCCCTCTTCAGTGCAAAGGCAAGGACTTGTTTGTGGACTTTGTCTTCACTACTTGTTGATAGGCCACTTCTTTCTCTCATAGCATTTGTATATTCACTCAAAACATGTCTTGTGAGGGTCCATCTGACAAGGGATGGCTTCTTTCATGTCAGTCCTACAATCCCACTGCTGCCCTTTGAGCCTTTGATGACAGTTTTCTCTGTTTCTACGTCACTCCAAATTCCATTGAAAGAACCAGGAGTCTGATGCACAGTAAATTCCCCAGATTCAAAGGCACTGTGTACATCTTATCTTCAGGGAGATTTAGCATATCAAGAATGTAGATTGGAATCAGCCTGGCATAGTTGGGCCTGTTTGCAGCAAAGTATGGAAGCATTGCATGCTGTGTGTGTGTAGGTGAAGTTTCCAATCACCTTCTCACTCTGCACAGATATTTAGAAGTAGTGTCTGCATAACCTGGAGAAAATTATCCCAAAACTTGAATGTAGGAGACTGGTCATGCCCCCATGTCTGAAATTCCTTCTGTAGTGGTAACATATGCTGAGTTAGAGCATCATGGAACAAGCTTCCCTTTAACATGTGTACAACTACATCCCACAAAAATGCTGTTACCGATTTGAAAAATTGCTACCAAATGGTATGTAATTGTTAAACTAAAGATTTGTAAACAATGGTATCTATAAATTGTGTATTTGTAGATAGACAAAAGTATGTATATATGTTATGCATGCTGTATTGTATTTTCCTTGTTTGTTTTCTCTTTCATCTTTTTGTAACTTTGAAACCTTTTTTAACAGGACTGTCTTGTAAACAGGGATTTTTATTCCTAATGACATGAAATATCCGATATAAAAATAAACATTTTATCTATCATCAAACTCTTTAATGACATGTTATAAGGACTCAATGTCTTCAGACTCAAACACCTTTTGAGTGTCAGCCAACATTTGCCAGACAAATGCTGAAACTCCATGAATACCTCCTCCCTGCTCACACCATTTAACAAACAAGCATTTGTCAATGCCGAATGTTTGCTTGCTGGCATTGGCAGTGGCAATGTAGAAGTTACAGAGCTGCGTAATAGGAATGGCAGTGAAGTACTGAACTGAAGCCAACCCCAACACCACCCTGCAAAGAGTGACAGGCATTGGGGTGTGCATTTGGGTCATCAGGCATAACGGCCTTGCCATTTCACCACACCCCACCCTGCAGACACTGACAAGTGTCACAGTGTTCCTTGGGGTGTTTGGCCCTTATGCGCACCCCATTTCATTAGGAAATGCAGTGAGATGGGTGTGATATAGGAGAATGGGGTGAACTTTGGGGCTGAAGAGTCCAAAGCATACCTCAATACCTCTCACTGGCTGCAGGGTGTGGAATGGTATGAGCATTACAGGCAAGAATCCCAAGTCACACCCCTGATGCCTGTCATTCTCTACAGGGTTGGGCGTTATGGTTGGAAACCCTAATACCTCAGGCATTCGTTGGTATTTTCACTCCAAATTTTCAACATGTTTTTGTGACCCCACCTCATGAACAGGGGGAATATCAGTTTGTTAGCCGAAAGCTGCTTATGCACAGCGAGTACGGCATTTAGCACCACAGGTGCAAAAACATTCCGAACAGGATGTAAAAAATGACAGCTGTACTGTTCATGGGGAGGTGTAAAAAATGGCAATGTTGCAAATCTGCAGTACAAATATTTAAAAAAATGGTGAAGTCATGAGCGTACATAGAAACTGTGCAACGCACACCCGTAATATAATTAGGTTGGGGATATTTTACAGCAGATTGTCAACTCAGGCATTTTGGTGCCTCCGATCATGAACAGTGTCACTGTAATTTTCTTTATCTGTGCCGAACAATGATTCCCCACAGCGACCATGCATCTCAGCTCTGAAAGTGTGAAAACACACTTCAGCCATGTTGTGAAAAATGACAGCTGTACTGTTCATAAGGAAGTGTGAAAAAATGCCACTGGTGAAAATCTGGACTGAAAATATTACAAAGTCATGAACTTACGGGTGAGGGAAACTCGCATTGCTCACTGTAACACAGTCATTTATGGACTTTGTCACAAAATTTTCAACATAGCCATTTTAAGACCTCTGCTCATGAACAGTGTAACTGTGATTTTCTTAATCTGTCCTAAACATTGCTTTGACACCAACAGCACCATTGTGCGCTACATGTGCAAACACATTTAGGCGACATATGAAAAATGGCAGCTGTACTGTTCATAAGGAAGTGTAATAAAATGGCAATGTTGAAATCTGAGTCAAATATTAAATTTGCAAACTTACGAGCATGCATAGGAACTGCGCAAAGCACGCTCGTAAAACAGTCATTTTTAGGAATTTTTTCACCAAATTTTCAACATAGCCATTTTAAGACCTCTGCTCATGAACAGTGTCACTGTGATTGTCTTAATGTGTCCCATACATTGATTTTTCTTAATGTGTCCCATACATTGATTTTGCACATACTGCGCCATTGTGCACTACATGGGTGGAAACACATTTTGGGCAAGATGTGAAAAATGGCAGCTTTACTGCTCATAAGGAGGTGTGGTAAAATGGCAATCTTGAAATCTGGAGTGAAAATATTAAAAAATTCTGATATACAGTGTGCGTGGGGAACTGCATAATGCACCTAAATGAAACAGTCATTTTAGGAATTTTTCACCAAATTTTCAACATAGCCATTTTAACACCTGAGCTCATGAACAGTGTCACTGTGATTTTCTTAATTTGTCCCGACATTGATCTACATACCGACTGCGCCATTGTGTGCTACATGGGCAGAAACATGTTTTGGGTGACATGTGTAAAATGACAGCTATACTGCTCATAAGAAGGTGTGATAAAATGGCAATGTTAGAAATCTGGAGTGAAAATATTGAAAATTCGTGAGCTTACGAGTGTGCGTAGGAACTGCGCAATGCACCCTCATAAAACAGTCATTTTTAGGAATTTTTACCAAATTTTCAACATAGCCATTTTAAGACCTCTGCTCATGAACAGTGTCACTGTGATTTTCTTAATTTGTCCCGTACATTGATTTCGCACACCGACTGTGCCATTCTGCGCTACATGGGTGAAAACACATTTTGGATGAGATGTGAAAAATGACAGCTATACTACTCATAAGAAGGTGTGGTAAAATGGTAATGTTGAAAATCTGGAGTGAAAATATTGAAATTTCGTGAACTTACGAGCCTGCGTAGGAACTGTGCAACACACCCTCGTAAAACAGTCATTTTTTGGAATTTTGGCACCAAATTTTCAACATGGTGTTTTTGGGACCCCTTCTCATGAGTGATGTCACTGTCATGGCAGTATTCAGGCCTGAAGGGTGATTTCACAGTCACTGCACAGTCACTGTGCGAAATCACCCTTCGGGCACGAATACCGCCATGACAGTGACATAATTCATGAGAAGGGGTCCAAAAACCCCATGTTGAAAATTTGGTGCAAAAATTCCCAAAAATGCCCGAGATATGCAATAAAGTTGAAACCCCCCATGTAACCCATTATACAGCTTACCGGCATTTCCTCAGTTCGCGGTCGGCTTTGAAGAGTGCAGACGTGTTCCCGGTCCACCGAAGATCGTCGTGCTGGAGGTAAGTATGGGGTGAGGGGGGTGTCAGGAGGCTGGGTGCGCAGTGGGTGGGTGCGGGTTGTGGGAGGGGGCTTCGGGAGATGCGCCGCGGGACCGTTTTTATTTTACAGGTTTTAAAATAAAAAGCGTCATGGGATGTTTGCCACACTGGGGTGGGCTCCCAGTGTGGCACAAAGACTGGGCGGGGGGCATTCAGCTGACGGGGATTGGGCACCCCAGTTGGCAAAAAGAGCGTCGGACGTTGCCACGCTGGGGTGGGCTCCCAAGCATGGCACAAAGACTTGGGCGGGGGCGTTCAGCCGACGGGGATTAGGCACCCCATCGGCAAAATAAAACAAAAATGTGGCACCGTTTGCCACACTGGGGTGGCTCCCAGTGTGGCACAAAGACTAGGGGTGGGCGTTCAGCCGGCAGGGATTGGGCACCCGTCGGCTATTCAGTCTGAGCGCTGCGTCTGTCTGTGCGTGGGGGAGCTGCGTGAGCAGCCAATATCTTATCGGTGCTCACTCAGCCGCAGCTCCCCTTCAATCAGAGCGTTACTGCATTTGGAGCGTGTCATAGACAGCTCCAAAATGCATTGGCTTACAGGGGCCGCGCCTGCCAGCTCACTGCCTGAATTGGAGGAGGAGGTGACACACCTCCGAAATCTCCAATCAAGGCACTATGTTTCTTGCACATGCGTGCAAGCAAACATAATGAAGAAAGTTTCAAAGCACTCAAGGTCTCAAATGCTAGAGTCAAGCCATGTAGAGCATGGCTGAATTGCTTACAAGCAAGCATTTGATCTGCAATACAAGCTGCATACACATCAGAATCAACCAGAAGTTCTAGCAATCCTGCATCTTCACCAAATTTCCCAATACATGCAATAAAACAACACAGGGTGTGAAAACCACCCAGGTGAATCACATTGGTACCAAGTTAATTTAGGAGAGTCCATTCTACTTGCTGAGCAACAGCATACAGCTGCTGTTCCATGGTCTGAACGGCATGCTGCTGGCCTAAAGCTGCTGACATTTCCTTACATTTCAGCATTGTAGTATAAACTGTGGCCATGTCAGCTGGTTTGGCATCCACAACAGGTGCATGTGCAACTGCTGTGTAAGTGCTCGTCTTTGTGGCAAGCTTGTGTTTGAAACCAGCACAAAATGGAATCACCTGAGTGTGAACAATATCAGCGTCATTTGGTATTGGTAGAACATCTTGAAGTAGTAGTCTAAAAAGACACCAGGAGAGATCTTTGACAGCTTTCACTTGTAGATGACAGGAGTTTATTTTCTCAAGTACTTTTTCATGGCAAGTCCATTCTGGATGTGTTCTAGGTTTTTCAAATGCTGCACACTGCATAAGAGACTGATTGCCTGAGGAAAGTAAGTGACTTTTCTTTCTCATTCTTCATTGATATTTTTTTGTGATGCTGGACATTCTTCAGACTGTTTTTGAAATACAACTCTAGCCAATGAATGGAAGGTATTCTTTCCATCAATGGTCTCTATGCTAATGTCTATATTATCATCTCCTTCATGGATGAGATTTCCACCAGCATGAAGTGGTACAATTCCATTTGGAATGAACACACCTCCTTGGAATTTTCTACTTCAGTTTTTGCAACACTAGCCATGAACCGGCTCAGCTCATCATGATTGATGCTGAATCCATGGAGGTGTAGAATGACAATTAAATTGCAAGACCCACACTCATGCTGTAGCTGTGCAGCAACGCTTACGTGCAGTGGTGTGATCATTTTGGAACTGCTGAATACTATGCACTCCGCAATTGAGAGGCACCTTCTTTGAATGTCTTCTGAAGGGTGATACTTGTTGCTGGCTAAATTATATGTCTCTTTATATATCAACCAAATGACAAACTACTGCACCAATTGGGGCACAAAAGAAGTTGACCTCTGTAAACTACAATCCCCTGGCTTTGGATAATATTCTGAGCATTTTATTTTAGCTATTTCAGATGGAAGGATTGAGGCAGCATTATACAAAACCACTTGTTCATTTGAAAGCTGTTCATCAGGCTCACTCACCAGAAGAGTATCCACAAAACATTTGGATGACTTAAGTTCCTGCTCCAGGTTACTAGCAGCTTGGATAGCATCAGCTAATGTAATTGTGCTGCATAGAACAATGGTAGACTTGCCTTGTCCATGCTGTGCATGGAATGAAATTGCAGAACCATAATGTTTTTCTAATCTTGCCTGTAATTTGCTACTGGAATAGCTTTCAGTTTCTACATCTGAGAGAAGTAGAGCTTTATATCTTTGTAGCAGCTTAGACAGGAGATGAGCCTTCTTGTTGTACATAAGATCATTGTCTATCTCTTCAATCAGCTGATAAGACAAAATGTCATAAAGTGACTGTATTGTTGTAGTGGAACTAGATGGTACTGCTTTCAGATTTGTTTTATTCAAGTAGGAAGAAAGGCATGTTGACTGATAAACTGCATCCTTAGCAATCAATTTCTTCCTCAGATACTCTGCGTAACATGTCATCATCTCCTCTTTGAAGTCCTCCCTTAGATTGGTTGCTCTCTTAAATGTTTTAATTTTATGAAGTTTCTTGCCTTTCTTGTGTGTTTTTCTCAAGCAAACAATGCAACAGGACCAACTGCTGGAGAATGTGCTTGCTCTGGTGGCTGTAGAAGTAGAGGAACATGATGTGTCATGTGTCATGATTCAGAGTCTGTTTTCTTTCCTGGGTTGAATACAACTCTGACATGTACCAAATTCAAATTGCTTGTGTATTTCTGAAAGCAACCCCTGTGATAGAGTATTGATGGCGCATCATGTAACCTAGAAAACTCATTCAGTAGCCGCCAATTCAATTAATCTCTCCTGGCTGCTGCTGCCAGCATCACAGAATTCTGTCCAGCACTGGTGACTTTTGACAGTTTTTCATTCTGTTGATTTTCTTGACAATACATTTTTTAAAGTTT
The DNA here is from genome assembly GCA_016271365.2 of Neoceratodus forsteri. NCBI lineage: Eukaryota > Metazoa > Chordata > Ceratodontiformes > Ceratodontidae > Neoceratodus > Neoceratodus forsteri. Next base: position 400,027,792 of record CM028136.1, on the reverse strand, counting down.
GTGGAGAGTTTTTTTCACTTTGACGTAAGCTTTAAGGGTCTTGTATCCTCCATGACTTCATATACTGCAGCATTCCTGTGGAGGTAAAATTCAAAAAGTATATTGTTAGCATGACCACCTCAACTACCATCATTTTTCATAGTATACAAGTATACAGACTTGTGCTAAAGTAGATATAAATTACATCTATATGTTAGTATCAAAACTGCCATTTTTGTTGATTGAAGCCAAATATGAAACTGTCTACTGTCATCCCTAACACTAACACTGAACTGTGCATAAGTGTCACTGAATTAAAAAGCTAGTTTCTAGAATATTTCAAAGGCTAGTAGCACACATAGGCAATTATAAATTAAAACATTCTACAAGGCAGATTAGATACTACATTGTATGTACAGAAGCTTACAAATGGAGAAACATTACATTAGGAATTCACGTACAATTATATCTACCCACTATGCAGTACAAACTATGGGCATGCAATCTACTGCTATTGGTGCACAACCTTCAGTGTGGGACTGTTCTGGGCAGCAAATTTCAATTGAAAATATAGAAAACTATTATAATCATTTGTGAGACACTTTGACAATTAAGATTCTATGATGTGAAAATATTTCATTTTAGTATATTACAAAATGATGATATTCGCCATTTTTGCCACATGATAATCAGCTTCATCATTTCTGAAAAAAAAAATACTAGCTAATGCAAAACCAATAAAATGTTTTAATACATTGTTATTTGTTAGCTTTGAACAATAAATACCATATTAAGGTGTTGAAATTAATTTAAACAGTAGAAACTGGAGTCATAGTCACGTTGCAGTGTTCGTAGAACTGTGCAAAAATTGACACTTTCTCATTTTGGGTACCAGTGTTTAACCTCGCCTATAGGCTTATGGCTCCACTTGACAGCTCCACATCATACCTCATCTAAATGTACATAAAATAAGCTTTCAAATGATGTATAATGTGGGTGTGTGTAGGATGGGTACAGTAAACTCCAAAAATATGACCCTTTTTGGAGAATTGCTACATGCCTAATACTGCTACCACTATTGTTGAAGACTGTAGAAAATACCCCAGATTGTAGTGAAAAGAAAAAATGTGACCTACTGGGATTGAACCCAGGCCCCCAGAATACCATCCCAGTGCTCTAACCACTGAACTATAGGCTCACATTGTTGGGCCTGACTCTTCCCAGACACACTTCCCAATGGCTTTCTAGTGGCTAATATTGCACCAAAAACATCTAATTGTCACCTTGATTGTTCTTAGTTGTGGGATCTGCAATACCAAGGAAAGCAAATATGTCCAAGGGAGAGTCATGTCCAACCATGTGAGCCTATAGCTCAGTGGCTACAGCACTGGGACAGTATTCCAGGGGCCTGGGTTCAATTCCCAGCAGATCACATTATTTCTTTCTCACTACAATTTGTGATCTAAATTGCTTGGCAGTGGTGAATACTGCACCACAAACATATAATTGTCATATTGAAAATACCCCAGGAAACTCAAACTTATATGGGATGATCATTTAAAATATTGATAAAGTAAGAGAGAAATCCAGCAAGTATTGTGCAAAATTGCCATTGTATACTTAAGATGCCTTTCAGACAGTGCCCACTCTAAGAGTGGTTGGTAGTATTGCTTCAGAACTGAGCTACAATTTGTTTCCTGAAAATGCTGAAATGCTTACAGTTATGAAAATGTTAATCTTGCTCTCTTTGCTGGCTGCACTGCTTCTTTCCAAAGTCTCTTTGATGAGTGATAATGATGAGACAGTATGTATATACAGTATAATGATTAATTAGTGATTGCATGGGGATTATCTGGCTAATGAATATAAGGCCAGGGGGAGGAAAAAAAATAAATCACAGGAAAATGAAAAACAAAGAAACCATGTGGTTTCTTAAAAGGGTGACTGGCTAAGAAATCCAGAGAGGCTGTTAGTCTGTCAAAAAATAAACTGGGGCTAGGGTGATAAGCATTTATGTGGAGCATAGAAAGTAGAACAAAACATCATGTGATAAAATGGAACACCAAAGCCAACGTCAACTTAGCTAAAAATTAGTCCTATTAAAAACATGTAGATGGCAAAGCAGAGGAGTGCCCATCAGCTTCTTTTTGATTTGTGTAGGGTAATATATTGACAGCAAGGGCTTCTTGTGAACCTTTAAGCAATGCATCAACATGTGGTACACAAGGAATCATTGAAGAGCGAAAGGAAAAAAAAATACTTCTCCTTTGGTTAATCAGTCTGATACTACAGAGTCATCTGCTTACTTGCATGCTGCTGATAGTGAATACATGTGTAAGTGACTTCTATTGTTTCCTATGACAAAACCACCTCATTGTTAAATCCTAGTTGGCTGTAATGAACAAATTAGCCAGTTCCAAATATGGCCAGCAAATTACTTAGTTTTATTTGTTTTCATAGTAAAAAAAAAAAAAAAAACTGTGACATCATTGTCTCAGAAATATTGCCAGTTCCCAGAGCTCACAAAGCAAGGACTCTCAAGATAATTAGAATGAATAGATAGTTTAGAGGATGGTGTACCAGTGAGGGGTTGCACTTTATAGATAATTGGAACAGATTTGAAAACAGAGATCAATTATGTGGGGCTGATTGGTTACATCTGAACAAATTAGGTACAAGAGTACTGGCACAGGGAATTAACCAAGCAATTAATGATCATTTAAACTGATCAATAAGGGGAATGGGGGTTGGGGTGATGACGTACCCAAATAAATTAGTAGAAAAATGGGAAGATAATAAAAACCAAACTTGGAGAGCACTCCTGATAAATTTTAGAAGTTTAAGAAACAAAATACATGTTCTTGAACATATTCTACATACAGAAAATGTACTTCTGTGTGCTGTAACAGAAACATGGTGGAAAAAAAATGACCGGGAAGTTAAAGTTGCAGGTTATCAAGTTTTTCACAAAGAAAGGAAAATAAAAAGGGAGGTGGAGTCATTTTATTTGTAAAAGAAGATATTGATGCTAGACTAACTCAAGACGAAAGCCTAGTGTTAGAGGAACAATTATGGGTAAATCTAATCCCATCAGTTAATGAAAAAAACAGTAGGTCTCTGCTATAGATCTCCATGCCTGATGATAGAAGAAACAAAAAAGTTCCTGTTATAAAGTATCATGGCAACAGTAGTAAACTGATAATATTGGATGACTTTAACTTCCTGGGGATCAATTGGTGTAATAAAAAAAAACCCTACAACACCCATAGAAGCACATTTTCTGGATATATTGGATGAATTGCGCCTAGAAAACTATGTACCATGTGGTACAAGGGGGGCAGAATTTTGGTCTTGATACTTAGCAACATGGTAGAAGAAGTAGGGGAATGTTTAGTTTGAGAACCATTGTTGGGAAGTGACCACAATATGGTACAGTTTGATGTTAAACTATCAATCAGCAGGCAAGGAGGAGCAACATCTATAAGGTGTTTCAATAGAGCCAGTTATAACAACATTAGGCAATACTTACGAACATGGGATTGGGAAGGTGATTTTGAAGACTGTACATTACAAGAAAAATGGAATAAATTTAAGAAGAAAATGAACACCTGTATGAATCTTTACATCCCAACTAGGAAGAAGTATAATAATAAAGGGCAAATACCTGTTTGGCTTTCTAAAGAAATTAAAACAGCAGTTAAACCCAAGAAAAGGGCATACAACATGGTCAAAATAAGGGGAACACAGGTAATATGGGAGAATTATAAAATAGAGGTAACGGAATGCAAGAAGTTAATAAAAAAAAAAAAACAAGGAGAGATTTCAAGATGAAACTAGCTGCCAGAACTGCTGACAACAAAACAGCATTTTATAGCTATATTGGGTGACTAAGAAGGAATAAAATGCAGGTTGGATCATTGGCAGTGGATGGATCAACTATCATGGAATGTGGGGAACTGGCTGAAGAATTAAACAAATATTTTATTAGTATAAACCAGCCTAGAAATGAAAACCTCCAAGTACAAGATCCGAGTGACAAGGAAGCAGTACTGTATTAAATATTAAAGCCATGGATATAACTGCAAGATTTAAAGGACCGGACTCAAACCAGTCACAGGGACTGGATGGTTTACATCTGAGGTTCCTGAGAGAGGCAGCAGAGGTTATTGCTGCCCTGAATCAAGGGCAGGTGGTAGAGGACCGGAGACTGGCCCTTGTCACTTCGATATACAAAAAGGGAGATTGAGGTAGAAGAGAAAATTACAGACCAGTCAGTATAACCTTGGTACTGGGGAAAATTATTTAATCCATAATTAAAGACAATATAGAAGCATGTCTGATGAACATCAGCCAAGTAGATACTTTGCAGCATGGGTTTAGAGAGAACAGGTCCTGCCTCATGGGTTTGATGCATTTATTTGAGCCTGTGAGTCAAACAATTGACCAAGGAGTTTCAGTGGATGTGGTCTATATGGATTTCTCAAAAGCACTTGACTCAGTGTGTGAGTACATTAACAGATGTTGGTATTGAAATAAATGTGCTAAGTTGGATCAGCTCCTAGCTTGAGAAGAAGAAACAAAGGGTAAACATGAGAGGGCACCACTCAGGTTGGGTGAATGTGACCAGTGGGGTCCCGCAGTGATCCGTTTTGGGGCCCCTATTATTCAATCTATTTGTAACATCTCTGAATTGCAATAGTAATGCAAGGTTATGTAAATTCATGGATCACTTGAAGATGGGTGCACTTTTTAATAACAGGAAAGATGCCATGTGTTTCCAGTCAGAGACATATAGAATAACAACATGGGCAGAGAAATAATAAAGACAAGTGCAGGCTGATGCACTTTGGGACAAGAAGCATCATGGCTCAGTACTATCGTAATCGAGTTGAATTGATGGCTACAGAGGAGGAGGAGAGGGACTTAGGGGGTTATACCAACAACAAGCTGAAATTTGATTGGCAATGTAAAGAGGTGATGAACAAAGGAAGTAGACTATTGTGGTGTAACAGTAGAAGTATAAGAAGTTGAGACAAGGAGATGATAGTGCCATTGCATAAGGCTCTGCTTAGGCCCTGTGTTGAATATTGTGTGCAGTTTTGGGCTCTCAGCAGTAAATTATGCATCAGGAGATTGGATGGTCTACAAAGAAGGGCAACCAAGATGATCAGACGTGTTAAGGGTATGAGTTATACAGACAGACTGCAAGATTTGGACATGTACTCTTTGCAGTACAGAGGGTTAAGAGGGGACGTTTGCCTTGTCTATAAAGACCCCCAAAATAGGGATCTATGGGAATGCTTGGGGTTAGTCAGGAAAGAAAGTAGTATAGATATCCAAGGGCATGATCTGACACTCAAGGGAGAGTTACAAAGGTAATGCCAGGGGCCACTGTTTCAATCAGAGGGTGGTGGTTGAATGGAATAGACTGCCAGATGAAGTAGTTCACAGTCTGAACATGACCCAGTTCAAGAGAGCACTGGATAGGGTCATGGTGACTAAGGGTAGGGTGGGTTTCAATATCTAAAGAGTCAAGTTGTTATGGCTAACAGCTGCTGACTTGTTAAAATCCTATGAATCTTGTGAATGAAAAAGCATTATTAAAATCATTATTCATTCACTTAAGCAAGCCACTTAAGCAAGCCTCTTCTGAAATAAATATAGACAATACCACTCTGACAAAAATAATCTGATATTCATTTTTACTTTGTATGGTCTGGGGAACTGAAACAAAGACTGGATTATCCATTATGTTAAAAATTGAAAGAAATAAGAGTAGTGTTCTTTCTATATGACATTGTTTGATTTGCCCTAAATTTAAGCTGGCTTCACAAGGGTAGGTTGGGGGGGAGCCAAGTAAGTCATGTTTTACTCTACACACTATTGTTTGGCTCTTTGCTTTGCATAGAGGGTGGGGGGGTCGCAAAGGGGGATGAGGTAGTAGTGGGGGATCTCAACCTGCCAGACTTTGACTCAGACATTCCAGCACTTAGGAGCACCAGAATTGGGACTGTACTAGATACGTTTCAGGACTATATGCTGGTGCAGCTGGTCAAGGAGCCCACAACACAGGCTGCAATTCTCGACGTGGTGCTCATCAACTCAGAATGGTTAGGCAGAATGCAGCTTCAGTTTTTCAGGTGTATATAAAGGAAAAAAGAAATATGGGAGAGTGAACTGTTAAGCTTACAGAGGGAGGCAGGGCAATACAAGAGGACAAGCAGAAAGCAGCTATTCGGAATGGCTACTTCTGCTCAGTATGCCCTAGGGAGGACAGCAGGCTTTGCCAGAGAGTGGTATAAAAGCTGCTGAAAAGGTGATCTTGGAAATGAGGCAGCAGATATTTACTAGTGAAAGGGTCAGAAAAGTACCAGCCCTGAAGACAGACAAGATCCCAAGGCTGGATAGGATGCATCCGAGGGTGCTCAGAGAACTGGCATTGGGATTACCTGAACCCCTGGTAGAGCTATTTAATAGCTTTATTGAGACAGGGGTGGTTCTTAAAGATTGGAGAGTAGTGGACATAGCTCCACTCCACAAGGATCAGGACAAAGAACAGCCAGGTAAATACCAATCTGTCAGTCTTTCCTTCATTGCGGATAAACTGGTGGAGACACGAGTCAAAGAGAACCTAGTGGACTACCTGGAGACTAATGGGCTCCAGGATAGCAAGCAATATGGGTTCAGGGCAGGGAGGACTTGTCAGACCAACCTGATAGTATTCTTTGACTGGGTAACTAGGATAGAGGATAAGGGTCATGCAGTGGATTTGCTCTACTTCGACTTCAGCAAAGCATCTGACTGGGTGCCTTCCTCAACTTTCTGCCCTCAAGTCAGTTAACAATCCACCTTGTATTTGTTTTGTGTATACTAGGCTGGTTTACTGTGCCCAGAAGTTTTATAGCCCTTTTACACACAGTGGTGTTTATCGGAATGACTGGGACAGACACACTGTAATGTTACATGTTTGTTGTGTGAAGGCATTCCCTCAGTGGCGGAGCTAGAGGGGGGGACTGGGGGTCAGTCGCCCCACCTAGCTGCCCCAATGTGAGTAATGGTGCCCCACCACCATCTTTATTCACTGTTTAGTGCCCATTGTGGAGCCCTTGATTGACTGAATGGCCCTCTGGCTCCCAAACCTGGCTCCGCCACTGCATTCCCTGCCACAACCAAAGTGAGTGCTCCCTTAAAACGTGTTCTCTGCTGGCCTGCTTTCCAGGGTTTGCAGGCTTCTGTTCCATTTTAACAGGCTTCTGTTGCAATTTGACAGGCCATGTACTCACGCTGTACCTGTCACTGCGATACATTTTGCTTATCTCCCTAATTGTGCTGTTGCTGTGCCAGTATGCAGGAAGGATGAACACAGCAAAACATGCTGTGTGTGTGTAAACAAACAATGTGAGTACTTCAAGATGGAATGGAGCTCATCTGCACCAGAACCACCAGTTCAGGTAATCAGTAGTGTAAAAGCACTATAAAATGCCACTTATAATAAACAGTGATCTCTCCACATTTAAACAAGTATCCACTGGAGTTCCTCAGGGTTCTGTATTGGGGCCAACATTGTACACTATATTTACAAATGATTTGGAGATGGGCACCAGTAGCTGGGTTGCCAAATTTCCTAAGGATGCCAAAGTAGAAGGGTAGTTGCATTCAGCAGGAGAGTAATGAAATACAGCGTGACCTGGGCTTGCTTGCAAAGTGGGCAGAAAAATCACAGATGAACTTCAATATTGAAAAATACAAGGTGATGCATCTAGGTCAGAATAATATCAAGAAAAATGCTACCAGAACAACACTAAGATGATGAAATTGAAATTGAAAAATGTGTATGCAGGAACCCCCAAATATTTATTATTTTGATTTGCTATTTGGCAACATTTGGCTTTGTAGCACCATGTCCCCTTCATCATCTCCTGTCCCTATCCCTGTCCATGCAGCTCAGAAGCTATCTGAAGTGGCACTGCAGGGAATGGGTGTCTGACAGAGCTACTGGTATATGTGTTACTATGTCCCCCGGAGCCACTTGTTGCTGAAAAAGAGTGGTTTCACACACCTTCAGCTGAGCAAGAACAGTGAAGCGAAGCTGAGCTGTTCTGGTTCAAGCTGAATGCAAATGAAACCACTCATTTTCAGCAACGCGTAGCTCTGGGGGACGTATTAATATATTATTGATTGGGATCATGTGTGACTTTGTATTTCTTTGAAACTTGGCTTCCCAGCCAAATGCCCTTTGGGGTAACCCTTGCCTCAGTGCTTGCACATCAAGGTTCTTTGTCTAATAATATATATATATATATATTTTTTAAAACTTCCCAGAACGTGCCTGTTTCCAGGGCATCTACGTGTGAGACGCTCTTCACAGAATAAGAGTGCCTCATGTGCAGGGGAAAGGAGCACCCTGATTGGTCGGGTGCGCTCCCTCAATCTATACTTTGAGCTATTGTACCCTGTTCTCCCCCTATTATGGATCTGGGGTGTGTGATGACTGCATTAATCAGCCTAATGAGAGAAAAGCAGAATTGAAATGCTATTGAAGCAGGATGATTAGAATGTAGTTGGAAATTTCATGAACCCATTGTTTAGAATATGAGGTAGGTAGGTAAGGAGGTTTTTATTTATTTGTTTGAAAATTGGTAACCGGGAGAGGAGCACTGAGCCATGACTTGTTTCCAGGTGTGACCCAGGGGAAGGGAACTGTGGAAAACAGCAGCACATTACATGAAAGTAAAACAGCATGACAACAACTGGTTAAATGTTTGTACAAAAATTAGAATAAATGCAAACATTTTTGTACAGAGACTAAAGTGTAGTACATCTCAATAAGAACACCTAATAAATGCATTTTCATGTGGCAGCAATACAAGGTGAGCAAGAAGAACTTTAACAACAGGGTGATTGACCTGTTGGGCTGGTTGTTGCCTGATCTCGTACTGAAAGGAGAAGCTGGAGTGGTGAGGTAGTGAAACCGAGGCAAGAGCTGGGATCCAGCTGGCTGCTTTCCAGGATGATAAGCCTGGTCTAGCCTGGCTCATACAGGCTGGTGAAAGCAGGGGTCCAGACCGACAGGGGGGGACAGTGAGTCTGGCCAGTTTCTGACTGGTACCACAGGTCATGGGCACCATTTATTTTTAGTTTTGACTGTGAGTTGGTTGGATTGGAACCAGTACAGAGTGTTGCTCAGGTCCTGCTGGAGCAGGTCTTCCACAGCTGCAGTGGAAGGACGAGAGGTGAAGATGACTGTGTCATCTGCATACATGTGGATATGCAAGATGGCACAGGCAGACGGGAGGTCATTCAGGAAGATGGAGTAAGGATGGGACCTAGGATGGAATCCTGTTGGACTCCAGCACAGATAAAAAGGGAAAGGGGGACAGGGTGCCTTTAACCTGTGCTGATTGCTGTTGGCCCATTAGGTAGGAATAGGAATGGAACCAAGCAAAAGCAGGAGCTGAGAGGCCAGCAGAGCTCAGCTTGTCCAGGAGGAGTGGATGGGACACCAAATCAAAGGCTTTGGCCAGATCAATAAACATAGTGTACGTAATGTGCCCCTGATCCATACTGGAGAAGATAGAATCAGTGACATACAGAAGAGAGAAGACAGTGGAATGATGCTTCCAAAATTGTCAATGAAGGTTCTACTGTGTTTCCCAGTGTTTATTGCACTTCATCTTATTTTGCTTTGTTGCACTATACGTATAACCTTGTAAATGTATTTGGTTCGATTATACCATTGTATATCTTTTATCCAATCACTTTTGTATATGTGCATTTGCTTTATCTGCACTGGTTTGTTGTGTATATGTCATATCAAACTGTAATTGAAAATGTACATTTGATTTATCTATACTGTATTGCCTATGTTTCCCTCTTCCCCCTTCCCCAGGACACACCATGAGATAAGCAACTTGTTGCTCAGTGTGATTTTCTGGTGAAACTCTTCAATAAATAAATAAATAAATAAAAACAGACTAGACGGGTGAGAGGAAGTTGGATGATGAAAGGAAGTCAAGGAGTTTAGCGTGGACCAGTTTTTCTTGCAGTTTAGAGAGGGAGAGGTAGGAGGGAGATGGAGCTGAAGTTGCCAGGGGAGGAGGGGTCACCCCCTTTATGAAGTGGAATAACTTTTGCCGACTTCCAGAATTGAGGAACAGCACTGAGGGAGAAAGAAAGGTTGAGTAGGTGAGTAACAGGAACTGCAATGGCAGGAGCTGAGAGGTGGAGGAACTTGGGGTCCAGATCATCAGGGCTACATTTTGACAGGTTTTTATTTATTTATTTAGTTTTTGTTCACCGGGTAAGTGCACTAGACAAATCCTGCCTATTTTCAGGCACGACCTGGGGGAAGGGGATACAGATGAATGCCAACTGACCTTGAACCAGATTTAGCTGTTGGTGGTATTTTTTAGTGAATGAGGGAAATTTGGCCAGGACACCAGGGAAATTCCCGTACTCTTTTCAATAAGTGCCATGGGATCTTTAACATTCACCTGAACTACCACCAATCCAGGCAGATGGGACCTCGGTTTAACTTCTCATCCGAAAGACGGCACCTCAGAAGTGCAGCACCCCTCTCATGCTGCACTACAGTGTCAGTATTTGGATATTAACCCAAGTGCCAGATGTGGGAACTGAACCCACAGCCCTCTGATCTCTCAGCCTCAGAGGTGAGTGTGCTACCTACAGAGCCACTTACACTGACAGGTAATATGCCACATTACATATAAAAGCATGGGCTTTGGGTTGAGGGAGGAAATGGCAAGTAGGGTTTCCAGTATGGTGACTGGGGTAAAGTGGATACCCAATGAAGGGTGGGGGGGGGGCAGAAGGGGAAAGAGAGGAGCCAGGAGGGGGAGAACAAGGGAGGGCCCAGGTTGTGAAGAACTTGAAGTGAGCAGCAACAGAGTTAGGTTCAGACACAGGTGAACCATTAACCATGAGGATTAAGGGAAAGAACTGGGCAGGAGGAGGAGGGTCAAAAAGGGAATGGATAACCTTCCAGAATTTAGCTAGGGAGCTAAAGTTTTTCTGGAGGTTGGCCTTGAAATAGTGACATTTCACATCCCAGACAACCATCGTACAGTTGTTGTTCAGAGCCTTATAAGAGTTGAGGTCAGGAGAGGAGTGGGAAAATTTGTAATGGGCCCAGCTGAGGTCTCGGGACCTGCACAGATCAATGATTTTGGTGGTAATCCAGGTGTGGCGGGACATTTTGACTCAGGATTTCCTGAAGGGGGTGTGCTTGTCCCAGAAAGAGAATTTGGAGTGAAACAGTTCAAGGACCATGTCAATATCAGAAGCAGACAGGATGTTGATTAGTCTGTTGCAGTGAGGTTACTGGCTGAAATTCATTAGGGGGTAGTCCACATTTAACAACCGAGTGGACCAATATAAGAAGTATATGCTGCACATAAATAGAAAAAGGATGTATTTGCTTGAATAAAGGATAACTAAACTCAGCATTTTAAACTGGAAATGTGGAGATCTGGGATTTTGTGGCCATGAAAAATAAATCTGATCAAATTAATTATCTTAGTATTGAAGAGCATGGAGTCAGTAGTTTATTTGGTTGTTTTATTTCTTATCTTAGTTGTATTTGTAATAAAAGTATATCACCCTGATTGTGCCTGTGTGTGTTTTATGTCTTTGTTCAACAGGTTTGGAAACTGCCTGCATGCCTTGGTCCAAGAAGTCACACTCATTTTTTTTTTTTTAAATCTAGCTTCTGATGCGCTGTGAAGCCCAAGATGACATGACATCAGATACGGTAACTTCTTGGGCTTCATGCACAACCCTAAACAGGATGTCACACCCTCCTGTGATGCAAATCAGAGCAGCGCTGAGACTCTTCAAGGACGTGCTGTGTTTTGTGCATTCAGGTAATATGCCACATTACATATAAAAGCATGGGCCCATGGGAGATTTGAGCTAGTGTGTGTGTGTGTGTGTGTGTGTGTGTGTTGGGCTGCCAGGTTAGCAAGCAACTGACAGGATTTGCATTGCGCTCTGCTTGCCAACAGCCCAAGTGATTATTTTTTCTTCTTCACTGAAGCATAACAGACTGCTGATGTGAGTGTTAGTGAGTGAGTCTCACTCAGCAAACAGTGTCAGTTCGTACAGTAGCCACTAACTGTACCACTAAAGAGCTAGTACAGGTGATCGTTGGTGGGGTGTTGCTGGAGAGGAAAGCACTGTAGTGCCACCAACAACTGAATTTTATTTGCCTTGATCTGCAGGACATATGCTAAGAGGTTATGAAAAATGGGGTTGTTAATTACTGTCTAACTCCATGAGTGATGATAGTGTCAGACAATCAATGCTAGATAATGTAGTAGCAATTAACTAAAAGTAGGTAACATAAAAACATGGAAGTTGTCAGCAGATAAGGACCGTTTGGCCCACCTAGTCTGCCCAGTCTTCCCTGCCTACTGTGCCACGGCAGACCCTATTCAATCTCTGGTCGTCTCCTTCCTTTGCCTTACTACCAAGATCCCCTTGTATCTGTCCTATGCATGCCATCATCGTTTTGGTACCCACCACCTCTGCTGGAAGGCTGTTCCAGGCATCCACCACCTTCTTCATGAAGAAGTATTTCCTCACATTTCCTCTGAGCCTCCCCCAACCCCCAACTTCATAGTGTGGCTCCTTGTCCTCAAACTTCTTTTTTCTATGGAAAATGCTACCTTCCTGTACCTTATTAATACATGTTAGGTATTTGAATGTTTTTATCATATCCCCCCTTTCCCTCCTCTCCTCCAGAGAGTACATATTTAGTTCCTTGAGTCCCTTCTTGCAGGGTTTTGATTCAGGCCCTGCATCATTTTGGTAGCCCTCTTTTATACTGTCTCCACCTTATCAATGTCCTTCTGGAGGTGAGGCCTTCAGAACTGGACATAGTACTTGAGGTAGGGTCTTATCAGTGATCCGTACTGGGGTAATAGTACCTCCTTCTTTCTACTGGTATGGTATCCAACTTCTAGTACTGATGCAAGCAACAAGTTTACCATCTGTTCTAAAGTAAAAACAAACTCTCAGACAATAAATGAAGAAAATCATCACTCAGGCTGTCAGCAATCAGAGCGTGATGCAAAGTATGTCTGCATTTTAGCAAAAAGAAAAAAAATACTAGGGTTTTGGATTTCTGAAGTCTTTGTGAATCAGTGGTGGATCTTCCTAGTGGTTGTCAACCCTAATGCTGACCCCTCCCCCCAGCCTTTATCCTCCTATGCAAAGCAGAAGGTACTGCTCAAAGCCAGTGCCCCAGAATGATACAGGCTTCAAAGGCAGAGAACTATCTTTTGCCACATGTTGCCAACACAATCTGTCATAGCTTTCTTCATGCAGGGCACATTTGACCTTGTTTGCTCAGGTAAGAGGGTGAACACTAGTTTGACAACCCCAAGGAAGGCACCCACACTGATTCACCAGGACTCCAGAGACCCAAACTCTAGTTTTTTTCGTTTTGCTGCTGGGGGGGAGGGAGTGGGGGGAGTTAGGATTGAAAACCCTAACACCACATTTCCCTACTTCTGTTGCTTTAACCTGAACCTTAACTGGTGCATTAACACAGTTTTCTGCAATGAATTTCCTTTCTTTTTGAGATAGAATTGTATCCTCATTCACACAGGTCTGTTCAGGAACTGCATGTAGACATCCATATAGTTGCAGACCCTGCACTTGCATGCCTCTATAGATGCAGACACACATGGCCTTTTGAACCCTATGCCATATGTTGAGTCTATCAGGCTGCACAAGCACACTGAGACACCAGTCTTTGTTTTGTGTGAGTTCAAAAAGGAGATTATTCTGTAAGAAAATATTCTGGAAAAAAAACTAAGTCCAAAAGGTTGTTTTGTGAGGACACCTTCTTATTCTGTGACATTTTTGTGACCTGACAAAATGCCATTTCAAGAAAGAAGAATGTGGAATAAACTAAGCTAAAATCTTGTTTTGTGAGAAGGCATCCTCTTTGGAGAGATTTTCCTGAGCTCACAAAAGAAGATTCCTTGTCACAAAAGAAGAATGTGGAAAAAACTATGTCCAAAATCCTCTTTTGTGAGAAGGCAACCTCTGTCATGACATTTTCATGAGTTCATGAAAGAAGATGCCATCTCACAAAAGAAGAATGGGAAAAAACTAAATCTAGAATCCTCTTTCTTGAGAAGGCATCCTGTTTCATGAGATTTTTGTGAGCTCGTGAAAGAAAATACTGTTTCATGAAAGAAAAATGTGTTAAATTAAGTCCCAAATCCTCTTTCATGAGACAGTATTCCTCTTTAATATTGCCCTATTCCTCTTTTGTGAGCTTCATGAAAGAAGAAAATTGGCTCATGATAGAAGGCTCAGTAAGGATTTTTGGGATGTCCCAAAAACACATTTTGGGATTGTTTTTTTTTCAAAAACATAAGTCTAGAATCAAGCTAAACAGGTCCCATTTAGATAAATTCATGTGGTTGTGTATCTGCAGGGCATTATTTTAAAAATGTTTTAAAAAAACGGAAACAAGATGGCTTCATACAAAAGAAATACTTTGTCTCACAAAAGAGGAGTTCCACCTCATGAAAGAGGAATTCTCTTTCATAAGGCCAGATTCTTTCTTCATGTCAAACTCTAGCCAAAAGACCCTACTAAGCATGATCAGAGCCAAAATTTCAAATCCTAATAATTTGGGAATGGATTAATACTTTTGTCCACCAAACCAATTAAAGGCACCACTTTGAACTTGAAAATTTCAGAAAAAATTCCAAATTATCTGGGCTGTAGGTGATGACAAAAAAAACAGCAACCCCAATTATTCCTAAAATGCATTGTCTGGACTGAGAATCCACAATTCTCATGGGAATGAAACTTACAAATCAAGAGACCTTGACCCCCTCCCCAAAACTATGCATACAAAATGTTGTGCAATTACTTTGAATGGGGGTGAAGCTATTAACGTGCAAAGTTAGGAATTTAACATTAAATAGCCTACTCAACCCTATCTAGAGTGTGTCATCGAGGCATAGGTCAGCAAGCATAGGCAAACCAGGAGAAGATATAAAACTGGCAAGTAGCATTTTATTACTTTCAATTACAATAAAATAAAAAAATGTAATTGTGCAGGATAGCTCTTGATACAGGCAGTTCAAACAAACAGAAGTTTTTCATCTAAGAGTCTCTTTAAAATCTTCAGCTCTATTTCTAAACAAAACATTGATCTCTTTTTTATAAGATGTTTTCCCATAGCAATTCAATTCTGCATCCTGTTCTTGTAAATTACACCACCAGTGTTCCAAAAAAAGTATTGGGACTTTTGTCAGTTTCTTTCCTTTGACCAGCCTGAAAAGTGCATTAGTCTTCTTAACAGGTGTGACCAATTAAGACATGTTGTCCCAGGGCTGATTTCCTGCTGATAATTCTGCAAACAAGCTTGTAGAGGTCAAAATGCAGTTCAAGGTTATCCCCCTATGTCCCAAATAAACCTAGATATCTTTTTCCAGATATTTCAATAATATATATACATTTGCAAACCAAGAGATCCCACTTTCACATACAGATTTGTATATATATATTTTTTAAACCACAATGAAGCAAGGGAAGAAAGAAAGAATAGAAACAGCAAGTGAAGGATGGCAGAAAATGGTAGAAAACTGTGGGACCTTCAGAGTGGCCAATTCCTAGGTGTCACAATGAACATTTGATTACACAATCAGACAGGCAAGAAAGAGACAAATGACAAACTAGGAGAGGACAGAATAGAGATCCTTGCTTTTAACTCTGTCACATAACAAATGGGACAGGGTCTTACCCAACCCTGTTACATAGTGGTGCTACCAAGCTACTATAATGATACATTTGGACAGTTACTGTTAGTTTTGATTGCAACTGTATAAACAGGGAAAGGGTATACAGGGCAATAACTGCTAGCCACTTCTATGAGGAAAAAGTCACATGCATGTAACTTCATTTACACATAGCAGTAGCAATCAAGTTCAAGTTTATTGCAGGAAAACTCCATTGAGCAAGCTCATTCACAAGGAGATCCTGAGGAATGTATACAAACAAAGGACATTACATATATAAAATCTTGGTATATAAAAGTATGTGGTACATGTGGCACATAGTGCTTAAAATAAGACATAAAAAGGTAATATTTATAAACATAACCTGGAGAAATCATTAAAAGTAGAGAAACTACAGACAAAATAGTTGGAACAAGAACAATAGGATGCATAAGGTGAAGGGGGAGTATTAGACAGGTGCAAAGGGGAGTAGAGAGGGAGAAGAGAGGGAGGATCTTGTGAGGGAGGAGGGGGAGGAAAAAGGAGGAAAAGTGCAGAGGAATATCGAAAGTAAGGATGACTGAAATAAAGAGTAAAGGGAGGGTGGGAAAGGAAAAGGAGAGGTAAGTAGAATTAGAGAAGTAGAAGAATTAGGGAGGGGAACTGAGCTGTTGCTATAAAAGTCAACAGTCAAGTAAAGAATAGAAACAGCCACAGCTATTTTTTTATTTGGTCACAGCAAAGGTTTTAAAGAGATTGACAGAAACAATGCTAGAGAGTTTCAGTATAGACTGGAGCTGGTTCCAGATAGTTGGAAGTGCATATGAGATGGCATGTTTACCAAAGGAGGTATGAGTCCTAGGCATGTCTAGAAGGATGAAGTCAGACTTTCTAAGGGAATACTGGTAGGGGAGGGCTGCTGCTAGTTTCTGGCAGAGGGAACATTGCTTTCAGAGCAAGCAGCTGACTAAAAATGTTGCAGAATTTCTTACTGATAAATCACTTCTATCTCAGCAGCAGCAGCCAGTGCCTGTTGGGATTAAGCAAACAGATACTTTATTAGAAGCTGGGATCTCATTTAAGTAAAAAAAAAGAACATCACTGTGTGTTTCTCTGGGGAAGGGGGCTGTATCAACTTAGTTTGCTAAATCAGGAGTAGAAGAGAGAAGTTAATTGGGGGTGTGACTTGAGCAGTAGAAAAGCAGCTGTCTCCAATTACAGCTTCCTGCTGCTAGTTTCTGGCAGAGGGACTCTTGCTTTCAGAGCAAGCAGCTGACTAAAAAAGCTACAGAATTTTTTACTGACACAAAGCTCTGTAACAGGGTAGACACACCAGAGGGTGTAGACAGAATGAGAAGGGACCTGCAGAAACTTGAAGAATGGTCAGGGGCTTGGCAGTTGAAATTCAATGCAAAGAAGTGCAAGATAATGCATATGGGGCACAAAAACCCTGGCACAATATATCAGTTGGGGGGGGTGAGGATATAGCATGCATCAAGCAGGAAAGAGATCTTGAGGTTATCATCTCCGATGACCTCAAGGTAGGGAAACAGTGAGACAAGGCAGCAGGTAAAGCATATAGAATGCTGGGATGCATAGGCAGGGGCATCACCAGCAGGAAAAGGGAGGTCATAATTCCACTCTACAAGACACTAGTGAGGCCCCACCTGGAGTACTGGAGATCTTACCTACGTAAGGACATAGACAGGGTAGAGAAGGTTCAGAGGAGGGCAACAAAGATGGCACATGAATTGTATCACAAGTCCTATGAGGACAGGTTGAAGGAATTGAATATGTACTCCCTGGAGAAGAGGAGGGAGAGAGGAGATATGATAGAGATATACAAGTATCTTACAGGGAGGAACGGGGTGCAGGAATACACTATTTTTAAGTGAAAAAGATGTTCCAGGACTAGAGGGCATGGGATGAAGTTGGAGGGAGGACGATTCAGAGGAAACGTGAGGAAGACTTTCTTTACAGAACGGGTGGTAGACAAGTGGAACACCCTGCCAGAGGAAGCGGTGGGGGCTGAAATAATCGCAGGATTTAAGAATGCATGGGATAGACATAAAGGAATTCTGGAGGTCAGGGGTAAGGGGCAACAGACTTCTAGAAAAACATAAAGTGAACTTACAAGCTCAAATGGGCAGACTGGGTGGGCTGTATGCCCTTATCTGCCGACACTGTCTTATGTATCTATCTATGTATCTATGTAAATCACTTCTATCTCAGCAGGAGTCAGTGCCTGTTGGGATTAAGCAAACAGATACTTTATTAGAAGCAGGGGGTCTTACTTAAGTAAAAAAAAAGAAGAAAGTCACTGTGTGTTTCTCTGTTTGGGGAAGGGGGCTGTATCAACTTAGTTTGCTAAATCAGGAGTACAGGAGAGAAGTGAATTGGGGGTGTGGCTTGAGCAGTAGAAAAACAGCTGCCTCCAATTACAGGTTCCTGCTGCTAGTTTCTGGCAGTGGGAATCTTGCTTTCAGAGCAAGCAGCTGACTAAAAAAGCTACAGAATTTCTTACTGATAAATCACTTCTACAGTGTCTCAGCAGGAGTCAGTGCCTGTTGGGATTAAGCAAACAGATACCTTATTAGAAGAAGGGGTCTCATTTAAGTAAAAAAAAAGAAAAAGAAAGTCACTGGGTGGGATATTCAGAATGCGCCAGGCAGGGGCGCAAGCCTGGGCACAGCGTAACTGGGCTGCGCAGGGCACGGACCAGGTGATATTCAATGGTGCTGCGCCATGGCTCAGCACCATTGAATATGGCACTGAGGGCACCCGCACTGCACATAGCACAGTGGCAGTGTGCCAGCGTAAGTGGCAGGTGAGGAGTAGGGGGCTGCACCAGCGCAAGTGCAGCTGTGCTAGGCACAGCAAGAGCAATATTCAGATGTAAGCATGCAAATGAGGCCATTATGAATGCATGGTGCAAATGGGTCCATTTGCATGTCATTATGGCCCCATTTGCATGCAGGTGCGACGATCTCTGGCAACTTGCACCTGGTGCCCTGCCAGGCTGCGGCCGTTGGGGGCTGACGTCTCCTGCCCCTCGGTGAGCAATGTGTCCCAATCCTGATTGCTGACTTAAGTAAATTAAAGCAATCCCTGGTGGTCCAATGGACCCGATCTCCAGCCCGATTGCAGGCTTAAGTAATAGAATATTCCCTGGTGGTTCAGTGGACCTGCTTCCCAGCCCGATCGTGGGCTTAAGTAAAATAAAACAATCCCTGGTGGTCCAGTGGACCTGATCCCCAGCCCGATCACGGGCTTAAGTAAAATAAAATATTCCCTGGTGGTCCAGTGGACCTGATCCCCAGCCCGATCGGGGCTTTAGTAAATAAATGTCCCTGGTGGTCCAGTGCACCCCTCCCCAACACATCATGGGCTTTAGAAAGCGTAACGTCCTGGTGGTCCAGCGGTACCCCTCCCACCCGCCCATTCAGACTCGCCACCCGCCCCACCCGGTCAGCGGTGGGCGGCAGCTCCCCACCCGCACCGCCCTGGCCACCCGCTGACTGACAGCGTACAGTACAGCTGTGCACCCATTGGTCCACTGATGGGCCAATGGGCATACGAACCGTGCTATACTACGCATAGTCCCGAAATGTGAACGGTTTCATTCACATTTCGAGACTAATAATCTCAGTGCAGTTATCATAGGACATTTGGTGTTAAATGTAAATGTTACTACAATCCCCTCTTTGTGACTCTCTATAATCGGAGATCACACGAGACGTTGTTGCCATTGTAACATTTGTATTTGTTTCATCATCTGTTTCATCTTACGATACAATAACACTTGTATAATAACAAGAACACAGATTACTGCAATACCGCATATTACCACTATTAGGGTTGGACTAGTACCCAAAACAGCCAAGCCCCAATCCCACCAGGATATAACAGGGATATAAAATGACTGCTTCTCCACCTCTACAGCAGAGGCCTTTTGTGAGAAAAGAAGTCCTTCAGTTTATTGACGATACAACAAGGCATTAATTGTCATTTTATCAAATGTGGGTAATGAGAGATGAGGTGGAGTTACCAAATCAGTGAGCAAATCCAAGGCCATACTGGAACCATCAATATGGGTAACATTTGTTTGGCTATAGGCAGGACCTTCCTGGAGGGTCCAATTTGCAACCCACCAGGTTTTGTCACTTCACCCCCATACATTCCAAGGTTGACCTGCGATTACACACCGTGATTGGTTTCATCTTATAGGTTGGCAGTATTCATTTGCAGACGTTAGGGTACATTTACATTGATCAGGAAACCATGGGGCAGTTGATGTCTCTTCCCCACATATTAAAGTTTCATGTTCTTGTACACACTGTTGTTTAGGTAATATAACATACTGTATTTATTGTGTACTGTTATAATAGTATCACCTGGTATTTGGAGTCTCATGATCTGGTCATGTATTAATACTCCTAAATTACTGATTTGCCATGATATTTTTGGTGGTTCATAACATACAGGTATTATCACTAGTATGAGAATTACATGTCACAGCACTTGTGCATATTGGTTTGGTGAGTTCCATACTTTTACCATAGCTGAGGGTGGCAAAATTACAGTAAGATGTTCTAATAATCTAGTCACATTGGCATTGCCTATTTCTAAGGGTAACCTATCGGTCTCAATTCTATTTAATTGATTGACTAGATAAGCATGTGCCTCAGCAGTTAGTTGTGAGCAAGTCAATTTTATATAGCTATCATTAAATATATCAGAGAGTGAACTATTTAAACACTTTACTATTTTAGCAATAATTCAAAAAAATTGTAAAGTTTCCTTAAAGGCAAACCAGTTAATTTGTTCATTATTAGCCACTAACATCACAGTAGTTGATAATGGTCCAGTAGCCATATCCTTTAAAGTCGTTTCCAAAGAGCGAATATGATCCTTTAAAACCATAGAATCAATGCCATTAGCAATCCCTAATCCTGTGCCTAACCAGCCCCCCATGTCTCTTTCATGATGAGATAAGCCTGTTACTGCTTCTGCAGGGATTCTGAATGACCAGATTCTGTGTCTGTCATGGTATTGATTTAATGTTGTATTATAATACTGTTGCCTCAGCAATACCAAAGCCCGATCCCTACATTCAGGCGGCAATCATGGAAAAGGCAGATGTAGCAAGATATTATAATACTCCAACTTACAGGGATAATATAAAGTATATACATTTTGCATCAAGATGATACCATCTGATGGAGGCAAGAAATTTTGCCCTGATATTCCTTGTTTTTGATACACTACTGTATATTCCATGCTGCAAAAGCATGCCATGCTGTTAGGTTAACATTACAAGTCATTTCTAGCCAACGTGCATCAGTAGTATATGTTAACAAAGGATGTTTATTCGTTAATGGCAATACTGTGAACAATTGCTTTAATCCTACTGTATATACAACAGTTGTATTATATAAAAATGCCACATATTACATCGTGATGCATTTGTACCATAATAAGAGGTATTTAACAACTTTATATCAGATGGATATTGTAACATGTCCTTTAATTTCATTCGAAACAATACTTGTTCCTCTTTCATTAAATTGGTTGTATCACCCAAGGTAGAATGAATGTATATCCCCTTTTGGGCTGTTGTGTTGACCACACACATTGACATGCCAGGCCAGGCTTCTGAAGAGCATCCCCACGTTGCATTTTGACATTGTCTATTGCAAATAAAGTACCATTTAATAAGAAGATAACCAATGTATTCATGTCATTCCCCCAACAATACTGGGAGACCCCATGCAGAACGAGGGCATGTATAGATGTTGTTGTATAAACTGTTCCATATGTGCCCTGGGCATCCATATTTGTCAGAAGTTACCAGGATCAGTAAGGTACTACACAGTATAAGTACAGAAGACATCATTGTACTTCACCTATTGGGATAAACAGAACAGTATCAGTTGTTATCATTTAACGTCTGATACAATTTACACTGGTCCACATGGACCCATTTGGTCTCTGTAGACCCTTGTAGAATTTGATGGACTTGAATGACCCATGGCCCCAGTACATTAATAACTGTATAGGGCCCCATCCAGTTAGCATCCCATGGTCCCTTTTGACTAAAATTTTTCACCATGACATGATGACCCCTTTCAATGGGCGGTATCACTTTCACGTCATGTCTCCTTTTGTTTTTCCAGTAAGTCTGTGCCATGTTTCTGGCAGCATGGGCAAATACAGAGCTAACTGCTTCTGCATTTGTTGCAGAAATACATCAGTTTTGATGCAGTTTGACACAGGTGTAGACAAATCTGGATCTGATGGATAATGCAGCCACGTATCCCATCCAGTCATCAATTGATATGGGCTATAGCCAGTATTCTTGTTTTCCGTACCTCTAATACCTATTAGGATTCCTGGTAGGTGCATTACCCACCCATTACCAGTATCCAACACTGCCTTTTTCAGTGCATTTTTCAGAGTGCGATTTAACCTTTCTACCATACCTGAAAATTGTGGATGGTAGGGCAAATATAAACATTGAGTGATACCTAAATTATCACACAAGGCTGTCATTATTTTCGCTGTAAAGTGAGTTCCTCTATCACTTGCAAGTGCTCTGGGAATACTCCGACATGAGAACACTTGTTCCCATAATGCTTTTGCAGTAGCCTGTGCACTATGATTTTTAACTGGTAGTGCTTGTATCTATTTGGAAAATATGTCAACAACAATTAATAAATATTGGAACCCTCCTTTTGCAGTGGGCAATGGTCCTACATAATCAATTTGTAGGCTGGACCAAGGACCATCCGCCGGGGTATACACCCTAATGGAACCCTCTTACCAAGCACTGGAGGATTCATCTGTGCACAGATGAGACAAGCCTCCAGGCATTGTTTGACATATTTTCACATTTTTTGTGGCAACATTTTACATGTTTTGTGGAGTCCGCAATGACCTCCAATATGATGACTGTCCATGATAATATTGTTTCTAAATGAAGTAGATGGGATCCACTTCCTAAACCTTGGTTGTCATTCCCATATTCCCATATCTTCCCATATGTTAACATGCCCTGTATCTTTCCATTGGTTCTGACAACCAAGAAGCCAAGCATCAGCATCTTGGATTCGTCCCACACTAGGGACTTGTGATAATGCTGATATCCATTTTGGATGATTTTTATCATACTCTTCAGCTTCCCACAATGATGTAGAGTCACCTCCTAGAGAGTCTACCCATAAGTTTGTTTGTTTCATGGCTATTTGAGCCAAATTATCTAACAAATTATTGTTTAGTTCATGGATATCTTTTGGATTCTTTTGATGAGTCCTTACTTTACAAATAGCAATTCTCAATGGGGTTTGAGTTCCTATATCCCATATATGTTGTAATATGGGAACAAAAGCCATGGGTTCACCAGTGGCTGTTCACATTCCTCTCTTCGTCCAAATAGGAAGAAAATCTAACAGGGAATTGGCAACAAAAGCACAGTCCAAGAAGACATTAATGGCTTCCTGTGGATACGCCATAATAGCTCCGTGGACTGCCTCCAGTTCCACTCATGGGGCAGAAAAAAGATAACGGACATTGTACTAATATTTCCTGATTTGTTCCAGGGGTCCAAATAGCATATCCAGTATGGAAATGGCCATTATCCCAAAAGCAGGAGCCATCAACATACACATCAATACCCATAAAATTAGGTTCAGCAGCAAAAACTGGTTTATATTTAATACCCATGACTTCCCCACAGTCATGTGTATCTGTCTCCCATGTCATTAGCTCCACTAACATGGGTAAGGTACATTTTTCCACAGTGATATTTTTCCCTTGTTGGGCCAATGCCCATTTCACCAGTCTCTGAGAGGATACTCCCCTTACATCCCTTTCTAAGAGAAATTTTACAGGTGTATGTGAGGTTTGCAAAACAATGTAATGAAACCAAACAATATGTTCAGTAGCTTGTATTGCCCAATATACAGCTAATAGGTGTTTTACACATTTTTCATAGGTTTCATCTACTGGAGTTAATACCCAAGAAAAATATCCCACTGAACGCAAAGTCCCTGATCGCTTTTGTAACAGGACTGCATTGATTACTTGATCAGTGGCATGTACCTGTATTACAAAGTCTGATGACTCAGAAGGGCTAATGAGGGCAGGAGCCATCATTAGTGCTTGTTTAAGAGCCATAAAGTATTGTTGATGCTCTGGTTCCCATTGAAGGATATCAGTCTCTTTTCCTCCCTTTAACAGATTGTATAGCGGTTTCGCCATACTAGAAAATGCTTCAGTAAAATCTCTACAAAAGCCTACCATTCCTAAAAACTGTCGAAGTGCTGTTTTCGTTTTAGGTCAGGGTAACTGTTGTATGATCCAGTTCTTATCTGGGTCTATAGTAAGTCCTTCCTGTTTAATACAAATCCCTAAAAGGTGACTTGTTATTGCCCAGTTTGAGCTTTGCTCAGGTTTAGTTTTAACCTTCCTTTGTCTAATACTGTCAACAGTTCTCCAAGTAAACTGGCATGTTCCCGATATGTGTCAGTCTGTAACAATATGTCATCTACATATTGTATAATTGCCTCAGGGTGGAAAAATCCTAACAATTCTCAGCTAGACATTGATGGAATAAGTTGGTAAGGGATGAAAACCCTGGGGTAAACACTGAAAAGTGTATTGTTTATCTTGGAAAGTAAATGCAAATTTATACTATTAGGATGGACAGGGATGGACCAAAAGCCATTTGACACATCTAGTACAGTATAAATCGGAGCTATAGGAGACAGCCGGGATATCAAGTCAGGTAGCCTTGATACCACTGGAGTGACCAAGGGGATGACTTTGTTCAACACCCTATAGTCTACTGTTAAACGCCCAGTACCATTGGGTTTGCATACTGGCCAAAGAAGAGAGTTCACTGTGAAACATATTGGTCTAATGACCTGTTGTGCCTGTAACTGTTTCAGTATCACACATATTTCTTCATGAGCTTCCTTGGGAAAAGCATACTGTTTTTGTGGAGAGGGGTCTGGTCCTTCAATTTGGACTTCCATATTAGACACTGGCCACATTCTGTTGCATTCTTAGCCCATATTGGCTCATGTTATTTTATTACATGTACTATCCATTTTGGTACATGTTTTCACAGATCTTCCAAACAATACATCTTTAATGATTTAATAGTATATATACTATGAGAATCATCCACATTTGGTCCTGGATTAGTAGTACTTCCTTTCCATAAAACCATGTTACTAAGATCTACTACCACACCATGTTGTGCTAAAATGTCCATACCCATGATGGTACCTTCATGTGTATTACATTTCCAAAACATACACTTTAGTTGCTGTTCTCCAATCTGGACCATAACTGTTTTTGTTAGGTATGCTGTTAACACCCCCCCCCCCAAAAAAGCCCTGCAAACGTATTTGCTGCTTCCCATGGGTTGTTAAGGGCATAGCACTATCTGTAATACTAACTGTAGCTCCAATATCGACCAATATCACAGTCTGGCAACCCCTGACCATAGCCGATACAGTAGGACGACCCTCCCAGTCCTCTATTAGTTTCCCTAGGATTTGGAAGGTGGGGCTTTGTCCCGTCATTGCCCTAATCATATTAGTTTTTCTTCATCAGGTTCCATTTTAATGGCTGCCACAGCATCAGTATTGCTTAATGGCTGCCACAGCATCAGTATTGCCCAAATTACTGAGCATTTCAATACATTTTTGTAAGTCTGCCATACCAACTGGTTTAGCATTATTACCAGGATTTTGTGCTCATCTCCTTTCCATTACCTGTTTTTTTCCCCTCCATGTCTCCACCTATTGCCCAACAATCTCGATTAAAATGTCCTTCTCTTCCACAATTATTACATGTATATCTACTCTTACCTTCTGTTTTGACAATAGTGGCTACTCGTCGCTTGTTCTTTCCCTTTTCTGGGCTTTGATCATCTTATTGCATGCACCACAAATCTGTTAATAACTCTTCTTTGTCTGCACAGGTCAGCTCTTGCTTACACAACATACGTATCGACACAGGCACCAATATCACCTGTTGATCAATCAAACTCAGAAAGGGCTTCCTATCCTTACTAGGATTTGCTACACCCCCACATGTGGCGTCTGCAGCATGCAATCAATTAATAAACATTACTGGAGCTCTCCAGGAAGTAATTGTACTTCATAGATCTTTCCCCAATCTGTTTGGGACACTCCATGCATCGACTGTAAAGCAGCTTGGATCTCATCTATATTTGCCCACATACCATTATTGTCTGCATTCTCCTGCGTATCAACCATTTTTGCTGGCAAGCTCTGGCGCAACACGGCAGGTAGGGGCAACCTCACTACTTTATATGCATCTTTACTGGTTAAATTAAAATTTGCTACTAACATTTTTAACTTTACACAGTAGGGTACATGATTTTGTCCAGGCTCCCACTTGCCTAACTGTTCTATCAATTGCATTGACTCATGCATAGTCAAATCCGGTTGAGAGAATTTTTGAACTGTCTCTAGTTGTTCACTAGCTTTTTGCAATGCCTGTTCTTTATCGTGGGCTTTGCGATCTTCTTTTATTTGTTGTTCTACTTTATCCTTTGATCTTTCATAAACACCTATTTTGGCCTCAAGTGCTCGCTTTACACCATCACTATTCGTATCCTCCAATTTCTTTGATAATATTTCTATTTTTTGTTTAGCTGAATCGATATCTGCCAAAATCTCTTCTTTTGCCTTTTCAGTTAATTTGATGAGGGGTTTACCTTTATGAGGTACTTTTAAACCTTCTCCTTTCGTTTTGACATAAAAGGGAGCCATTTTTCCTCTCCTTTTACGTACTAGTTAATCCTCACTCTCAGAACTACTGAAGCTCGAACTCTCTTCAGTAACCACCTCACAGCCACAACGATGTTTTGGTTGGAAGGGGTGTTTTACCTGCACCGGAACCATTTTATATTTTTGGATGTCTTTGCCCAATGAGTTAATTTGTTGTCTTAACTCTAAGGAGATCTGACATTGCAACTGTGCTTCCTCCTGCAAAGTATATAAAGGCTGTTCTTTATATGTGATATCTTGGGTATGTTCCTGATTAGCATGATCCAATCTTTCTAAAGCTTGTTGTAATTACCTGGCCAATTCATTAATTTGAGCCTGACTTTGTTTGTTTACAAATCTGAGATTCTCTTCTAACTGATTAGTCTTAATTTTTAATCCACAAACCTCCCTTTGTGCCACACTTATTTTATATTCTATTTCTTTTGCTTCAGTGGCACATTTTCTTTTCTGTCTTCTCCTCCATGCCTTTAGTATTGGCAATACATTTTTGTAATTCTTTTTCTTGGAGGGCTAAACCTTTATTACATTCCTCTCCAATTTCTAACATCTGCCTCTTCATGTTACACATCCTAGCTGTTATTTCACACTGATATTGTACATACATTTGACAGATGTTGGCTAACTTTGTTTTATCTATTTTAGCTTTCTAATTTCTGTCCATACATTGCCTAGTAAAGCATTGGTACACATCTTCCTGTTGTTCAGGAGAGTGGTATGGCCCTTGCTTTAAGTGTGTTTCTAAAAATTTATGTAAAATGGTATCCATACTTACATCTATCTTGTGGCTGGCAAATCATGTCTGACTTAACACCAGTTCTTCTTGAGTCCCTTTGCGACTTCATTCTGTACTTGACTGATTAGGTCAGGTGCAGTAAGGTGTTCCCCGCAGCTTGGCCCCTCCAGTTCATTTGATGTCGTCAGCAACCATATAGACCATCTTCAGACATCCAAGTCATGGCACCAATTGTAAGGTTGTGTTGTGTTTGCAAAAGATTTTCACTTGAGCCTTCAGATTACTTCTAACAGTTTATTGCGGTTATTCATCTTCACATGCATGTTCATTCTTTTCATCAATATTGGTGCTGCTTATTCAGTTTACATACAGTGTTTATATAAGTTAAATCGTTATCTTGAAAATCTTGAAAATGCCGACACCCCATTATAAGCCAATCATAAAACAAATAACATGTTAATATTAAGGTGTGGTGTACCTTTTTCTTTAGAACATATATATTAATAGATTTGTTGCACCACAGCCTTTGAGGTACGCGACCCTCTCCGTTGCACACATTCCTTAACAGGTGCACACCATTCTATACACGTGCACACCATCCTAATAAGGTTATCATAGGACATTTGGTGTTAAATGTTGTGGAATGTTACGCTACAGTTGGGTACCCCGAATCCTTGTCAAAATATATACTTTTCTATACAACAAGATGTTTGTCAGCAATCAGAAGCAATTAATAGCTATGGGAAAGGGATCTTGGTGCAGGGCCTTGGATGAACTGTCCACTGGACAGCCTCTCCCTCCCCCAGACCCACTCCTTACCTACTAGGTCCAAACAGGGATGCAACCCGCTGTCTTCTCTGAGGACCTACTATATCCATGAGTGTAACTCACAATTTTGTAACACCATGCAACCTAAGTAACATACAAACTACTACATTATGTAACGTAAGTGTATCTATGTTAAGTGTTCCTTTTACTGCACCTGTAATGTTATCCTCTGTTTTAATCTGCACTGTAATAACTGTCTTGATATCTGCCCCCCCCATGACGAGGTGCCTTTGTAAATGAGTCTCTGACTCAAAGGTTGTAAACCCGATTTGTAATGAATAAATGAACTGACTGATGAATTCATAAAAATACTATATAAATGCCAACAGCTAGTCCCACATATTCCACAATCCCTACTTTAAACAATGCGGCCAATGACAAGTGTCTACTGTGGAGTCCATAGCAATACTAAGATGTGGAACAAAATGTGTGTGTGTGTGGGGGGGGGGAATCAATTTAAAAACCAATGAGAACAACACCATGTACTGTATGTTGAATACACCCAAGTGAGAATCACAAAAACAAGGACAGGAAAAAACATGAAAGATGCCCACTGCATCAAACTTCAGGCATATGCATTTCCCAGTGACTCTTTCAAATCCCAGTAAAAAATGCCTACATTACAAGCAGCACAGACAAAAGAAGACCCTAACAAGTGACTCCTCTTTTTTTCTGGTGATTTTCACTAACTATGGCAAACATGGAGTACCCACAACCTGGTTCATGTGTCAGCCAGTTGATATTTATAAACTGAGCACTATGGCCAAATTCATTGATTACTGAAGCAAACACCAAGACCAACAAGGGACTGATGAATCACAGTGCAAGGAAACATCTGATATAAAAAGTGTATGATTCCAGTGCAGCCCTAACAGAAATAAAACATATATCTGGATGTAAACCCCCTGTTACCTGGGGTTACTAGAATCCCAGTAAGACCTAGTGGTAGGCTGGGAAGGCAGCTTGTGAAACTCCAGTTAAATGGATTTCACACTGTCTCACTCTGTTCTCAGTCTCAACTGAGACTGAGGGATGACATCATTTTAGAACTATCGCAGCTACATAAGCCACACTGGAATGTTGCAGTTGGAGGTTAGAGTAGAATGTTGGGGATTTTGAAGCCAGTCTGTGTGCAGTCTTAGTGAGAGACTGTACTGCAGCAGTGTGTGTGTGCAGGCTCTCAGAGCTTTCAGCTCTGTTTAAGAGCTACTTTTGGAATGTGTGTGTTTCCACCTGAAAAGGAACACAGGAACTAGTAACTGAAGTGGTGGAGACCGCTTTCAATGGTTCAAGAGCCCCATCCCTGAGGGGATGGGAGGAAGGTTTTTACCTGTTTTCCAGAGGCAAACCCCTTGGGTCTGGCTATGGGAAAGAAGCTGCCTGTTCAAGTTGTGCTGAGGCACCAGAAGCTCTGAGAAGAAGATTCCTTGTGGAGGAGACACCTGTGGGGCACCTGCAACCAAAGGGTGAGTTCACTCTGAAAAAGGGCCAAGTGTTTTCACCTGAACAGAAGGAAACTAAAGGGACTGTTACTGGGGGGTCAGGAAAAGACAGCCAAGTACAGTTGGAAAGTGGGGATTGGACTGCTTAATCTGTGGGAGGTCTAGAGTAATGGACAATGCCACTTACTTCAAGTATGTTCAAGTCCAGCACAAAGAGTGAAGAAAATTGGGGATTGGACTGCTTAACTCAGTGGGGGGGTCTAGAGTAATGGACAATGCCACTTAAAAGTATGTTCAAGTCCAGCACAAATGGGAAGCAAGACAAGTAGATGGAATGTGAAATACATTTAGCAAGAATCTACATTGCAAAGCTTTACAGGATGAGATGTTTACTGTCCAGAGAAATGGCCGGGTATGAATCGTGAGAGCGAGAGGTGGGAGACCCCCCCATCAGTAGTAACCAAATTCACCTCTACGGATTTGCTCTGAGGTGCCTTTTGCTTTCTCTCAGGTACTTAGCCAGTGCCTGAGGAAAGCACCCAGACGTGGGATTGAAAGGAAGATTCCCTGATGGAGCCGAGGTGCTCTTAGGTGGTTTAGAGAGCCACCAGAAAATGTTTCCATGAAGTATGGAAGGTGTCCAAGTGGCTGTCAAGGGAGCTGAGCCAGGGAAAACCCAGAACAGGGTACAAGTTTGGGCTGTGTAACCCAAAGCAGTGTGCAAGTCTGGGCTGTGTGCTCAGTGGGTTCACAGCCTGAGGGCTAAAGTGTTGAGGAAGTGTTCTAGTCTCTTTTAATCTGCATTACCAAAAGTGTAGCCATGTGGGGGTCCATCTATGCTTTGTTTTATTCTGTTTGGATGTGAATAAAAAGCCACTCTTTAGAATCCCACTTCTGGTATTGGACATTACAGTTCTTGCTTCCTGTGTTCGGAATTACTTGGGTGCCCCTGTGCAGAGTAGCCAAACCTAGCCTTTGTGCCGAGTGATCTGTTCCTCCCCGAACCCAGCCACCTGGTATTGTAGTCAGAAACAAATGGTAGACCGGGTAGGGGTTACATGGACACAAGCAGTTGCAGAGCCTAAACAAATACTGCAAGCAAAATGATGAAAAATAACAAGTTATCTCAAATATGCTGAGTATGTCTGAGACAAGTGCCTCCACAATGCATGCAATCATACCTTCTGTGAGCATATCTGCTATCATACTGGCCATTGATGAAGTGCTATGATCCTGTTTCCAGAAGCCAACCTTTCATGCCACCAGCATCACATTTAATATTATTTAAGGTGGTTTGATTGATTGATTAATAATATTGCAACCATACATGAGCATGTGCAGGTTGAAGTTCACATACAATTGTAAAAAAAAACATAGGGCCACATATTCAGATGAGACACATGGTGCATCCCTAGATGCACCACATGTCTCCAGAATTGTGCAGGCCATCTGGGGTGTGACCATATTCAAAGGCCACCAATGCGTCATGCAACCCTGACTGCGCCGCCTTATACAATATTGTGATGCACCTATGCTAATGATGGGTCCCTCATGCATATGCTGCACACCACAATATTGAAACCCCCAAGCATAACTATGGCCGGCTGCACCGGTGCATAGTTACACTTTTGAATCCCTACTTTAACTATACGTGGGATCGGGTAGTGCCATGTGCACAGTCTAGGGCCGAGAACACAGTTCCCCCTTTCAGCCCTGATCACTGTAAAACATAACCACAAACTCTGTTTCCATAGTGTGGTGTCCCCCCTCCCTGAACACTGTAAAATAAATTGTATCCATTAGCTCCTTTTCCATAGTATAGTGTCTCCCCTCCCTGGCCCCAATCGTCATAATAATAAAAGAGATATCCCCTGGTAGCCCTGGTAGACTAGTGTTTCTCCCCTCCCCAGTCCTGATCTTCACAGTAATAATAAAGAAATTCCCCTGTTGACCATGGTAGTCTAGTGGTTCTCCCCCCGGCCCCGATCATCATAGTAATAATAAAGAATTTCCCCAGTTGAACCTAGTAGTCTAGTGGTTGCCCCCTTGCCAGCCCCGATCTTCATAATAATCGAAAAATATCCCCTGCTGACCCTGGTAGTCTAATGGTACCCACCTCCCTGGCCCTGGTCTTCATAATAATAAAAAATATATCCCTGATATCCTCAGTTGTCATGTGCCTCCCCCCACCATGTTATGAAGTGATCCACCACTTCACTCCCCCAACCCCACTGGAGCTGGCAACTAACACAGCCCTTCTCACACCACCATAGCCAGCACCCACTGAACTATCAATGAACGTGTACAGTACATAGTATGCACCCATTGATTGACCAGACAAACTGTGGTGTCATCCAGTATCATTTCACTTAAAAGCCGCTTGCCTCTTTGTAATCAGTTTTTTAAACTCATCAGTGGCCCATGGCTTATCTCCTCCAACCCTGATTATGTACCTCATAGGCATAACCTAATCTAAAGATTCATTTATTACTGATGTTACCATATTCCATATTTTGTACACATCACCACATCCAAATCTCTTCCCCTGTAGTATCCCTGCTATTGTCTCTAAAGTCCTACTCTCACCTGCCTTGTTTACTTTCCTGCAACAATATTTACATTCCTCTCCTCTTAACAAATAACCCAGAAGGATGTAAGAAATTATCAGTACCACCCTATGGTCTGATGACCCTATGGGGGAATAAGCTTTGTTTTACATACAAACATACGAAAATGCCAATAGAAACAGGTCTCACAGTCTATCAAGTCTACTTGAGTGCACAGCTAGCACCCTATATTGTTGCTGCCCTTCCCATATCCCATTGCCCCTTAACCTTGCCCTATCCCAACCCCTCTTGAAGCTGTCTACCATCTTGAAGGCCACTACCTCACCTGGTAAGGTGTTCCACTTGTCCACCACTCTTTCCGTGAAGAAATGTCTCCTCATCTCTCTTCTGAACCTACCCCCATCCAATCTCAGTTGGTGTCCTCTTGTGTCTCTCCCCTTTCTCGTCTGGAAAATCTCCTCTGTTGTAGTCTTATTTATTCCCTTCAGGTACTTAAAAGTCTCAAACATATCTCCCCTGTCCCTCCTCTCCTCCAGAGAGTACATATTCAGTTCACCCAGCCTTTTCTTGTAGGTCTTACCCTCCAATCCCTGAATCATCTTTGTAGCTCTACGCTGTACCCCCTCCAACAATCTCATGTCCTTCTGCAGGAACAGGCGCCAGTACTGCATGCAGTACTCCAGGTGGGGCCTGACCAGCAACCTATACAAGGGCAGGATAATCTCCCTACTTCTGGAGGAGATCCCTCTAGCTATACACCCCAACATTTTGTTGGCTTTTGCTGCCGCCTTCCTGCATTGAGCAGAGTTGTTCATACTCCCTGTTATGATCACCCCAGATCCTTCTCTTCTGTGAAACAACCCAATTTTCCCCCGTTTAAGTGATAATCCTTCCCCTGGTTCTGGGCTCTGAAGTGCAGAACCTTCCACTTCTTGGTGTTGAACCCTAGCTGCCATTTATCTGCCCACTCCTGTAGTTTATTCAGGTCCTCCTGCAACCCCATCCCTCCTCTCCCTTCCTCTCCCCTCCGTGTCATCTACCACAGCTCCTATCTTGGTATTGTCAATGAACAGACTGATTTTGCTATGGATCCCATTCGAGAGATCTGCAATGAAAATTCCAAACAGTACTGGTCCCAGCACTGATCTCTGTGGTACCCGCTCATCACCGCTTTTGGTGACGAGAGTTCCCCCACCACCACCACAATTTGCTGTCTTCCGCTTAGCCAGTTCCTGATCCAGGTCACCATTTTCGGTCCCTGAATCAAAGGCCTTACTCCAGGTACAGAACACCCACATCAAGGCCCTTGTCCGGTTCCCGTGTCACCCAATCGTAGCACTCTACCAGGTTTGTCTGGCACAATCTTCCAACAACAAACCCATGTTGCTGGTTGTCCTGGATACCATTTGCCTCCAAGAAGCTCACAAGCCTCTCCTTTAGGATGGTCTCCATGAGTTTGCCCACGATTGAGGTGAGACTCACTGGCCTGTAGTTCCCTGGTTCATCCTTTGGCCTACTTTTATGGATGGGCACCACATGGGCCATTCTCCAGTCCTGTGGTGCACATCCTGTGTCCAGGGAGGTATTGAACAGGTCTATCAGTGGCCTCACCAGGACCTCTGCAACTTTCTCAGTACTCTGGGGTGGATGCCATACTCCTCACACTGCCTCCCCAATTCCTTGAACTTCCCCTTTACCACTTCCACTGTTTCCCCCACTAAGTTGTCTGTACCCACGTGCACCATAAATATTGCCTAAATTAGTTACAATAATATCTAAAATATTCTCCCCTCAGTAGCTTCTTCCGTTATTTGTTTCAATCCTTTTTCACCTAATTTTTTCCCAAGTGGCAATCTATTGATCTCTCCCATTATTACAATACCACACCTATCATGTTGCTCACCAATCCTATCCAAACACCAAATTATATGGTTTATCATACATTGTTTATTGCTTGTTGGGGGGTTGTAAAACCCATCAACAATCAATGGTGTACATTGTCTAGGAAGATATGAATTATTTAATTCCACCCACATAATTTCATAACCATCTACTTCAAATTCCACGAACCTTTTATATGGAACACTGTCATGAATGTACATTGCAATCTCTCCCCAACTAAGTGTCAGTCTATCTTTCCTTTCCATCTGATAATCCTCAAGTGCAACAGCCTGAGTGGGAATATTAGGGTTGCACCACGTTTCAATTATCAAGCCCACCTGAAACCCATTTTGTTTCATTACCACAGCAAGTTCATCAAACTTCATTATAAAATGGGCAAAAAAATTCTCATACCTGACTGGCTGAAAGCCCTCTTCAGGACATATCCATTCAACGGGCACTATTTGTGCCAAGCAAACCACACCACATGATAAAAATCAATGCATGCCACCATTCTCCCACTGCAGCTCCTCAACCAGCACCTGATGGAACTGGGAGAGCAACGGCACGACCATGTCAAAATACATAAATACTTCAAAATTTGGAAGCACAGGGACCACCACTGAAGATAGACAAGCTCCCCCCCCCCCCGAAGAAGCCGCAAACATGTCTTTTCCCCAATCATTTTATTTTACTCATTGGCAGTTTTCTTCTCGTGCCGGTATAGCCACCTCTGTCCTGCTTGTTCATCCTCTATCCTTGCATCACAAACTCCCCTCCTCCACACACACACTCTCTTTGTGGTGTCCAGCAAATATCAGCTGCTAGAACATACAATTAAAAATTTCTCAGCATTACTGTCAGCTGTAAACTGAATCTTATTTATTTTTCCACCGTTACCATTTCGGTTTCAGAACTGTGAACCAGGAAGTGATTTTGTATGGCGCTTCGTGAGGGACATGCTGGCTCCAGATCTACACAGCCATTTAGGAGAGACATAAAAAAAAACAATAAAGTAAAAGGTATATTCTGGATGGTTTTGTATCTTTTTCTGTTTTTGTGTATGTGGGGGGCAATAAAATACATTCCAAATAAACTTAATAGGAGGGACTATATTTACTATTTGAACTATTTCAAACCTTTTTTTTATGTTTGGCTTTTTCATGGTATTTTTTACCCATTAAAAAATGATTTTGGGAAGGGGTCCATTTTCTAAGTGCAATAAGACACTCTGAGGTGTGGGTTATGGCCTGATAAGAGCACTTCCCAGGTGTACAAATCAATCGGCACAAGTGCCTCGTGCCTCATAACGCACCTGGGGAGTGCTCTTATCAGGCCATAACTCACACCTCGGAGTTTCTTATTGCTGGCTCGTCAAAGCCCTTATATTTGTATTTCATAATGTTGGTGCTCATCTCTTTCAGTTTGGACAGTTGTTAAATTATTCCAACATGTTTCTTTTAAAACCCTTTGTTTCCCCTTCCTTTCCATAATCTTAACTGGAATATTATACTAATTTTTTCCCTTTCATGCAGTGTTTTAATTGGATACAAATGTCCTGGGTTAGAACACTTTCATTTTACTTGTGCCTTTCTTTCTCTGCTTATTATTAACGGAATGTTAAACTCCTCCATCTTCCCATTTCCTTTTGGGGCATGCATATCATTTTCATGCCTTATAACATGGGCAAGGGTGTTTGTGTGATCTGATTGACAGAGATTAACCAGGTGACTGTTGATTAATCTCTGTTAATTAGTCACCTCCTTTGCTTGTGGTGATCAGCCATTTATTTCAAAAAGCCTACACCATACCAGATCTTGTTAATTGCAGCTGAAAAATTTAAAAAAGTTGCCATGTTGCTCTCACGTTTCAGCGAGACTGGAACCATTCTAAGAGTTCCCAACCACCCACTCGGTGTACACTGTAATCTTGGGCGATCTTTTTCCGGAGGCAGCGGACCAGTAGCAGTGCTGTCATTCCCATCGCCATCCTCCCAAAGTAAATAAACAGAACAGCAGAAGTACACAAACGTAAGCTCCTGATAAGAAGTGCAGCAGAACTTTGTACAAGAAAAGGCTCATTACTTTTTCCTCTGCATGTCGTGAAAAATAAAGGGAATTCCCACATACCAAAGCATAAGTGCAACAAAACACATATAAAGCACTCACCTTCCTGAGAGCAAGCGCTTCTTGAAAGAAGTATCACAGTACTGAAGTGTTAGTGTGTAAATGCCATCTACCTCCCAACTCAGGTGCTCTCTGACCTTTAGTGGCATTCAACTGTAACCTGAGGCGCACAATAAGTAGTGTGTGCAGCATGCCTTGGGAAGTCATTTCTACTATTGGAGCAGTCAGCCTATGTAATTGGTCTCTATCCTACCTTGGAGAGTGAGAGAGACTCAGGGAACTTCCATTTGGAGCGAGGTAGGGTGACAAACTGGCAACAGTGATATTTCTTTAGTTCTATGTGATCTGCATTACTGTGTATTTCTCTATCTTTCCAGTCCAAGTGACAGCACCTAACATGGCACTGTGCTGCAGTAATGCAGTAACATTTATCTCTGTCTCCCCCTCCCTCTGCAGTCTCACACGGCACATCTCCGGTGTTGCTGCAGCTGTGTTACTGTGTTTCTGTGTCAATTAATTGTAAAGCAGCACACTGTAACAGTTCGGGTGAAGCCAAGGCATAACAGCAATACACATGGTACTTTTGACAGTAAAACAAGATTGGGCTGTTCCTTGATTATATGTTGTAGGCCTGTTTACCACAAACTTCAGTGTGTAGAACTGTTTTTGCTGTGGCAGAACACAGAAAAGTGTGGTACTGCACCCATAAATGGTGGAAGAAGACAAAATAGTTCCCACATTTTTTTCTTGTTATTCCACTGCTTTTTGTCCATTTCTCTCCACATTTGGCCTATGTTATATGTCACAGGGTGAGGGAAACAATCAGACGAGGCAATGTGTCAGGATTTAAAACACACAGATATGTGACATTTATTTACAAATAGGAAAATAAATCAGTGGTTTCTTGGAATACAGTCTCAGATCAATAACAAATCTGATCTTTTACCTTCTGTATCCTTCTTGTCTATCTGCACTGTAGACCTTCTCACTCCACATCCAAGGCTCATCTGATAAGGCTCCCTTTAGCAGGGGTTTATATAGGAGAGGCAAGGGTCACCTGACCTGGTTGTTAAGTTATACAGACAATTTTCTACAAACTAATAACATCAAACAGGTGGGAGGACATTATAATAAACGACATTGCATAAATGCACATTTACAGTTTTAGATCCCCTTGGAAGCTTTGAATACCATTTTCCATAATAAATTTGGTTCCTAATGAGCTCTAAGCTCCTCCCATTTATATTTGATTGACAGCATGGTCCTATAAAATAAGACCAGAGAGGGCGCTGATCCCCTTATACAACACAGTTTTCTGGCATCACAGTTGGACAAAGGTCCTGGACCTGGAAAAGTGGATTCTCCCAGAGAGAAAAGAAAAACACCTTTGTTTAACAACAGTTTCAGTTTTACAGGAGCCCTTCTGTCTTACCAAGGACTATGTACAGGTACTCCTTTATGAATTAGCTACAGATATTTATATTGGGGCTGCTTATTTATTCATTAACTGGCAGTGCATTTATCCTTACTGTCAGCTATAGAAGAAGCTAGGAAAAAGTGTTTCATGCAGTACAAGGAGCGGCCGGCTGAAATGGTCAAAATGCTTCCTCAGCCGCTGACTCCTCTAATCTGCTGTACAAGCATTTCTCTTCTAAGTTTATTTATTTATTTATTTGCTTTTGTTTACCAGGTAAGCACACTAGACAACCAAGTGCCTATTTTCAGATGCAACCCGAGAGAGTACAGAGATACATTCAGGCATAACAGGCAACAACAAGAGCAGGTATAATAACAGCAATGTACAGGGCAAGGTCAAAGCATTAACAACATGGGCTAAACAAAGCAAGTGGGATGAAGATAATAGCATGGCACAAGCAAGGCAGGCAGTGAACATCAAAGTCAAACAACAGCACCATGGGGGATAGGATAGCAGGCACATCATGGAGGTGCAAAAGGGAGATAAGAGAGGCCAACAGCAACTGGAAGGTTAGAGCAGTAAAATATTCAACAAACATTAATCAATAGAGACAGGGTGGGCCCAACACATTCACTAGTAATCAGGGTGAGGAATCCCACCTACAACTAGCAGTGGCATTAGGTGATGACCCATCTGGATGGAGTGACAAACCCTAAGGGGAGCATTAGGTGCAGAAGCAGGTAGCGGCCACATTGAGGAAGCCCCAAAGGGAGGTTTTGAAGCAGGAATGGGAGGAGGAGGAGTGAGTGCTTGCTGGAAGGGTGTTCCATAACCTGGGGGCATGTGCAGCGAAGGCCCGGCCACCCATTTTGGTGCACATTTTAGGAACCAGTAGGATATGGGAGTCACTGGATCTTAAGTGGTAAGAGGGGGTAGCAGGTAGGAGGGATATGGCGAGGGTAGAGGGAGTGGCAGGTCTGAGAACATTGTTGATGAAGTTACCTTTTCCAGTGGAAGCCATTCAAGCTGAATGTAAAGCTCACAGCAGTGAGTGAGGTGGGGAGCTGAGACAGCAAAGCAACAAACACTGTTGTACGCTGTATCCTATTTGGAGAGACTTGACTTTGTTGCATGGGCAAAGGCAACAAGTCCATAGCAGAGAGTGGGTAGGAGGACCCCTCTGGCCAGGGCAAGACAAGTGGCCAGGGAGAAGCAGCTCTTTGCTCTGTACGCAAGGCCTAATTTGCAGTTTGAGGCCTTGCAAGCATTGGGAATGTGCTGAGTGAGGTCCAGTTGTGGGTCAAGTGTCACACCCAGGTACTTAACAGAGTCAGCAATTCATAGTAGGGACCCATCAGCACATGCGATCGTTAGTGGGGCAGAGACTGCTTTAGTCTTGGCAGCAGAGCCAAAGAGCATGGCATGAGTTTTCTGCAGGTTGATAGTGAGCTTGTGGTCCACCAGCCAGGTTTGGATTAGGTCGAAGTCAGTGTTGAGCTTTGCGTTGATGACAGAGATGTCAGACCATTTATAAAGAGGGAAAATAGGAGGGGTCCTAGGACTGAGCCCTGAGGGACCCCGCAGTTAACCAGTGAGGGCTTAGACAGGGCCTTGTTGAACTTGGTATACTGCTGTCTGCCCATTAGGTAGTTACTGACCCAGGAAAGGGTGAGAGAAGAGAAGCCAAGTGCCTGGAGAGAAGAGCACAGGAGTGCATGGTCAACTCAGTCTAAGGCTTTCGAGAGACCCATGAACTTTCCAGGAGCTTACTACCTGCAGACATTACCTTAGGTAATAGCTGTATTGTACACTTAGCAGTGACACAGTATTTCTCTTGCAGCCCTTTATTTTATTCTGAGGGCTGCTATCCTTAAACTGCATACTGCTTCAAAGACATTCCTGCATAGGTATATTCCTGTCTCTTTACATTTCTAGGGCTCTTTAGGTTGCAACAGAGCAGTAGTCTGCAAGAAAAAGACATACACTCACTGCTCTGCTGTGGGACTGAAAAACCCTCTGGTCAGCCCCTGTATATTTCATTAAGATTGTTAGGAACACCACTATCCCTTGCACCGTAGCGCCTGTTACAGAGCACTTAGTGCTAGAATAGGAAGCAGGGGCATCCGAAAGTTAAAGTGATTGCCGCCCTGCTTGAACTGCAGCATGGATACTTCAGTGGGAGAGAGAGAGAGAGAGAGAGCCAGGAGCGAGCGCACTGCTCTGTTCTACTAATAACAAAGCTCTTTCTCATTTCTTGGTATATTTAGACCCTGCAGGCTTGTTTCTGAAAGCAAGGGGCACCAGGAAAACTTTTCAAGAGCACAGAGCAGCTAAAATGTAATACTAAGAGCTGACTGCTACTCCGTGCTGGGATCCAAGTTCGAATCAGGCTTTCAGCCCGATCAGCTGTTTATTCCTTCTGCTCCTCCACGGCTGGTTTAAACAAATATGTATTACTTTGCCAGCAGCTGGGAAACATGAATAAATTTTAACAAAGTCAAGGGGGGGAAGGATCTGTTACGTACCGAGTGGCAACTGAAAGTAAAGAAGTGCCGCCTGGTTTAACCATGAATCCTGCTTTGATATAGGATATATTTAAACACTAAACAGCAGAGCGGTAGCTAAATTAAATAACTTTATTCATACATGCCACTCTGTTTCACTCCTATAATTATTGGCTTTACTTAAAAGCCCTACAATACCTTTTTGGCAGCTCAGCAGCTTGTTTTTAAACCCCTCACATATTTATTTATTATGCTGCATTTTACTACATAGTTTCTATTAGCACTGCAGCACTTTAATCACACAACAATCACTGTATGTCATTTCATAACAAAACATATTTAAATACACTGTTGCACTTTATTTCATTCTTCAGCATATATTTAATGGCACAGATGCACTTTATTGAAACCCAGGCATGAAATGCCATATAAGCACCTTAATTGTTTTTGTTGCCAGCTGGCATGCTGGACCTGAACGTGATGCTAACGGGGATTGGTGGTGACGGATGAATGTAAGGAATAGGAAAAATAAGGCAGTAGTAAAGATACATGTAGAGCGAGAAAAAAGACTGAAGTAGATGGCTAACTTATGCCAGCGCTAGAAAGAGGTAAAGAATAGGGCAAAAACATACTGTTGCGCAACAGATTTAAAGTGAGAAGAAGAAGAAGAAGATAGTAAAGTCATCCCTCCACTAGGGTCTAGGAACTAGCGGAATGCAGAACTGCCACATTATAAGTGCAATAACCTACTCCGGGGTGTGTGGTTATTGGGGATTAATCAACACCCCGTGTGCTGTGAGGACACTCAGCTTGCGCCCTCATGCCTCGCAATGCGCCCAGGGTGTTGATTAATCCCCAATAGCCGCACACCCTGTGGTGGGTTATTGCTTACTTATATAACCTCTATCATTTCAATCAGTAAAAATGTACATAACCTAATCTTAAATGTCTCCCACATTGTAGCCCACTTACCAACTTTGGGCTTTAATCTTCAAGGAAAAGCAACTAAAATAATGAACTAACTAAAATTAATAAAACGTCTTCTACTACAACATAAAATAAAACCAAACCAAATACTCCAAAGATTCCTGGTCACAGTACCCCAGCTTCCCTGGCTGACTCCGGCAGACTCCAGCAGACTCCTCTGTACTCTGCTGGAGGACACAGCTGGAGGATTGAAGCCACCGCATCTTGGGGCTGTTGTTTAAATAGCTCAGATGAGCACACCTTCAGCTGCTCTGCCACCACAGCTGAATGGTGGATATCCACTACTAGCAGCAAATTTCAAAACCCCCAGGTACAGAGTGTAACACGGGACAGTTGCCAAGCTGTCCGTAAGGCAGACTGCACTGAGTTTGTTAGAGGGCAACAAAACAGCAGCATTTCCACACAGGATAGAAAAGCAGCTTCACAATTAACTTCAGGAAAGAACGCTCCACCCTCCCCCACACATCCCCAAAGTCTGACTTTGCATGCATTCACCTTGTCAACCATCCCCCCCCCCATAAAGCATTCCACATTTATTTAACTTCTCAACCCCTCCCCAAGAAGTGATAGAAATGGGTTAATAAGCTAGCTGTTGGCTGCAATCCATCCCCCCAAAATTTAAATTACAACAACCTTTTCTGAAGAATTGGAAAGACCACATAATCCTGGGGAACACTAGTACAACATGATACCAAATTAAGATATTTTATCCTTCCATTTCTATCTCTTTGCAGGCAAAAACTATATTGGAGCCAAGAGAAAGACAGTGATTGCAATCAGCAGTGACTCAGAAAATGATTAAAAACAGGTATGCACCTTTACTGTAACACTAAAATAACAAGGGCAAAAAGAGCATTTTTATTTTATGATCCTTCTTTTGTCCCTACAGATACCACATCCGTCAGTGAAGGACCTGGAAAAAAACTTGCATGGAACACATCATACAAAAAACAATTCTAATACATTTAACTTGCAATAATAACTACCTACTTTGCTGCTGTTAGTGAATCATTTAGCAGCTTTCAGCAATGAATCCATTAAACAAACATTGTGATTGCGGGGGAAAAACATTTACACTGAATGGCATATTTACCTTTTATTCCTACATACAAACTCTTCTCCTGCTCTAAATTACCAAAACTAAACAGAGAAATATAAGCCATTCCTATCTG
Organism: Neoceratodus forsteri; assembly: GCA_016271365.2. Classification (NCBI taxonomy): domain Eukaryota; kingdom Metazoa; phylum Chordata; order Ceratodontiformes; family Ceratodontidae; genus Neoceratodus; species Neoceratodus forsteri. The sequence continues at coordinate 399,985,566 of CM028136.1, read as the reverse complement.
TTCTTCTGGCCTATGTATATTAATTATATACGCAAGAGTTTTCTTTTTTCTCTTTGCCTGTAATAACAAAAAATCTTCAGTAAACTGTTCTTAACGCTGATGGAAACTATCTTTGATTTCATTAATTTAACCTTGTGCTGACTTTAAGCGTACTCCTAATAAGTGATATCCTCATTTGTAGAGAAAGACAAACCAGCAAGTCAATGTGCCAATACCCATAAAATATTAAAAATTCCCAGCTGTTTTGGGGGTTGATTCAGTGAAGACTAACAAATCCTTGAAGTCAATGGCCCCCATTTTCAAATGGGGGGATGCGTGGCGCATCTTGGGCTGGTGCAAAAAATTGCCTTATTTAAACAAGATGCGCGATCCCAACTGATCATGCATCCTGTCTGAATATTGCCACCTGGGCTTGCAGCACAAATAGGTGGCAGCTGATGACGCACCTGTGCATCCCTGGGATGGGCTGACTACCTCCAATGGGGCATGCACCGACGCATCCCAGATGCGCTGCTCCCCCTAAGGTGATATTCAGCCAGGAAATGCAAATTAACCCATTAGGATGCTTGGAGCAAATAGGCCTCATGCATGCCCATAATGGGCTCATTTGCATGCCTGCGCCCGGGAGGATGCACCAGGTGGCCTGCCCCCACTGTCCTATCTCAGATCGTGTCAAAATAAAAGTATTTCCCCCTCAACTGCTGTTTTGTAAAAATATGTAAAACAACGAACCTTCACACTGTAGCTTTTCACTCTCATATTTATACCATTTGCCCCAATATTTCTTCCACAGGGCTTCTTCAGGGGATTAATGTCTATGATTTAAAAACATGTATATCACTGAAGTAACAATAATAATTTCTTAATTTTATAATTTCACTCATTTTCATCACTCTGTACTTGTATTTTATATTTCAGCAATCTTGCTAAACATAGAAACATAGAATCTGATGGAAGATAAGGACCACTTGGCCCACCTAGTCTGCCCATGTTCCCTACCTACTGTCACACCATAGACACTACTTGATCTCCAGCTTTATCCCCCCCCCCCATTCCTTACCTATCCCATGCCTTCTTAAATCCTATTATAGTTTTTGCTCCCACCACCTCCTCAGGGAGGCTGTTCCCGGCATCTGCCACCCTTTCTGTGAAGAAATATTTCCTTACTTTTCCCCTGATTCTGCCCCCCTCCAGCTACATCATATGACCCCCTTTTCTTGTGCTTCCTTTTGTCTGAAAAAGGCTTCCCTCTTCAACCTTATTTATATCCTTGAGGTATTCGAAAGTCTCTGTAGCCAGCTTTCATACTGCTAAGTAAACAATAAGGCATGATGGGGTGTGAGTGGAACACATTTTACCGCATGGCCAGGGGTGTAATAAGGCACGAGGCCGAAGGCTGAGTGACTTTATCTGCTGGCTGTGTGGTAAAATGCATTCTACGCACACCCCATCATGCCTTATTGCGATTATAAAATGGACTCCTGTTTTTTAAAGCTTTTTACAGTTGGGAAAAGCATGTTTATATGTAGAAACAATAGATTTACTTGTGTACATTTATGATAAAATAATCCTTCCACCCTCTACAAATGATGTCATTGATGATGTCATTGTATTGTTGCCTACTTTCTTCTTCCTGTTTTTTTTTCCCTCTGTTTTTTCCCCACATTCAAGATATGGAATGTTTGTCATGGAATGTCTACCATGGAATACATGGATTCAAAATTCTTCTCAGTTCCACTGCTAGAATGTTACTCTCCTAACATACTACACACACACACACACACACACACAAAACAAGGGCCTCTGTTATAGCCAGATACTCAATTATCTCACTGTCAGGGTAAGGAAAAGAGATTTCCCTGATGATGAGGTAAAGCTAGAAGGGGGATTTTTCATTGTCAGCAGAGAAACAGTTATAATGAAAACTATAAACAATACTTAATGTTTCTAATTTGTTTTGTGTGTAAGGAGAATGTAATGATCAGGGAAACAGCGTTTAATTAATCTGTTTTATTTTGTATTTAAGGTAGTTTTATTTTTAGGGCCCAGTGCAAGTAAATGTGTTGCTTACAGTTACAGGCCAAAAAACAATGTCTGCCAGTTGAACTCTTAACATGCTGTTAGCATAATGATTCCAGTGGTGATCAGTGCACATTTGGCAGCACTTTTTGTTTTCCATGCATGGAATATAATTGCTATATGAACAACAGCCAATCAGATTTCAGGATTTTCCCTTACCCTTTTATAATTGCCAACAAACACTGCCACCACCTCACCTTGTGCTGCCAACAAATTAACTATTTGGCCCTGATGCCAGATTCCACCAGTAACCAGGTCACCCACACAGTCACTTGTTGCCAATTCCTTTCTAAACAGGAATCGATTTTAACAAGAACTTATTGCTTGTAAGCACCAAATGCCTTAACGTTTAAATGTCAGCAGCACAAGGTGATGTCATTACTTCATGGGATATTTTTTTTACAAAAAGAAGTGGTCAAGCTCCCCCACGCCACTGACTTTTGGTCTACAGCCAATCAAAAGACTCCAAGTGCATCACAAAAACAGCCACAAAACTAATAAAAGCCCAACTATTTTCGGGCTAAATCTGGGCATCCAGGTATGTCATGGGTGACTCCTAGCGGCCACTTCTTTAGTGATGGGGGCATGGCACTGTGTAGTCTAGTAGATATATCAACTCCAACCTTTCTGCATATTTCTTTTTCTATTATTATCCATGTCAGGGTGTAAACATTCTGGATTACTTATTTTTGTTTGCACCACTCATTGATGTGTCTTAAAGGAGATAGGAAATGATTTCCTAAAATTTTTATCAGTTAAATAAATCACAAACGTCAAACAATGGCCTCTGTATATTTTTTTTATTGAATAATTGGTTAAAATGCTGGTTTGTGTGCCTCTTTCAATTGTTGAACACAGAATCAGCTTGGCAGACTGTTTTTGAATCGGGAGTCAGCACGTGTCAAGCTTGGAAATGCCCACGTCACAGACTCCCAATTCCAAATGAAGCATGTGGCTGCTGGACAAACTAGTGATGCCACCCTTACATCTAATTATTCCCATGTGAAAGAATCATCAGTGCTTTCTTTGGCTACATGCTCAGCAGCATGCCCCTTCACTCTGCTGCTGGTTGCCTTATAGCACAAGTACACAAGTAATTTATGTCAAGAAATATTTTAAAATGCTGGGGGGTTAATGATGCTGGTGGTAAGTTTCTCAGTAATTTTTATAACAAGTGAAGTGAGCAATGTGAGTGATGCACCCTGTCCTACAAATAAGAGGTGTGCTCCCTTCCTGGACATATGGTGACCAGCTGAAGAGGTATAAGATGGGCTGCACCTTTCGCCATATACACAAGCACTGAGTGCACTGGTAAGGTGAGTGGGGGTGAGTGTTCAGTGCAGTGGGGGACTGCTAGACGCCAGGGATTATGGACTTTCAAGTGACAGTACCATGGATTGGTGCTGGGGGGGACCACTGGATGCCAGGGAGTTTTTTTTTCTATTACAGGCTGGTAATCGGGGGGGGGGCACTAGCACCAGGCATATTTTCATCATTATGGGTTAACAATCAGTGGGTTGGCCCACTAGCACCATGGATATTTTCTTTTTTACAGGCTGGCAATCAGAGGGAGGGGGAGCACTAGCACCAGGGATATTGTTTTCATTATGAGCTGGTGAGCTGGGGGGGGGCATTAGCACCAGGGATACTTTTTTCATTATGGGCTGGTGATCTGAGGGACGGGGGAGCACTAGCACCAGGGATACTTTTTTTCATTACGGGCTGGTGATCTGAGGGATGGGGGAGCACTAGCACCAGGGATACTTTTTTCATTACAGGCTGGTGATCCAATGGGGGGCACCACTAGCACCAGGGATATTTTCTTCATTAAGGGCTGGCAGTCAGAGGGAGGGAGGGGACCACTAGCACTAAGGATATTTTCTTCACTATGGGCTGGCACCTAGAGGGAGGGGGGGCCACTAGCAGCAGGGATCTTTTCTTCATTATGGGCTGGTGACTGAGGAGGATCACTAGCACCAGGGATTTTCTTATCCCTTACAGGTTGGTGATCAAGGAGTGATGCCATGGACACAGAGGCTGGTGTGCTCCCCCCAGTGGCCAACCAGCTAGTTAGCTACATTACCTCTGGCGACCACTAAGGTGGCGTGAAGTAAAAGGAGGTTTTCTTTGATGGTACAGTATTTGTGCAGCACAAAAGGACTGCGCAAAACCGTTTTGCGCAGTGCAAATCTGCTGAATATCAGCTTGCGCCAATATTGCTGCCCCCACCCCACCATTTGTGCATACCCCCCTTTTGGTTCGCGTGGGCTCTACCCCTGTTTGCCAGCACTATCAAGCCTTTTGAATATTGGGCTCCTGTGCAAAAAGTGATTTGTGCAAACTTTTGAATATCAGGCCCATGATGTCTTCCGCTTCCTTGATCTCCTCTAATAGTTTGATTCTTTCTGCTTGTTGTTTCTTTTTCTGTACTGAGCAGATAGCTATGTATTTTCCTTGTACATGTGCACGACATTTTAGTGCTTTTCAGGCTGTTGCCCAACATATGTCATTTAGGGGACTGTCGGCCAAGAACTCTTGTATGATGTTTCTTATCTCTTTTGTGTTTTCTTTACTTTGTTGAATGAAATTGTTAGACTTCCATAATGGAGTTCTGGGTCCTTGGATTTCCATATTAAGTATTACTTTTACTGGGGAGTGTTCTGAGATGAGTACCAGAAGTATTTCTGCTCACTCAATGCATTGTGACATATCATTCTGGATGAACCAGTAGTCAAATCCTGGATGCAGTCCTATGGCAGTTGGAATGGAACTTGTGTTAGGGTGGATTACCCTCCATGCATTGACTAAATTATTTTTTCCAACATGGCCAAGAGTGTTTTTGCACTTTGTGTTATGCATCTTTTAGAGTTTGTGCTATCTATGGTTGGATATAAAATTAGGTTTGAACAGTCACCAAATATCCACCTGTATTCAGTTATTTTTCAGAAATACTGGAGAAAAACTCCTGGTTATCCACATTTGGACTATAGATATTTATAAGAGCTATTTTTGCCCTTCCTAGTGAACTCGTCGCCACAAGCAAGCTTCCATCAGTATGTTGTCATATAAATTCTTCTGTAAAATGTAAGCATTTGTGCATATTTAGAAGAGGTGGGGGAGACTGCGAGTTGATCATTATTGTTCCTCTTCGGGAAGTCCATCTCAGCGGCCCCACTCCTTGTTTATATCCATTTCAGCTGTTCACATGCCCATTGTGCTGTTAACGTCTCTAGCTTGACTTGCACGCATGCATGCATATGCTATAAGAGTCAACGTGTCATCCACGAGCATCAGATATTTCAAGCAGATCAGCGGTAGTGCAAGCAGACAAGAAGGCTTTGAGTAGAGTGCATCTTAATGGAGGTCTTTATGAACGTGCGGGGTAACATTTCCCCAGGATAAGATTTCCCACTGTTTTGCAAAAACAAATCAAATCAAATCACATCAAACTTTATTTATAATGCGTTTTTCAAATGCCAAAGCGTGAATACAGTACAAAACACTAATAAACAATCAATATAAAACCTCAAAATTTAAAATACATAAAAATTTAAAATAGACAGCCAAAACATAACCAACTATACACTGTCCCAGAATGCTAAACTGAATAAATAAGTCTTAAAAGAGGACTTACAGGTCTCAGTGGACAGGCACACTCTAATCCGACAAGGTAGAGAGTTCCACAGGGTCGTGGCTACAAATGAAAACGCCCTAGCACCCAAAGTCTGGAGACAGACCCTGGGAACCTCTAGCAATCCCTAGTCAGCAGAGCAGAGTGAACAGAGGGGCAATAGTGCCGCAGCAGGTCTTGCAAGTAACCCAGTCCCTGTCTGTGTAGGGCCTTATAGGTCAGCAACATGACCTTGAAGGCGATCCTCCATCACATAGGCAGCCAGTGCAGTTCGCGAAGCACAGGAGTGACATGACTAGGTCTCAACAAACCTGTCAACAGCCTGGCTGCAGAGTTCTGCACCAGCTGCAGGCAATGGAGGTTCACCTCCAGTAGCCCTAGGTATAGAGCATTACAGTAGTGAAAGCGAGAGGGCACAAAGGCGTGGACCAATGTAGGAAGGTCCTTGGGCAGAACTAGGTGCTTTATCTGAGCGATGTTCTTCAGATGGTAAAAAGAAGACTTAATGACTGCTGACACCTGAGCTTTTAGAGTCAGCTCACCGTCAAGTACAAAACCCAGATTCCGCACCTGTTGAGAGGGTCTCAACTGGTTGCCCTCTAGCAGAAGGCCAGACTACTGACCAGGAGTCAACCTCTCTAACCGATGACCTGGGTCCACCACCAACACCTCAGTCTTATGGAGATTCAATTTCAACCAGGTAGCTCACATCCAGTCCTGAATCTCAGCGAGGCAGTTGTTAAAGACCGAGACTGTATCATTCTGTTCAGGCACAAAGGACATGTACAGCTGAGTATCATCTGCATATTTGAGAGAAAGGAATAGAAGCATTAGGAACCATTTTTGACATACCTCCATGTATGGAGTGGACAAGTCCATCCGATCAAACACTCCAGTAGCAGTTCCATAAGCAAGTCTCATATAAAAATGTGATTACCGATTCCATGTAATTTCAAGCCCATTAGTTAAGTGGCAGGATGATCAGTTTTTTTTTGCTCCCTCCCTGCCTATCAGCACCCCTCTCCTTCAGGCCCCTAGTGCCACCTCTTGTATCTGCTAGGCTCACACTCTGACAACACTCCATTGGGGCACACATCCATTCCAGACCTCTGGTCACCTGGGGGCCAGCTTGCCCTGCAGTGGCCTCCCCTAGCCATTGTTGCAGAATGTCACCTGATAGCTCCCTATTATCCCTTTTCATTGGTCGACCAGTCCCCATTTGGGATGGCATCACAGCCTAGTGGAGGAGCATCCTTATGGTACCCAAAGGGGGCATGCCCGCTAAGTGCATCAATGAGGCTCTAGACATGGGAAGGGGCAGAGAGGCCATCATCTGGTGTACCAGCAAGGCTGTTTTCCTTGTATTCTTGTCCTGCCTGCCCTCATCCTTACTGGTTCCATGCATGCATGGCTAACCAGGGGGGTGCCTGATGGCACTTGGTCACCCACGCCATCACCAGCACCTCCACCAGCCACCGCCAAGAGCTATTAGTGTAACGTTGCAAGCCTCCCTCCCCCCAGGAGGACAGTATCCATCAGATGCTCATCACCATATCTGTCATCCTCCACTCCTGACATCCCAGGCATGGGGGTAGATCAGGTGTTTTAAATGCAAATGTTTTGGGGGAGCTGTTTGTGAGCTCTTGTTCTGCTGCTTCCACTGTGTTTAAAACCTGTATACCAGACTTCATCCAGACCTTCAGCCTTGCTAGATACATTAGCTGGAACTTGGCATTTACTTTGTGTAATCTAGCTTTAATGTCACTTAATTTTCTTTTGCTTTTCTCGAACCATAGGGCTGTGGTCATTAAACAATGTTATGCAACAGCACACGCAGTTTAGAGATTGCTTCGCTTTGACTTTTTGCTGTACTGTATCTGTATGTATACTGTACCTTAACCTAACTGAACCTCCTGCCTAACTGTGTTTAGGCTAGGCATACATTTTGCCCAGTTGTAACTTGTCCTACCTCAAAAACACAAATCCAGGCACTCACCACCACAAAAGAACTTGGCCCAGAAGAGAAACATTTTAAAAGGATTTATTGAATTGCCTGACGCGTTTCTGGTCCCACTGGACCCTTTATCAAAGCTAAATGAGGCAGAAAAAAACACGCACATATATAACCCTAGAACAGATCACATGACAAATTACATCAATTAAAAAACACAAATAAAATGTGTCTAACAATGAAGCAGTACTACATTCCTCCATGGAATTCTATATATCTAACAGGCAGAACACTAATTACTTCAAACATTCAATGAATAAAAACAGCAGTACTAGTTTAACAATTATACAACATTAGAAAACTACATTCCTCCATGGAATTCAATATATCTAACAGGCAGAACACTAATTACTTCAAACATCCAATGAATAAAAACAGCAGTACTAGTTTAACAATTATACATCATTGGAAAACTACATTTCTCCATGGAATTCAATATATCTAACAGGCAGAACACTAATTACTTCAAACATTCAATGAATAAAAACAGCAGTACTAGTTTAACAATTATACATTAGAAAACTGCATTCCTCCATGGAATTCAATATATCTAACAGGCAGAACACTAATTACTTCAAACATTCAATGAATAAAAATAAACAGCAGTACTAGTTTAACAATTATACATCATTAGAAAACACATCAAATCAAACATGTCTAATAATGATATCATTAGTACCTAAAGTCCACATGCAAGGGAAAGGAACATAGAAGTGTGTGGGGGATTTACAAAAAAGGGAAGAAAAACCAGCTTCACTTTCTCAATAGACTAACGTCTTTCTTCTAAAAAAGGATTTAGATCAAAATTACCATTTAAACCTGGACTAATAGTTGCTTTTAATTGCAAAATCCAAAAAGCTTCTCTTTTAAGAATCAAATTTCTATAATTACCCCCCTAGGTTTCCGAGATACTTTATCAATAGCCATATACTTAAAAAAATGTTTACACTATCGTTTTACATGCTAAAATATGTGCTCGGTGGCATAAAGTAAATCTTCTCTTAATATAGCCGTTGGTGCTCACCAACTCTAATCTTGAAACTCCTTTCGTTTTCCCCACATAAAGGCATTACCGAGCAGGTTGCCAGATAAATCACACCACTCGTGTTACAAGATGTAAATTGTCAATTGTAAATTCACTTGTATTGTTAATGGTTGAAAAGTTTTACTCATTATCCACAACATCACAATAAATGCAATTATTACATTTAAAGCAACTAAAGGGTTGTATTAGCCATGTATTTGTTTGTGTATCTACAAAATGGCTATGTACAAGACTATCTTTTAGACTAGCTGCCTTTCTAAATGTAATTCTTGGTGACTGTTCTTATATTCTCAAGATTTTTTCCGCTATTATAGAGCCCTCCAGTGTTTGCCTATAACCTCAGAAAAAACTTTGCATGTGACGAATAAGTTGTAACAACATTAAACCGTGTATCATGTGTATTATTCACATTTGATGGCCGTAATAATGTATTTCTGTCTGTATTCATTGCCTTTTCTCTTGCTTGTGAAATATTTGTACTACTATAACTCCTCTCCTTAAACCTTGCTTCCATTACATCTGCATTCATCACAAAACTATTATCTGTACTGCAATTTCTTTTAACTCTTAAAAATTCACCTTTAGGGATATTTTTAATCATATGGACTGGATGACAACTAGAAGCCATCAAAACAGTATTACCATCTACATTTTTTCCAAAAATCTCTGTTTCAAAACTACCATTTGCTGTTTTCATTATAGAAATATCCAAATATGGAAGTCGATCATTAGCTATATTAAAAATAAAATGCAGATGGTCATTTGTAGAATGTAAAAAACTAATACATTCTTGAAATTCAGATTGAGTTCCTTTCCATAACAAAATTATATCATCTATAAAACGCTTCCATAAAACAATTTTATTGAGAAATGGATTAATTGCTGAATAAATAAATTCTCTTTCCCACAGTCCAATGTATAGATTAGCTACTGAAGGTGCACAAGTTGCCCCCATGGCTGTCCCTTTAATTTGCTTGTAAACAGACTGATTAAACAAAAATACATTGAAAGTTAAAACATATTCCATCAATTTTCAAAGAAAATCTATAGGTGGTCCATTGTAACTTGGGTCACTATTTAGAAAAAATGCCATAGCATCTAAAGCACCATTATGGGGAACATTAGAATATAAAGATTCTATATCCAAAGAGATTAACAAAATGTCACTCTCCACATGTAAAGTGCTCAAAAGATTTAAAACATCCCTAGTGTCTTTTTAAATAAGAGGGCAATTTTCCACATACATTCAGTGAAGAAAGAATCAAAATAACGAGAAAGAGGCTCAGTCTGGGACCCCACCCCATTAATAATCAGATGTCCAGGAGGGTCTATCAAAGTTTTATGTACTTTCGGTAACAAATAAAATGTAGCCATAATAGGATGGTCTTTAGTTAAAAAATCCCTGACATGCTTAGTAATATGTCCTTCCATATATACATTATTTATTCTTTCATCGATAATACTTTTAAATTCCCATGTTGGATTACAATCTAATTTAATGTAAAAATTCTTGTCCCCAAGTTGTCTCTGAACTTCTCTCAAGTAATCTTTTTTATCCATAATGACTACAGATCCACCCTTATCTGCCTGTTTGATAACAATAGAAGATTCTTGTTGTAAAACTTTTATAGCATTTCTTTCATCTACAGTTAAATTATCAAATCCATTATGGGGCAAATTGTCAAACAAATTATTCAAATCTTGCTCTACTAACTGACAAAAAATGTTAACGGCTGAACATGAAGGGGGACAAAAGGTGGAGTTTGGTCGACAGGTATCTAAAGGCAAATCTAACATGGAATTCTGATTATCATCATAAAAAGCAAGTAAATTCAGCTTTCTACATAACAGACTAACATCAATCAGCATCTGTATCTTATCAATTGGTGTAATAGGAACAAAATTTAAACCTTTACAGAGTAAGGTCCTTTCAGATTCAGATAAATTATAACTTGAAAGGTTAATAACTTTCATATCTGATACAGTAGTCTCTCCAACAGAAGAATTGGGGCTTCCCTCCTCCTTCCCCTCCGGAATGGTCTCCAATTTGGATACCTCTGTCTGTATCCTTGGTAATAAATGTTGTCTCCTCCCCCGTCTCCCCCTTCATGTTCTCTTTTTCTTCCATCTTCTCTCTGCAAAGTTAATCTTGGACTCGGTCGCGGCTGGAAGTTCTGTTGATTGTGTGGGGGGGTAATGTTCCAAAATAGGAGGAGGGCTCCGATGTTGTGGAAAAAATCCTTGTTGTCCCAGAGTACGCTGGTGTTCTATTTTCTCCTCTAAAAAAGGACCACGATTATCAGAAATATTTTCTTCACTTTCATCTTCACTAATATCCATACTGAAATCAAAGGACACATTTTTTTTTAAATTCCTTTGTGTTTATTGTCTCTCAACTTCCATGTATACACTCGACCTGTTTCATAGTCTCCCTTGTCCCTTATAAACTTGGTTTGTTTAATTCTTTTTAAATCAACATCCAGTTTATGTATTATATTTTTTAACTTGCTGTTTAAACTGTTCAACTCATCCATTTAATTCTGACACAGTTGTAGAACCTCTGCTTCATATTGCTTTAGGTCTTCTTTTATACCACAGTCTTGTTCCTTTAAAAAGGTTATAATTAAACCAATAAGTTTAAAACTAGCTTCCTATAAAATTTTTTCCCATTCTTGCATGAATTTACTGTTATCTTGACCATATGCAGGTTTAAGGTCTAAGCGTAAGCCTCTTGGAATGCATTTTACCTGTATGTAAGCTTCCATGTTCGTTTTTGTCCAGTAGATCCTACAACGTTGTAAAGTTAATTTCTCAAGTTTCCTGTAGGTTTCCTTCAAAGACAAAGCTTGATGATTAATTAAAACTGAGTCCACTTCATTCAGAAGGAAAAGATTTGTAACACCCACTGCTCGCAGTAGATCATCCACAAAGCTAACAGGTTGATTTATCTCCTGTGTCCTTGTTTCAAAATTAAGTTGGAGTTGCTTCAGCGACATGGTTAAAATGTTGCAGGTAAGCGTAAAGAGACCAGAGTGGTTTTAAACAAACCACTTGCTTGTAACTAAGCGATTAAAGCTCCAAAATCAAATACACAAACCACAAAGGAGCTCGCACTAGGACGGGGTGCCATGGAAAACTAAAAGTCAAAAACACAAATCCAGGCACTCACCACCACAAAAGAACTTGGCCCAGAAGGGAAACATTTTAAAAGGATTTATTGAATTGCCTGACGCCTTTTTTAGAAGAAAGACGTTAGTCTATTGAGAAAGTGAAGCTGGTTTTTCTTCCCCTTTTTTGTAAATCCCCCCCCCCACACTTCTATGTTCCTTTCCCTTGCATGTAGACTTTAGGTACTAATGATATCATTATTAGACATGTTTGATTTGATGTGTTTTCTAATGATGTATAATTGTTAAACTAGTACTGCTGTTTATTTTTATTCATTGAATGTTTGAAGTAATTAGTGTTCTGCCTGTTAGATATATTGAATTCCATGGAGGAATGCAGTTTTCTAATGTATAATTGTTAAACTAGTACTGCTGTTTTTATTCATTGAATGTTTGAAGTAATTAATGTTCTGCCTGTTAGATATATTGAATTCCATGGAGAAATGTAGTTTTCTAATGATGTATAATTGTTAAACTAATACTGCTGTTTTTATTCATTGAATGTTTGAAGTAATTAGTGTTCTGCCTGTTAGATATATTGAATTCCATGGAGGAATGTAGTTTTCTAATGTTGTATAATTGTTAAACTAGTACTGCTGTTTTTATTCATTGAATGTTTGAAGTAATTAGTGTTCTGCCTGTTAGATATATAGAATTCCATGGAGGAATGTAGTACTGCTTCATTATTAGACACATTTTATTTGTGTTTTTAATTGATGTAATTTGTCATGTGATCTATTCTAGGGTTATATATATGTGTGTGTTTTTCTGCCTCATTTAGCCTTTGATAAAGGGTCCAGTGGGACCAGAAACGCGTCAGGCAATTCAATAAATCCTTTTAAAATGTTTCCCTTCTGGGCCAAGTTCTTTTGTGGTGGTGAGTGCCTGGATTTGTGTTTTTGACTTTTAGTTTTCCATGGCACCCCGTCCTAGTGCGAGCTCCTTTGTGGTTTTTGAACTTGTCCTATCTGCATACTGCACTTGTTTATTTTATTTATTTAAATTTTGCTGACTGGGTAGGCCCACTGAGACCATTACAGTCCCTTTTTTAGGGGTGACGTGGGATTAATTACATACATCTAGAAAAAGGGAGCAGTAGGTACAGAATCAGTGCATATTAAGCAGTACAACATTACAGGAAGGTCACAATTAATGGTAAAACAGCAGGTTAATCACATATTGCCAACAGTAGAAGCAATACATACTGTATCACATGATTCATCAGAAACAAATACCTGTTCCAACATGACAGCAGTGATTAGTCACCAAGAGATTGCATAGCCGCAAGAGCAGCTCTCCAACAGAGTCGTCAGAATCTCAGCGGTAGCAGGAGCAGAGGTTCAGCTCCGGGAGGTGGGTTTTAAGATCCTTCTTAAAGCCTCCAAGGGAGTCGCATTCCTGGAGACTGTTTGGGAGGTCATTCCAAAGTTGAAATGATTGTATATATTTTTTCCTTCATATGTATGTGTTTTCCCTTTCCCCAGGTCACACCTGGAAATGAGCCTCAGCTCAGTGTGCCTTTCCCAGTTACCAGCTTTTAAATAAATAAAAAATAAATATATTTTCCCTTGGAAATGGGTAAAATAAAATATCACAACTCTGGGTCATTCTTTGGGATTAGGCTTCAGTGCTAGACTTTTATGTGCTCGTTCTATTGAGTGTTCAATTTTGCCACTCAGTGGTCCAAACAGCTATTGTTGCATCTTTTGTACAAATTCAACTGGATTCTTTTCTTGTATATTTTTGGGTAGTCCAAAGAGGTAAAGATGGTTGCATCTGGAATAATTTTCTTGGTATTCAAACTTCTCCTCTTGTCTCTGGAGATTACTTGAATCTTTCACCCATTCCTTTTCCTCTCTGTCTGGTGCTTTTTCCAGGCTTGCTACCCTAGCTTCAACATCATTCAGTGTCCATTCATGGGTTTTGAGTGTCCCTTTTTTATTTTTAATTTTATCTAGAGCATCTGTAACTGTGGCTCTAAGTGCAGCCAACTCTTGTAGGATACAGGACAGTTGTTCCAAAATTGGGCTTACTCCCTCATCTTTGCTACTGTCTGGCAAGCCCATCTTGTGCTACTTTGCTTCTTGTCTAATGGAGTCTGGACTTCTGAATTCTTCCCCCCTAAAAATACAGCGTTCTTGTCACACATTTTTCAATTCTCAATTTATGTTATTTGTTGGTGTTTTGAGCAGGATTTTACTTTACTAGGTGAAACTATTTTACAAAACACAGATCAAGCGGTCTCCTATGTATCCCCATGTGAAGCAGTTTCCAATGGGGGGGTACTCAACAAAACAAAAATGCCCTGTTTTTATTCCCCATACACACGTGTAAGTAATCAAGCACTTAAATCAATTAAATGCAGTATGTTTTCAAAGTGCAAAACTAGTGTTAAATTTAAACATCCATAAATATTTGAACAGTACTATATATATATATATATATATATATACACACACACACACACACAGAGTGGTTGTTACAGAAAAGTTTACCAGTACTATGGTATTTTCATGGTACTGCAGTAAAAGTACCATGATTTACCATGGTACCCGCAGTAAAATCCCATTGAATAACATAGGGGTTTTACTGCGGTACCCATAAATAAATCGCGGTATTACCGCGACCTCGGCAACCTTTTCTGTCATAACCACTGTGTGTATGTATATATATATATATATATATATATATTATAGGTAGCACGGTAGTGCTACCATAGTTAGATTGAGTACCCCTTTGAAGGTTAAATGGTGAAACTTTGCATCTTAATAACTTTTCACCGTTAAATGGATTTGCCTGAAATTTGGCAGGCACGGGGTATAACCATAGATCTTGGGATCTGGCAACTTTCGTACTGGTCGGATATACGGTTGTGGAGTTATTAAGCAACATTCGTGCATGCAATTACAGTTTTTTGTGCATTTTTTGCTCGCACCTACAGATCGCACGGTTTACACGACTGGTCCAAAACTTCATAGAACATGCAGCCGGGGTCCCCAATGTGCCTTTTGAAGATTTTGTGAAAAAATATTAAACGGTTTCAAAAAACAAGTTCCCATTATAAGTCAATGGGAAAAGTTAACAAAAAGTTTGAAAGTGTCGCAAATGCACTTCTCAGTGTCGCAAATGGCCCTAGTAGTGTCGCAAATCCACCACTTTGTTTTCAGTTACTGATCACAGAAATGCTTGGCATTTAAAATTGGGACCATCTAGGGACATAATTATTTTTGTGTTTACCTATTCGAGCCCTGAGGATGCTAGCCATGTCTTTATTTTGGGGTTAAACACTCCAGGAATATGTTTTTCAAATTTCTGGGAACAGTAGTGTCATAAAGTAGTGTTGCACTTGCGACACTTGCACAAATTTTTGCGAAAGGTGTCACAATCACAACACTACTTTTCTGGACTATGGCCAAAATGACAGAAATTATCTGCTACCCTGCTGCAAAAAAACGGTTTGGTCTTTTGGGCTGAAATTTGGAGGGAAGGCAGCCAACATCTCACAGATGTGCTTTTTGGTGGTTTGGTGACAAAATATTGCATGGATGCAAAGTTACAGTACTCTGAAATTGACTTTTTTCCCATAGACTAACATCGTGGTGTCCGCCGCGCCTTTCGGGGCTTGTATCTTGGAAACGGTGCGAGATAAGGAATGTTCGTTACAACAATGTGTAGCCCCATGGGCTATGCATTTAGTGAAAACCTAGCCAGGAAACTCATGAATCATGTGAAATTTTCATTTTTTTTCTATATCGTATGGTTACTGAGATATTACCATTTTAGTATTACAACTGCTTGTTTTCTGCTCCGAGGCCCATTATTATGCACACTTCTTTGTTTTCACTGTGTTTCTCAATGGAGCTTTTTGGGTAAAATACGGTGTGCGCTCCAGTTACTGTGACACATGGGCTTTACACTTGTGTTTTCATGCTCCTCTTTGTTAGCGTTCCTGTGTACACCACCATGTGTGCTACCCTTTGCGTTTCCATTTGCACTTGTGTTTGCATTACTGTTACCATTTCTGTCTCCACTACTGTTTGTGTTTGTGTTTTGCTTAGAGTCACCATGCGCATTACCATTTCTGTTGAGGGCCACCCTTCCATTTCAGTTTGTGTTTGGCTTTCGTTTTGTGTCATCGTTATTCTTACCCGTTACCATTTGCATTTCCAATTGCATTCCCGTGCCCATGTGCATTACGGTTTGCTTTACCATATGCGCTTGCATTTGCATTTGTGTTTCTCTTTCCTTTGGTATTATTGTTGCTGTTACCATTACCATTTCCATTTAGAATTGCGGTACCATGACCGTGTGCATTACAGTTTGCGTTTCCGTACCGCTTGTGTTTGAATTTGTATTTCTGTTTCCTTTCGCGTTATTGTTCCTGTCACAGTTATCATTTGCATTTACAATAGCAGTACCATGACCATGCGTGTTACAGTTGCGTTTCTATATGTGCTTGTGTCTCCATTTCCATCACTTTTCACTTTGGCGTCATTTTGCACCTGCTTTTCTATTAACACTTGCTTTACAATTTACATTTGCGTCACCATGTGCGTCACTGTTACCACTTGCATTTGCGTTGCTGTTACCATTACTATGTCACAAAAAATCTCAGGCCCTGCACTCCCACCACCACATTCCATTCACTACTTATAGTCCTTATTCTCAAAAAGAAGGTAAATTAGAGGCAAAAAACTCAGTTTAATGCATCAGTTAGGGTTGTTCCACAGCGACAAAAGCAAGGAAATTCAGTGTTAGGGTTGAAAAAAACCCTTGCAGCCCCTCAGCCTGCCCCATCCAACCTGCACACCATAGATCATGGTGTGCTGTTGGAGCACCTGTGGTTCATCTGTGGACTTTTGAGGATGGTCCTCAGATGGTTTTGATTTTTTTTGAAGGTAGGACTCAGAAGGTGGTATCTGGGTTTTTTTCCTCAGCTCTATTCTCCCTATCCTGTGGGGTGCCTCAGGGCTCCATCTTGGTGTTCATGTTGTTTGTGGTGTATATGCTGCTGTTAGGAGTGATTATTAGGTGGTATGGCTTGAGTTTTCACTGATATGCAGATGATACTCAGCTGTACATGTCCTTTGTGCCTGGACAGGATAATGCTGTCTCAGTCTTTAATAGCTGTTTAGCCAAGATTCAGGACTGGATGAATGTGAGCTGGCTGTGGTTAAACCCAGAGAAAACTGAGGTGTTGATTGTGGACGCAGGTTATCAAGAGGCAGGTGTGTTGGCAGGACTGCCTTCAGGTCTATGGCTTGGAGATGTCCAGATAACTACCGCAGACTGGGTGCAGAACCTGGGCATTATGTTTGATGACCGCCTGACCCTAAAATTGCAGGTGTTGGTGGTTGTCAAAACCTCTTTTTACCACCTGTGGAATATCACCTGGGTAAAGCACCTGGTTCCTCCCAGTGATCTTCCAACTTTGGTCCATGCCTTCGTTACCTCCCACCTTGACTACTGCAGTGCCCTTTACCTTGGGCTACTGGGGGTTGATATCCGCTGCTTGCAGCTGGTGCAGAATGTGGCAGCCAGGCTTTTGACTGGCACCTCTAGGACCAGTCATATAATGCCTGTACTCCGCAGACTGCACTGGTTGTTAATACAGTGGTGGATCACCTTCAAGGTCAGTTTGCTGACCTATAAGTCCCTATATGATCAGGAACCCGATCATCTGCAAGATCTCCTTCACCCCTACTGTCCCCCTGCCCTCTCTGATCCACCAACAAGGGATTGCTAGAGATTCCCAGGGTTCCTTTACAAACAGCTGGAGCTAGGTCATTTAGTTTTATGGCCTCGACCCAGTGGAATTCTCTACCTCATTGGATGCAAGATTGCCTGACCATCCAATGTTTTAAAACCACCCTGAAAATGTATTTTTTTAGCCTGACATTTTTGGATTTTTAAAGCTGCTGCTTTTTTTTAATTATTTAATTTTATCCTGTTATTTATTAATCTGTTTGATTGTCATTGTACAGGCACCTTGATTTCAGAAAGGTGCCTTTTTACAAATAAAGAATTGATTGATTGATTGATTGATTGATATAGTTCCATGTCGATTGACTGCTGAATATAGTGTGGGCTATCATTAAGAGTTGATGTACTGTAACTCCCTGCATTGTAAACATCACTTAATAAGGTAAAGTATCAGTGGTTCTGGTGGGTTTCATGCAGCGATGCTTGAAAAAATTAAATTGCTTCCTTAGGATGTTTACCATGTAGTGAGATGCAGCTACTCTTTTTTGTTTGTTTTTTTTTTAATATTTTTAGTGAGGAAAATGCAAATACAAGCAAAAAGGCAGTGTCAAAATCACACATTGCAATTAACAATATTTCTCTTTTACAGTATCGAAATCATGGAATGAAATGTTCTAACTAATATAAGATCCAACAATTATCTAACCACACAAATGAATACCATTTGATATGACAAGTCATATCACATTCCTGAACATGACTAGCAGTTTGCAAACAAGAAATATGAATACTCCCTAACCTACCATTTCTATATATTTCTGTAGGATACATCGCGACAAATGTATCGGTTCTCCACCTGAGTATGATGGAGAAAAGGGTCATAAATGGAATGGAATCTGTATATTCGCTGATTTGCTACATGAGTTAGCCTCTCATATTCTGCACCAGGTTAGTAAGACTAGCCAACCATTCTGAGAAGGAGGGAGGTGTAGCAGTTCTCCATTTGAGAAGGATCTACCGTTTTGCCTGCTGCACTGCTGTGAGAAGCCACAAGCATTGTTTCTTATTTACCTGTGGGTTTGTGATAGCTTAAAACATTAATTTTACTGTTTATTTCTCCTGTGAGGGAGGGGAGCACTGACAGACAGCTTCCACTCACCCAGGCGGTATCACATCTTTGTTTACATTTGATGGCTGTGGCACAGGTCACACCAGTGGAGCGTCTTCTTTGCTGCCTGCCTATATATCTATATGTATATCAATATATACAGTATGCCTATATCTGTATCTATATCTACAGTATATCCACACATTTTTTCTTATTCTTGGCTAATGAGGTATGGCCCACATGGTACGAAGCCTGTGCACTGGGCAGTTTAAGTAAGTAAGTAAACCTTTATTTATAAAGCACCCATTCCCAGGGGCTCAGAGCACAGCAGAAAAGAGTGATCAAAACATACATAAATAATGGATGTAAATATAAACCAACAATAAACAATATCAGCTACAATCAAAATTAAAGTGGTTATAATTAATTAAATAGTAGATAATTGCACAGTCCCTAAAACAGTCAGTGGACACTTCATAATAGACCAAACACTTCCATAAAAAGGAGGGATTTCAGCCAGCAGAGGGTTGAGGCACTCTTCTGGATGCCACACCTCACACCATGTTGGTGACCCAGGTTCAGAAGTGAGTTTGGTCCTGGTATTCCTTGTTGGCTCCTGTAATTTTTATCACTACACCTGTGCTTTTTTTGTTATGAAATTGTGCCTTCATTATTTTGTACATTGCGTAAATTGTCTGAATTATTTTGTATATTGTGTAGATTGCCTGAATTATTCTGTATGTTGTCTGAATTATTTTGTATATTGTGTAAATTGTCTGAATTATTTTGTATATTGTGTAAATTGTCTGAATTATTTTGTATATTGTGCAAATTGCCTGAATTACTTGAGCGTCAGTTTTCTCTGCAATAGTTCCTTTATCGCACCTTCTGTCTAGTACTCCTTTTTGACATAGTTCTCTATCACTTTGTTGTCTTGTGTTATTCCAATCCGGTCTTCTCCTGTATATGTTGCTTGCCTTGCCTGAATGTTCATTTGCCATAACTCATCATGTGCCAGCTTGATGGCTCAATTCATGCCTCAAAATGGTCCCTGGGACCAGCGTGCCCTGTTGTAGAAACATAGGTCAGGAAACGTAGGCAAACCAGGAGAACTTGTAAAATTCTCAAGTAGCATTTTATTATTATTAATGATAAAATAAAAAATAAATGTGTACAGGATAGCACTTCACAAAAGCATTACAAACAAAAAAAAGTAATTCATATGAGAGCCGCCTTTCAATTTGAATCTCAATTTCTTTCCCCAACCCCAACAAAATGTTACTCCCTTTATTATCACTTTATCATCAATAACTCCCTTAAACAAAAGAATTAGTGCAACAAGGCCTATTGCAAGGCTAACAGAATGCTGGAATGTATCTAGAGGGGTATTTTTTTTTGTCAATTCTTTTTTGTTCTCTGGAGGCCTAGGGAATCTCTCTGGAGTACCCATTTAAACCTGTCTCTACTCACCTCCTGGGACTCCTCCAACCCCATAGCTTATCCAGACCCCCAGATCACCCCCAACGAGATTACCCCCCCTGGTGGAGGGTCTGCCCACCCTTGGAAAACTTTCTGGAATTAGAGGGACAGCCACGGAGTCAGACTAAGAGAGGATATCCAGGGAGGTAGGTCCAGCTACCGGGACATGAGCAGTTCACAGGGGCCCCATTCACCTCCACTAGGCCACCAGGTTATTTTCCCTTGTAAGTTTCCCCAGAGTGTGGCTGTGCAATGACAGCAGTGCACCCAAAATGCAGCCGTCCACCACCGCTCCTATCCCTGACTGCATCGAGCTGTGCTTCCTGTGGGGTCCTCAGTCTCCACTAGAGGCTGCTCTTGGAGCGAGGCTTTACCTGGATCTCTCCCCGGGAAGGGAGAGCAGTCCTCTAGACACTCATTCCCTTCCCTCCCCTTCTGCCCCCCTGAACACCTGAGTCCATTCCTGAACTCTTGTCACTGGCATGGTGTGAGTTGTGGCGTCCAGTGCCTCAACCCTCAGCACCATGGGGCTAGCTATCGAGAGGGGTAATACTTCCCCTATACAGATTCCTGGTGAGGCCTCATCAGGAGTACTGTATCCAGTTATGGAGCCCTCACCTCAGAAAGGATGGGGTAAGTTGGAAACAGTTCAGCACAAAGTAATAAAAATGATATAGGGCCAGCAGGGCAGATCCTATGATGAGCACCTCAAAGTATTAAATACATACCCACTGAAAACCAGAAGGGAGAGGGGAGATATGATACAGACTTTCAAGTTCCTTAAAGAAATTAACAAGATAAACTAAGGGGAATTATGTACCCTGAATACCAACTTCAGGTCACGTGGTCACATATGGAAATTAATAGGAGGGAGGTTCAGGAGAGACATGAGGAAGTACTTCTTTATGGAAATGGTGGTGGAACCTTGGAACAGTTTGTTGTCTGAAGTGATGGGTGCAAACACAGTCAGTGGATTCAAGTAGGCATGGGATGGAATGAAGGGAATAATGGTCAGCTGGGGTGATAAGACCAGGGAGAAGAATGGGGATAAGACAGGGAGGCTAGTACCCAAACAACATGAAGTCTTGCTGTATTCTGACTATATGCAGTTAGCCCCAGCACTTGAACTGCTCTGGAGAGGAAAGAGTTAACTCTATGCCAAGGCATAGAAAGTTGAGCTCGAACTCGGTTTTCAAATCTCTGTCCCAGGTATTCTTTAGTGTAACCGTCAGATTCTTTACTCTGCCTTACTGTGAAGTCACTCCGGAGATCCTATCCTTCACTTCAGTTCAGTTGTGGTAAAATCTGTCGGTTTAGTAAACCGCTTCTTTATTTTTTCAGTCTTTACATCTCTGTCCCAGTACAGTAAGTGTATTAGTAGGTAGTAGTGTGGTTTAGAAAGAAATTGTTTTTGTTTTTCGGTTTCTTCACGGTCGATCCAGTTGGGAACTGAAGCGATTTGTTGTTTCTGTTTCTACAGGTGTATTTAGTGTGGTTTTCTGATATCTATCGGTTCCTGAAAAAAGCGTTGAATTTTTCGTCTCTTTTTATCTGACCCGTGACACAGTTGGAACCAATAGGTTTGATAGTCACCTGGCTTGAATGCTGGTGAGGGTGACTTTGTATTTGAAGACATATCTGAGAAACCCAAAAAGAAAACTGAGCCCACTGGGTTTCAACACTGCACTGAGTGTGGGGAGGCTTTTGCCAAGGCTGATCCCCACCTCATCTGTGTTTATTGTCTGGGGTTTGGCCACCTCAAAGAAGACTGCCAAATCTGCAGAAACTTCCCTAAGGCAACTGTTGATAAATGTTTAAGTAGGCTGAAGGAAAGGGAGGCTGAAAAATCTGCTGACCCGGATGGCCAGCCCGGTTCGGTTCCGACCGAATCTGAGGGGGTGCCCACTGATCTGGGCGATACCTCCTCGGGCAAGAGGAGAGCCAATTCTGTGGAATCAGTTCCTACAAAAAGAAAGTGCAAGTCAGCTGGTTCAGATCCCGGTTCCCATGGTCTGACCGCTGATGAGATAGCCAAAGCGGTGCTATTGTGCAGTTGTTACCGTTCCAACTGGAACCGACACCGGCCGAGAGGACGGTAGGTTCAGTCAGACTTGTCTGCTTCTGAATATGACTGAAGCATTTTATGAGGGCGATTGGGAGGGAGACAAAGATGATGAAAATGAAGGTTATGAAGACCTAGATGAGCCTATTGAGCCTGACATCTCCCTAGATGGGCCTTCTAATGTGTCTCTTCCCAGGCTTTCTGAGTCCCTCTCCCACTTCTTGTTTTACAAGAAGGTGGCTGAGACTCTTCAGCTTCCAGTGGAAGAAGCTGAACAGGATTGGGAGGAGCCTGACTAAGTAGAGATGATGGATGTCCCAGAGTCAAAAAGGGTGTCTATCTCTCTGCACAAGTCCCTGGGGAAACAGACCCCAAAAATATTAGTTTCCAACATCTATACCTCCTGTGGATAAGAAAATGGACAGGAGGTATGCTCTGTCAGGCCCTGGTATGGATTTCCTTACTAACCATAGCAGCCATGTTGGGGTAGTATAAGCTGCAGCCTGTGACAAGGCTAGTATTCCCCTGGCATCTCACCCCCCAGATACGGATTCCAGGAAAGTGGATGCCATAACAAAGAAGCAGTACTTGGCATCCTCTTTGGGACTCAGGTAATCCAACCATATAGCATATACAGCCAGATACCAGAAGTCTAGGTGGGAAACGGTTCTGGAGCTGGCTAAGAATGCCCCTCCCCAGCTGGCCAAGGAGCTGGATCAGGTGGCTGTGGATGGCATCGAAGCTTCAAAGGTCCAGTTTCATGCTGCGGTGGACTCAAATGATGTTCATTCTAGGGTCATTGATAAATCTGTTTCCATGAGGAGATTTGCCTGGCTCAGGTGTACCAATCTATCTCAGGATACCCAGACCAAGGCCATGGATTTTCCTGTCACCGGTAACTCTCTGTTTGGGGAGCAAACAGAGACGTACAAGAAAAAGATGGACAAGTACAGGAGTGCTGTAGCCAAAGAAAAGCAGACCACTCCTCAGAGGCAGCAATCCAGGGCTGGCAGGGGCAGGCCTTTTCACAGGCCTTTCTAGCAGGCTCAGGCCTCCTCTTCTTTTCAGCAGAGGGGAGTTCTTTAGGGAAAGAGGCACGAGGGGGGTGACAAGGGCTGCATCCTCTTCTCAGTCTAAGCCCCCTGCCAAACAGACACCCTGACGTGTTAGCCAGGGTCACCTCCCCAATTCTTGTAGGGGGAAGACTGGCTCACTTCTTTCAGGCCTGGAAGTCTGTCACTTCAGACAAGTGGGTCCTGGAAGTGGTGAGCCAGGGTCTTGCTCTCAGCTTCAGCAGGCTCCCAAAGTTGAGAGCAAAGGCTTTCTGTCCTTCCTCAGCAGAGGAAACACAGGCCTTAGAAATAGAGGTCTCTTCCCTAATGTTTCTGTAAGCAGTGGAAAGGGTACCTCTCATTCACAGGGAAAAAGGATTGTACTCCAGGTACTTCCTTACCCTAAAAAAGACAGGGGAGTGGTGACCCATCCTGGATCTACAATACCTAAACAAACACATACTAAAGCCAAAGTTCAAGATGGTGACTCGGGAAATTATTCTTCACTCTCTGAGACCAGGAGACTGGCTAGCCTCCCTGGATCTCAAGGATGCCTATGTCTACATCGCTATCAGGCATTCCCACAGAAAGTACCTCCAGTTCGAACTGCCCTCAGGCCATTACCAGTTCAGAGCAATGCCTTTCAGCCTAACATCTGCCCCAAGAGTATTCACCAAATGCCTAGCAGTAGTGGTGGCCTCCCTCAGAAGGCAAGGTATCTTACTGTTCCCTTACCTGGAGGACTGGCTCATAGTAGGTCAGTCCCCAGACCAAGTCAGGTCAGCTCTAGGAGTCACTCAAAATCTTCTACACTCCCTAGGATTCATTCTAAATCTGGAAAAGTCTGTTCTGGAACCAGTTCAGCTTCTCACATTTATAGGAGTGGAGCTGGACACTGTTCAGGCCAAGGCCTTCCTTCCTCTCTCAAGAGTCCAATCCCTCATCTCTCTGGCTTTCTCTTTTGTCCACTTGTGTCTCGGCCAGCCAGACTCTTCTTGTAGTTGCTAGGCCACATGGCAGCCTGTACTGCAGTAGTGCAAGGGGCAAGGTTTTAAATGAGGGATATTCAATTTAATCTAAGAGCCTTTTGGTCTCAGAAAAAAGATCCCCTCTTCAAATTGGTTCCTGTGTCTCTAACTTTGGTTCAGGCCCTCCAGTGGTGGCTGGAAGAGGACAACTTGAGGCAAGGGGTTCCCTTCCTCAGTCAGGTTCCCACATTGATTCTCACCACAGACACTTCCCTGCTGGGATGGGGAGCACACCTGGATCAGCATACTGCTCAGGGGACTTGGTCTCCTCAGGAGTCTCTTCTACACATAAATTGTCTTGAATTCAGGGCTGTCTTCCTGGTACTTCAGACATTTTCAAGTTTAATTCAGGAGAAAGTGGTGCAGATCAGGATAGACAACACCACAACCATGTGGTACATCAACAAGCAGGGGGGCACTCAGTCCTCAGCCTTGTGCACTGAAGCCATGAAAATATGGTCACTAGCTTATTCCCTGCAGGTTTCCCTGATTGCTGTGCATCTCCCAAGGAAGGACAATGTACTTGCAGATGCTCTCAGCAGGCTTTCTGAAGGTCACCACAAATGGGCCCTGAATCCTCTCATTCTTCAGTTCATTTTCAGGAGATGGGGCACTCCAGAGATAGACCTCTTTGCAGCCCTGGACAACCATCAGCTCCCTCTGTTCTGCTGCAGGCCCCCTCTGTGAGGTCTGTTCCCCTAGATGCCCCCCTGTTGGATTGGACCAACAAGATTCTCTATGCTTTTCCTCCCTTTCCTCTGATATTCCGAGTTCTGGTCAAGATCAGGTTTTGACCCTGCACTGTGATTCTGATAGCCCCGGACTGGGCCAGACAGCCTTGGTATCCTCTACTATTGTCACTATCAGTGATACTTCCCCTTTTTGTTCCCTGACAGTTCAGCCTCTTCACCTCATCTCATGGGAGGATATTGTACCCCAATCTTCACACACTCAGGCTCAAGGCCTGGTTCTTGAAGAGCTAGAATATGCAGACCTGCATCTCTCTCAGTCAGCTCTAGATATCCTTAAGGCCAGTAGAAAACCTTCCACTAGAAAATCCTATGATTCTAAATGGAAGAGGTTTGGGTTCTGGTGTTTCCAGAGGCACATTCAGTCAGAGTCAGCTGATATTGCCACTGCCCTAGATTATTTGGTATATCTTAACAGTTTAGGCCTTTGGCCTACCACTCTCAAGGTGCATTTGGCAGCTATTTCTGCTTTTCTTTCGGCTGGTGTAATGTAACATTTTGTAGTATAACATTTATTTCAGTATAGCCTCTTTACAGAATGCTTCAGCGTAATTTCTTATACTATATAACCAAATGTATTTACCCCAATAGTTAGCAAGACTTCGTTAAATGTCTTGTGATGCCATAATCTTGTAATAATATTGCACAACACTTTACCTTATGATTTTATAGTGGTCAGCATTTAGATGTCCTATAGTGAACTTAAACAGGATAGTATGCCCTTATTAGGATGACATTACCTATTTAAGGAAGGGGTGCACACAAAGAACCTTCTATAAATGAAGTCAATACTTATGAGATTGTGCAAGAAAATATGATAAACACATTGTGATATTATGAAGAGAATACAGCTTATCTATATTTTGACTGTTATTAATAGGTTATCTTGTTATATGATTGGCCTATACTACGGAGCTGGTAGTTTTTGAGATAACAATACTTTATATAAACCCTGTATAAAATTGAATGGTTAGCACCAAAACTTGAAGCCAGAATACATGTATTAAAGTTGACCCGAATATTTGTATTGAAGTTGATGAGACCCGCAAAAAGAAAATAAACCAGAGAGAAACATTCATTTGGTGTGGCTTGAATTATTTAAAGATAGAAAACATAACACAGCTATCTTTTATCCTTACAATCGGTGCTGTGACTAGGATGTCTGAAGACAGTCTATATGGTTGCTGATGACATCAAACGAACTGAGAAGGAAGCCAGCCACTGCTAGGAATGCCTACCATACTTGAACTAATTACTCATGTACGGAGGGAGGTCGGAAGACACACAAGGAAGCTGAGGCAAAGTCAGACATGATTTGCCAGTGAACCTAGTGATGTAAGTATGGATTCCATATTATGTAAATGTTTAGGGACGAACCTTCAAGAAGGTCCGTACAGCTCTCCTGAACAGCAGGAAGATGCATACTTATGTTTAATTAAACAATGTACAGATCATAATGAGAGAAGTAAATCAGATAAAACCAAGTTAGCTAACATATGTCAAATGTGCGTACAGTATCAGTTCGAAATAATTGCTAGGACGTGCCAGTTGAAGAAAGAATTGTTAGAGAGAAAGGATGCTCATCACTTAAATATAGCCAAATATGTCACAGAGGCTAACGACAGTGAATATAAATTAAGTGTGGCACAAAGGGAAGTTCATGGATTAAGAATTAAGACTCTATAATGAATCTAAGTACAAACACGTATGTCTGTACAGCTATTCCTTGCTGCCCAAGGTCACGCTGTTCTCTGTACTTACTTGGAAAACTGCAAAAACATTACTGTATTCGGTAATGAATGTTGTCAGCTTCATTAACTATAATGATGCCAGAGTGAAGTCTGTCTTTTATTCACTTGAAGCCCATAGAAACATAGAAACATAGAATCTGACGGCAGATAAGGACCGCTTGGCCCACCTAGTCTGCCCATTTTCCTACCTAACAGATAAGCTGCAAATCGTAGTTAACCAACAGCTTACTTATTGTTTCCTTTAGTTGAGAGACTCTTGGTTTCTTTATTCCAGGTTAATCCTCGTTAGTGGCATAGTGTTAAATGTGCCATCCTGGATTTTAATGTGTGGATTTTTTATGTTTCATCCCATGGCATGTTCCGGTTTTGAAATGTTGGCTCATTGTCTGCAAACTGCAGTTGCAGATGTGATGCAGCATTGGAAGGGGCATGTGGATGGGGTGGCTCCCTCAGACAATTACATAGGAAATAAAGAGATTAGATCATGCCAATCAGGAGCACACCCTTTCATATAAAAAAAACAGTCCTCGTATACATTACCAGCAGAGGCACAGTTGTAGTGCCAAATCTCCTTAGAGTAAAGGCAGAATAACTACCTCCTTTTATCTAATTGAGTGTTCAACTAAGCAAAAAGCTGCCAAAACTTAAAATATGGTAATTTTCACCTTGTAGCAATTGGTGACCTTTTGCAACACAATTTGACCTTCCCTGTTTAATTTAATTTAAGCACATTATTTTGTCAGGATTTTTCAGGTTCTGCTGTATTTGAAAGCTATACAAGCAAACTTTTTACTCTGACATGGAAAATGTGATTTATTGTCCAAAAACAGAAAAGAAGTAATCAAGATTTATTTAAATCTTACATGTCAACTAGCTTCAGTTTTTTTTGTATGATTTTTTCTTGTAACATCTTTTATGGCTTTTAAGCAAGCACTAATGACAGCTCCTGCCCTTGTTAGTCCTTCTGAGTCATCGGATTTTGTGATACAGGTACATGCCACTGATCAAGTGATCAATACAGTCCTATTACAAAAGAGAGCAGGGACTTTACATCCTGTGGGATATTTTTCTTGTGTACTAACACCTGTGGAAGAGACATATGAAGAATGTGTAAAACATTTGTTTGCTGTATATTGGGCTATACAAGCCACAGAACATATTGTGAGGTTTAAGAGAATTATCCTGCAAACGTCTCACACTCCAGTGAAATTTCTACTTGAAAGGAATGTGAGAGGTGTGTCTTCCCAGTGATTGGTTAAATGGGCTTTAGCTCTACAAGAAAAAAATATCACTGTAGAAAAATGTACCTCACCTATGTTAGTTGAATTAATGGCATGGGAGGAAGAGGCACATCATTGTGAAACTGTAATGGAAATTGATTTTACACCCATATTTACTGCAGAACCAAATACTAAAGCAAGAGATGTTTATGTAGATGGTTCTCGTTTCTGGAAGGATGGACATTTCCATGCAGGATATGCCATATGGACACTGAGTACTAATCAAGAAATATTAGCACGGTGCCCGTCATCATTTTCTGCCCCTAGAGCAGAATTAAAGGCAGTCTGTGGAGCTATTATGGCTTACCCTCAGGAGGCTATTAATATCTTCTCAGACTGTGCTTTTGTGGTAAATTCTTTATTAGATTTTTTGCCAATTTGGACTAAAAGAGGAATACGGACAGCATCTGGAGAACCTGTCGCATTTGCTCCCATATTACAACATATGTGGGATATAGGAGTTCAGACACCTTTGAAAATAGCAATTTGTAAAGTAAGAGCTCACCAAAAGAATCCAAAGGATATAGATGAGTTAAATAATAACTTAGTGGATAATCTTGCTCAAGTTGCAGCCAAACAAACAAACTTATGGGTAGACCCTCTAGGAGGTGACTCTACACAATTGTGGGAGATGGACGAATTTCACAAACACCATATTAAATGGATAGCTGCCATCTCACAAGTCCCAAGTTTGGGGCATATCCAAGATACAAATGCTTGGATAGTGGGTTGTCAAAACCAATGGAAAGACACTGGACAGTGTGCAACCAAGCATGTTACAGTAGGGAGAAATATGGTAGTATGGGAACGACAACCTGGGTTTAGGAAGTGGATACCACCCACTTCATTATAGTAGATTGTATTTTATGTGAGTGTTACATAATGATTATACACACCCAAAAAAAATGCAACATCCTTTTTGACCTTTTGTTAATTTTTATTTGAGAAACAATATATATATATATATATATATATGTTGTATCTGTCTGTACCTGTGTTGTACACTTGAAAATTTGGAAAAACAAATACAAAGATTAACTGCAAAAAAAAAACATATTATCATTGATAATCATTGAATTGGGGGTAATTGTGGACTCCACAAAACATGTAAAATGTTGGCACAAAAATATTGGTGGCCAAAAATGAGAAAAAATGTCAAACAATGCCTGGAGGCTTGTTTCATCTGCGCATGGATTAATCCTCCAGTGTCTGGAAAAAGGGTTCCATTAGGGCACATACCCCTGGCGGACGGTCCTTGATCCAGCTTACAAATTGATTATGTGGGGCCCTTGCCTACTGTAAAAAGGGGGGTCTGATATTTACTACTCATTGCTGACATATTTTTCCAAGTGGGTAAAAGCATTGCCCATATGAAATGATAGTGCCACAGCTACTGCAAAAACACTATAGAAACAGGTGTTCTCATGATGGAGTTTTTCCAAAATACTTGAAAGTGACAGAGGAACTCACTTCACAGCGAAAATAATGACAGCTTTATGTGATGTTTTAGGTATCACTCAGCGCTTACATTTACCCTACCATCCACAATCTTTGGGAATGGTAGAAAGGTTAAATCGCACTCTGCAAAATGCACTGAAAAAAAGCAGTGCTGGATACTGGTAAAGGGTGGGTGACACACTTACCAGAAATCCTAATGGGTATTAGAGGTACAGAAAACAAGAGTACTGGCTATAGCCCATATCAATTGATGACTGGATGGAATATGCAGATTTATTATCCATCGGATCCAGATCTAGCAACACCAGTGTTGGACCGCATCAAAACTGATGTGTTTTTGCAACAGCTACAAAAACAGTTAGCTGTTTATTTACCCCACGCTGCCAGAAATATGGCACAGACTCACTGGAAAAACAAACAGAGACATGATGAAAAAGTGATACCACCCATTGAAAGGGGTCATCACGTCATAGTGAAAAATTTTGGTCAGAAGGGACCATGGGATGCTAATTGGATGGGACCCTATGATGTCATTGATGTTTTGGGACCATGGGTCATTCAAGTCCGACGAATGCGAAAAGGGTCTACAGAGACCAAATGGGTCCATGTGGACCAATGTAAATTGTATCAGCCTTTAAATGATAACAACTGATACTGCTCTGTTTCTCCCACTAGGTGAAGTACAATGCTGTTTCCTGTACTTATACTGTGTAGTACCTTGCTGACCCTGGTAACTTCTAACAATGTAAATGGATGTCCGTGGCATATTTGGAACAGTTTAAACAGCCCAAATGTCACAAATCGTACTGCATGGGGTCTCCCAGTGTTGTTGGGAGAATGACATGAACACACTGGATATTTTCTTGTCAAATGGTACTTTATTTGTTATGGACAATGTCAAGATGCGACATGGGGATGCTTGCCAAAAGCCTGGCCTAGCATGGCAATGTATGCAGTGAACACAACAGCCCAGAGAGGGATTTATATCCATTCCACATTGGGAGATACTATGAATTTAACAAAAGAAGAACAAGATTTATTTCAAATGAAATTAAAGGACATATTACCATACCCATTAAATATAATTGCATTAAATTATTCTCGTGGTTCGAAATGTAATATGTGACATTTCCTATATAATACAACTAGAATATATACTGTAGGATTAAAACAATTTTTTAACAGTGTTACCATTAAAAAATGTATATCCATTGCTAACATATGTGCATGTCTTTCAAGAGACACACTGGGCAGGAATATCCTGTAATGTTAGCTTAACAGCATGGCATAATTTTGGGGCATGGGATATAGTGTATCAAGAACAAGGTATATCAGGGCAAAAGTTTTTGCTCCCGTCAGATGGTATCATCTTGACACAAAGGCCCAGATATTCAAAAGGGTTGCGCCATGCACAATAGGGTTGCTCCAGCGCATGTCTGAAAAAGCGCCATTTTGCGATATTCAGCGGGAGGCAGATGCACCCCCCAAATTGCGTTGAGCAAGAGCGCAATGATAATGAATGCATGTGCAACTGAAGGGGGAGGAACCATGCATAAATGGTGCAGTGTGATATTCAACAACATGCACCATGCGCAATAGGGGAGCAAGTGGAAGTTACGCGATAGCGGAAATTAGCCAAAATAAAAAGGAACAAGGGAGAGGTACAAGAACGCTACAGGGAAGGCACATGTGGCTGACTGCTAGGCAGACACACAGGGCAGGAGGGACACACAGGGCAGGACAGAGAAAGGGCACTCTGAACCCACAGGCACAGGGAAGTGCGTGGGGAGCCACAGCCACAGCCAGTGCTGAAGGGGGAAGTGTCACACAACACTGAGGCCACCACAGGAAGGTGTTCCCGGAGCAGGGGAAGTAGCAACCAGGACAGCGGTGGGAACACAGAAACAGCTGCTGGGGGGGGGACAGAAGCCAGGGACATGGCCAGTGCCACCAT
This sequence comes from Neoceratodus forsteri, assembly GCA_016271365.2. NCBI lineage: Eukaryota > Metazoa > Chordata > Ceratodontiformes > Ceratodontidae > Neoceratodus > Neoceratodus forsteri. The sequence goes on along the minus strand of CM028136.1, from coordinate 399,954,009 downwards.
CCAGATGGAGGCAGTAATGATGGGGGTGAGAAGGCAGGCAGCAGGGGGGTGCAGCCGTGGAAGGGCCCATCGGTGGTATGCCCCCAACAGGCAGTACTGAGCCTGCACCAGCTTCAAGCTGTACAGCAATACCGAGATCGTGGGCCGATACCACCTGAATTGGGCAATTCTGAGGTGGCTCTGTGAGCTGTGCAGTGATGTGATGCAGGCACCCACACGACGGAGCCATGCTCTGTCAGTGGAGACTAAAGTGACAGCTTGCATGTGCTTGCTCACCATGGGTACCTTCCAGAGACCAACTGGGGACACCACAGGCATAACCCAGTCAGCCACATCATGCCATCTCACCCAATTCCTCAGCGCACTGCTGCCACATGCTGTGGAGTACATCCATTTCCCCAGCACACCAGCGGAGCACACAGCAAACATACAGGAGTTCCACAGGGTAGCACATATGCCTGGCATGGTAGGGGCAATAGACTGCACCCATGTGGCCATCCGCACACCACCTGGCCCCGAGGGGGCCGCATACATCAATCGGAAGGGCTATGCAAGCATCAACTGCCAGGTGGTGTGCATTGCTGGGGGCGCATAATCAATGTCTGTGCCACACACCATGAGGGAGCACATGATGCCTTCATCTGGCACCAGTCAGCACTGTGCCACAGATTCGAGAATGGGGACATCCCCACTGGTCACTTAGTGGGTGAGTATGCAAACCACACAGAAAAACATAGAGCTTAGGAGGGGCATGGTCAGAGGTGACATGGGTAGTGGCCTACATGGCCCAAGGCAGGGCGACGCTGATCACCAAACTAACCTCCACCCTCTACACACAGGTGACAGTGGATACCTGCTCCGTTCCTGGCTGCTCACACCATACCGGTGGCCCACGACCCCATCGCAGCAACGCTACAATGAGGCACATGCCACCACATGCAATGTCATCGAGCTGGTGTTCGGGATGTTGAAGGCACATTTCCATTGCCTGGACACCTCCGGCTGTGCCCTACAGTACAGCCCCTCAAAGGCCTGTGGGCTATTCCTGGCCTGTTGTATCCTGCACAACATGGCCAATGACTGTGGGATAGCCGTACAGGTCAAAGAGGGGGACAGCGATGGGGACGATGAGGACGCTGGTGACGGGCAGCCCCCCCTTGGATGACGGGACCCCTGACTGCTCTGGCTGGCACAGCTGCACTGGGACACCATCACAGAGGAGCACTTCAGCCAACCCAGGTAAGTCATGGGGCCATGTGCAACCACCAGTGGCAAAGGCACAACCCACAAACATGCATGGACACACACCAGGGGTGCATGCTGTCAAGGGAAGTGGCCGAGCATGGAACCGCACACACCGCCAGGGAAGGGCGAGGTCTAACATGACACATGGTCATACACACACACACACACACACACACACACACACACACACACAAGACATGCACAAAGGGTAGGAGGCACGCCGAGCCAGACCGCCACCCCTAGCCACACACACGTCCACAGACCACAATGCCCACTGCCTGTCATTGTGTGTGTGTCAGACACTGGGCGCCATTACACAGTGGTGTACAGCACAACGCAGGCATCATCATGGACATGCCACAGCGGACAGCAGCCAGGAGGGTGTGCAGATTGAACGTGTGTGTGGGTGCAGGGCCGGGTACCCCACCCATGCATTGCCCGCTGAACGACACAATGCACACAGAGCAGCATCAGACAGTAGCCATGCTGAGAAACAGGTCAGTCACACGCCACAGTGCCACGGCCACCATGGATGCTTGGGAGGCCCTGCAGAGACCCGCCAGCAGTGATAGGCTGACCACTGGCTGCATGGGGTGGCACCGACGGTCCCCCTGGGGTTCCACTGTGTGAACGTGACCATGCTCACGCAGAGGTCTGCAGCACACCGAACATGCCTGCACCAGGCGTGCTTGGGATGCCCACAGCTGAACCCAGTGTCGACAAGGATGGTGTCGCACAACGCCAGGAACGGGGGGTGGACATTGCACTGTGTGGTTTCTGCGACGCATGGGCAAGTAACTGTGTGCCCGATGTGGCCATGACAGCTGTGAATGCCTGTGTCTGCCTGTCAATGGCAGCAGTCACAGCCTCCCGCAACCGGTCCATCCCTTCTAGGAGCAGAGCGGTGTCTCTGCTGCACTGCTCCTCTGCCTGGCGCAGAGCCGCACTCAGTGCATCCACCACTGTCACAAGCCACATCTGCTGATTGACTGATGCTTGCAGTATGCAGGTGTGCTCATCTAAGAGGTCATCTACCTGATTGGCATGCTGTCCCTCAGGGTGTTTGTGACCCTGATGCTCATCACCCCTTGAGGGTGGGCGCTGCACACCAGGGCCAGGCCTGGGCATGTCCACAGGTGGTGCACTGATGCCGCCCCCTGACACTGTACCCCCATGGCCATTGGGCAACTGCTGATACTGCCCCTCTGGCTGCCGCTCTCCAGGGCTCAATGGTGCTGCCGCAGTGGCCGCAACAGTCCCACTGTCCTGGACTCACACCAGTGCTGCCCCACTGGTGCAGACAGGCACAGGCTGGGACTGTGATGACACACAGGCCTCCAAGGCAGCACCTACCACAGCCATGGCCGCGATGTCACCTGCTGTGTGGCCATCCTGTGACCCACACGTGTCACTGCCCATGACATTAGCTCCATCATCATCGGTGATGGATCCAGCACCAGCCCAAGTCTCAGCATGCTGGCATCCATGGACGCTGGCACGCTGGGACACAGGCAGGACCTCCTCCACACCTACTCCACCAACATCAGTCCAGACGTCCAGGCGGGCCCACTGTCGCCCTGACCCCCATATTCCTGTGGAGGTGGATGGGGCCCTCCTCCATTTCCATGTTAATGGCCTCAGTGGAGAAGCCCACCACCGCTGACCCATGTAGACACTCAGGAGCTGTAAGGGAAAAAAGTAGCATTACTGCATGTGATCTACTCTGCCCCCCCAACAGACAGACCATAACCTACCATGCAGTGACAGGCTACCACCCATCTGGAATCCACCACCCAGAACACCCTCAATGGCACAACGCTGCATGATCCCATGATCGCCAGCAACCCGCTCTTCCTGTGGGGTCAGGCGTTGCACCTCCGGCTGTTCCCCACCGGTCGCAGACCGTGCTGCCCTGATGGCAGCCACCTTCTCTTTAATTCTCTGCCTGTCCGTGCCCATCTTCTTTTTGCACTCCTACACAGAGCGCTGGTGGCTGCCATGCAGGTTGATGGCATGCGCCACCTCCTCCCATGCAGCAGCATGGGCCTGAGGTGTTCCCTGGCGTCCGCTGAGAAGCGGCTCCTGGTTGAGGTAGGCCTCAAACAGGGCATCTGTCTCGGCCTTTGTAAAGTTTGGCCTCCTCTTCCTCCCACGACTCTGTTCCTCTTCCTCCACCACACGATCAGTCATGATTCATCCTGTAAGAATGACAGGTGTTACCTGTGGCTGTGCAGTCCCATGCATGTCCCAAACACCACAGTCTACACTCCCAAGCAGCATGCAACTCACCGCAATAGACTGCAGTAACCGACTATGGCCAATGCAGCCCAATGTTGCATTTTTATAGCACAATCCATGCAAATGAGGCGAGGTGCATCTTTAAGTGGATGCAAATGCAGTGACTGTGCCATTGAATGGCTGATTAGATGATTTGCATATGCCGGCTGAATATCGCGCTGTTGCGCTTTGTGCAATTGTGTTGAACGTGCTGAGCCAAGGGCGCAGTTCTGTGACATATGCAGTACACACCTAACTGCGCATGCCCGGGTTGATGACACAGGTGCCTGCCGCGCTGCTGGTGTACTGTGCATGGGAGGCAATGCAGGGCATGGCCACCATTGTGCCAGTGATGCTACAGCGTTGTTCACATATATGGCGCTGTGGCACTGGGGCATCATAGGCGCACTGGGGCAACAGCACTGTAGGCCACTACAGGAGGTGGCACACAGGCAGCCATTAGCACTACATGTATTGGGTTCCAATTGCACTGTGGCTGTCCGTGCACCAGAGACCCTTGACCCTGTGCCCAACCTTTGCCCCCTAGGTGCCATGCATCAGGCATGGGTGCACCACTATCATGCTGTTCGGTGACAGTGCGATAGGGAATGGCAGCACTGTACCACGCAGCATCTGCACATGGCAGGACCGCATTGCCGAGTGCCATTTTGATTCAACCAGACAGCAGAGATGGCGCGGAGGCATGCAGTCATTTGGAACCAGGTTGAGCTTGCCAACCTGGTGGCTATAGTTGAGCCCCATGCTGGGGCTTTGTATGGAGAGGCACCACTGGACAGGGCCAGAAGTGTGGTCTGGCAGGAGGTGGCCGATGCCCTGGAGGAGGCCACTGGTATGGGGCAAATGGCGGAGCAGTGCTGCCACCATTATGAGGACCTGAGGCGCAGGGACCCGGACCTGCTTGCCTGCCTGCTTGCGGGCACGTGCCAGGAGGGGCATGGTGCCACAGCCAGGTAGGTGCAACATCCATACACTATTATATTATCGTCCATACAGGTATCATGGTTGCATGTGTCTGGTACATGGGGGGGGGCCATCCAGTGTTGGCCGTGGTGGTGGTATCGGGGTGTGGGGTGGATGGGTATGGCTGTGTGGGATTGCACACACATGGGGCGGGGTGACTTTGCTACTGGATTGTACTGATGTTCCTCTCTCCATGTTTGCACCTTAGGGCCAGAAGAACACCGGCAGAACCGGGAACGGAGGCGCCGCATGAAGGAGCAGCGGGCCAGGAGGGATGATGGTAGTCCGCGGCGTGTGGACCAGCCTGATGATGGTGAGTGCCTTACATCCATGATTACCATTGCATGCTGTATAACTGGGCAGGCAATGGGGCATGGCCACCATCCATTGACACCACTGCCATGCACGCAACTTGTTACAGTCAGCACTGTCCAGTGGCACTGCATGTCTGGGAGTGTGTCAATGGTGGTCCATGCGTGCACCAGGCACAAGGCTATGGCACTGCCTTCACACCGCATGGCCAAGTCACTGTATGGCCATGGTGGTGCTGTGCAGGACATGGGCGATGGGTGTGTGCAGTGGTCCACATGGCTGTGGCTGCTTGGGTGGGCAGGTCTTGTGGACATGGTCACTGTGGGTGGTCGCACACCATCACAGGGGCGTGGCACATGGCTGTATGCCATGCACAATGGGTGGGCTGCAGGGGGCTGGACAGTCACACTTATTGACTCTGCTCCCTCATTCTAGGTGTACGGCAACTCCAGAAAATTCAGCGGAGTCTACACGAGCTGCTCCAGGTGGCGAGGGAGACCTTGCAGCTTCTTCAAAGTATCCACCACCATGGGGTGAGGAGGAGACAGAGAAGCACACATCGGCACCATGAGGAGGAGGACTGGGGCGCCCATTGATGTCCCCATGCCCTGACTACCACCTTCCCCCCTTTAACCCACCCTCACACCCCTTCTTCCCTCTCCCATATGTTCACCCTGCCCCTTACCCGCCCCCACCTGTTATGTGGCCCTTCCCCACCTCTTGTAAATAATTGTATATAGTTATTTGTTACATCTTTTAAATATATGCATTTTGTTATGACAACTGTGGTGGTCTCTGATTTGCAGTGGGCTACAGGTGCTCAGCTGTAGTGGTGTGCATGGCGTCAGGGGTGGTGCATGCATGGGTGTGTGTGTGTGTGTGCGTGCAGAGGTGAACCGCCTATGTTGTGGGCAGGGGGATCAGTCACTGTCGGTGGTGTGTGTGTTGTACTCTGTGCACTGGCTACCTGTGTGCAGTGGTCCACGGGGCCTGCACTGTGTGCATGGCACCCCTGTCAGACCGTCCATGGCCTGTGCAGTTGACACCCTTGCATGTCTGTGATATGCACGGTCTGCTGGCATGTCAGTGGTGGCTGTCCATGCTGGATAACAACTGTACCCGGCACAATGCCAGGTTGCCTGCCATCACCAGTATGGTACACGTCTGCCTCCGGTGGCACTGTGGCCTCCGCTGTTGTTGTCCCCTCTCCATGCTGTCGCTTGTGTCTGTTGCAGAGGATGTGCTCCAGTGTCTATCACTTGTGCTCCGGCAGCATGCTCGTGGCATACAGCTTCATGGTGTCTGCACAGGGTGGCTGGCACACCTGTGTAATGTAGGGGTACTGGCCATGTGTACACATCAGCTGTGGCCACATGCCAGTGGCTTGTTTGACCCGCTACTGTGTCCCTGTGTTGGTGTGCCCCTGGGTACGGGTGGGTGTTTGTCCATGCACCGTGTTGCATCCTGTGTGGTGCATGCCTCCATGCTACACTGTGCATATCTGTGCTGGCTGTTGTGGCCAGTGCTGGGATGGGATGTGTCCTTGGGAGGGTGTGCAGGGTGTTGTACCGCTGGAGGTGGGGTCCAGGCATGCCCTGTCGCATGTGGGGTACCTCGTGTGCTGATGCAGGGTCGGTCTCTCAGCTGTACCTCGGGGGGGGATATGCAGGGTGGCACTGTGTAGGCATCTGCTGCATCGCTGTTTGCTGCTGCTTGCTGCAGGGTGCTCATGGTGGGGCTGTCTTGCATGGCTCCATGGTGCACAGGGTTGCATTGTCACAGTGAGGGCGGTGGCATGCATGGGGTGTCCTGCACTGTTGGGTGCTACTCCTGGGCAGAGTGTATGGGGATCATGGTGCAGGGTGTGCTCTGCATTGGTGGGATGGTGCAGTAAAGGGTGGTCGACCCTCCTTGTGTGCCGGTCACAGCTTGCCAGAGGGTGTGCTGGAGCACCATGGCCTGGCTGTGGGTTGGTTGCTGGTATCCATGGGCCAGTGGTTATTCCAGCTCTCCCCAGTTGTGCAGTGCATGGGGTGTGGGGGATGATGTCTGTTCTGCTGTGTGTTCCTCTGCCCATCTGTGGCATGGGTGGTGGGCCCCTGCATCCCTGGTTGTGCTGTTGCATTGCTGCCCTGCTGCAAGGGGCGTCCCTGGTTGCGCTATGGCGCATCAGATATGCTCAGCTTCACATCCCTAGTTGCGCTATGGTGCAGGTGGTGCGATATTCAGTCGTCGGCCATAGGCGCATCTTGGCCTGTGCAGTTTTTGAATATCGCACTTCTCACGCATGGGCACAGTGGACTTGCGCTTGGTCCTGTTGTTGCGCACTTTTTGGGCGCAGTTTGAATATCTGGGCCACAGTGTATATTCTCTATATTATTCTTGTAAATTGCAGTATTATAATGTGTTACTGCATTTGCCTTTTCCACGATTACCGCTTCAATGTAGGAATCGGGCGTCGGTAATAGTATGGCAACAATATTATAATAATACTTTAAATCGATACCATGATAGACACAAGATGTGGTCATTTCAAATTCCTGTAGAAGCAACGCCAGGCTTATTCCATCATAAAAGAGACGTATGGGGCTGGTTAGGCTCAGAACTGGGAATTGATAATGGTATAGATGCTATGGTTTTAAAAGGTCATATTCATTCTTTAGAAACAACTTTAAAAGATATGGCTACTGGACCATTAACAACTACTGTAAAATTAGCAGCTGATAATGAAGAAATTGATTGGTTTGCATTTAGAAAAACCTTGCAGAATTTTAAAATTATTGCACAAATATCAGTTCGTTTTTATAACTCACTTTCTAATATGTCTAGAGAAAGCTATATAGAACTGGCTTGTTCTCAATTAGCTGCTGAAGCGCACGCTTATTTAGTTAATGAGTTAAATAGAATTGAAACCAATAGGTTACCCTTAGGAATAGGTGAGACCAATGTAACTAGATTATTGGATCATCCCACTGTATGCCTACCACCCTTAGCTATGATAAAAGTATGACATTCACCAAATCAATATGCATATGTATTGTGACAGGTGATTCCCATACTAGTGATAATACCTGTATGTTTTGAACCACCAAAAATATTGTGGTAAATCAGTAATTTGGGAGTATTAATACATGACCAAATCATGAGACTCCAAATAGCAGGTGATACTATTATGACAGTACACAGTGAATACTGTAGAACTTGAAAGTATCACTGTAAAAAAAAAATTGCTATTATCGCGCTGTACCTTTAATGCGTGACATTAAGTTTACCGCACTATATTCTCTGAGTGACCACGTGGTGCTGTTGTAACTCAGCAATGAGAAACCTCAATTTGAAAACAACATGGACGCGAGTGCTTATTTTTAGTTTTTTATTTGTCTTGCCACACAAACAATCACCTAAAACCTAAACCCTAGATCACCTGAAATCTGCCACCCTGAAACCGGAACATTGTCACAGTAAACTCTGTAGCCTGATTCCAGAGTCATTAATGGACGTCATCGCTGCTGTCATCATCAGCATTGTTACCAGGTACAGCAGTCTGTCTGTAAAAGAACAAATGAAACATTGTATAGTCTCTGAATAGTACTATAAGTGTGTTCAAAAAGTTTAGGTTTGTTTTGTTTACTTCAGTTCTCCATGACGATGCCGGTAGTGGTCTCACGAATTTTTCCAGTGTCCTTGTTGTCACCCTGTGCATTCTGTTTTTTTTCTTATCGGGGGAGTGTAACCACTTGAAGAGTGACATGATGCTGGTCAGTAATCCAAATGAACGGGCAACAAACAGAGCAATGCTGACCACAACATACTTTAAATACTGTGTAAGACACCTATCAGATGTAAGCTAGCTGTCAGCCAGTAGCAGAGCGCGATGGTAATTTGACGTGCTAATGAACAAGATAGTCAGATCGCGATATAAACTTGACGAGATATTAAATAGTTTTACAGTATGTTGTCTTACCTAAACAACAGTGTGTACAAGAACATGAAACCTTGATATGTGGGGAAGAGACATCAACTGCCCCATAGTTTCCTGAACAATGTAAATTTACCTTAACATCTGCAAATCAATACTGCCAAGCTGTGAGATGGAATCATGGTTTGTAATTGCAGGTCAACCTTGGAATGTATGGGGGTGTAGTGACAAGACCTGGTGGGTTGCAAATTGGACCCTTCGGGAACGTCCTGCCTATAGCCGAACAAATGTTACCCATATCAATGGTTCCAGTATGGCCTTAGATTTACCCACTGATTTGGCAACTCCACCTCATTTCGAATTACCCAAAATTGATAAAATGACACTTGGTGCCTTGTTGTATCGTCAACAAACAAAAGGACTTATTTTAACACAAAAGGCCTCTGCTAAAGAGGTAAAAAGGCAGTCATCATATATCCCTATTATATCCTGGTGGGATTGGGGATTGGCTGCTTTGGGTACTAGTCCAACCCTCATAGTGGTGGGTTGCGGTATTGCAGTAATATGTGTTCTTATCATTATACAATTGTTATTGTATTGTAAGATGAAACACATGGTTCGACAAATATAAATGTTACAATGACAACACCATCTTGTGTGATCTCCAAGTATAGAGAGTCACAAAGGGGGGATATTGTAATGTAACATTTTGTAGCATAACATTTATTTCAGTGTAGCTTCTTTACAGAATGCTTCAGTGTAATTTCTTATACTATATAACCAAATGTGTTTACCCAAGTAGTTAGCAAGACTTAGTTAAATGTCTTGTGATGCCTTAGTCTTGTAATAATTTTACACAACACTTTACCTTATGATTTTATAGTGGTCAACATTTAGATGTCCTATAGTGAACTTAAACAGAATAGTATGCCCTTATTAGGATGCATTACCTATTTAAGGAAGGGGTTCACACAAAGAACCTTTTATAAATGAAGTCAGTATTTATGAGATTGTGCAAGAAAATGTGACAAACACCTTGTGATATTATGAAGAGAATACAGCTTATCTATATTTTGACTGTTATTCACCACACTCTAAGATTAATAAGTTATCTTGTTATACGATTGGCCTATACTAGGGAGTTGGTAGTTTTTGAGATAACAATTCTTTATATAAACCCTGTATACAATTTAATGGTTAGCACCAAAACCTGAAGCCAGAATACATGTATTGAAGTTGACCAGAATATTCGCATTGAAGTTGATGAGACCCGCAAAAAGAAAATAAACCAGAGAGAAACATTCATTTGGTGTGGCTTGAATTATTTAAAGATAGAAAACACAACACAGCTATCTTTTATCCCTACAGCTGGGAAGGTCTCCTCTCTAGCCTCCCACCCAGTTTTCAAGAAATTCTTCAAAGGTTTGGTCCACATCAATCCTCCCTTCAGGGATCCCGCTCCTCTATGGGACCTGAATATCTGTATTGCACAGCTAATGCAGCCTCCCTTTGAACCACTTTCTTCAGCTGAGCTCAAATACCTGACTTGGAAAACTGTATTCCTGGTTGCTATTACTTCTGCCAGGAGAATCAGTGAGTTACAGGATCTATCAGTGGAACCTGATTTCATCTCATTTCATAGAGATAAGGTGGTCCTTCGTACAAATAGGAAATTTCTCCCTAAAGTGGTATCAGACTTCCATCTGAACCAATCTTTAACACTGCCTGTATTTTTCACTGATCACTCCTCCTCTGGAGAGAGGAGATTACACAGTCTTGATGTAAAGAGGATTCTGAGTTACTACTTAGAATCCACTAAGCCCCATAGAAACGATTGCTCCCAGCTGTTTCTCACTTATGGGGAGGTGGATAAAGGTAAGCCTGCCACCAAGAGAACTATTGCTAGGTGGATTGTCTCTTGCATACAGTTCTGCTACTCAAAATTGGGGAAGGAGCCACCTTTAGGTCTGAGGGTTCAATTTACCAGAGGTACAGCTGCTTCAGTCACAGCAGCTAGAGACATACCCTTAGTGGAAATCTGTAAAGCAGCCACCTGGAAGACTGTTCACATATATACCAATCATTACTCCCTGGACATTCAGTCAAGAAGTGCTGCTAGGTTCAGCACTGCAGTACTGCAGAGCTTGTTCCCAAGATAGGTTCTATAGTTCCCTCCTCCTTGGGGGTACTGCTTGGTAGTCTGCATATAGTCAGAATACAGCAAAACTTCATGTTGTTTGAAGAAAAAATTACTCACCTTAGTAATTGTGTTTCTTCTAATGGAGTCTTGCTGTATTCTGACCTCCCTCCCTGCCTCCCCTCCTGGAACCTAGTCATTTTGGGATGTGGGTGGGCAGGCACAATGTTGCACCCCAGGGGTGTATCTGGGTGCCTCTTCTTAATTGAGGTTTTTTCTTGTTCCTACTGTATGTTTTATGATTGCTTGCTTATTAATGACTTGGATTCTTTTTGGGGGTCTTGACTTGAGTCTTTGGACCCTAAATTTATGTCTTTTCTTTCTGGCACAAAAGCTCTAAAAACAATTTCTGTGTTGTTAGTTGGTTAGTATAGGGCTCGAAAGAATCTGACAGCTACACTGAAGAGTACCTGGGACAGAGGTTTGAAAACCAAGCTTGAGCTCAATGTTCTATGCTTTGGCATAGAGTTAACTCTTTCCTCTCCAGAGCAGTTCAAGTGCTGGGGCTAACTGTATATAGTCAGAATAGAATTAGAAGAAACACAATTATTAAGGTGAGTAATTTTTTCTTCCAGGTGAGTACCAGAGATTACAGGGAATTTGGACAGACTGGATGGACCTCTGGTCTTTTTCTCCCATCATCGTCTGTGTTTCTATGTTTCTTTATATGAAACGTCTTTGCCTGGCAGTTTAAATTCTTCATCCTCTTCTTGTAAGTTTCAATTCCTGTTTTTCACAAAATGCAATAAGATAGGGCCAGCCTCCAGCCACAGCAGTAGCACTACAGTTCGCTGCAGCAATGACCTAAGTTTGAAAGTGAGCTCAGAAGTCAGAGCGGCGGCCAGGGAGGAGGAGGATTGAGCATCCCAAGGACTGCTGTCCTTCTCTGGTGAGGGGTGGGACAGGTGCCTGGCATTAGCCTGGCCCCTAGAGGTGGTTGGGGGTCAGTTCACCAAGACCACTCACAAAGGGAGGAGTGGAGGTAGGGTAAACGGCTGATGTGCTGCATATGGGAGTGTGTGCAGTACGGCCATTGGCATCATTATACACCACTTCCTCTGTGCTGGGGAGAAAACAGAAAATGCTGACCAGTAGGATGAGACCAGTCTCCTGCAGGCCCTGCACCAAGCTATCTAGGCATGTTTGTGCAAACCAGATCTTGTTCCTGGGTGGGGATTGAGGGGGCCCTGCCAACTTCACTGGGGGGCAAGCCATGGGGGACGAGCTGGACAGGTAAGTCCCAGAGGATGCCAGGGTGATGGGGCTGGGGAGATTAGAGGATGGGGACTGGTCGGCCAGGGGGATAGATAAACAAAAAAAAGCAACAACATTTTTTCATTTACCTTTTTGTGACCAGCCTGAAGAGTACACTAGTCTTTTTTTTTTTGCCATAACTCCCCTTGTCCTCCCTTCAGAGGTCTTCCCTGTGCCCCATCCATGTTCTCCCCTTGCCTCAGGCTTACCCCCTTGGTGGGGCCACCAGGGGAGCTTCCCTCCTCAACAGTAACTGTAGGCTAGATCCAGTTTGCTCCTCTGGGTCAGGGCCACAGGAGAGAGACCCCTGGGTGGACAAGTAAGGCCATTGAGGATGGCGGTAGGGTGGGGGCATCATCCTAGGGGTTGGCAATTTTATTTTTGCTGCTGCTGACATGCTGGCACCGGCACACAACTTTTCCATCCTCCACAAGGGGGCAACAAAGTGCAGGACACTCTGCCCCTCCCCCAGAGAAGGAAAGCAGTCCCAGGGACACTTGATCCTTCTCCCCTCGGTCAGCCCTCTGACTCCTGGATCCGTTTCTGAACCCAGATCATCAGTGTCGCAAGCGGAAATCCAACCGCTGCACCAGCGGACCGACCACATACATTACTCTTCTTAACAGGTGCAACCAATTAAGTTTAAGAAAAGTCTGTGTGTCACAGTGGGACCGGCACCTGCCCAAGGCTTGTAGCATACTTGAAAGAACTGACTTGTAAATAGTAAGGTTGGAAGGACTCACCAAATGCTGGCTCAAAAGTATAATGCATAAACTTCTTTATTCTTTCAATTGTTAAATCCAAATATCCAAAAGATAAAACTTGTACAAACAATGCAAATCACAGCAGACAATCACTTTCTCCTTCCTATCCGCTCCCAATGTACTGCGTCACTACATGGTCAACTGACACATTTTGCAATCACTTGCTTTCTCAAAGGTGACCATTGAAATGCAGTACAAGTGTAAAATACATAAATAACATGAATGCCCTCTTAGTCTTCCCCACATAGTATGAGCCACACTTGCATTCAGCTAAATAAATAAGACCGCAGGTGCCGCAGGTCATATATCCTCTGACCTTATTTTCTTTGCCTGTTGTAGGGTTCAAAAATGTTTTAGTGTTCTTAACATTTGGGCAATATTTACAATTACTACACTTATTACTCATGTTGTCTCTTTTTGGCAACCACATTCTAGGATTTTCCTCAAGTGGTTACACTGAATGCACAACTATATCTTTGATGCATTTTCCCTTTTGTAAACAATTTTTGATTCCTTCCTTTCTAAATCTTTAAGTCCTGGATCTTGAAATGCTATATGCCAGTGTTTTTGACTAATTCCGTTATGCAGTTGAACTAGGTGTTAAACGTGCTTACAAAGCAGAATTGAGCATCCTGTTTCTTTTCCTTCTCTGCTCGTCTTTTTACCAATAGTGCATCTCTGGGTATATCATCTACCTTTTCCTTGGCATTACATATTGTCATCTCAGAATAGCCCCTTTGCAGTAGTCTCTGTGTTAAATCATTAACTCTCTCTTCATACAGTTTTTCTGTACCACAATTTCTTTTTGTTCTTACATAGTATATGTATATCGTCAATGAAGCACCTCCACATGTCCAGCTTGTGGAGGTGCAGGTTAAGCTCACTACAGACAAAATCACTCTCCCACTTCACCATATATAAACTGGAAAATTTGGGTGTGAAACCCACCCCCATGGCTGTCCCTTTTTATGTAGGTAAAAGTCTGTCTTGTAGAAGAATGCATTACACTCAAGTGCAAATCTGGCAAGTCTGACTAATACCTCTGTGGGGGGGTTCCAACAAATTCCTGGTGTTCAAATAAAATTTAAGGGCATCCAAACCCTCTCTATGGGGATGTTAGTATACAGGGATGTTAAGTCTAGGGTCACCAACAAACTATCTTTCTCTGTGCTGTTATCCCTCAATGGATGTAAAACTTTGCCTATATCTTTAAGATATGCTGGTGTCCTTTTGACCAGGTCAGCTATACTGTGATCAACATATTTCACTAGTGGCCCAGTGAGCAAATTATTCCCTGAGACTAACGATCTCCCCGGGGGGTCCTCTAAAGATGTATGTACTTTAGAGATACAGTAGAAACTTGCTCTCATTGAATAATCCATGCTCAGATATTTGATGGTGGGTACAGGTAATAACTCATTCTGAGATACATGCCTTAAATAATCAACTTCTTTTTAAAAACATTTTTTTGGACCATTTTTAAGTTTAGTGTAAAAATTATTATTCCCCCAATTGTCTCAAATCTCTCTCTCATAATCAGTACTGTTCATGATCACAATGCCCCCCCCCCCATTGTCTGCTGGCTTAATGGTTAATTTTTCATTTCATACAAGCTCATACAGTGCCTTAGATTCTTCATTGCTAATGTTATGATGCAATCTATTGTCTGTTTCTTTATGCAATTTCTCTATATCTACCTCACAGCTTTTGATAAAAGTTTGCAATGCTGGTGTCAAGGAGGGAGCAGAACATAGACTGGGGTTTAAAAGCCACATTTTCTGTTATTACCTCACCTGTCCCTGGGTCTGGCTGAGTCTCATCAAATCCATAGTCTTGATCTTTACAGTTAAAAAATGATTTAAGGCTTAAATTTCACCCCATTCTATTTATATCAATAACCATCTTGAAAGGGTCAAATCTTGTAGTTGGTAAAGGAAAGCCCTCTACCCAAAACCTTTTTGCTGCTTCTGAAAGGGAGTAATCTGAGAGATTTATAATATTTAATGCTGCATCCTCCCTCGTGCTCATCGTCTTCTCCAATTCCTTCCTCTGCCAGTTCCTTCACCTCTTTGTCTACCTCCTCTTGGTGCCTCCCCCACGGGTTCTCCTATGCCTCTGGAGTTCCATCTGTTTTGCCTCTGACTGCACCATTGAACAAATGGTTGTGGGAGGAAGGGAGGGAGGGAGGAATGACACATGTTTCCTCCTCTTCCTCTCCTAAAAAAAATCAGTATCCAGTTCCTCTTCTATATTAGAATCTTGTACAGAACTGGATGCCCAACTCATTTCCTGTATAGTCCCAGTTGTATTTTGAACTGGTTTAGGGTTGGTCCAAAGATCCTCCCTTCTCTATAATCATGCTCGTCCCTTTCAAATTTGGTTTTCTTTATATTCTTTATTTTCTTATGGCATTTTTTCAAGTTCTCTGTAAAGATCTCAAGCATTTGTTCATATTGGGAAATATTTTCAAAGTTTTTGAGGGCTTCTTCTCTTGTGATAAGTTTTCCCTCTTCCTCCCTCTGAATCACTTCATTTTCAGACAGTATTAGCTTAAAGTACTCATGGCTGGCTTTTTGACTTATGTTTTGCCATTTGTCCTTAATCCCTCATGTTCTGCACCACAATTTGGTTTCTTCAGAATGCGAAAGCCCCTTGGGACTCGAGTCACCTCTTAAGTATGTTTTAAGGCTAATCTCTTCCTTTTGTAGCCTTTTTAATTTGTGAGCAGTTCTTTCAAATTGTGCAAAAGCTTGTTTAGTGCAGAATGGGCTATGTGCTGCTGCTGAACTATCATTTAAAATATTGTTGTAGCTGGTAGCACTGCCAATATTTCTAAGTACCAGATTTTTTAGGGTACCAAGTTATTTAAGACATGTATCTGAGAATGAGTTGTTACCTGTACCCACCTTAAAATATCTGAGTGTGGATTATTCAGTGAGAGTTTCTGTTGTCTCCCTAAAGTACATAAATCTTTAGAGGACCCCCGGGGAAACTGATAGTCTCAGGGAATAATTTGCTCACTGAGCCACTAGCAAAATATGTTGATCACAATATAGCTGACTTGGCGAAGAGGACACCAGCATATCCTAAAGATACAGGCAAAGTTTTACATCTATTGAGGGATACCAGCATAGAGAAAGATAGTTTGCTGGTGACCCTAGATGTAATAGCCCTCTTTACTAACATCCCCCATACAAATGCCTGGATGCCCTTAAAATTTATTTGTACACTAGGAATTTGTTGGAACCCCCTGCAGAGGTATTAGTCAGACTTGCCAGATTTGTGACACTTGAGTGTAATACATTCTTCTACAAGACAGACCTTTACCTACAAAAAAAAGGGACAACTATGGGGGCAAGTTTTGGCCCCAACTTTGCCAGGTTGTAATATGGTGTAGTGAGAGAATGATTTTGTCCATAGTGAGCGTAACCCATACCTCCACAAGCTGAACATGTGGAAGCCCAACATTGACTACATACTCATCATTTGGAAGGGCACTATGGATGAACTAACTGAATTTGTGAAATATCTAGAGAGGAGTAACCAGAACTTAAAATTTACAGTCACCAAGAATGTAAACAGAATTAACTTTCTTTATCTGATAATCATGAATGATGGGGAAGATGGCCTGATGACAAATTTGTTTAGAAGGCCCACTGATAGGAATACCCTCCTACAGGCAAACAGTAACCATCCACACCATGTCGTCAGGGCTATCCCTAAGGGGCAGTATGTAAGAATGAAAAGAAATTGTGGTACAGAAAAAGTATATCAATAGAAAGCTAATGAGTTAACACTGAAACTAGTGGAAAGGGGCTATTCTGAGACTACATTATGTAAAGCCAAGGAAATAGTAGATGCTATACCCAGAGATGCACTATTGGTAGAGAGACAAGCAGAGAAGGAGAAGAAACAGGATGTTCAACTCTGCTTTGTAAGTACGTTTAACCCCTAGTACAAATGCGTAACAGAAATAGTCAAAAACATTGGCATATAGCATTTCAAGATCCAGGACTTAAAGATTTTGAAAGGGAAGGGACAAAAATTGTTTACAGAAAGGGAAAATGCATCAAAGATATAGTTGTGCATTCAGTGCAACCACTTGAAGAAAATCCTAGAATGTAGCTGCGGCGAAGAGACAACATGAGTAATAAGTGTAGTAATTGTAAATATTGCCCAAACGTTAAGAACACTAAAACATTTTTGAACCCCACAACAGGCAAAGAAAATAAGGTCAGAGGGTTTGTGACCTGAGACACCTGCAGTCTTATTTATTTAGCTGAATGCATGTGTGGCTCATGCTATGTTGAGAAGACTAAGAGGGCATTCAAGACCCATATAGGTGAGCACACACAAGATATTGAGAATTCCGATAAAACAAATGCTTTGGCATTACACATTCTCAAAAGCAGGAATAAGACAGAACATAGATATATGTTCACAGGTCTTGAGAAATCAGTGTTGTCCAGAAGGGGAGAGGATTATGATAACCTCCTGCTCGAAAGAGAGCAATACCGGATCTCTTCTTTATAAGCCATGGATGGGAGGGAGTTGAACTGAAGAATAGAGGTTAAACTATTCCTTAAAAAGTAAAAAGATTGATACAATGGATTGTAATCTTTTTTGAGGTACCAGCATTACTGTCATAAAATATGTATATAGCTTGTTTTGTATAGACTGTATAGACTGTATTTATGGGCACTTTAGTATTTATTTATTTATTCACTTTGGGTTATTATTTTTCTTTTACAGATATGCACCAGCAACCACGTCCGCTGAATGTTTTTTAGAAAACTGTGCAATCTGTCTGGGCTGTCTAACTCCTATCAGGTTTGAACCATTTCTATCTGATTCTGGTAGTTATGTCATCAGGAATAGGTGCTTTGGTAATAACCGTATAGAGCACTCCTATTTTGTCACCATATGGAATACTGCACCTTGTGCCTCAAACATGTAGTTTAACTAATCAGAGAATATTTATTCCCGTGTTTTATATATTTATTATTTAGCTCTAATTAAGTGCAATTTAACATCTCTTAACTACTGTGATGTATTTAAATGTCAACCTGCAATTTGAGTGATTTTGAATACTTTTACTACCTCCTAAGAACATACAAACTCAGTACATGTATCTTATGTGACACTGTCTCTTTAAGTTATTTTTGTATTTAAGCACTTGTACTGCACTTCCATGGTCACCTTTGAGACAGCAAGTGATTGTGAAATGCGTCAGGTGACCATGTAGTGACGCAGTGCGTTGGGAGCGGGTAGGAAGAAGGAAGTGATTGTCTGCTGTGATTTGTATTGTTTGCACAAGTTTTATCTTTTGGATCTTTGGATTTAACAATTGAAAAAATAAAGAAGTTTATGCACTATGCTTTTGAGCCAGCATTTGGTGAGTCCTTCCAACCTTATTATTTACAAGTCAGTTCTTTTGCCACAAGCCTTGGGCAGGTGCTGGTCCCACTGTGAAACATAGACTTTTCTGAAACTTGCTACTTCTGACTGTGGCACTGCTACTCTCTGGTGCAGTTGTGCCCACCTTCCATATACTGAGCAATCAATTAAGATGTCCTGTGCCATAGCTAGTTTCCTGTTAATAATTCTGCAAAAAGTTTGTGGAGGTCAAAATACGGCTCAAGGTTAACCCCTTATATTACAGGTTGTCATTAAAAAAAAAGCTTTCTGCATTCATGTCAACAGTATAATTATATACATTTGCAGACCAAGAGATCTCAGTTTCACATACAGATTCATATACATTTTTTTAAACACAAAGAAGCAAGGAAAGAAAAAAAGAATAGAAACAGCAAGTGAAGGAAGGAAGAAAATGGGGAAATTGAGGAACAAAGAAAGAATAAAAACAGCAAGTGAAGGAAGAAAAATGGGGAAATCATGGGACCATCGGACTGGCCATTTCCTAGGTGCCACAAGAAATAGTGATTGCGCAATCAGACAGGCAAGAGATAGACAAGTGACAGAATAGGAAAGGACAGAGCAGATCCTTGCTCTTTAACTCTCTCTGCATACCAAACATGACAGGGCTTTACCCAACCCTGTCACACACACACCCAGTAAACAATTAAAGGAGTAGTACACACAGAAGTTGTCAAAACATATGTTGTGAAGAGTGTTTTGATTTGTGCGTGAAATCCTAGTGTGTCCTTCCATCTATCTGCTATCAGGAGTTTTTCCTAAATTAACCTGCTAGCTTTATGGTAGTTTCATGACCCCTGGGATCTCCATCTCAGCTGAGTTTAAATTGCTTTTCTTGTACCTAAAATGCATCCTGTCTCGTGACAGTGATGAAGCTGAGCCCATAAATTCAGCAACAAGCACTGCTTTACAATAGAACAGCAGAGATGGCTATATTTTAAAAATTATACAGAGTTCAGATTGGTGACTACCCTCATTGTAAAAGTCTTTTTGTTGTGAACAATTTTGACACTGGTTGTGAATGTGTAACTTGTATGGTTTTCAAGATATTTACATTTGTTTGGCATGTCTACCTGAGTGTTCACTCGGAGAGAAAAAAAACATCTGCTGTTTGTAAGTGCATCTGCAGACATGCCAAACAAATCTAAATATCTTGAAAACTATGTAAGTTACACAAAAACAATAAGCAGCAAAGCTGTTCAGGCTGAAAAGATTGTTACAATGAGGGTATTCACTAAGATGAATCCCTTACAGTTTTTAAAATAATTGCCATCCGAAGTGGGAAATTTGGTAGAAAAACATGGACATTTGGTTAATTAGATGGCTATATTTTAAAAAATATACAGAGTTCAGCTTAGTGACTACCCTCATTGTAAAGGTCTTTTTGTCATGAACAGCCTTGCTGCTGGGTGTTTTTGTGTAGCTTGTAAAGTTTTCAAGATATTTAGATTTGTTTGGAATGTGTACAGATGCACTTACAAACAGCAGATGCTTTTTTTCTCTCTGAGTGAACACTCAAGTAGACATGCCTAACAAATGCAAATGTATTGAAAACCATACAAGTTACACATACACAACCAGTGTCAAAATTGTTCACAACAAAATGACCTTTACAATGAGGGTAGTCAGTAAGCTGAACTCTGTTTAGTTTTTAAAATATAGCCCTCTGTGCTGTTGTATTGTAAAGCAGTGCTTGTTGCTGAATCTATGGGCTCGGCTACATCACTGTCACATGAGACAGGGTGCATTGTAGGTACAGGACAAGAAATACACTTAGCTGAGATGGAGATCCCCAGGGGTTGTAAAACTACCATAAAGCTAGCAGGCTAATTTAGGAAAAACTCCTGATAGCAGACAGAGGGAAGGATACATAAGACTTTGCACACAGATAAAAACACTCTGCACAACATATGTTTTTACAAATTCTGGGTGTAGTACTCCTTTAAATAAAAAATGAATTAATAAATAACTGAATCCTAGCTGAGCAAAAAGATACCTGACATCCTCATCTATATACCAGACTAATCCATTTGGAGTCAGGACAGAGGTAAAAGGGGAGGTGGTGTTCTAGTTTATAGTCATGAAGACTCAAATGTGTAAAAATGAAGTTTTTGTCCTTTTTTGTGGAAGTAGTCCCTCTGCTGGTATATCTGCCAGCAGAGGGCACTGCAGTGTTTGATAGGCATCAGCTATCAATGATAGGTATCAACTATCAGCTTTCTGATTTAGGTTCCTTCTGAATCATCCCCTTTATCTAACATCCCAGCTTCCTATTCAGTTTTAAGTCATTAGCCCTCTGTACTTCCCTACTGTGAGTGACCTCCATGCTCCGTTTGTGAACTGCTGGCTCAAGGATGATACCAGCAGTACTTTCTTGGTTTTTGCACCTGCAGATGGAGGTGCACTGCTGATTTGTGGCAGAAGGGAGAGCAGGGGGCTTTGGGAATGCATGGACTTGAGTGCTAGAAATTGCACAAAACCAAATAGAGGACATGGGTTCCAACTGAAGGGTGAAGCGTACAAAAAGAACATTAGAGGGAACTGGTTCTCCAAAAGGGTGGTCAACAGATGGAATGAACTTGCGGAGACTATAGTATCCTGTAGTTCCATGAACCAATTTAAATGATCACTGGATGATTATTACACTGAAGAAAGATATCAAATCAATTTTAGATTAAATATGTGCAGGTCAACAATGGCTTATGCTACAAGTACCTGTATTAATTCTTATGATTCTAGGGGGTGGCTGGAGGATGGGGATGGCATTTATCTAGCCACGGCAGAAGTCAGAGCAAGCAGTCGGTCATAGGACGGGGATGGCATTCTCAATATGAAGTTAGATAAAGTACTGTACTTCAATGCAAATAAAAAAAAACATCAACAGTTTAGATGACTTGTTCAGATGAAAGGCGAGTTGGACTGGATTCGAGTAGCACCGAGTCTGCGATGTGCTAGCACTACTATAGTCTGCATAAGAAAAAGTTGTTTGTTTTTTTTAAAGGTGAAAAAATGGTGAAATGTATTGTGTGGCAAGTTCTTATTAAGGCTGCTGTTTGTATTGTACTTAGCACTTGGTTTATAAGTGTAGTTGGTGGGGCCACTCCTTAAACAAGGAAAAAACATGGCTGATATTTACTTTTCAAATTCAGGTGGGCACAGTGATATTTGTTGTGGTATAGCACATTGGACTGGCACTTTTTATTTCCCAGTCTCTGTTGGTAGTTAATGTACTCCTTGGCATGGGTATCAGCCAATGAGTGACTAGGAAATCTTCAGCCCATTTTCTAATTATGAATAACCCAGTCTCCATCACAGTACTGGACTTGATCTTAACATCCAGACCTGACCAAATTGTACTCTGCAGTGTCCTCCTATATTCTTTTAGTGATACCAGCTGAACTTCTGCATTGGAGGAATGTGAAACCACAGAGTTAAGTACAAACAATGGGCCCAATTTTAAAAAGGACAACTTTTGCGTAAGGTGCCTGCACCACATGGCTTTGATGCAAGTGGCACCTTGCATCAATGTTTGTGGCAATCCCAATTTTCAAAGCAAGCTGCATTGATATCTGGGTGTTATGCACCAAAACCACCCTGCACTACCCTTATGGCAGAAGCGCCCTTGCGCCAAGTTAAAAGGGGACTTGCAGCATGGTGGGGTTGCACCATCCCTTTTTTAGTAATTCCAGAAGCCCCACCTTGATTGCAACAGGGGACTCAGTTTAGACCAGTAAGGAGCTGGTCTAAGGACCCTGCACCACAGCTGGGCAGGGTGGCTATGGGGGGACCAGCAAGAAGGGGACTAGGGCAGAAGGAGCACAGTGGGTGCCCTAGGAGGTGATGGGGCATGCTGGCAGTATCAGGGTGCTGAGGTGGCACCTGTCAGGGATGCCATGTGCAATTACAGAGAGCCAATCAGTCTGGGTAGAAGGAGGTTGGTAGGGGTGGACTGTGACCAGGCCTCAGGTGGACCCAACTCTGGCATCTACCCCATAGGTGCCACAGTCCCCAACACAGTAGGGCAGCAGTCTGCCTCCACATTGGGGGCTGAGTATAATGGGGCTGTCACAGTGCCCAGGGAATGATCCCCTCCACAACCTGCACCCTGCAACCTGCAGCCACTGCTGCCTGCCTACAGTATTGGGGACTGTGGCACTTATGGGGCAGGTGCCAGAGTTGTGTTCACCTGAGGCTAGGTCATGATCCATCTCTGCCAACTCCCTCTATGCAGGCTGATAGGCTCTCTGCAATTGCACATGGCATCCCCACTGGGTGCCACCTGAGCATCCTGACATTGCTGCCATGCCCCTGTGGTCCCCTAGGGCACCTTCCAGTCTTCCTTTGCCCCTGGCCCCCTCCTTGCTGACATATTCACCCTCCCCACCTTCATGGCCCCTTTAGGGTTGTGCTGAGCGGAGGGGGGATTGCCAGATCCCTCCATCAAACCCCACAGGAGCCAAATGTTTGGCACAACCCTGTGGCTGTGGCAACTCTCAGGTCTTTGCTGCAGGTACCCCCTATTTTATAAAATAGGGCACAGGGTCCCCGATGTACCTGGAGTTTGCCACAGCTGTAGATCAGTGTAAATTGCATTGTTCTAAGGGACGATTGAAAATCGAACCCTACATATCTGTTAGACCCTTTATAAAGTTTGATGACACCAGTTTCATGATTAGCCTGGGAAACATTCACCGGAACAGGCTTTACTTAATCCCTAACATGGATGATGCCTTGACCTTCTTTAAAAAGGAATTCCTGGAATTATGCAACAGATATGCACCATTCAAAACAAACAAAAAAAAAACATTAAGGCAGGTAGTGCATCCTGGTACTCTGTCACCTTATACAAGCTAAAGAGGCATAACAAAGCCTGGGTCAAAGCAAAAATGTCCAGTAGCCAAACTGACTAGGATAGGTTCAACTATTAACCTGAGGGGTACTTTCTACTGAGTAGGCTCTGGTCACCCTAATACACAAAAGTGCTAATAACCAAATTGGTAACAATTACCCTATTTCTTTGCTTCTTGTGGTTGCGAAAATCTTATAGAAGATCAAAGCCACTTGTATAAATGAGTTACTACCAAAAATAGAGTTTTAAACTTATGTCAGTGTGTCTTTCATCCCATGCACAGCACAGCCCTGCTGAAGGTACCCAGTGACATCCAAACTTGGAAAAATTGTATTAACTAAATGCTTGCTTAGCAATTGCAGGGTTACAAATCTTAATTTGAGTAGCAGTAAGAAAAATATATATAGTGGTTTGCAGGTAACCTTGTGTAAAGCAGCTGTACTACCACTATTAGGTGAACCCAGATATGCAGCAAGTGACTAATATGCTTAAACAATTTTAAGTAGCAGATGATGAACATTGTGTAGGTTTTTTGCAATACAATACTAGGTAAAATGTTCCGTGATCCAAACTGCCATGTCCAGAGGGCTACTGACATGTGCCATGTTCACTGAACTGTCCAAGGCCTTTGACACCTTGGGCCCAATTTTCAAATGGTTGAAACTGATGCAAGGAGCACCTGGCTTCAGAAGTTGTGCCAAACCCGGATTCTCAAACACAGGCTGCATCGAGATCGGGTGCTCTTGCACCAGAGAGGCCCTGTACCAGCCTAGTACCAAATACTGAGGTGCACCATAGTGCACAGGACTGTGTGCCAGACACTGGCTGCCATATTCCCTTATGTGGGATTCTGGAAGGTAGCCAATGTCCGCAATGCCAGCCCACAATTAGACCATCCCTAGGCTGGTCTAACACCCTGTGTGCCAAAAGAGGTTCAGTTGCGGATCCCCGAGAGAGCAGCCATGGCTGTGGAAGAGTTGGAACATCACCTTTTGGGCTAAATATACAGCGGCCCTTTTCCTCAGGACCGTTTTACAGGAAGAGTGATTGAAACAGACTGCTCATCAATATCAGAAGGGATCCGTTGTGCATAGGCACAAAACATGCTTCAAACTCTGTGCTTTGCACTTTGTATGAGTTGCAGCAAGAAACATCATGACGTGAGTCTTCTAGAAGACCCGATGATGGGAGCTATTCACTGCAATAGCCAGATGTGTGGCTTCTTGCAGTATATTCTGGTTGACATGGTAAGGGACATGTGGCCACACTAATGACAGCCACCACTGTACACATCAACTACTACCCTACATTTCATGTGTACCTGGTTGTGCCCTTTGTCGTGTGATATTGACCCGGACGTGAACAGACCCCCCCCTCCAACAACGTGTTGCCAAACATACTGCTGATAGGAGGCATTGTCACAGGACTGTCCCACAGCTTGCGACATTCACCTTCCATGCACCATAACTTTAACGCACGAGTGGCTTTGCCACAAGCTGTGGGAGTTTAGCACTTAGACCCATCCATTCCAGAATGGGGTGCAGGATCCCTGGCACACCAGGGGTTAGCAGAAGCTGCTGTTTGCCGCAGCTTGTGCCAATCTAAACAGCACTTTGAGAATTGGGCCCCCTGGATCATATGCTCTTCCTAAGCAAACTAAATGCACTGGGCCTAAGCAGTTTTGTGGTAAGCTAACTCAAAAATGATCTCTCCTGGATGGTTCCACCCATGGAATGTGCCCATCAGGATGCACCCGGTCATTAGGGTGCTAAGTCCCGATTTTGTCATCCCATCTTTTTGCGGGGGTAGCACCCCCGCAACCCCGCACCCCCCCTTTCTAATTATTCTAACTCCGGGAGGTCCAAGGGGATGGCGAATTTCCCCTTGTGGTGCCCTAATGACGGGCGCATTCTGATGGGCACCCTGATGACTGGAAGGGCTCTTGGTTAGGCATCAGATCATATCCTTTAAATGAGTGAAATTGAAACCTGAGCCCATTGTGTCAAGCATCCCTCAAGGTTCTGTGTAGGGCCTAATCCTGTTCTCACTCTTCATGAATGACTTAGACTGTGGGTCTGAGAATGTCTGTTTCCTTCTGTATGCCACTGATACCAAGATATATACAACAGCGGAGCGAGAGAGAGGTAGGGGCAGTCACCCCCCCTTGGGCCTTGGCTTTAAAAGTGGTGCCCCTCACCAAGACATATGCCAGTTTCCAACATCTCTGTAAGACAGGATGATAAGGCATCCTGGTTTTATTGGGACAGTCCCACTTTTTGTTGCCCTGCCCCAGTGTCCCAACACTATTTTTAAAACCTGTGTTTTGCCCTAGTTTTAATTGCAAACCTTGTTTCTGTCCTAAATAAATAGGTCCTTTAATGTAGCAGTGTTGTCACTTGGATCCTGGCCCTTCAAACTTTAAAGATTTGCTTTCCTTAGTTGTCTTAATCTGTGGGTGAGTCGGACCCTTTCTCCCCGCCTGCCTTTCAGCTGGCAAGAAAAAGCTGTGGCGCTCAGGCTAACATGCTGCACCCAAAAGAAAAAACGGCAGCACAAAATAGGAGAATGGGTGCTCAAAACCAACAATCATATAATGCATTAGTTGCTCAGTGGTTTAATTGTGCAAAACAAAGGCAGAGTAATCAAGTCCCAGCGCTTAGAGTCCGTGTGAAGTCTTTGTCAGGGGGCGGGTGCTTTTCAGCTAGCTGCCAGTTTATGCCTTCCTTTGAGACCTGGACCCACATATTATGCAACCAGCCTCCGATAGTGATTGCCCCACAGGTAACATAGAACTGTGTTGCTTGCCCAATGAAAGCACACGTACACACCAGCAAGCAAACTCCTGGTGCCATCAGTGGGGCCACACAGCCTGTCACACACATAACAGAGATGAGCATTGATAAGAGTTTGCAGCTTGGAAGCTTGATGCATGCATGCAGTGTTCTCAGGTTTAAGGGGCAGCGTCTGTTGGTGTCAGATATTGGGTCAGACAGCTGCTACTCTCTGGCTTCATGATCAGCCGGAAATCTCTCAGAGTACTTCAAAACATCAAAAGGAGTAAAACAGGGATGCATTTTAGCTCCGCTGCTCTTTAGTGCTTATATTGACTCATTACTTCAATTTGATACTTCATCAAGAATGGACTCTCCAAAAATTAATACTAATAATAATATTCATATACTTGCATATGCAGATGATTTGATTCTTCTCCCACTCTCTCCTGTAGGCTTCCAACATAAAATAAACCAAATGAAGACCAAATGTGACCTTTTAGAACTAAAAATCAATCTTAAAAAAAAAAAAATTATGTTTTTTGGGGCACAAACATCATCACCAAAGTTGTATTTAGGTAAGGATGTCATCGAAGTTGTAACCTCGTATACATATCTAGGAGTTAAATTCACACACAATGGATTTTGGTCCCACCACTGTAATGAACAAATATCAAAGGCTAGGCACACC
Organism: Neoceratodus forsteri; assembly: GCA_016271365.2. Classification (NCBI taxonomy): domain Eukaryota; kingdom Metazoa; phylum Chordata; order Ceratodontiformes; family Ceratodontidae; genus Neoceratodus; species Neoceratodus forsteri. The sequence continues at coordinate 399,927,313 of CM028136.1, read as the reverse complement.
ACCAAAGCACTACTGTGCTTCAATTTTAAATACGGTGCACACAGTAGTTTCAGCACTAACTGCTGGTGAAGCCAAAATTAATCCACTTTTACTATATGGGGCAGAAGTCTGGGGAACTAAATATGCCCCAATTTAGAACTTCCCTTATCCCTTTCCTATAAATCTCTAATACAGGTACCTTTATCTACCTCTAACCCAGTAGCTAAGTCTGAGCTTGGCAGATTACCTGTAACCACTCTAGTTGGCCTTCGTTTGGCCACCTACTGGCTCAAAATAATTAATAATTAATCTAATACTACCCCTAAAAATTGTTTAATGGAAAACATAAGTTGGCTCAAGCAAGGTTTTTCATGCCCTTGGTTAAAAGCCCTTATGGCTGTTCTTTTGAAAGCTACAGTAACCCACCTCTGGGATGACTACCAGAGGGGGATCAGGATTTCTCCGCTATACAAAAACTTACTTAAACAAAAATTATTTGCAGCTGCGCAGTTAAAACAAATGGAGCAAGTAAGGGCTCAAAAACAAGCCCCTTGGTACAACATCAACAAAATTGATACTGTCATGGAGGATTATCTAAAATTACATCTGACTCCTAATACCAGGAAAACTATTACTTGGGCCAGATTTGACATATTATCTTTCAAATATACCTATTTTAATAAACTCCACTATGAAGGGCATCACCAGGAAAACTGTAGATGCAACAAAGGCTTTCAGGAAACTCTTTACCATATTATAATACAGTGTCCTCTTTAAAACTATCCACGGGAACTAATTTTAAACAAAAAAATTCTTACTAAATATGCTAACCTGGATTACGAACCCTTATTTATTGTCAAGCACCCTATGACTAAAGATGAGAAAGCGATGATTTCTAAATTTTTTGCTTTCGTGATAAGATATAAAAGAAAACACTATATTGCCACAAAAAGCTAAACTGATGCATCTTACAATATCTTTGTATTAAATTATCGGATAGCACTGCAACACCTTTTTTTTACATTTTTACATGTGCCATAGAAGTTGCATGAAATGTTTTCCCTTTTTATAATTTTATGTATGTATTTCTTTTCTTCTCTTTCTATGATTGCAATGTCTAACATTCTAATGTATTGGAGAACAATAAAAACCTCCTACTACTACTAGGTATGATCAGCCTTCTCTTTTTCCCATTTTTTATCTGGACCAGTGCCTTATTAATGTAATTAAAAATTAAATCTTGAGGTTGGGCTGGAGGAGAGACAAGACAAGAAGTGGGAGCATGAGGTGGGGGGCCCTTTGGGGTGGGAGAAGTCTGAAGCTGATCAACACTGCCAGCTGCTGAATGAGAGAGAGGCGGGGAAGTGGTGTGAGTCTCATTAGTGAATAAAGTTTCTGTAAAAAAAGTCAGTAAATTAAAAAAAAAATCCTGAGAAGTCAGAATAGCCACATTAGGAAGTCAGAGGAGAATGAGCTGGGACCCATGCCATGCAGATCAGGGCTACCAGCTGTGTGACTCTAACAGAAAGGAGGAGGGTGGTAATTGGTGTGAGTAATAAAAATGTCTTTTCTCATCTGGACCCCAGACTTTTATTAATTAATAAAAAGTCCTGAGGAGGATTAGGATTTCTCCTCCTAGAATCACATGAGGGCTGAGACCTAAACAAGTGTTTATTTCTTTTCAATGAGCCCCAAAATGCACCACAGAGTTTTTAAAATCCCAGAGCTTATGGGGGCCCAGCAGCCCCCTCACCTCCTGCTTTATGTTAAAATTGTTTCTGTGGACTTTGGCGTGTATCTGCTACTTTCTAGCTTGGGAAATCTGGTCTCCCTTCACCAACATGCTTTAAGTTGTAAATGTGTGCAGTGCAACAGTTAGTTACTAGAGGCATGCAGCACAGCAAATGGCCCAAATTTGTGTATGAAAACAGAACATCAGGTACTGTAGGCAAGATGGATGTGAGTGCATGCACACATGTAGAATAATGCACTTGTTCACTTGCAGACAGGCCATACTGCCTTTAGTTAGAAATGCAGATGCTCTGGCTGGGCACCCAAGAATATTGTTTAAGTACCACTCTCAGCCTCTGTCTCCAGGCAGCCTCACTACTCAAAAATGTACATCTCTCACTAGACTCTCAGGCCCAGATATTCAAACTGCGCCCAAACAGTGCGCAATAGCAGGAGCAAGTGCCAGTATTGTGCCCATGCGCAAGAGACGCGATGTTCAAAAATGGAGCAGGCCAAACTGCGCCTACAGCTGACGACTGAATATCGTACCACCTGCACCATAGCACAACTAGGGAGGGGAAGCTGAGCAGATCTGATGCGCCATAGCGTAACAAGGGATGTTCAGCTGAGCAGTCCAGAGGCGCCATAGCGCAACCAGGGACACCCCCCAGCAGCAGAGCAATGCAACTGCACAACCAGGGAGGTAGGGGCCCACCACCCATGCCACAGATGGGCACAGGAACACACAGCAGAACAGACATTGTCCCCACACACCCCATGCACTGCACAACTGGGGGAAGGCTGGAATGACCACTGGCCCATGGAGACAAGCAAACAACCCACAGCCGGGCCACGGTGCCCCATCACACCTACCGGCAAGCTGTGACTGGCACACAAGGAGGGCTGACCACCCCGTGCCACACCATCCCCCCCAATGCAGAGCACACCCTGCACTGTGACCCCCAGACACCCTCCCATGAGCAGTGACCACCACTGCAGGAAACCCCATGCATGCCACCACCCCCTCTGTGACACTGCAACCCTGTGCACCACAGAACCATGCAAGCCAGCCCCACCATAAGCACCCATCAGCGGGTGGCAGCACACAGCAATGCAACAATGGCAGACACAGTGCCACCATGCACAGTCCCTCCGAGGTACTGCTGAGAGACCAACCATGCGTCGGCACATGAGGTACCCCACATGGGACAGGGCATGCCCTTGACACCACCACCAGTGGTACAGCACCCTGCACAGTAGTCCAATGACATACCTCGACCCACCACTGGCCACAACAGCCAGCACAGACACCCACAGTGGTGCATGGAAGCATGCACCACACCGGATGCCACACAGTGTATGGACAGACATCCACCCATACCCAAGGGCACAACAACACAGGGATGCAGTGGTGGGGCAACCAAGCCCCCAGTGTGGGCCCATGTAAACTGTGTACACACAACCCGCAGTCCTCCATGGCACTGGAGTGCCAGCCACCCTGCGCAGGCACTGTGGACCCATACACCACCATCAGTTGCCTGGAGCACAAGTCACAGACAGTGGGGCACATCCCCTGCAACACACACAAGGCACAGCATGGAGGTGGGACAACTGTGGTGCCCATAGTGCCACCCAAGGCAGGCATGCACCGCACCAGTGACAAGAGGCAACCCAGCAATATGACAGGTACAGTGGCTGCCCTGCAGAGACTGCCACCACTGACATGCCAGCAGACCATGCAGGTCACAGACATGCATATGTGTCAGCTGCACAGGCCATGAATGGGCCTATGGGTGCACCATGGACACAGAGCACGCACCATGGACCACTGCACACAGTCATCCAGTGCACAGGGCACAACACACACACCACAGACACTGACTGATAGCTACCTCCACACCATAGTCACCTCCACACGGACACACACACACACACCCATGACCGCACCACCCCTGACGCCATGCACACCACTGCAGCTGAGCACCTATAGCCCACTGCAAATCAGAGACCACCACAGTATTCATATCAAAATTAAATGTATTGAAAAAATATATAACACTCAACTATATACAATATTACAAGAACTATATACAATATTACATATGAACTATATACAAGGTTGGGGCCACAAACAAGGTGGGGGTGGGTAGAGGGCAGGGGTGGACAAATGGGACGGGGAAGAAGGGGTGTGCGGGTGGGTCCAGTGGGGTAGGGGAATACTGGGACCAATGTATCCCTAGCGGGAGTGCCTCTCCCCACTCTGACTCCTCCAGGCCCTGTGCCTTCCCAGGACCCCGGTTTTGTCTATGCGTCGCAGGATGTCCAGCGATGCCCTTGCCACCAACAATATCTCCCACAGTGCCTTCCAGATTTCACAAAGCTGGTGGGTACCTAGGACAAGGAAGCACAGTCAATAGGTGTGAATGCACAACCCCATGCAGCCCGCCCACTCTGCATGGCATACGGCCATGGGACATACCTCTGTGATGGTATGTGACCACCCGCAGTGATCACGTCCACATGACCTGCCCACCCAGGCGCATACAGCCATGTGGAACGCTGCACACACCCAATGGCCAAGTCACGCACAGCACCACCGTGGCCATTTAGTGACATGGCTATGTGGTGCAAAGGCAGTGGCACAACCATGTACCTGGTGCACGCATGGACCACCATTGATGCACTCCCAGACATGCATTGCCACTGGACAGTGTTGACTGTAACAAGTCACGTGCATGGCAGTGGTGTCGATGGATGGTGGCCATGCCCCGCTGCCCACCCTGTCACACAGCATGCAATAGTAATCATGGATGTATGGCACGCACCTTCATTGGGCGGTCAAGTGGGCGGTGAGGGCCTCACCCGCCTGGCTGCACCATGCTCCTCCCGCCACCGCTCTTCTCGCGCACGGCGGCGCTCCTCCGCACTGTGGGCAAACATGAAGAGAGGAACATCAGTACAATCCCGTAGCAAAGTCCCCCTGCCCCCAGGTGTGTGCCCTCCTACCCAGCCAGACCCACCCACCCACACCCTGTGAACACCACCACAGCCAACCCCAGACAGTCCCTCCCCTATGTGCTGAGCACATACAACACTGTTACCCATATGGACGATAAAAGTGTGTTGACGGAACCCCTACTTGGCCGTGGCACCATGCCCCTCCTGGCACGTCCCCGCAGGCGTGTCAATAGCTCCGGCTCCCTCTGCCTCAGGTCCCTGTATCAGTGCCTGCACTGCTCTGCACTCCTCCCCCGTCCAGTGGCCTCCTCAAGGGCAGTGGCCACCTCCTGCCACACCTGGGTCCTGGCCCTGTCCAGGGGCACCTCCCTGAACAGAGGCCCATGGTGTGGCTCCACTATGGCCACTAGGTTGGCCAGTTCAATAGCAGACCACTGGGCTGCCCTTCTGCGTGCCTTTCTAGTTGGCAATATGGCGCTCTGCAGTGCAGCTCCCCACGTGCAAATGCTGCATGGTCCAGCGCTGCCATTCCCTATCGCGCTGTCACCGAACAGCATGATAGAGGTACACCCATGCCTGATGCATGGCGCCTAGGGGACAAAGGTCGGGCACAGGGTCAAGGGTCTCTGGCGCATGGACATGCACAGCGCCATTGGAACACAATGCATGTAGCATGATTGGCTGCCTGTGTGCCAGCGCCATAGCGGCCTACCACGCAGTTGGCCCATTGTGCCTATGATGGCCCAGTGCCACAGCGCCATGTAGTGACCATCGCTATAGCGCCACTGGCACAATGGTGGCCGTGCCCTGCATTGCCTACCGTGCACAGCACATCATCAGTGCGGCAGACACCTGCTTCAGCAACCCGGGCATGCGCAGCGAGGTGTGTACTATGCATGTCACAGAACTGCGCCATTGGCTCAGCACGTTCAACACAATTGCGTAAAGTGCAACAGCGTGATATTCAGCCGTCATATGCAAATCATCTAATCAGCCATTCAATGGCGCAGCACTGCAATTTGCATCTACTTAAAGTTGCTCCTCGCCTCATTTGCATGGGTTGCGCTATAAAAGTGCGACATTGTGCTGAAGTGGCCATAGTCGGTTACTGCAGTCTATTGGTGAGTTGCATGCTGTTTGGGAGTGTGGACTGTGGATTTAGGGGCATGCATGGGACTGCACAGTCACAGGTAACAACTGCCATTATTATAGGCTACATAATGATCGAGCAGGTTGTTGGAGAGGAGGAACACAGTGGTGGGAGGAGGAGGAGGCCTAACTTTACAAAGGCCAAAACCGAGGCCCTGTTCGAGGCCTACCTGGGTCAGGAGCCACTTCTCAGTGGACGGCGGGGAACACCTCAAGCCCATGCTGCTGCATGGGAGGAGGTGGCACATGCTGTGAACCTGCATGGCAGCCACCAGCGCTCCGTGCAGGAGTATAAGAAAAAGATGGGCACCAACAGGAGGAGGATAAAGGAGAAGGTGGCTGCCATCAGTGCAGTACATGCTGCAACAGGTGGGGGACAGCCGGAGGTGGTACAGCTGACCCCACAGGAGGAGAGGCTTTCTGGAAGCATGCAGCACAGTGCCATTGAGGGTGTTCTGAGTAGTGGCTTCCAGACTGGTGGTGGCCCATCACTGCATGGTAAGTCATGGCCTGTCTATGGGGGGCAGGGTAGGTCACATGCAGTAATGTGACTTTGCTTTCCCTTACAGATCCTGAGCGTCTGCATGGATCAGCGGTGGTGGGCCTGTCCACTGAGGACAGTCAGCTGGAGTTGGAGGAGGGCCCATCCACCTCCACAGGTATACGTGGATCATTGCGACAGTGGGGCCGCCTGGCTGTCCACACTGATGTCGTTGTAACAGGTGTGGAGGAAGCCCTGCCTGTGTCCCAGCATGTCGGCGTCCACGGATGCCAGCATGCTGTGACTGTGGTTGGTGCAGAGTCCATTAGCGGTGATGATGACACTAACATCATGGGCAGTGACACGTGTGTGCCACGGGATGGCCACACAGCAGGGCAATTCGCGCCCATGGCTGTGGGTGGTGCTGCTGTGGAGGCCTGCATGTCAGCACAGTCCCAGCCTGTGCCTGTCAGCACCAGTGGGGCAGCACTGGTGTCTGTTCAGGACAGTGACTGTTGCAGCCACTGCGGTGGCACCACTGAGCCCTGGGGAGCGGCAGCCAGAGCGGCAGCATCAGCAGTCGGCCAATGGACTTGGGGGTACAGGGTTCAGCGGCAGCATCTGTGCACCACCTGTGGACATGCCCAGACCTGGTCCTGGTGTGCAGCACCCACCCTCAAGGCATGCTGATCATCGGGGCCATGCACACCCTGAGGGACAGGATGCCGAGGAGGCAGATGACCTCTTGGACGAGCACACCCGCCTACTGCAAGCATCAGTCCAGCAGCAGATGCGGCTTGCGACATCCGTGGATGCACTGTGTGTGGCTCTGGAGCGGGCAGAGAAGCGTCACAGCAGGGACACCGCTCTGATCCTGGCAGGGATGGACCGTTTGCGGGAAGATGTGACTGCTGCCATTGACAGGCATGCACAGGCATTCACTGCTGTCATGGCCACAATGGGTACACAGTCAGGTGCCCATGCATCGCGGACACCACGCGTTGCACCATCCACCACCCATTCCCGGCATCGTGTGACTCCCACCCTGTCGACACCGGGTTCAGCTGTGGGCATCCCGAGCACTCCTGGCGCAGGCATGTTCGGTGTGCTGCAGACCCCTGCATGAGCACGGTCACGTTCACGCAGTGGAACCCCCGGGGGACCATCGGTGTCTCCTCATGAGGTCAGTGGTCAGCCTGTCAGTGCTGGCGAGTCTCGGCGGGGCCGCCCATGCATCCGTGTCGGCTGGGGCACTGTGTCGCATGACTGACCTGTCTCCCAGCGTGGCTACTGTCTGGTGCTGCACTGTGTGCATTGTGTGTTTCAGTGGGCAGTGCACGGGTGGGTACCCGGCCCTGCACGCAGACACACAGTCCACCTGCACACCCTCCTGGCTGCTGTCCGCAGTTGTGTGTGCATGATGATGCCTGCATTGCGCTGTACACCAATGTGCAATGGTGCTCAGCATCTGACACATGCACATGGACAAGCAGTGGGCGTGGTGGCCTGTGGACATGTGTGTTGCTAGGGTTGGCATTCAGGGTCGGTGTGCCTCCTGCCCTCTGTGCACATTTGGTGCGTTGTGTGTGTGCGTGTGTGTGTGTGTGTCCATCTGTGTGGCATGTTAATCCTCACCCATTCCTGGTTGTGTGTGTGCTTCTGTGCCTTGCCACTTCCCTTGATGGCATGCACCCCTGGTGTGTGTCCATGCATGTTTGTGGGTTGTGCCTTAGCCGCAGGTGGTTGCACATGGCCCCATGACTTACCTGGGTTGGCTGAAGTGCTCTTCCGTGATGGTGTCCCGGTGCAGCTGTGCCAGCCGGATCAGTCGGGGGTCCCGTCGGCCAAGGGGGGCTGCCCATCACCATCGTCACCGGCGTCCTCATCGTCCCCATCACTGTCCCCATCTTCGACCTGTGCGGCTATCCCACATTCATTGGCCATGTTGTGCAGGATGCAACAGGCCAGGAATAACCCACAGGCCTTTGAGGGGCTGTACTGTAGGGCACCGCCAGAGGTGTCCAGGCAATGGAAACATGCCTTCAGCATCCTGAACACCAGCTCGATGACATTACATGTGGTGCCGTGTGCCTCACTGTAGCATTGCTGCGATGGGGTCTCGGGCCGCCAGTAGGGTGTGAGCAGCCAGGGATGGAGTGGGTATCCACTGTCACCTGTGTGTAGAGGGCGGAGGTTAGTTTGGTGATCAGCATAGCCCTGCCCCAGGCCATGTAGGCCACTACCCATGTCACCTCTGGCCATGCCCCCAGGCCCTATGATTGTCCATGTGGTTTGCATACTCACCCACTAGGTGTCCAGTGGGGATGTCCCCACTCTTGAATCTGTGGCACAGTGCCGACTGGTGCCAGATGAAAGAATCATGTGCTCCCCCAAGGTGCGTGGCACAGACATTGATTATGCACCCCCTGGCATCGCACACCACATGGCAGTTGATGCTGGTATAGCCCTTGCGATTGATGTATGTGACCCCCTCGGGGCCAGGTGGTGTGCAGATGGCCACATGGATGCAGTCTATTGCCCCTAGCATGCCAGGCATACGTGCTACCCTGTGGAACTCCTGTATGTTTGCTGTGTGCTCCACCACTGTGCTGGGGAAATGGATGTACTCTGCAGCATATGGCAGCAGTGCGCTGAGGAACTGGGTGAGGTGGCGTGATGTGGCCGACTGGGTTATGCCTGTGGTGTCCCCAGTTGGTCTCTGGAAGGTACCCGTGGCAAGCAAGCACATGCAGGCTGTTACTTTAGTCTCCACTGACAGGGCATGGCTCCGTCGTGTGGGTGCCTGCATTACATCGCTCCACAGCTCACAGAGCCGCCTCAGAATTGCCCTATTCGGGTGGTACCAGCCCACAATCTCAGTATCAGTGTACAGCTCAAAGCTGGTGCGGGCTCAGTACTGCCTGTTGGGGGCATACCGGCGATGGGCCCTTCCACGGCCACGCCCCCCTGCTGCCCACCTTCTCAACCCCCTCATAACAGCCTCCATCTGGAAGGTGGCACTGGCCATGTCCCTGGCTTGTGTTCACCCCCTGGCAGCTGTTTCTGTATTCCCCCCGCTGTCCTCCCTGCCACTTCCCCTGCACCGGGAACACCTGCCTGTGCTGGCCTCTGTGCTGTGTGGCACTTCCCCCTTCTGCACTAGCTGTGGCTCCCCACACCTTCCCTGTGCCTGGCTGTTCAGAGTGCCCTTTCCCTGGCCTGCCCTGTTTGTCCCTCCTGCCCTGTTTGTCTGCCTAGGGTTCTGCCTCATGTGGCTTCCCTGTAGCGTTCTTCCACCTCTCCCTTGCTCCTTTTTATTTTGGCTTATTTCCACTATGGCTCAACTTCCGCTTGCTCCCCTATGCGCATAGCGCCAGTCGTGGAATCTCCGACTGCCATTTATGCATGGTTCCTCCCCCTTCGGTTGTGCATGCCTTTATTATCATTGCGCTGTTGCTCAGCATGATTTCGGGGGCGCAACTGCCTCCTGCTGAATATCGCAGAATGGCACAATTTTGGACTTGCGCAGGTGCAACCCTATTGCTCATGGCTCAACTCTTTTGAATATCTGGGCCTCAGAGTTTGTTTCAATTCCTACCCTCTTGTCAAACTCAGGGGACAATTTTTACCCACGGGGAGAAGATACAATTACTGCTCCCATAAGCCCAAATATACAAAACATTTTAAAATCTTACTGGTACCCTCTTGATACATATTTTGTGGGCCAGGGCTGGTGGGATCATCAGTTAAGCTGTGTGTGTGAAGTACAAAGTTTCCAGAAAGTTGCTTACTTTATTGACTTTTAAGACTGAAGACGGATCACATCTATAATCGACTTTTCCCTCTCCCTTTTTTCTACCCCCGTATATGTCCTTTCCACATGCCTTTGACCTTGGTTCCAGCTCTAAATTCTCCATACTGTATCACTATATATCCTTTTATATTAGGTTTTATTTGTGTTCATGTTTGTGTGCACCTGATATGTATATTTCTTTACTTTTATGAAAAATTGTGTCCTACCCAGAACTAGCTGTATCTTCTGTTCCAAACATATACTACTGTCAATGCTACATGCTGATACTTTGTATATACTGTATTATTGTATCTCACTTTATTTGTATTATTACTATTTTCTTGTGTGTTGCATCCCATGTATATTGTCCCTTGTTCCTTGTTAACAAACCCAGGTCCACCTCGAAAATGAGCTTGCTCAACGGTGATCGCCTGGTTAAATAAAGACTTTGATTGATTGATTGATTTATTATCCATCACAGATAAAACCCACTGATTATGCTGTAGCCCACATCACATTTTCAAATTGACATTCATTTGGTGCGGTCTTGGTGCCCCTGGTTGACTGTTGTGCCCCCCCAGCCCCAAAAGCTGGCACCGCCACTGCATATATACATGAGAGAATTATGTCCTTAGTCCAAGTCTCCCTAAAACAAGATTTAAACAAGTTCTAATCATTCTTTTGTACAAAATAATCTGGTATTGAATACAGACAAAACTCAGATATTGTTTTTGCGTCCCAGAAGAAACTTAGATGCACTTACCAATAGATGTTTATCTGTTACCTAGACCATCATAAGCTCCCCCTCACTACAGTATGCAAATATCTGGGCATGTGGTTGGATACCCATCTCAGATGGAACCTATATTTCTAAGAATCTCATACAAAGTCTTGGCCCAAAAATGGGCTTCCTGTACAGGACTAAGGCTTGCTTTTTGACCCCTATATACACTAAGATCCAGGGCTGGATGAGTCCCAACTGGTTGAGGTTGAATCCGGACAAAACCGAGGTGTTGGTAGTAGAGCCAGGTTGCCAAGGCATGAGGTTGCAAGATGGTCAGATCTCTGGACTTTGGCTTAGAGACGTCCAGCTGCTTACTTCAAATCAGGTGTGAAATCTGGGCATTGTACTTGATAGTGGCCTAACACTAAAATCTCAGGCATTGTCCGTTGTCAGGACCTCATTTTATCATCTGAGGAACATTGCCCGGATCAAGCACCTGATTCCACCTGGCAACATAACAAGTTTGGTTCATGCCTTCATAACTTTGTGCCTTGATTACTGCAATGCCCTATACCTAGGGCTACTGGGGGTCGATCTTCATTAATTGCAGCTAGTGCAAAATGCGGCTGCCAGGCTGTTGACTGGCTTACCAAGATCTTGCCATATCATGTCTGTGCTCCGCTGTCTGCACTGGCTGCCAGTAAATTGGTGGATCACCTTCAAGGTTGGCTTGCTGACCTACAAGGCCCTACATGGACAGGGACCTAGCTACCTGCAAGATCTTCTTTGCTCCTACTTCCCCCTCCACCCACTCCACTCTGCTCCACTCCACTAACGAGGGATTGCTAGAGGTTCCCAGGGTCCGCTAAAAGACATCTGGGACCCACACATTTGCTTTTGTGGCCCCGACTTTGTGGAAAGCTCTACCTCATTGGATTAGGGAGTGACAGCTTTAAAGTTTAACTAACAAAGTATCTTTTAGCCGAACATTTCCTGAGGAATTTTAAATTAAGCACACTATGTTAAGATTTCATATTTAATCATGACAAGTTTAGTAACTGTGATTTTATTTATTGTTTGTGTTTGTATTATGTATTTTATCGTGTATTAGGATGTAAAGTACTTTGATCACCTGGAAAAGCACTAGATAAATAAACTTTGATTGATTGATTGATTGATTGAGTGACCTACACATTGTGAACACTTCTCTACTAGACTATGAGGACATGCTATATGATGGGGCCAACAAATGAGTCCTAAGCAAGCTAACTCCCTTCTACAATGGTTTTGTCCTCACTGTACTAAATACAGTCCATGATAATAGTACACACTATGTAGTAGATTGAAATGACTGAACCTAGGTGACAGAAAACTTCATCTGCTACACCTCACATATAAATATACCACTGGTAAGATGTCTGGCAACATCCTGGCTCAGTAGAGCCCAGATCAGTCCAGAAGAGGCTTAGATCTGCAGCAGGACTAGAATATATTGTCTCTCACATGAACACCAGAGTGGTCTATGGCTGCTTCCCCCATGCCAGCCCACTGGCTTGGAACAACCTGCTTATTGACCTGGCCTGTACCCGGTCCATGCCCTACACCATGTTTGGCCCAATATAAGAATGGCGCATTCTGTACTGCTCGCAACCTTGACCTTTGTTGTACCTAAGCAAGCTTGAAGACCACATGGTATGGGTGACTACACACCATTCTGACATACTTTATATGGTTAATATATTGGAATTCCATCAATCCATGTGAGCGATACATGAAAGGTAACTAATCTGTTGCTGTGCAACAGTTTTTGTTACTGTATAACTGTTGGGCACTGAGTGCCTCTCCCTGTGTGATGGGTAAGTGAAACTTTAAACACTGTTGTAACTAAGCTGAAAATCTGTCTGTGCTCAGGCTATAATGTATAAGTTTTACCTTCTCCAACCTGTAACCAGATCCTGCTGCTAGCGGAAACCATTGCAAATGAGTCCCTTACTCAATGGTGTAACCATTTCTCATGAATTAAATTATAGGGGTGCAGTGGTGCCCCTATAGTTAGGGTTGAGTAGGTTGTTCAGTGTTAAACCCCTAACTTTGCACCTCAATAGCTTTGGCACATTTGACAAAATTAGCTGAAATTTTGCATGCATTGTCCAGTAGGCAAGGTCTAAATATGTGGACAGTTTATTGATGGCTGCTGTGTGGTTTCTGAGATCTGCACATGTCATTTTACTGTAAATCTCAAATTTTTCCCTATACTTAACATGGGATTTGGGTTTGCTCTCACATATAGCCTACATGGAATGGAATTGTTTTATCAAATTTTCAGGGTAGAAGTGTGCTGTACCAAGGTAGTGCCTTTGAAAGGTTTCATGAAAAAATATTAAACAGTTCCAGGGTTATAAGGATTTAAAGTTTTGTGTTTTTCTTTTCCATCATGCTCAGTAGGGTTTCTGGGATAACGTTCTGATACAACACCAACAATACTGTGTCACAAGACCATTTTTGGTTTCTCACCACTTGCTTCTCACAGCACTGAAAATTATTTTTGTGCCATAAGACCCACCATCTTAATTTTTCCCCTCAAAATTAAAATATACTTGCATGGCAGCACAAGTATAGTATGGATTGAGTATAGTATTTAATGTTAAAGCTCTAACTTTTCAGCTTGAGAATTTTGGTGGTGTTCAACAAGATTGCCCCAAATATGGCATGCATTGTCCAGGTGGCACTTTATCAAGATGTAAAAAGTTTTGTGATGGCTGCTTATCTGGTTTTTGAGATCTGGATGTGCGCAAATACAGAAAACTCTAAATTATTTGGTCTATTTATTCTGTTTTTTGCTCTGACCTACATTCTAGACAGTATGGAATTGTGTTCCGAAACTTTCAGGGTTGAAGGGGCCTGTGCCCAAAGATTTTGTGAAAAAGAAAATAATCGGTTCCAGAGTTATAAGGTTTTGAAATTTTGCTTCTAAGCATGCTTAGTAGAGTTTTAGGACAACCCTCTGATGCACCAAAATTTTGCTTTCCTGAGCATTTTTCTTCAGCAAAATGAGTGCTTTTCCTGTCATGAGAAAAAAAATTTGTGTCAAGATGAGCGCCATCTTGTTTTTGCCTTAACAAAAAGATGGAAACTACAGTATATGCAATTGATAATGTCTCAAGAAACAAATACTTGAACCTAGGTAAATGGGACCCATTTAGCTAGATTCTGATGTTGGGCCCAGACATACCTTGTCCCCGGATCCCCACCCAGGAATAAACTCAGGCCACAGCTTTTTCACTTTTTGGATGCTCACTGGCACTGTTTATTATATCATAGGCACAGTTACTTTGTTTACATCCGAAATCAAATCGTCATGATCCAAACAGTTCATATTTACAATTTGGACATAACAGTCCCCACGCCCCTTCTCTGGATGTAACAGTCCCGTCTTCTTCTTTGCTGATCTTTGTCCTGCTGTCTCCCTGTTCACCATTCTTCTCAGGGTCCGGACACTGTGATCTGGCCCCCCCTTTTACTCACCACCATCGGGTACCACGTTACCCGGACCACTCCCCCCCATGCCAGGTGTGGACACCGTGATCCACCACTTAGCTCATGACCTTCCCCTCCCCCCTTTTACTCCCACGCCTGGGTTCCTTTGTCCCCAGCCCATGGTACCTACCCATCCTCTCCCCTCTATCTGCCCCCCATTTTTTCCTTGCTCCGACAACCCTTCCAAAGCTCTTTCCCTCTTATAATACCTCCTAAGATGCCAGCAGGACTCACCTAGTCCCCTGGCCCCCAGCCACCCTCTGCAGCCCACTGGGCCCATGCCGGGCCCCCTCCAGGGACACCTCTAGCCTGTGCCCCCTGGATCCTTGTGCCTATGTACCTGTCAATTAGATCTGTTCCTTGCAGGGAGGGTGGGTGGGTGGGAATTTTCATCAAAGAAAGAGGGCAAACATCACGGCTGCATGCCCTTAAATACCCCTAGGGCCTATTGTCTCAGGTCCCTCCCCAGGCCCCTCCCTCTGGCCAGTGCCCAGTGCTCCTTCTGTAAGGCCCCTGCCCTTTGTGTGATGTCATCGGGCCCCTCCCCTTGCACCCCCCTTGATTCTCCTAGGTATTGTATTCCTGGTTAGGTCCCAAGACAAATTGGCCTGCCATTTATTGACAGACCTCCTTGTCCCTGGATCCCCACCCAGGAATAAACTCAGGCCACAGCTTTTTCACTTTTTGGATGCTCACTGGCACTGTTTATTATAGGCACAGTTACTTTGTTTACATCTGAAATCAAATTGTCAGAATTCAAACAGTTCATATTTACAATTTGTACATAACAGTCCCCACGCCCCTTCTCTGGACGTAACAGTCCTATCTTCTTCTTTGCGGATCTTCATCCTGTTGTCTTCCTGTTCACCATTCTTCTCAGGGTCCGGACACTGTGATCCAGCCCCCCCCCTTTTACTCACCACCATCGGGTACCATGTTACCTGGACCACTCCCCCCATGCCAGGCATGGACACCATGATCCACCACTTAGCTCTATGACCTTCCCCTCCCCTTTACTCCCATGCCTGGTTCCTTTGTCCCCAGCTCATGGTACCTACCCCTCCCTCATCTGCCCCCTTTTTTCCTTGCTCCCGACAACCTTCCATTGCCCCATCTCCAGCTTGTATGGAAGATGGGGCTCCCCCTCATGGCTAGCCCTTCAAACTCCTCCTATTTATGCCATCCACTATCTCCTGAAAGGCCGCAGGAACAAACCCATGCCAAACTTGGTGAGATGGATGCCGTCCGATCTGTACATCACTTCCTGATCATATGAAATGTCCCTATGCTGTATATGGATCTCCCCCCCCATCTCGATCACTGCCCTGGCTACTTTCCTGTTCAGGTGCTTTCTCGCCACCTCCACCATCTGGGGCCTCTTCACCCCCCTCCACACCCTCCGAGATGTAATCTCGGACCAATCCAGTACCACCCTGGGCCACCAGCTCTTCACCCTTTCGAGATCCGCTATAATGCCCTTCATCAAGGATCCCCAGGGCATAGTCCCCAAATCATTGCCCTCTAGATGAATGATGATACAGTCTGGAATGGGCCACTGGATCCGTAGCTCTTCAAACAAAAGCAGCAGCTGCGGCCACCTCAGGCCCCTCCATCTCACTTTCATGTGCTCGATTCCCGGTCTGTGCTCCCATTCTTGTGGCGTCTGCAAATCTCTCCGCCCAGTAGATAAAAGAGTGCCCCACGATCCATACCTGCCTCTTGGAGCCTGCTGAGGGGAGAATAAGGAAGATACCAGTTAGCCACTATCAATATGTAAGTATCTTTTATAACAGTTCGATGCCCATCTCCCAATCCCCATGATCTCCCCCTCCTCTGCACCTAAGACCACCATCTCCGAAGCCACCCCAGTTCGGAAGGAAGGGGGGGTAAACTCCACGGGATTCTCACCCACAAATGCCAATGCCTTCTTCAGGACTGCCCCCACCTGGAAGCCTGTCACTGGGAACCCGTCCCCATGCATGAACCAGGGCCCCTTTCTTCACCCTCTGATCTTTGCATAGTCCCACATCACCTGGACTGTGCATACCTCTGTCGACCCATCTCTCTGTAGCTCCACTGTGACTCCTGTTCCTATCTGGTTCATCTTTGACCTCTGCAGCAGAATTCTTACCCTCTCTTCTCCCAACCTCACACACTTCTCTTGCAACCCTGCATCAGTAGCCCCTTTCTTGGGAGCTACCATTTCCCTGACCCGGAAGACCCCTTTGCCATGATGGCAAATATGGCCTTAAACAGGCAGGCCTCATTTGCCGAATAGCATACGTGGCCAACCGCCCACATCACCTTTGCGAGTAGGGGCCCCATCAATGGCCTTCTCCCATCCTGCCTTTTTCCTTGACTCCTCTGCCAGCCAGCTACCATCCATCTGATGGCCCGGCTGGCCATCACATCTACCCACCCCCTATCCATGCAAATCCATCTGATTCCCACCAGGTAGACACCCATAGTAGCGTGAGCCAGGCCTTCATCCCATCTATCCACTATGTACTACATTACCTCTTCCTCCTTAACTGTTTGGCCCATCTCCCACCCCATTCTGGCCCTGAACATCTGGAAACCTGCCCACGCCTTCTCATATGCCCTTAAGGTGCCGGCCGCCCATGACCCTTTGTATAAAGTCCTGTCTTTCTCTCCCCAACCTCCCACAGCCGATCCAGTATCCTGGTCCAGGTGAGCATGGCCTGTGGTGTCAGCTCACAGAAGTGCTTCATCTCAAAATGAGAAAGACAGTCAGCTACCTCATTCCTCGCACCCTCGATGTGCCTCGCCCTGAAAGACAGGTTGAGCTGCAAACTCAACAAAATCATGCCCCTCAGCACTACCCCTACTGATTCCACCCTACCCGTCTGTCTATTAATCACCTCCACCACGCTCTTGTTATTGCACCAGAAAACTATGCAATGCCCTGCCATTCGTGTGCCCCAGACTTCCAATGCTACCCAAATCGGGAAAATTTTGAGAAACGTGATGTCCTTCATCCATCCATCCCCATTCCTGCCATTGAGTCGGCCAAGCCTCCGAGATCCATTCCCCTTGAAAATAGGCCCCCATCCCCAGACCCCCAGCTGCATCCGTGTACAGCTTGAGGTCTGTGTTGGAGGACCAATCCTCTTGCCAGAACATCACCCCGTTGTAGGATTCCAGGAATGTCCCCCATACCCGTAAGTCCTCTTTCACCCCTCTGTTGATGTCAGCCCAGTGATGAGGCAGCTTTGCTTTTCCCGGGACCCTCCCCAACCTCCTAGTAAATGCCCTGCCTGGGCTTATGGCCTTGCAGGTGAAATTAAGGTGCCCCAATAGCTGTTGTACCTGTACCAGCAGCACCCTCCTCTTCCTCCCATCCACAGATGAAAGCAGCCCTTTTAGCCTTGCTACTTTAACCCCCGGGAGGTGAAAACACTCTTCCTCTGTGTCCACCTCAATCCCCAGGAACTCTAAACTACACACCGGGCCCTCGGTTTTCCCAGCTGCTAACGGGATCCCTATTGTCCTGCACATGTCCTGGAAATCTGCTAACATCTTACCTACCTCGGCCTGACTGGACCCTATCAATAAAAAATCATCCAAGAAATGAACTACCCTTCTGTGTCCATACCACCACCCGAACACCCACTGTACCCATGAGCTGAAAGCCTTGAACATTGCACAGGCCACGGAACATCCCATGGGCATTGCCTTGTCGAAGTACAAACCACCTTCAAACTGAAAACCGAGAAGGTCCCAGTCTGCTGGCTGCACTGGTAGCAGACAGAATGCGGCTTCAATGTCCGTCTTGGCCAACCATGTCCCCCCCACTGCCCAGATCAGCTCTATTGCTTGGTCTAGTGACGCGTAAAAGACCATGCTGAGGGCTTCAGGAATCCCTCCATTTACTGACCCCTCTTTCGGATAGGACAGGAGATGGCTGAGTCTAAAGTCCCCTTCCTGCTTCTTGGGTACCAATCCCAGTGGTGACATCTAGAAACTCATGCGGGGGTGGAACAGAGGTCCTTCCACCCGCCCTGCCCCCACTTCCTTCTGTATCTTCTCCTGACAATGTCTTCTTTCCTTATAAAGATCCCAAGTTCTTATCCGCCTCCCCACCATGCCCCCCAAACCTAAAGAACCCCCAAAACCCTTCTTAAAAACTCTCCCCTTTCTCATCAGGGTAATATTTGGTCCCGTGATCCACCACCACCCTCCTGATGGGCGTGGTGGGCTAGACAATATCCCCACCTCTGTTCCAGCTGTTCCAATCTAGTTCCATCCATCATTGCTTGCATAGCCTCCCTCCTGGACCCCTGCAACCCCTGCCTGCCCCCCATTGTTCTGAAAAAGCAGGCTCCTGAGCCTGCCACTGGACTGGTCCACCCTTGTCTCCCCCTACCTTACAGATTGTGGCTAGGTGCGACCCCCCACACCATGAGCAGCAGTGCTTAAACTTGCAGCTGGGCCAGTTACATGAGGCCCAGTTGTAGGCCCAGCATGTCTTGCCACCCTGGGCTTGCACCCCCTTTATTACTTGTTTGGTTCCTTGCCCAACTGCTGCTCCCGACAAAGTCCACACCCAGAGCTCGGCGTGGGTGCAATCCCACCTCAAGTCGCCCTTAACTGCCATGCGTCTCCAGAACGCCTCGTCGTACTTGAGCCATCCAAAACCTAGTTTTGCCTGGTACGTATCCCTGATGATTGCCATGTAGGTGAGCAGTGGGATTGCTAGGTCTGGCTGCTTCTCGAGCACCAAAGCACTATAGATCAAAAACCCCACTTGCCATGTGTCACTATTTTTCCCTTTAAATCTGGCCTCCTCTGCCTTGTGCCCCACCACTGCCAATGCTACCGCCATCTCCGACTTACCCACTGACTCTGTCTGCTCATATCTGGTAGCTGTCTCTTCGTCAGCCAACCCAAAGATATCAACATATTCGCCTTTCCAAATTTTCTCTTTGATTGGCGCTGGCACGTGGTCGCCCAGGGTGAAACCTGATGGACCATTGTACAGCTTCCGTGCCCCCTTCGTTGGGCCCAACACCTCTTTGTCTCCATTTTTCTTTTCTTTAATGGCCCTTAACACTGTTTCAATTTTGGCCACTCCCTCCTTCCCCATATCACTTAACAACCCCTCAATATACTCCTGTAAGTTTGCCTTGTTATTCATATCCACCTTATCCTTACCACCGTCTGCTGGCTGCTCGGTCAGAGTCTTGTCTGGCTCTCTTCCTGGCCTTGGCTCAGCCGTGGCACTGGCTCCTGCCCTCCTTGGCCATTTATTGCCTTTTTCCAAGCCAGGCCGCTCATCCTGCTCTTTCCATTTTTTCTGAGCCTCCTCCTCGGCCTCCCACTTTTTAGCTGCCTCCGTCAACTCCGCCATTTGCTCCATGAGTTTTGCAGCCTCCACAAGCATGGTAGCGCTGGACTTCAGGGCTCTCTTTCATGCCATGTCTCCCTAACAGCATACAACATTTTTGTGAAAACAGGTCCCACACACAGCTATCTGGCCCCCTGTCCATCTCGACCATTGCAGCCCCTTTTGCTGCACATATGGGTCCGAATCTGCCAGAAAAACCAGTGCCAAGCTGGCCCCCCACCGTTCGATGGTGCCTGTTGTCTGGCCTCAAAACTTGCTGACTTTGCCGCATATTCCATGCAGCTTCATTGGCCAGCCCTTGGGATTGAACACTAGCCCCAGGTCACAATAATAACACATCCCCTCATCCGGCAGGGAATCCTCCCTGACCCAGACCTAGAACCCACCTTTTAGCCCCTTCTGTATTTGAAAGTCCAAATCCCACCTGCCACGGGCATGCTTGCACCTGTGGCAGACCGGGCCTTCGCGGGACTTGCTGTCCTCTTCAGTCTGGGCCTGACTGCAAGCCCTCTGTTGCATTTTTGAGCGCACTTCCTACCGCCCCACCCGATAGCATCCTGACCCTGCCAAAATGATCCAAAGCGCTCCAAGGGCTTCCTTTTTCTGGAGATTGGTGGTGTGACCCTGCCACACACTGCACTGCCCTGGTAGGCCTCTCCAGTTTGTATCCTAGTGTCAGCCTAAAACGCACTCACAAGCATCCACTGCCCAGGCCGCCCCTTCACTGCAGGCGTCAGCCACAGCATGCATCCGCGGCCCGGCCCTCCGGTGGCATGGGCCAAGAGCAGGCCGCTGGCCATCTACCTTCTGAATCCCATCCTCCTTTTTGCTGAACTAGGCCCCAATGCTGACCAAAAATGCACTTGCAGCATCCTCTGCCCAGGCCGCCCCCTGTTGCAAGCGTCGGCGCATCAGCATGCCTCCATGGCCCAGCCCCTGTGGCAGCATGAGCCAAGAGCAGTCCACCAGCCATCTAACATCCAAATCCCATCCCCCATTTTTCTGAAACTAGGTCCCCATCATGTTGTCCCCTCCATGCTCCCCCTCCCTCCTCCCATGTGCTCAAAGGCCATCCCTTATTTCTGCCAGTAAAATGGTGGCTGTGACCATGTGGCACACTGCACTGCCCTGGTAGGCCTCTCTGTCTCAGCTTCACCAACTGGTCACTGCATACACCATATGCTCCCATGTCACACAGTCAGTGGGCCTCCGTGCAGCCGGCATGCTTCTGTGGCCCCCTTCCCGTCGCCGCTCATGCTGGCTATGATTGCCCTGTGTCTGCCCCCACCCAACCATTAGATCCCTGGGTGGGCCTGTAAACCCCCACTACATGCCTAACCAAAACCACGTTAGCTGTGGCTGGCATGTCCCTTTCTGCGACAGCCCACCCGCTTCGTTCCGATTGCGTGATACCCCCCGACCACGCGCTCACTGCAGTCTTATCCAGACAGACAATGAAAAACCATGCCTCCCTACACCCCTGAAGCCATGTTGCCTGAGACTGCTTCCCTGTGGCCTGAAAGGCCCCATTCTACCAACAACCACAAGCGGATCATTATTCTGCATGTGAACGCTGGCCAAACAATTGCTGCAGATCTACCAAAGCCAACTACCACACAATATCCCAACTGCAACCAGAGTTCTTCTGCTTACACTTCAACTAATACAGATCAGCTCAATAACAACCCAAATTTTTGTAACTGTGCCTTACCTGTGCCAAATAAATGTGCTGAAATCTCAGAGAATTTTCAGCAAAGAAAGAGGGCAAACATACTGCTGCATGCCCTTAAATACCCCTAGGGCCTATTATCTCAGGCCCCTCCCCAGGCCCCTACCTCTGGCCAATGCCCCGTGCTCCTTCTGTAAGGCCCCTGCCCTTTGTGTGATGTCATCAGGCCCCTTCCCTTGCCCCCCCCCGATTCTCCTAGGTATTGTATTCCTGGTTGGGTCCCAGGACAAATTGTCCTGCCATTTATTGGCAAACCTCCTTTTCTGGACACCCAAGAAATCCTGGGTGCTTAGCTTAGTGAGGGGAGCCACTGTCAATACAAATAATGCCCTGTATGCTATCTTCCCCTTCCAGCTCAGCCAGCCCTCCCTCATCCTTCTCAATGCGTTTGCATGTGTTAAGCCCCTTCCCCTCCAGATGCCCCTTCTCCCTGCCACAGAAAACTGGTGACACCAGGATGCCTACTCCTAGTGCCATTAAAGAGTATGCCAACACTAGAGTGCCCACCCTGTGTTGGTCTGGTCCCTCTGTAAAAAATAAAGCTTTCTCTCACAGATCTCTCTTTTTTCCTTTCTTTTACTTTTTAAGTGCCCACCCTGGTACTGCTTAGTGACACCCCCTCCCCCTCTAGATCACCCCCCCAACAGGTGGTGACACTGGTATGCCCCCCAAACCACTAAAGACTATGCCAACACTGCAGAGCCAAATTCCCAGTGTCAGTCTTGTCCCCTGGCAAAAAACAAATCTGTTCCATACAGTTCTTTTTTTTTCACATCTGAAAAGAAAATAGTCCCTCATCAATCTCTGTCCCCCCACCTCAACCCCCCACTCAGCACCCACCACCCATACCCCACACACCTTCCCTCACCTAAAGCGGATCCTTTATCATAGATCCAGTCTCCAAGTCGAAAGACGTCCTCCTCCAGGAACCGCAACTGCAAAATGATAATACAAGGTAAGTGCAGTTAATCATTTTAATGCATTTTGAACTTTTTCTCATAACTTTGTAATTTTCAAATATTTTCCACCACATTTTTTAACATGCCCTTTTTGGGACCCCACTTTATGAATAAGGTAGGTGAAATGTTTGAAATCCAGGCCAAAAGGTGGTTTTGCAGTTGCTTCACTAAATCACCTTTTGGATGGGATCTGAACATTCCCCTTACTGCATTTATGAAGTGGGGTCATAAGAAGACTATGCTAAAAATGTGGTGAACAAATATGGTAAAATGACCATGTTACACTCACAAATTTGCTATTTTTCAATATTTTTTCACCAAACTTCAACGTGGTCTTTTTGGGACCCCACCTCATGAACAAGGTAGATGAAACTTTTCAAATCCAGGGTGAAGAGTGATTTTACAGTCGCTCCACAAAATCATCTTTCAGGTGGGAAATTAAAGTTTTTGTCTGTTGGGTTCATGAGATGGGGTCATAAGAAGGCTATGTTCATAATTTGTAGTCAAATATTAAAAAAAACAACAAAGTTACGAATGTACATTGAAATTTTTCCATGCTCGCTCATAAATTTGGTAAATTTTCAGTATTTTGACTCCAAATTTTCAACAAAGCAATTTTTTCACGCTACGGCATGAACATGATAGGTTTCGTTTTTTCAAATCCTGACCGAAATTTGTTTTTGCACTTGTGTCGAGAAATGATGTTTTGAATAGTATTCTACGAATGCCACGTGTCTTGCTTATAAGGGGAAAATCATGAAACAGCTACTGTATGCTGAAAATTTAGAGTCAAAATAAAAAAAAAAACTGATTAAGAAACGTTGTGAGTAGGGCTGGCTTTTGACCTAGCCGATAGGGCTTTGTGATCCTGTGTCTGTAAGCTGAATATTGGGTGAGCTCAGTGAGCCAGCTGGATGGGCTGAGGCTGGGGGGGATTGCATTGTCATGCAGCACCACCCCTAGCCTGGGAATAAAAGGTGCATTGTTGGCTGCATAGGCCTAAGTACCATACAGTGAAGAGAACTCTTCTCTTAGCATCGAGCCCTGCACCTCTGCACCCATAGCTGCCAGAGGGCCCTGTACTTCAGCTGACAGACTCTTGGCCCTGTGCATCTGTATCTGTAGCCACATGGAAGTGCAGTGGCCAGAGGACCCTGCACTTCTGCAAACTGACACACATACCCACAAATTCTTTGCATCTTTAACCACATGGAAGTGCAGGACCTGGAGGGTCCATGCTCCATACAGCTGATTTATCCTCTAATTGTATTCCAGCCTTATATTGTAAATGTTTTATATATATATACATATATATATATGTATGTATATGTATATATATATATATATATATATATATATACTCTGTATCATATTGTATACTACAGTACATTAGTAGCAACTATTGTACAACTGTGTATTCCACGTTGTTCTATTATGTTTACCCTCTGTTTGTATCTGTACCCCCTTCCCCAGGTCATACCTGGGAATGAGCTTCACTCATGGTATCTTTCCCGGTCATCAAATTTTAAATAAAAATAAATACATAAAAAAAAAATAAACCCCAAAATACCCTTTTAAAATATGCAGTCTTCAATTTTACTAACAGAAATCAATAAAGCTCACTGTTCTGTATCACTGGTAGCTTTTCTGACACAGCAACACATTGGGGATACCTCACCAACAAGCCTCTCAAGCCGGCCTGGTGGCACTGAGGGTTGAGGCATCTCACGCCACACTGGCAACCTGGGTTCGGGAACGAACTTGGGTCATCGGGGGTCAGTGGGGCAGGAAAGGATTGAGCATCTGAAGGACTACTCTCCTTTCCTGGGGGAGGGGGGGTTTCGCTTGCCAAAGTTCTAGCAGCTCCTGGTGGTGGCTGGGGGTTGCTGCATTTTGTGACATGCTAGTAAGGGGGAAGAATGCGACAGACATCTTATGCATGGGTGTGGGAGTGCACCTGTCATGTGCAGGGTGTCACTGCGCATCCATGCTGTAGGGGGCAGATGGATGGACATGCATCTGTGCTGTAGGGGACCTCAAAAACAAGGAAAAACCTAGTAGGCAATGGTGAGTTGAGTGGCAGATCACCACGCCCATTGCTGGATCCTGCGGTCTGTCTCCGGGTACCTCCCCATGCACGAGTCCTGGCCACCCACTTGATTCCAGAAAGGTCATTGGAAAGGAGTGGTGGTCCCACCCTGGGGGGTTTAGATCCAGGGGGTCAGTGGTCCAGGATGAGCATGGGGGAGTGCATACCCATCTGGAAGGGGCTCTGGGGATTTCAGGCGGGTGGGAACAGGTCTGTCGGGGGTCCCACTGGACAGAATCTGGGACACCAGGGAGAGGAGGGTAAAAAGAGTTGAAAAAAAAAGCCTCTCAAGACAACAGCAAGATGAAGAGCCAGAAGCTGACAGATCAGGCAAGGGCAAGTGGCCTATGCCACAAGATCAGTGGAGACTGGGAACCCCCACATGGAACCCTCTTTCAAGAAATAAAAGACTTGTACTGGACCACAGAAACTCATCACTAGATTCTCCACTATGGAAACAAACTGAATCTGATCATGGAAGAAGCAAATTCAACCACGAAACTACAAGCAAAGCAATGACAGCGGTGACTGGACTTACTGTACCACAGAAAACTTTTTTTTTAATTTATTGATTAACTATTTGGTTGTTAAATATAAAAAAATAGAAGTGCAACATCATTACATTCATCATTCAAAACCATATCAGCAGAGTGTGACTTTATATATGTACATAAATAAATTCATATTACAGTGGCATATTATTACAAAAGATTTTCACAGTACAGAGATTGTGAAGGTATTCAGCAGGCCTCCCAATATATCCCCTTGGGATTGCTTTTCTTGCAGTAGTGAAATAAATTCAAATGAAAAGTGGCTATTCATACATACATACTGTACCAAAAACAGTCATAAAAATGGGCAATATGTCCAGGCATTTTTAACTAATTCATCTTACAGCAAAAGTACTGTTCCTGATAAGTTTAAACAGGTCATTGTAGGGTTCAGGTCTGGATACCTACACCCCCCACAATTTTGTCGACTGTAATGTCTATACCCTAACAAGGGACAGATAAACGTCCAATAGGACTTTTCTAATAAAAATGATTCAGTCATGCGGGCCCATTTAATTTATATTGGAAACTATAGTTTGCGTATTGCAAAAAGTTATTTGCCTGAAAACTGTGATTCTTAATCTTTGCATCACACCATGGACCTCAGACACCAACCAATGAGAATGGCAGGCTGGCACCTTACCTCTATTGTAAATCCTCTGATAATCACTGCAGAAGGTGCCAGCCAGCCGCATCTTTAAAAAAAAACAATCCGACGTCAAAATCACGGAACTGCAACCACCATCTTGTTTCCCCGCTAAGCGGAGACCATAAAACAGCAGCTCCATACATCAGGGAAACAAAACAAAATAAAAACACTGCTTAATACTGAGTGGCTTATTAAACATTATACTAAGTACTGCTTTTTTTTTTAAAATAAAAAAGCAGTACTTGGTATAATCGCAATGAGCCACTCGGGGGATCTGGGTTATTGAGGGATTTATCATGGCTAGCTCGGATTTACCCGCTCAGCTGTGCCTTGTGGGCAAACCACTCCAGCTGTGGTAAATCCCCCGATAACCCACACCCCCCCTCATGGCTTATTGCTTAAGTATTCAACAGGAATATGACAAGTTTTCTCCAAAATATCCATATTTTCTGCATTAAACAATAGATCCAGTATAAATCTTGTTGATACATATAATGTTTCTATTATCTTACCTAGGAATTTATTTCTAATTCGAGTGTACCAAGGGTAGTGCAATACTACATGTAGTAAGTCCTCAACTTCCTGAAAACCACAGTCACAATTTGTGGATGAAACATCTTCCTTTCTGTATCCGTGATTTATAACATTGCTTGGAAATGCCTCAGATCTGAAGACAATAATAATGCCCCTGCATTTTGGATTGAGTGTTGTTTTTAGGTAGAATTTCAATTAATCTTTCTTGGTATTTTTTTCTAGCCACTTAGAGACTACTTTAGTAATTCGAACCAAATCCTCTTCTTCAGCTTTTTTGTTGAATTAGTTTGATAATAAATTTTGCGTAAGATTGATTTATCATTATTCCTTGTTCTATTAAAGTTTTAAGACAGATAATAGTGTACAAGTCAAACAGTTTGTAGATGTTACTTCAACAAATCTCTGGCAAATCTTTTTGAGTAAATATTTTTTTTTTCTGTTTAATGCAGTCTAACAGTATTGTTCCTGAAAACTGTGATAACATTTTTGTCAATAAATTAATGCATCTTATACTGTATATGCATGATGCTATTTATACCTATCTGTCCTAATTATGTCATAATCAAAGCATTAGATGTTCCCTTAGGTAACTTTAACATTCGCTTATATAAGGAATTTAATACAGAATCCATTGGATTCACATTTGTATTTATCCATACTGCCACAGCATATAGTCCTTGATTTAAAAGTTTGGCATTGATGGTGTTCAGCATCGGTATCACTGATAGGCCACCAAACATTCTATTGAATCTCTTTAGTACACCTGCTAAAATCCACATTTTACTGCTGGAATGTTTAGTATGTTTATTCCATTTCATATTACACTTAAACATGGAAATTCCTGAACATGTTGCAGAGGCTTGTTTGCTAGATAGAAGTTTTTATATATTTTTTACTGCCAAAAATCATCACTTTTGTTTTATTAGTGTTAGGTATAAGATTTAGTTTGAGATATAGAGGGCTCAATTTTCAAAGGATCAGGACTGGTGCAAGTGGCTTGCATCATGGAGAAATGGTGCAAGGGGCTTCTTGCACCACACCTTGAGCAAGTCTCGATTTTCAGATGTCCCTTGTAGCAACTGGGGGTCCACCTGCACCAGCTGGACTTGCACCATCCTTGCGGCAGACACACTGGTGCAGAAAATGGAGGGGGGCTTGCACCTGGGTAGCACTGCAGTATCCCCTTAACTGGGATTCTACAAAACCTGGCAATGGGTGCATGAGCCGTCAGAGTTAGACCAGCTAGAAGCTGATCTAATGGCCCGTGCACCACTTCAAGTGCCCTGCCATGGTGGAAGATGGTCAGTGGCCCCATTATGGCCACTGCCAGGGGACATCTGCTGTCCTCCTATACCCAGTCAAGTGTTGTCACAGTGGTGGGGCTATGTCTGGTTCATTCCAGGGCCCCCCACCACAAGTCACAGTTCTGCCCCCCCACCCACTGCCCATCATGGATGAAGCCCTGCCAGTGCCATGCCAGGGTCTGTCACCTCCCACGCCCCAAACCTTCCTGTTCTGCCTTCCATGGACCCTGGCAGCAGCTGGTGCCTCCCCATGGGTGCCAGTGCTGTCCAAAATGCCTGCAGTGAACAGCATTCCCCACCTGTGTGCCAGTTGTTCATCATACAGGACAACGTGTGGCAAACTTGGGAAGTTTGGTTCTGGGACCCCAATTTTTACAAAATCGGATGCAGGGTCCCTGGCGCACATGAGTTTGCCATAGTCGGGATGTCAGCACAAGGTGTGTCAATCTAATGGGGCTGTGAAAATCAAGCTCAGAGTGTCATGTTTTTGTAGGCTTCTTTGTAATCCTGGTCTGCTAGAGGAAATAATTGCCAAATCATTGGCATATGTTGGGATAGGCACATATTGCTTTAAGATCTTTGGTGGGTGGGATTCTAATTTGTTTAATTCAAGTAGAATTTCATTAATGTAAATATTAAACTGGGTTGGAGCAAGAAAACACCTTTGTTGCACTCCCATATTGGTTTAATTTTTTTTCAGTTAGATTCCCATATATGTTGTATTTAATTTTCATTCATGTATTAGTGTAAAGACATTTTATTCGAACTAATAAGTTTTGATCAATTCCAAGTTCCCTTAATTTAGTCCATAAATATGATAGTATAATAGAATCAAAGACTGCAGAAAAAATCCACAAAAGGTACAAAAAGCTTCTGTTTTTTTAATAGTGCAGTATTTTTCTATTGAGTGCAACAGTAAATACGTTTGTGTGGTGGTTCCTTGTTCTTTTCTAACACC
The DNA here is from genome assembly GCA_016271365.2 of Neoceratodus forsteri. Classification (NCBI taxonomy): domain Eukaryota; kingdom Metazoa; phylum Chordata; order Ceratodontiformes; family Ceratodontidae; genus Neoceratodus; species Neoceratodus forsteri. Next base: position 399,898,820 of record CM028136.1, on the reverse strand, counting down.
CACTTGCAAAGGTGAGAGAATTGTTTTTATTTTTCAGTTCAATTCAAAAGTCTATTTAATAGTATTTTTGCATATATTTTATCCATGTTATCTAATAGGCTTATTGGTCTATAATTTGTAGGGTTTCCTCTACCCCCTTTTTTGAAAATTGGCACTATGAAGCTACCTTTCCATGTATCTGGTGTACATCCACACGTAATGGCTTTGCAATAATTGGGGCACGTTTTTTCTCATAAGACAAGCTGGTTATAATTTGCGTTATAACCCATGGGTTATAACGTGCTAACTGCGATATGAGATTTTCAGCCCTCTTGTGCTCAATTACTTTCGCACAGCTCTCTTAAATTCTGTTATTCGGCATTTCCTCTGACTAAAGAAAAGCAGTCACAGAATAAAAAAATCGGCAAAACATCTAGTAGTCACCCTCACCTAGCATTTTCCAGCAGTTACATGGCATTTTCACTCTTGCTCTCGCTCGCTACTGTCTCCATATAAACAGAAGCTGTGAGCTCTGACCTTTGACTTAATTTAAATATCGCCGTGACAACGATGACCTGGACCTTATAGAAATGATTTTGAACATCACCTACAAACATCTTAAAGCTTCACTTTAATTATTGTACCACATGCTGTAATAAAGAAAAAAGCAAACACAAGACTTTTTGAAAAACAGTCTTTTTATTTGCCGAAATCTGGTTGGAGAAAAAATGTGCCCCAGCAATTACACATAACAATGCATGGGGGTGAGTGCATAAATGAGAAATTATGTACACCCTCAGTGTGGGATGCTCATATAAACCCCTCGGGCTTTGCCCTTGGGGTTTATGTAGCATCCCACACCTCGGGTGCACATAATTTCTCATTATGCACTCACCCCCATGCATTATTGTATATGTAATAACTGGCTTGTCTTTTTTTACCATAGAAGGAGCAGGTTATAAGTTTCTGTTATAACTCATGGGTTATAACGGCGAACACATGCCACCTGTTCCTTCTACTGCCTTGCGCTACACCTTCCTGCACAGTTGCGATGCCAAAGTCACTGCAGAAACAGCACTGACAGCTCTGGCGCACTTCTAAATGAACAGGAACTAAGCATTTTTTTTTTTTTTACATCCAAAAACATTCCACACTATAGTACCAAATCTCATAAAGGCATTTACCAATGTATCAGACAGGTTTCACCTAGAAAACCTAGAAACCACAAGGATCCCTAATGTCACGACACAAATTATAATATCTCTGAGGCAGTGCAGCAAAAGAATGCATACCTTATCAACCTAATTTACATAACCACGACTGAACAGACAAGGAGAAGAAAAGGAAAGTAACCCTCGACGGAATGAAGAAAATCAACAAAACTGGACTAAAAAATACACTTTTACTGCAATTTTCTGCAAAAGTACAGCAAAGTAAAATACAATTCCTTTAAAAAAAAGTTCAACTGTTAACTCGAGTTTTCACCTTCCATGTTCTCGTTTCACTTCCACAAGAACTGAACTCTGAACAACAAAAAAAGATGTTCTCTTCAAAAAAAAAAAGGTTTTGTTCTAAAACAATCGATTAAGTTAAATTTATTCTGCTTTATTCTGCCACAGTTTGAAGCACTGTACAATAAAAAAGTTTTGTTCCCAGCAAGCGTGTGTCACACAATATTTCTTTCTCTTTAGTGGTGAAAAAAGACAAGCTAGCAAATACATCTCACAATGCATGGGGGTGAGTGCATAACTGAGAAATGAATGCCCACCCTCAGTGTGGGATGCTTGAATAAACCCCTCTGACTTCACCCTCGAGGTTTATGTATCATCTCACACCTCAGGTGGGCATTAATTTCTCATTTTACACTCACCCCCCGTGCATTATTGTATATGTTATAGAAGTCCTTTAATAGATTGGACTGCTACTCTAGATCAAGTTTATAGAATTCAACAGGTATTTTGTCTGGACCTGGAGATTTAGGGTCAGATTCAGGATGGGGCTTAGAACCTGTGGTGCAAGCTGCTGTAAAATTAAGAAATTGTCTCATCTATGCCAAACATTGCTTAATTAGGCGCAGTTGCAGAAGATGCGTTTTGGTGCAGTTGTGCCAAAGATCAGGATTGATGCAGGACTTGACGCAAGGCCTGCGTTATCTTTCTCGAATCGAGCCCTTATTGTTCTAAAGCTGATTATTGCATCCTCCACGTCTTGTTTAGCAATCCAAAAGGATGGGTTTCTCTTTTTAATCAATTTCTTCTCCAGAAAGATACTGTGTGTAAAGAAATATACTCCCACAATAATCTGACCATTTTTTAGGTGAAACATTGGAATCTGTTTGGTTCTTGTATTGATTAGTTCCCATCGCAACCAATTTCCAGAATTGTTTGCTATCTTCATTTTCTATTGCAGTAAACATATTCTCCCATAGTTCTTTCTGGTGGGCCAGCGTTTGTGTTTTTACAGAAGATTTATACCGTTTCCAAAGTCTATTTCGTTTGTGAATATTTGCTTTGGTTGGTTGTTTGTTTTTTAGTTTATCGCGCATATTTTGCCAGTTTCTTTTTTTCTTCTTAACACATCCTGTTGAACCAATTCTCACACTATACCTTACTTTCCCCCCTCCCCTTTTTTAAAAGATTCTTTCAGTGGTTTATAGCAATTAAGTATATGTGAATACAGAACGTCTTGTTCAGTTTGTTCTTTCCACAGCTGAGTTACTTGTTGCCTATGTTCATTTGTTTAAGATTTTTTGTCTCCCCAGGGATTCTATCCCAGTAGATTTTTTTTATTATTTACTATCTAGTGATTCATATAGTCCATTTGGCATAGTCCTTGCTAACATCCTATACAGTAAGAGAGGGAAATGATTACTTTCTGCTTGTGTAATAATTTTTAAATCTTCATATCAGTAGTCATATGGGGATCCAATTATATAGTCAACAAATGAGGTACCCTTGTAATTTATACAGCTAAATTGTCCCTCTGAGTCTAATGGAAACCTTCCATTGTATATTATCAAATCCAAGGCTTCAAATAATATTTTCATTTGTTCAGTATTATCAGTGTTTTTCCACTCAAGTATTTCCCTAATCCTTATACCTAACATATCATGTCTACGTTGGATTTCTGTTTCAACCTGCAGACCACATTGCCCAATCTGATGTTAAAATCTCCCACAAATAGCAATCAATCAGTTAATCAATTTGATTTGTATACTGGAGGATATGTGAGCAAAAATGACCATTTTCACAAATGTCCAGTGTTGGAAATTACAAGTAAAAGAACTACAAAGTCCAAGAGAATACATAGTATATACATCCAGTTTGAGACATAACAGATAAATGATTACAAAGTCAGAAAGAATACATGATATATGCATCATATTTACAATGGAAAAGCACAAAAAACCAACAGGTAAATACTATATACATAATATTTACAGTGGTAATAACATACAAGAGGAAAACCAAAGGCAATAGGAACACAGTAGTGTTTATAGGTGAGGCAGGGCAGTTAGAAGCTTCCCCCAAAAGGTGGGTACATGTCATTTCGCTCCCGACTTATCGCTCCCTGACTTCTCGCTCCCAACATTGCACTCCCAGTCAAACTCACTCCTATGTCAATACGCTTCCCACCTGAATGGCTCCTGCAGTGTCAGCAGTCAAGATTCAATACACATTACTGTTTACTGTAGTGTGATGTGTATGTGTTATTCAGTGGAAGGGTTATGCTAGTATTGCTATTCAGTCATGGGGCAGAAAGGAACAATTCAGTTAATCAATTAACTTGCTTTTGGCCAACTACAAATTTTGATATTGTCAAGTTATAAATAATGTGACCTTAGCCCACTGCCACCGCACTTCTACTGTCTAGTAGCTTTGCAGGTTACAGTGTCTTGTTGTTTTGTCTTCTCCTCTCGCTTTAGGAAGAAACTGGTAGATGAACAGAATGACCTGTATACTTTCCATAAACATGGTCACCAGGATAAAGCAATATGATAGTGTGAGCATGCAGTTAAAAAAGTTAAGGTTTGCAATGCTAGAGTACATACTTTATCATATGATGACCCTACCATCACTTTGCGGTTTTCTCAGCACACCCACGCACCAGACCCCTGTGCAGTAGAAAAACACGATGCTGTCCAAAATGCTAAGGAGATGGCATGCTCCACTCAGGATACCACAGCTCAGGTCATGCTGCATGCCAAACAAGAGGTGTCACTGGCTGCACGGGGTAAAATCAGTGACAAAAATCTAAAACGAACAATTCAAAGGGTTCGAGTACATGGGGCTCCTCCTAACCCAAGAGACTTATGTCAGCTGCAAATACCAGACTGCTACACTATGTACCAACCAGACTCTGCCAGTGAGCCTGAAAGGTTTTTGCTCTTTGACAGTGGACGGGGCCAAATCGCATTTTAATGTTTGGATACAGGAAGAAGGGTTAGCAGTACAGTATGCACAGGACTCGGAATTCACACTTTAGTGCAAGTATTTACCAGCACTGGCTTTTTACCCACCAGATGAAGTAATCACATGCTTTGAGGAAATCACTGATGACAGTTTGAATATCTTCCCTGAAGAACTGAAACCAGTAATAGATTACTTCGAGGATGTGTGGGTTGGCCAGAGAAAAAGATGAGGAATTGGATGCAGACAACCACATTTTGCCATAGAGTTGTGGAATCACTCACGAAGTGTCTCTAATGGCAGAGCAAAGACTAATAATGTGGTTGAGGCTTTCCACCATGGGATACGGAGCATCCTTTGCATGGTACATCCCACGGTGTGGAAATTTATTGAAGGCCTCATGGGAGTACAAAGAAAATGAGACTCTGAGGTGGAGCAAATTATTGTGGGTGATCCACCGACAGCTTCACGGCATGTGAACCATGACAACATTGCCAGACTAGCCTGTATCCTGGAGAAGTGTTCAGATCACACTATGAAAGAATTCTTACGTGGGGTGGTGCACAGCTTCAAATATTCAAGCAACAGTTGTCAGTGTTTTTAAACTTTTGAAATAAACTAGCACAGAGTGAGGGAGGAAACTGGCATGGAGTGTAATGTCAGAGGACCGAATTGACACCGGAGTGAGCTGTCGGGAGCAAGAAGTTGGGGAGCAAATTGTCATGTTCCCCCAAAAGGCAGAAAGAGAGCAATCAGGTGAGGTGGGATAATTCATAGCTGAAGTGTTTCCCTGAAGAGACAAGCAGAAAGCAGATGAGGAAAAAAACAGGGAAGACGGGCCATATACAACAGGGAAGATGGGCCATATATAGAGCCTATGGTTATAATGCTAAAGGATGAGGGAAAGTGCAGGTATCACGGAAACATAAACTGCTGGATTTAGTGAGTGGGATGAGGATGGGGCTTATCAGGGCAGCGGCAAGTGGATGATATGAGAAGGTGCTCTTTGAGGGAGGTGTTGAAGGAGTAAAAGGATCCACAGGCCTGGATTTCAGGGGGGCAGTTTGTTGTACAGCTTTGTGCCTCTGTAGATGATAAGAGTTCTGGGCCTGCTTAGTCCTGTAAATAGGGGTGTTGAAGACAAGACTTTGAGGCACCTCTGGTTAACTGCCTGGGGGCTGCAAATGGGAATAGGGAGTTCACAATTGGGGGAGAATATTGAGGTATAGTTTGTGGAGGAAGGAGAGCATTTTTAGATTAAACCTCCCTTCTAGAGTGGGCCAGCCGAGGGAGGAGTATAGAGTGCAGTGGTGTGTTTTCTAGGGGAGATCAGTGATGAAAGGAGCTATGTTGTTGTATGTGGCCCTGAGTTTAGAGTAGAGGAGTGATGAGGTAGGAGGAAAGAAGACAACAGTTCCATATTTGTTAAGAGGCAGGAGAAGAGAGCTGGCAAGACGAAGTCTGGATGCCGGGATCAAGAACTTTCTAATCCTATATAAAAGACTGAGCCTGACATGGACCTTTTTAATGAGGTTACTAATGTGGAGACTGAAGGAGAGGTGAGGGTCAAGGTGGAGACCTATGTATTTGAATTCTGAGACTTGTTCGATGAGGTTTCCAGAGTTGTCAGAAAGTTTAAGGCCTTTCCTTGGGCCCAAGAAGATCATGAGCTTGGTCTTCTTGGAATTGAGGACCAGGTCATTGCCAGAGAACCAGGAATACAGCATCCTAAAATCAGACTGCAGATTTTGTAACATAGTGGCGGGGTTATTGTTCCCGCAGAACAGAGCCGCATCGTCGGTGTAGAGGACAAGTCGAGTGGAATGTCAGACAGATGGGAGATTGTTAATGAAGAGTGAGAAAAGAAGAGGGCTTAGAATCGATCCCTGGGGGACCCCATATTTAATCAGACATTCATCGGAGAAGTGTCCTTCAATTGAGGTCTTCTGGGATCTCCCAGAGAGGTAGCTACCGACCCATTTGATGGCATTATCTGATAGATGTAGGCCTTTTAGGGTGTTTAGGAGAACGGCGTGATCCACAAGGTCAAACACCTTGGTCAGGTCAGCAAAAACAGAACTGGCGTACTGGCCTTTGTTGTCGGCTTTGAGGATGTCACTGATGAACTTGACCGGGGCTGTTTCAGTGCTGTGCCCATATCTGAACCCATGCTGGGCACTAGAGAGTAGCTAACTGGATTCAAGGTAGCGGTGAACAGAGTATGCAAAACTTTCTCGATAATTTTTGAGAGAGGGGCGAGAAGGGAGATAGGACTTTGTTTCTTGACCTGGACTTGAATAAAGGCCTGATAATAGCAATTTTCCAAGTAGTAGGGAAATAGCCGGAGCAGAGGGAGAGGTTGAGTAGGTTGGTGAGGGGGACATCCAAGGCATTGATGGAGAGTTTCAGAATTTTATAGTCGATGCCGTTGGCACCTTTACTGGATTTGGGGTTGTTCCTTTGGATGAACTTAACAGCCTGCTTTGTTATACGGTTTTTGAACAGACAAAATGTCATGAGTTGTATTACTAAAAATGTCCTTATTATACGGTGGTGAATTTTTGGGCAGATTGTAAATATTAATCAGGATTAAAATATCCTTTATTGTTTTAACAGCAATGATCATATACTGTTGATTATTGTCATTGAAGCACAGATCATGAAGCACAGGAAAACTAGGAGCAGTTATAAAATACGTAAGAAACATTTTATTATCAGTAATAGCAAAATAAAAAATAAAAATTGTTCAGTATAACTATTTACAAAGGCAGTACAAACAGAGAAAACAAAGTCCTTCATCTGATGGTAACTCTAATTCCAAGTTTCAGACTCTCAGTCTCACTCTAGTAAAAGTATTGCTGCTTCTTTGCCTGGGAACTCATTAAGAGACCAGTACTTTGTAAGCTTTTTTCCTTGCAGGTGCAGCAAAATAGAACATGGTGACTCAAAACTGGCCTCTTGTTGACAGCTCTGCAAAAGAGTTTGTGCTGCATGTCAAGGTTAACCCCCTAAATTCCAAATAGCTTTTTGAAATAATTTCAAAAGTATAACTATACACAGTTTCTAACCAAGGGATCCCAGCTTCACACAAAGATTCACATATATTTTATAACTGCAGATCTGCAAGGGGGAAGAAAAGACAAAAACAGCAAGTGAAGAGAGAGAGAGATAGCAAGAGGTGGAGAATCACGAGACCGTCAGAGTGATAAGTTCCTAGTTCTCACATGAACATCGGGTTGCACAACCAGACAGACAAGAGACAGAAAAGGAGAGGATAGGATGGAACAGAACAGATCATTGCACTTATTTCCCTCTGCATAGCAAATGGGACAGAGCCTTATTCAACCCTCTCACAATTATCATTGATTACTGCCATAACTTTCATTTTCATTTTTTCATGTTTATTTTTTATACTTGTTAGCCAATGGGCATAAATATTTATTTTCATTAGCGATAAGTTTGAATAAAACAATATTAAACACCAGTACAATACAAATAACAGGTACAAAACAATTAATGAGAATCAGAATGTGTGCAGACACTTTTGGAGCATGTCCAGTCCTTAAGTAAAGCTTTAAAAAAGTAAATAGTTGTTGCATTCCTGATCTCAACAGGCAGAAAATTATAGTACGATGGGGCTCTGAAGAGAAGAGCTCTTTGGCTATGTCATTCTTTGAAACATGGAATGGAATACTGCCTAAAAGGGACTGATCTAGTATTACGAGCATTTACATTAGTTTTAAACAACCCCGAGGTTGAGGGAGTAAATGTACCTAAAAAGGTTTTTTTTTTTGCATTAGTAGTAAGTTCCAATTATATTTAGCTACTTTAACATAAGTAATTAGACCTCCACTTCCTCTGCCCATTTTTTCAGTTTTTGTGCAGGAATGTTTAAGAGTTTATAGCTATTTAGATTTATTGAATCCATTTGTTCTTTCTTATGCCAAGTTCCTTGAAAATTTATAATATCTGCTGTCATTAGAAATTTTGAGTATTCTGAAGCAATTAGTTTTGAGCCATGTTCACCAATATTCCAGAATAGAATACCAAGGAATTTGTTTATTCTTATTAAGGAATGTGAAGGTACTGTAAACCATTGCCCTTAACTGAGTTCAATCTGAAACCTCATCTTTTTGACCCAATGTCCAGGTTTCACATATTGAATCCGATAGTCACTTGTCAATGTCGGCCAATGTTTTAAACTTATTGCTGATCTGTACTGTATGTTGTACTCTGATTCAAGTTGACCCCTTTGCTTACTATCATTTCTCTGTATATAACTCTCCATTTTTTTTATGTAATTGATCAAAGTTAACAATCAGGATTCCCAAGTTATTAAGTTTATGCCCTGCCCTTAGTATGCTATCAGCTAACACTTTGTTTTGTAGGGTTAGATCAGTTTTATCTCCTGGGCCCGATTTTCAAAGAGCCTTGAGATCGCTGCAATTTGTGGTGATCTAGGGCTGCAGCGCATTCCGGGTGTGTCAGGGACCCTATGCCCAATTCAGGAAAAACAGGGGTCCCTGTGCCAAAATACCTGGAGTTGCCAAACCTGCAGGCTAGTGCCAAACAAGTAGTGCACCTGTGGGAAGTGCCACAGGGATATGTCTCCCCTCACCCAGTGCAACAGTAGAGGGGCTGAGATGGTTGTGGGGATACAACACACTTGGCAGGAGGGGTTCGAGGGTGTAAGGGGTTAAGGGGGTGCCATAGTGGGATTTGGGGAGGCTGTGGGCATTCAAAGCAGTGATGTGTCACCCAGTGGGGGTGGCAATTATACAGCAATAATGCCAATGAGATGATACCGCAGAGGGGTGTCCAGGGACACACAGTGCCAAGCCCCCATGTGGGAACAGCCCTGGCAGCAGTCCCAGGCTGGGACTGCTGCCAGGGCTGTGTCCACATGGGGCCATGACACTGTGTGCCCCTGGAGCCCCTGTACCATCTCATTGGCATAATTGCTATATAATTGGCATCCCCACTGGGTGCCACATCACTGCTTTGAATGCCCACATCCTCCCCAACTCCCACTATGGCACCCCATGCCCCTTCTGCTCTCAGACCCCTCCTTAAAGAGCACCCCCCAAGTCACCACAGTGCGTAGCACTGGCACAAGGGGCTAAGACCACCTCATAGCTGATTTATCTTGAGCCCCTTGCTGCAGCCACAGCAGGACTTCCTGAATACCAGAGGAGATGGCGCAACCCTGCCGTGGTGCGCGCCCCCTTGCAACCTGGTACACCCTGATGAACGTCGCAAGAGTGGCATACTGCCAGTTTGGTGCAGCGACTCCCAATTCTGGTGCAGCCACATTTCAGAATTGTGAATACCGTATCTTTTGATGCAAGGTGCTACTTGCATCATTCATATTTGATGCGGGCACCTTGCATCTTTCTTGGAGCTTTGAAAATCAGGCCCCCCGTGTCCAACTTTAAAAAAAATTATTTTGACTTTAACTATGTCCTCCCTATAAATGTCCAGCCCCAAGAAATTTCCAGTGAGATGGCAAATCATATGTTTTAACTTTGTTCTATTTTCATAGCCTATATGAGCTATGCCAAAAATTGATAGCACTGTATCTGGAATATTACATGCTTTTTTTCCATTTCATAGTGGAGTCTTCCTAAGAGTGGATATTTTGCCAACTCTGCATTCAGTTTTTAATTAGTCATAACTTCCAGGTTTCCCATTTCTGATTTTGCTTTCAATTGTACAGGATAATCCATTCTTAAGTTATATATATATATATATATATATATATATATTTAATTTTGTCACATTGCACCAGATATAGTGAGCCACTCTTGCATCAAAAGATTGTTGTTTGTTGTAATGTCAACACATCGTATTACTTCAAAACTATCAACCAATGCAATTTCCAACTCTAATAAATTCACAGATATCATATGAGAAAGGATTTTTTTTGTGTTATTTATTTTATGCTTCTCCCCATGGCACCCCTGTTGGCCACTCCTTCAGAGCACCATCACCCACCACACCTCCTCCTCAGCCCTGCACCACCATTCTCTCAACTGTGTCATTGCAGCCTTACCTTGGGTAACCCAACCTTTTCCTGTGTCGGGAGGGTTCCTCTCCTCCGAGGGGGAAGTGCCATCAGGCAAACTACGTATCCCGGGAAGCTGCCACAGGGTTGGTCTGGGCTTGTCTGGCGTTTCATACTGATGCGGGCCAGGTGCTCGTCATCCGGTTGGCAGGGAGCCCAATTTTTCATTTTCTTGTCCTGCCCCATGTTCTAGCCAGAAGGATGGCATCCTGAGGTGTAGACGTGCAGCAGGGCGTGTCAAGGCTTCATGCTCTCCAAACTCATACACCAATCCACCTACAGGAGCCCAGGCTCACCCCCCCCCCGGAGAGAAGCACCCAATAGTCACTTGTGAAACCCCTCCCTGCTGGTCTTCCACTCCTGGTACCTGGGCCCGGGGTGTGAACCTGGGTCACCAGCGGGCTGAGCAAATCCCTTGACTCAGCACCATGGAGCTGGCAGAAAGGATTTTAAGTACATCTGCATTCTCATACTCAGTTCTTTGAACCCTCATAGTATAATTATGTCTTCCACTTCTGCTAAACTATCCAGCGTCAAGTGTTTAATAATGGACTGTTCATATGCGGGTAGTGGAGGGGGGACCAGTACCTCCATCCTTGGGCTGGTATCATCCTCATGTTTTCCTTTCTGATAATTTTGAATTGTCCTTGGACCATCCTTCCCTAGTCTTTTCTCCAGGGGATTCCACCACTAAATTTATTGTGCAGAGTTTTGTGTTTTTTCTTTCTTTCTTTCTTTTTTATTTTATTTCCTTTTTTCACCCCTCTTTTGAAGTTGTTTCTTCTGGTATTTCTATAGTTGTAAAACTCATCTTTGGAATTCATTGTCATTAACAGCTGGAGCTGTTTCATCAAGAAATATGGAGAATGAAGATTCTTTTTGTAATTTATTTCATCTCTGAAACTCTAAAACTTCCTCCAGACATGCTCCATTAATTACAACATCTTCTCTTAGGGGTACAATTTCCTCTTAAATATTACTAGCTGTTCTAATATGGCTACACTTGTCACATGTGGGTCTTTTAAAACCTCTACCAAATTTTCAGATAAGAAGGGGGGATAAGTGCTCTCTCTCTCCATTTTATTTTAATAAAGACTTGTTTCCTCAGCAATTTCTTTTAATCCCATAATTGTCTGATGTAGCTCCTGCATTATTTCTGAGATCTCAGATTTAATTTGCTGAGAATGTCTCCTGGTTGAGCCCCAGTTCTCTAGCAACTTACTGTTATGCAGTATTGGAATTGGGAGGTTCTGATAGCTTTCCTGAAAAGACTCTTGATCACTTTCAGTAGAAATCTTTTGCTTTGCCCGTTCCTTTTTAGGGCTCTTCAAGCTTAGTTTAATACAATTGCCTTCTCATTGTTTTTCAAAATTTATCAATGGAGATCTTTCTAGGGAGCCATTATTATTAGGATTCAGATGCAAATTGCTTTATAATTGTACAGGGTTCAAGTGTTAGGTGTTTGAAATGAATTTTATATTTTTTGTGATTTTGTATCATTTATAGGGGTGGAAGTTAATATGCTAGCTTCTTGGTCCACCTCTGCATTCTTCTTTTTATTCCATTTTAAGTGGTCATTGTACAGAAAATGATTCTCCTCATCCTCCTCTTTAACCAGACTGGGTACACTCTTCTGCTCCTTCTGTTGTTTCACCCTTGACTGTCCCCCCCCCCCCTGCACTCACCACTGCATCCTCTACCAATCTCTTTCCCTCCCCTCCTTAGAGGACAGACAACAAATCCACTGTGCCAATTTTGTGGCTAAGTTCTGGTTCCAGTCTCTGCCCTCCTACCTCTCCTCCTCCTCCTTCGACACCATTCCTGCTACCTTTTTACTCGCTCAGGAACTCTAACTTTCTCACCTTATCTGTTCCTCATCGGACCTCATCAACAGGTCAAGCTGCCTTTTCCTTTAGGCTCCCAAAAGCTTTGGAACTCCCTCCCTTGCCCCATTCATTTTGTTTCCTTCCCCCTTATCTGTAATTCCATTCTTAAAAAACATTTCTGCTCCCCTTGCACTTGCTTCTAACTCCCACTGCCCCTTTTTCCCCCTTGCTGTTCTCTGGCACTCCTTTTTCCTAGTTTTTCCTGCTCCCCCTTCCTAATTTGGTTACCGTAATGTGCCTTCCTGCAGTAGCCCAGTAGTTAACAGCTTAACTTCAGTTCAATTCGTTCAGTATTTTAATGTTTTATTCACAAGTATATTATTTAACTCAGGTTTATGTGTTACTTATGCTCTGTATTGTTTTATTTACTATTGTCCCTCAATGCTTGCTTACATTTCTTCAAATTATAGTAATTTATTATTTATTAATGCTGTAGCTAAGTGTTTTGCCTATTGCTATCCCATCTAGTCCCCTCCCCCAGGACGCATCTGGTAACAAGGATCCATGACAGGTCATCAACAAAATATTTGTCGAATGACCTGACAGCGAAACCAGCAGGTCAAATGCATTTTGCAGTAGGCTTCCAGTTTTCAAAAGACACAAGTGTTTTCTTCAGGAGGCTTTGCCCCTTTCAACCCCCCCCACTTAGTATTCTCAACTCCGAGTTGGAGCTGATTCAGGGGGTGGTGCAGGACCCCTGACAGACAGTGCCGGGTTCCAGCGGATTCCCTACAGTGACGTAGTGCTGTTGTCACTGTAGGGGACTTTGCTATCGAAATGTCGATGTCAGGGGTGTATACCTGGAAATAAGTACTTGCTGTTCAGTATGTTCTTCCTAGTAAAACTTCTATAAATAAGTAAAAAGCTGGCCAGATCAATCCCTTTAGAGATTTTAGATTTGTTTTTCTCATTTCTTTTTTTATTTCCAGAATTTTGTAGAGGCTTTTCTTTTATGACTTTGATTTAACTCTTTTTATATATTTTTTTACCACATAGCTGTACATCACTGCTCACTGCACCAACTTCTTGAGCAAATTCTGGTTCATCTCTCTCTCCCCTTCTACATCTCTAATTCTGGTTCATCTCTCTCCAAACCCCCTCTACACTCCCATTCCCTTAGACGTTCCAGTGACCAAACTCTTTTAGTGCCTCTGGTCTCCATGACCATAGGCCAAGTGGCCTTTAGCTATCGATTCCCTACAATTTGGAACTCCCTCCTTCTTGTCATCCATCTTGCCCCCTCCTATTAGGTCCTCTCAATCCACCTCAGAGGGAGGGCATGGCTAACACTACAAGATGGTGGTCATGGCTTAGCTTAGCTCCCTGGGCATGATCTTGTAAAAATGCCTAAACTAAGGTATAAACTGGAGAAGTGCACACCAACGGATATTTTTGCAACCAATGTTACAGGGATATCAAATATGCCAAAAAATAAACAGAAGAAGCTCAACTTTGAAATTAAGGAACCATCTAAAGAACAGTGCACCAGGCCAGAGACCTGCACTCGTGTTCAGGACCAAGCATCCACGGAAGGAAAGATCTCTGGTGGGGGTACCAACAACACTGGCAAATATGCAGGCTGAAATGAATGCAGGCTTCATAAATATCACATCCCAGGTTGCCCACCTTCAGTCTGTAGTGACAGGTCTCTCCAAGACCTCAGCCAACCATACTACCCATATTGGAGAACTAGAACAGAGAGTAAGCAAGCTGGAGGATATAGTGGTCTCCTTCTCTAAAGATTGGAACATGATGAAGGAGATGGTGGAGGACTTACAAAATTGGGTTGATGAGCAGGAAAATAGGTCTCGATGCTTGAACCTCTGTATTGTGGGGCTCCTGGAAAGCATTGAAGGGAAGGGCCCAGCAAAATAAATACACAAGTGGATATTGCAGCACCTGAAGCTGCCCCCTGAAGCCGCTGCATTTGAAATCAAGAGGGCTTATCTGGTGGCCCCACCACCAAAACTGGAAGATCACCCTCATCACTGCCTCATAAAATATCTGTGTTACATAGATAAAGAGTTAGTTCTGAGAGCAACTAAAATGCATGGGCCTGTTTCAGTGGAGAATGGCCACATGTCAGTGTACCAGGATTACAGCCAGGATCTGCAATTGCGGTGTCAGAGCTTCAACAAGGTGAAATCCCAACTGTACACTCTTGGATAGAATTTTGCATTCATGTATCTGGCCAAACTCCGCGTTGACTACCCAGGGAAATCGGCTAAGTACTTTGTCAGTTACCTGGAGGTTGAGAAATGGGTGGAGGAAGAGGAGACTGCGATGGAGGGGAGCTCCTTGAACCAATCCACCAACTTGACATCCAGATGAGTATTTTTATTTATTTATTTATTGTTCGACATAAATTGTCAGTACATACACATAATTAAAAAGCATATCATTGCAAGTAGAGTAAAATATGTAAACATTTTAAAAACAAAAAGTGAGGCAGAAAACATGTACATAATTTAAGTTATTATACAGTACATTATCACAGTAAGATAAGAATTTTTTGTAATTTCAGTATCAAAATACTGTAAATAAGGAAAATACACTAAACCATGACACCACTGGTTTCCTTAGTCCAAGTCCTAGTAAAAAGTTGGATAGTTAACCAATACAATGGCATTATAACTATGCCCTAATAATAACTTCATAGATGGATACACTGGACATGAAAGATGTATCAAACTAAGGCCTTAATAGACTCCTGAATACTTATCCAAGTATAAAGGAGTGCAAACAGAGTAAATGGCCTGGGTTCAAGTCTGGTTACTTACACCCCCAACTTAAACCGTAATCACAAATCTCAAAAATATGAGAAAAAAGATCCTACTATGGGATCATTTAGGAACCCTTAGTTACAGTCTTTTTGTTGAACAATTTTTAGTCTTACTCTTTTTGCAGCAGGGAAAAATTCAGCTAAGTTTGTAAGAATTTGTAAATTTTCTGAATTTAATAGAAGATCAAGAAAATAGCGTTAAGGGATAAAGTATGTAGATAAGTATTTAGTCAAATAATTCTTATTTTTTCATACCATTGGCATCTCATTACTATGTGATGTAAATCTTCAGGTTCTTTTAAATAACGTAAACAATTAGTAGAAATGGGTAATTGATGTGTGTATCTAGCAGTTATAACACTATTTGAAACTAACTCAGATTTATAAAGTGTCAGCATTTGTCTATGAATTGGATTAGTTATCAATAATAAATTCTCTTTTAAAGAATGTTCCTGTATATTATTAACCAGACGAGTATCTGCCTCTATTTCTTATAACAGTTCTGTGCCCTACTGTGTCCCTAATGGGGTTTCTCTATTTACCAGGTCTTCATGTACCTTAACTATTCAGGCCACAATGGTACTCTGCTCCACCTCATGGTGTGGGGGGGGGGGGCACAAAAATGTTTGTGTTGCTGTGTTTCCTGAAGCTCCACAGTTCAGTTTCTAGGCCCTGTTTTCTGGCCTACAAGGAGCTCAGGGGGATGATGTTAGCTGGTTTGCTTTTGTTGTTAAATGGCATCTTCCAGTACATCCAGCTACTGGATAGATCCTGGAGGAGTGAGGCTGGATTTGCTTAGACATTCCTCACCAGGAATAAGTCCCCAGTTTTTACCAGCGCTAGTAAATGGATGGGACGCACCCTCTTGGACTCATAGGGGGTCCTGTTATGATGTTTGCTCTGGATGTCGCCTAACAACTCCTTTCTCTGCTACTCTAAGGCCCGACCATGTCTTGGGACATGGGTTACAATGGGCCTTGAAAAAATCCAAAGACGCACATAGGTTTTAGTGCAGTAGCAGGTGATTCCCTATGCAGATGTCAGGCACTTGAATAAGAACTAAACATTACTGTGATGTGTATTTTTACTTTGCTGCATAATGTTTTGCTTAAGTTAGAGTCCATCCGTCCTGTTAGGCTGTATGCAAGGGTGATGGGGGGGCACTAATAGAATTCAAGGGGCACTCTGTGGCTGCTTTCCACAGCTGGGGGGGCTCCCTGATAGCATGGGGGATCCTTGATTGCACCCTGCTAGGGAGGTGGAGGGGAATGAAGTGTACCTTGTACCAGTTCTTCTGCTGTCAGATCCCACGCCAAGTTCCTTTCCCCATTCCTTCATTGACTACAGTGATCCTCGTTTAGCAGCCATGTTCTTGTTTAAAATAGGCCTTAGGCTTGGGTTAACTTATTTATTTATTTTATTTTATTTTATTTGAGTTCACTGAGACAATATAGTCCCTTTTTCAGGGGTGACCCGGGTATGGAATACATACAGTAAGAGTGCAAAATTAACAGAGTGGTAATACATTGGACATACAGTAATGGTGCAACTTAACAGAGTGGTAAAACATTTGACATATTGAATAACAATATGACAAAGCCATAATAAAATACTTAAGCAGGGTTCATCGGGTAAGAGATGAGTAAAAACAGGGTTAGGTATTGGCACAGGATAATAGCTTCAATGAAGTATAAAGTAGTGAAGTGCACAACAGGGGTAGATTAGGAAGGAAGAGAGGGGATAGGGAGGACATATTCAGGTGAAGCAGGGACAGGGTGAAGAGGGGGGTAATGAGGCAGATAGCATAGATTGGAACAAATTAAGAAAGGAGCAAGACAAGATTGTCAGAGAAAGAGAGTTCCAATCAGAGAGAGCAGCAAATGAGAAGAATCTCCTGGTGGTGGTCAAACGTAGTTTTGGTAAGACAAGAAGGGGAAGTGAGGCAGAGTGAAGGGTGTGTGGAGCATGCTGGAGGCACATGAGTTCATCAAGGCAAGGGGGTTTAAAGTCATGGACGAGCTTGAATATGAGGCTCAAGGAGGAGTATCTTAATTTATCAATGTAAGTAAGCCAACCTAGCGTGGAGAGGACATCACAGTGGTGCCAGCGGGCATTTACCCCCAGGGCAAACCTTCCAATCCTGTGGTATGCCTGAGAGAGAAAGGACATGGAGGCAGAGTTGGTAGAGAGTAGCAGGGGAGCAAAGTAGGTTAAGAGAGGTATAAGGGAGGAGGAGGCAATTTTCTGGCAGGAGGTAGACGTGAGAAGTGGATGAATACGGTAGAGGAGACCTATTTATTTATTTATTTTTTGTTGACCGGGTAAGTGCACTAGACAAATCCTGTCTATTTTAAGGCACGACCCGGGGGAGGGGGATACAGATGAATGTCAGCTGACCTTGAACCAGATTATGCTGTTGGCGGTATTTTTTTTAGTGAATGAGGGAAATTTGACCAGGACACCGGGGAAATTCCCCTACTCTTTTCGATAAGTGCCATGGGATCTTTAACATCCACCTGAACTACCACCAATCCAGGCAGATGGGACCTCGGTTTAACATCTCATCTGAAAGACGGCACCTCAGAAGTGCAGCACCCTTCTCATGCTGCACTACAGTGTCAGTACTGGGATATTAACCCAAGTGCCAGATGTGGGAACTGAACCCACAGCCCTCTGATCTCCCGGCCTCAGAGGTGAGTGTGCTACCTACTGAGCCACTGACACTGATGGTGAAACCTAGTTTCTTATTAAGAGATTTGGCAATGATTGAGGCATGGGAGCTGAAGGAGAGCATGGGGTCCAGAGTGAATCCTAGATATTTAAATGAGTGAACTACCTCCAAGATCTCACCTTTAAGGGTTGAGATTTGAAGGGGTAGGGGATTAAGATTAGGAATAGGACGATGTGAGAAGAGCATACACTTAGTTTTATTAGCATTAAGGACAAGATGATTGCGCAGGAACCAGCTTTCTAGGGAAGCAAAGTCAGAGGCAAGGTCACGGTTAATGATGTCAGTGTGACGGGAGAAACGGTATAGTATTGCATCATCTGCATAAAGATGTACAGAGGCACCACCACAAAACTGGGGAAGTTCGTTAATGAAGAGTGAGAATAGTATGGGGCCCAGGATGGAACCTAGTAGTACCCCATGGGTAACTGGGCGGTGGTCGGAGAGGAAGCCATCCCACTTCACTGTCTGGGATCGTCCAGTCAGGTAACTTTTGACCCAGTGGAGGGCACTGTTGTCCGTTCCGATAAAAAGAAGCTGGTGGAGAAGGAGATCATGATTCACTAGATCAAATGCCTTAGTGAGATCTACAAAAATGGCGCCTGTAGCGAGGCCTTTGTCCAAGGCATGAAATATGTCGGATGTAACCTTTAACAGGGCGGTAAGAGTATTATGTTTCCTTCTAAAGCCATGCTTTTAAGGGGAAAGAATGTTATGGAAGTTAAGGTAGTCCTGGAGGTGGTTATAGACTATGCGTTCTTGGACTTTAGCCAGGGGACATACTAACATACTAAAATGCCAGCAGAATAGGCCTAACGGTCTTTCGTGTCTGCTCGTTCGGTCAGGCTCTGCCCTGGGAGCTGACCTTGCTGCCCCCCTCGCCTTCTCTGGCTTCTCCCTTCCCAGTTCTGGATATTCTCACTGCACTGGATTTTGCTTCCAGAACCCTTCCCTTGTACCTGTCCCACCCCCTCTTGAACCCCTCCACCATCTCTGCCTCCACCAGCCCCCTGGGCAGCGCATTCCATGGCTCCACCACCCTCTCAGTGAAGTATCACCTCCTCCTTTCTTGCCTGAATCTTCCCCCCTCCAGCTTCCACCCATGCCCTCTAGTTGCCCCCTCCTCCTTCCTTCGAAGAACCCTGACTGCTCCTTCCCTATTCCCCCTTCATGTACCTGAAGACCTCTATCATGTCCCCCCGGTCCCTTCTCTCTTCCAATGTATACGTATTTAGCTCTTCGAGCCTCTCCCCATAGGTCCTGTCCCCCAAGCTACAAATCATTTTAGTTGCCCTCCTCTGGACCCTCTCCAGGAGTTTAATGTCCCTCTTTAAGTGTGGATTCCAAAACTGCACGCAGTACTCGAGGTGTGGCCTCACCAAGCAGTTATACAGTGGGAGTATCACTTCCCTCCTTCTGGATGTGATCCCCCTAGCGATGCATCCCAGCATCCTGTTTGCCTTGGCTGCTGCCCTCCTACAAGTCTCCAAGTTGTTCATCTTGACATCCACTACCACCCCCCGGTCCCTCTCAGCCATCAAGACTTGTAGCATTCCCCCCCTTAGGGTGTACACTTGGCCCAGGTTTCTGGCCCCCAGGTGCAGTACCTTGCATTTCCCTGCACTGAACCTTAGCTTCCACTTTCTAGACCATCTTCCAGAGCCTCCATGTCCCCTGTGGGCCACCTCCCCTCCTCCCATCCACCACCACCCCCATTTTGAGTCATCCATAACATACTCATCTCACTCTTGATACTTGTCCTTATGTCAGACATAAGATAGAGAAAGGACGGTAGTTGTCCGCAATGGAGTTGGATTCTCCCTTATACACTGGGACAACTACCACCACCTTCCATTTATCAGGAACAGAGTTAGAGAGGAAGGACCGGTTAAAGAGGTCACAAATGGGGTGGGCGATGTCTGGGACACCCAATTTGAGAAACTTTGGGTTTAGTGTGTCATGTTCTGGAGAGCTATCTGGGTTCAAGCTGGAGAGATGCTGTTGCACCTCTTTGAGTGTGGCTAATTTCAGATGGAATTCCGGACAGTCCCCTAAGGTAGTTGGGAGAGCAGGAGTATGTGAGGTGGAGTTATGAAAGAGAGAGGTGTACTTTTGAAGGTCGGTAAAGAAGTTATTAAAACCAGCAACAAAGGACACAGAGTCAACAAGGGTAGAGCCATTGATGGTGACATTGCTAGGAATTACCATGGTTTTACCTTTTATTAGCGAATTCATTTGCCTCCAGATTTGGGATTACTAAGGTGTTCTACGTGAAGAAATTTGAAATGAAGGCGCCGAGCTTTTTGGAGTGCATTTTTGCAACTGTTGCAGAGTTGTCTGTAGGACTGCCAGTTAGGGACAGTTCCACTATTTTTTGGCTTTGTCACGAAGGGACATTTGCTTTCTGATCTCCTTTGTAATCCATGGGGCCTTGACATCCTTGGACCTGCATTTTTTCAAGGGTGCATGTTGGTTTATTAACTGTGTGAAGGTATCAGTTAGGTAGTCAAGGGCCTGATTTATATCAGGGAGAGTGCTGATGGGGCGCCAGTCAGAATTATTAAGAGAGGAGATAAAGCTGTCAGTGTCAAACCTGGATATGTCCCGAATAAGTGAGATTTTAAGGAGGTGGGTTGGGATGGTTGTTTCTCCAAACACAAAAGGTGGGAGAATGATCACTTATACAGTCAGGAAGTATGCCTGCTGATTTGATCTTCTGTGGCAATTGGTGACCATCCAATCAAGTAGGGTGTGTTTCCCAGATTTGGGGTTAATGCGCGTAGGATCTTGGAAGAGTTGGGTAAGATTTGAGTCGGCAAGTGATGCATGCATTTTTTCTGCATCAGGGTGCAACCAATCGATGTTAAAGTCTCCACAAATTATTAGATCACGGTGTGGTAAACAGGCAAGGGAGGCTAGGAAAGATGGCAGACTGGTAGAGGCATGGCAAGGAGGTAAGTAAACACATCCAATGATGAGTTTCTTAACATTTCCTAGTGTAACGGAGATGAAGAGAGACTCAGCAGGAGAGGGGGCCGGGTCCGAGATGTGGAGTTCAGCTACGTCCAGGTCAGCCCTGAAGTAGATTAAGATGCCACACCCCTTCTTCCTAGTCTGTTATTTCTAAGGATGCTATAACTGGATATAGAGACCTCATGTTGTTTTATGGCAGGTTTTAGCCAGGATTCTGGGATGCACAGGATGTCAGGAGACTTTTGGATAGTCCAGGCTTGAAGCTCAGCCATTTTAGGGCGCAAGCTGTGAATATTCATGTGGGTAATTTTTAAGCCTTTAATCATGGGCATGGATGAAGAAGTGTGGGAGAGGGTGGTGTGATAGGCAGGGCCAGGGTTGAATTCTATATCTATAACTTGCATAATCTGACCTCTGGAAGTGTGCCCAAAGACAATAAGAGATCAGGCCTTTGTAGCTTTCCAACTGCCACTAGTTTGTAAGAGAGCACTGACTGGGCTATATTGTGCTCAGTCATGGGGGGGTGTTTTTTGGAGAGTTAAAGGTTATTATGTTGTGTTCAGCATGCTGATATTGTTGGTTAATCAGCAAGCTCTGGGAAGTCCCGGAGAGGGTATTTGTGGGGAAGGTGGTGGTAAGTGTTGGGGGAAATAACATATGTAAGTAGGGATCAGAAAGTATGCACAGTGAATGCAATATACTTAAAAGTTCAATCAATGTATGACTGGAACTGAGCTGGCCCGGTGGTGCTGAGGGCTGAGGCACTGGACACCTTACCTCACGCTATGCTGGTGGCCTGTGTTTGGGAATGAGCATGGGCCGCTGGGGGTCGGCTGGGAAGGAGAAGGATCGAACACCCATCTGGCTGCCCTCCTCCAGGAGGGGAGGGTTGCAGACCTTGCTGCTATACCGCCACCTGGGTTACCACAGGTGGTGGTGCAGATGAGGGAGCAGTTTGGGAGGGGTAGATGTCGGATGAGGGCCTGAGTGATGACACATCTCTGCATTCCTTTGTCTCATTGGCCCTTCTCACGTTCTGACATCTGAGGGGGTGGGGACCAGAAAAGTGGAAAACCCCCATGGTGGCACCTGTAGAAGGGTCCCTGTGCTGGCTGGAGGGTTTGAGATGGCTGCGGCTCCTGATGCACGCTCTCCCCTGAAGGATGGAGGGGAAGAGGGGACTCCTCCACCCCACCAGGGGATAAACCAGAGGCTCAAGAAATATTGGAGAGCAGAGGCACTCATTAGGAAGCTGGTGCCACTCAGCCCCCTCTGGTGCTTGCTGTGGGGTGCATTAGGGACCCTGAAGAAAGGGGTCACCGTGGAATGTAGGAGGATAAAGAATAAATACAAAAAAAGTGTGGCTGGAGCCAGGCTTCAGCTGTTGTTGTGCCTTATTTTCAAGGGGACAATGACTGATGCAGTTAGACTGGCTTCTTGGAATGTTAATGGCCTTAAACCAAGTATTTAAACACAGGTGAGTAGCTGCACAGGTAAAGAAAAATAAAGTCCAGGTTGTACTTATGCAGGAAGCCCATATGTCCAATGCAGAGGCTGTGAAAATGGCCAGGAGTATGGGTGGGGAGTGGATTACCTCCTTTTTTTTTCACCAAGGCCTGGAGGGTGGACATCTGGTTCCCTCAAGGAAACTGGGTCAGGGTTGACCACACTTTGGTGGACTCTAGGGGGAGTTATACCCTAGCCAATATCACTCTCGAGGGGGTTGGTGCCCTATATGTAGGCTCAGTGTATGTACCAAATGTTGAAGATCCAGGTTTCTTTCAACGCTTGTCTGTTTACATGGCCTCCCTCCCGGGCCCATGGGTGTTGGGAGGGGACTATAATTGCATTAGAAATAGTATCACTGATAGGTCCATCCCGACCCCCATTTCTACCACCAAGAATGCTAAGGCATTGGGAGAATTGGAAGACGTCTTTCAGCTAGTTGATGTTTGGAGACACCAGCACCCGACCAGTTGTGAGTAGTTTCCTTTCTCATGCATATCATTCTTATGCAAGGCTGGATTGGGTGCTGGTTAGCCCCTCCATTCTCCCCAATATAAACTCTATGAACTACTCCCCAATATGAATATTTGATCATGCCTCCCATACAGTGGCCATGTCAGCCCTGGGCTCCACATCTAGGTGTCAACCACGGTGCCTGGACACTCTTTTGTTGAAAGATGCATCTTTTGTTGAGATCATGTTCACATGGATCAAGGAATTCCTGCAATATAATCAAAGAGGGGATACCACTCATGGTGATCCTTCGGAGTCCCTTAAGGCCTATATTAGGGGCCAGGTGATCTCTTATTTGGCCCACAAAAAAAAGATTTCTGAACAGAAGATTGAACAACTTAAAGACAAGATTTCAGCCTGCAAGGCTGCTCACATGGAAAGGCCCAGTTCTGCACTGTATGGAGTGATCCAGAAGCTGAAATAGTGTTAATTTACTGAGTAGTTCACAAATTGAATGCTCCATTTTACTTTCACAAGCTGTAGCATACTTTGATGGTGACGGGGGGGGGGCAGAGATACCTGGCCTGGCAATTGTGTAGGCAAGAAGGGGAGAAGACAATTGCTCAGCTTCACACCAGTGAGGGGCAAGTAAACCTCTGTTATGGCCCGGATAGGGTCCGAGTTTGCAGCCTTTTATAAATCCCTGTATATTTCTGAGGTGTTCCTGTCTGCCCAGCAAATGGATGCCTTTTTTGGAAAGGCATCCATTTCCTTTCTGACATCAGTGGAGGCAGGGGGCCTGAAAGCTCCATTGACTGTTGAGGAGCTGCAAAAAGTCATTAAAGTGTTAAGGGGTGGAAGTTTCCTGGGCCTGATGGCTTACCCATGGATTTTTCTAAATATTTGCTCCTGCACTGTTGGACCCACTTCACAATAGGTTTACGAAGGGTTTGGAAAAAGGAATGTCGCCCCCATCCACATGGTCTGCTACAATTACTGTACTACCAAAACAGGGTAAGGACCCTAATAAGTGTGCGTCCCATCTCCCAATCTCAATACTGACGGCGGATTACAAGATCTTTGCCAGGGTCGTTGCATCTTGTCTCGAACCTCTGCTCCTCTCATTGGTTCATCCAGATCAGGTCAGATTTGTGCTGGGGCAACAGGGAAAGCACAACATACAAAAGACCTTTAATGTTAGCCATGCATGGGGGAGACCATCCACAAAACATGGTGTCACCATCCTGGCCCTTGATGCCAAAAAGGCATTTGACCATGTGGAATGGGGGTATATGGTTGAATCCCTGGGATGCATGAGGTTGGGTACACAGATTCTGAGCTGTATCAAAGCAATGTACCCCTCCCCAATGGCACAAACTGTAGTAAATGGGGAGCTGACACCCCCTTCTTGTTTTGAAGGGGAATCCATCAGGGTTGCCCACTGTTTCCTCTTTTGTATATCCTATCATTGCAACCATTGACTGCAGCCATCAAGAATCATAAGGCCATTAGGCGATTTTGAGGGGGAGTGACTGAGAATTAAAGTTGCCCTGTATGTAGACGACCTGCTACAATACCTTGGAAACCTGGCCCAAGAGCTACCTTTTGTTCATGCCCTGCTTCAGGAACATGGCTCACTGTCTGGACACAGGGTTAACTGGACTAAGAGCAAGCTCCTCCCCATTGGAAGAGCAGACAGACTGGAACGGATTGTGAACCTGAGTGGCCTGGTGAAGGTTGATCAACTCAAATACTTGGGAATCTACATTTTGGCCAAGCTGGGATCCCAGTATGCCCTAAATTATAGACCACTGACTCTTCAACTGGCTGAGGACTGTGAGAGGTGGCAGACTCTACCCCTGTCATTACTAGGAAGGGTGGACACTGTAAAGATGATAGTTATTCCAAGGTGTCTATACTTGTACCAATACTTGCCTATCTCAATCCCCCCTGGTGCACTTTAGGAACATAAATTCTATATTGCACAAATTCCTGTGGAGGGGAAAATCTGTCTGTAAAAAACAGAGTATTCTTCAGCTCTCAGCACAGAAGGGAGGGGAGGGGGTTGGCCTCTCTGGATTCCAACACTATTACCGAGTGGCCCAGCTTGCATTCCTCCCAGTGGGTAATGGGGAGTACTCTCCTGGCTGACAATGGAGGAGGAATTTGGGGGCCCCCTCTGCACAGGACTTCTGTCTGCTGCCCGTGGTCTCAGGACATACCAGAGGTGTCAAACTCTTTTCCTGAGGGACACTCTGAGGGCCTAGATGGCTGCATACAAGCATATTGGGCACCCTCCTGCACACTCTCCATACACTGACCTCATCACAGCAATGAGGAAATGGATGCTCTGCACAGCCCAATTGCATAAGCATCTGTTAAAATGGCACCACCTGGGATTACACTCTGTGCACCAGCTGTATGCAGGGGATGGGCTCAAAGACCATGCCAATTTAGTACAGGTCTGGCACATAGACCCAGGGGACTTTTTATATATACCATAAGGTGAAACACAGATTGGGAAAAACCCTAGACTGAGCAAGTGGATGGGCACAATCCTCCCAATTTGAGGAAGAATTTTATAGGTCCCAACCATGTATTAAACAACTGGCAACATTCTACCAAACACTAATAGGTGCATAGAGTGATGCCACACATCCCATAGTAGCCAAGTGGGAGGAAGACCTCCCCATTAAAATTGGACCAGCAACCTGGAACCTCACTGCAGGACATCTGAGTTCATGCTCTTGCAGTAATAAACTCAGACAGGTGCTTCTTAATTTCATGTACAGAGCACATCTCACACTACATAGACTGCATACCATAAAATAGGTGAATCCAGAGAGCTGCCCCAAATGCTTGGAGGAAGATGCAAACTTCTTACATCTTGCATTGACTTGCTCAAAGTGGCTCTATTCTGGCATGGAGTACATAGAATAATGAGTGGAGTGCTGGGATATAGCCCCTCCAAATCTTCTTTGGAACTCATGTCAGGAGCAGATCCTCACCATCCCCAGCACAAGGTCTTGGTCCCATTGTGGTCCTTGGCATTGGTCAATGCGAAAAAACCTATAGCACAATCCTGGATGTCAGCTAATGCCCCATCCATTATGCAATGGGCTGGTAACATGAAACAATGTCTTACTCTGGAAAAAATTCAGCTGACAGCAAATGGAAATTATGGTGCCTTTGAACAGATTTGGACCCCCCTTTTGATGTCAATAGAATCAGGCTGATTTCCCATATGAGTAGCCAGGGGGTGTCTGCCAGTCCTCCTCTATACATGGTATGTTGTTGATGGAACATCCTAAATCTTACGTTTGTGTACTTGATCTTGTACAGTACACCTTCAGCCTGTACCACTGTATCATTGTCTGTAATACACATGCTGTATTGTACCTGTGCTTGCATTTAATAAAAAGATTTACCAAAAAAAAAAACCCCACCTCAGACGCCTTACCCTCCCCCTCCTGCAATTGCCCCTAAGTCTTGCACCCCTACCCAGGCCACCCCATTTCCACCTCCCCCTCCCGTTTCCTCTCCCTACACCCACTTACCTCATTGTCAAAATGGTCACCACTGTTTGTAGGCACTTAGGCTCCTACTGCTCTACACTTTTTTTTCTGCAAAATGTAACTGTTTTCATTCCGGTTATTCAGGACTTGTTACTGTACCGACCCCCATTGTATGTGTGCACTTGATTGCTAATTCTGCTTGTAAATGTTTTGCCAACTGCAACTGTACTTATTGCTCGATGTATATTGCACTGGTGTTGTATTTTTCCTCTGTAATGGATTGCCAACTTGTGACTGTACTTATTTCTCGGGCTTTCATGCCTTACTTTGTACTACTCCCCTTTCCCCCAGGATGCATCTGAAACAAGCTGTCAGCTCAGTATGCCTTTCCTGGTGGAACCTTTAAATAAATCAGTAACTGAAAGAATTTCATTGCAGTCTCACCCCAACTGGTCAAATATTATAGAGTCCAACAGTTTACACACTATCGAAACTGTTGCCATACTTATAAAAAACGAAACACCAGTCAGGGTACAGACTAATAAAATACCCCATTCCAACCTCTGAAGTAAAATAATTAGCACTTATAGTGTCTAAAACCATGGTCAGTATCAAAATTAAAATATAATCAGAGTTCTGCAGAATAGCGTGGAAGTAACGTGGAACAGAGATCATAAGCTATCAGCTCATGTGGGATCCAACAGCCCAACTCCCACCTATACGACAGTGCCCAATGCCTGCAGCCCTAGGGGCAGACTGCAGGTCACAAGTCTTTCCAGTAACAAAGCTGCGACCTCCTAGGAATATGGAAACCCTAGTCTCAGCTGTCAATAAACAGCCTCTAAAACTCCCATTTTAATTTTGGGTTTCAGTATATCCTCCTCACCCAATCTGGGTTTGATTCTGAATGATGGCTGTAGTTGCTTTTATAAATATTAGAAGGTGCAAAATCACTCTGCATTGTTCAGGAGGCTACCGCCATCTTCCTCCTACTCAACCCACAGACTTCAGACACTTCAGGAAACTATGTTCTCCACCTTTGCGACATTCCTCCTCACTGCACCTCCTACACCTTTGCACTGCTTGCAGCCCTCTCCTGCTGATTCCTCTGATTCCACTTATTGGTCCCCCGGCACCCTTTCCCTGTAGCTGTTCCACAAGTCTTCACTCCTTCACTCCATTCACTCCGTTTTTTCAACCACCTGCCACCTGAATTCAGCCTCTATTTCTCTGGTAGCTCACAACACCTTCTCAATAGCTCTGCCAGCAAATGGCTGGGAGTGTACATCTTAGGCACTCTCAAGGGTGCTGAATTTCTAAAACCAAGAACATGAAAAGAAGGAAGAAGCTGTCCCATTTTGGATAAAATTTAAAGCAGCAGTGCACGCCAGCAATGAAAATTTTGACCTATAATTTTTAATTCTGTTTTGGATTGCCTGTTATCTCTTGATTTGTATGAAACCCTTCTTTCCCCATTTTACTGTAAGTCTGCTTTAGTACTTTTTAAACATTTGAAATATTAAATGGAGTGCTCCTTTTAATATGGCTAGGACTAGGTTTTTATCAGCATTCTCAGCTGTTTTTTCCACACGCTTTGTCCCATAAGGCCAGGCAGCACTGCCTGCTGCACAGTGGATCCATGATGCCGGTTTGACAAATTCATTGTTGACCGATGTTACAGCGGCGGCTCTATGTTGGCCGGAATTGCGGTTGGCATAAAGCCGTTCTGTGAAGACTTTGTATTCTTCTGGGGGCTGTGCCCCTCGCACTCCCCCAACTAAATAATTAACTTCAAGTCAGAGTTGATTCAGGGAGGGGGTGCAAGACCCACAGAAAGCAGTGCCGGGGTCCCATGCCGACATTACAGCGACCTGTCACTGTTGTTACTGTAATGTCGGCTGCAGTAAAATTGTCAAACCGGCACTGGCATACCCTGCATGATTGTTCATTTTTAGTGCTGCAGAGGGTGGAGCCTGCAGCACTATAATGATCATGAGAAAGGGGACATTTTTTCTGTCCTCACAACATGTTGGATTATGTCACAGTGGCCTCTTCCACCATGAAACAGTCCACCCATGCTGTCTCTACTGACTGGAGCACTGCAACTATTTTCTGCAATCATCCCCAGCTCCTTCCCACCCCCGCCCAGCTTCTCCCTTCTCCAGCTCCTCATCGCCCCTGCTCTGCCCAGCTTCTACCTTCTCCGCTCCTAACACCCTCCCCTCCATCTTCCTTGCTGTCTTATTCTGGTGAAACTGATAAAAATGTTATGGAGGAAACCCCTCCTGTTAGACTTCATAAATACTTATATTGTGGCATATGTAGGATGTTACCCGGTAGACCAAATCAGGTGCATGACAAGTCAGGAGCATTTAATTTATTTACTGTAGCTCAAGTTGTTCCCAATAATATAAAAATCTTAGAAGCACAAGGGAATACTGGAAGAGAGCAGATGGTAACAGTAATATTAGCATAGAGCCACCACTCTCATATTGTGAAATTTTCTCTGAAAGTGCTAGCCAAGAAAGAATCTCGGAGAGCGGTACAGAAATTACTGTAAGCGGCAAGGTTTAACGTGCACATTTTGCTGTTCCATACTTGACAGGGACTGCATGCTCCTCAAAGTGCTAGACGAACCCTCCTGCCTTTTTTTTTATCCTATTTTCAAACAGGAAAGTGTATTGAAAGGAAAGAAAAGGAGATGACGTCCTTGTTACATAGATAAAATATAGTATGTGGTCCCGGGCAGGAGCAAGTGGCTTGCAAATTGCCAAATTGGATATTTCAGTCGCCGCTCCCTGCCACAAGGAAACCCCCTGGTCATTTTTTGACTTTTATCCCTCCCCTCCCTCCCCTTTAGAGCTCTTACCCTCACCCTCTACCCTCCAACAATGGCCTTCCTGCCTGCATAACCCCTTCCCTCTCACCTGCAGTGCTTATTTCTAAGATTGCCCTTGGCTGGTATGTCATGCTACCTAACCTTTAGCACATTTTGAATTACTGGAATTTCATAAGCCTCAGTCTCTTACTTCTTTTATTGTGTAACTATGTATTATTATGTTGACCTTTGTATGTGTGTATACCCCCCATTCCTTCGACGTGGAACCTTTGTAAATGAGCAGTTCCTGCTCAAAGGTATTTGTAATCCTAGATTTCAATAAAATAAAATAAAAAATTAAAAAAATAATTACTCCCTTCCTCACAGAAAGACTTTCTGGAACATAGAAAAGAGTTTAATACCAAAGAGGGAGCAAACAAATAAATGAAGAAGCTCCTTGCTCCAACTCTCGGGACTCTAGAAAATAAATAAGAGTGGGAGGCTGCCAGGCTGCCAAATGGAGATTTCAGCCACTGCTCTTCACTTTCAGCTACTGCTGGCTTAAAAGTACAGAAATAAAGCACACCCATCTTCTCCCTTCCCCCCACTCCTCCCCGCCCCTGCTCTGCCCAGCTTCTCCCTTCTCTGCTCCTAATGCTGTCCCCACTATCTTCCTTGCTGTCTCCTCCCCAACATACACACAAGACTTTGCCACCTCTAACAGTGCTAATGACAAATACCTTTATTCAGAAATAGTCAGTGAGTGACATAGTTGACACATGTGACAGACAGTTTTTTATTATTATTAGCAGTGGGCCATGGCTCGCCTCAGGGATCAGGGTCACTCAGGGGCTGCTTGAAAAAAAGAAACCTGTTCAAAGTTTTTATAGTGGTGCAAACTGCGATGCAAAAGAAAAGAACAAAGCCATGCACCACATATATGACAACGTTATTAAGTATGTCTGCTGTTTGTGTTATTTATTCTCTAGTGGCTGCCCCATCCAATCATTCTGTGTGAATTCCACACTACATACCAAACCAGAGACAATGGCATCACCTTTTCAGTTATGTGGCTATGTCAAAAAAAATGGGGCTCCAGTACAATACTCCGATATGTTTCCTCAGTCTGGTGCTAGCAACTTGAGGCTCCGGACAGGTCTCCTTGGACCACAAAGAGTCTGTGTGGTCCAATGAGGCCTGAGCCTTGCCAGCAGCAGACTGGAGAATAATATAAGGATATGTTTTTTTTTGACAAGCCACGTAATTGAAAAATGATGGCAATGCCTGGTTTGGTATGTGGAATTCCTCCTGCAGCTGCTTAAAGGATTTTTTTTTGGGGGGGGGATGGCATTTTTTATTTGTTATAGCCTGGCATTGTCAGCAATTCATTCTCATTGCCCTAAATGTGTCAGCCTATGGAGTGCCATACAAAACAGCAGCAAGGAACAGTATGGAGCGCAGCAACCCACAGCTTCAGTTGCCATAAAATGGCAATGAAATGCACCAAAACTTTTTTTGACTCTTTCCTTTTCTTTGATGGTGACATATATAGGAAGGTGGGGCGGGGTAAGGGTGGGAGTTAAATAAAAATCCTGCCTGATAGACACGGAATGGGCTAGAATCTGGAGTGGGTTTTCTCATCTCCAGTCCTATCCAGCAACATTGCCTATCAGCAATTTGGGACCAAAAGAGATTAAAAGAAATCGCAGGTATTTATGCAGCCTGTGTAACAGGGTTGGTAGTTGTGGTTCCCCTATCATTCTGCCCTGCAGCCCTCCACTCCAACAGAATCACACCACCCACACCAAAACACTTAATCCTTGGGTTACTCTGATGAACTGCCACTATAAGCTGTAGCAGCTGAGCTGCTGAAATTAAACAAATGTTAATAAACTGCCTTGCTTACTCCTGGTCCTGCTGCTGCCACTGCAACTTTGGTTTTCCACTGCCAGCCGCCCAGCCCAGTCTGATTGCCACATAGTTTATCTCCTGGGAGGGCAGGGCGGGTTCCATTCCTTCATAGGTTTTAGGATGTGGGTCTGGCCGCTTCTCACCATCAGGACTTAAATTTAATCACTGGGACACCTGACTGGGGTTATCAGCATTCATTCATTGCTTCTTTGCATGCCATTTCCAATAGGTCTGTTAGCAGCGGGAACACGTGTCCCAGAGAGGCGCATAGTGCGCACAGACTCACAGTGAGCCCAGGTGGCTAATTTCCAGATGTTCGGGGGGGAGTCAATCCGGATACACAGACAGAGCAGAAATGAGTCTGACTCCTAAATGGCAGGTTGCAGCAGCGGTGAGCAAGCAAGCAACAAACTGGAAAATTACTTTAGGGACTAGGACAACCAGTGTGTGTCTCTCTCTCTCTCTTTTGCACAGCCTAGAGACAGACAGCTTGCTTATCTGCTGCTTTCAGCCCTTTCCCTCTGTTTTGCTTTTGTGGTCGTTTCAACTTAAAATAATTATTTAGACAGATATAGTGCAAATAAAGGGGTCTTCTAATGGCTATTGTGCATTTCAAAACTAAACTAAGTAGCTAAGCAGTCTTTTACATAGGGTGCTCTTCTTGAATATGGGAAACAATTGCCCTATTCCAAACTGTTAACATAATTATTATTTGAAAACACAGCTCTAACTCTACAAGCACTGCATCTGCTATTTATAAATCTGCTTATATCTACAGTCTGCCTTCTTCAACTATCTGAATGAACTACCATGGAATAATTCATTAATTCATTGTATAGATAAACACGCCTGTCTTGTGTGAATATGCCTATCAGAAGAAAAGTAACCCTTATAAAAGTAATGGTCCAAGTACTTGTACTGTTGTGTGTCACAGGTATACAGCTGTGTGTGTGTTTGTGTGTCTATTGGGGACTAATGGCATGCATGTTGTTCGATCACTTTAATGCAGTTTATGTTAAGCCAAAAAAGTTACTGTTTAGTGGATTCATATGAAACCTGTTTGTTAGCTGCTTTGAAAGAATCTTGTTTTAGTAGTCTTTTTTATTAGTAGAACCAGTTCCCTTGCTATTGCTATACGTTATCCAGTCATCAAAGCTATTGTTTATCTTTGAGTTAATATGCAATGGGAAATCCTAAAATTAAAATAAAAGCTAAAAATAAAAACTTTGCAAAGTACATTTGTCATAATAAATATATATGTATATAAAGAGAATAACAGATAGGTCACTGGGCATTACCGGTGAGTAATACCATTGAGAGGTTCTGGACACATGGGAACCTCGAGAGTGAAGCTCAAGAGGTTCTTGTGTCCAGAACCTCGAGATGGTAGGTCACCGGTAATGCCCAGTGACTTATCTGTTATTTTTTTTAATATATAGATCTTCAATTTTTTATTTTATTGTCGCTTAAAGACTGTGTCAGTCCTGGCCAAGCGCCACACTGTATAGCACACCAATTACTTTTCTCCAGCCTGCCCAGCCGCTTGCTCGCTAGTTTGTTCACTCACTCACTCGGTTCACTTGCAGTAAAGGCAGTCATACCTTTTCTTGTTTTTGGGGAATGGGGAACGCAGGATCAACCAGATATCTCCATTTAAAAAATAAAATAAAACAGGGAACGTTTTTTGAGGGTAACTACTCTCGCTAAGCGAAAGACTGGCCGCTATATTTTTTACACTGTTCTGCCCACCCGCTTTGGAGTAAAGCGGAATGAGAAAGATACGCTCTACGGCGTAGGGGACAAGAGGTATCTTTTCTTGCAATTGCAATGATAGCATTACCAGCACAAAACGATGCTATTAAAAGTGAGTAACAATAGTATTAAAAGTGATTGACAATACTATTATCACTGAAGCTTTGAGGGTATTATCGGATTTTCTTTGTATGCTTTACACACCTATTAAATTGAAGATCCATATATTAAAGTCCAATAAGATTTGAGTAACTTACATTGCAAAGCAGTTTTTCATGCAGTAACTTGCTGGTAACTAGCATTAAGTGGTTCTGTAGATCAGTCTATATTTGGCAACTTTAGAATTTAAAAATGTGGCAAATTAATTTAGATGACTTGAATGTGTGTTTTTCTTGTTGTTGAGAAATTGCAACTGTTTTGAATTATACCTACCCTTTTAAAAGCCAGTCTCTGCATGTGTACAGAAATCCAGTATTTATCAATGAAAAGCACTCAAATAAATCCACCCTGGTACTCACAAGTGTTAAGCTATATCGTTTGATGTATTACACTGTTATTTAACACACACACACACACATATCAAACTAATTTCTTATTACTAACTTTTTTGTAGTAAGAAGAGTAACACATTTTGTGTAAACTGTTAATGTTTTGTGAATTACATTATGCTGGAACGGCTGGGTAATATTATTCTCACTGCATGAAACGGCTTAATGTTTTTTAACTAAAATGTGCATTTCATGTTTTCGACATCCTGTGTAGTTTTACTATTTTAACAAGAAACATCGAGAACCAACACTTGTCGTTGCCATCAGTTTCCAGTGTCCTTAGAATATAAGAGTGGATTACACACAGTCGCTGTGCATGCTATCACAAACTGTAAAAGCAATCTACATTCCCTGAATATAATACTCTATGAAAGAAATGTGGTTTCCAAAACCTCTAATAGCACCAAACAAAACTTTACCTAAAATGATCAGGTCATTAAACTAAGAAAGTTATCCATCACCTTGTGTCTAACAAACAAACAAACAAAAAAAAATCTACTTGAGAGGTGTACTAAAGATTAAAATATGTTTACACTCGGGTTCAGAACTTGAAAAGAAAAACTGCAAGTCTCCCATTTCCGCCTCATATTATATGGATATAAACACACATTTCAGAGTTTCATTCATTTCTGGTGAAATTAAAATTACAGAAAACTCCTAACACTGCATCATTGCAACATGCCTGAGTGAATTAAATGTTTCCCTAATTCTCAAATGTCCCGTATAACTGCTGGCACTGAAAATCCATTCATCTATTCTTTCGCCACTTGAAATAAATTTTTATTTTTTGCAGGGGAGTAGAGCAGTTTGATACATTTTATCAAGTGTAACTTGGAGAACATCATTTTCCTCTCTGATGAATGGGGATACAGTCTCTTTAAAATGTGGGCGTGTAAGACTAACGACAAGGCATCTCTCCCCTTTTTCAACAACAAACAGTAATAAACCGTTAGAAGTACTATTTATCTAAAATGCTCATTTTAAGCGATTAGCTACTGTTATGATTCTTCTAATCACATTAATATAAGCAATGTGGTTAAGATCTTTGAGAGGCACAATTCTATGGTAATTTGAGGTGACGACACAATGCAGGGATGTGTATGAAACTTAGCAAGCAGGCTGCATCTCATCTTAATATTTCATTCTAAATTCACATCACTAAAATTATACATATTGTATGTCAGACATGTTCTGTTTGCTAGTAAAACACTGACATGCAGTGTGTGTTTGGGGTGGGCCTGTGTGTGTGTGTTTCTTCTATGAACATTTACTAATTTCTGGCAGAGAAAACTCTTGCAATATGAGTTAGTAATACATATGCCAGGCCCAAATTTTTCTAAAACCTTATTAAACAATGTTGTAAACCTTTAACAATACAGTAATATTAATTACCTTGTATACTATGCATTTTCCCATGTTGACTTCATCAAACATACACGACTTGACAAAATGATGTTTAATACTCATACCTGAACATTTAAGGGCACCTAAACAACATTTTGCCAACAAACTATTCAAAAAATCAACTTCCTAAGGGACTAAAGGAAAGGCTGCTATATGCATTACTGCTAAAACTGCATTTATATAGTTAACCTAATTGTAGCATTTGAGAAATGTAAACATCAGTCTTCAACAGAAAAAAAAAAAACTTCTTGCTTCCTAAATTGGCCACCAAAAAATGCTAAGTGATTACATTATAAGATGAAAGGTGGAGACCTTCATGGCTCTCTGTAGTGCTAACTAGCTCCTTTTTCCCTTTGTTCTGAATTGTTTCACAAAAATGACCAAAATCATACTTATCATGTGGATTGTTTTGATCAATACACATGGGTTATGTTTTTGTTTGTTTGTTTTGCAGTTAATTTTTATTTGATCATGTTGTTTACTTTAAGGTGTTGAAATTATGTTGCAATCCAACCAACTTTCTCTTTTGGCAAACTGCAGTACAGTACACCTCTTCAGATACCTATTGGTCTAGTGGTCATGTGATGTCCTGATGTTTGCAGTGAAGTTCTGGTCTGGTGTGGTCCAATGCCAAAGTTCATGCTTTCTTGGTAATCCAAAATATACTTCTTTTGTAGTCTTCTTTTTCCATATGAATTCCCCCCAACAGCTAGCCCAACCACCATCAAACAATCCACTGTCCTCACTCCATTCTTAGTACTGCCTGGAGTCACATATGAACGTGCTGGCCCCTTGAAGAGAATTATCACACTTCAGATCATAATCTTGTACCTCAGAGAGTAGTGCACACCTATAGTGATAGGCTTCATTGCCTGGCACTGTTAAATGATGCCTCCCAAACTAATCTCCAGTCCTGTTTAATCAGTGTTTTACTTCTTCTCACACAATAAACATTGGATGCATCACCACTCTTCTGCACAATGAAGGCAGTATGTACAGTCCCCCCATTTTGCCTTTTTCTGCCTTTTTGACCAACAACCATGTCTTCTTCGAAGGCCACGCAATAAACATCGGGACACACCAGAAAAGCTGCTGCTCATGCCCTCATAAGGACTGGACTTACAATGGATAACAGCATTATTAGGTAGGTAAGACATACTAATGCCTGAGTAGATCCACCCGAGCTCCAGCATTGCTCTACCCCCCCCCTTTGCCTGTGATCAGTGGAACCCAGCAGGATAGTCATCAGCAATCCTCCTCCAGTCCTTATCTCTGCCCTCCTCCAGAATGTTAGTTGTCTGGCTCACCACTCTTCTGAATCTTGAATGCAGTGTACACAGTCCTCTCGATACTGCCTCAGCAAACCTCCACCCCCCAAAGGTGATCTCTCTACACTGAATCCAGGTACCAATTCAGTTGCTGCTTCCCTGACATTCCAAGTACTGGTCATCACTGCCATGCTCTCATCCATGGCCAGGTAGTGATTGTGGTGCAGGTAGACCCCAATCTCAGATCTCACAATGATCTGCTCACCTTCCCCCCTCCTGTCTTCCCCACTTGCTGCATATAGTTATACCCTGCAGGACGGTCTTCCTCAGTCCCCCTCTGGTATTCATTCTTCACTACTGCTCCCAACACCAAAAACTGGTGAGCTCACCACCCTTCTGCATCATGAATGCTATTAGTATAGACCCCCATAATTTTTGACATATCAGAAATAAACATGATCTTTCTGGTAAGCCAGGCTGATAGCACCGAGTTAGAGGAAATATGGGCTTTCCTACCCTCTACTGACCAGAGCACTACACTATTTTCTGCAATCATCCCCAGCTCTACCCTGCTCCTGCCCACCCCACCCCTTCTCCACCCAGCTTCTCCTTCCCCGCTCACCCAGCTTCTCCCTTCCCTCCTCCCGCCCCACCCCACCCCTGCTCCACCAAGCTTCTCCCTTCCCCGCTCCTCCCTTCACCCTGCTCCACACAGATAGAAAACCAGCAGTAACCAGGATGGTCATTCAATCTGGGGATTTTGGTAACATCACAAACCACTGGAACTTTGCTATTGTGGTTTATGATGTCACCAGAATCCTTTGTTGGAATAACAGCCTTGTTACTGATGATGATTTTCTGTCTATTATTCTATTTGTTACTGCACTAGGGAGGGAATCAGAGAATCACAATGCTGACTGTGGGGGCCACAAGTTTGTTAACCTGTTCTGCAAATGCTGAGAACTCTTGTAAGGAAGTGGGTAGGCCATCATCAGGGAGGAAATAATTCCAGTGGTTTAGGATGCAACCTGAATCACTTAGTGGTAGTTGGGCAGCAAGTATTGAAGCTACTTATTTTTAGTGTTCTGATTTTAGGCCGGGATACCATAGGATGTTCAATGAATAGCAAGCATAGAGTTGTTGTGGTGGTAATTACAAAATACTGTCCAAACGTGGACACAGTGGGTACATTCTGTTGATACCTTCTGTTCCATGCTCCCAAATATTGGAAATCACTGTCTTCTTCTTTTGTGTGTGCATCCAGTAACCTACATTTTCACAGGATCCTTTAAATACTTCTTGCTCCTCTCTAGTGATTGCTCGTGTACTTAGTTATCTTTTACTGCTGCTACCATTTGTGGCATGAAATTGTATCCCACCAGTGCACTTGGTGCAGTAAAATATAGCACAGCATGGAGCAGAAACATGCTGAGCTGTCAGTACCCTGATTTTTATTTGCATGGCTCTTACTTGTCTGCATTGTGTGAAAGCTAGTAGGAGAAGTCTGCTCATCAAAGAGGACAATTTGTCTTGCAAGCTATAAGCAACATTTTGTGTATATAAAACCAGTGTCATTCTGCCATATAATGCAGTTAGTCTGCTCTTTTGTAATTGTATTATATGGTAGAATGACACTCACTGTGGTTGTACATAAATAAAATGTAGTTTACAACGTGCAAGACAAATTGTACCCTTTACTGAGCACACATCCCCCTTCTGGTCTTCACACAATGGAAACTAGTCAGATCTATGCAAAAAACAAACAAACAAACAAAAAAACCACGGTAGTCACAGCTCAGGATTTTTCTGCTCCTAGGATTTTTCTGCTCCATGTTGTCTGTATTTTAACTTGCAATAAGCAAAGTAAGAAGGCTACCAGTCTATGGACTGTTTAACTGGACTAACCTGAACTGTGTGAACGCTGACTTTTTTTTTGGTTGGTGCATAGTGTTCATATTGTCACTGGCACCCAGTCCTTTTGAGCTGCTCTTTGTGTAAAGCAAGCTATCTCACAGATCACTGACAGTTAGGGTTGCCACCTTTGGATGAGGCAAAAACCAGATATTAAGCTCCGCCCCTTGTCCCACCCCTTTTCATAACTTATCCGGCATTGCTCCTCCTAGAAAGCCATTTGTTATATCGATAAAAAGAGAACACTTAAAGCAGCAGTTCAACAAAAATCTTAAGATACTGTACTGTACCTGTTAAAGTTACTTTCCTAGGTTCTTCCTAGTTATTTATATATTTACGTATTTATTTTTTGACCTTGGTTTACCAGATAAACACACAAAGATAAAAGAAATCTCATTTACATATATGATCTTGGGGGGGGGAGACAAGGGAAATACTGTAAATAACATACAGTAGTATACATGGTATATAATAACACATCAAAAATGTGTTTCCTATAATCTGTACTTTATATTTTTTTCTGTCTCCACTTCCTTTTCATGTCCATAGTACTATTTCAAAGCCAAAGAAGTGACCATACTTTTTTCTCAAGAAAAAAAATGTAAACATTTAAACATGCCTGAATTCTGTTAGAGATGAAAATGTTTACCAGCAAATGAAAGTGGAAGACAACTGGCTCTGTTGCTGTTACAAAAGGTGGGCAGGCTTTTTGCCCAGCTTTGACACTTTAAGGTGCAGTGGAAAAGATTAGGTTAAATAAGTGCTAATGGTGTTAATGGCCATACTTTACACCTCCCTGGTTGACTGCTCTCACAAACAAGGGGCGAAATTGACAACAGAACTTGTTTGTAAGCTGGACATGCAGCCGAAACAAATGAAGTAGGTATGACCAAATATGTTTCAAAAGTATGTGAGCACTCAAAATAGCTAAAAAACCTGACCAGCACAGAGCAAAACCGGATTACCTGATAGGGACCCAGAAAACCTGATCACCAGGTGAAAAACCTGACAGGTGGCAACCCTGCTGACAGTAAATGATCAAAGAAAACTATGCCAAATACCATTGTTGAATATATACAATCAGTCCATGACGGCATTCTCATAGCTCAGTTAAAGTCCAGTTCAGTTACATTAAACAGTCAGTCCTAGACTTGTAGTCTTCTTACTTTCCTTATTGTAGGATGTGCAGGTTAAACTACATATTGAGCACAGCAGGGAGCAGAAAATCCTAGGACCAGAAGAATCACTAGCTGTGAGTGATGTGACATGCCTTTGCATAAATCTGACTAGTCTGCATTGTGTGAACAGTAATAGTGGAAGTCTGATCATCAAAGGACTACAGTTTATTTAAGTTTGTAAAGAATCACAAGATAGTGAAAAGCATCAGGGACCAAGTGCATCACAAACCAAAATACTTTGCAGTTGAATCCTACTTTTTTCCCTGTCCCCTCTGCCCACATAACACACACACACACACACACTTTTGCAGCTGGTACTCAAAGGCCCTGCCCACACTACACCGAAATCACCTCTCTGTAACGTTACAGGGGGTCCAAACCGTTACTGCAACGGTTTGTGTTTATACCTGTAACATTACAGGGGGTTTTTTCGTAACCATTGTTGAAACCACCTACAAGGTGGATTCAACAATGACTATGCAACCGGTACTGCCTCTGTACCTTTACTGTCTGTAGTGTAGACACGTGAGCATGTAACCCCACCAGTACCCGTAGTGCAGCACAAACTGCATTGTGGGTGTGGGGACGCTGACCATAACAGTCGCAGGGCACCCACAGTGTGTACAGGCTGTGACGGTTCCAAGCCATTACCAGGATGGTTTGCTGGCAGTGTGGACACACTGTACTGGTTACTGTCTGTAATGGGTTGGAACCGTTACAACATTATGACGGTGTAGTGTGGACAGGGCCAAACAAGATAGGTGACCCAGAGTTGCAAAGTATGGAGCTCATCAAATCAATACACTCCCACCTGAAAGGAACAGGTCAACATTCAGCAGTCCCTCAGCATTCACTCTGATACAAGCTGTCGCCATGCTGTTTGTCATATAGTTATGTGAATGAAAGTTTACCAACTGACTGCTATTCCTATAAGTCATGATTTATTGTAATTTCAAGGACAGTATTTTGCATGTGTTTGTTCCCAGCAGGCTATTCTTTGTATATGCAAGCCAAAATGAATGTAGACATTTTAAAGCACGACGTCATTTGTATATTGAAGTTGAGACAAATGGGACTGTACACAGTTCATTCACGTCAATATGTCAGAAGGGACAGTTCATACACCCTATTTGATGTTGCTTTCCATGAATGGAATCCCACCTGTGTCAACGTCAATATACTATACAAAAGTCTGTTTTGATTAATATGTTTCATTTAATGAAGGCTAGCGTATGGAAACAATAGCCCACGTGAAAGAAAAACATGCAAAATACTGAAATATGAAATTACAGTAAATCGTAACTTAAAGCAATACTGTTCTGTCGGTAAAAATTAATTCTCCCAAATATATCACGATGCTATAAGACAGGAGCTGGCATATTGTACTTTTATACTGTGGCAGAATTGTTAATGCTTGAAACAGGCTGCAAGTGTACATACTGCAAATTATCAGGCACAGCAATGATATAAAGCAGTCTTATTTTGTTGTTAATTGTGTTTATGTAAAACAAGGCTTAGATGACATAGGAACAGTTTCAATATGTAGAAGACCAAAATGGTCAAAGTTTGGATTGTGTTTTAACAGTGATGGATATTTCGAGGGAAGCCTTAACATTTAAAATGTACTTCATTGGCAGGGTTCTCCCCAAACCTAAAACATAGTGACACAGTAATGGGGGCTCACTCTATGATTTTTAAAAGTTAGCTTTTGGCTACCTATTTTCCAGCACTTGCAACCAAATCAGATTTTTTTGGCAAACAAGCTCAAATTCCTTGGCAGCAATTGACTGCGTGGGGACGCCAGTGGACAGCTACCTTACTACTTTTTCCCAAACCAGTTGACATGGCTCCAGTATTTTTAAACTGAACAATACTTCTGTCTGGCAAAATAAAATAAAATGTAAACAGACAGCTGGGGAGTTTTATACATCATCCTGTGATGTTTCATATGTATTCCTGAGATGAAAAAAGAGCTCTTGCCTTGATCAATTTAGAATTCTTCGAGGGCTGTCTTGTGCCTCTGGAGCATGATTATAATAACACAATTTCATAAACTGTCTTCACTTCCCTTAGCCCTAGTATATTAGTTATCAAGCATTGGCATAAGTTGCTTTTTATATTTCTGCTCCGTTGTGTGATGTTTTTTGGCTTACAAGAAGTCATGCTCTAGCCTTAGATTTCTGGTGCACCCACACTCTAGGCATAACCCCCCCCCCCCACACACACACACACACACACACCCATCAACTGTTTATGTATTTTTTTTTTATCTAGGCTTGTCAATATTTGGCTCTAATAGTATGGGTGAGCTTGGCAAAGAAATAAAATAAAAAAGGTGTATTTTTCTTCCTCAAATATATCAGACATAGGTAACAAATTCTGTGTGGCATAGCATGTAGGAGGGGACCAGTGCTGCCGATCACTCAGGTGCAGTACAAGGGACTTCCTCTTGCTATCCTCAAATGCAGAAACCCAGTTGAAACTGTGCTCTCTTTTCTGATACAGCAGGGGTACAAATGGGAAACTTGTCATTTGCTAGAGCTGCATGAGACTAAGGGGAGCACAGTGAAGCAACTGATTGCACCTGATGTGGTCAGCTGCGGGGTGCTGGTGGTAGGAGAAGTGCAGTAATACATACAGAATTGCATGGACCCACTGCATCACAAATCATGAAAATACTTTCCAACAGAATCCCACTCTATTCCCAATCCCCTCTGCCATATGGTACAAACACACACACACACACACACACACACACACGGAGTACACACACACACACACACACATACACATTTTTGCAGCCGATTCTCAAAGAAGATAGCTGATCCAGCTGCAAAGTATGGAGCACACCATATTAATGAAGTCCCACCAGGTCAACATTCAGCAGTCCCTCAGCATCCCCTTGCATATAAGCTGTCTATATCCTGTTTCTGATACACTTATGTGAATAAATGCTTCAGATGCAGTATCTCATTTTCAGTAGGGTCATACTTTTACCCATTTTTGCAATGCACTGACACAAGATAAGCCTGGCTGAGATGCAGTATCTCATTTTCAGTGGTGTCATACTTTTACCCATTTTTGCAATGTACTGACACAAGATAGGCTGGCTGAGATGCAGTATCTCATTTTCAGTGGTGTCATACTTCTACCAGTTTTTGCAATGCACTGACACAAGATAAGCCTAGCTGAGCTGCAGTCTCTCATTTTCAGTGGGGTCATATATTTACATATTTATGAAGTGTACTGACACAATACCCTGCCTGAGATGCAGTATCTCATTTTCAGTGGGGTCATACTGCTATCCATTTTTGCAATGTACTGACACAAGATAAGCCTGGCTGAGATGCAGTATCTCATTTTCAGTGAGGTCATACTTTTACATATTTATGAAGTATGCTGACACGATACCCTACCTGAGATGTAGTATCTCATTTTCAGTTATGTCAAAATTTTACCCATTTTTGACACAAGATAAGCCTGGCTTAGATGCAGTATCTCATTTTCAGTGTGGTCATACTTTTACCCATTTTTGCAATGTACTGACACAATATACCCTGCCTGAGATGCAGTATCTCATTTTCAGTAGGGTCATGCTTCTACCCATTTTTGCAATGTACTGACTCAGGATAGCTTGTCTGGGATGCAGTATCTCATTTTCAGTGGGGTCATACTTTTACCAATTTTTGCAATGTACTGTTGCAAGATAAGCCTGGCTGAGATGCAGTATCTCATTTTCAGTGGGGTCATACTTTTACCCATTTTTGCAATGTACTGACACAAGATAAGCCTGGCTGAGATGCAGTATCTCATTTTCAGTGAGGTCATACTTTTACATATTTATGAAGTATGCTGACACGATACCCTGCCTGAGATGTAGTATCTCATTTTCAGTTATGTCATAATTTTACCCATTTTTGCAATGTACTGACATAGGGCAGCCTGTCTGGGATGTAGTATTTCATTTTCAATGGGGTCATACTTTTACCCATTTTTGCAATATACTGACACAAGATAAGCCTGCCTGAGATGCAGTATCTCATTTTCAGTAGGGTCATGCTTCTACCCATTTTTGCAATGTACTGACTCAGGATAGCTTGTCGGGGATGCAGTATCTCATTTTCAGTGGGGTCATACTTCTATCCATTTTTGCAATGTACTGACACAAGATAAGCCTGGCTGAGATGCAGTATCTCATTTTCAGTGGGGTCATACTTTTACCCATTTTTGCAATGTACTGACACAAGATAGCCTGGCTGAGATGCAGTATTTCTCTTTCAGTGGGGTTGTACTTTTACCTATTTTTGCAATATACTGACACAAGATAATCCTGGCTAAGATGCAGTATCTCATTTTCAGTAGGGTCATGCTTCTACACATTTATGCAATGTACTGACACAGGATAGCTTGTCTGGGATGCAGTATCTCATTTCCAGTGGGGGGTCACACTTTTACCCATTTTTGCAATGTACTGAGATAAGATAAGCCTGGCTGAGATACAGTATCTCATTTTCAGTGAGGTCATACTTTTATCCATTTATGCAGTGTACTGACACATGATACCCTGCCTGAAATGTAGCATTTCATTTTCACTGGGGTCATACTGTCACCAATTTTTGCAATGTACTGACACATGATACCCTCTGAGCTGCAGTATCTCATTTTCAGTGCAGCCCTGCTTTTACCCATTTTTGCAATGTACTAACACGAGATAGTCTGGCTGAGATGCAGTATCTCATTTTCAGTAGGGTCATACTTCTACCCATTTTTGCAATGTACTGACACAAGATAGCCTGGCTGAGATGCAGTATTTCATTTTCAGTAGGATCATACTTTTTCCCATGTTTGCAATGTACTGAAACAAGATAAGCCTGGCTGAGATACAGTATCTAATTTTCAATGTGGTCATAACTTTAACCCATTTATGCAGTGTCCTGACACATGATAGCCTGCCTGAGATGCAGTATCTCATTTTCAGTGGGGTCATACTTTTACCCATTTTTGCAATGTACTGACACAAGACAAGCCTGGCTGACATGCAGTATATCATTTTCAGTGTAGTCATACATTTATTCATTTTTGCAGTGCACTGACACAGGATAGCCTGTCTGGGATGCAGTATCTCATTTTCAATGGGGTCTTACTTTTACCAATGTTTATGTCTCCATGCAGTGTACTGACACAAGATAGCCCTGCTGAGATGCAATGTCTCACTTTCAGTGTGGTCATACTTTTACCCACTTTTGCATTGTACTGACACAGGATAGCCTGGCTGAGAACAATATCTTATTTTCAGTGGGGTCATGTGAGGTCATACATTTACACATTTTTGCATTGTGCCAGCACAGGATAACCTTGCTGAGATGCAGTATCCCATTTACAGTGGGGTCATGCTTTTATCCATTTTTGTGTTGGCTCTGACCAGAATTTTCTTTAAATAGCTGGCCATTTCTCATAGTAAGAAAACATTGTCAGTCTTAGGGTATCTGACAAGTCTGGAGATCTTTGTTTTATGGAACTGATGATTCTCAG
The DNA here is from genome assembly GCA_016271365.2 of Neoceratodus forsteri. NCBI lineage: Eukaryota > Metazoa > Chordata > Ceratodontiformes > Ceratodontidae > Neoceratodus > Neoceratodus forsteri. The sequence goes on along the minus strand of CM028136.1, from coordinate 399,854,203 downwards.
TGGGATCTGTGTATCACACTTACTTGTTATGTCACTTATAGGTCTCAATCATGTCCCCACTTGCTGTCCTCTTTACAGCATCTCATGAATGTGGCAGCTGTCATTTTTCAACTCCTGCCCAAAGGCATTTTTCCATCCCAAAAGTTGGTTTCTCAGTCCCTGTGCAAAATCACCTTTAAACTAGGAGCTGAACATTTTCTCTACCCATCTTTATGAGCCAGGATCGTAACAAGGCTATGTTCAAACATTGGTGTACAATATTACAAATCAACAAGTTTATGAACCTACATTACATTTCTCACATGCAAGATCCTAACTTTGGTAATTGTCAATTGTTTACCCCAAATTCCTTACCTGCAGCACTATCGGCTCTGACCAGAGTTTTTTGTTACAAGAGATGTAATTTTAAACAACTGACTCATATTATGGGACAACAGGTGTACAAAAACAGCTAAGAATACTGACGAAAACCTTGTCCAAGCCATATTAAAATGAGAACTCCTTTTATTATTTCAGGTGTAAAGAAAAGTACTAAAGCAGACTTGAAATGAGGAAAGATGGGTATCATACAAGTCAGGAGATAAGGGACAATCCAAAATAGAATAAAAAGTATAGGTCAAAATTTTCACCGCTATCATGCACTGCTGCTTTAAAATGCACACAGTTTAATGGTAAGAATATCCATATATAAACATGATATAGAAGGCATGCCAGTGATAAATCTTGATAAAAGCCTAATCTTAATTTGCTTGCTCCTCCACAGTGTTGCAGTCACTCAGACGCCATCTTCTCCAATGCTCATATAGCCACTTTAGAGCTACACTCGCAGTCATGACATGGCCAGATATTTCCAGATAATTTGCAATATATCTAAGGAGATTCTCTCTCTCTCTCTCTCTCTCTCTCCCCGGTGGCCCATAGTGGTACTGAAGGCAGTAAGGAAATTTGAGGAAATATCTGACCATGTCTATGGCTGCCACTGTATAGTCATAACGTTTTTCAGGCCAGTTGCTCATTGAAAACCAATTGCTTTGGCTATGAACTGAGCACTTACAGAACAGGGCCAAGATACAAAATGTAAGGTTATTGGGGTCCTTGAAGGAGCAGTGGGGTCAGAATTCCTCTTCCACATGCAACACCTTATTAAATCCCACCTGGGACTTGAACCTCTGGGGCTTACCCAAGAAACTTACATAACTACACAGAGAAAAATACCAGCAATGCAAACTCAGTCCAGGACCATTCTAATTGTGCTGCATGGTCTACATATTACAGACACAATCCTCAATGCAGTTAAAGGAAATGGGCAGACACAACTAGCAGATGGTATGAACCTGTATTTCTTCACAGACATTAGCTTCACCACAAGGCAGAGAAGGAAGACATTTGAGGTGGTACAGGCAGAACTGCAAAGTCCCACATGCTTTACAGTTCCCCAGCCACATCAGAATAAACTACGGTGGGACAGCAGTTATCTACACTGACCCTACAGAGGCAGGGAAAAGGCTGGATTTAATCAAACAGGACTTCATCAGAAAAGAGAAAGAGACTGTCTGTGGAGGGGAGGACTGATTGTGAATCGGGCTGATAAACCCTCAATATAAACTGTATAATGAGCTCATTTTCTGCCTTAAAATATATGCTGTAGGGTGTGGAGCAATGATGAAGTTAAAGGTTTATGGTGGTAGTGGCAAATTAATGCATGGGGCCGAGATTACAAACATACCTCTCCACCTCTCAGAATTAAAATTCATAGAACTGGCCTTCAAAATTAAGAGTAAATGACCAGAATGCAGAACACTTCATTTTAAACAATACTATGTCTATGGGCCCTATATATTTAGTGTTAATGAATGTTTCTATCAGTGAGATGAATTATTTATTAGTTTTTTTATGTCCAGAAATAGCTCTAACATTTTTAAGAACATCAGTAAACCCATGTGGAACAAGGGTAAATTCTGGTGTAAAAATCATAGCACTATGCTAAATTCATAGCAGTTGAGAGGTATGATTACAAATGATTTACTGTCACTATTACATACCTGTATGTATAGATGCAGTGGGAGGACTATGAAGTCTTTAAATAAAATTTCTCATTTACAGTTGTCTTTTGCCCCATGAGGGGGTCCTTGGAGTACAAGAGGAACTGAGAACAGCAAACTGGCCATTGCATTGTGGACACAAGGTTAAACAGGCTAAATGCATGCACATATCCACCTCTTTCACACATAGTTAATCTTCCTCTCATTCTGAACAGTCACACTGCAAGTTCTTTTTAAACTTTCAGACATGTAGCATGTTACTACAAATCTGTTCCTTACCAAAGAATTGAACAAAGTTATCTGTTATAAAATTGCTTGTTGCAATGTAGCTATTTATCATGACATAGAAATAGATAATTCCTGTTATTGCATATGTTAGAGTTTTCAGCTAATAGAGTTATGCAGTTGGCTGGATGGGGATAACTGTGCCTGAGGCTCCTAAATATTAGCTTGAAAGCTTTGTTTTGTTATAAGTGTGATGCTTGGACAGCTGGTTGATTTTTGTAATATAGAAATGTGTTATTGAGTGTCTCTCATGGGACATCCTAAGACAGCCTGTGGGATGACCCCCCCCCCAAGGTTTCACTTCAAAAGACAGGATATGTTACATAGCAGAACCCTGTGATGGGATTAACTTCCAAAAACTCACATTTTATAGCCTTATTTGGGATCCGGGTTGTTTGAAGCTAAGACCTGAAATATCTGTTTTATGACATCTGCAGGAAGGTCAGTTAATTGACTGGTGTCACAAAGCATATTACACCTCAGTGAAATCCGGCAGGGAGTCATAAAAAGTCATTTGATGTCCTTGAGAGAGGAAACTGATCATGGATGAAAGAAGATAGTGGAAAATCACAGACTTGATTGGGAAGTCATATGGGGAAATTAGTTTTTGCTGATGTCACCTTAGTTAATTTACCTTCTGAATGATAAGACATCCTGTTTTGTATAATTTTTATATTCTGACAGGGAGGAGCTAGGTGACTACATGCAAAGAGGTTGGCAAAGCCAGTTTTAAACAGTATTCTGTTTTTCCACTTAGAGACATTCTTGTTTGAACTCTCTTGAAAACAACATCTATTTCATGCACTGTTAGAAGGTATACATTAGAGAGACAAGTCTAAGTGTACTGTGTTAGGAATTTGCACTTTTAAACCTTATTCTTTTAAAAGATTGTATGTTTTGTGATATATTGTTCTGTATTTACATTTTACATATTTTTTATCTATTTTAAGTAAAACATCTTATTTTAAGAGACTACTTGGTGTGTCTTTGAAATTCTTTCTTTGACAAGTGAAGCATATATGGTTAAAGCTGACACTGTGCATAGCTTACTGATTTACCAAACTGGGAAAAGGTAAGAGTTTATTCTGAGGTCTTTCATAGAGTTTTTAAGGGTTCATTTTGTACACCTGGTTAGGTGCCCATAGGTGAAAGATATCTGGCCCCCCAAAGAGCAGAATTATCTGAGTCTGCACATTGGGTATGCTAGCAAGAGGTTCACAATTTGAATCTCTCCAGAACTTGAGACCAAAGGTTGATTCGAACCCACAAAACAGACAGGAGGGTTACCCTGGTTCTGTTCCTGTTCACAATACTGCACTCCGAGGTTGGCACTGAGGGAGTCTCATACCCACCTGACCCCTGAGTGAGGTATATTGAATGAAAAGTGTCAATACTAATTGTAGAATTTGTTCTGAAATGCGTGTGCTAGGGACCAAGGGGATATCAAATGTATTTTGTACAATTTGAAATTATTAAACTATATTTGAAAAAAAGGAAAGGAAATTCACTGCAATAAAAACCTGTATTAGTGCATCAGTTAGGGTTTAATGTAATGCTACAAAAGTAGGGTAATGTGGCCTTAGGAGTTCCAACCCTAACTTCCCACCCCCAGCAGCAAAAAGGACAAGACCACACAAGCAACTACAGCCATCTATCATCAAGTAAGACAAACAACATACAACTGTTTCCAAATGAGACAAAAGCAGTAGCACTAATGTGCTACTTTTGTGGAGTTGTATCTGCATCAATTATTTGTGTATGTCTTACAGAGTGCACGAGTACCTGTGATTGCAGAAGTACTGTTGCACTCTGAGTATCATGGATTTCTATATGCATGCAGCCATAAGTCAGTGTGTATGTCTTACACCTGAAGCTGCAGAGGTGTAGGCCCCTTAAGGGTCTGTGCTTCTGCAGACAGAAGTAGTGTTGCAATTTGGGCATCACAGATTTTGTAGGTCATGCACATCTGCAGTCAAAGGTCAGTGTGTATGTTTTACACCTGTGGGTACAGAAGCACAGGCCCTTCATGGGCGTGTGCTTCTTCAGCTAGAACTGTGTGTATGTACTGTATTACAGTGTGCATGAGCACCTGTGACTACAGAAGCACTGGCCCCATAGGGACTTGCACTTCTGCAGACAAAAGAACTCTTGTAATTTGGGTATCATTGATTTGTATCTGTGGTTGCAGGGGCCTGTGCTTTTGCAGACAGAAGCAATGCTGTGATTTGAGAATTGTGTATTTCTATCTGCAGTCAGACTTGAGCATTTCTTGTAGTGTGCATACAACAGAAACAAAGATAGAACATCAGTGCTACTGCATTTGTGTAATCTGGAAACTGCTGATTTATTTAAATTGTTTAGGAAAATTGACTTAAGGTTGAAGCATGGGTTGCAACATGTGTCAGAACATCAGGATGTACTTAATATTTCTTCCAATGTTTGTAACAGTAATAACCATAATATTAATCAGCAGCATCAAAATGAATATGTTAACAGCTTTATGACAAATAGTGAAACCACTCCTCATTCATTGTCTCCCTCACCAACTAACAATGATCCCATAGAGGATAATTTTATAGTTTATCTTTTTATTCAAAGATTTATAATACTACACACAAACTTCCTTATGCAAAAGGATGATACATATATGGAATACAGCAAGTATGATATTTAAGCAGCAAATATTCAAAGTAGTACAGGATATCCTACAGCAAGATTTAAGCTGGTATATGTATAACAAAATATAACTATCTTGAGTGATTTTCTAAAAATGTATGTGAGCTGAAGGTTGCCAACATGAAAAGAATGGGAACATGATGATAGAGATCAGTGTATGATGTACGTCTTTAGGTACTCAAATATCTACTTGCTGATTAAGGTATGGAAGAAAAAACATAATCATAAGTAACAATAACTACTATCTAAATAACTATCAAAATCAAAAGGAAAAGAGAAAATAAAAAATCCAACCTAAAGAGAGACTACAGCATTTCAAGGAGTAATATTGTCATAATGTCTTGCTATATATACCATAAGACTTTCCATTATCAGTTAAGTTCTGGTGGTATTAATGTAGTTAAAAAAGTCCTGCCAGCATTTACCATATTCATTAAGTCGATCAGATGCAGCATAGTTAATCCATTCAAAAGAGGCATATTGCGAGACATTTTTAAGGATATCAGAGAGACTAGGTATGTTAATGGTTCTCCAGAACATCAGTATAGTAAGTAAGTAAGTAAAATTTTATTTAAAGACACCCATTCCCAGAGGCTCTGGGTGCCATACAATAAATTAACACATATTCAAAAGGCAACAACAAATAACATAATACAATGATACATATAGTTTATAAAACATTAAATCACAGCAAGAAATCAGTTACACTTACTTTAATTTAAAATCAGAATTCATTCAGTCATCAATTCAATCTGAAAATGCCTATTTACTTGAAAGAAAAGTGAGTTTAGCCACTTATGTTGAGCTGGGGAGGGGGGGCGTTAGAATAGATGAAGATACCTAGCAAAAATAATTTGAGATCAAATAAAATACTGTGTCCAATCACCTTAGATGCAAACTGATGCACCTTGGACCAAAGTTTAAGTATGGGATCACAATACCATAATATATGAAGAAGGTCTCCACTAGGAGAGTTACATCACCAGCAGTTGTTAGTGTTAACTAGTCCCATACAATGTAAAATCAATGGTGTTCTGTACCAGACGTGAAGAATTTTAGTTTGAATGAGACAGCCAATACTTACACCATTATAAATCAGATATGTTATAATTCAGAAGTAGGCTCCATTTGTTTCTAGCTATCAAAGACTGATCTGTAAGACTATTTCTGATGTCTTTATAAACAACACTAGTTAAATTAGAGGTAGTTTTGATCCAAATGGAGATATAATGGTCGTATAGGGTTCATGAATGTTGGTTGATGAAAAAAGTATTGCATGCAGTATGTAACTGTAGGTATTTCCAAAATTCATGTTTAGATATGCCCCATTGAGTGCAGAGTTCGCTAAAATGTTTTAAAATCAGGGAGTTTTTTTTCCAAAATGTCCCCCAAAAGGTTATACCTTTATTTTTCCACGTGCGGCAGAAAATACGATGATTTTCAATAGAGATATCCCAATTGTCCCATAAAGGAGTATAATAGAGAGGGGTTGCATTAGATCTTAGACGCTTATGGATCAGCTTCCAATAGTGTACTGAAGAAGAAATAATAGGATGAGATTTCAGGTTGGTAGGAATGGAGTTATAGATGAAGATGGTGGGGCAATTACCTGGACTTAATGAAGTTTCTATTTCTACCCATAATGGAGATTTAGATGTAGGTTTAGAAAACCATCTAGTAGTTTGTGCAGCCCAAAAGACCCATAAATAGGCTGTAAGCCATGAAAGTCCGAAGCCTCCTGTAGACCAATGCAACCACAGTTTGATACGACTAAACCTGGAGTTTTTCCATCCCATATGAAGTTGCCAATTATTTTATCAAGTTTAGTTAGGAGATTGGCAGGAAGAACTAGAGGAATATAAAATTTTTTACTGAGTATTCTGTGTATTACTTGCTCACTGGATGATGCAGTCACACATTGTACACTGTGCCTATGATTTGTTTGTTTGTACCAAGTCTTCTCATGTCTGATATTGAAACCTTGTATTCACTGTTCTCAAATTGACCTATGCATCAAACCTGTATATTGTGTCTACTATTGTTGCTTGTATCAAATCTGTTTCATGTGTATTACTGTTACCTTGTACTCCACTGTCACCCTGCACCATGTGTTATGGCCCGGATCATGCCTGAAAATGGTCCCTGGGATCACTGCACTCACCCGGTTATCAAAGTCATAAATAAAAAAATAAATAAATAAAAAATATTGACAAAGAGGTAAAATATTTTAGAAGAAATATACATTTTAATGGCCGCTATCTTCCCAGTAAATTAAAGATTAAGTAATTTCCATCCTTCTAATGTGGTTTTAATACTGGTTAGTATTGGGATGAAGTTAGATTCCCAAATTTTTCCTAACTTAGGGACAATTTTGATACCAAGATATGTGAGACCCTGAGGGGCCCAACAAAAACCCAAAGAGGCATTCATAGAAGATTTGCACATTGGGTTTAGGGGTAGTGTTTCTGATTTGTTGTAATTTAGAGCAAGACCAGAAATTGAAGTGAATTCCTTAAATGTATTTACTAGCGGTTGGCCAGCTTCTTCAACATTTTCCAGAAGAATTAAAAGGTCATCTGCATAAGATAGTGAAATATACCAGGAATTGCCAATGGGGATCCCTTTAATAATATTAGATGAACGAAGGTAAGGCATAAGAGGTTCCATAGCCAGAATAAATAGGTAAGGTGATAAAGGGCAAACTTGTCTGGTACATCTCACTAGAGGAAAAGAAGGAGATAGTGTGGAATTGGTTAGACTTCTGGCAGAAGGAGAAGTGTATAGTAATTTAATCCAGGAACAGAAATTATTAGTAATACCAAAATGAAACAAAGTCTGGTATAAATAATTACATTTTATGGAATCAAAGGCCTTTTCAAAATCAATAGCATCGCAGCTGCGGGGGTTTTGAGAGATTTAGCTTCATGCATTAGATTAAATAATGAGCGTAGATGGTCAGAACCCATTCTGCCTTTAATGAAACCAGTTTGGGACCTATGTGCAAGTTTAGGAATGAGCGGTTCCAGGCGGGAGGTTAATATTTTCACAAAGATTTTACCATCTGTATTTAGTAAAGAAATTGGCCTATAACTAGCAGGGAGAGAGGGGTCTTTGTCTTTTTTGGGGAGAACAGTGATGATAGCGTCCGTCATTGAAGGAGAGAGTTTGCCAGTTTGGGTAGATTCCTGGAAAACATTAAAAATCAGGGGACATAAAGTTTCAAAAAGTGCTTTATAGAAGTCCACTGGAATGCCATCTCCACCAGGAGCTTTACCCGATTTTAGGGAAGAGAGCATTCTGGATTTCTTGTTTGGAAAAAGGTTTATCTAATGTTTCCTTATCCTGGTCAAAAAGATGGGGAAGCTGTAATTTATCTAGGAAGTGTTGTGTATGTATATTAGAAACAGAATTGGGTTGGGCATACAGCCTCTCATAGAAGGACATCATGATATGATTAACAGAAGGACCATCAGTATGTATTTGATCTAAGTGATCCTTAAGGCCTGCAATGTGCCTTTCTAGCTGTTGCTTTTTAAGTTGGTAAGTGAGTAATTTACCACATTTGTCGCCTTGTTCCCAGTGTTTGTGTTTGAGTCTAAATAAAGCTAGCCCTGTTTTTCTGGATACAAGTTAATTAATTTGAATCCTAAACTGTAGTATTTCTAGAGGAAGGGGAGCATTTAGCTTAGTGGATTTAAAGTATTGTTTTTCTTTGTCTTTAAGTTGTTTTTCCAAATTAGTTAGTTGTTGTTCTCTTAATTTCTTGCGTTGTGCTGCAAAACTTATAATCTTTCCACAAATAGTGACCTTTAAAGCTTCCCATATTGTGCTCATGGAGGTGTCTGAGGGTTTATTGAAGAGGAGAAAGTCTTGTATTTGAGATTTAACCCATGGGAAAAATTCAGGATATTTCATTAGTAAAGGGTCTAGGCGCCAAGAAGGCGAATTAGGTAACAGGGGTCCCCAAAGCAAGTGTATGCTCACTGGCAAATGGTCAGATATGACCATCAGCAGGATGGAAGCCTCAATTACTTTGTCAGTAACAGAAGGAGAAGCAAACCAGTAATCAATTCTACTGTATGATTTGTGGAATGAGGAATTAAAAGTATAATCCTGATCTCGGGGGTGAAAAAGTATCCAGAGATCGGTGAGGCCAAAATATTTCATGAGTAGGGAAAAAGCATTAAGCATCCGAGGAAGTATTGCTTCTATCTAGATGAGCATCCAAAGTGAGGTTTAAGTCTCCTCCCAATAACATGGGTGAATTATTTAAATTATTAGACATTATTTCTTTTCCTAGACTATGAAAGAATTCAGGGGAATCGGAATTGGAGGCATACATATTAACCAAAGTTAAAGGGCCAGAAGGAGTATTAAGTATAGCTATCACCTATCTGCCTTTTGTATTGCTGACCATTTTAATAAGGGTCCAGTTAAGTTTTTTATGGATCAGTATTGCAACTCCTCTTTTTTTGGAGTAATAAGAAGAAGCAAATATATGACCAACCCAATCTCATTTAAGCCTTTCATTGTCCTCTGCCAATAGTTTTGTCTCCTGCAAGAATGCAATCTTAGCTTTATGTTTTTTAAGGTGAGAAAGAATGTGTTTGTGCTTACAAGGAGAGTTGAGTCCCTTAACATTCCAAGAGTGTAAGAGTAAGTCAGTCATAATAGATAATAAGAGAGATGTAAGGACTTGTACAGAGAAAGGGACCCAAACAGAGACTGCATTAGAAGACATATGAGGACAGATTAAAGGAGCTCAATATGTATACCCTTGAGCAAAGGAGGGAGAGAGGTGATATGATCGAGGCATTCAAACACCTTAAGGGCATAAACAAGGTGAAAGAGTCTAACATGTTTAAATATAAGAAAAATAGCAGGACAAGAGGACACAGCATGAGATTAGAGGGAGGCCGATTAAGGGGAATGTAGGAAATTCTTTTCACAGAAAGGGTGGTGGATGCATGGAATGGCTTGCCACAAGAAGTGGTGGCTATGAATACAGTGCAGGGCTTCAAACAGGCATGGGATAGGCATAAGGGAGCAATACAAATGACTATGAATAGATAGGCCACTGACAGAGCAAAGGCTGATGGCACATTTATAAGGTAGAAAAAGAAATGGGCAGACTGGATGGGACTTGCGGTCCTTATCTGCCGTCAACTTCTATGTTTCTATGTTCTATGTAAACAGGACCATGGCAGAGGAGAATGAATGGCAAACAGAATCGGATAGTATAATATTAAAGGGAAAAAGAAAATGGGGACATATGCAGGACCAACGGGGTGGTATATGTAGTCTAGGAAGAAAGTTTACTCCTTTATAAGTGATGTGTCCCTCTATAATACACATAATGAAATCAACTATTAAACATATTAACTTTACTATATACACCATTGGAACACCTTAGATTGCGTTGCAAGAAAGGAGTCAGTACAGTAGTACAAAGACTCTCCTACAGAGCTATCAGGCGGGCAGTATATGACCAGTAGATCTTGAAGTAGTGCCTCAAGATTAGAACATCTATATTACTAATACAATAACCGAATGTCATGAATTAGAGAAGATAAATTGACTCTAACTGTATCAAAGTTAAATGTAAATGCGGCTTTTAAGGGAAACCTTATCTGAAATGAATGATAATATACTTTTAATTCAGGTTATTTGCAACACCAAACCAGGAAAATGTGAGGTAAAAGGAAATATGAAATGCGAATGAGTATGTCAGCTGATATAACATTCACCAAGTGGCACCACTGCTCGAGACGCAGTCAAAAACTGACTAAGAAAATAGCTCCAACAAAGCAATAACTAGAGAATATGCAGAGCAATAAGACTGAGGTGAAATTAGAGGTATAAGTAAAAAGGCATTGGTGCTCCAGAGTACTCCATAGGCATGGTGTAGGTCAAATGGTATTATGAAATAAAGTTCCCCAATTATTAAATTAGAGTCCATTCTTATAGTGGACTGTTGTATTGTAAATGGCATATCACACAGGCTTCGAGTGTATTGATGCAATATGGAATTTTATGTATATAAAAAATTATAATATGAATACTGCATGCTCGAAAATAGCCTCTATGGAGTTATAATGAAGGGTGACTGGGACAATGAGCTAGGCCCAGTGAATCCCTTCATAAGAGAGAGAAAGAGTATGGTGCATTAGAGAGGTTGTAGTCCTTAGGCTTCGAGCATATTGAATGATTTTGTAAAATAATATTTTATTATCCAATTTTAACAATAAAAGCACAAAGCAGCTTGAAAATGGCCTGTCCAAGATACAGCATATCTGTATTACATTGGATGATGCTAATAAGAAATAGAAAAAAATAATTATAAAAACGGAAGGGGGGTGGGGTAAGGGTTTGGGGAAGGTAAACAAAAAACAACTGTGACATGGGGAACCAAAACTGTGATAAATATATAAAACTTTTTGTTTGCATCTTTAATATATTGTCAAAGGGACCATCTATATTAATATATATTAATAGAGCATTTGGGGCATCACTACAAAATGCAGTAAAATGATGAAGTAAAGAAAAAGAAAATTATTGCTATATGGATTTTATTAGCCCTGCATATATTATATTAAACCTTGTAGCACAAAACATTTAACAAAGTTCGAGAGAGTGGTGAACAAAAGGGTCTATATATTTAGACCGCGATGTACAGCATAACATTTAGCAACCTGCTGGAAGCGATAGTCCAAGCAGTTTGCAGGTGCTATACATCATTTTTAGGCTTAAATGGCCAAAGAACCAAAAAGTGAAGCCTGAAGATATAGAAATATATAGTTTGGATGAATGTCCTAAGATCGTGATGTGCAGCTTAATATTTAACAACATGCTGGGCGCGATATACAAATCGCACGCATAAGCTGCACATCATTCAGGCTTAATTGACCATGGGATTTTAAATATAGCCTAAAATAATATTAAATTGCACAACATGTGAATGGTGACTTAGGGACTAAGAGATATTTGCATCATCACCATCATGTAATATTAGCCCTATGGGAACCAGCAAAAGCTGTGGATGACTTGTTTTACCTTTATGTTTTTTCTTCGGGGGCTTGCAGGATTTCATAGGAGATCCAGAAACTATCTCAGCCCATGATGTATCAGCGGAGATCATTCCAACTTCAGGATTGCTGGGGGTGATGTGTTGGGCTGATAAAGCCACCTGCGAAAGGTCTTCCTGCGAAGAAAGGGCAGATTCTTGTAAAGGTGCGAACATGTTGTTGAGTGGTATCTGCGATGTGTAGTGAGGGGTTACTTTAGAAACAGTATTCGTTTTAGGTGAGCATTCTTCATCTCAGCACATAGTTTTGTTTGTTTTTGACCCAGAGGATTTTCTGTCTTGTATCCGTGTTTATTGCCTTGGAAGGGGAATTTCATGGTACGCAGTTCCATCTTCCATGCGGGCAGGTAGAGTTTTCTGGAGATTCTGATCAGCACAGGCTCTGCTAGGAGAAGAAACAACAATAGAATCCGAGGGGACTGCAGCGACTGGACTGGGTATGCTGAAATCTTGTTTCAGATTCTCTATAAAGTCGGACAATGCTTAGGGGGAATTAAAATCTCTGGTAGTATTACCCAGATAGATCCTCATCACAGCGGGATACCTCAAAGCAAATTTAATTCCTCTTTGATGGAGACTTTGTTTTACAGGGGCATAGGCACGCCTTTTCAGTGATAGTTCTTTTGGAAAGTCCCTACAGATGTAGATTCTATATTCTTGCCACATAATTGGTTTCTGGTCTGGGCTTAGCCTAGGGCCTAGAGAATGGTGGGGGAGCTCAATAATGATGTTCAGTTCGGGAGGAAGTCACAGCATAGCCGAGAGAACATGCAAGAGGAGTGCAGAAGTGTCTCCAAGTTCAGAGCCTTCAGGGAAGCCAAAAAAATGTAGATTATTCCTACGATTTCTGTTTTCAGCGTCATCTATTTTGGTTTATAGATGTTTGATGACCTTGTCTTGCTCTCTTATTGTGGCTCTCAGAACCTGCACAGAGGATTCATTTTGTACGGCTTTGGATTCTGTGTTTAGGAAACGAGAGTACAGAGCTTGTAAAGTAGCAGCATTTTGCTGGGATGCGATTTTTAAGTCCTTCATTTCAGAGATTAATTTGTGAAACATACATTCTACTCTGGATAAAGATGAAAGCTGCATTTCAGGCTCAGCCATGGTAGTAGGCCCTTAACTAACCAGATGAACTAGTCCCAGAAAATATGGCCAAATTTTGCAATAATATAAAAAATAACTCACTGTAGCTGCAGATATGGACTTAGTAGTTACGTATCTCATTGCTGGCTTACATAGGTGTCCTGGATGGGAGCAGATGAAGACTGATATCTGGAGGCCCTTAAAGACAAAAGAACTTAAGCTGCCATCTTGAGCTGAGCCCAGCCACATCCCCCATAGAGGATAAAGCTATTGATTTTTTTGTTAGTGAATGTTTTTATTCCCTTTTTGGAGAGAGAATCTGTGACTAGAATCACATAATTTTAATTTCAAAAGGTACCATTGTCCTCCTCTTTCATTACATCCAACAATCTCTTCCTTCCAGCTTTTAGTTTTAAATGAAGTTGATAAAGTATTATCATTACTATAGCAATACTCAGCATTATCACAATACTAGGTGATATTTTATTACTGTTTTAAATACTGAATAACTCGAATCTTACTGGCCAGTGTGCCATAATTATCAGAGAGAGGCCGGCAAATCATATGTCCCACAACAAACAATTAAGATTACCAAGGGCGAATACAAACAAATGAGAAAACTATTTTACAATTCAGGCTCCAAGAATGTGGAATAATTTACCACAATACCTAGTCAACCTTACAGTATTTGACAAATTCAAGACTGAACTAGATAGGTACCTAAATAATCTTTAGGAATGATATCCCCACTAGGATAGGGAGACAGTTTTGATGGGCTAAATGCATTCTTCTGTATATATCATGGAGCAGTATCTCCCCCCAGGAATGGCGGGTTACCCAAGAACTTCATAATATGAAACTATTGAAATTAAAAAAGCCAATGAAGGCAATGCTGTAGTGATCATGCTGAAGAGCTATATGTTAGAGAGATTCAAAGACAGCTGAGTGATGTCAAATGCTATCAGAGCTTGACTGTTCCCCTGACACAAGCATTTCAAAATCAGTTGTTGGTTACATAGAGCTTTGTGGGGCCAACAGATAACCTCAGATGAGTTTTCCTTTCTAACAGTTAATAATCCCTTTGTGCCAATCCTGTGTATACATTACCAAAAATACACACGTGCACCATCAACCCCCCGGGATGGCCAGTTGTTTCCAGTTTAGGTTGTGGGTCCCTCACTCTAAAACTCTCCAGGTTTAACGATCATTTCCTGAAAGAGTTTGTTGTTACTCTGCCCTCATATTGCAACATAGTACTGATGCTCTGAACAAACTTGATAATGCGGTTTGGCAAGAACATTTTAAGTGAGTTACAATTGATGAGATATTTTTGTATACATCAATACCGCAGGATGTGGGTCTTCATGCTGTAAGGTTTTATTTACAAAACCTTTTAGCTGATAAGGAGGTGTCATGTGACTTGATCTTGGAGAAAATGGAGTTCATCCTCACTCATGATTGGGACACAGGATATTTTAGTGAGATGGCTAAACAAGAATGATTTAAAGTTTTCATTTACTTATACCCACCACCCCAGGATAATGGATTTTTTGGATGTTAAATTTAGCATTAGTGTTGAATTGACAATTGAAGCAAATACTTTTGAGAAACCCACTTCCATGAACTCTCTACTGAGAGTGGCTTCTTGCCATCCACCACATGTCATTAAAAGCTTCACTTTGTCAGAATTCACAAGAATGCATCACATGACATTTTGTTCAAGGAGCAGGCCAAGGACCTATGGCGCCACTTAAAAAAAAGGGGGCATATTACAGAGTTTGCCAATTAGATAGAGCTCTTAGCCTGGGTCCAAAAAATAAGTCAGAACAAAGATTGAATGGTTCTTATTATGGCTCCCAATACCTCTGCACAGGAATTTGTTTTGTAACAAAATATACACATTTGTACACAAAAGTTACAAACATGATATAGAGACTGATTAGTGGTGACAGTTCAGTGGCACAGGTTCTTTACCCCCTTCCTAGAACAACTTTAGTGGTGGTTACAATCTAAATGATCTTTTGGGGCATAGCCATTTGAGAAAGACCCCCTTATGTGGAATGGTGGCACTCTAAACTTATGGAGCTCAATTTTCAAAGAGCCCTTAGAGCAACGCAAGTTGCATTGCTCCAGGGCTATTGCAAACTCTGGGTGCGCCAGGGACCCTGCACCCGATTTTAGAAAAACCAGGGTCCCAGCACCAAACTCCCCAGGTTTGTCATAAGCCGACAGCTGTACCAAACACTTGGCACACCTGTGGGAATAGCCACAGGGATCTGGCCTTCCCCACCCGGTGCAACACTAGAGGGGCTAGGATTGTTGGGGGGGTGACTCTGCTGGACAGGAAGGAGCCGGGGACAGAAGGGGCATGGGAGGTGCCATGGGGGAATTAGGGAGACAGCTGGGCATAAGAGAAGTGATATGACACCTGATAGGGTGTGTTTGTCTTGTTATATATTTGCTAATGTCCATCAATGCAAATTAGTGCACTACACAGTCCTGTACGTATGAATTCTACTCTAAATACAGAACCTGATCAGGTCCAAGGAGGGGCAAGTGATACAGTATTTCCAACTAACATGCAGCATGGCACCTTGCATCATTCCTTGGGCTTTGAAAATTGAGCCCATGGACTTTTTCCAGTGCTACAGTTGTAGCATTTGCAAAATCATGACATGTAGCAACAAGTTTTAGATTTTGAATAATAACAAACCCGTTGCTGTGAACTCTTTTGTGGCATGCAACATCACTTTTGTGGTTTATGTTGGATGGTGTCATTCTTCATTTTTATATGTTGGCTGCATTACTAGAAGTTTGAAATTGAGGATTCAAGAACATATGCATACCATCAGGGAGGGGGCACAGAACAATAACTTTGCAAACATTTTACAGCCTCACACAATTGCCATATTAACAGGGTGCAGTCTGCTGTCTTGCAACATATTATTGAGAAACAGAGAGGTGGTGCTCATTTACTACCTTTCTTGCAGTCTAAGTCCAGGTAGATTCTTTTTCAACTGAACACTTTACAGACAAACAGTTTAAACGAAGTAACTGATTATAATCCATTTCTATAGTACTGTAGATATAGGCCCCCATTTTCAACTGTGAGGAGATGTGTGGTGCAATCATATGCGCCGACCAAGAAGATGGGCCAGCGCAACTGACTGCAATATTCAAACACAATGCGCAAGCCAAGTGGATTGTGCATCCTGTATGAATATTGCAGACCAGGCAGGTGGTGCAAAAGGTGGGCAGCTGCCAATGCCCCCAGCGCATCCCAGCGACACGCTGAATACCATCTATGGGGGATGCTCTGGTGCACCTCGGATGCATCAATCCCCCAAAGGCGATATTCAGCCAGGGTATGCAAATGAGTCCATTAGGCATGCATGGTGCAAATGGCCCTCATGCATGCCCATTATGAGCTCATCTGCATGCCTGCACCCAGCCAGATGCACTGGGCTATGCACCCCCCCTGTCTAAGCCACAGACAGGCTATGAATTCAGTACATCCCCTGGGATGCCATGTACACCCCCCCATCCTGCAGCTGGATCCCCCATTGTGACTAACCCCTGCCGCATTGTTCCATAGAGTAGTGTCCCCCCGCCCGGGTAGGCTGAACTCTCTGCAACCTCCCACCTCCCATGCTAGTGATTGAATAGTTTCCCACTCACCACCATGACTAGCCACTGACTGCACAGTCTGGGAACTGCACTGTTGAGCACGTATACTGCACAGTGCAGTTCCTCGATTTTCAGTTGGTGGTAGCCATGGTGGTGAGCGGAGGGCTGTGCCAGTCGCCGGTGGGATGGGGAGGTACAGGGATCAGGATCTGGCCCTGATGGGGTGGGGGGCCACCACACTACAGTGTCTTGTACTGTAGTCATCGGGGTCAGGGCATGGTAGAGTGTGTGTCCCCTGTGATTGGGGATTGGGGCTGGGCAGGGGTTTCTTTCCATTGCAAACTGGGATCGGGCTGGGTGGGGCTTCTGACACATCTGGACTGGTATCAGGGCTGGGTGGGGGGCAACTACACAATAGTGGAGGGGTCGGGGTTGCATCTCCTGGGATCAGGCATGGGTGGGGGGTCCCTATGCTGTGAACAGGGGTCGGGGGAATTCCACAACATCGATTGGGGATCGAGCATGGGGGGGGCCCTACTCTATGGCACAGGGATTGGGTGGGTAGTCTAGTAGGTATGGCAATGGGGGAGGGAGTACCACTAGATAGTTGTGGCAGGCAGGCTGCTGTGCACCTGCCTGCACTTTAGCAGCCTGCCTGTGGGTGGCTGGCTGATTTAGGCCAGCTATTTGGTGCTTATCTCTGCATGGCACATTTTTGGCCATTGTGGGGCATATTCCCAATGAATATGCCGATGCACAGCATATTCATGGGAATGCCCCCTCTATTTGAGCCACATACATTATGTTTGGGCCATGGACCATTTGCTTTTTGGTGGCCCATCTCCCCTCACTGAATATCGCACTGTGGCACATTGTTGATGTTGCACGGCGCATCTCCCTTTTCCACCGGGATGCACCGTGCATCTCCTTTGAATATGTCTCAGTCCCAGTCCATCTGCAATATCTTCATCAGTGACATTGCAGATGGACTGGAGGGTAAGGTTTGTCTGTTTGCAGATGGCACCAAGATCTGCAACAGAGCAGATGATCCAGGTGGGATGGGCAGAATGAGAAAAGATCTGGATAAACTGGCAAAATGGTCAGAAGAGTGGCAACTGGGGTTTAACGCAAAGATGTGCAGATCGTGCACGTAAGGAAGAGAAACCCTGAAGCCACCTATAGGTTGGGAAGGGAGCTGCTGGCAATCACAAAGGAAGAAAGAGACCTGGGCATCATTATCACCGATGACCTGAAATCATCCAAGCAGATCACTAAAGCAGTAGATAAGGCTAGAAGTATGTTGGGGTGTATTAGTAGGGGCATCGCAAGTCATAAGAGGGAGGTAATAATCCCTCTTTACAAGACACTGGTTAGGCCCCATCTGGAGTACTGTGTGCAGTACTGGAGGCCGTACCTGCACAAGGACATTAACAAAATGGAGGCAGTCCAGAGAAGGGCAACCAAAATGGTGCAGGGACTGTATCAGAAAACATATGAGGACAGATTAACGGAGCTCAGTATGTATACCCTAGAGCAAAGGAGGGAGAGAGGTGATAAGATCGAAACAGTCAAACATCTTAAGGGCATTAACAAGGTGAAAGAGTCTAACATGTTTCAATATAAGAAAAATAGCAGAACAAGAGGACACAGCATGAAATTAGAGGGAGTCCGATTAAGGGGTAATGTGAGGAAGTTCTTTTTCATAGAAAGGGTGGTGGATGCATGGAACAGCCTACCTCAGGAAGTGGTGGATATGAATACAGTGCAGGGCTTCAAACAGGCATGGGATAGGCAAAAGGGAGCAATACAGATGAGTATGAATAGATAGGCCATTGACAGAGTACAGGCCTATGGCACATTCAAAAGATAGAAAAAAGGAGCAGAATGGATGGGCCTTGCAGTCCTTATCTGCTGTCAACTTTTATGTTTCTATGTAATATGGGGGCCATAGTGTGTATGTTATCCAGCACCATCGTTACATTGATATGTTGCTTATTAATATTTTTCTATAACAAAAAAAAGTTTTTAATTTTTTTTTGTCTCTTTAAGGATATTTATCCCCTTTATTTGGACTACATAACATTTATCAGCATTGACCAGACAAACCTTGCATTGAATACATGGGGCCCAATTTTAGAAGGTTGAAGCAGGGCTTGTGCCAAAACTTATATCATCCACAATGTTTGGCACAGCTGCACCAAAGCCCTTTGGTGCAATGCTGCCCAATTCAAGAAGAGCTGATGCATTTGCGACCTTTTCCACAGTTTACAGCAGCTTGTGCTAAAGGTTTGGTGCACCTTATCCAGAATTGTGATCAGCGCCAAATGTCTGCTGCAAACCCCCTGCACTGTATGTTTGGCACACCAGGGACTTGCAGCAGATGCAACCCATTTGTGAACTGGGCCCATCATCTTCCTTATGTACCATCATACCATCTGAATGACAGAAGTGCCCTTTGGGGAATAGTAAAGTTTAGCTCCCATTTACTTTGTTTACTTTCATCATTTACAAATAGTGCTTGTGTAACCCCTAGGTGGCACTCTCACAAGGACTACTACCCCTGCCTGCTTGGCTAGTAGCAGGTTAAGGGGCCTGAGTTCTGAAACGGGTGCCTCCACCCAGAGGTCAGGGTTGGTAGTGGTCAAGCTAACCTGGGCACAGCCCTCTGGGACACTGTAACCCCCCTCTTTCCTTACTAGTGGTCAGAACAATACACAATAATCACTTTCACAATACCCCTGATACACCACACAAGTACCCACACTGTTTGCACTTACCACCAGGGCTTTCCTCTGGCCCAGCCCTGGGGACCCCCTGTAAAACAAGGTTATACACAGCAAATAACAGCAGTACAGTACTCTTGCACAAACTGGAACCACAGTCAGGGTAAATGCAAAAAAGAGTTAGATCTGATTTATTTAAGGGGCTTGAACAAGGGAGGGGCGTAATCGGGTTAATTTGCTTAAAGGCTCTATCAGTTAAACAGCTATGCATGCACTTCAGGGTCCATAAACAGTCACACACTCTGGTACCCAGATGAAGCATAGTGGGCTAGCCAGGAACGTTGCAGCTGATTGGGGCCCTGTGATGGAAGAAAACAACATGCACAACACACTATTTGTAATCTGGAGCTGGAGGGTTCAGTTCGTGAAAAGAAAACAACAAGACAATCAGATGACACACTTTTAGATTAGGCTGTTGTTGCAGGGAGCTACCCTGATGATTACTCACGATACCCAAGACTGGACACAGGCTGGACGAAAATCGAGACAGCAGGTGGTTAATCTGGAGTGCCAGGAGAAGCAGAGCCCACACAATTCGCCGAGGCGTTGTTCCTGTTCAAATGTGGAGCAGGGGGCTGATCCCCAGGCAGATCTCTTGTCGGTGGCTTTCTCTGTGCAGTGGAGTAGTCTGGCAGGGCCAGTATGGCATGGCCCAGGCCGAATGGAGATGAACATGGATTCAGTCCGATTAGGCAGGATAAAGCTTCCAGCAAGCAGAACACAGTTCACACAGTGGGGAACCAAATCACGACCCACTTTCAATACACAGCACATTTACATGTCAAGGATTCTACAGTACCAGCAAGCAGAACACAGTTCACACAGTGGGGAACCAAATGACGACCCACTTTCAATACACAGCACATTTACATGTAAGGAAATTCTACTGTACCAGGTAAACTGCTCTCCGGCCACGATCGCAAAGTCTCTGCATAAACCAGGGATTCAAAAGCAGCTGGAAATCCTGACAGGCCGACTGCATTCAGCAAATCTTCAGTCTTCTTCAGGTTAAAGCCTGGTCAAAATCCAGTGGCTTAATCAGTCCTCACAACTCTGATTCAGTCCGATAAAACTCTGTTTTCCCTCTCAGGGACAGCAGGCAGACAGGCAGGCCAAAACTCAGCCCTTTCACAGTTCTCCCATGCAAAACTACACAGAACTGCTGCTCAAAATCACTTGAGCTATTACTTCTTCACTTTTCAGCTCTAAACTGAAACTAGCTGCAGCAGCGTGGGAAATTCCCCAAGATCCAAAAGGTTCGGTTGGCTGATCCTCCTGTCAGTCACAACAAAGGTTCCCCCTTCAGGTGCAAAAAGCCCAAAACTGCAATTCCTACAGATTTTGACTCCAGACAGCACCTGTAGTCCGGCTCCATTTTAGATCCCACCAGTACTGATTGGTCCAATTCGTAGTCCAGGACCAAGACAGTAGAGATAAACAAAACAGTCCTTGCTGCAAAGAAGGTAGGTTAGACAAACTACATTATCATTACCACTCTAAATGATTTTCAGCAAATAGTTACATCTTTCAACAGAGCTCTCTCTCAGATTACTTATGACTGCAATCCAGGCAGCTCTTAAAGAGACAGTGCACATAGGCTGTACAGGCACTCTCTGGCAATCACATTTGAACTGCTAAAACGCAGGACACCAGCCTGGCTGTGAGCATTTAGGCAAGCTCAAGGAAGACTTTTTGGGAACCCCATTTGTAGTGGTGTTACCCCGGATGGTTATTTTGATGTGCACAGCTTGTTTTGTCACCGAGCTATATCCTGTGGTGTATTTTCAATGTGCAGTTTTAATAAGTGAGGCACATTTCTGCAACATATAATATAATAAGATAGAGATTGGCAATGAATTTACAAATGCAACTTGAATGTACTCTGATTCTGTCATATTCCTTGTAATTAAAGCAATAGAGTTGATGATTTGCTTAAGATATTATAGTTGTATCATAAACTGGATGCTTAGGTTTATGTTTTATTACTGTATTGTATGTAGTGCTTGAAGTGGCAGCTTCATGCTGCTATCTAGCTCTGCTGAGCATGTCTTTAAACTGCACTTATTCACTTTTGGTAGTTGGGGGGTTGAGTTTCAACATTGTCATGTTTTTACATGCTTACACTCCCTAGGCTCCTATTGGGGTCACCGCGGCGCTCCCCACAGCTCTTTGGACCTCACCAGCCCACCTCAAAGCCAGCAAGGCTCCTAGTTGCCCCTGTTGGGGTCACTGCAGCACTCCCCATGGCTCTTTGGACCTCACCAACCCACCTCGAAGCCAGCAAGGCTCCTAGTCACCCCTGTTGGAGTCACCGTGGCACTCCCCATGGCTCTTTGGACCTCACCAGCCTACCTCAAAGCCAGCAAGGCTCCTAGTCACCCCTGTTGGGGTCACCGAGGTGCTCCCCACAGCTCTTTGGACCTCACCAGCCCACCTCGAAGCCAGCAAGGTACTGTAGCCAGCAGGTTCCATTTCAAGTCCTCAGGCAACCTAGCTTTAAATTCTGGCACCTTTTCTAAGCGTCTCCCTGCCTTCCAAGCTGTGGCTGAATTTCTACCTCAATTTACCTCTGCACTATTGCAGACTAGAGGAGACCGCAAAAACCCCTGTACAGACTGACTTAAATGTGCCTCTGTCCAGCCAAGCTGTAAACCTAATTTATGCCTATTATTTATGGCATTTCTGTGTGCACTGCAATCTCGGAGTTTAGGGCGTTGTTTCTGATTTAATTGTATGCTCCTAGCCTGTTTTTCTGTGAGGGACACTGAAGTCAAATTTAAAAATCATTTAATTTAAGAGCTACTGTATTTTTCTTTTGTGCATTTAGTAATTAACTGTATTTTTCTGACGATTCTATGATTAATAAGGGAATGATTTAAACTCATAGAATGTACTGGCTGACTGCTCACCAATTAACTGTTTAAGGAATAATTTAGGGTAGGATTTTTATTTCTTAAAGTCTACTGGCTTTCTGCTCTTGGTGTGGGATTTCCTTTCTCATCTGTACTGCTGATTCTTGCCCCTTTCCCCCTACTTTCAGTAGTACCCCTCCCTGCCAAGCTAATCACTTCTGTCCATCCCTTCCAGTTAACTGCTCAGTGTGACTGTCTGTCCCTGCCTCCTCCTCCTTCTTCTGTCCCCTGACTAAATATAATCTTCTACCCCTCTCCTCTCCCTAGGCTCCTAGTTGCCCCTGTTGGGGTCACCGTGGCGCTCCCCACAGCTCTTTGGACCTCACCAGCCCACCTCGAAGCCAGGAAGGTACTGTAGCCAGCAGGTTTCATTTCAAGTCCTCAGGCAGCCTAGCTTTGAATTCTGGCACCTTTTCTAAGTGGCTCCCTGCCTTCCAAGCTGTGGCTGAATTTCTGCTTCAACTTACCTCTGCACTATTATAGACTAGAGGAGACCACAAAAACCCCTGTATAGACTGACTTAAATGTGCCTCTGTCCAGCCGAGCTGTAAACTGAATTTGTGCCTGGTATTTATGGCATTTCTGTGTGACCTACAATCTCGGCGTTTAGGGCGCTGTTTCTGATTTAATTGTATGATCCTAGCCTGTTTTTCTGTGAGAGACACTGAAGTCAAATTTTCTCCCTCCCCCCATGTCTTATTAAATGCTTGTTCCTTGGGGGCAGATATTCTTTTTTCCCTTAGTGATTGGACCACTTCTTCTGGGGTGAGGATCTCAAGGCACCTAGCTTGTGAATTTCATTGTTGGATTGCCCCAGGAACCTGGTAAATATCTCCACACTTTGCAAAAGCCTTTATAAGTTTTCTAGCTGCAGCTCTATATCTCTGCCTGCTGGATAGTTTCATCCTTGGACTTAGTTAGTGTCTCACTCCTGCAGTCAATTGCACATTTGCATCAGTCCCGTCTCCAGTCCGGAATTCACTGCTTTCTCTCTTTTTCCCTAGTTCTACGTTCCCTTCTTTTCCTTACCAGTGTACACTATGGGGGTGATCTCACATCACTGCTGCTTTGTAGGAGTATTTTCCCTTCTGCTAGCCCTCCAACTCTCAGTAGATCTTCTCTGCCAGCCATCTACTGACTCTGGCTACTCAAATAAAGCCGAGGACTGGAGACATTTTTTCTCAAATCTAATTATCAGGGGGTAATACCTCTATCCCTGAAACCTGGCTCCTAAAGCTTATCCCATTTACAAGTATAGCTGACTATCTAAGCCATTCCCTTTTTATATGCCACTTGAGGGCAAACTCCAAACCTCTCTCCTTGAGACCTGGGTACCCCTATGTCATCGTTCTCTCTCTCTCTCTCTCTCTCTCTTCGGTGATATTGAAACTTACCCGGGCCCTTCTCATGGCATCACTCCCAAGAACCCATCTTATTGGTTCACAGAAAAGGGGCTTAAGCTCACACATATGAACATTAGAAGTCTGTCAGCTAAGTTTGCACAGCTTGAAGCCTGGATTGCTCACAACTCCCCTGATGTCTTAGGTCTAACTGAGACTTGGTTAAAACCCCATATACCAGATTCATTATGTAGGATCGATGGATATAAACTTCATAGATGTGATCGTCCAAATGCTAAAAAGGGTGGTGGTGTTTTGTTTTATACCAGGCAGGACCTTGACATTACGGTCCTCCCGATCAACACTACCTGTCTATGTGAAACTATTCATATAGTTATTACCTTAGGTCTCACTAAGAAGCTAAATGTAGTGTGCATCTATAACCCTCCTGAAAATGAACTAACAGGCCTGACTAAGGTAATTGACCATCTTTCCTCGCTAAAGGGTAGACAAGAGCTCATTGTTATGGGGGACCTCAACCTGGATTGGCTAGGGAAAAACTCTAATCTCTATGCTGCTGAACTCAGCAGGTTACACCTGTCTCAACTGGTCACTCTCCCACCAGACAGGCTAGTAACAGCAGTCTCCAGTCTCTTCTAGACTGGGTCATCTCCAACAGGTCTGAGAGGATCAGTGCTGTTGGGTTTTACCAGACTCAATCAGTGACCACTCCCCAGTTTACTGTGTTTGGAAGGCTAGGGCCCCTAAACTACCCCCCAGAGAAATTCTTTTCAGGGATTTTTCCAAAATGGATAAGAGAGCCCTAATCGTGGAGCTACAGAACATGGACTGGACACCTCTATATAATACTTGTAAGACGGAATGTGCTGCTCAATACCCCCTTACCATGCTTTTGAACCTTCAAGACAAATATATTCTAGTAAAAAGGCACCGCATCCGGGGATCAGCTACCCGCTGGTTAAATTCTTCACTCCTGTCCTCTCTCAAAAAGAGGGATAAAGCCTGGAACAAAGCTAAGCTAACCCAGTCCCCATCAGACTGGGTGGAGTACAGAAGACTCCGAAACCTATGTAAGGTTTCCATCAGATCTGCTAAGGGCAATTACTACCGTCAACTCCTTAGTACCTCTGTCAGTGACTCTCGTGGTTTTTGGAGTCATGTTAACACCATCATAGCGAAAAACAAGTGCAATACAATCTCTGATATGGTCATGGATGGTTGCAATTGCAATAACCTGCTCACTATCGCCGAGGCTCTTAACTCCAGATTCACTGACCTCTCCTCCTATGCTGCACCTCCTGGGCTTTTACCTGTCACTCCGCAGGATAACCTTAAACCTTCCAACCCATCTTTCACCTTTCGCCCAGTCTTTGAGAGTGAAATCTTATGCTTACTTAAGTCCATCTCTCCTGCTGGATCAGCAGGGGTAGATGGACTCTTACCAAAATTCTTTAGAACCGTTGTACCATCTATAGTCTCTCCAGTGACTAGACTTTTCAACCTGTCTCTTCTTACACGACATGTCCTTTCCCTCTGGAAGATTGCTCGAGTTGTACCGGTCTACAAAAAGGGGGACACCACTAACCTGGATAACTACCACCCTATTGCCATCCTCTCCACCCTCTCTAAAATATTGGAGAAAATTGTTGCTACCCAGGTCTCGGATTACCTGTACTCCTTCAAACTCCTCACCCTGACCAACATGGTTTCCGATGTGGGCACAGTACATCCACTGCTCTCACAGTTTACAAATGATGTCAGACTTCATATGGACAAAGGCTCTCTCACTGGGGCTACTTTTGTTGATCTTACAAAAGCGTTTTATTTAGTTGACCACCTGCTGCTCCTATCAAAGTTGTCATCCCTAGGCTTCTCACCCTCTGTCACCACCTGGTTCCAAAATTATCTTTCAAAGCAGCAACAATTTGTCCAGATCAGAGATGCTAAGTCTCCTCTTGCTCCTACTTGGATCGGAGCACCCCAGGGTTCAATTCTTGATCCTCTCCTGTTTACAGTCTTCATAAATGACATCCCACTGCTCACTGGTGCTTGCTCAGGGCTGCTATATGCAGATGATCTTGTTCTTTACTCATGCTCCTCAAATCTCTCAGAGATCAACCTGAATCTCAGTAGTAACTTCAATACCTTTCAGAGCTGGCTATTGCGAAACAAGCTTGTCTTAAATAAAAATAAAACGGTGACTATGCTCTTCGGTTCAGGTTCAAAAATTCGGTCCTGCACCCAGCCATTAAGTATCAGAGTGCTTGATGGCTCTCCCCTTAACACAGTTACCTCTTTTAAATACCTAGGAGTAACCCTTGATCCTGCCTTGGATTTTGACCTGCACCTAGCCTCAGTTATTAAATCTGTCAATATTCAACTTGGACTGGCATATAAGGTGAGACATAGCCTAACATCCATGGCAAGGATGGCCATTGCACAGGGGATCCTGAGACCCAAATTGGCATATGGGTTAATAAGCCTTTCCGGCAACTACTGGAGGGCTTCTCCGAAAGTGGGATGTCTGCTACAACAGCATTTGCTGTTTTGCTTTGTCTTTGCCCAAACTTACTCACCGATGCACACTATACTCCAGTCTGGGATGGTTCCCCCCTCAGCCTTCCGACAGTTTATTTCCTACTGTTTTATAAATAATATAATCTCCTCCCAGATACCTGTCAAACTGGCTCTACTGCTCAAACCTGTGACCTCTGCCTACCCACTGAGATCAGCTGACAAACCCCTTCTTGTCCAACCGAGATGTAAAACCAAAATGGGGGAGAATGCTTTCTTTAGCTGGGCACCTAAACTATGGAACTCCCTTCCACTGAGTCTAAGGATCTCCCCTTCTCCACACAGCTTCAAACAGGAGCTTTGTATGGCTCTTTCAAGCTCTGAACCCTGCTCCTGTCCTCTATCCACCCACTCCTGTACTGGTTCCTCCTAGTTGCCTACTGGCTCCAACCTCTACTGCTCTCAAACCTGCCTGGAAATCTTGTCATTTCCTCTCTTCTAGCACTTACTAGTTCTATGACTTATGACTGCAGTTATTTGCACTTATATTTATGTTTTGTTACTACATATAGATTCCTGAAAATGTACTGTAATTTGCTGAAAATTTTGTATAAGTGCACTATGTCTGACTTCTACTTGTCCCATGATGTTTTCTTGTATCTACTATTGTCTATGTACCCTTTGTTGTGATCTCCCAGGTCGTACCTGAAAATAGGCAGCTATGCTGTCTAGTGCACCTACCCGGTTAACAAAAACTAAATAAATAAATAAAGACCTTTGTATCAATTAATGAACATATTAACTGACTATTTAAAACTAGTGGGAATAGCCATTCAGTAGTCCCCAGACGAAGTCTCCTTTTGAGATGAAATGTTGGGCCATTTTGGTCTCAGCTGCCCTGGTCTCCTTTCTCATGTGAGTACGCTTTGTACATTTGTGTTTTTTAAGGACTGTGTTTTTGCACACTGTATGCACATGTTGTCAATGTACGATATGCCATATGCACTTCTTTGTACTATATGGACAGATTTTAAATTTAGTATAAATAAAAATCATGATGAACTATAGATTTTGGTTGTTGCCTTATGTGCTGCTCTTTTTTGAGAATGTTTTTCTTCTACCAGGACAGACAGATTGGCTACATCATTAAAAGGTAGGATTGAAACCAGTCAAGTGCAGAAACTTAAAGCCTGACATCCTTTAGCTTTTCCAGAAGTAAAGGGTGGGCTACCAAGTCAAAGGCCTTAGTCATGACGATAAAGATAGCAGCAGAAACATGTTCCTTATCCATCCACTTCAGGATGGAATCCATGACATAGAGTATGGAGGAAACTGTGGAGTGAGATTTCTAGAAACTAGGCTGGATGGGAGATAGAAAAGAGGAGGAGTGGAGAAAGTTGGAGAGTTGGAAGGAGACTCAAGTTTTTCTTGAAGTTTCAACAGAGAGGGAAAAGGTTAGTTTGGAAGTTAGTTCCCAGGATTGCTTATGTCCCCACCTTTGTGAAGTGGGGTGATTTTAGCCTGTGTCCACCAAAGGAGAACTGAGCCAAGCTGAAAGGAGTGATGCTGAAGAAGCGAGAGGAGAGCAGCAATAAACAAGACAGAAAGGTGAAGAAGTTTAGGATCAAGACCATCAGGCCTTGGGGGGAGGGATAAAGGAGAGCAGAACAGACAGAACCCCAGTGGCAGTGCCTGGAGAGAAAGAGAAGGTAGGCAAGGAGTGAACAGAAGGTGTGGGTGTAGGGGAGTTATAGGAGGGAAAGATGGCACGAAAGGTGAAGTGTATTTTGAATGTGGCTGCCACCTCAGTAGGGTTGATGACATTAGATGGGGTGCTGAGCTTGAGGGTTGGGGCAGGTACTTGGGGGGTTAAAAATAGAGTGGATAAAACTATATAACTTACTGGGGGGATTTGTATTGTTCTGAAGGTTGGAGACAAAGTAGTTGGCTTTTGCCTCACACTGAGTCTTCACGTAAGAACATAAGAATGGCATCGGCAGATGGGGACCATTTGATCCATCTAGTCTGCCCAAGTTGGCTACCCCCCTTCCCTCACATGTTCCTGGCTAGCTGCCCACACTGTCTGTCCCATGCTAATTTAAATTCCTTCACTGTCTTAGCTGCCACCACCTGTGGTGGCAGGCTGTTCCAAGAGTCTATTACTCTCTCCGTGAAGAAGTACTTCCTCGAGTTGCTCCTGAACTTGCCTCCCACCAGACACAAGTTGTGCCCCCTTGTCCTAGTTTCCTTTTTTCCCTGAAAGAGTTTCTCTGTCTTATTTCCTTGATGCATTTAAATTTTTCTATCATGTCTTCCATATTCCTTCTCTACTCCAGTGAGTATAACTTCAGTTTCCTGAGCCTAGTATCATATGTGTCTTGGTGCAGCCCCTGCCTCATTTTAGTAGCCCTTTTCTGTACTGTTTCTAGTCTATGTCTTTTTTCTGGTGAGGCCTTCAGAACTGGCCTTACTAGTGATCTGTACAGTGGCATGACCACCTCCTGCCTTCTGCTTGTAATGCCTCTACCTATGCACCCTAGTATGCCCCTTGCTCTTTTAGCTGCTTTTTCACACTGTTTTGTGACTTTTAGGTCATTGGTAATGAGTACTCCCAAGTTCCTTTCCATTTTTGTGTCTTCCAGTTGGTGTCCTTCCAGTGTGTACTTTATCCCTGGGTTTCGCTTTCCCAGGTGCATGACTTTACACTTCTTTGTGTTAAATTTTAACTGTCATTGTCCTGACCATTCCTCCAGCTTCCTGATGTCAGCTACCATACTGGTGGCCTCCTCACGTGTGTCCACCCTGTTACAGAGCTTTGTATCATCTGCGAACAGGCACACTTTCCCCTCCAATTCTTCTGTGATGTCACTTATGAATATGTTGAAGAGGACTGGGCCCAGTACCAATCCCTGTGGTATGCCACTGGTCACTTCCCTCTCTCCTGATAGGGCTCCGTTGAGTAAGACTGTCTGTGTTCTTCCCTGAAGCCAGTTTCTTACCCAGTTAACTATCTTCTGCCCTAACCCCATGTGCTCTAGTTTGTTTTCCAGCCTCCTGTGGGGGACAGTGTCAAAGGCTTTGCTGAAGTCAAGGTACACCATGTCCATCACTCCCCTCTGGTCTATTATTTTGGCAACCCAGTCGAAGAAACTTATTATATTTGTTTGACATGATCTTCCTGCTGTGAATACATGTTGCTTGGGGTCTAGTTTGCCATTTTTCTTCAGGTATTCCACCACTCTCTCCTTGAGCAATATCTCCATAATCTTCACCACTATTGAGGTCAGGCTGACTGGGCGATAGCTCCCTGTCACCTCCTTCTTACTTCCCTTGTGCAAGAGCACCACTGTTGCCCTTCTCCAGTCCTGAGGCACTATGCCACTCTCCAGTGATTTGCTGAACAGTTCTGCTAGTAGTGTTGCAATTTCTTCTCATAGCTCCCTCAACACTCCTGGGTGAATACCATCTGGGCCCATTGCTTTGTCTACTTTAAGTTTGTTCAGTTCTTCTAGGACTCTTTCCTTGTGAAGGGGCTAGTGTCAGCCTCCTTGCTATTGAGTTTCGTCTGCTTTAGTGGGGGACCCTACCACTAACCTCAATTTTGAATACTGAGCAGAAGAATTTGTTCAATACCTCTGCTTTGTCCTTGTCTTTTTCTACCATCTGACCATCTTGTGCTGCTAGCCTGACTATTCCCCTTTACTCTTTCTCTTATCTCTCATGTATCTGTAGAAGGTTTTATCTCCTTGTTTGACTCCCTGTGCTATTTTTTCCTCTGTTTTGGTTTTGGCATTTTGAATGGCCCTTCCTGCCTCCATGAGTTTGTTTCTGTAATCTTTCCTGACAGCCTTCTTCTGTGTCTGTTTGTATTTGTTGAAGACCCTTCTCTTTTCCCTTATTTTTGCTTCTAAGTCCTTGGTGTACCAGAGAGGGTTTTTCCTATTGATGTGTCATATATATTGTTCAGTGACTGTGGTTATGGCCTTCTTGAAATTATCCCAATTTTCTTCCACATTCCCTGATCCACTGTTACTTAGTATGACTTTGATTTTTGATCTCATCTCAGGAAAGTTTGCTTTGCAGAAGTCAAGGATCTTGATTTTTGTGCGACATAAATCTTCTGGTTTGTTGATTGCTAACCAGATTGACCTATGGTCATTGGCAGGGGTGTGCAAATCAAATTTTTAAACACTTCCCCAGAGCAAGTGATGGTCTTAAAATGACTTTCCCATGAAATCTTGTACTTGCCCTACCTATCTCTTGTGTACGTTTTGCCTCTGGCCACAAGAATGTACACAAAATCACACAAGTAAACACACTATAATCACTCACTGTCTGTAACCTGACCCCCACCACACCCCCCCATCACAAAAACCATCTAACCAACAGAGCAAGGTACATAACACACAAGACAATGACAAATATAACACATTTGCAAGCAAGTGAAAGTGCCTGGCTGCCTGGACACTGACTGGGCCACTGGCAGTGACAGTGATGAATGGACAGAAGGAGGACATTGGACACAAAAGTGCAAAAATACATGCACAATCAGATGCTTTCATAACTAGACAACCAGTCAGTGACTAAGGAGCACCAGTGATGAGATGACTCAACACACAACAGTGCTACACAGTGGTGTCATGCCCATAGGGCCCGAGGGGGAATGTGCCCACCCAATATAATTGCCCAAACTAGTAAAAAACACATTTTAGTTTTTTTTATTTTCCATAAAATCCCAGTGTCCAAAACAATATAGGGTTTTTATGAACTCGTTGGTGGTCGGGGTTGAGTGTGTGAATCTACTTACTGCTAGCGGGCTGGTGTGTGAAATGTGATTAGTGGTCCGTGATGACTTTAGAAGTTATTTCCACCAATCACTTCTCCAGTTTGTGTTGTCTGCCTGTCTCCAAGGATCTCTCCAAACACAGAGTGAAGCTGACACATGGCGGCAAAGCTTGCTTTTTCAAGTGCCATCTTCACTGTGCATGCAAGTAGGACAGACTGAGGAGACGACCCATGTGAGAGAAGGCTGCAACTAAGGAGTTTAATTAAACATTCACCGGCGGCAGGTCATGGTACTGATTGAGATTGGCAGTGGTCATGGCATGGACAGTTATGCATGTTCTGCTACACCGTCATCCTTTCCCAGAAGAGGAGAGGAGTAGTGGCAGTTCCAGCAGCAAGGGGAAGTAGGTGAGTCAGAGCATCGTCATTCTTGGGGCTGGGTTGGTTTGTAAAAGTGCTCTGCTCTTTTCTCTAAGGACATTGGGTGCAAGTAGGGGGACCAGGTGGAGTAGGTGAGATGTGTTATTCTTCAGTGCTGTGTCCAGTGTCCATCTTGAGTAGCCGGTGCTCACCCACAGCTGAGGAGTTCTGTGCTTGGTGGACTGAGGAGAGGTGGTAGCTCGGTTTCACCCTGTGTGCAGTTCCGGTGGGAAAGCAGTGGGTGCCGCAGTGCTGGAACTCAGGGCAGCAGAGACTTACTGTTGGTCTGGAGTGAGTGAATCATAAGTGCACAAACTTTTCACTTCTGACAAACAAAGAAGAGTAAAATCTGTGTAATACAATCACCTCATCTGAATAAATTCAGGTTATGCTGACCTGATGTATTAAAAATTCAGGGTTTTTTTTCACAGATCCTGGCAGGTGCAAAATGTGTAATACACTCCATCAAGGAAATTAACTGTGTCCCCACACCCACCCAGTGTTTTTCACAAGTTTCACCTGCCAGGATCTGGGAAAATTAAGCCACATTTTTTTTCTATACATAGCATTAGCTTAATGTGAATGAATTCAGAAGAGGGGTGCACCCAGCTTGTGATACTTTAGGACTTGTAATCCATAAAAAACACAAGCATTTTTAGCCGTCTAGTCTGTTATCCTTCAAAATGGGTTTGCTGCTATTCCGTGAACTGACCTAATTTTCCCTTTTTGTTAATTCCTGGTGCCACAATATTACATGATATGTTTATGACCAAGCCATTTGTCTTCTGCAACTTTATTTTCACAGATCATCAAAAGAAAAAGCTGGCACTGAGGAACAATGGGGAGGGCTACGGTATTAAAATCAACATCAAAGAAGGAAAACCAAGGCACTGACCCCTCTGTCATTTTCTCTGGTATGTTGGGTTCAGTAAAGGATCACGATGGCAGATGGAAGTTAAAAATGTTCTTTATTCCAGTTTAAATAAGACATCCAGAAACTCAGTGGTGAGATAGAAAGTGAGCTTGTGGTTCTCCCACAGCACCATTTCACATATGAAAATGTATAATTTCTCTCAAGGTACTGTCTGCCCCCACCACCTGTACATCATATTATAATTCGAAGCATGCACACATTTCTAGGAGGCTAACTTGGGAGCACAAAAATATTTAAAAAAAGTGATTAATGTGACTAGTGCTATTAACAGTGCAAACAGACAATATAAACATTAAAAACATCCAACCTGTTCGCTCCAATAACCCCCATAGTTCTGTAACACATCTACTAATGTGGTTATGATGAATCCCAAAATAGGAAAGCACTTTATTCAGTCGCTGGAGTGCATGCCTTATTTTTTTCTATTGTTTTCACCATGTTTGAATAAACAAAAAAAACAAGGTGCTGTGTCAGCATGTGTCTAAAAACAAACAAAAGTAAAAATTGTGATATTAAATGGATGCTGAAAATAAAACTAAAATCGATGTTTTGACCATAGACCTTCAGGAATGTTCTAAAAGAGGATTAAAAAATTAACTTTTCTTTTTTCTCCTTATGTAACTCTTGATGAAGACATGTGGTTGAAATGTCAGTTCTCACTCTATTTTCTATTTTCAGCGTGCATTTAATATTATTGTGTATGAGTTGCAGTGCCCAGCCTTTACTTGCACAGTCCTGTTTTTTGTGTTTGACTTGGTTAGACAACACTGAGAGCACTGAATCCCATACTGGATCAGTACAATGCAGAAACTACTTGTGAGGGGCCAGCACAGGGGCCACTGTGGACCCCTAACCACAACAGGTCATGTATCCATTTCAAGGGCAATATGAAAAGTTCAGCTGTACACTGTTTATAGTTTACTGTCTCTGTTAAAATGTTGTTTGTCTAAGGCAGCTAAAATGGTGCATGGTCTGCATTAGAAGCCCTATGAGGAGAGATTGAAGGACCTCTATATGTACTTTGGACCTTATTTACCTCTGTGAGATATTTGTAGGTCTCTGTGATCTCTCTCTCTCCTCCTCACTCTCTCTCTCTCTCTCTTGCACCCCTCTTTCATCCAAGGTGACACCCTGGAAGAAAGAGGGTAATATGACAGAGACCTATAAATACCTCACTGGGGCAAATAAGGTTCAGAGTAGAGTATTTTTCAGAGGAAAAGATGTACGAGAACAAGGGGACAGGCAGTGAAGTGGGAAGGGGTAAATTCAGGAGGGATGTGAGGAAGTACTTTTTCTCTGAAGTGGTGGTGGATGCCTGGAAAAGTCTTCCAGGGGGTGCTGGGGGAAAAAGCAGTGGTGGACTTAAGCAATCATGGAGGAAGCAGAAGGGTATCTTGGTGGGAAGCAAGGGATGGGGAGGGGGCCAGAGATCAAGTCAGGTCTGATCTGCAGTGACAGGATAGACAGAGGTTCTACAAAGTTTGGACGTAAGCTGTTCACTGACTCCCTTAACATTTTGTTCTGCACTGCAGACTACAAGCTGTCATTGTAAGAAATGTTGTATGCTATGTTTGACACTGTGTCCTTTGTCTTATGTGTAACAAAATTTGTCATTGCTCTATCATTATGATAGCATTTAGCATGTTGTGGAAAAGCTTCCTGGCCTGCTGAAAGTCACCAAAATGCACCATTTGACTTCAATTTTTCAAAGTTTTCCCAGGGGGACCATATCCCCGGACCCCACCTAGAAAGGTTTGGATTTTGTGCCCCTCCAAAATTTCTAGTTGCATGATGCCCCTGGTGCTACATACACTGCTGGACTTCTGTTCTATGTAAGACCCATAACATCACAGTAACAATACCAACCCTGATCCATTTGATTCACCATCATACTTCACCACCATCTAGATTCTTTCTTGTCTTAGAGACTGTCTCTGAACAAGCCACCCACTTATTTGACTTACTGTAGTCTGACTCTAATTAGTCTTAGACTTAGCCACATAAAATATTCTCAGCATGGGGTGTGCTTGTGCACATGTGCTGTATAAATTTTGTAGGCTTTGCAGCAAGTTAAGTAGCAGGATGACAAGCAGCAACACATTATTACACCCGACCCACACTAGTTACAACTATACCACCTGCTCCAGAAAAACCAACAATAGAGTTTGGCTGGCACCCAGTGCAGTGTAGCATCAATAAACTGTGACTGTCTCACCCACTCCCTCCCCTCCTCCAATGAGCAACAACTGAATGTCTGCTGGACAGTTACTCAGGCTAGCTATTCAAACTTTACATACCTCCCAACTGCTACAGTTGACCCACTGTGGTAGCCAGTCAGTCACTTGCTCAGAGGTTGAGGATGAATCTGTTCATGATCTCCCTCTATACAGGGCACCAGGTTAGTCAGAGTGAAACATAGCAGTGCACTGTGCAAATCAAAATGGTGCGACCCCGGGTGTAGCAGCAGATCATTTGTGATGTTCATGAAGCATGCTGTGTGCCCCACCCTAATCCAACCACAACATCCCGACCATGCAGCTGCACATCAGTGATGCATGCCAGGCTATCCGCCATTTTGCACGATACACTGCAATGAAAATTCAAACCTAGTCCTTCAAAGTCAGACTGTGACTGACTTACTCCACCACCAATACCACAACACTACTACTTTCCCTGACTGTTAAGACACCAGCTGACCAGCAAAGCAGGCTAGCTGGCAAAAAAACACGGGCTGCAGGCAGCTATCAAGACAAGGCTCAAACTGAGACTGGTCGACCATCCTGACCCTTACTTTTTACCATCCCCACCAATTAGCTACTCTAGTGCGTTTGTTGCCTGCGTTAGTTAAAGGCCCTTTAGTCAAACACTACTTTGTGGCAGCCAGCAAACAGCAAGATTAAAATAAAGGCAAGCAGCACAAGTAAAAAGTTATACCCTCTTTCTTGCTACACTCAACATGCAAGCTGCAGCATCACCTGATCCAGCACACCACCATTCAATACATGTTTAAGAGCTCTCCCATCAGTCAGTCCATGACCCATCACAACCCTCCCAAGCCCCAGTCACTTCTCTATTCTGTACTTTGTCTTTACCCACCTGAGTGAGTCAGTGTCAGTCCTGCGAGCAAGCCAGTGTGAGCCACAACACTGCATGGGAGGGATTTTCTGGCAGTCAGTCATGCTGTCTCTTCAGGTCTTCAACTTCAATCCAGAAAGTTTGGGCAGCAGACATCAGCGGCAGCAATGGAACGTATGACAAAAGTATTTTTTTTATTAAATTAGCCTATTTCGGTAATCATCATCGTAGCTGCACCGCAATTTCTAAGACACTCTACCCAACCGTCTGTCTCGCAGTAATGGCGTGCACAACTATCTACTCCTTCCCACCTGTTACAGGGAGGTTCTTCTCCTTCACCTCCTTCTGGCCAATTAACACAGGCCACCACTATTGCTAGCCTGCAGAAACGAATCACAGGGCAGAACGGACTGAATGCTAGCGGGGGGGGGTGCCTTAGAAGGGATTTCTCAGTCGGACCTGTAAGGGAAAAAAAACAATCAGCAGCAGCCAAGAGAATAATAATAAAAAAAAAAAAAAAACAAATGAAAAACACACTTGTCCACGGGCTGCAGTTGGGAGATCAAAGGCTCTGCCCGACATTGAAATAAGGTCAGCCTCAGACGACGGGCAATGCAATTTGCACACCCCTGGTCATTGATCCCTAGGTTCATGCCCACTCATATGTTAGAGACCCTGCTCCCTGCTGCTGTTTTAGAGTACCAAGCCCAGTGTCGCATTATCCCTGGTGGGTGAGTCTACTAGATGGTTGAGCCCTGCCCCTTTTAGTGTGAACAGGAACTCCCTGCTCCTTTCAGTGGATGCCATGTATGAGGTCCAATCAGCATCTGGCAGATTGAAGTCCCCAACCAGCAGTAGCTCACCTTTGTCTGCCATCTCTGAGATGGCTTCCAGGAGTTCTTTATCTACCTCTGCCTCCTGGGATGTGGGTCTGTATATAACTCCCACTCTGATGGGGTCCTTGTCCCCAGCTCCCAAAGTGTCCCATAGGGCCTCTGCGTTTTTGGTTTTTGTCTGGTTTTCTGTTGCATTGATGCCCTCCTTAACATACAGAGCCATTCCCCAACCCTTTTCATCTCACGGTCTCTTCTGAGGAGCATGTATCCTGGTATGGATACATCCTAGGTGTGATTTGGGGTGAACCATGTTTCCATAACTGCAACCCAGTCTAGTGATGTTTCTGCCAACATGACTGTGAGCTGCAGGATTTTGTTTGGTAGGCTGTGAGCATTTATGCACATTGCCTTCCATCCCTGCATTTGTTTCAGTTGGGCCTGATTGTGCAGTTTTGGATTACTTTGTTTGTGATTTAATCTCTTACTACCTTTTTTTGGTGGATCATCTGATTTAGTTTTATTACAGTTGATGGTTTTGTGTTCCTTAAGGTGCTGAGGTGTAGTATTTGCTGAGGAGGGGGGAGGGATGAATGGCATCTCATGTGTTGTGATGTGCCCCACTGTTTCCTCCCCCCCGCTAGTTTAACTGGGAGATATGGACGTTGAACTTTTGCCTGAGTGCACATGTCCCCTGTTTTGTAAGGTGTAAGCACTCTGTAGTTGTCTGTACCTCAATCAGTCCTCCCGGGAGCCAGATAACTTATGGCAGGACCAGGCTGAGTCATGAAAAGAGAGATGAGGGACATCATCATAAAGAATATAGCACCAAGAAATCAGCTCCTGCTTTAACCTCTAGAAAAATCTCCAAAAACCGAGATCTGCCTTAGAAAGAGACATTTACTTATATCACCGGAATGTTCAGACTTGATGGGAGGCAGAAGACGAGCAAAAAACAAAAAAATGGAAGCAGATTCTGACAGACTAAAAGACCTGGAACTGGA
The DNA here is from genome assembly GCA_016271365.2 of Neoceratodus forsteri. Classification (NCBI taxonomy): domain Eukaryota; kingdom Metazoa; phylum Chordata; order Ceratodontiformes; family Ceratodontidae; genus Neoceratodus; species Neoceratodus forsteri. Next base: position 399,816,782 of record CM028136.1, on the reverse strand, counting down.
GGTGGCAACCCAGCTAGATAAGATAGTGGGAGAAGCCTCTGTCCCACTGAGCCAGCCAACAAATGCAGCAATTTTGGATGAACTTAAGAGGCCCGATTCCCAAAGGCCCTTCCCACAAATGGCGTAATGGGCTTGTGCCACAAGGACTGGTGCAAGTGCAGCTTGCACCAAACAATGTGCCCCGAGTAATTCACAAAAGCAGCCTGCGTCAAACACAGGCTGCATGCACCAAAGGGGGCTTGCACCATTCTTCAGCACAAAATAGTCTGTGACATGGTGCTAGGGGGATTGCAGAAGATTCAGGTTACCATATTCCCTAAATCAGGATTCAAGAAACCCTCTCAGAGGGCTAATTTCTAAGTACCCTTAGACCAGCTGGCTGGTCTAAGGGTACTTAAAATGTCCTCTGGGAGAGTTGCGAATACAGTGCGCCACTGTGCCGTGGTCCCCCCTTCCCAACCCTGACCCCAACCGTAGGAATAAGGTCACATTCCTGGTGGTCTAGTGCCACCCCAGCCCTGATCCCCATTTTTATTGTAAAGCTGCATCCATAGTGGTCTAGTGGACCCTCCCAGCCCTGATCCCCTTTCATGACAAAAAATAACAACATCCCTGGTAGTCTAGCATACCCCCTCCTGCCCTGATCCCCTTTCATAAAAAAATAACAATGTCCCTGGTGGTTTAACAGACCACTCTCCCTATCCCTGATCTGCCTATAATATTTAGAGAGATCTTACCCTGGTGGTCTAGTGGACACCCCCACCCCAGCAGGCAGTGCGCCACCACCCTGCTCCTCCTGTCCCATCCCAGAGCCAGTGCCCGGGACAGCCCTCCGCTCTCCACCACAGCCGGGCACCAACTGAGCAGTCAAGGAGCATACTGTATACAGTACACGCAAGCTGCAATCAAAGTGCATGACTGTAGAAAACCTCATCAGTAACAGAAAGGAAGCAGCACAGCACAGTTTTGAGGCAGCTGGAGGGACTGAACACACAGGCCTCACCCTAGAGATATCACCTCCCTGTGAGTACACAGCATGGCACTAGGCATATTTGTTTGGAATAACCCCCTGGGTCTCACTGAGACCATCTCAGTCGGGGCTCGATAAGACCTTGGCCTGTGAAGCCACAGGGTGCCACTCGGAGACTTGGTATATAGGAAGAAAGGCCATATCTCTGCCGTGGCCTTACCTATTCCCTTCAAACCTCTGTACTGAGTGCAATGGTCTAAATTTCAAAAGCTGGTTGTTGACTGTGGATGCTGAGAGGGGAGTTACACAGGTGGCTCGGATTCCCTCAGTCCCCATGGAGGCTAGCGGACCCTCTGCTTGGGCTACCTCAGCAACCTGTAATTACAACTCCTTGTGAAAAGCATAGTATGGAGCAACATTAAGCAACACACAGCAGTATACCACTGAGGAAGAGCCATGCTTTAGCTGTGACTTGCAATACTTAGACTCCTCTTTGTTCCTAGAGGGTGGGGGGCATGCTAACAAAGAAACACTAATGCCAAACACAGTGCATTACCATTTACTCTCTGGTGGGGGATAGGTTCTGGGGCAGGTTGAGGGGGGCTTTCTGTACAGGACGGGGAGTATGCTTCATGGGCCCCCATGAGTGTTAACTAGTTCAGCATCCTCCTAGAGTCCCCTAGCCCACACTGCACCCACTTTGCTTAAAGCCTCTAGCTATGAGTCCTTATCGCAAGGGACAGCCTTATAGATGCCCCTTGGACAGTTGAAATGCACCAGCATTTATACAGCTCATGGCACCTCCCTAATATTAGCAGCCATCTCAATTCAGCTGCAGTAGCAGCAGTTTGCCACCCATGCATCCCAGGTACTCCTGGTACGAGAGGTTATAGGAGATATTGTATCATATGTATTAGCTGTAGTAACCATGACATCCTAGATCTGGGAACACAGTGCAGTAGGTTGAGCATGACCTCTTCACGTGCCACCAGCATAACAGAGTGTCTGGTATGGGGGCCCACAACACTGCTGTGTATTTACCCCCCAAGGAACTACCATCTGTTCTCTGTCAGGAGAGGATCTTGGAAGTACAACAGGAGGGACATCTCTCCAATGTAGTTTGCAGGGAGATGCCCATTTGGCTTCCCCTGTCCTCTGTCTTGTTTATGCTAAGGTTGTTTCTCTGTAACATAGTTGTTTTATTGTTCCAGTCACTGTTGTTCTTGATGCATCCTGTCAGGTGCAGTCATTGGTGTCTGGCTCCTTTACATCAACTGATTTTGATTCTGCCTCTATACTCTCTTGCTCTCCCCTTTGATCTTTCCTATGTCTATGTAGTCCATTCCCCTAGAGGAGTCCCATTCAAACTTCAGGATCAGGTGGTAGACCCAAGGGGCACCATGTGATAATTATGGGCACACTAGATGTTGCCTCAATCACACATGCCAGTCTTTATTTCCCCCTGGGCTTGGAGAAATCTATACACCTGTGCTTACCTTAACTGACTGCTTCCCCTAATGCAGGGGCAACTTATCATGGTGGGGAGACCTTAATACAACCCTTAACCCAACATGAAATGCCACTGGGCCTAGGGCACATTGAATGACTCCCATGCAGAAATACCCTGCACCACTTGGGCTTAACTGATGTTTGGAGGCACTCCTTCCTTAAGGGACAGGGATACACCAACTATATCCCTAGATTGAGCACATTGGCTAGACTTCATTACATTTTTATAACAGCCAAATACTTGGATTCCCTACAGGATGCATAACACAGCATTGCCCTGCTCTCTGATCATGCCCCGGTGTATGTTAAATTTTGCCTAGGTAAACTAAAACAAACCATGCACTGGAGAATCATCCTGGTATTGCGACAGGACCCCAAACTCCTCTACATTCCTGAGGAGCAGATTCCTCAGAACATACCAGAAATCTCGGGTCCCAACACCACTGCTCCTATCTCCTAGGACACCATTAAGGTGCTGCTCAGAGGTGAGTTTATAGCTTACTCAGCTAAGAAAAAGAAACTGAGAGAAGCTTGTCTTCTCGAGCTACAGCAGACTTTGCATACTCTGCAGTCTTTCCTGCAGAAGGGGACAGTTCAATAGTGCCTGAAATAGCTAAGGTGAAGCAAGAACTACAAAAGATAATGGATGCAAAGGTGAAACGGATGCTTTTCTACTTAAAGCACTCACTATGAAGGAGGGGCATGCAGAGCTCGTAACCTGGCCTGCAAACTTAGGGCATGTGGCAGGCAGGTGTGTATTCTGCAACTCTATGATCAAAGCACTGCAACTTTCATTAGACAGCCTAATATGCAGCAGAGGAGGACACCTCACTGGAGCAAATACAGGCCTTTTTGCATTTGCTTCCCCTACCAGCACTGGACCCAGAAGTAGCCCAGAATCTGCTGACCCCCATAACAGCCAAAGTGGTTCACAGAGTCCTATGAGACTCTAAAACCCAAAAATGGCTAGGGCTGGTTGGATACGCATCTGGAGTTTTACAACTTATTTTGAGAACACCTACTTCCTCCAATGCTCTTGGCCTTCAATGCTCTTAAGGAGGAAAGTATGCCACTTCCCTCATGGCACTATGTCCTGATCCCGGCAATCCCAAAACCAGATAAAGATCCCTCCTATGTGACTTTGTTCAGGCCGATATACAACCTAAACTACGACTACAAAGTATTTATGTGAATTTGGGCCAACAGACTGGAAAGTCTGTTGACAGCCCTGATAGACAAATATCAGGCTGACTTTGTTCGTCACCATCAGGTGCATGATAGTGTTAACTGCACGCTGCTTCTACTAGACTATGTCAAACCTGACAAATACCAGTAGCTCTGCTCAGCTTAGATGCAGAAAAGGCATTTGACAGAGTGGTCTGGCCATTTTTGTAGGTCACCCTGTAAAACTTTGGATTCCTGGACAAGGCTGTTCAGATGCAACAAGGTATATATGCCTCGACACAAGCATACCTCAGAGTGAACAGTTCGCTGACTCCCCCTTATACACTTAAAAGAGGCACACAGCAAGGTTTACCTCTGTCACTCCTTCTCTTTGTCCTGTACCTTGAACCGTTGGCAGCAGCAATCTGCACTAATCCATGGATAGCGAGGATTCCTATTGGAGAGAGAGATTATAAGCTCTCACTATTTGCAGATGATATCCTGCTCACTTTCAGATCCCCAGAAGAATCCATTCCAGCTGTTTGGAAAAAACTACCACAGTTTGGAGACCTGGCAGGCTATAAACATCTTCTTTACAACTACATCCCCCTCTCCAGCATTAAAAAGGGCATATTCCTGTAAATGGCATAAGGAAGCTCTTCGTTATTTGGAAGTTAAGCTAACTAAACAACCTGTACACTTAGAACTACTTAACTTTGAACCACTAACCCCGCAGATCACAGACGTCCTCTCCAAACGCACCCACCAATGCCTAGGTTTTTTTTCATAGGCTGGACATAATACGTCAAAGAACCCTTCCCTTGGATCTTATACTTTCTGCACACCCTGCCAATTATGCTGGGCTAGATTTATTTTAAATCACAGAATAAGATCATCTCTAGATTTAATATGGCAGAGGCTCCCCCACCCCGGGATCCGCCTCTCCATTTTGCACCTACCCCAGAGATTGAGGTGGAGTTAATCTTTCCAACCTCAGATGATGATAGGCAGAGGCAACTCACCTAAGGGTGCTGTGCTTATGGTTATTGGGAGTCTAGCAACCATATTAGAAACAAATAGAATTCATGATGAACAACATTTTTAATATAGATTATTTTTTATTTGGTAACCCTTTGGGTTGCCTACCCCTCATAAAGTTTGCACAATATATGGCCAGAACATTCCGGCAGTGGGTGGTGGCCTGGAAAATCTTTCTGACTCCACCCGAGCTCTTTCAACTAAGGGCTATCCCCCTACGATACCACATACCCCCGAACAGACTGGATCAGGCTGTGAAGGACTGGAGCAGATTAGGTCTACGATTCTTCTTCCAAATGTTGGATTCCTAGAGTATTCTCCCATTTGCCAGTCTGTAAGTGGTGTTCCAGCTCCCACTGGTGGACCATTTTTGGTATTTATGGGAGTGATCCTATATTATGGACCAAGAGAAGGGTGTCTCAACATTTCCTGAAAAACGTTCCCAATTACGCAGATACTTATATCCCATCTGAAAGGCGAGACTTGGATTTACCTTATAGGTCACCTCCATGAAGTTCTCTGGGACTCCTCCCCAGATGCAACAGATTCAATACTGCAGCACTGGAACAAGGAACTGGTGGAGACCCACTCTTTGGTTACCTGGCATAAATTTGCACTACCAGCTTACTGACTAATTTCAGCCATTAGTTGGCATGAGCTTTTGTGGAAATGCAGGTACTGCTTCTTCTGCACACCAGATATCGTAGCGAAATGTGCCAGCCCAATCAAGGGTCTGCGTTGGAGACGATGCAGGCAAGCCCTTGCTAATCATACCCATATCTTTTGGGAATGCCTGCTTCTCCAGTCAATTTGACAGGGAGTAAGTCAAAAATTAGAGGAAGTTTTCAACTATTATGGTGAGGTGACCCCATCATTGATTCTGCTGGCCATCCTCCATGAATGGAGTTCCCTATGGGGCACAATCCTGCTGCTGATATAGATTCTGGAGGTGAAAAAAAGTGATTACCCGGCTATGGCACACCACCCACACTCCTTCTGCAGAGGGATGGCAGAAAATATTTTTAGAAATCTATCACAGGAGAGATTGACCTATAACAAAAGAAGCCTTTTTGAAATCAGATGGCAGAGATGGATGCTACAGCAATTGGGCAACCATCCTGATTTTATTTCATGAGGTGACCCCTTCCCACTCTTCTCCTGCTCCATTATCTTTGTCTAGATCTCCTGAGCTTTCTGTTTACCTTTTCTCCTACTGCTATCTGTCATCTGTGCAATGCTGTGAGCAATACGACTTATCAGTTTTTGCTTTTTTTTTTTAAGTCTCTTTTTCTCCTCCTACACCCTACCAGCCTCACATCTTCAAGAGATCTTGGAGTCTACCCTGCAAGCCACCTTACCTTGGTCCATCGCTGGTCCCCATGGAGCCTCAGTTTCCCCTGGCGGGACAGGTGGACCTCACCCCGACAATCAACTTTTGTTGGTCTCAGGTGGCCAGACAGGTGGATGCAGATTAGGGATAGCTCCTGGAACTCCATCTCCCCAGGGCTGGCAGGCATTTTCTTGTGTTCTGAGGCATCATGAGTCCCTGACGTCATGACGTGATTGCCGATGTCTGCAACATTCTACCCCTCTGATGTAAGCCTCTGGTGCCCGCTGAATCCCAGACCTCTGTCCAGGGCCAGTCAAGTACTTCCTAATCCCCTGACTTCCACCAGGGGTCAGCAGACGCCGAGCCATATCCCCACCCTCCCCCCAGAGAAGGTGAGCTGTCGTGGGATGCTTCAGCCTTCTCCCTCCAGCCGGCCTCTGATGACCCAGGCTCGTTCCCAAACCCGGGTCACCGGCATCACAAACGGAAATCCAACCGCTGCACCGGCGGGATGGCTATATCAGTTTTTGCTTTATAGGTACAACTATGGACTCACAGTGGATATTTCTGATAAATATGATGGCCTCTGGATACCCCAGCTGCCTACCCTGAGGCATCACACTTTAACCTAATAGCTGTTTAGCAGGAACTAGTGCACAGACACAGCTTGGCAGTATGAGAACTGAGATAAAAAAATTTGGACTTCAGTCTGTTTTAGATTGATTCTTTTTATTAAGACAGATGGTAACCTTTCTACAGTATCATGAGATATGTACAATGTATTATCTGCTTATACCTGTACTCCTCTATGTACTATCCTGACTCTTTATATTCTGATGAAAAAAATTAATAAAAATTAAATTAAAAAAAAAAAAATGAGAGGTGAGTTTTGAGGTGTCTCAGGGGAGATGGGCACCATACACTTGAGACTTCTCGGGGGGGGGGGGAGTACTTAATCAATACAGAGGTGAAGTTTGATTGGAAGGAGAGGGCAATGTTTATCTCTGAGCAGTGGGCAAGGAGAGCCCAGCTGGAAGATCTCAAGACAGTATGCAAGACATCCAGACTGAGGGAGCCGAACGAGCTGGGCCAGACAAAATGCGGAGGGACTTTGAGGTGGTGGATTTTCTGGCTACAGTAGACCATACAGTGGTCACTGACAGAGTCCAGGAGGGCACCCACAAGACAAATACTATAAGGGTGAGAGAAAAGAACCCAGTTAATAAGGGAATGGTTGGGACAGCAAGGATTGTGACAGGTAGGCTCAGAGATCAGTTGCATAAGGTTAAGTGTCGCCACCTTTTGAGGAGGATTTTGTGGGCATGAGTTGACTAATTTAAATGGAAATCCCCCAGGGTAACAAGTTTAGTGAAAGAAGAGTGAGTGAGAACAGAGGAGAGAAGATGAGGAACAGAATCAGGTCAATCTTCAGGGGAGAAATAAATGCAACTAATGAAAATAGGGAGGGAGGAGGGAAAGGAGAGTTTACATAAAAGGAGTTTAGGGGAGGAGGGGACTTCAGAACAGAAAAGAACATCACAGGTGAGACTATGAAGACGTAAAGCTGCACACCACTTACTCTTTTGTCATGGTCCTGCTGAAAGAGAGAATAACCATGGGACCTAAACCTACCGGACGAAGACTGTAACACCCTTTCGGCTGCTTCAACCAGGAGCAGGAAAATATTGGACTCCCTGCAACTGGCCCTCCTAAATAAACTGGTCAGGGAGCCAACTAGGGCAGGAGCTACTCTTGATCTAGTCCTGACAAATGGGGAAAGGGTGGAAGAGGTATCGGTGGGGGAACATCTTGGTATGAGTGACCACAACATGGTCAGGTTTAAAATGAGAAACACTGCAGAGGTTCACTGGTTGAGGTTAAAGGTTCTGGATTTCAGGAGGGCGGACTTCAGGAAAATGGGGGAAATAGTGGCTACGGTGTTGCAGAGGGTGGGGGAGTTGACGGAGTTGGAGGCAAAGTGGGGGAGGATAAAGGAAGCTATTGTAGGAGCCACTGACATCTGTGCCAAGAGAGAAAGTAAAAATAAGAGGAGGAGGATACCTCTGTGGTATACTAGGGAAGTATTAGGAGGTTCAAGACAACTCAGACGGAAGCAAGCTGGGTAAAATACAAGGCGCACCAGAGAGAAGCTGGGGTACAGGTAAGGAGGGCAAAGGCACAGACAGAGGAGCGAATAGTGAGAGGGGTCAAAAACGGGGATAAGACTTTCTTTCGATATGTAAATGAAAAGAGGAAGACTAGGCAGGGGATTCCCTAGTTAAGAACAAAAAAGGGGGAGACGCTATAAGGGGACAGAGAAAAGGCAGACCTACTAAACATCTATTTTTGCTCTGTGTTCAACAGGGAGGAAGAAGAAGAAGAAGCAGGCAGCAGAGCAGGAAATTAAACGGCTGGGGAGGGGGGAGTGGAGATGAGGCCGTTTCTCATGGAGGAAATATTGGAAGAACTGGGCTGCTTGAAGGTGGACAGGGCAATGAGGCCAGATGGGGTGCACCCAAGGGTGTTAAGGGAGCTAAAGGAGGTATTGGCTGTACCTTTGACTGTACTCTTCAATCAGTCCTTGGAAACCGGGGTGGTGCCTGAGGATTGGAGGCAGGCAAATGTGGCCCCCCTGCATGGGGGGGGAGGGAGGGAGGAAGTGGGAAGATACAGGCCCGTGAGCTTGACATCGGTGGTAGGCAAGCTGATGGAGAAGCTAATAAAAGGCAGGATCACCAGCTACCTGGAGACAAGCAGCCTGATGAATCCAAGATAACATGGTTTTACTAGGGGCAGATCCTGTCAAACAAATTTATAGAGTTTTTTGACGTGGTCACCAAGGAACTAGATCAGGGGAGAGTGGTAGCTGTAGCTTATTTGGATTTCAGAAAGGCGTTTGACTCAGTGCCCCATGGGAGGCTGCTGTGTGAAATAGCAGGACTGGGGCTGGGGCAGAGGGTAGTCAAATGGGTGGGAAACTGGCTGGGGAAAAGGAGGCAGAGGGTCATAATAAATGCGGTGGCATCTGGGGATGGCAAGGTCATGAGCGGGGTTCCTCAGGGATCAGTGCTGGGGCCCCTACTATTCAATATATTCATAGGGGACATCATGGAGGGCCTTGAAGGGGGTGTGAGTATGTTTGCGGACAATATCAAAATCTACAATAGGGTGGACACAGAGGAAGGGGTGGAACAAATGCAGGGAGACTTGGAGAGACTTGAGGCTTGGTCAAAGAGGTGGCAGCTTGCAATCAATACAGAAAAATGTAAAATCATGCATCTGGGCTACAGAAATCAGAAGGCAGGGTACCATATGGGGGTAGAGATCTGGAGGAGACGAAACAAGAAAGGGACCTAGGCATCATTATATCCGGCGACCTGCAGGTGGGAGGGCAGTGCGGGAGGGCAGTGCCAGGGGGAGTGGAATGCTGGGATGCATCAGAAAGGGGGATCACCAGTAGGAATAGGGAGGTCATAGTACCCTTGTACACACATCTAGTTAGACCGCACTTGGAGTACGGAGTCCAGTTCTGGTGGCCATACCTCAGGAAGTATGTGGGGAAGATAGAGAGGGATCAGAGGAGAGCGACAAAAATGGTAAAAGGGTTAAGCCACCTATCCTATGAAGAAAGGTTGAGAGATCTGAACATGTACTCTCTGGAGCAGAGGAGGGAGAGGGGGGACATGATCGAGACTTTCAAGTACCTTAAGGGTATAAACAGGGTGCCGGGGGGAGCATCTTCAAGATGAAGGGAAATCACAGGATGAGGGGGCATGACCTGCAGGTGGAGGGGGGACAGTTCAGGGGTAACATTAGAAAATACTATTACACAGAGAGAGTAGTAGAAAAGTGGAACAAATTCCCAGAGGCAGTCGTTGGAGAAGAAACAGTGGAGGGATTCAAAAGGGCATGGGACAACCACATGGGAGTGTTAAGGGGGGGAGGCACAGGTCCAAGCAGATAGATGGGCAAATGGGCAGACTTGGTGGGCCTAGTTCGGTCCTTTTCTGGCGTCACACTTCTATGAATCTATGAATCATGAACAGAAATGTCACTATGACTAGGACATCTAGGTTAGACTGCAGTACCCACAGCCTAAGCTGGTCAATCTTAGAATGCAGACTCCTCTCGTTGAGGTGGTAAATGTTAAAACCCATAGGGAGAGAGAGAAGGAAGGGGTGCCAGGGGAGGGCCAGGATTAGGTTTAGCAATAGGATGAGCCTTTTGGGAAGGGCCAGAGTGTCAGGGTGGATAAAGAATCATAGCAGCTTTGAGCGTAAGGGGGATAGACAATGTGCAAGAGGGTCTTCAAGACTGACAGAGGGAAAGTAAAGAAGGGAGGGGGAGATACTAAGGCGGGAAGGTTTGAGTTTGGGAGGGGCAGATAAACTGGGAGAGAGTAGGGAGGTGCTGCAGTACCATTTGTACAGTGGTAGGAAAGGGAGGTGGGGAGAGAAAGAAAGAAGGGGAAGTAAGAGTAGTGGAAAGGAGGGATGAGAACAGACATTGGAACAGTGTTTATTTATTTAATTTTTATTTAATGATATATTGGAGAACACCTGTGAGAGGATGCTCATTTATAGGTTCCACGTCAGTTACAAGGAGAAAGTGAACAGATACATAGCATTACATACAAGGCATTACATTACAAGCAAGTACAAAATTGCACTGGTACAAAACAATACATTACAAGCTAGGTAAACAATAAATTGGTGTGGTTTACAAAACTAGGATAGCATTTAGCTTAAGGTATAACATTAAGACAATGCTACGGCATTGGTGAGAAGGTGCCTGCGTCAGAGAGTTAAGCCTACTTGTGGGGGAGAAACAGAGTGGAGAACAGGAACAACTGCGGCATAGTGAAGTGTATGCCTGCATAAGGGGTTAAGAAATGATTTAAGGAAGGTTGGAGACAGTGGGGTTAGGAAAGCAGCAGACGGGGGGCATGAGGGCGGGGACAGAGAGCGGAATGGGTGCCCAGTGGGGAGGAGAGGTGGTAGATGGGGAGGGTGGGACAATGAAGTGCTGTAAAGGTAGGTGCCCCTAGGATTAGGTGGAACACTAAGTGCTACTGCTTTATGGTGGTCCAAATGTAGGAAAGTTGTTTTGATCATCATGAATGTACATAATGGTAAGATAAAAGGAAGTACCAGGAAGAGAGAACAGGTGAGGTACAGTAAAAATAGGATACAATAAGCATGGTAATGGCTGTCCTAGGCTAGCAACAATACAGTAAAAATAATATACAGGTGCATAAGCAGTTCACTGCTAAATGAAATATACTTAAATGCAAGCAAAGGTCAATACAATACTATATATTTAGCACTGAACCCACAGGGACTACAGCACAGCAGTACAGCAATCAAATCAAACTTTATTTAACCAGGCATCAACACCATTGAGCAAGCTCATTTTCAAAGTGGTCCTGGACAAGGAACAATACAAAACAAAGACAAGGCAATACAAAAATATTGACATTAGCAAAGTGCGGTATATGGTAGGTTGCACGATACTTAGGTCCGTAGGGGAACTCCCACTTAGGTATTATCCGAAGAAACAATAAAAGTAAGAAAGGGGAAAGGGGAAAGGGGAAGGCAGGGTAGAAAGCTTGAAAATTGGCTGGGGCCTGCAGGAGGATAAGTAAGACAGGCAGGGAGTGCGGAGGTAATTGCGGTCAGTTCATAGTTAGTTTTCGCTCTAGGCACTTGGAAACAAAGAGTTGCATAACATCTGAGACCATAGGAGTCATGGGCACATTTGAACAGACTAGAAATATACGCAGGGAGCTTGTCAGTGAGAGTTCTATAGAACCAAGTTAGCGCATTTCTTTTTCTCCTTGGTGACAGTGAAGGCCAGCCCGCCATTTGGTACAGAAGACAATGATAGGTGCGAAAAGGCAGGTTAAAGATGAATCTTAGAGCTCAGTGATATAGGGTGTCAAGTTTATTAAGCACTGTGAGAGGGCAGTGATTGTAGAGGAAATCAGCATAATCAAGTATGGGTAGAAAAGTGGTTTGTACTAGTCTCTTTCTAGCATCTGTGGTAAGCAGATATTTGATACAATAGAAAAGGCCGAGTCGCTGTCTTAACTTTTTCAAGACTTCATTTAGGCGGCATAGGAAGTTAAGTTTGTTGTCCAGCCAGAACCCTAGGTATTTAAAGGAATCTACTGAGTCCAGGGGTACACCCATAAGCGTTAATAATGGTGGGATGGGTGAGGTGCCAAGGGCTGCTTTGGGAGAGAGAATCATAGAGTTAGTCTTTTTGGCATTGAGAAGGAGTTTATGCTTGATGAGACTATGTTGTAAGGAGATAAAGTCTCAATGTAGGTCTTCGTAGGCTGTGAGAAGTGAGGAGTTTGAGGCGTAGAGTACCGTGTCATCGGCGAATAGATGCACATTTGCTACTTGTGGGTGAGAGTCCAGGTTGTTGACATAAAAAACGAATAGAATAGGTCCCAGAATAGAGCCTTGGGGACCCCTTGCAAAAGGGATTTCTGAGGAGACAGGTCGCCTGCTGATTTAACTTGTTGCAATCTGTTAGAAAAGTAGCTAGAGAACCAGTTGATGGCAGGGATGTCTAGGCCGATATTTCTCAGTGATGTAAGTATGATGTTGTGATCCACGGTGTTGAAGGCCTTGCTGAGGTCGAGAAATAGAGCAACTACATGTTTTTTAGAGTCTAAGGTAATTTGCCAGTCTGTAGTTACTTTTGGAAGAGCAGAAATGGTGCTGTGTTTTGGCCGAAACCCAGACTGTGCAGGGTTTAGGAGATTGTGCTGGTCCAAGTAATCTCTGATTTGAGTACTGACAACCTTTTCCAGGATTTTTGAGAGAATGGAGAGTATAGAAATAGGCCGGTAGTTATTCAGGTCACAAGGGTCTCCTGACTTAAAGAAAGGTAGAATATGGGCAGTCTTCCACATTGCAGGTAATTCACCTTGACTCAAGGAGATGTTAAGTAGATGGGTGATGGGGCGGTTAGGTAGAAGTAGCCAAGCTTTAAGAAGAATGGTGCAGTGTTGTCCGTGCTGGCGCTTTTTTTTGTGTCCAATGCCAAAAGGAGGTCCTCCACTTGCTTAAATGAAATTGTAGAAAAGCTGAATACAGGAGGGTTTGGTTGGTATGGATGAGGAATAGCATTTGTGTTAATTGAGCTCTCACCCGCATGGCTAAGCTTACTGATGGGCGAGGTATCAAAGGCAAGTCCTGCCATGGAGAAATGGTAGTTGAACTCCTCTAAAATAACAGCTCTATCTGTATATGTAACTCTATTAGTCACGATTCTAGCTGGGAGAGAGGCAGCTGATTGTTGACCTTCAATTTCCTTGAGAATACTCCAGAATTTAGCAGAGTTGTTTTGTTGACTTCAAGTTTTGCCTGGAAGTATCTGGCTTTTTCAGACCTAATTAATTTAGTGCAGGCATTTCTGGAAATGTGGAAAGCAAGCCAATCATCTTCCTGTTGAGATTTCCTTGCTCTTTTCCAACAGGTGTCCCTTTGTCTGAGTGCTTTCTTCAGACTGGGGTAGAACCGTCCCTGAGATCGCTTTTTTGACCTAATCAGTCGAAATGGGGCATGTTTGTCAATTAAACCTGTTAAAAGGTTATGGAAGACATTAAACGCCTTACTAATTGTTGTGGCTAGGTAGAAGTCCTGCCATCTGATACTGCTGAGATCTGTCAAGAAGGCATTCCAGCAGAAGTTCTTCAGGCATCTTTTTAGTAAGAATTTGGGGGCCAGTTTTATTTGGGGAGAGTGTCTAATGCAGGCTATAGTGCAGTGGTCACTTATGTCATTGACGATTACTCCACTGTGTGAGAAATTATGAGGCTTGTTAATTAACATGAGGTCCAAGAGGGAGCTCCGCTCAGGGTGCTTTCTGTTAGGTCTAGTAGGTGCATGTATTATTTGGGACAGACCATTAGTATCGCATAGATCCTTTAATATCTTGGAGCTTTTGTCATTCCAATTAAGGTTGAGATCCCCTATTAATATACATTCAGAATTATATTAATCGATTAACTTTTGGAGGTGCTACAAGATGGCCAAGCCACCGGAGGGAGGTCGATAGCAAGCTGCAATAAGGAGGGATTTGTCAGTGGAGATAGCTAGTTTGAGTGCCAGGCATTCAAATTCCTTGCATTTTGAAGTACAGCCTATGACTGCGACATCATATTTGCATTTGACATAAATTGCTACCCCACCTCCTCTAGTCGGTCTGTTGCAGCTGTAAATGTTGTAACCTGTTATATTAATGGATTTGTCAGGTGTTGAGGGCGAGAGCCAGGATTCTGAAATCAGAAAGAAATCAGGTGATGCGTGCAAGGCCCAGGCCTGAATAAGATCAATCTTCTTCAGTAAGCTGCATACATTGATGTGAAGGAAACTGATGCCTTTGTGATCTAAATGGTCAGCAGGGGAGTCCAGTGGGGCAAGAGGGCCTGGGTTTAATTCAGTGTTACCAGAGCTGAACAGCAGAAGCAGGATTAGTTTCTTGAGGTACTGGCTTAGTCTGCTAAGTACCTTCTTGTTGCATTGTTTGACAGATGTCTGTTTAGTAGTGGCATTAACATGGGTGCTGTAAAATTTTGAGAGAGGTGTGATATATATGATGGTCGAGGCTGATAGATTCAAAGGCATGCACATGAATACTTTGATCAGGTTGTGATGTTGGAAGGTGGGTGGCCATAGGGAGGTGCTCCCCTGCTATGATATACCCTGTGTAATTGAGAGAGGGCAGTCCATGAAGGTCCTTAGGTGGGGGGTTATGGTCCTGATTTAAGTTGGAAGCCAGAAGAATAGAGGAAGTGAGAGAGAAAAATAAAAGGCAACTAAGCAGTATTGGTGCCACAGAAGGCATTTTAAAAGAGAGGCTCACTTCAGGTATGAACGTCCTGCACGATGTAATCAAAACAAGTAAGACTCTTAAGAGAGGAAGGAGCCAGGATAGAATCTAGTGGGATGGGCGTGGTAAGAGGCATACGAATCAATAACTGTGAAGAGGGGGTGGGCGCAGTTCTCATGGAAGAGCATTTAATAGAGGCCGGGGTCGGGGCGGGTGGTGTGGGAAGAAAATTCAAAAAAGCACACACAGTAACTAAGGGCAGAGAGCAAGTTCAAATTGGCCTTGGGAGTGGAGTTCCCTCATGTGGCCAATCACAGCCAGAGCCGTAAAAGCAGCAGCCAATAGTGAGGCATTCCCAGACAAAATTACCCAATCAGGCTCTGGCACTTTTCCCAGTGGTGGAGGATAGGCTTATGTAATTATGCAGCAATGTAATTAACTGTATCAGGACTTTTCAACCAGGGGTCCTAGGCCCTCTGGGGTCCCTGAGCAAGTCACAGAGGGTCCCTGGACTGAGCAGAAAAAAATTTAAATACTAAACTGTAGAAACAACTCTCCACCCTTAATACCTTCCACACCTCCATTTCCTCAGGGTCACATAGTGAATATAGGCTTCAAATCTGGGCTCTGACCAGAAGTGCTATGTTCAAACTCCATACCCCCATCACCATTTGTGTAAGAAACTTAATCTCCACCTCCCCCCACACCCTCTGTCTGCCGTTGCAGGTAGGGGGTCCCTGCTAGTACTGACATTTGCTCTGGTGGTCCATGCATACAAAAAAGTTGAAAACCCCTGACCTAGATGTAACCCAGGCTCCAGAGGAAGTAGAAACCAACCAAAACACTATAAACACTGGAAAAGTGCAGCTACTGGAAGGGACCCTCTTACTGTTAATAAGGTTGAAATAAGGTGTTTTTAGTGTGTTCAGCAGGAACTAATGTATTATTGATATGTTAATAACACATTAATAAAGTAGAAGTGATTAGTTGCATCTCCACTAACTGAGTGCCATCAGATATGTGGAAATACATTATAGTGGCATGGTAGCGCCACTATAGTTAAGGTTGAGTAGGCTGTTTAATGTTAAACCCCTAAGGTTGCATCTTAATAGCTTCACCCCCATTCAACATAATGGCATGAAACTTTGCATGCAAAGTCTTGGGAGGGGGGGGTCTCTTAATTTGGTAAGTTTCATTCTGGTCAGATGAGTGGATTCCAAGATCCGGATAGTACAATTTTAGGAAAAATTGGGGGGAGGGGGGTTGCTGATTTCTTTTTTGTTTTGTCATTTGTTATAGCCCAGACAGTTTGGAATTTTGTTCTGAGATTT
Source organism: Neoceratodus forsteri (assembly GCA_016271365.2). Classification (NCBI taxonomy): domain Eukaryota; kingdom Metazoa; phylum Chordata; order Ceratodontiformes; family Ceratodontidae; genus Neoceratodus; species Neoceratodus forsteri. The sequence goes on along the minus strand of CM028136.1, from coordinate 399,800,593 downwards.
TTAAAGTAGAAAGGGTTCACCCTAAAATGGTCCCTTTTGTTTGTTTGGTGAAAAAAATACTAATCAGTTCCCAAGTTATAAAGATTTTAAATTTTGGTTCTAAGCATGCTCAGTAGTGTCTTTTGGCTAATTGTTTGATACGAAAGAAAAATTTGGCCATATGAAGGAATATTTGTCAGGCAGAACAATTTCTTTTGTGAGACAAAAGTCTTCTTTCAGATGGCGACCATCGTGTTTCCTTTTTTCCAAAAAATGTTTTTTCAACACCTATAAAAAGATGCTCCTCAGACACACAAATATATGAATCTAGCTAAACTGGAGTTGTTTAGCTCGATTATGGACTTACTTTTTCACAAAAAAAAAATGACCCTGAAATGTGTTTTGAGACATCCTAAAAATCCTTACTAAATCTTCTTCCGCAAGCCGATATTCTCCTTTGGTGAGGCTGAGGAAAGAGGACTAGGGACATTCAAAACAGGAATGCCATCTTACAACAGAGGATTTTGAACTTAATTTTGTTTCCACATTCTTCTTTTGTGAGAAGGCATCTTCTTTTGTGAGCTCACGAAAATCTCACAAAACAGGATGCCTTCTCAAGAAAGAGGATTTTGGACTTAGTTTTTTTCTACATTCTTATTTTGTGACAAGGAATCTTATTTCGTAAGCTCGTGAAAATCTCACAAACTGGATGCCTTCTCATGAAACAACATTTTTGGATTTCATTTCTTCCGCATCATTGTTTTGTGAGACAGCATTTTCTTTAATCAGGTCACAAAAAAATTATGAAACAAGAAAGTGGCTTCACAAAACAACATTTTGGACTTACTTTTTTTCCAAAACGTTCTTTTCTCACACAGCAGTCTTCATTTATGAGCCCTCACAAAAGAAGACTGGTGTCTAAGTGGATTCATGCAGCCTGATACACTACACATGTGTTGCAGGGCCCAGAGGGCTCGGTGCAACTGCATCTATGGAGGCACATAAGCACAGGGCCCTCTGTGGTTAGACAGATGTCTTCATGCAGCTCCCAATGGAACCTGCATGAATGAGGATAGAATTTTCCTTTCTCAAAAAGACAGGAAGTTTATAACAAAAAGCTATATTAATGCACTAGTTAGGGTTCTGGTTAAAGAGATATAAATAGGGAAATGTGGTGTTAAGGTTTCCAACCCTAACTCCCACCCCCCTTCCCCCAGCAGCAAAAGGAAATAGAATTAGGGTTTGGGGTCTCTGGAGTCTTGGTTAAACAGTATTGGGGTCATACTTGGGATTTTCAACCTAGTTTTCACCCATTTACCAGAGCAAACAAGGTCAGACATTATCTCCTTTCTTCTCGCAGGGCTTGCAGTGACCTGCATGAGAAGAGCTACAGCACATGTGTTGGCAATATGTGGTGACAGACAGTTCTCTACCTCTGAAGACTGTATCACTATGAGGCACTGGCTTTGAGCTGTACCTTCTTCTTCACTCAGGAGGCTATGGGCTGGGGGAGGGGTCAGCATTAGAGCTGGCAACCACAAGGAAGACCCCAACACTGATTCGCAATACTCCAGAGACCCCAAACCCTAATGTTTTTTCCTTTTGTTGCTTGGGGGTTGGGAGTAGGGAGTTAGGGTTGGAAACCCTAACACCACATTTCCCTACTTTTGTCACTGTAACTCTAACCAGTGCATTTTAGGTATCTATATCAATAGGGGATATGATACGGCCTGTCTAAAGATATATTTATCTTCATGAAAGGCTAATGAGGTTATGATATCTCATGAGTGGCAAAGTCACTAGTGAGATATCTTAATATCATTGGCCTCGAATGACGATAAATATTATCTCATCAGTCAGGTCATGTCATGTTCTGTTTATGCAGACACATATTTTGGGATAAACATGATTGAGAATAAGTATGAAAGTGCTTTAGACCAGGGTTTTTCAACCAGGTCTCCTAGGCCCCCTGGGAGTCCCTGAGCAAGGCACAGGGGGTCCCTGGACTGAGCAGAAAAAATGTTAAATACAAAACTGTAGAAACAACTCTCCACTCTTAATACCTCCCACACCTCCATTTCCTCAGGGTCACATAGTGAATATGGGATTCAAATCTGGGCTCTTGCCTGAAGTTCTGTGCTGAAACTCCATACCCCATCACCATTTGTGTAAAAAACGTAATCTCCACCTCCATTCCCCTGCACCTTCTTTCCGCCATTGCAGGTAGGGGGTCCCTGCTAGTACTGATGTTTGCTCTGGGGGTCCATGCACACAAAAAGGTTGAAACCCCCTGCTTTAGACTTTGAAATGCATGACTAACCTTTGGCTTCTTTTACCATTGCAATACTTGTTTTGGAATGGTTTTCAAGAGTTACTACTACTTCTATTTAACTCATTGAGTCCCATAGCTCTACATTATGGCCAGTGCATAATGAAAATGTTAATGTATAATTCTTTTGTTTTTGCTTTTTGGGGGGCATTTGTTCATCAAAAAAGGGAAACTAACAAACTCTAAAAGGTCTCTATAAATGAAACACCACTCATTTTGTAGAAATTTTTGTGCTGAACAACTTTTGCACTCACGGTGCCATGCTATTATTTTTCATTTTCAAATTATTCACATCTGTTTGTAAAAAAAAGTGAAAAAGAATTCATTTTCTGCCTTTTGTTTTGCAGATTATTAAAAAAAAATCTAAAAGGTATCTATAAATGAAATGCAACTCATTTTGTAGATGTTTTTGTGCTGAACAACTTTCATGTCCACAGTACCAAGCTATCACTTTTCATTTTATAGTTATTTGCATTTGCACCTCCAACCTAAGATTCCTAAACCCATTTCTCTACACACATTTCTCTGACACATGCAACTGTTACCAATATTATGAGCTATAGCCCCATGTGCCCCTGCTTTGTGATTGCTCTGCTTATTCTCACCTACTACATCTTAGGGTCAGAAATGTTTAAGTATTACTGTATTGCTTTATTTATTTATTTTATTTAGTTTTTGTTGACCAGGTAAGTGCACTAGACAAATCCTGCCTATTTTCAAGCATGACCTGGGGAAGGGGATACAGATGAATGTCAACTGACCTTGAACCAGATTAAGCTGTTGGTGGTATTTTTAGTGAATGAGGGAAATTTGGCCAGGATACCAGGGAAATTCCCCTACTCTTTTTGATAAGTGCCATGGGATCTTTAACATCCACCTGAACTACCACCAATCCAGTGGTTTAACGTCTCATCCGAAAGACGGATACCACTTTGATACCGTGGCCTGTTACAGGTTTTTTCTCACACAGCGTGTGTTCCTATATGTGTCTGCCTTGCATATACTCTGCACCTAGGTTAAATATTGTGAATACCTGTGTACCTAAATGTTTATGTTAAAACCTTGTAAATACATGTCCTGTGTACCCCTTGTAACCATCCCCAGGTTGCATCTGGAAATGAGTGGTCCCCCACTTAGTATGCCTGCTTGGTTAATCTCATAAATAAATAAATAAATGCAAATTTGAATATGGTTAGTACTGCTACTGAGGCCAAGCATTCTAATTCTGAACAAGTTAAAGAGCTACTGTCGCCTTAAATAGAACTTTGAAAAATGTAATATTTAGGTACAATTCAGCTGTGTTCCATATGCTGTATATTCTATAAAATGTGTCTTCCCTTTTATTTAATTCTGAGGAAATTTGCATGAATACATGATCTTTCACCCTTAGAGTTAATCTGCTTCTAAAGCTTACTCCCTACTTCAAGTCATAATCCTTTGTTGTGACATCACAATCTGTTGCCATGGCAGTAACTGTGATATCACAAGCAGTGCATTATTTATTAATTTATTTATTAGTGTAATCAGTTTACAACCTTTGAGCCAACGGCTCATTTACAAAGGTACCTCGTCAACAATGGTAGATAATACAGTTAAAATAGAAAGCAGAGTACATACAAAGAAGAGCATCAGTATAAACAGACACGCATTAATGGCACCTGGTTACAGCAAACATTGGTAGAGTAATACAGAGCAAAAAAAATGGTATAATTGACAGCTGTAGCTGGGTAGTAAGTAAGTCATAGGTAGCATAGGAATGCAACGTGGTTCTACCCATCAGTAGTGATACAGTTGGTAGAGGAAAACAATTGAAGTAGTGAGGTTGTTAGGAATAAGGAGGAGGGATGGAGCAGCCAGAGGGCATTGTCAGGAGGAGGGGGTGGGGTGGGGCATCCTTTAGGCACAGGAGCAGCAGCGCTTGCTGAGTAGCTCGCTTTGAGGGCATTTTTGAAGTGGAGATGGTGGGGTATCAGTGACGTCCCGGGAAGATTGTTGTACCATGCAGGGCTCTATGGCAGAACGATCTCTGACCAAGTGAGGTCCTAGCACGAGGAACCAGGAAGGTGGCTTTGCAGGAGGTCTGGGTGCTGACAGGGGCTGTGCTGGAAGGAGGAGGAAGTCAGCCGAGGAGAAAGTCAAGTGGGTTTTTTTGAAATGATGCACGTTTGGTATAGTGAAAGCTCATCGAGGTCAAACATAGTTGCAAGGTCATAGAGTTGGCAGGTATGAGTGAGCTTAGGCCCTGTGATAAGCCTGCAAGCCTTATTTAGGAGGAGGTGAATTTGTTGAGAGTCCGTCCTGTTGGCAGCCCCATAGACAGGCAGTCCATAGTCCACCAGGGAGAGTATGGAGGAAGTAACCGCAAGCCGGAGGGCATCAGGGGGGAGACAGTTTTTGTAACAGTGCAGGATACCGAGTCGGATATTGGTTACAGAGGCGAGTGCGTCGATGTGGGTATGGAAGGAGAGTGCTGAGTCAAATAAGATCCCTAAGTACTTATAGGATTGGACTTATTCAAGTTGTAGTCCGGAGCCGGAAAGGATATGGAGAGGGGAGTTGGATGATTTGTTTTGCGGGTGGGCGAAGAGCATGGTTTTCGATTTTTTAAGCCAAGCCTCAGCGCAGTCAAAGACCCTTTGTAGGGAAACCTGGAGGGATGTGGGGTTACGGTCAGTGGCAAAGAGGACGGTATCATCTGCGTACAGCAGTATTTTCCCAGGGCATGCACTGGGCAGGGTGTTAAGGTAAAGCGAGAAGAGAAGGGGCCCCAGGATGGAGCCCTGTGGAGCCCCTGAGAGGATCGAACGTGGGTCAGAAAGAGTCCCACCAATTTTGACTCGTTGGGAGTGGGCGGAAAGGTAGCTAGAGCACCAAGCCAGTGGTCCAGAGGCAAAACCAGTGTGACAGAGGGCTTCCAGTAGTAGGGGTGGGAGACCGTGTCAAAGGCTTTGATAGGTCAAGGAACACAGCCGCCCAGAGCTAGTATCCAAAGAGGAGTGAAGGAAGGAGGCGAATTCAATGAGAGCAGTGCTAGTACTGTGTCCAATGCGGAAGCCGTGCTGTTCAGGGCAGAGGATGTTGTATTTGGTCAGGTATTCAGTTATTTGTGCAGCAACTAGTTTTTCCAGTGCCTTGGAAAGGGAGGGAGAATGGAGATCGGTCGATAGTTCCCAGCTAAGGACCTGTCACCCTTTATGGATCGGAGTAACCTGCAGTTTTCCAGGAGGAGGGAATGTCCCAGGCAGAGGGATTTGTTAAGAAGGCAGGTGAGTGGGTGAGGACTTGATCCAGGACCAACCGGAGAATTTGTGGTCCAGGAGACGCCACTGGGACTGTTGCCTTTAGAGCACGAGTCAGGTGCAGTCTGGCTTCCTGGGTAGTAACCCTACGAAGGTGGAAGCAAGGGCGATGGAGGGCAGGGGTAGGATGGGGGGGTGGCTGATCAAAGAAGTTACTGGGGAGGATTGGGCTAAGGTCTGTAAAGGTGGTGTTGAGTAGATTTGCAATGTCGGCGGGGTCTGTGATGGTGGTGTTGTTGGTAGTAATCTGGGATGGGGGATTATGACCTAGAGTAGGGAGAAAGCAACAGATACAGATTAATTCTTCGTGAGCAAAGATCTTGTTTTTGTGCAAATGACCTCGGTAATAAATAATGGGGAGGAAAAATACAAGACTAATGTGACATGCAAGCTGAACCATGTATAAATATTACGTCTTGCTAAAGTTCTCCTGAAAGTGTCAGTTGCTTTTTAAGAATGCATGATGACATAGTGGTATAAGGAAAGATATCACTATGACATAATCCATCAAGAACAGATATCAATATATTTTCATGTTCTGAAAGATAACACTTTTTATCTGGCCAGTTATCTCAAAATATATGTTGTGTAAATATACATATGCACAATAGGAGTGGGGGTAAAATGACATGATAAACATATATCTTAGCTAGTGACATCAGTAACGGCAACATATCAAAATATGTTGTTACTGTAGTCACAATGAGTATTTTTACGGTTACTGTCATCACAGGGGAATACCGAACCAGAGATACACTTTCACAATGTTGATGACATCACAATGCCTAGTGCAGTACTGAAGCTAGCTGTTAACATCAACAAAAAAACAGCAACATCTTTAAACAAACTTCAGATTTAAACTTGTAAACTACTGTTGCATATATCAAGTATACAATGGCAAGAATAAAATCTGAAACACGATTGGTCAGCTAAGACCATGACCCTTGATACTATACCAGCACAACATCACAGATCAAGTGCCAGCACATCTATGGCCACATGACACACAAATCACTACATATGCCATTTCCAAGTTCTCCACACTTGGCATGGCTGGAGTGAATTTTGCCAGTACTTTATTTTTTTTTTATTGAAACCCCTCCCTCTCACAGCTCACCAATTGATTAAAACCCACACCAAGCCTACAAGAAAACAAAAGAAAAGGAAATCTGAAATGAAGTCGGCATTGCGATTGGCTTCACTAATGCAGTTTCCACTTGAGTCTTCCATTTGAGTTTATCCCTCTCCCTGGTATGCACCCCCCCCCCGGAGTTGAGAATCCTAATTTAGGTGGGTGCGGGGGCTGAAGCCCCGGGGGGTGCAGCCCCCTGCATATATACATTGTTTTTCCATCACTGTTGTCAGGTTCGCTGGGGAGCATACATTGCCGTTTTGATTTTCGGTGATTTACACTCGCTGCAACAGTGATCGTTGTTATGACATGGAAACAGCCAAAACAATAAATCAGGACATTGTTTTTTTAAAAGTACAACTACCCATTGAGAAAAAAAATATAAACAAATCTACTTTTAAATCAATCATTTCATATTTTTTTTCTTGTTTTCTTTTTATTAATGAGCCATTGTATAATTGTAATAATGCACTCTAGGGTTTGTGTTGTGGGGGATAACTTCACTTCTCAGTTGTTTAATGCACTCAGCCTGCAGCCTTGTGCCCACTCACCCAAGGTGTGATGTTATTCCAGCACAAAACATACACTGTCATGCATTATTGCTTAAATAAACAGTAGTCTGACTCAAAATAGACAAATTAGTATCACTTGTAAGTGGCCAGGACTTTCATAATCTACTCATGGCTGAGCCACCCTGTGAGTTATGGTTCAGGCCTCTCTCGCTTGAAAACAAGCATTTGTCAATGCCAAATGTTTGCTTGCTGGCATTGGCATTGGTAGTGTAGAAGTCAACCCCACCACCTGCCTTTTCTTTGTCCCCTTCCATACAGGGCCCCCCTAACCTTATATTCCATCCCTTAGTCTTCCTTTTTTCGCTCACATACCTAAAAAATGTCTTGTCCCCTTTTGATACTGCCTGAGCTATTCTTTCTTTAGTTTGTGCCTTTGTGTTCTTTACTGCTTTTCCTGCTTTCCTCTGTTTTTCTTGATACACTTCCTTATCCTCCTCTCTCTGGGTCTCCATATACCTTCTGAATGCTACTCTTTTAACCTTTAGCTTTCCTGCCACCTCTTTCGAGAACCATAGTGGTCTCTTCCTTTTCCTTACTTGCTTAATGCAGAGGTTTGTTGTCTTCACTATTCCCTCTTTTAGTTTGACCCACTGTTCCTCCACCACCACCCCCAGGTTATCTCCCCCTTCCAGGTCATTCCTGAGGCATTCACCCATCTTTATAAAATCAGCCCATCTGAAGTCCAGGACTCTCAACATTGTGTGGTTGGATTCTGCTGCTTTTCTTATTTGGAACCATTACAGTGATCATGGGTCCCCAGATGGCTTTCCACCTTGATGTCTGCAATACTGTCCCTGTTAGTAAGCACCAGGTCCAGTATTGCCCCATTATGAATGGGTTCACTAACTAGTTGCCTGAGGAACGCCGCCTGAAGGGATTCCAGGATGTCCCTGCTTTTAGCTGAAGCCACAACTGGGAGGCTCCAGTCTACATCTGGCAGATTGAAGTGCCCACCAACATTTGCAGTTGCTCCCAACATTTCATTATCTAACTATTCCTCCTGTGCTGGAGACCTGTAGATCATGCCTGTCCAAATAGTGGCTCAATTTCCTGAAGGGCAATCCACAAGACTTCAGCCCACTCCCGTGAACTCCCTGTATTTCTGTTGCTTTTATGCTTTATAACCCCCTTGTTCTCAGGGGTTACTAGAATCCCAGTTAGAATCAGTGGTAGGCAGGGAAGGCAGCTAGTGAAATGCCAGTTAAATGGGTTTCACTCTGTCTGTCTCTGTTCTCAGTCTCTGCTGAGCTATGGAGGGATGATGTCATATAGAACTGTCACAGCAGCATGAGCCACACTGGTCAGCTGCTAGGGAGCTAGCTTTAGAATGTTTGTGAGTCTGTAGTTGGAGTTCAGTGGAGGAGGCTGTATTGTTAGGCAGCTCCTCCTTCAGCTCTGACAGAGAGCTACCAGTTTGTGTTTTTTAAGTTCTCACCCTAGTGATTGACAACTGTACCAGTTCTGGAAGTGATGGAGACCTTGTCCTATGGTTTTGCCAGTGCCCCATCCCAGGAGGGATGGGGTGAACTTCAGGATGCAGGGGCAAACCCCTTTTCCTTTTTTGGACTCTTGAAGCTGCCTTTGTGACAAGTGCTCAGTGAGTACCTTGTTTGTTTTCTGAGTAAAACTCAGGAGTACCTGCAATGCCTGTGAGGTAATTTTCTCTGACAAAGGGACCCTGTCACCAAGACTTTGGTTTAAAAGCTTTTTGCCTATGTTGGAGTCCTGTATGTGACTGTCCAAGTACATAACTTTTAATTCTGACACCTGAGGGTGTGTGTAGTAGTTAAGTGTGATAAACATTTAAAACAACAGCTAAAGTTTTCTACAGTTTACAGTTGTGTGGTGTTATTAACCGGATGAATGGCCGAGTATAAGCCTGGAAGCAAAGGTGGGAGACCCCCCATCTGGAGTAACCAGTTTACCTCTACGGGTTCTGAAGGGCACCTTTTACTTTTTCATCAGTGCAATTGGCCAATGCCTGAGAAGAGTGTTTATCCTGTGTGTGGGTTGTTTTCTTTCAGTTTACCCCAGTATAGTGGGTTCTGAAAGCTCTGAGCCTGTATCTGCTCCTTGGTAGCCGTGTGTACCACCTCTACTCCTGTGAAATATAGGAACAGTACCAGTACCTGGCCAAATGTGCCAATTTCCAGTAGGAACCAGTGTGTTTTCTTCATCCTGTGCTAACTGGGAATTCAGTAATGTCTGTACCTCAGAAATTGGCATTACCAGTATGTGTAGCCCTATGGGGATCCATCTTCGCTTTGTGATTATTCTTACTCTGTTATGTGAATAAAAGCCACGCTCTAGAATCACAGCCTGGTTTGGACAGTAATGTTGTTGCTTCCTTGTGTCTGGAGTTACTTGGGTGCCCCTGTCCAGAAGTGCAAACCTAGCGTAGTCCTAAGCAAACATTTTCTCCCAGGGACCCAGGTTGTTGGCCATGGTATTTGATCCCTACCAGGTGTGTGCCAAGTAGTTGCCACACTTGGTTGTCTATATTGTATGACCGACTAGTCCACCTTGTATATGGTGGCCATTGTAGCTGCATAGAGTGCATGTGTAGATAGATTTTACAATGTAAACCCCAACCCCTCTCTTAACCCCCTAGATGTTGTGGTGAGAGGAGAAGCCCTGCTAGTTAAACAAGGGGGGCCGATGGGGGGGTTACACTTTCTTTCACATAAAGCACCACACACCCTCCTTTCCTTCCCACCCTGTCCTTTCTGAACAGCATGTGCCCTGGTATGGCCATGACCCAGTCATGGTTGTCAATGCACCATGACTAAGTAATGGCCGCAATATCTAGGTCACACCCTAGATGACTGGATTTGGTCAGATTTGTTAATGAGCATCCAGTCCAGGAGCATATGCCCGACATCACTGGGTGAGAGACAGGTTGGATCAGAGATGAGCTAGGTAATTTCAAGCTTGCTTGTAAGGGTATCATAAGACTTGTTTTGGGTGTGCAACCAATCCAAATTGAAGTCAGCCATAACAATCATCTTCTTTTGTTTAACTTTGGGAGAGATGATGCTGCAGAGGGTACACATGTCAGAGATACCATGGGAGGGGGTGGATTGTAAAGACAGATGAAGTTTTCTGACCATCCCCAAGAGAAGGGTGCAGTGGTATATCTCACATGGAGATTACACATTGGGTGTAGGGTGGGCTGTGTCACTTAAGTAATCTTTATAATACAAGAGAACCCCTCTACCAAGTTTAAGAGGGGCCAGTCCAATTGGATAATGTGGTAGCTGGGGATGGAGCAGGTAGAGTCAGGAATGTTTGGTTTGAGCCATGTTTTGGAGACTCCCAGGATACTGATGGAGTATATGGGCATCCAAGCATCAAAGTCTGGGTTGTTTGCTAGGAGGCTAAGTATGTTAAGGTGGGCAATTGTGGTCTCTTACAGCCCACCTAAGGAGTGGAATGGTAGGAGATGGTAGATGGGGCCCTGTGTTTAATTCTACATCCTCAAAAAGTAGGAGAGAGTTACAAGGTCCCAACATGGGGAAGACCTGCCTTAGAGATCTGAGGGGAAGTTAAGGATAAGGCAAACCCTCAGGAACAGCTCCATGAGTTAGATAAGTCTTCCCTTGAGGAACCCAATGGGGTTGAGACACTGACATATAAATTGCAGGGCATTGGAGAAGCATAAAAGAAATATGAGGGTTGGTTTCGTCCATGATCAGTCTGGGGTTGGACGGGAGGTAAGTGGTACCGAATCTACTACAAAAGTGAACAGGCCAATAAGCCCCATCAGTAATATAAGGAGTAGAGCCCTCACCGTCACATCCACTAGTGGTGAAGACCATAGGTGGGGGAAGGTCAAAGAGGAAATAAAACAGGAAGGACCTGAGACTAAAACAGATCATAAACCCAGATGGGAGATGAAGGAACACATAAAGGGTCAGTGTATCAGACCACAGATTGGGATGGGCTGAGTTCTGGGGCAGTGAACTGGCAGTAGCAATAGCATAGCAGTGCAGTCTAATAATTAAGAACAGGTGTTGCACCCAACAAACAACCAAACCAGGAAGCAACGTTATGGCAGCATAATAAAAATATAAACACTGAGGGCACCCAGACAGGAAGTAATGTTCTGGAGGGTGAGAACAGTCAAGTAGTGCAGATGGGAATCATTGCAACAACCAGTGTATATAAAGCTAGTGCAGCAATATGACCCACCAGTTGGAAATTACCCTAATAATGACCCATAACCAACAAATAGAACAAGTAAAGTAGAAAAGAGACTATCTGGTTCATGTAGGGAAAAAATCTGAAATGAGGAAGACCTTATATATGGTGTAGGCTGGACTCAGCATAAATCAGGTATTAAAGCCTACCAGTATGGTGCATGACAACAGGGCAGCATATACTCCCAAAAGTTAGCTAATAAGCATTTCAATTCAGCAGACAAACCGCATAGTTAAGAGTCATTAGAACATGTTTGATATTGCAGCACAGAAGCAAGTCAGGAGGGATAACTGCACTGGTGCAACTAGTGGATACCACAAAACAAACACAGTATGTAGGCTGCCACAGAAAAACCTGCTCGCCATATGACAAGATAGTGACCCCATTCTGTTTCATAGAGCTTCGCAACAAAAGGGTTAATTAGAGTACCTTGAAGCATCCAGTCTAAGAAGCACAGACAGCTGACACAGGAGAATTTGAGCAGTACAACTTGCTGCTGGCTGCCTCCATTGGGCAGACTCCCATGATGCTCTTTATACTGCAGTCCTTCGCACTGAGGACCACAGTGCAGAGGACCACTAGAAGCCTGTGATCTGTTAAAAGAGGAATTGTGTTCTGACTGGCTCCTGGGCTGTGGAGGATATCATATAACTGCCTTTTTGATAAGATATGTATCCACAAGTAAAATAGACTAAATAATTCACAAGTGGAAAAGCTGCCTGTCAGTTATGTAAGTCAATGAGTAGTCCATGTCTGTGTATGGGGTTCATATGTTTTAACTGCAGCTTGCATTGATGTTGAAACATTTTCTGCGTATGATATTATATGTGTTCTGGATGTAATTTGTATTTTTGTGTGCATTTGTTTTTCCAGGCTAAATTACAATGAGCACAGCTCATTTTCAAGGAAGTACTGGGCAAAAAGCAATAAACAGTTTACAGTGCATAATACCAATACAGCAAATGAGAAGCAAAAGAGACAGGGTACAAATTGGTAAAAAAAATATATGAAGGGAATAATAAACTGAGGTCAATTACTTTAATATGGGCAGATCAGCAGAGGTTATTTACAGAGGTTTGGAACGTTTTCATTTGTACATGTCCCTCTGGAACTGGATGTGAAGGTATGGCCTGAACAGAATGGTGGTTTAATACTGAGGCTGAGAAGTATCCAAACCTTCTCAGCCTCAGTATTAAACTCTTCATTCAGGGCCATACTTCACTGCAGAAAATGTACTTGGAGAGTGACACAAAGAAAAATACTAGGAGTGTCACTCTCCAAGTACATTTTCTGCAGTGCTTACTAATAATATACTTGAGTCGCTTGCTGTGCACATCAAAATGGTCCCCTTATTTTTGCCAGGAACATTTCCATACAACAGTGCTGAAGCTGATGACTTTTTCAGACAAGAACATCCTCTGGCTAAGCTGGGAACATTTTCTTTGCAGCTTGTGATTCCCTTTTGAGGGGGCTGGTTTCACAGTCTGTCACACAGGTGCTCATTGAGAATCCACGGGGTGGCAGTGCAGCCAGACTCAGCTGAAGCGGGAGGCTGAACCACACAGACAGCCCTATTCATGCCCATAGTTTGCATCACCGGCTCATGGGAGGAGCAAAAATTTCATCATACCTCATGATAAAGTCTGCACTTTGCAGACCTCACACCATCGACCAGGCTCCTGTCTCTGCGCTGGTTTCAAGCACAGGGGGAAGGACTGTGCCATCATTGATGCCCCCACCATGTGGAAATGTCATGGGGATTTCTGGAAGTAGAATAAGTCCTGGGAAAGATGAATGATGTGCCAGGGGTGCAGAATGAAAGGAGCAGTAGACTAGAGCAGGAGCTAAATTGAAAATAACAAAAACAAAACAAATCGAAACAAACGGAATGAACATATTGGATTCACTTAGCTTGAAAGACCTGAGTCAGGGACAGGATGCTTACACAAAAGCAAAAACATTAGAAAAACAGATCATCACATCCAAAGAGAACAGTATAATGTTGAGGAGGTGGAGGTCAGAGAAAATCTAGGAGATAGTGACCACAGGATGGTCAGATTTAGGCTTGGGACTGGGTTGGATAAGAATAGGTCCACCACTAGAGTTCTGGACTTTAGGGAACTGGATTTTAGAAAAATGACAGAAATTTTCAAAACGAACTATTAGGGAAAGGGAACCTAGAGGGAGTAGAGGACTCTGGGGAGCAATAAAGAGGGGAATTCTTATGGCAACAGAGTAATGCATCGAGAGAGTGAGCAAACACAAAAGGGGGGAAAGAAACCACTATGATTTACACCAGAGGTGAAGACAACAGTCAGGGAAAAAGAATGCATTCAGGATCTACAAAGCTTCACAGGGGATGGTGGATAGGGAAGTTTACAAAGAGAAGTTAAAGGAAGCAGGGAAAATAGTCAGGAGAGCTAAAGTGAATATGGAGGAGAAAATAGCGAGGGAGGCCAAAAGAGGAGAAAAGAAATTTTTCCGGTATGTAAGTGAACATAGGAAGAGCAAACAGGGGATTATGAGGCTAAGGGGTGGGGGGAGCTCTAATAGAAGGAAATGAGGAGAAAGCAAATATGCTGAACAAATACTTTTCCTCAGTCTTCATGACTGAGGAAGTAGGAAAGGGCCCAGAACTAAGCAACAAGGGAACGGTGAGTAGTGAGATGGACACAAGCCCCTTTTCAGAAGGAAGGGTTTTGGAGGAGTTAGGAAAACTCCTTACAGACAAGGCAATGGGTCCCAACAAGATCCGGCCCAGGGTGCTTAAGGAGTTGAGGGAGGAGCCAGCGGCACCTCTCACAAAGATATTTAATCTGTCTCTAGACATAGGGAGGGTCCCAGGGGATTGGAAAAGGGCTAATGTGGCCCTGTTGCACAAAGGAGGAAGAAAGGAAGAACCAGGAAACTATCATCCAGTCAGCCGTACCTCTGTGGTGGGTAAGCTGATGGAAGCTGTTATAAAAGAAAGGCTAGCACAATATCTTGGGGAGGAAGGACTCATAAATAAAAACCAGCATGGGTTCACATGGGGTAGGTCATGTCAGACCAACCTGATTGAATTCTTTGATGGAGTAACGGAGATATGTGATCAGACAGGGGTGGTAGACGTGGCATATCTGAACTTCAGAAAGACCTTCAACACCGTGCCTCAGAGGAGACTAATAAGCAAGTTGGGTAGCCTAGGGGTGGGGAGCAAATTAAAAAAAACTGGGTGGAAAATTGGCTGGAGGGTAGAATGCAGAGGGTGGTGGTAAATGGGGTGCCCTCCATAGAGGGAAGGGTTATAAGTGGAGTACCTCAGGGGGTCAGTATTGGGACCCATACTATTCAACATATACATTGGGGACATATCAGAAGGCCTGAATGGGAAGGTGTGTCTGTTTGCAGACGACACGAAGATCTATAACAGGGTGGACACAATGGAAGGGGTGGAAAAGATGAGGGAGGATCTAGTCAGACTGGAGGAGTGGTCAGGGAAGTGGCAACTGCAATTCAATGCAAAAAAATGCAAAATTATGCACATAGGAAGTAGGAACCCAAGGGCAAAATACCGGTGGGGGGGAGGACTACAGGTAACAGAGCAGGAAAGGGACCCAGAGATTGTCATTTGGGATAACCTGAAGGTGGGGAATCAATGCAATAAGGCAATGGGGAAGGCAAACAAAATGTTGGCATGAATAGGGAGGGGCTTTGCAAGCAGGAGAAGGGAGGGAGGGAGGTGATCATCCCAATATACAAAACTTTGGTCCGACCACATCTGGAATACAGCGTCCAGTTCTGGAGGCCACACTTGCAGGGGGACAGAGATGGGTTGGAGAGGATTCAGAGAAGGGCAATCAAGATGGTTCAAGGGCTGCACAGGAGGACATATGAGGAGTGGTTAGAGGAACTAATCATATACACACTGGAGCTGAGGAGGAAAAGGGAGGATATGGTTGAAACCTTCAAATATCTGAAGGGAATAAACAAGGTGAGGGAGGGCAGCATATTCAGGATGAGTGAAAACAAATCAACTAGGGGATACACATTCAAGCTGGATGGGGGCAAGTTTGGAAGAAATGTGAGGGGGAAGTTCTTCACTGAGAGAGTTGTGGGTTCTTGGAATAGGTTACCAACATGGGTGGTGAGGGTAGACTCGGTGAGCAAATTCAAGAGGGCTTGGGGTTAAAGAAGGGCCAAAATGGCATGGAGGTGAGAAAATGCGGAAAAGGAAAAGATCTTACCTATGTGAAGCACATGGATCAATTTTCCTCCTAAACGTTGATTCTAATTTACTCACCACAGAGATGGCAAATAGACTGACTGGCCTAATCAGGAAATTGGTCCAACTGGACCAAACTGGCTTCATTACAGGACAACAGCTTAAAAGTTGGGTTCGATGAGTTTTGAATATTATTTCTGCATCACAATCTTCGCCCCTCTCCAATACAGTGATTTTTACCATGCTGAGAAGGAGTTCAATCAATCAATCAATCAATCAAAATCTTTATTTAATCAGGCGAACATTATTGAGCATAGCTCATTTACAAGATGGACCTGAGTGGTCAAGAAGTGCAAGTGTTAATACATTGACAAGGGTAGCATAAACAGTTATACAATGACAGGGGTAACATAAACAGTAATACAATGACATAAGTGCTAATATATAATAATATACATATGTACACGGCACATTAAAACTTTTTAATCTGTGAGACAGAAGGCAATGGGCACATCAGGAGTAATATGTAGATTATAGGACCTAGCAGGCATTTTGAGGGTGAATCTTGGGACTGGAAACGGGAGTTTTATCAGCATATAGGAACACGAAAAAAGAAAGGGGGGGGTAGGTAGGGCTGGGGTTTAGGCATTGTGGAAGCAGTTGCAGAGTTCTGGGAATAGGGTGGTGAATAATCTTCTGAAGGATATTAAGGGTATGAGGTTATTTAGCTTCATGGTTTTTTGGAGTGAATTCCAAACAATTGCTAGTGAGTAGCTGATAGCAGCCCTCCCAAACTGGGTGCAGACATTGGGGACCTTAAGAATGATAATTTTGCTGATCCTTAGGTTGTATGGCCTAGAAGTAATTTGAGTAAAACAATCTGAGATATAGGTAGGTAGCTTGCCTGATAAGGCTTTGAATATCCAAATTGCAGCATTCCTATTTCTTCTGTGTTGTAGTGATGTCCAGTTAACTGCCTTATAAAGGGAGCAATGATGGGTGCTGAAGGGAAGGTCAGTAATGAATCTGATGGACCTGTGGTATAGGGTGTCCAGTTTATTTAAGAGGGGGAGTGAACAATGTCCATACAGAAAGTCAGCATAGTCAATGAGGGATAGGAATGAAGCCTGGATTAATCTTTTTTTGGAGTCTCTGTTGAGGTAGTGCTTTATTCTAAAAAATAAACCAAGCCTTTGTCTCAGTTTCTTTAGTAGCTCCTCAATATGGACAGAATAGTCAAGCTTGTTATCAATCCAGACTCCAAGGTATTTGAAGTTATCAAAGAATTCCAGCTTCTCTCCAAGTAAGGTGGTTAGTTGTAGGGTGGTGGATGGTGGGGTAGTGGCAGAGCAACTCTTTGAGGTAAAGAACATTGCTTTTGTTTTTTTTGCATTTAGAAGTAGTTTTTTATCCAGTAGGTTGTGTTGTAGGATGAAAAATTCAGATTGTAGCAGTTCACAGGCTTTAGATAATGAAGGATTGTTAACATATAATACAGTATCATCAGCAAACAGATGGATGTTGGATTGAGTGAGGTTAGCATCAATATTATTAATATAGATGGCAAAGAGGATGGGGCCAAGAATAAAGCCTTGAGGTACACCTCTTAACAGTGATTTTAAGGTGGATAGGTAGTTTCCATTTTTTACCAGTTGCGACCTATCTGATAGATAGCACTTGAACCAATTGAGTGAAGGGGAATCCAACCCTAGTGAGCCAAGAGAGGAGATTAATGATTTATGATCCACTGTGTCAAATGCTTTGCTCAAATCCAGGAACACAGCACAGGTACTGTTCTTCTTATCCATAGCAATCTGCCAGTCGTTGGTTACTTTGGCTAGGGCCGAAATGGTGCTATGCCTTGATCTAAATCCTGATTGTGCTGTATTTAGGAGGTTATTGTTATCCAGGTAGTCCCTTAATTGTGAGTTTACTAACTTTTCGAGCATCTTGGATAGAACTGATAGGATGGAAATGGGCCTGTAATTATTGAGGTCCATGGATCACCAGATTTGAGTAAAGGAACTACTTGAGCTGTTTTCCAAGTGGAGGGAATGGATCCAGTGGTGAGGGAAAGATTGAAGAGATGAGTGAGGGGGGCAGATAAGACTTGAGATGCAATCTTGAGGAAGTAGGGGTCCAGGGAGTCTGTACCTGCACTTTTTGAAGTATCTAAATTGGAGAGATCTTCCACTTCTTTCAAGGATATTGGGTTGAAGGAGAAGGTTGATGTAGCCTTTTGACCCACGGTGGATTGAAGGTTCAAGGAAGATCTCAGGAGATTTGCAGGTGAAGAGTCAAATGCTAGTCCAGCTGTGGTGAAGTGGTCATTGAAGGTATTTAGGATTTCTTGTTTGTCCGTAATTTCTGTGTTATTTAGTAGCAGTTTGCAGGTTAAGGCAGGAGTAGAATTTTGGCCCAAGATACCTTTATAGTTCCCCAGAGCCTGGTTGGGTTATTATAGGAGGCATCCAATTCAGCTCTATAATAGGCAGCTTTGGCAGATCTTATTTGTGTTGTACATGAATTTCTTGCTTTTCTGAAATTAGCCAGTCTCTGAATCCTTAGTTTTTCTTGCCTTTTTCCACAGTTTGTCTCTGGCTAGTAAGGCTGTTTTAAGATCAGTGGTGAACCAGGGGCAGGACCTTGCTTTAGTTCTGATATTGGTGAGTGGTGCATGAATATTGAGAGCATTAGTGATAATGTCCTTTAAGATCTGGAGAGCTGTTTCCACTGAGGTTGTAAGGTAGAAATCTTACCAATATACTGTGTTACTCAGGTCATGGAGGTATCCTGGTATGTTGAACTCCTTTTTTGACCTTGAGGACAAATTCGAACGGTTGGGTGGTTTGGTGAAGATCTTATGCCAGCTATGGGACAATGGTCACTTACATCATTGCGTAGTACTCCTGCATGCGTATATAAGTGAGGCTTGTTTACCAACATAATATCCAGGAGTGAGCTGTTGCTAGAATTTTTAGGTTAACCCTGGTTGGGTCTTTAATTAGCTGTGTAAAGCCATAGGTGTCACAAAAGGTTACCAATGGTGCAGATGCATTAGATAGCCAGTTTAAATTCAAATCACCAAGGATGATGGTATCTTCAGGGCCTAGATTGGATATTGACCCCAGGTGAGATAGTAATTTGAGGCCTGCTGAGGGGGGCCTATAGCAGCCAATCAATTTAAATGAAGACAAGTTAGGAAGTTCAATTGCCTTCATTGGTCATTCTTTTTTTCTACTCTTGAAACCTTTAACTTTTGTCCTTACTTCTGTAACACCCTCCTTGGGAGGGGGCTTACCTGGATTACTGCCTTCCCAAGGTTCTGTACCGCTGCTGCTGGTGGTCACTCTCCCGAGTAGAGGCAGGCGAAGTGCTCCCACTTCGCTACATGGAGCACTTCACGTATTATCCCCCAATTTGCATAGTGCTCTGGAACACAAAGCGAATTACTCTGCTTATAAACTTGAACATGAAGTGTATTGTTTCCAATGTACTTCACGCTACTTCGCCTTGTATTACAGCCTTCCCTTAATTTTAACCTGAAGTGCCATTGATTTTAATGGACTTTGCTTTGCTTCACCTGTTTATTGCTATTTGAGCTGGATTTTGCATTGATTCATGAGATGGCAGGTCACATGGGCTCTATATTGTCTTGCACAGCCTTGGTTCTGCATAGTGTGTGTAGTGAAAAGCTGGAGACAGTTTGCTCTCAGAGCTCTGAGAATTAAACCATCGAAAAAGCTTTAAAAAATCACTTTTGATCCAATTATTTTGTTCCAAATTTAGTATATCGACTGTAGAAAACCCTCCTGTGCTTAGATCACTGAGTGTTAATTTTTTTGTGTGCATTTTGAATGTTTTTTTTTCTAACTCTATTTTTGCACCTATACCACTCCACTGAGCTCTCTCCGGCAACCTCCAAATTCCACTTGTCTCTACCTCCTTGCCTGATTCAGTGCCCCTACAGCTTCTCTCCAGCACCGGGCATCCCCCGGGTCTGCCCTTCAGGTAAGGGTCACCCCCGCCCAGGGTGCTCTTTCTCAAGTATTGAACCACCGGGCCAGAGAGGTGGGACCAGCAGAGGGGTCCGAGCCCGACATCAGAAGTGTGGACCGAGGAAGGAGGCGCCATCACCTATTAGCGAAGGGAGGGGGGTTTTACATGCTTTGGAGTCCCCTGTGGAGCCTGCCTTGTCATGGCAATGTGCTGCCGCAGCTCCACCCCCAGGTCCTACATCACGCCGCTGCTAGTGGCTACCTCCAGCCGCCACCAGAGGTCACTCCTCGAGCGAGCGTTGTGCCCTAACCCTCCCCAGAAAGAGAGAGCTGTCCTCCAGATGCTCAATCTCTTCCCTCCCCTGCTAGCCCCTGATGACCCGGGATCATTCCCTAGGCTGGGTCACCAGCGAGGCACGAGGTGTGGCATCCAGCGCCTCAACCCTCAGCGCAACCGGGCCATGCATTTTGAATGTTAATTCAGAACATTCAGCCTGTGTACTGACAGACACTGTTGAAGTGTGCTTTGGGGGAGGGGTATATCTGTAGATATGCAGTGAATTTAAATTCCGCTGGCGAAGTGAACGCAAAGTGGGCACTTCATGTGCTCACTCTGCCTTGTCATTACCACTTCTTGCTAAGGCGGAATGGCAAAGCGAAGTCATTGTATTTAATGGACTTTGTGTTCCTCATTATGATTCTAAGTGATCCACTTGGTGTTTCAGATTTGGCAGCCCCCCCACACATCACATGGCTTACAGTACTGTAAGTCACATACTCTTTAGCTAGGCAGGAAGGAAGTGAGTCATACAAGCAGACACTTTTACTTTCTCCTGTTCAGGCGGAGAGACAGGAGTGTGTTTTGTTACTGCTGATACTTTGAGATCAGAGCGAGGAGGAGATTTAAACTTCGATTTAGACCCAAAAGCTTTTTTTAAAGCTACAATTTTTTGTCTTTTCTGTACTCTTTTTTACTTAATTTGTTCTTTCTGTAAATTTTATTTTTCTTACCCTTATAAGTAGTTAGTTGTTTGTCCCCCCCCCAGAAGCAGAACCAGCATCGCCTCCTGTCCTGACTCTGAGGCAGTTGAACCACCACCACCACCAATTCCAGCACCAGGTCCTCTGGAGCAGGATGTGCCTGTTCCCCCGGGCCCAGGTGTGGATCCCATCCCTGTTCAGCACCATGACCAGTCGGTTGCCAGTTCATCTGGCCCTTCCCTACCTGTGCCTGGTTCTCCCCGCACCTCCATTGTTTGGCAGTTTTTTGACTGTGTCGGGGGGACAGCAGTGTGGTCAGGTGCTGCCTATGTGAGGTGGAGGTGCAACGTGCCCCCCGGGGAACTCACCTGGGGACTGGGGGCCAGTACACCCATATGCTCAATCACCACCAGTTGGAGTGGCAGGCTGCCACGGAACAGACCATGCCTGCATCTGCTGGCCATTCTGTGGCAGAGGGTGCAGCTGTGCATGGCAACATCCCTAAGAAGAAGAGGGCCACAGCAGTACCTGCTGCTCCACCAGGATCATATAGAGGGACATCAGTTGCAAATTATGTCAGTGTTGGAACTGCTGGTGGATCACCATGGGATCCCACATTAGTTTTTTTTTTTCTCACACCATGTGCCCCCCACACCTTCCTTGCTGTGTTATAAAATGTATTCCTCCACCATCCCCGACTCTTGTATGTAATTATGCCCTTTTTTGTTGTCGTCCGTATGCGTGACACTTTCTATTCTGAGCAGTGCAAGTATGCTGTGCTAAACTGCATGTGTGCAATCAGTCTTCTTTCCAGTGTCTGTATGTACTGCAGACACTGTCCAAATCCCTGACCTAAAAGCACATATTAATGAGTACAATGGCAGGATCGCGAAGCCTTGAGAGATACTACAAAACAGGCTTACAATACATGCAAGTAACTAGTAAAAAAATTAATGTTGTGATTCGTGACGTGATCATAAATCATGATTTGACTGCATTTGTGACCGTGATGATGAAGAACGTGATTTGTATCACGAGTGACTCGTGATGATGGTCCTGACTTAAAAACACATATAAATGAGTACAATGTTCATGGCAGAATTATGCACCACACCTGTCCAGTACTCTGAAGGGAAGCCAAAGAAACAACTGTGACTTAAGTTAGAGATGGAGATTGGGCCCTAAAGAGATGCAAATGCACAGACAGATTAAAATTGTGCTGCGCACTGAAGAGATGCAGATGCAAAGGCACAACACCTAACCAGTGCTCACCATCAGAAATTCAAATCTGGAAAATAATTCCGTTGCCAGTTGGGGTGGGCCCCGGGGGGGGGCGGGGCAGTGTACTGCACTGCTGCAGTAACAGTCACTAGTACTAGAAAAGATACCACAAAAAATTACAAAAATTAAACAGCTGCAGCGGATAGCAGGTTCACATTGTTGAAATTATGTGGCACAATAACAGGTGTCTGATTTGATGACACACGTCACACACATACTCATACACACACTAAGTAATGTGTAGCAAATTGAAAACTTCAGTAATATAAACACATATTTTAAACAAACTAAAATTATGCACTGCTGCACCACAACAGTCAGCAAAAAAATGGCAAGAATTATTGAAAATATTACTGTGTGTACATTAACACAGTTATACAAGAAAAATATCACCAATACAGAAAGCACCGTCTTTTTCTCCAAGTTAATCTACCTACACCACAGATACGCCCCTTCCCCAAAGCACACTTCCACTGTCTCTCAGTACACAGACTGAATATTGTACATTAACATTGAAAATACACACACAAACAATAAATGCTCGATGATATGAGCACAGGAGGGTTTCCTATAATCGATGAACTAAAGTTTCAATAAAACAAATGACTCCAAAAGTCATTTTTTACAGCTTTTAGAAGGCTTGAATCGCAGAGCTCTCAGAGCAGATTGTCTCCTACAGCTTCATACACACACTACCCCAAACTGAGGCTGTGGAGAGCAATCTAGAGCCCATGTGACCTGAAATCCCATGAATCACTGCAAAATTCGCCTTTGGAGCTTAAAAACAAGGCAAAGTAAGGCAGCGTACATTGTTTTCAATGTATTTCGCCTTAAGAATTGGTGGAGTAATGGTTTAGGAAGGCGGAGTAACGCAAAGTCATTGTTTTCAGTGTACTTCACGCTACTCATTAATAACACAAAGTACTCTGCTTCGCGTTGTGGAGCACCCCGTGAAGTCGCCTTCACTCCGCGGATCACTTTGCAGAGTGAATTGGAGCCACTTCACCCATCACTATGTATCTGTGGTGGAGTGAGATTCACATGAGAAAGGCAGTCTTTCTAATTGTTTTGTGCTAATAGTGTGTGTTAGCATTTGTGTGTTTATGTACACTCAGTAATATTTGAAGTAATTTTTGATAATTATTTTCTGTTTGTTGTGGTACAGTGCATATTTTCATTCTGTTTAAAAGATTTGTTTATATAGTGTACTGCACTGTTAAATTTTCTGCGCATTACCTGTAGTGTGTGAGTGTGTGTGTGTGTGTGTGTGCGCCATCAAGTCAGGCACATTTTATTGTGCCACACAGTAATCGTTGCACTCTAGATTCATCATTCATCTGCTGTATTTTTTACTGCTTCCTTCTGTCTAGCTAGTGGACTGCTACTGCAGCGCCACCCCACCCCACCCAACCCGCAAAAGGTATAATTTATTTTTCCAGTTTGGGATTTGTGTGACCACTGGTTAAGGTGTGTTTGTGCCTGTGTGGCTGCATCTCTTTATAGTGTGCAATCTGTGTCTGTGCATTTGCATCTGTTTAGTGCCCAATCTGCATCTGTAAGCTACAGTTGTTGTTTTTTGGCTTCCCATCCACCCCAAATTTCAGAAATCTCAATTTGTTGTGAGTTTTCTGTGTAATCCCAAAAAATGCCTGCAAAGAGACGTGCATGCAAAGATTCTTCTGGCCATGGCACTGCTGCCAGTGGCAAGAATGGCTGTGGGCATGGGAGTATGCAGCAGAAGTGCATAGTTGATGCCAGTAAAGGGATTTCTCTATGTTTTTCACAGTGCAATCAGTAGCTTCCATCATGGTTGGAGATGCTGTTGTACCCACTGGCGGTAGTGAAGTTGCTGATGGCATGAGTATTACCCCAAGTTCAGCCTGTGACAACAAGTTAACCATTTTCCCAAATATTGTGGAGTCTAAAGCTTAATATGTATAACTGCAAGGAAGGGGGGCATGATACAAATGATCAAGTACCGAAAGGGAATCAACAACATACAAGAGGGTAGCATCTTTCAGAAAAAGAGATGTGCATGAACAAGGGGCAAAATTTGAAGATAGAGGGGGGACGGATCAGGGACAATGTCAGGAACTATTTTTTCATGGAGGGGGTGGTGGGTGCAAGGACAAACAAAAACTAATGATCAG
Source organism: Neoceratodus forsteri (assembly GCA_016271365.2). NCBI lineage: Eukaryota > Metazoa > Chordata > Ceratodontiformes > Ceratodontidae > Neoceratodus > Neoceratodus forsteri. The sequence goes on along the minus strand of CM028136.1, from coordinate 399,776,468 downwards.
TGTTATGGTGTGAGAGCAGCAGTTGAAGCATGCCCATTATTTGGAGTTGGTGCACCTCCATGCGCTCCAACTGACCGCTGCTCCACTTTGTCATTCTGGTGGTTCACATGGTCCAACTCACACCACATCAGCCCAAATTGGCATGTGTGGCAAGTATTCGTGCAGGGTTTCCGCTGTCACCTGCAGGTTGTGGAGCAGCTGCTTGCTCCATGGCCTGCCCCACTTGACATCATGTGCAGGGGAAGGCCGTGCTGCCACCTGTTGCCCAGCAGGGCCAGTAGACACATTCCTACCCTGTTTGGCAAGCTTGGCCTACCAATCTGCATGGTGGTGGTTGCATAGGTGGGTACACTGACCACCTGTGCCCAGATGACTTCCCTTGGGGCCACGGCGCACCATCTCACCACACAGATTGCACTTCACTACACTGGTGTCCTCAGGCAGTGTAGTGAAGAACTCCCACACTAATGAGCTGCAGGGAGGACCAGGCACAAGCGGGGGGGGCCCAGATGTTGTTGCCGGCTGCTGCTGGTGCTAAATTGGGGCTGGGGATGGGGAAACCTGCTGCTGTGGCTGCGACTTCTGTGGCTCCTCCCTCACCTTCTGCTCAGCCACTGATGCAGGGGCCATGGCAGGTGGTGGCACTGGTGGGGGGTTCTGGTAGGTGCCACTGGAGGTGGTGCTTCCATGGCACCACTACCTCCTGTTTCAGGGAGGGGACCACTAGCCTGGAAGATGCTTTGGTTCAGACGCGGGGTTTATATTTTTTGGTCTCTCTCTGTCTGCTCTCAAACACAGCTTTTTCTCCCACACTAGGTGTAACCCCCTTGCAAGCGAGGGTTTCTAATAGTTTCCCGGAGCTAGCTTCTATGCTCCATGCCTGGTTGGTGATCGGCATGAAGCCATTTAAATGGACAGTCGGCGAGGGTTTCTAAAGCCTCCGTATGCTGTCTCTTTAAGGACTGCTTACTGCAGTCATGATTAATTGGAATGGGAGGGGGGCTATGTGGTCGTATGCCCGAGTCCCCGTACGGGCCACTGGAAAATATTTTTTTCTGCCCCCGCTAGTGGTGCAGGGGGAGCTCTGCTAGAGGATGTGATTGCTTGCTGGAAATAACGTACAGTAATAATGATAATGCAGCTGTTCTAACCTGCCTTCCTTTGCAGCAAAGACTGTGTCGACCATCTCCCCCATGTTGGGCCAGAACTGCTGAATGGGACCAATCAGTGCCTTGGGACTTGACGGAGCTGACTGACCAGTGGGGAAACCGCTTGTAGTTTGGGAAAGGTATTATGGGCTATGGCTGTTTTTCTCACCACTGAGAGCCGGTGGAAATGACTGGCATGTTCAGCCAGCCAATAGAAGTGGGTAGCGCCCGAACTGAAGGGAGAGCCCCTGACTGTTGGAGGCAGATGCATTGTGGCTTAGGAGAGAAGAGGAGCTCTGTGCTTCTGCGCTGGCGTAGTGTCTGAGCGGGAAGCGCGTGAAGGCCTTGGTGACCATTTTCTTGCCTTGGGAGCATTCGGATTAAATCCGACGGCGTGCGGTCAGAGGAGGCTGGTTCCAGCCCCAGCTACCTACCAGGCTCAACCTGAGAGGACTGGAGAGAATTGCTGAATCGCGCTGGGTCCATCTGTGGTGTGAAGCTGCGGTTTACTGTCTGAGTTTTTTTGCAAGTTCGTACAAGCCTGAAAGCAGCTGCCTGGTATGGTACCCCTCTGTTGTTTGCCATATAAATGTGAAAGGAGGCTGGTGAAAATTCAGGTGTCGCCCTGCCAGTGTTGAATGAATCGTTATGTGCTGGAGTTGTGAGTACTGCATCAGGGTAGCTCCCTGCAAATGTGCACCAGGTGGTTTCCAGTTGTGTGATTATACCTCCGTCTGCATTATTAAACTTGCTTCCTATCTTGGTTTGCTCAAGATCGTAAAAGTTATCTGTGTTAAGGGCCCCAACCAGCTGTCACGTGTGGACTAGCCGCTAGGGCTTGGGTACCCAGGGACAGCAAAGACTAGGTTTCAGGCCTGTGCACAGAGCACTAGGTAGCTAAGTATAGTGATAAGCTAATCAACTTGATTCCCCCTGTCCCTGTTATTTCTCCCCTGAATAAATCAGATTGTTTTTGTGCAACTACACCCTGGCTATTGTGTACTTTACTGGTGACTTGCTGCCTGGTGACTGCAATATAACTGTGCCTTATTTTACAGGGGGTCTCCGGAGGGAGTGGAGAGATATTAGGAGGGGGGTGAGTGTATTGGTGAAAAGTGTTATTTGTACCCAGTGCGAGCCACTAGTGGGATGAACGAGGGGTTGCAGTAATCCAGAGGGCTGTAACCGAGGCAATCTCGACAAGAGTGACCCCGACCTCTGGGTGGAGGCACCCGTCAACGGATCTGGGCTCCTTACCCTGTCTCTGTGGGGGCAGGCAGGGGTAGTAGCCTTAAGGGTAGCGCCCCCTGGTGGGGTTACACTAGGTAAGGCAAAAGTGAAAGTCTTTCACTCTCTTGCATGATTAACTTCCTGCCTGAAGCATGTGACCTGCAGACTGTGAGCCATGTGATCTGTGGGCTGTTACAATGCTCACTCACTCCGCCTTTAAAAAAAAAAAGCAAAGTAGCATTAGGTCATCATGAGAGTCATTATGATGCAAGTGGCAATACTGCATTTCAGTGGGCACTTCACATGGCTGTGTGTTGAGGCGGAGTGGACCACTTCGCCTCTGCTATGCTAGTGAAGTTAAACTTCACTGCATCTCTACTCCTGAGCACTGACCAAGTTCTCCTACGGCTCTCTTGCTCACCTGTGTGTGTGATGTGGTGAGAGAGTGCCATGGTGGTCCTGGGTTTTGGTGCCTCCTGTGCCTTTGCTACAAGCAGCTATGGCCATGGATTCTTCAGCTCCAGTCCCCTGTTTCTGTCAATGCGGACTGGAGGCATGGGATGTCTCCTCTTTGTGACGCTTTCTGCACCATACAACCAACTGCTGTCAGCAGTGCATGAGTGCATGGTGATAGGGCACTCTACAGCACTCCCTGCTCATTGTTGCCAGTGTGCCACAACTCACCAGGCCCAGTACCCCACTACCAAAACAGCCCAACCAGAAGGCAGCCTAAAGCAGCCAGCACACAACCCCAAACTGATTTTAATAAATTTCAGTTTCTCAACATATTCTGGTAACAGACTAGCTCTTCAATTACTAATAATACTGCCAATAGTACTAAACATCCTCTCACTACACACACTAGCTGGTGAACAGCTTAGGTACCAAGTGGCAACTTTATTTAATGCTACGCAAAATGTTATTTGCCCATGCCAATATCTGAAAGGATTATCCCTGTTTTTTAGTTGTTTATGATCTTGTAAGTAATCTTCTACCATAGTTGCGACTGATTCAGATGACATAATTGTGTCCTGGTGTGGTGCAGAGTTTTTTATGATGAGCTGGAGGCTTGCCCAGTTGTTATTATGTCCCTGTTCAGCATCATTAAAAGAATGATGGTTCTGAACTTTATCAGCTTCAGATATATGTCTTGACTTTTTTGCTGTGATGTTAGGAGATGACATGACTTTTTCTGCTCTGTTTTGATGAGGAGAAATGGAAAGTCCCTCATCCTTTTCTATATTGGTCTGACTTCACCTCACTTTTGCTTTTTGATATTCTATATCTTTCAGTTAGGTGTCTTTACTTTCACATTTCCTAAATTCACCCCCACCCCCAGTTTCTGACGCTTTTCTTTTTTTCTACTACCCCCATACCTGCCTAAAGTAGTATTTCTTTTTTTTTATTGCCTTTTCATTGTTTTGTAAAGTATTTTTTTTTAAATACCTTTCTCCTCTGGTTCTTTTCATCGCTATCTGTCAGTTTTGGCCCAGTCTTTGCTTTCACTTTTTCTTCCACCTCTTGTTTTCTGCAATGCCCCCCTCCCCAGTTCCTGAAAGCTTTTCCTTTTAGTTCCCTCCCAGCCTTTTGTAAAATATGACTCTTTCTCTTTTTTGTATTAGTTTTTAAATCTTTCTCATATGTTGGTTTATTTCACAGGAGCAGCCAGCAGTATGTCCTCCCTCTCTCACTGGTGTGTGCTGAGTGATGAAATCGGTTGTGCGTGATGGTGACAGAGCTGCAAATACTGTGCGAGTATTGTTTTTTTTAAGGTGTTTCCTGTACTGACTTGAGACATTCATGGCAGCTTGGTTTTCCCTTGTATTTTCTGAGATGCTGGATGTTTGGGGTGGTAAGGATTGGGGCAGGTCCGAGCCTCTCAGTCCTAATCCGTATATACCAGGAAATACGCAAAACTACAGCTGCCACGGTCTGGAAGGAATTCAGATGGAGAATAATCTCTAGATATTTCTTCACACACCATATTATGTGTCACTTTAATCCTACATATACAAAGTTGTGCTGGAGATTATGCCAGCAGATTGGCCGTCATAGACATATACAGTATCTTGGTCTTGTCCTGAATGGCAGAGTTCTGGGGTGATATTTCTTCAAGTATTAAGGCTATTTTTTCCTTGACAGTGGATTTGTAAATGAAGCATATAGTCCCTTGAATTAATACCAAAGGGCATAAGGAGTAGATTGGTCAAGAGACTGTACAACAGGCTTTCGGTGTTGCCCTTCTCACGAATGGCCACCTAACCACCGAGCTCCACTCTACCATGGCTCAATTTGTTAATAATTAGTTGCAACAAGTACTCAACTCGAGATTAAACCCAAAAATCTAGAGATGGCTAACAACAGACCTGGGGAAGTGCAAATAGATTCAAAGTTTTACTGATTGAAGAATACTCTGACGCTGAAGTCTCTGACTCCGGAAACTCTGGTAGATCACAGCTCGCCACTCAATCATCTACAACAAAATCAATGAAAGCAAAAGAAAAGAAGTTAAGCAAAATGGACACTAAGCTCGACCATATTCTTAATGACCTCCAAGATATCAAAACAGAGTTCCAGCCATTTAAAGCTGAACAGGAGCAACCTCGTTCCGATGTCTCGGATATTCAGACTAAAGGAGCAGGAGCAGGAGACTGTGACCCATGCTGAAACTACTGTAAAATGCAGTCCACAATGTCTCAAGTGATAGAATCAGCTGGGCCTTCAGTGAAAAACTTCAGGATGCTGAAAACAGGTACCATTGTAAGAATTTAAGAATATATGGCGTTCCGGAAGACAGCGAGGGATCCAACATAATGGACTTCATGGACTCTGCTACACACCGCATTAACCTTAGAGCCAGAAATGCAGCTTGAAATGGAGTGAATACACTGAGCCTTAGGACCCAAACCTTCTAACCAAGGAGTTCGTCCCCGCTCCATAATAATTCGATTTCTTAGATACTCAACAAAAGAATTGCTGCTGCAGAAAGTGTGGGCACAAGGCAAGACATTTTATGGAAGCACTAGAATATATTTTGATAATGACTATGCGCCCACAACTATGTGGAGGCACCAAGAGCATATTTCTTTGTTCCTGATCCTACACCAATTAAAACTTAAGTTCCACATGTTACCCAGCTCAGTTACAGATTCAATACCCATCAGGACAACAAACTTACAACAGCATGCCGAAGGCTGTAGAAGACCTGAAGAAACGAGCATATGAGCTACCTACCAGAACGGAGCTGCCTCCACGCTCACAACCTAACTATTCAGGAAGGGATCAGACCAGAGCCCTGGACCCTGGATCTCAACTGGAGTCTCTTGAAGCCATCAAAATCTTGTGGCACAATGCACAATAAAGAGCTCTTAAACCCAGTGGAGGTTTTCTTCAATCTCTGCCTTGGGGATGCGGTAAGTTCCCCTAGGGTTGAGCTGCTCTGGGCTTTGTTCCACCTTTCAGTCTGGCACCGGGGGTGGGTGGACACTGGGGCTGTCTGGGCCTGCCTCAGGGGGCCGGCCTCTTGGGGGCAGGTAGTGAGAAGGATCTGGTGATCTGCCTTACTCAGTAAGGGCAACCGGGCATACTAGGGAGGATGGTTGCTGGGGCAGGGAGGAGAGATATCCAGGGTGAGATCGATGGCAAGTAGGCCTGTTAAAGAAGGTAGACAACACAAATCGTATGGGGCTTATTTGAGCAGGGCTAGAATCAAGATGGGGGCCTCAGCCCGATACCTGACCTACATGGAACTCCCGTTAAATGGGGAGTGGGGGCAGGGTATGACCGGGCTCCAATGTACAGAATGACATAAAGAGAAATTACGGAGAGATGGAACCAGAACAGTGATACATGGAGACCCGGGAAGCCGAGATCTCCTGTACGAGTTTGGCCTAAACATAATCACTCATTAAATAGGGCCAGGATGAATAGTGTCACTGTACTTAGAACTACTCAGATCCAGGATTATTCAGACCAAAACCCATTGGGCTCTTCTTGATGTCCTTCATCCTAATTCAGAACTCTGGCCTCCTTTGACTCCAGTGTTCCCAGATGCCTCTCTTGTTAAATAGGGACAGAAGGTGCACATGGCGAGCCACTGAAGCAGTAAGAGAGGCATCCCAAATCATCCTTGGAACGAAGGCCCTTGCATATTGGTTGGTAGTCCAATTGTAGATTTAAACACATGGATGTCTATCTCCAGGTCCCGTAGGCAGCTGAATTTATTACCTCTTGATGCCCGCTAAATGGGGGATTTGGTCTTCGGGGATGGACTTCGGACAGCTCTTGGTGAAGGGGGAGGGCTCTGTTGGTCTCCCTCACTGCCTACCTCCTGGCACCGGATCTTTGGGGGAGTCTGGGGTGGTCGACCAGGGAAGCAGCTGCAGACCTAGATGGGGAGGGACTACAGCATGGTGGAAGATGGGTGATGGTTGCCCAATCTCCTAATGGCTACCTGAGAAAGGGGACAATTCAAAATATGGAAATCCTCTTACTGGAGGAGGTATTTGCAGTTTTAAGAGGGAACAAAAAGCAGTTCACCAGGACTGAAAGTGGACTAACTCTGAAAGACTTTATTGGGACTAGCATAGTCAAATCCAGGATTTTCCTATAGGGAGACCCAACAAAGGAGGAGTTATTAATACTTACTTTCCTCCCCTTAGGATATTTAATCTAGACAGAGGAGCTGGTGGAGCACCAGGAATAAGAGATGCTCGGGACAGGACACAGCACCTTAATCCTGTTCCCACCTCACCTATCCCTCCCACTCCTTTGTTCCCTATTTCGTTTATTATTATTTTGGCCCACTTTGAAACCTACACTCCACTCCTGTTTGAGGGGACTTTCTTATCGCTTGGGGTCCTTTCCCAAATGGGAAACACATACCCACAAAAAGCGAACAGATGGTTCGCCTCAGTCAGCTCAGACGAGACTGGCTTTAGAAGTCACAGTCATGATAATTAACTTGTATATAACTAAGGGAAGTAATTATACCACCCAGATTATACACTTAATATTGATGGTTAAGTTTGGTTTAAAATTTCATCACATTGTCACAAATTGTTTGCTGTTAGGACGTTTGGATCTTAATTCAAGCTACATGTTATGTGTGTATTGTTTAATGTTTTTCTTACTAAGAGAGGACCCCAGATAGCAATCAGATGGCAAAGTAACCCTGCTCAATTAATATGTTAAGAGGGAAGGCGGGACAGCAGCAATATAAGGTGCTAGCAGTGTACTCGAGCAGACTCGATAGACCGTGAGGCCTGTTTCTGCTGGCATTTTCTTACGTTTGTATGTTTGTATGTTGGAGGGATACTCGGAGACCGGTAACACAGGCTAATCAGGAATTTCCTGAGGGTGGCGGCCTTGTACCCACCCTATATCAAGGGTCATGATGCAATCCAGATCTATCAAGGTGGTATCCCAAAGTGTTAATGGCCTTACGAATCCAATCAAAAGAGAAAAAGTTATCTACCACCGAAAAAAGCACCACCCGAAAGTGATTTTACTACTGAAAACTCATATGTCACAATCTGAACACCAGAAGTTATCTAAGTTGGGGATGTCCACCATAGTAGCCTGCACATACTCATCGGGAAGAAGGAGAGGGGCAGCTGTCCTAATTCCTAAATATTCCTTATTCCAGGTACAAGATTCCTGTCAGGACAGGGAGGGTTGTCTTACAATGGTCCGAGGGACCTGGTGGGGACTGCAATGTACTATGGGTAGTATTTATATCCCTCCGGGGGCAAACACTTCAACCTAGCTATGCCTATTTGGCAAAATTCTGCAGTTCAAATGGGGGGGGGTTCCGATACTGGGATGTGATTTTAACCTCCTTTTAGACTCGGGCCAGGACAGTACCAACCCACACCCACCCTGGGCAACAACTGGCCAGTGTCACGGCCGATGTTTAATCTGGGAACTGGGACTATTTGACCTGTAGTTGTCCTTTAACTCTTCAGGGAGACAATACACACATTACTCAGGGGCCCATCACTCTTACTCCAGAATAGATTACTTTTTGGTAACTGCCGAGAATGTAGACATAGTACAAAGTTTGACCATTCACCCGATATTACTCTCAGACTATGCCCCAATCTTAATTGAATTGAACACCACAGAAGAATGTACTCCCAAACAATGGCATCTAAATAATACCCTGTTAAGAGATCCCCAACTGAAAGATTTGATTCAGGGGAGATTACCTCAGATAATCAGTTATAACAAAACACCAGAAATAACCTCTTGCATTTTCTGGGACACAGTGAAAGCAGTGCTCAGAGGAGAACTGATAAGTTAAGCCCATAATAAGAAAAAATTGAGAGAACAGGAGCAAAAAGACCTGGAGAAGGAACCAAAGTCTCTGCGGCAAGCCCACTCTTGGGGAGATTTAACCATTCTCCCCCAGACTGAAATGGTTAAAACAAAATTACAGAACATATTACATTACAAAACAGAACAAGTGTTGCTTTATGTAAAACAAAGATATTATGAAGGAGGCACTAGAGCGTCCAAAATTCTGGCCTTTTGGCTCAGGCAATGACAACGGCAATCACTAATTATAAGACTTCGACGTCCTAAACATAAGAAAATACTAGATACAACAAAAGAAATACTAGAGGGCTTCCGGCATTATTACTCACAACTGTACAAACAGGAAACCAAAACAGAGGAGGACAAGTATCAGAAATTCTTTAGTAAAATAAAACTTCCCCAACTCACAGAAGACCATACAGCCAAGCTGCTATAGGGAATCTCTACCGCAGAAATAATCCTAGCAATTAAAAAAGTGAGGTCCGGTAAAAGTCCTGGGCCAGATGGCTTTACACCAGAATTTTATAAAACCTTCCAAAATGACCTGCTACCCCTAATGGGTAAATTATACAGAGACATCCAGGAAGGCGAAACACTGCCCCGTCCAAGTTGGCATTATGCTAATATTTCAGCCATACTAAAGCCCAATGAAGACTCTATGAACTGTGATTCTTTTTTTTTTTTATTTATTATACTTTTTCGTGCCACCTGCTGCCGTTACCTCAGCCTCGGCCCCCTCCGCTTCTACTCCCACATTTAGCCGCGACTCCCCGATATCCCCAGGCTTACCCCCCAGGGTGGGGGAATGAGCTATGATTCTTATAGGCCAATCTCGGTCCTGAATCAAGACTATAAATACTGTGCTAGCATCCTAGCCACACAGCTAGAAAGCATCCTTCCGAACATTATCCACAGAGACCAGGCCGGATTTATAACACGACGACAGACCACAGGCAACATCAAACGTACCCTTTATATTCTAGAAAAAATTAGCAAGACCTCTTCCCCCTTCCTGTTATTAAGTGTGGATGCCCAAAAGGCCTTCGGCTGGTTCTCCTGGAAGTTTCTATAACAGGAAATATTCGCAATCTGAAAATGTTTGCTATATTCGCTGATGCGACTCACAGCGCGAACATTAACTGATCGCCAATATTTTCCGATATTACAGAGATTACAGCAGAAATTAGAGATGAAATAATGCAATACTGAACATGTTGGTGCTACAATTTTCTTTATTATAATCACATTATTGCACCACAATAAATCAAAGGTAAAGGTTTAATTTCTAAATAAAGTTAATTTATGTCTCTTGTAATCTTCGGGTCTTGCTATTTGCTACTCATTCAACTGATGCTGCTCAGATTGGCTATCTGCAAATAAAAAAAAAAGAGAGACTTCACCAAGACCTAAGACCTAAAACCTTGCAGATGATACAGTAGTACAGTACTGCTTGTAAGGGTAGAATAGAGAATACTTACAAATGGGGTGATCGAGGCAGTTGTCATGTGCTTCTTGTATCCCAGCTTCTATGAAACCATGGATGCAATCATCTTTCTTCAGCTTTAGCTTATTATAACTGCATTCGAGCCAGCGAGCGTGCTTCCTTTTTCAGGGTACTCTCTTTTTGTAGCTTTACCAGAATTTAGCCATTTCAAGATGGACATGTTAACAATCCAGCAGCAGCAGCTCACAACGCGTTCAAACACAACACAACACAAGAGAAAGGATGCTGCACATTTGGTATGTTTTTTTTATTCAGATGCCCAGGTACTTAACAGCTATGGCAACTGAACTTTGACAGACACTGGCCAATTAGCTAATATGTCAGTTTGAAGTTTGAAGTTGGGCAGCGTCTTTTGGGAGACCACATAAGTGGGACAATACAATTATACAGTACAATGCTGTATTGGGGCATATCGTGAATATTATCTGGCACGGATAAGTTTTAGGTGGGCAGAGCGCCAATATTAACGGGTGCCAATATATTCTGCTATACAGTATATTATGCACAAAGAAAGAAAATTAATATTCTGAAATTTGTTTATGGTTGCACAGTTTTTCCATAACGAAATAAATTAAAATACTAAATCCTTCAAGTTATGAAAATACCTTATGTACCCTGGATAAAAAAAAAATTAAGAAAGGAATTTTTATTCAAGTAATTGGGGCATCTGAATCTGTGATCCAGCGAAGATTTCTCCAAGGCTGCAATGAATCTCTTTGTGTTTTGTTTTTTAAGTCTGACAAATAAATACATCTTAATTCTAAGGTATTGTTTTGTAAAACTTCTGTATGGGAGATGTATTTTTGTTGTAGGGTATACAGGCATCTGGAGTTCCAAATAAACCATTTTATAGCTGTAAAAATGACATTCAAAGTGCTCTTATCCCAATATCTCCAGGATTTGTCAAAATGCCCATGTAGGAGTATATCATCATTAATTTTCTCAAAACATTTGACCTTCCACTGTACAGCTATAAATTTCCAAAACTCTGAAATATAATTCCAAGTGAAAAATAATTGAGTTATTGTCTCCAGCTGTTGTTGGCAAGAAGGTCTGGAACACAGGCATTCCTGCATCTGTTTGTGTTTCTGGTTTGCTTTCACATCGAGCTTACCATGATTGCAGAGCCAATGCACATCATACATTTTCTCTGGTATTCTTGGGTTATTTAGTAATTTCAGTAAGGATGGAAGGAGATCTACAGGACATTTTGGAAAGACTACTGATTCAGTAAAATGACTGTGTATTATATGTTTATAAAGTAGCTTTCTTATCATAGTAGTAACCATGCCACCAGAAATTTGCCAGCTTTTAAGTTTGACAAAGACCTCCCTAAGGTAGGGGGGAGCTAACTGGGAGCATTTAACTATACAGAGGGTGTTACTACTCCACTGTGCAAACCAGATTTCACAGGATATGCTATATAGCGGTGTCCAGGCTTTCCTAAGTTGCAAAAGAAGTGGTCTTAAGTTTATTACAATATATGTACTATAAAAAAACACTAAGGGATTTACCATATGTAATCCCCACTGTTTTACAGGGAGATAAGGTGTATTGCATTTTAGGGGGTTCAAACTACTCCCCCAGACAGCCTGAAAGAATATACTGTAGATTGTGGTTTCCAGGAGGTGGGGGGATAAGTAACTTACAAATAAGAAGACAGGTAACAGGAAGGTTTTAATTAAATGTATTCATTTGGATTTAATCATATTCCATCTATTCCAGTTTTGTCCCATCCTGTGCCCGTGGTCTATTTTAGGTTCCCAGTTTAGTAATCCTAGATCTCCTGATCCAAAATGAATGCCCAGAATAGTGATGGGAGCCACCATAATTTTTATATTTGCAATTTCTACTAAGGGGTTGTCAGGTTTCTCTAAGTTGTCTGCCTATGCATTTTTGTAAGTTTAATGATGTTCCTGATAGTTTACTAAACTCATTTCATATATTCATGGCCTGTACTACTGATGTTGCATCCTTGGTTATGAAGGTTATATCATCAGAATAGGCTGTTGCAGTATATGGCATCTTTCAAAAGATTGTTCTCCGCCCTTTTTCCAGAGCTCTGCAATTGCTTTTATAAAGCCTAATCCCCTACCCTACCTGACCCACCTTCCTTTTTCCGTCCATTATATTAATTCAATTTCTATCTTCCGAATCACCTATTATATTCTCATAAAAACTAGTTAGACCCTATAATTTATATTTAATGCCTGCTATACCCTTTGTCCCCTTTTTTCTTACAGGCTAAATGGTACTGTTCCTTGTATATATGTAAATTGTTGTATATAATCATTCATGCCATTGTATTGCTGTTTATGCTATTCTTGTCTATGTAATAATACTTGTATCCTCTTTTGTATGACCACTCAGGTCCATCTTGTAAATGAGCTTTGCTCAATGATGTTCGCCTGAATAAATAAAGATTTTGATTGATTGATTGATTGATTGATATGGGATTGTATATGACTCAATTTGTACATGTCTAATATATGAAGATGAATTTAGGGATCTAAGTAAGGGGTCAATGCTGAATACACAGAGTAAGGGGCTGAGAGGGCACCCTTGTCTGACTCCTCTTGGTATGTGTATCATGGGACCATACCAGCCATTGATTTGTGGAATGACTGTGGCTGTGTGGTATAGGCTTTGTATCCAGTTAATAAATCTATTCGGCATACCATAATGATGTAAAGTATCCCATAGGTACTGATGATTAACCGCGTCAAAGGACTGTTTTTGATCCAAGGAGAAGATAAAACCTTCAGTACCTATCCTATTATCATGCTCTATAATTTCCCTCGAGAGAGAGCAAGCTGGTCTACCATTTTTCCCTCTGATATTGAACATGATTGTGTGGGTGAAATTAAGTGGATTGCTGCTTATAATAGCCTGTTGTTAAGAATTTTAGTTAGTATTTTAAAATCTGCATTTAATAAACTTATAGGCCTCCAGTTGGTCATATATTTTTGTCCCCTTTTTTAAATAAATAAATCAACATGCCTTCTGACATGTGCAGTGGGATGCTTTTGGTTTGTAACATATAGTTAAAGGCTAATGCTAATTCCTTTAAATTTCCTTATCTATGATTTTATATAAGTCAGGTGGTAGCCCAGCCATACCAGGGGCTTTATTAGTTTTTAGGGATTTAATAGCAGTTTCTATTTCAAGATGGAAGATATCTGTTGTTAGGCTATCCAAAATGTGGGTAGGACATGTTGGTGCCTGAAAGTAGAGTGAAGATTCAGAAAAACTTTTGTTTCAGTGTGGGTATTGTTAAATTATCCTTTAGTATGTTGTGTCACTATCCATAGGAAATTATGTCTATCTGAGTAAACCGTATCATCCTGGTCATATAAATGTGTAATAGATTTATTTCCAATTCTATTTTTACAGTGTAAGAAAGGACAAATCACTTCTGCTCTCCCCTGGGTGCAAAAGGATTGCTGTTTCTTTAAGCTTTCCTGCTGTCTTAAGTGAAACATTTGCATTTCATGTTTAATTTGCTGGATCTGACTGGTAAAATTATGTCCATCTTGTAAGGGATTGTAATTTTTGTAATTATTGCCTGTGTCGAAAATACTGTACAGTCATTATTTTTGCATGATTTACTTACTGACTGTAACAGTAGTCTTAGGTCTTGCTTCGTATCTTCCCGACACGTGGCAGGATTGTCATGCATTTCTATCATGGATTTTTTTGTAGTCAGAAAATAAAGTATGCTTTGAAAAACTTCTGGTTTAAATAATAGAGAGGAGTTAAATTTCCATGAACCAGGACCTTGTTTAAGAGTTGTTAAAGGACCTAACTGTAATTTGAGAAGTTTATGGTCTGAAAATTTGACCTCTTCTACTGACGTGGAAGAGATATGCAGTGATGGTGTTATGAAAAGAAAATCAATTCTTGTAACTAGTGTTCCTTTTTGAAAAGTAGGTGCAGGTGTGTTGTGACAAGACATGTATGCGTCAATCAGGTTTGAGTCCTGGATGATGCTCTTTAAGGTGGACACGTCACAGAATATTTTCTTGATTTTTTTTATTTTTCCTCTATCCTGGGTATTCATTCCACAATTAAAGTCTCCCCCTAATATTACAAAATGGGATTAGATATTTATGTCTATAATATTCATGATTGGTTTTCATGTCTAAAACTAAAGCTCTCCCCAGTAGGAGATCAATAAGTTTTATTAAATGAACATGGATATTATTCCTAAATAGTATGCCCACCCCAGAACAGGTGTCCATCACTATTGACCAGTATGACGGGCCTACATGCCATGTTTTGATTGTTGTATTGATTTCTGCTACAGTGTATAATCTTGTATCTTGTAAAAATAAAATATCAAAGGAGCTGGAAAGTGGGTAAGACATAAGTATTTGTCTTTTCCTACAGCTCTTTGTGCTGTTCACATTGACAGTGATTATGACTAGTGGTGTGTGTGTGATGGATCAAAATTTTGTTTTGGGGGAAAGAAACTAATCCTCTCTGCCTAACATTTATCAAGGAGGTTTTTGGTTGGCTTTACAGGTCTTCCTTTGCTTTTTCACAGCTTTCTGGGAAATCAGGACACTGCCATCCTGATCAGTTATGGGGTCAGGTTGAGAGGACCAAAGGAGGGAGTCCTCAGAGTCAGCATCAGACACCTCAGAAATATTTTGAAAAGCATCAAACCTATTGGATAAGGGAAGCTCAGTGGTTTTTGACATGTTTGGGGCTGGCTGCTTCTGGGTCTGACTATGCCTGGTTATCATTTTACTCTTAACTGCAGGTTGCTGGGGGGGGGGTGGCATGGTTGTAGGATCCATTGAGGTAGACTTTCTAGGTGGGGATGGGGGGGGGGTCCTGCTCCATGACTGCTATACTGTCTGTCAAATCTTCTTGTGTGTGTTCTGTTATTAAATTCACTACTGGCTGCTGCTTCTGTTCTTGGGAAGGAGAAGGAGGAGGAGGAGGAATTCTGGAATCCATGGGGCATGCGCTAGGGAAAGTGGCTCTTTGTGCAATAGCTATTAAAAGGTGTTGTTCTGCATCATCTGAGGGATCTGCTTGGTTTTAAGCTGCCCAGGAACAACTCTGACAGGTATGGCCTAAGCCATCACAGAGATTATATTTTGGTTCATTTAGGCAGTGACCACTGGTATGGCCTAGTTCCTGACATAAGGTACATTTGACGTGGTCACAGATATTACTTAGATGGGCTGTAGATCCACATTTGTAGCAGGCCTTTGGCTGGCCTGCATAAAATAGAACTCCCCTGTCTCTGCCTAGAAAGAAACAGGTAAATGACATAAACCAACATCTGAGGAATGCAACATTATCTTCACCCTCTACCTCCCAGTCCAAATGTGCTCTGTATCAAAAATTACCTCTGGTGCTCTCAGCACATTACATCTTTGTTTTAACCAGTAGGTTAAATCAGTCACACTAACCCCCTCATTTCTAAACAAAACAGTTATTGTTTTACAAGCTGGCTTTGTCAGAGGGATAGCCTCAAAGGGGGCCCATAAAGGAGTTTGTTTTAAAATATGAAACAGAGTCCAAAACCTCTGAAGTCCTGCATTAAGCTTGAAGCTAACGTCAAAGGTTGTTTCACCTGAGACATGAATCAGTGCATGAATTTCATTCGCAAAAAAACTTCATAGAGTCTTTTAATAAAGTTTTGGCAACAAATACTCAGTCTGGGAATGTATCCATGCTTCCTTTATACAGGAGTCTGTCGGCACTATGTCTCTTAGCAGGGTAGATAGGTTGGTGAAATAGGGAAGCATAGGGTCTGGTAGTTGTTCTGTTTATTATGTTTAAAGGTGTTATAGGGAAAATGATGGAATCACTTCTAAAGGAAAGAATTGTCGAGTATCTAGAGGCCAGAGGGGCACAGGACCCTAGGCAGCATGGATTCACAGCGGGAAGGTCATGCCAGACGAATCTGATAGATTTCTTTGACTGGGTGACCAAAGTAGTAGATCAAGGAGGGGCTGTGGACATGGCCTACCTAGACTTTAGCAAGGCATTTGACACAGTCCCACACAAAAGATTAATATACAAGTTAGCCAGCCTGGGAGTGGGTCCCAAGATGACAGCCTGGGTAAAGAATTGGCTGGAGAATAGGACAGAGAGTAATAGAAATGGAGTCCCTCAGAAGAAAGGAGGGTTACTAGCGGGTACCTGGGGTTCAGTATTAGGACCAGTCCTCTTCAATGTTTTATAAGCGACATTGCAGAAGGACTGAAGGAAAAGTATGTCTCTTTGCAGATGACACTAAGATCTGCAACATAGTTGATTCACAGGGTGGGGTGGAAAGGATGAGAAGGACTGGCAAGGTTAGAGGAATGGTCAAATGATGGCAGCTTAGATTCAATGCTAAGAACTGCAAGGTAATGCACCTGGGAAACAAAACCCAGGGAAGAGTACACAATGGGGGTGAGATACTAACAACAACAAAAATGGAAAGGGACCTGGGGTAGTCATATCAGATGACCTAAAGGTAGGCAAGCAATGTGAGAAGGTAGCAAGGAGGGCTGGGGGATACTGGGATGCATAGGAGAGGCATCACCAGTAGAAAACAGGAAGTTATTATCCTCTGTACAGACAGCTGGTGAGACCCCATCTGAGTACTGTGTGCAGTTCTGGAGACCCAATCTCCACAAAGACATAGACAGGATGGAAGCTGTCCAGAGGAGGGCAACTAAAATGGTGCAGGGTCTGCACGGAGGACATATGAAGAGAGACTTAAGGAGCTTAATATGTATAGCCTCGAGGAAAGGAGGGAGAGGGGGACATGATAGAAACTTTCAAGTACCTCAAGGGAATCAACAAAGTCCAAGAGGGTAGCATCTTTCAAAAAAAGAGGTGTGCAAGAACAAGAGGGCACAATTTGAAGATAGAGGCGGCTCAGAGGGAATTTAAGGAAGTATTTTTTCACAGAGGGTTGTGGATGCATGGAATGGCCTTCCGGAAGAGGTTGTGGAGTCAAAATCAGTGGTGGAATTCAAGCATGCATGGGATAGTCATAAGGCAATTCTGGGGGGTGGGGGTTGGAAGAAGTAGGCTGCTGGTTAACTAGGATCTGCAGCTTATCCAGTAGGTAGGGAAATGGGCAGACTGGGTGGGCCAAGCGGTCCTTATCTGCCGTCAAATTCTATGTTTCTATGTTTCTATGAGGTTTGTTCCGAAGGTGTGGCAACATTGGTTGCTTGGTTGAGTGTCGTGAGATCTATTTTTGCTGCAACATGGCTGCTCATGGCAGATTGTGACGTGCTTGCAGCTGTAGGCAGCTGCTTTACTGAGTCGGGTGTGGTCACATCAAGTTCTGTGCATACCGCAGAAAGTGCTCTGGAGAGCTCCTGATGGCGTAGTGCGTGGCACTTTTCTTCTTCTTGCAGTAATGCCTGTAAGTGATCTGCTGACAGATTATTTGTTTGAATACTGGCAATGATAGTATTCAGTTCCATTTCTTTTGCATTACTCCCTTGACTGTCATTTAACAGCAAATCCTTTCTTTCTCTAGGAATAGTAGATGTTTTCTCAGTAGCTTCAGTTGCATCATAAAAGAGATCGGTCTCATGCAAAGATGAGGTAGGAGAGGAGACCTGCTCCCCAACCTCCAGCACATCCATCAGCTCCTCTGTCTCCACTGAGGCAGCCATCTTGGCAGAATGCCAGGATGACAAAGGTTCCCCTAGAGGTGAGTTGGGGAATTCTTTATTGGAAATAGAATGAACCATAGCTGTACAATAAATACAAAAGTGAAAATCATACACTTCCAAATACATAATTAAAGTTACTTAATCATCATAAGCCAAACGTATCCTTCATCTTTTTTTTTTAGTACACCTAATTTAAATCACAACATAAAATAGCAGCTTACTTGGGTCTTCATCTCTTCTCTCTCCTGTTACTATCTATTCCTTCCATAGCTTCCTACTCCTTGTTTCTGTTGCAGCATTACCTATCTGAATAAATATTCTGGGGCATTTTTCTCCATCATTTTTGTAATACATCATTTGAACAAATCTTAGTTTCATATAGCCATATTTGCCTAATTTCTTTCTCTATCAGTAGTACCACAACATTAGGCAAGAACGATATCTGCTGTATAACATACTTACACCTTATTTGCCATAAAATAAATTTAATGCATGTTAAAATAACTCTTAATGTATTGTCTTCCATTCCATGCTTTTTTCCGATAAAACCTGTTATTTCCTCATACCCCAAAGTTTTCCAAAAGGAATCATTCCATTTATAGCTAATAGCAGACCACACTTCCCTGGAGTTTGGACACTGGATGAGAAAATGCTCTAATGTTTCCTCCACCTGAAAGCAAGAAGTCCGTGGACACCATCTTTCTTCAATTTGCTTGTGTTTGGCGTTTCCCTTAACCCTAGTCTCCCATGCACACACAACCAGACTGGGTCTCACATTTTTTTGGGGGATCCTTTTATCAGTTAAGTACTCTCCCATTTTTTAATTTAAACTTGCCTGCACCCCCTTGTATTCTACATTTGTACTATACCCTGCTTCTTGTATTGTTTTATATATAGTTTTCCAGTCAGGACAAGAAGCTTGTGCTACTGTCAAATTCCATTTCCTATTTTTTTCCAAAACTGGCCACAAAAATTGTACTTCCAGAATATCTGTTTTTTTTTTATATCTTTTTGGAGATTTGTTCCCATTATTAAGTACTAGTAGTAACCATACTGCCTCTACCTTCTTCCATTCAGCACTATCAGGTGCCTGAAATTTTGCTATATTCTTTTGAAAGAATAGTCTATAAAAAAACTTATGAGATTAATAAGGGTAATTCTTCCCTGTTTATAATCCTTGTATAATTTTTCCCATTTAATAGGATTAAGCCTTGATCCCCATATCAATAAAAACACCAAACTTAATAATTTTGCCTCCATGTTGCTAGGTGGTGGAAAAACTATACTTAAATATGTAAAAATAGGGATCACAAAATATTTAGAGATCATGACCTTTTTCCTTTTTGTCTGCTGCCAGTTTTTCCATTTCATTACTTTTTCCTGTCCCATATCTAATTTTTCTAATCAATTTATAGTGGCCATATCTCCTTTCCCAAAATGAATCCCCAATATGTCTATCTGAGTCCGTGATACTTCATTTCTCTTATAGCATCCAAACATTCAGTCAGGTTATTTAATGAATAAGCCCTACTCCTATTATGATTTATTCTAGCTCCTGAGATAACAGAGAACCTCTGTATATTTTCTAAAGCCCTTTCAACATTTACTTTGTTAGGCAAGAAGAGACACACATAATCTGCACAGGCCATCGCCTTAACAATAGATTGTTTTGTGCTTAATGTTATGGGACTTACATATATGTCTTGATTGATCAATTTGAGCAAAGGATCAATGCAAAAGACGTACAGCAGGGGGCTCAATGGGAAGCCCTGCCTGACACCTCTATTGATTTTCACCATTCTCCCCAAGTGGCCATTTTCATAGGAACAGCCACAGCAATCCTGTAAACAAAACTTATTCACCTCCTAAACTGCTGGGGTATGTCATAGTGCTTCAAGACTTCTTGCAAATATAAATGAGAAACTTTGTTGAACGCTTGTTCTAGATCTAAAGAGGCAATCAGTCCTGTAATATGTTCTGTATTACCTAAAGTGACTAGTTCTCAGACTAGTAGCAAATTGTCATGAAGATTTCTACCTTTCATCGAGCATGTCTGACTTTGCTCTATGACATAAGGGCCTACCTTACTTAATCAGGAAATTAAGATTTTCATTAAAATTTTAATGTCCGAATTTAGAATGGCCAGTGGTCTCCAGTTCCTTATATATTCTCTATCTAGTTTTTTATATATAAGTATCTGCGTAGCTAAACCCATTTGTGGGGGATCTGATCAGTTGCTAATATAGAATCAAACAACACTTCCAATATTTCCACAACTTCCACTTTAAAGGTTATATAGAATTCAGTAGTAAGTCCATCTATACCAGGAGATGTATTATTCTTTAATGTTTCTATAGCTGTACTTATTTCCCCTTGGTAGATAGGACGAACTAAATCCTGTAAGATATTATTTGGTATATTTGGTATTTTCAGTTTACTAAGCATATTTTGTATAAAATCCTTATTAGTCTTAAGATCAGCATACAAAGATTCCATATGGGTTTCTGCAGTGGTCATAATCTGCGCCTGTGTTGTAACTCTGCCACCTTCCTGAGTTATTAAGTTACTCATATTTTTATTGCCCTGCCTGGTTCTACAGCTTTCGTAAATATCACCAGTAGAGGTTTTACCCGGGGTACTTACCCGGTATTCCTGCAGAAGAGAAGAAGCCCTAGAATACTGGAGCTCTTCCATTTTTGCCTTTATTTATTTAATTTGACTATAAAATTCACCATAACCCTTATTATTTAGTGTATAAATTTTATACAGTTGCACCCTCAAGGTCAAATATGATTTATACTGATTCGTATATTTGTCCCTTGCAAAATTCACAAATTCATTTTTAAGTGCTATTTCCGTATCAACCCACCATCTCCCAATATCATCTTCCAGACAAGCAACAGATTTCCTAGCATGCGGTAGGTCCTGAATTTGATTTCTACACATTTAATCTTGTAATAGATTAACATTAAGCCTCCGGTGTCCTTTACGCCATAGGATCTCTACATTTTCAGAAACATACATAAGAACCATTAGATGGTCAGAGTTTTCTACTTGGATAGTGTGGGCCTGCAGAATTTTCAAGGACTTAGAGGAAACTAAGAAGTCAATTCTAGTAGCCAGGTTACTCTTGTAAAAGGTGTACCCATCCGTCGGGTATATTGCTCTGTAACAGTCTTTCAACCCACTCTGGTCTATTATCTGATTTAAGGCTCTGGTATCACAGAATTGTTTCTTTGTTTTGGCCCATCTATCCTTAATATCTTGCACACAATTAAAATCCCCAGCCCAAATCACCAGTCTTGATGTGAATAAAAAAGGACTAACTGTATTAAATAAGTCTATTCGTTCTTTCTTTATTTGCGGAGCATATATGTTTATAAGTCTCTAGGCAACACTTTTATAATAAACATCAAGTAATAGAACCCTCCCTGGAAACAAATCTAATACCCTAATAACTTGAAAGTCATGACCTGAAAAGAGAATTCCCACTCCATTACATGTTGAGTCCCACATTGAAAAAAAGAAGGACCCCAACACCACAATCTTCCTGCAGCTGAAGTGTCACTTATTGAAGATAACCTAGTGTCTTGAAGAAAAAAGATGTCCAGCTGCATTAGGGAAAAGGTCACTACTCTGCGTCTCAGGTTCTTAATGCTATTGGTATTCAGTGTAGTAATTTTCAGAGGTTGTACTGCTATCACTACATAAAAAAGAAAAAATACATGAATATGTCACATTCTGTTCATACTTTAGACTTGTCTAGTCTGCTACTTCTTCAAGTCCTAACACCTAGCTGTTTAGTCTTAGGTCTTGCAGCTATCACTTTTTCCTCCAGGAAATCATCCTCTGTATCTGAGGAAACACCCTGTTGTGAAGAAATAGTGGAGGAGGATTCTGATTCAGCGCTTGAATCCTGTGGGTGTAAAACCTCATAGCAGTTGGAAAACTGTATAGTTTGTGGTAACCCTGAAGTTTTCAGTTGTTTAGCCTTTGGGTTAGCTTTTCTTATCCCTCTTTTTTTCCTCCGGACTTCTTGCACAGCTCGGGGGGCATGCTATCTCTTTCATTAGCTGGTATTGTTTTTTCTGGTAGTACTGTGTCGTTATGGCTCCCAACTAATTGCACTGGTTCCTCAGGCTCATCATCTGCATTTCTTGTTTCCATTTCCTCTGCAGGAGTAGCTTGAGGTGTTATAGGTTGTTGGTCATTGCCCTGCTGTTCCCCCCATCCACAATCAGAGGGTCAGCTCTGTGTTCTTGCCTCTTATTTTCCTCTGCTACCCTTTGTTGTTTCTCAATACTTGTTTTATGAGCTTTATTAATAATCTGGTCTTGGTCTGGGCGATCAGATCTGTTGTGTGAGGCCCATTCACAGTTTCTGTAGCCATGACCTATTTCATCACAGAGGTTGCACTTGAGGGCATTCGAACATTGTGAACTGTTATGACCAAATTCCATACATAGGTTGCATCTGACCTTATCACAAGCATTACTTAGGTGGGATAAAGACCCACATTTAAAATAAGTCTTTGGTTGCCCTGGATAGAAGCAATGGCCTCTACCCCTGCCTAAAAAGAAGAAGCTTGGTAGATGTTTTGGACCATGAGGCCACATTCTCAGTTTCACTCTAAATTTCCACCCCCCAGTCCATAAATGTTCATCATCAAAGATTGGTGCAGGTTGCCCCAGTAAGTCACATTTCTGCTGCAGCCAGCGTTTAATGTCATTCACGTTTATGTCTTCATTTCTGAACAGTATAGTTACTTGTTTTATGGCAGGCTTAGTGAGAGGGATGGCGCGGAAAGGTAGCCACAAGGCCGAGTACTTCAGATGCTCATAAGTAGCCCAGAACCTGTCCAGACCAACTGGGATTTTAACACTGATGTCAAATAAGGTGTCCCCATGAGAATGAATTAAGGCATTAATCTCGTTAGAGAAAAATCTTAGAAAATCCTTTATTAGAGCACACCCAACGTACAGTCTATCTGGAGCCTTGTCTAAGCCTCTTAGGTACTGCAACTGGACTGCGTTTTTCCTCTGTGCTGGGGCTGCATTTTGAAATGTTTGTTAAGTTCTTCTAAACTGAGCCCAAAGCTGAGGAGCTGTGAGGAGATTTTGTTGGGTATTTGGTCTCATAGGATTATTTTCCACTCTTTTTCCCCATGTTTGTTCTTTGGGTAGGTGGCCTTGCTCACTAGTATCAAAACTAGAGTCCTCCGGGGTTGGAGAATTGGTCTCGTCTTCTGAATGAAAATCCATATCAAATTCAGTGCAGAACTGATCAGCAGTGACAGATGTTTTTGTCTTAGTGCTATCATAACCTGTATCTGCTTGCCAAGTGCCATTTTTATCCCTTTTCCAGTCTGCTCCTTTGAGCGCATTGTCCACTGACCAAGGGGTAGGACCTGAAGCAGCTTCCCTATGGCTTTCCTTAAAAAGATATGCTTAGAGCAGCCTTCCCCTGCATCCATGTTAGTCTGTATAGTTATTTCAGGTTCGCTCAGCTGTTTCACTAGGGACATTCATTTTCAAGTTTAAGCTTATATTTTCCTCATGACAAGCCTCAGGTATAGCGTTATCATTTATGTCAGTGTTGTGCAACAAGTTATCCACAATATCAGTATTAGCAGCTTCTGCACTCACAGCTTTACTTTCCCCGCTGTCATACTCGGGCGGTGACTGGTTCTCCGTTGGCTCGTTTGATGCTATTGCGTCACAGGCCTTTGTAGTTTCTTTGACAGTGCTGTCATCTCGCAGTTGCTGAGTGCTGGGTTTGCTTGCCTCGCTATTCAAACCCTGTTGTGAGTGCTGTCCCACTTCACCTTCTGAAGCTTTTAAGAGGTATAATAAACATTTCCTTTGCTCGGACAGCAATTTGTGTACTAAAGTCAATTCAGAGAAAACCTCTTTACATTCAGTATCCATTTCCTCATGTTCTTCATCAGATGCTGGGCCTGCAGGAGTGGAGATCTGTTCTCATGCAGGTTCACGAGCAGAATGACTGCTCTCTGGATCATCGGCTATAGGGACAGCGGCTCCTCCTACTTTGCTTTCCTTTCACACACACACACACATATCGTCAGCCATCTTGGTCCACACCACTGCCACATAAGTACTTCCTCCTCTTCTGCTGTCCAGCTCCAAACTGAGCTCCTCCACTCTGCAGGAAGTCAAGCCCCCTGCTGGCAGAGTAGGGGAATTTCCCTGGTGTCCTGATCAAATTTCCCCCATTCACTAAAAATACCACCAACAGCTTAAAATCTGGTTCAGTTTCAGTTGGCATCCATCTGTATCCCCTTCCCCAGGACAAGGCTAAAAATAGGCAAAGAATTGTCTAGTCCTCCTTCCCGGTCAGCAAAAATGAAATAAATAAATAAATAAAATAAGTACAGTCAAGTAGAAGCAGCTCTGAGATGTAAATATTCTTTATTCGCATATTAATTTGTTAGCACCCCAGTGAGCTGCTTCTGAGTGATCACTACCCTTACACACCTTCCTATTCATCAGTGCATTCATATTTTGTAAAAATATTATTAAGAAATAAAGTAATTTAAGTACTGTAAATTAGATGCAGATCCAAGATGCCGACCACCGTCTTCCGGTTCCATGCAGTCGGCATCCAAGTGATGTCCTTCACTGTGTAACCCATCTCTGCGTCTCTATTTCATTAAGGTGCTCTTTGTAAATTCACAGTTGTTTGCAGTTCATTTACCTCACTTCTGCCCTGGGGGTTTAGCTTAGTTCAACACTTGCAGGCAGGCAGCAGCAATTACTCTCAGTCCCTGAGGTGATTCCTAGCAGAGGCTACCCTCCTCCCTCCCTTCCCTGTCTAGGGGTTTTTGTTGTTAGTAGTTAAAGTACCAGGGCACTCTCCCCATTTTGCTGCATCAAAGCCTGCAATTTTCCAGAACAATTTCAATGCTCTCACTTTTCATACATTTTGGAGGGGTTCCCAGTTCTCATCATCCAGCTGAACCATGATTAAGCCCGACCACTTCGGCAAAGTGACCACCTCCATTGGCCAGGTAAAAAGCATCACATTTTAACTTGCCATATCAAAGCTGAGGTCTCCTTGCTTCCTCTATTTTTAATGAAGAGACCACTCTCCTGGCTTCATTACTTATAGTGTGCTCTGAAATGAATAGGTAAAGATGAACTCCACACATAAATTCTTCAGTTATTCTTTTATTTGTTCATACACCTCATTTGGCTACGTTTCATGGCCTAAGCCACTTCATCAGGCCACAGTGTTATCTCAGCTCTAGTAAAACAATACACAAAAGTGTTTGAGTACATGTTATAAACAAATCATATCATTTAAACCACTGGGTAGCACCCAACATATACAATACTAATTATCAGTACTTCATGTTATTTATAGTTCTTAAAGTCCCTTTCCAAAAAATCACTGATGTCCAGAACGGAAAGCTTCACTGCTTCTACAGTTTTTGCTACTGTTCAATCTATATTTGATGTTATTTCTTTATGTTGTACTCTTGAAAAAATATGTAAATAATTAAAGTCTTGTGGGTACACTTACATCTTCCTATTCTGTTGTGTTAGTTTCAACAATTGTTTCTAATATTTCATTTCTTCTGGGATATCCTTCCCCTTATTAAAACAACAACAAAATGCTAAAAGATAGATTCACATTTGATACATTCATCAAAATACCGCTCATTTTTGAGTTCGCCGTGGCGCGCAGGCGCAGATGAACTCATTGCTATAAGGTGCTCTACAGGGGTGAGCCCAAAGGAGAGCTCTGTTTCTTGGGGCAGGTCAGTGGCAGGTGAATCAGTCAACAGGCTGGTGATGACTCACTTTCAGCTGTTCGGGCTGAGTTGGACAACTTTTCAAAAGACGGAGCTGCACCAATAGTGGCGCTGCTCTGTCCTTTGAAGTTGCATTCCTGCATTGTATTCCTGGTTGCGCATTCACACTGCTGTAGCATACAGCAGTGTGAACGTGCTGAACTCAGGACTTCCACATGCCACCTGGCAGTTAAAAACAAAAAAAAAAACCAACAGGGGTGCCCGATCTCCCTGTCGGCATGCCCCCTCCCAGTTCATTTTGCCAATGGGGGGTCCACTCGCCATCAGCATAATGCCCCCGCAATTTCTTGTTTGCCGAGGGGGGTGCCCAATCCCCCTTGGCTCTTGCCCCCCCAACACTTATATGTGCCAATGAGGGTGCCCAATCCACGTTGGCTACAGCCCCCCCAAACACTCAGGTGGCATGCTGGGAGCCCACCCCAGCATGCCAAAAGACCCTGTAATAAAGAAAAAACCTTTCCTCAATGTTCTAACATTTTTTTAAACCTGTAAACTAGAAAATGGTCCCTTGTTGAGTCCGGTGGCACCTCCCCCAACCCGAAGCCACCTACTGCGCACCCTACCTCCCCACACACCCCCTCACCCCATACCTACCTCCGGGAGTCTGGCGCGATGATCTTCGGTGGACCAGGAATACGTCTGCGCTCTTCAAAGGCGAACTGAAGAAATGCTGGTAAGCTGTATAATGGCATTAATGAGGTTTTTTCAACTTTGGTGCATATCTTGGCCATCCTTGTGAATTTTGGCACCAAATTTTCAACATGGGGTTCCTGGGATCCCATCTCATGAATTCAGTCACTGTCATCTGGTTATTCAGTCCCAAAATGTGATTTTGCGATCACTGTGTGTAATCACCTTTTAGGACTGATTAACGAAACAACAGTGTCACTGATCATGAGGTGGGCTCCCAAAAATCTTATGTTGAAAATCTGGTGAAAAAATTCCAAACAATTACTGTTACGAGCGTGTATTGCGCAGTTTCAACGCACACCTGTAACGTTGTGAATATGTAATATTTTCACTCCAGATTTTCAACATTGGTATTTTTTATACCTCCTCATGAACAGTACAGCTGTCACTTTTCATATCCTGGCTGAAATGTGTTTTCACACTTCCGGAGAAGAATAGCATGGTCGTTGTGGGAAATCAGTGTTTGGGACAGATTGTGAAAATCACAGTGACACTGTTCATGAGTGGAGGTTTCAAAATACCTATGTTGAAAATTTGGTGACAAAAGTCCATAAAATGACTATTTTACGAGCGTGTGTTGCACAGTTTCCACACACACTTGTAACCTTGAGGATTTGTAATATTTTCACTCAAGAGTTTCAACATTGTCAGTTTTGCACACCTCCTTATGAACAGTACATCTGTCATTGTTCACATCCTGCCTGAAATGTGTTTTCGCACATCTGGCATACAATGGCGCAGTCGCTGTGGGAAATCAATGTTCAGGACAGAGTAAAAAAATCATAGTGACAGTGTTCATGAGCAGAGGTCACAAAATGCCTATGTTAAAATTTTGGTGAAATTATTCCACTAAATGACTGTTACAAGCGTGTGTTGTGCAGTTTCCAGCTACACATTCGAGCATTTTTAATATTATCACTCCAGATGTTCAACACTGCCATCTCTTCACACCGCCCTATGAATGGTACAGCTGTAATGTTTCACATCCTGCCCAAACTGTGTTTTCGCACATCTGGTGCAGAATGGCACAGTCGCTGTGTGAAATCAACGTTCAGGACAGATTAACAAAATCACAGTGCCACTGTTCATGAGCAGAGGTCCCAAATGCTTTCATGAGGTGGGGGTCACAAAAGGCCATTTTAAAAATTTGTAGTGCAAATACCAACAAACACCCGAGGTGTTAGGGTTTCTAACCATAATGTCCCCCCCAACCAATGGTGGGGCTACAGTGCCCTCATCTGCTCTGAACCGCAGACACATCGTCACTCTTCAAAGTCAGATCACGAATTGAGGAAACAGGTATGCGCTTCACTGTATTTCAACGGGAATGTGAACTTGGTGGCATAACTTGTTCTTTCTGCTGGGAACTGCAGTCCTGCCAATCAGTGCGTATCAACAGCAATCCCAGTGATGAACTCCAGCATTGACAAATGCTTGTTAAATCAGAAACACTTATTCTGTAGTGAAACAAACTCTCTTTCAAACTTCCATGGCTCTGACCAATGAAAGGCTCACAGGTGTTTAATGGGGAGCTTAGCAATTAGAAGAAGGCCACAATTCTCCTACAGTCAACCGGATGATGAGATGATGAGAACCGGGAACCCCTCCAAAATGTATGAAAAGTGAAATGGGGGGAGGGAATGCTTTTGTTTGGTCACAGACCAGGAGCCACCCCACTAATTTTACTAAGTTGTATTGTAAATACAGAGGTTGAGCTTGCAAACCTTTTGTACTGATTTGACTATAGAAGAATTGTGGCCTTCTTCTAATTGCTAAGCTCCCCATTAAACACCTGTGAGCCTTTCATTGGCCAGAGCACACTATAAGTAATGAAGCCAGGAGAGTGGTCTCTTCATTAAAAATAGAGGAAGCAAGCAGACCTCAGCTCTGATATGGCAAGTTAAAATGTGATGCTTTTTACCTGACCAATGGAGGTGGTCACTTTGCCGAAGTGGTCACGCTTAATCATGGTTCAGCTGGATGATAAGAACCAGGAACCCCTCCAAAATGTATGAAAAGTGAGAGCACTGGAGTTGTTCTGGAAAACTGCAAGCTTTGATGTAGCAAAATGTCATGGTGGGGGGGTGCCTTGGTACTTTAACTATGTGCTTTTGTCTGGTCACACATCAGAAGCCACTCTACTGATTTTGCTAAGTTGTATTGTAAATACAGGGTTGAGCTTGCAAACTTTTTGTATGGGTTTTTGTTGTTGTACAGTCTCGAAGAAAGGGGGAGGGCACCAACACTTGGACTGAGAAGTAATAGAATCAAGCAGGGTTTCAAAACACAGTACCTTAGAAAGTAGATCGGGATTCCCCTGGTGACAGCTTGAACTCTGTCCAGATGCTGGCAGATGGATCTCTTCCTCCTCTCATGGCTGGTGGACTCTAGCATGGCTTTAAAAGTCTGGGAAAACATTTTGTTAGGGAACACACAACGCAACAATAGCAGGACATCAAATGATTTGGCCCCTAGCAGAAACTGGATACAATCAGGCACTTTTTTATTTGTGACCAAAGTTCAAACTACCAACAGCTCCATGGAGAGGGAAGGAGGTACATTTCAGTTCATCAGTACAGTTTCCACATAGACTATGGCCGTCAGCTGTGGCAAACACAGTTGGGGACCTGGTTCTCATATCTGAATCCTCACAACCTCATTTCCCTTCATTGAACCAGAAGGGGCTCAGTTTTCTTATGAACACACAGCAGTGTTCTCACAGACGGTCACTCTACTTACTTGATCCCCGCCAGTGGGAGTGAGGCACAGAACATACCTCAGCCTTTTCTCTTCTTCCTCAGAAGGGGGGGTCGATGGTATCATGGGTAGTCCTTTCCTCCTGGTGCCAGCTGCATGACGATACTCGGGCAGGATTCACACAGGACAGCAGCCACCATCTACACTGACACAGCTTTCAGAAATACTTCCCCACATCAGCACTTAAAACACGGATTCAGGTGGACACGACGTGGCCAAGGGGGCTACACTGCCACTGCAACCCCTTCAGAGCATCGCTGCCACTACAATCTCCAGTCCTTGTCATGGCAACCACCTTAGTAGATCCCCAGTTCAAACAGAGCTGAATGGGCTCCTCACCAGCTTCCTTCTTCTCTATAGCTGCATGGTACTCCTACATCTCCCTGCACTGCGGGGGGGGGCAGGGGGAAATCTCCTCACCCCAGCCCCAGGCCTACCCGGCCCAGACTGGAGGCCTACCCAACCACCTATCTGCAATCTCTTGCTCCACTATAGGGCATGGCAACCCAACCTGAATTCCCGAGACGAATTGCTGGTACATCAGGCCGGCATCCCACCCAAACTCATCCCCAAAGGGACACACTCTACACTTTCTTTCTGGACCCAAAACTACCAACCAGAGCCAATTTTGGTCATCCGCAAACATTCCAAAACACATTTCTCAAAACATCTCTCTTAATCCAAACATACATTCCTAACTGGCTTTTTGCTAACTAACAGATAGCTAAAACTCCACTTGGGTGGACAACTGTAGCTACTTTTGCTGCAGAACATTTACTAGCTGTTACTGTTTTCCCCCCACAGAAATACCTGGCACTCTATACAGATTTAGAGGCTTTTCTAAGCTATTACATTTTAAACTGCACTATGCACTAACATACTGGCTCACTACTCTACTCTCTAGGCTACTTAGCAGTAGAATATACCTACAGGCCTAAAAGGGAAAACACATTTTTAAAAGTTTAAGGAGTCCATTAGGTGGCAGTCTCTATACTTTTGAGTCCATATACCTAGCTCCACCAGGGTGGTAATAATAAGCACAAGTTCTAAACATTCACCCTACATAGCAACCCTGCTTAACAGTGCTATACTATTACCATATCCTACTTACAGCTACTGTATCCTATCTATCACTAACTACTTATTAAATATTCAGTCCTACGCAAGAACATCACATTTTAAAAGAATGTGTGTGTTTTTTTTCCAGAACAAAAAGCAATGTCCAAATGATTGGCTACGGTCCTTGCTAAATGCTTTGTTATTGAATGTTTTTTTTTAAACAACAAAAACAGAACAGTCCCACCAGGTAGTTTCTCAGTGGCACAGCTGGCAACTGTCCACAGCAGTGCCAGGGGGCACAATAGCACTAGGTTCTTCTTCTAGACTGCTCCTTGGAGCCTGCTACAGGGTCATTCGGAGCATAGTAAAAGCAAGGGTCTGGCTTGGTGCACTCAAGTCCAAGACAATCATGGCTGACCACATTGTCTTGAACCATGGCAAAAGTCTTGAAAAGGGTTGTCCCCTTCCACCAAGAGGAAACACACAACAGAGATCTTGCTAGAGACACCACTCGGTTCCTGTCATACGCAAAATCATTTGGGTCCACTCAGTTTCTCAAATGCACCTTCTCCATGGCTCCATGAAACACCCAATCTGACCTCCAACACTCTATTAAGTCCCAAATCCTTTCACTGAGGTAAAGATAATCCTTGCCTGGGTACTCCATCCTCAGATACCTCCTCACCCAATGCTCTGCTTGCCTCCAAAGAGGAATGGAGTGCACATTGGACCATGGGGCCACTCCTTTTAGCAACCAGATGCCATTTTGATAGTTGATAACAGTTAAGTCCATATGATGCCAGGCATCCATGTCCACCATTCAGCACCTACATTTCTCATGGAGCAAAGGGGTGGTCTCTAGGACCCCTAAAATTGGCATGGCATAAAGTTTGAGAATGTCCCTTTCAATCACTAAGTCCTCAAACATTCGGGTCACTCCCTCATTTAGCTGGTCATAAATGGACACCAGTGGGGGTGGTTATGATCACTGTTTGCATCAGAGGCTGATTCTTCCCCCACCACCTCAACTATCACATCTGGGTCTTTCTTGGCCTGGTTGCTCCCCAGTTCGGTGGGGAGAGGGGCAGATTCTTTGGACAACAGAGGAGTCCCCTCCAACTTCTTGGAGGAGGATACGGGGTTTACAGTCTCTTTTTTCTCTCCTCTTCCTTGGAGGGTGATGCCATTTCTGTACCCACCAGGCTGGGTACCACAGCCTAAGGGGCCTCAGCTGGTCTGGGTTGTCACCCAAAATGCCAACCCCAGCATACCTCATCTGGGAGACCCAACCGCGGCCCCTCCCTCTGCCACAGGGAAACTCTTGGGCACTTGACTATGGGAGAGGGCTGGGCAGATGGCTGGGCCCTTCCCCCACACATGGTTTAATTTTAGGTACATTGATTGCCACTTCATCCCACTGCTCCAGTGATTCCATATGAGAACATTCACTCCTTGCAGGGGACGCGGCTCTGGGGGTTATACCTCAACACCATGGTAACGTAGGTGATAGTCCTGTCGCCACAAGCAGCACAGCAGCAGGGCCAAAGTAGCACTGCAGGCACAGTGGCTGTCTTAACACCCCACTACCAGAAATCCCACAATAAATGCAGGACTCACCAGTACTTCTTGTTTCCACCATAGTCCAGAGCCATGACAGCAACAACTCAGGTACATTCACAGTCTTGCCAGCAGGATCTGGTGCAAATGCCATTTCTGTGAGGATTTGAACTTTTTTTCCTTTGCTCCCCTTTCACAGCTCCTATTTCTCTCTTGCAGCTTGAAACTCACTAATTGTAAACCACAGGGTTTATAATCCACAATATTTTACTTCTTTCCTTGCAGTTTTCTTCACAGCAAAAACTGATTTGTGCAGCTCCTTTGGGCTAATGGAGGTCTCACTCTCTACCACACGAATCCTGAGGCAGAATAACAGGTGGTCACATGGTCTCTCTTTTAACTAACAGTATCTCATTAGTCCCATCCACCAATCAGATCACTCAGTCTCTAATTATATATTTGTCACTTTTTTTCTACGTGAGGAGCAGGCGCCATTTTGTCTCCACATGAAGAATTTCATTTCCAACTGTAACTTGAAACTCTTCACAGCGCTGCGGCCCACTAACATTCCATCACCTCAGAATATGCCTTCCAGTTATGCCAGGTAGGTGATTGCACCTCATCTTCAAATCCTGGACGATAGCCCTCAATTTTGTAACCTATCCCTGCTTCGCCATTTCATTAAGGTGCTCTTTGTAAATACACAGTTGTTTGCAGTTCATTTACCTCACTCCTGCCCTCAGGGGGTTTAGCTTAGTTCAACGCTTGCAGGCGAGCAGCAGTTACTCTCAGTCCCTGAAGTGATTCCTAGCAGAGGCTACCCCCTTCCTTCCCTGTCTAGGGTTTTTTGTTGTTATACAGTCTCAGAGAAAGGGGGAGGGCACCAACACTTGGACTGAGCAATAATACAGTCGAGCAGGGTTTCTAAACACAGTACCTTAGATTTATAGAAATGGGATTCCTCTTGTGACGGCTTGATCTCTGTCCAGATGCTGGCATATGGATCTTTTCCTCCCCTCGTGGCTGTTGGGCTCTAGAATGGCTTCAAAATTCTGGGAAAACATTTTGTTAGGGAAGACACAACACAACAATAGCAGGACATCAAATGATTTTACCCCTAGCAGAAATCGGATACAATCAGGCACATTTTTATTTTTGTCCAAAGCTCAAGCTACCAACAGCTCCAAGGAGAGGGAGGAGGGTGCATTTCAGTTCATCAGTACAGTTTCCGCACAGACTACGACCGTCAGCCATGGCACAGACACTTGGGGACCTGGGTCCCAAATCTGTATCCTCACAATCTCTTTTCCCTTTATTGAGCTAGAAGGGGCACCATTTTCTTATGAACACATGGTGGTGTTCTCACAGACAGTCACTCTACTAACTTTATCCCAGCCAGTGGGAGTGGGGCACAGAAGATACCTCAGCCCTTTCTCTTCTTCCTTACAAGGGGAGGTTGATGGTGCCATGGGCACAGTCTTTTCCTCCTGATGCTAGCCACCTGGCAATCTTCGGGCAGGGTTCGTGCGGGCGGCAGGCACCATCTACACTGACACAGCTTTCAGGAATACTTCACCACAGCAGCACTCAAAACATGGATTCAGGTGGACACGACATGGGCAAGGGGGCTGCACTGCCACCGCAACCCCTCCAGATCATCGCTGACCCTACGATCTCCAATTCCTGCCATGGCAACCACCTCAGCAGATTCCCAGTTCAAACAGAGCCAAACAGGCTCCTCATCAGCTTTCCTCTTCTCTGTAGCTGCACGGTACTCCTCCATCTCCGCCATGGATGGTCTGTGGGTTGCTGCACTGCTGGGGGGGGGGCAGTGGCAATCTCCCCAACCCGGCCCTGGGTCTACTTGGCCCCAACTGGAGGCCCTCCCCTCAGGACATTGAAGCTGACACCAGCCACTCCTCACCTCTCGATGGTTTCTTCACGACTCCCCTCCCAACTGTCACTCGCGTGCCAGTGGGCGCTTAAATCTCCCTCACGCTGCTATGCCCCACCCTCTGGCTGGCCTGGCAGCATGACTTACAGCCTCCTGATGCCAACAGGGCTCAATCAGTAATCTCCCCTTTTGGTACAGGGGTTACAACTGCAATCCTCTCAGTCACAAGCACTATAAATGTGTGCGGTCACAGTACCCACCATCAGGATAAGAAATAGCAGGGGCAATAGCTTCACTGTATAACTTGGCAGTTTTGACCAAACATGATGTTGCAAACCATCTCTAGTCCCACTGCCTCATTCAGTCCTGCTGCCTCCTTGGTACCTGATTCACTTCCTCTGCCTCCTTCAGTCCCACTACCTCCTTCTAACCCTGAGGACAGTAATTAAGCCTGCTGCTCCTAACCAAATGGGGATCAAAAACCCTGTACCTGTTCCTGTAAGTAACCATGACATTAACAGCACTTTAAGTTCAGTCTCACAGTGCGAACCTAAAATTAAGCTAATATGCCTTGTGCGGCTAACCCATGAAATACAAGAGATGCAGAACTTTCCTATTCTACAGCATTTCATTAATATTGCTTGTCCTACCTAGAAGGTGAGGGATCTCCAGGGCCCATGAGAGGGTGGGAGCAGGGGATAATTCCCGGGGCCCGGCATCAAAGAGGGGCCACGGTCTGCCTGGCATGCTACTGTATGCAGCTACATAGGGTTCCCAGAGTCTGAACTTGTCCTGGGGCCCAGAATTCCTCCTACAAGACCTGGGGATCTCTTTCGACTCCAGCAGGAAGAAAAACCTTTTAAAGCTTTTTTTTTTCTCTATGCAAGGGTTGGGTTATGACGTTCTCTATTACCTCCTGTACATCTTCTAATTTTTTCTGGGACTGGGAGGGAAGGGGGCTCCACACTTTGAGACACTGAAATTAGATTTTTGTTTTGAACTGTACAAAATGTATTATTGTCTATGTAACATGCTCAAGTATTTTGGACCAATGTGATCTCAGTAACTATATGTTGTGCACTTCAGGCTCCAGTTGGGGCTTGAATAAAAAGAAAGTAAAAAAAATCTCAATAAAACCCCACTAACTGGGTACCATCTATGTTTCTCAGTCAGAAAGTGGAAACGGTTATCCTTAAGTATCAGGAGACACTATAAAACTAAAATCACTGTAAGAAAAATAGACAACTACTCCCCCCATCCAAAATAACATGTTACTAACTAAATGTACATAAGAGCACAATATCACCCACTAATGGAAAAGTCCACTATGCAAATAATAAGAAAAAAACAAATCAGTTACTGCTAATGTTTTCACTCAGCAAACCCTTCATCCTGTGCCATCTCTGGCTACTTTGGCTAGCAAGCTTCAATAAACTAAGTGACACACTGGACAGTAGTAAGGGAACCTTCCCCCTGGCCGCACTGGACAGTAGTAAGGGAACCTCCCCCATCCAGGGAGCACCAGAGCCACCACCAATACCTCAGAGGTTGCGAAGAAAGCACAGCAGTTGGACCACAGTGGGCTCAGGGAGGGTAAGAGTGGTAGAACAGAGGCACACCCAGTCAGTTGTTCCACTCCACAATCCATACACCATTCTGGGGGAGCATAGTTCCCCTATGGATGCACTCGCAGAGGAGACTAAGGAGGTTGCAGACAACTGTCACAAGGGAGGCCCTCAGGAAGGAGGCAGAGGACACCACAGGGAAAGGAAGCAGCTACTGGTGGGAGACTCAGTTATAAGGGGGATAGAACTGGGGGGAGCAGGGAAAACTGAAGTAAGGTGCCTGCCTGGTGCCATGGCTTGGAGGGACAGGAAGCGCATCCTTAGGATCACGAGAACAGTTGCACGGGAGTCTGAGCTGGACGTCATTGTCCACCGAGGGACAAATGACTTGGCTCATCAAGAGATTAGAGCAGTGCAGAAGAACTTTGTAGAGTTGGGGAGGGCCAAGACAAGTAGCACACACGTATCCTTCTCAGAGGTGCTGCCTGTCAGTGGCATGGGTGAGGTGAGGGTACTTTGCACCATGCAGTTTAATGAATGGTTGAAAAAATGGTGTGGAGCACAGGGGTTTGGCTTCATTGGGGACTGGGGTTCCACCTAGAGGGACACCAGCCTATACTGGCAGGATGGTCTGCATCTGTCCAGGAAGGGAACAAGTCTTTTGGGCAATTGTTTTAAATGCTTCATTAGCAAGCTTTCAAACTAGTCAAGGGGGGGGGCACTGATAAGCACCAGGAAAATCCCAGCCTCCTCCTACAAAACAGGGTACTAAATGAGAAAAAGACCAAGGTAGAAAGGTCAGTGGGGGATGCTGCTACAGAAGGTAAAGCCATCAAAAAATGGAGAGCAATGAGTACCAATGCCCGCAGTCTGGGTAACAAGCTTCCTGAATTAGTGGCCTTGATGGAGGAGGAACATCTGGATATTGTGGTAGTCACAGAAACATGGTACACACAGAACCATGACTGGGACGTAAACATACAAGGATACACTATCTACAGGAGGGATAGGGAGGGTATAAGAGGAGGAGGAGTAGCTCTCTACATAAGGGAAGGAATCAAAGCAACAGAACAAAAGGGCAAACAGGGAGGAGAAGAAGGACTGTGGGTCAATTTTGAGACAGGCAATGGCACCACAATCTGCACAGGGGTTGTATACAGACCGCCCTCTCAGGGAGAGGAAATGGACAAGGAAATGATAGAAAGTATGCTTAGACAGGCAGAAAAAGGGGAGATATTGCTGATGGGTGATCTGAAAATGCCAGATGTTAACTGGAGTGCACTTGCAGCAGCCACTTCTAAGAGTGAGGTTATTCTAGATGCCCTACAGGGGGCATGCCTTAGACAACTAGTATTGGAACCCATTCAAGAGGGAGCAATCTTAGACCTGGTTCTCTCAAATGGAGATGGAGAGAGGATCACAGATGTAGAAGTGGGTAGCCATCTGGGAACTAGTGACCATCGAACAGTATGGTTCACAATAAACACAGCAATAGAGTCAAGCCATACAAAGGCAAAAGTACTGGACTTCAGGAGGGCTGACTTTGCCAAAATGGGTGAGTGCCTAAGGAATGCACTAGCAAATGGGCAGGAAGGAGGGGTGGAAGAACAATGAGGAATAATAAAAACTGCCATCACAGAGGTAACAAGCCTTTGTGTGAAGCAAATAAACAAAACAAAATGATGTAAGAAACCACTATGGTTCTCAAAGGAGGTGGTAGTGAAGGTTCAAGAGAAAAAGAAAGCATTCAGAAAGTACAAGGAATCACAGAAGGAGCAGGACAGAGAATTGTATCAGTTAAAGCAAAAGGAAGCTGGGAAGGCAGTCAGAACAGCAAAGGCCCGAACCGAGGAAAAGATGCCAACTCAGTTAAGAAGTGGGATAAAACCTTTTTTAGGTACATCAGGGAGCGAAGGAAGACCAAGGGAGGGATAGTGAGGCTTAATAAAGGGGAGGGGGTGGGAAGAGGGTGACGGTGAAAAGGCAGAGATACTAAACAAATATTTTTGCTCAGTATTTACAAATGAAGAGGTGGAGGTACCTAAAACAAATAATAGAAACACTCTGGATACAGAAGTTGATACCAGCCCATTTACAGAAGAAAAGGTTCTGAAAGAACTCTTAAAACTGAAGGTGAACAAAGCAATGGGGCCTGATGGGATTCATCCCAGAATTCTAAAAGAACTAAGGGTAGAACTAGTGACACCACTGACTACCCTCTTTAACAAATCATGGGAGGATGGGGTGGTACCTTGGTACCTGAGGACTGGAGGAGGGCAGATGTGATTCCCCCTTCACAAAAGTGGGAGCAGGGCAGAAGCAGGAAACTACAGACCTGTTTGTTTAACCTCAGTGACAGGGAAAATGATGGAATCACTTCTGAAGGAAAGAATTGTCAAGTACCTAGAGGCCAGAGGGGCACAGGACCCAAGGCAGCATGGATTCACAGCGGGAAGGTCATGCCAGACAGATCTAATAGATTTCTTTGACTGGGTGACCAAGTAGTAGATCAGGGAGGGGCTGTGTACATGGCCTACCTAGACTTTAGCAAGGCATTTGACACAGTCCCACACAAAAGATTAATATACAAGTTAGCCAGCCTGGGAGTGGGTCCCAAGATGATAGCCTGGGTAAAGAATTGGCTGGAGAACAGGACACAGAGGGTAATAGTAAATGAAGTCCATGCTGAAGAAAGGAGGGTTACTAGTGGGGTACCACAGGGTTCAGTATTAGGACCGGTCCTCTTCAATGTCTTTATAAGCGACATTGCAGAGGGACTGGAAGGAAAAGTATGTCTCTTTGCAGATGACACAAAGATCTGCAGCAGAGTTGATGCACAAGGTGGGGTGGAAAGGATGAGAAGGGACTTGGCAAGGTTAGAGAAATGGTCAAATGTATGGCAGCTTAGATTCAATGCTAAGAAGTGCAAGGTAATGCACCTGGGAAACAAAAACCCAAGGAAAGAGTACACAATGGGGGGTGAGATACTAACAACAACAAAAATGGAAAGGGACCTGGGGGTAGTCATATCAGATGACTTAAAGGTGGGCAAGCAATGTGCGAGGGCAGTAAGGAGGGCTGGGGGGATACTGGGATGCATAGGGAGAGGCATCACCAGTGGAAAATAGGAAGTTGTTTTCCCTCTGTACAGACAGGTGGTGATACCCCATCTGGAGTACTGTGTGCAGTTCTGGAGACCCAATCTCCACAAGGACATAGACAGGATGGAAGCTGTCCAGAGGAGGGCAACTAAAATGGTGCAGGGTCTGCACTGGAAGACATATGAAGAGAGACTAAAGGAGCTTAATATGTATAGCCTCGAGGAAAGGAGGGAGAGGGGGGACATGATAGAAACTTTCAAGTACCTCAAGGGAATCAACAAAGTCCAAGAGGGTAACATCTTTCAAAACAAAGAGGTGTGCAAGAACAAGGGGCACAATTTGAAGATGGGGGCGGCTCAGAGGTAATGTAAGGAAGTATTTTTTCACAGAGAGGGTTGTGGATGCATGGAACGGCCTTCCAGAGGAGGTTGTGGAGTCAAAAACAGTGGTTGAATTCAAGCATGCATGGAACAGTCATAAGGCAATTCTATGGGGTGGGGGTAGAATAAAGTAGGCTGCTGGTTAACTAGGATCTGCAGCTTATCCATTAGGTAGGGAAATGGGCAGAATGGGTGGGCCAAGTGGTCCTTATCTGCTGTCAAATTCTATGTTTCTATGTTTCTAAGTGGCATCACCAAAACTAGTTAAAAATCATTTTAACAATGAGTTACCCAAAGTCACGCAGACCAGAGAAAAGAAGTAAGTGTCCAGGAACTCCAGGTCCAACCATGTAAGCCTGTAGTTCAGCGGTTAAAGCACCGGGACAGCATTTGGGTTCAACTCCCAGTAGGCCACATTATTTTTTTCTCACAACAATTTGGGATTTAAATTGCTTAGCAGTGGCTAATACTGCACCAAAAAACATCTAATTGTCATCTTGATTATTTCTAGTTGCAGTAGATGCAATATCAGAGAAAAGAAGTGTACCCTGGAACCCCAACTCCAACCATGTGTCCTGTAGTTCAGTAGTTAGAGCACCGGAATGGCTTTCTGGGGCCTGGGTTCAATTCCGAGTACTGTAGGTCACATCATTTCTTTCTCACTACAATTTGTGATTTAAATTGCTTAGCAGTGACTGATACTGCACGCAAAAAATCTAATTGCCATTCTTAGGTTTGTGACACTGACTGATTTAAGGGAGAAGCTCCTTATTTTTTCCCAATTCCTGTCTTCTGTTTCCATTTGGAGAAGCTGTGTCCATAATCTTTTTATTTCGATTGCATTACCTCTGACATTATTTATTAGCATATCATAGGAAGTATAAATTTTTGGTTTCATTAGGGCAGTTCACTGGACGTTCTTTATTATTATATTGGCGCCCTGGTGTGAGGTTTTCAGACAATTTTCTTTGGAATAGACAAAGTTATCAGAAACTAGAATGAAAATGCATTCAGTGCCTTTAAGAGATTCAACTACAAGTTAGGGAAAGGTACCACTAGGGGCCTTCTAATTAGTCATAAACACATAGATATGTGGCCCCTCTCTGGTGCCATCCTAGAGAGGGCCACTACCCCTGCCTGGGTGGCCACTAGCCAGGTTATGGGGCATGGGTTCCTTAGCTAATATTACCAGGGTCCTTTCCCACGATTACAAATAAAAATGGCAGTGCCTCCACCCAGAGTACATTTAAGTGGGCATGGTCTCTATAGTACAACCCCCTGGGATGTTGTACCAACCCACCTCCCCAAAACAGTTACCCAGACATGGAGTTACCAGGA
The DNA here is from genome assembly GCA_016271365.2 of Neoceratodus forsteri. NCBI lineage: Eukaryota > Metazoa > Chordata > Ceratodontiformes > Ceratodontidae > Neoceratodus > Neoceratodus forsteri. The sequence continues at coordinate 399,736,450 of CM028136.1, read as the reverse complement.
TTTGAACCTCCCCACATTTAAACAGTTGGATTTTTGTATTTCAGCTACACAGGTGTTCACTAAAATTCAGGCACTTGGGTCAGCTCTTTCTGAAACAACATCTTGACTTATTTACACAGGGAAGGTTAGGATGGTGTCAGTGGAACAGAGGCTAAACAAGCATTTGAATTGGCATTTAAAGATTTCAAATTTTTCCACAATCATTTCCCTTTTATATTCAAGCCCACACATATTAATCAATGCAGCCACCATTCTATCTACCTAACTGCTGCATGTATTACTAAACCCAGAACCCCCAACTGGTACCAGTCCAGAATGATGCCCCTAATTCTGTCCTTGAGTACCCAGATCTTACAGTTGCAAACCTGAGGTGCATCTGATCGGCCGGTGTTGGTGCATCTGCTGAAGCAAATTTAAGCAACTTTTGACATTTCTCTTTCTTGCCTTACTGTAGCGGCTTCCTATGCCAGTGAGCATACTTGCACAATAACCACGTACAGTCCCCAGGATGTTGCAGGGCAGTTCCTGCTGCTACTCATGGTTCAGCAGGCTCAGCCCTTGGGTGGCACAGTTGTCTAGAGTCAGGGGGGCTTCTGGAAACAGCACTTGCAGATATGGGCACAATGCTTAATCACAACTGGAAAGAGCACAGAGGCTGCAGCTTGTATCTTCAGCTTGCTTGGAGATCTTGCAGCTTGTCCCCTTCAACCTACTGCGGGCCTGTTGCAGGGCATTGGCACACAGCCCCCAACCACAGGGGACCACGACCTGGGAGTGGCCCCATGGCCCAGTTCCCTGACAGGTCAGAGAGCCCTAGCACTCAGGTACAGGACCCGTGATCCCCTGCAGCCAGCAGACCCAACTTGATGGGGGTTAGCAAGTTCCCCACCTACCCCTGGGTTTCGGATGGAACCTTTTGAACATTTGCACTTTTCTTTCTGTTACCCGCTAAGGTGTGTAGTCAGTGGTCTCTGTTACCTTCCCTGTCAACAGGCCCTGGGGAGTGTAGAGCCTTAAAACAGGGCTTACCACAACAGTCTCTTTTCTTGCTGTATCTTAGGAGCAGACAGCAGGCACGCTGCCCCAGTGGGCACTTGCTAGTCCTTCTGCTTTCACAGTCTCTCAAACTTTAACACAGCTGCATTCTCGATCTGGCTCACACACAATTCCAGCACTCTGTCTCAGAAAATATTCTGAAAGTCTCTCTTCTCACCATGCAGGTGCATAGCAATTCTTCGGTCTGAAGAGGCTTTCTCTCTCTCTCTCTTCACACTTTACTCCTTTTCCTTTTCTCACACTTTTCTCACTGATGAGGTGCAGACTAAAGTACCCGTCTTCTCCCAGGCTTAGATGCAAACTTTGTCCTTTTTCCATGCTCAGGACACAACCTTTGTCTTTTTCCAGGCTCAAGATACAATCTTTGTCCTTTTTCCATGCTCGGGGTACAACCTTTTCCTTCATCTCAATCATCTCATCGCTGTGGTGCAACTTCTCTCCTCAACATCAGAACTCCTGCAGCTCTCCTTCTCTGCAGAGCTGCCTGTACATTCTCCTCCAGTTCTCCTCAGATGGGGGAAGGCAAACACCCAGCCCCTGGGGAACAGATTGCTGGCAACCCCTAGGCAGGCCTTCTCCCAGCCTTGCATCCCCATTCTCTCACAGGATCAAGAGCCCCCCTCCGTGGTGAGGGTCTCTCCCCGGACTGACTCACAGTCCAAAAGTCCTAGTCTTTTGGGAGCTTTTGGGCAGCTCCCCATTGGCTGGAGCCACTGTCCTTAAGAAAAATTGATATGTATGAGGTTCCCTTGACACCTCATTGGTGGCACAAAATGCTCCAGAATTGTCCCCGGTATTTTTTTCCCCAAGAGTCTGTTTAACACGCCCTATAATCCTCTTGGCCCTCTGGTTGGTTGGCAGATGTCACATGCCTGCAAAACTTGGTGGCTGGAGTAAACAGTGTCCATACAGCTTCTATTTAAATATTTCTCCATAGATTGGTAGCCACCTATGTGCAACTGCACATTTCAACATATTTAACTTGCCCTTTCTCAGTCACTGCTGCCATTTTAGCTGATCCCCAGGCAGCTACACACATAGGCAAGGCAAGGCAAATTTTATTTAAGAGACGCCCATCCCAGAAGCTCTGGGCCCTGAACATTTAAAAGATAAATATTATACATTATAAAACAAAATACATAACAATATCTCAAACACAGCACACAACATCAACAAAAATTGCTGTTGCCTGCTCCCTCTGAAACTACTACCGGCTGCCTGCAAACAAAATTTACATAAACATTAGTTTAAGCAGTAACAGCAAATACCTAAAGAGCCAGGGCTAACCTAGACATAAGTTCTAACAAAGCAAGGACTATAAAGCACAGTCTGGGAAGGCCTGATTGTACAAGAAGGCCTTGAGGTGGGCTTTAAATACCTCCACAGAAGGGGACCTCCCTAACAGCTGGAGTAAGTGAATTCCACAGGACAGGAGCGGTGACACATAGCCTCATTATAGTTCATACAAGTCCCCTCTTCAAACTGTCTCTGCAGGCCACATAAACGTATTGATTTAAACATTTCTCCTCAGAATTACAGGGCACCCTGTGCCCTGGTCCAGCATTACCATACTGATATATTTTATTTATTTGTTCTGTTCATACCTCTCAACCTCCTGCCTCACAAATCAGGGACAAGGCTTAAAAAAATCAGGGACAAAGGACCAAAATCAGGGACACTTCTTCAAAATTGGAGACATCCATTCAGAAAGCTGGTAGAATAAAGGGCTTAGTGTAAAATGCATTTTCTAAAGAAAAACAAGCCTGTCACTTTAATGTTTGACATTAGTTTGTGCTTATAACCCCCACTGTTTGGTCACGGAAACACAATTTTTAGGAGGGACAGAGTAAAATTTTGAGGCAAAATCAGGGACATCCCTGAAAATCAGGGACAGTTGAGAGGTATGGTTCTGTTGTTGCTAGTGCCGATATCTGTAGCCCCTAGGCACTGGACAGGAATCTGCTCATTAATATTCAGATGACCTCATGAATATTAATGAGGCCTCCCGAATCCTCCAGTGTGATTAGCACTCCAAAACACTCTTCTGCTGCTCCTCCCGTTGTCTCCCTGGTCCAGCTCAGGTCTCCAGTCCCTCTTTTGCTTCCTAACGGGACCAGGACCACCAGAGAGACAACCACAAAGCCTGCCAAATGGCCAATCAAGAAATGCGCTTCTGTGCATGTGCGGAGCTCGCCCAAGATTGAAATGCTGTAACACAGGCAGTGGCTTCGCACTACAGCTCCTCCAGCCCCGCTCAAGGAAAAACTATGCGGGAGTCAGTGGGAGGATACAAGAGCTACCAGGGGACAGCCAGGACCTGGGGAAAAAAAGAAATGGGGTGGAACAAATCCTGGGGCAAAATGGGAGCCTTTTCGAGTGCTGTGCAGGTAAACTCCCGACGGGGGGAGGGGGTTACAGATACATAGATTTTGTTGGCAGATAGGGGCCTTCGGCCCACCTAGTCTGTCCATGAATGCAAGTAACTGTTCTTCTTCAAGCTACTCTGGAACTAGATTGTTCCCTTCCCTCGACTGCCAGGATCCCCCTATGTCTCTCCCTTCTTAAATACTGTAATCTTTTCTGCCCAATCCACCTCTTCCAGCAGGCAGTTCTATTTGTCCACCACCCTCTCTGTGAAGAAGTACTTTCTCATGTTCCCTCTGAACCTCTCTCTCCCTCCAGTTTCATCCTATGTCCCCTAGTCCTGGAGCATCTTTTCTTTGAAAAATTGTGTTTTCCTGCACCTTGTTCCTCCCTGTGAGGTACTTGTATATTTCAATCATATCCTCCCTCTCTTCCAGGGAGTACATACAGTATATAAGTATTTTAACCTGTCCTCATATGGTATGTGATATGATGTAATCCTTGCACCATCTTGGTTGCCCTTCTCTGAACTGCCTCCACCCTGTCTGTGTCTTTATGTAAGTAAGGCCTCCAGAACTGGATACTGTACTCGAGATGTGGCCTCATTAATGTCCTGTATAGTGGAATTATGACCTCCCTTTTCCTGCTGGTGATACCCCTGCCTATGCATCCCAACATCCTGTTCACTTTTCCTGGTGGCTTGTCGCACTGCATCCCTACCTTGAGGTCATCAGAGATGATGACCTCCTCGGTCCCTTTCATGCTTGGAGCATTCTATATCCCCTCCCCCCCAGCTGATATGTTGTTCCTGGGTTTTTGGGTCCCATGTGCATTATCTTACACTTTTTTGCATTAAATCTCAACTTTCAATCCCTTAACCAGTCCTAGAGCTTCTGTAGATCTCTTCTCATTCTATCCACACCCTCCACATGTCCATCCTGCTGCAGAGCTTTGTGTCATCAGCAAACAAGCACATTTTCCCTTCTAGGTCCTCTGTAATGTCACTGATAAAGGTATTGAAGAGGACTGGACCCAGCACTGATCCCTGTGGAACCCCACAGGTCACTTTCCCTCTGCAGAGTGACATTTATTTACCACCACGCTCTTGGTCCTGCTATCCAGCCAATTCTTCACCCACTTCACTACCATCTTACCCTCTCCCATGTTCCCCAGCTTGTTTAACATCCTTCTATGTGGCAGTGTCAAAGGCCTCGCTGAAGTCCAGGTAGGCCACATCCACTGGCCCTCTCCCCGATCCACCTCCCTTTTTACCCAGTCGAAGAACTCAATGAAGTTAGTCTGGCACGACTTCCCTCCAGTAAAACCATGTTGTCTTGGGCTCTGTAGACCGCTGGCAACCAGGTGTTCCACTGTTCTTTCATTCAGTTGTTTCCATGATCTTCCCCACTACTGAGGTCAGGCTGACTGGTCTGTAGTTTCCCACTTCCTCTCTGGTTCCGCTTTTGTATAGGGGGACTACATCAGCTCTCCTCCAGTCTTTGGTACCTCCCCTGTTTCCAGTGACAGGCTAAACAGGTTTTCCAGAGGTTCCGCTACTACCTCTCTTAGTTCCTTCAGCACCCTGGGGTGTATCCCATTTGGCCCCATAGCCTTATTGACTCTTATTCTTCCAGTTCTCTTAGGACCCTTTCCTGTGGAAAAAGACTTGTATCCATTTTTTGTGCCCTTTCTACCTTTTCTACTCCTTTCTGGCCCATTTCCTGCTCCCTCCTCTGTAAAGACTGAGCAGAAGTATCTGCTCAGTATGTCTGCTTTGCGGTTGTCATCCTCCACTCTACACTCGTCCTCCCCTTTCAGCCTCACTATCCCTCCCTTTGCCTTCTTTTTTTTCTCTGATGTACCTGTAAAAGGTTTTGTCCCCCCTCACCACTGATTTTGCAATGCATTCCTTGGTTTGGCCTTGGCTTCCCTTACTGCCCTCCCTGACTCCCTTTTTTTCTCCTGGTACCTCTCCCTGACCCCTTCTGCCTGTGTTTTTTTGTACTGTTTGAATGTGTTTTTTTTTTGTTTGTTTTTTCACTTTCTCAGCTACCTCTTTGGAATACCATAATGGTCTCCTCTTCATTTTCCCCTTGCTAAACTGTTTATACAGAGTTGTGTCACAGGATTATGCCCCTTCAGTTATCTCAAACCCCACTAACCAGTGATCAATGTATCCCAGGTGCTCCCCTACTGTGACCCCTGTCACACTGTCTCCATTTGTGAACATCAGGTCCAGTATTGTTGTCACCTGGTTGGGTTCTATGACCAGTTGCTTAAGGAAAGCTCCCTGTAAGGAGTCCAGGGTATACCTGCTCCTGGTTGTTGCTGTTGTGGGGAGGCTCCAGTCTACATCCGGTATACTGACGTTACCAGCCAGCACTACCTCCCCCTTGTGCACCATCCTTTGGATAGCCAGCATCATCTCCCTATCTATCTCCTCCCCTTGGGCTGGTGGTCTGTATATTACCCCTGTGCAGATGGCTGACCCTGTTCTTCTTTCTAGCTTAACCCATAGTATCTCCCCCCTCCTTGTTCTCCTTGAATTTGTGTGGCCTTTATATTACCCTTCACATAAAGTGCCACTTCTCTCCCCCCCCTTCCTGTCCTGTCCCTCCTTAATAGATTGTAGCCTGGTAAGACCATTTGCCAGTTGTGGTTATCATTACATCAGGTCTCTGTGATGGCCACAATGCCTAGGTCTGACTCCGACATGGCCACCTCAAGGTCCTCCATCTTGAAACTCAGACTCTGGGATTGGCACACATGGCTCTCCAGGATGTGACTTCCCTTCCCTGCTTTGCTGAGATGTGTCTCCCCCTTTCCTGTGTTCTCTTCTTCCCACAAACATTAAATCATGTATTCTCTATGCATCTGAATTTGGGGGTTCTCTAATATTTCACCTCTGGAAGTTATCTTGAATAACATATATCGTTATGTCTTATCTGTACCAAATTCAGTTCCAGCAGAGGTTTTAAAAATTTAAATAGGCCAGTTCTCCTTATCTTCTTTGATAAGGGAAAGACGCTTAATTTTTTTGTTGGACCTCTTCCTCCTACCAGAGGAACAATTACCAAGACAATTTCTAGAGGAATAGATTAAGTATGCCCAGAATTATTTTATTTTTCCATCCATTGAACTAATTAAAGATCATCTGTTTCTCATGGGCCTGGTAAATCTCCTTTATAAAATCTATCTCGGGCCTAAACATGAAATTGTTAACCAGATAAGGATTCGGGATTTTGCAACTGACCATGATTTTTTATGAATTTCTTCTCTGAAATTTTATAAATGGTATAAACAACTTATTTCACGTCATTATCTCGAACCTTATTTGACTCATTTATCTATCTCACATGAACGAAAGGTAATTACTAGGTTCAGATTGGAACTCGATTGTATACATTACAGACAAAAACATCCTGGAATAACCACAGCATTCTGTAAATGTGGTACTACTGAAATCGATGATGACCTAAAACATGTTGTTATCTTAGGTCCACTGTACCACAGTAAAAGAAACTACTGGTTGGGACCTATCTCGGTTAATTTCAGTGTCCCCCCTTACCAAATAATTTGTACTTTGTATAATATGCACGACCTGACAATTTTGCATCAACTTCTCTGGGCAACTGGTTTTCTGCTATCACTGGAATTGTGAATACAAATCATGTTATTTTACAGTAACTTTTGATTTCAATGCTGGAATGTCATTGGCTATGCTACATACCTGAGGAGTACGAAAGAATAATTCCCCTTTTTTACCAACAATGGCTACATTGTTCTAAATTTAATTTACTGCATTTTAGAGATTGTAGGCCACATTACTTGGATGGGGATGTAGGTATCCAGAGCCGAACCCTTATGAGTCCCATTTACTCCTGTAATTTATCAGGATTTCAAATGGCATAATCCTCTCTGACTTCTCCTATCACTATGAATATATACATCAAGTTTGTTTATCACAAAATCATTTAATCTATTGTGCTTTCTTGTATTATCAAGCGCTTTAATTTTCTCAGATAATCTTTGTTGTTTACAAATATATATGTCATGTTTGTAACCTATTGTTCCCCTAAAATCTAGTAAAATCATCAGAGGCCTAATCCTCTTTGACCACTCCTGTTGTGTATGAATGTAGATGTTACTTTTCACTGTCATGAAACTGCAGTTCACTGTGATACAGTTTAGTGTCTTGCATGTATCTAATTCCTTTAGCAGAACTTTAATGGAAGTGGATTTGTAATTTGGTTTTATTTGATATTTATTATTTGTAATATTGTAGTGAACTTATATTTGCGTTGGTTGAAATGACAAATTGTCAATCAATAAACTCGAGACTTGAAACCTGAAACTTGAAACTTTGATGAAAAATAAATGGGGAAAAGTCAGCTTCCAGGTACAGGGCTGTTACATAGGTGCTGTCAGCAGATAGGGACCTATGGCCCACCCAGTCTGCCCATTTGAGCTTGTAAGATCACTTTACATTTTTCTAGAAGTCTGTTGCCCCTTACCCCTAACCTCCAGGATTCCCTTATGCCTATCCTATGCATTCTTAAATCCCGTGATTGTTTCAGCCCCCTCCACTTCCTCAGGCAGTGTTCCACTTGTCCATCACCCTTTCTGTGAAGAAATTCTTCCTCACATTTCCTCTGAATTGCCCTCCCTCTAACTTCATCCCATGCCCTCTAGCCCTGGAATATCTTTATTTGCTGGAAAATAGTGTTTCCTGTACCCTGTTCCTCCCCGTAAGGTACTTGTATGTCTCTATCATATCCCCTCTCTCCCTTCCCTCCTCCAGGGAGTACTGTACATATTCAAGTCCTTCAGCCTGTCATCATAGGACTAGTAATGCAATCACTGGACCGTCTTTGTTGCCCTCCTCTGAACCTTCTCCACCCTGTCTATGTCCTTGCGTAGGTAAGGTCTCCAGAACTGGACACTGTACTCCAGGTGGGGCCTCACTAGTGTCTTGTATAGTGGAATTATGACCTCCCTTTTCCTGATGGTGATGCCTCTGCCTATGCATCCCAGCATCCTATTTGCTTTACCTGCCACCTTGTCACACTGTTTCCCTACTTTGAGGTCATCAGAGATGATTCCACCAAGTTCCCGGCCCCGACCGGGCACTTCTCTACAGTGGTGCAGTGCCTGATCATTGCTGCCACCCGCTTCCTCTGAAACTACTGCCAGCTCCCTGCAAACAGATTCCACTGAGACCCCCGACCGGGTGCTTCTCTACGGCAGTGTGGCACCTGAGCACTGCTGCTGCCTACTCCCTCTGAAACTACTGTCGGTTCCCAGCAAACAGATTCCACCAAGCCCCCTGACCGGGTGCTTCTCTGTGATGGTGCAGGGCCTGATTATCGCTGTCGCCCGCTCCCTCTGAAACTACTGCTAGCTCCCTGCAAACAGGTACAGACCTCCTCTATTCACTGGACTTTTCAAAATTTTGGTGCTGAAGACTCCACTGCAGCTGATTGACCAGTTGACCCAGCTTCCTCCCTCCAATTGGTTTCTCCTATGCAGAGACTGTCTGAGCTCCCCAACTGGGTTTCAGATGCCAGACCTAGCTCACAAATTATCATTTCTGATCTCTGTAATTTGTAACTATTGCTGTCTCTCTCTCTCTCTCTCTCTCTCTCTCTCTCTCTCTCTCTCTCTCTCTCTCTCTCTCTCTCTCTCTCTCTCTCTCTCTCTCTCTCTCTCTCTCTCTCTCTCTCTCTCTCTCTCTCTCTCTCTCTCTCTCTCTCTCTCTCTCTCTCTCTCTCTCTCTCTCTCTCTCTCTCTCTCTCTCTCTCTCTCTCTCTCTCTCTCCTACTCTTGCTTATTGTGCTAGTTAGGAAATTTTTAGACTGCTAATACTGTGTTAGTCCAGTTTAAAGTTGATACTGTTTAGAGCTGATGTTTTACTTTCACTAGACTACAGTTAGGAATTTTTGCTGCTGCTTGCCCTCCACATACACTGATCTTCCTACTCCTGTCTCTTTCTCCCCCTAGCTAAACCCCCCCCGCCAGAATTGAAGCAGACAACCCTTGCCCTGCATCCCTCCATTCTCCGAAATCCTTTTTGTCTGAACTTGGTGCCTGACCCACCCTGCCCCCTGCTCTCTATTGTGCTCTGCTGTCTGTACCTGCCCCCATTTAAGTTAATTCCCTCTGCCACCTCAGGCCCCTGTTATTCTTCTGTCTGCTTCTCCCCACTCCTGCTCATTTTCTCTCCCTTTAATTAATCCCCCTTACTCTCTCTCACTCCCACAGATTCCACCTAGCCCACCAACTGGGCGCCTCTCTACCGCGGTATGGCACCTGATCACCGCTGCCGCCCGCTCCCTCTGAAACTACTGCTAGCTCCCTGCAAACAGGTATTGACCTCCTCTATTCACCAGACTTTTCGAAATATTGGTGCTGAAGACTCCACTGCAGCTCACTGGCCAGTTGTCCCACCTGCCTCCCTCCGATTGGTTACTCCTACCCAGGGACTGTCTGAGCTCCCCAGCCAGGTCTTGGTTGCCAGAGCTAGCTTGCAAACTATTATTTCTGATCTCTGTAATTTGCCCACCCCTCCCCACCCCAATGCTCTTTAAATCCACTAACTTCACATTTAGTTCCACCTTGAAGTAAACCCTGACCAATTGATGCTCCCAGTCATATTTCATTGGCTGCCCTAACTTATTCACACTACTGATCTCTCTCCTTCCACGGTACCTGTCTGTTCCATACAAACTTATCTAGTTTTTGTCAGAACATTAAGCTACTCCTTCTCTTCTGCGATTCACTGTCTGCTGTTCTCTTGATACCAACTTTACTCATCCAGTACAACACCTTGGATCCTCTAATACCTTACCTCCCACTAACAGACATTTCCTACTACTGGTTCTGCTGCAATGCCCTGCAATGCCTCTGATCCACAATTTACACTACCTCCAATTTGTAAGTACTTTCCCCACATCCCTCACTACCTTCCATAATGTCCCTAGGCTCTCAATTGACTGGCTGTGGCTCTTTTGATATGTCTCCTACCACCACTAAGATTCTCCTCACCATCTTCCTTTCTCTCTGCCTCCCCCCCCTTACTCTCACTCTGAGTCCTCATCCAATCCTATCAGTCCCCCCCACACCCTTACTTTACACTACTCTCCAACCAATTATTCTGCAGCTACCTCCTCATCAGCTGCTGTTAGCTGGTCGCACTACCCCATCCGCCCTAGTGCTTCATTCCTGCCCCTACCCGCCTACTGCACCTTGTTATGTATACTAAAATTCCAACCTCCTCACCCACTATACTCCTCCTTTATTTCCCACCATAGTCACTCGCTACCCTGGTATAAGAGCGCAAAAATACATTTCTTGATCATTGCTTTATTGATCCTTTCCTCTGGTGAAATCAACCCAAACCCTGGGCCTTGCCCCTCGATCAACCACAGGATCTGGATCTACTTCTGTTGCTCCATCCCTGAGTAGCCCGCTTGCCCTCCCTTGTGGCCTGATAATCCTTAACTTAAACATTCGTAGCTGTCTCCCCAAACTTGATCAACTGCAGCCTATTGTCGGTGAACTAGCCCCTGATGTTATTATTCTTTCTGAAACTTGGTTAAGTAAAAACATAGGTGATCCCTCCCTCTCCAACCCTGGCTACACCATAACCAGACAGGACCTAGCCAGTAGGGGTGGAGAAGTGGCAATTTATGTTTCAACCACCTTGCAATTCACTACTATACTCTCTACATCAGTCCCAAGAACTTATGAGGCTCTCATCCTAAATATATCCCTCCCATTTTCTATCCCCATTTATATTGCGGGTGTCTACTGTCACCCGGGTCTTCTTCCCTCTGTTTCCACCGAACTCTTCGACAACATTGCTTCCCTCACCAGTTCAGGTGAAGTATATATGATGGGCGACTTCAACCTAAATTGGTTATCCCCCTCTCAAAGCAAAATACACAATGATATTAATGCTCTAAACTTGTCGCAACTTATTTTCGAACCTACCCACCTGAACCATAAAACCCGGAAACCACTCCCTAATAGACTGGGCCCTTATGTCCCGTCCACATAGGGTTATTAAAGCTGCCACCCTACCAGATGCCCTGAGTGACTACCATGCTATCTTCATGGTATATAGAATCCATAGGATAAAAGACCCCCACAAAACCCTGTTCACACATTTGTACAAATCCTTAAACCTCACACCACTCCTACATGACCAGGCTCAAACTAACTGGGATCCCATTGCCTCTTCCATCTCCACTGATGTAGCCTACAACTACTTTCACGATAAATTTCTGGAGGTCTGGAATAAACACGCCCCTCTGCATCGCTCTAGGGTAAGGGGGGGTCCATTGACCTTTGACATACACTGTACCCTTCTGCCTTTTTACTCAACTTCCCATAATTCCTTTCCTAAAATTAGATTTCTTTTTAGTTTGTATAGAATGTTTGTATGGACTATACTTCTGCAAGCCATTAGCAAAAGTGGTCTCTGACCACTTTCTGGTCAGTATGCAGTATTGCTTTAACATGGGGAGAGATCAGGACTGTAGGTGGTGCTTTAATAACCAAATAATAAAAGATAAAGTCATTTGTACTAAACTTAAAGAGCCACTCTGCACTTCAGCATATGCTTTCATAAATAGGGTGTTTCAGCTGTTACAACTTACAAGAGAATACATTTTTTCATTTTCAATATTTCTTTCCAAGATTTACAGCACATCTTGATAGTTTAAAAAATCTGTACAGAAAACATTTGAAAACATTTGCCTCTCCCCTGTTAACCTCACAGTGCCTTTGATTATGACATTATAGTGCTCACCATGACAACAGACTGTGATGTCACAAACAGCAACTGTGTGGTTAGCAGAGGAGAGCCTGACACATTTTGAAAAACTCAGAAACAATATATAAAATAATAAATGGGGTTGTGTGCTTAATGAGAATTTTACATACACCCAAGGTGTTGGACGGTACATGAACCATGAGAGCAAAGCTCAAGGGGTTTATTTAAGCATCTAATACCAAGGATGTGTGTAAAATTAATGTTTTACACACTGCCCCATGTTTTATTTTATATAATTGCTAGATATTTTTTCACCTCAGCAATTATGTAGAAGATGTCCCTGTGTGATTGCAGTCCACTTGGGGTTCAGCTCGGTCGGAGGCGGCTGCTGAAAAAAAGTTAACTTTCTTTTTTTTTTTTGTTGATGCCCAGATTAAAAATTTTTACCACAGTGATTTTTTTATTTTAATTTACCACTGACTCCAGGTGGCAGTGAAGTCTCCAGCAGTAAGGAAGGCAAGCTGGTGCTGAGAAAGGGAAGAGCTGCGGCTTGCACATACACAGAACAAGGGAAACTTTGCACGTGTTCCCCGTTATAACATGCAGGTTATAATGGCAAATTATAACTGGGTTTCCCTTAAGGAAAAAATGATACCCGGTTATTACTGTTGCATTATCATCAATATTTAGTAGACCAACAGCAAGGAAAAGTATAAAAAAAAAAGGAAAATAGAAATAAAATTAAAACATAATTGGTGTAAATCTAGTGTGTTAAGCTTTTTATTATAATAGAGAGTTGCTCTTTAAAGACTTCATAATGGAATTTATTAGCCAGAATCAGTCCTCTGCCTCTAATATTGATACCCCATGGGTTGCCCTTAAATGTAGCATTAATAGGGAATTCATCTGTTTAGCCCCTAAACACAAGCCCTTAAGAGAAAAAAAAGGTATCAGATTTACTGACTAATATTAGAACATTGGAAAAACACTTATGAACATCCACCAAGGAAGATGTTTGGGTGTAAGTTAACCCACTGGGAGCGGCATATTCAGAATTTAATAGGGATCCAGCGAAATTTACTATATTTTGATCTAATGTTAAATACGTAGACCAGGGGGAAAAACCTGGCAACTTTATTACCTTGCACCTTAGGAAAGTAGAGGCCTTTAGAGAATAAGAAAAATGCACAGGAGCCACTAGTGACCAAACCAAGAGAAACAGCAAATTTATTCTGAGAGTTTTACCAAACCTTGAATAGGTCGAGTACCAACTCTACTAACAATGGAGAGATTGGTTCCTACCTAGATCTGTCCCAACTCAATTACAGTGACCACAACTGGAGTTACAGCAGGGGAGGTGGACTCTGAGGAGGTTAGGTAGGCCATCAAAGAGTTCTCATTGGATAATGCCCTGGGTCCAGATTGAGTCACCCCTAATTTTTGCAAATGTTTCTTGACTGAACTGGCCCCCATCCTAATCACTTTGTACAACCATTTACATTCGCAGTGTGTGACACAATTTTCTCTCACTGAAGCATTATTCACTGTTATTCCAAACTTGGGGAAAGATCATACCAAATGCTGAAAACTATGGCTCCATTTCACTTATTAAAATTAAAATGAAAATGTTAGCCAGGGTGTTAACTAATTGATTAAACAAAGTTTGTGGCAACCTTATTGGGAATGAGCAAGTTGGATTTATGCCTGGTCAAGTGTTCTCTGACCATGTTTGAAAACTCACCCAATTGATTTCTGTGTCCAGGGTGCCAACCCTACTCAAATGAAGGCACAGAACATAGACCTCTTGCTTGGACAACTCAAGCAAGACCTAGAAGGATGGTATAGACTCCTCATATCTTTGTTGGAAAGATCAGCTCATCAAGATTAACCTTTTACCCAGGGTACTATACCCTCTTGGGTATGCTAAATGTTGTGGTGCCCCCATATGGTTTCAACAGTTACATAGTTTCATCTATTTTCCTGTGGGCAGGGAAGCCAGTTAGGAGAGCAGATCATAAACTGGTAGCCCCTAGAATAGTGGGAGGCCTGCGGCTACCCAATCCATATATTTATTACTTTGCTTTACACGGTGCTTAACATTTGAAATGGCTCAGTGTACCCAATCCCGCTGAAGCTGTGCCCTATGTACCTCAGTGGCTATTGCTCAAAAGAGAGAGCTTGATTCCCACCTCTCTTATACACAGTCCTGTTGGGAAGTTACTATACCTGTATACGAACATACAAAATTCGCCAGCAGAAAAAGGTCTTATAGTCTACCATGTCTGCCCAGTTGTGCAGCTAGCAGCCCTTATTTTGCAGCAGCCCCCCTCCCTTGACCCTCCTCCCTTGACCCTCCCTCTTACTCTGTCCCATCCCCTCTTGAAGCCCCCCATTGTTCTACTGGATACCACCTCTGCCGGCACTGCATTCCACCCAGTCACCACCCTCTCCATAAAAAAGTGTTTTCTCATCTCCCTCCTGAACCTTCCCCCCTCAAGCCTCATATCATGGCCTTGGGTATCCCTCCCCTTCCTTAGTTTGAAAAGCCCCTCCGTACAAGTCTTGTTTATACCTGTCATGTACTTGAAGGTTTCAATCATATCTCCCCTCTCCCTCCTCTCCTCCAGCAAGTACATGTTCAATTCTTTCAGTCTACTCTTGTATGGTAAGTCCCCCAGCCCTTTGATCATCTTTGTCTCCCTGTGTTGCACCCCCTCCAGTAGCTAAGCGTCCCTCTTCAGGTATGGGTGCCAGAACTGCACTCAGTACTCCAGATGTGGTCTAACCAGCGATCTATACAAAGGTAGAATCACCTCCCCCCTCCTTGAGGATAATCCCCTAGCAATACAACCCAGCATCCTGTTGGCCTTTGCAGCTGCCTTTCTGCATTGTGCTGAGTTGTTCATTTCCCACATATTGAGCACCCCCCTGATCCTTCTCCTCCATCACCACCGACTGTTCACCTCCCAGATGGTAGCTCCTCCTCTGGTTTTTAGTCCCAAAGTGCAGCACCTTGCATTTTTTGGCATTGAATCCCAGCTACCAGGTGTCCAACCAGGACTCCAGCTTAACCAGATCCTCCTGCAGCCCTTCCCAGCCCCCTAGGTCATCAACCACTGCTCCCATCTTGGTGTCATCAGCTAACAGACTGATTTTGCTCTTGATGCTCACCAAAATGTCTGCAATGAATATCCCAAACAGCACTGGTCCCAACAACGAGCCCTGTGGAACTCCACTCATCACCGCCCTTGGGGATGATAGCTCCCCCACCACTCTCTGCTGCCTCCCCTGTAGCCAGTTCACCACTCAGCCCACCAACATTGCTCCCATCCCTTTACCTTGTAGCTTTTTTCTTTTAACCAGGAGAGACACACTAAGCTAAAGCTTGTTTACAGGTGTGACCTGGGAGCACAAGAAAGTTAAGTGACTTGCTCAGGGTCACACAGTATGCAAGTGGCGGCTGTGGGATTCAAACCCAGGTCTCCAGGTTTGCAGCTCTGAGCTTTAAACTACTGCACTATACTGCCTCCTTACTTCCCAGTCTCCCACGTGGCACTGAGTTGAATGCCTTACTGAAGTCTAGATACAGGACATCCACTGCATGGCCTCTGTCCAGTTGCCTAATTACCTAATCGTAGTACTCTACCAAGTTGGTCTGGCATGATCTGCCAGTGACAAATCCATGCTACTCACTGTGTCTCCATCAGCTTTCCTGTGATGGATGTGAGGCTCATCGGTCTATAG
Organism: Neoceratodus forsteri; assembly: GCA_016271365.2. Lineage (NCBI taxonomy): Eukaryota > Metazoa > Chordata > Ceratodontiformes > Ceratodontidae > Neoceratodus > Neoceratodus forsteri. The sequence goes on along the minus strand of CM028136.1, from coordinate 399,720,510 downwards.
TTCCCCAGATCATCTTTGGGGCCACTCTTATGGAGAGGTACCATGTGAGCCATCCTCCAGTCCTAAGGTATGCTCCCTGAATCTATTGAGGTATTGAATAGGTCTACCAAAGGCCTCTCTAGTATCTCTGCCAGTTCCTTCAGCACCCTGGGATGAATGCTATCCAGCCCTGGTGCCTTGTCTACCCTCAGCACCCTCAATCCCTCCAGTGCCCTGTCCTCTGTGATCCCCCTGTCTGTCACACTCTCTCCCTCCATACCTGCCTACAGTCCCCCCTTGGATATCTCTCCCCCTTTTCCTTGGTAAATACCAAGCAGAAGTAGTTGTTTAGTGCTTCTGCCACCTCCCTCCTCAACTCCACCCATTCCCCTTCCTTCCTAGTTGTTACTATATTGTCCTTGTAGCTCCTTTTCTCCCTGATGTACCCGTAGAATTCCTTGTCTCCCTCATTAATGTCCTGCACCAGCCTGAGCTCCTTTGACATCTTTGCTGCCCTTAAAGCCTTTGTCATCTCCTTCACTTCCTTCAGGTACTCCTCCCTATCCTCCCCCTCCCTATCTTCTTGTACCTCCTAAAGGCAGCTCTTTTCCTCCTTATCTTTCCCATGACTCCATTGGTCACTCAGCTAGTTTTCTTAGCCCTTGCCTTTTTACTCCTAGTCTTGATCCAGGTTTTTGTTGCATCCGCTTCCCCCCTCTTAATGAACTCCCACCTCTGGTTAGTGCCCAAACTAGGGTCAATTTTGGCCACATACTCCTTAACTATTTCCTCCATCCTGCCAAAGTCAGCCCTCCTGAAGTCCAACACATTTGCATCAGACACCACTCGTTCCTTACCCATGTCCAATGTGAACCATACCGAGTAGTGGTCGTTCCACACCAGTCGTTCTTCTGCCCTCAGTTCCCTTACAAACTCCCCATTTACCAGCACTAGTTAAAGGGTGTTCCCCAACCTGGTTGGTTCGCTGACCATCTGCACCAGGAAAGTGTCCTGGAAGGCATCTAGCACCACCTGTTCCCTTCCATTAATTGTGACTGGGGTACTCCAGTCCACACCCGGTAGGTTGAAGTCCTCCACTATCACCACACTCCCCTTTCCGCAGGCCCTCCAGATCTGTCCCGCTAGTTCCTTGTCTAGTTCTTCAGTCTGGGAGGGTGTTCTGTAAACCACTCCCATCCTGATAGTCCAATTCCTCAAGTCCTGTATCTGCACACACAGTGCCTTGGTACTACCCTCTTCCCTCATGCACTTCAGTCATTTCCTCACATATAGTGCCACCCTCCCCTTTCCCCTTTACTCTATCCTTGCAGAAGATCATGTTCCCTGGTACTGCCAGGTCCCAGTCATGGTTCTGAGTGTCCCATGTTTCTGTAATTGCCACCTTATCCACCTCCCCTCCCCTCCCGTCATGAGGATCTGAAGCTCCGCAGTTTTGTTCCCTAGGCTTCTAGCATTCAAGGTGACCACCTTCCACCCCCTTACCTTCCCCCTCCCTCCTTCCACCTCCTTTTAACATCCTCCCCAGTACCTACCCCTAATCCCTTGTCCCTGTCCAGGGGGGTTAGCTAGCATGACTTCCCTTCCCGTGGCCTCTGCTTGCCTCCTGTCCACTTGCCACCCCCCGCTTCTAGTTTAAATACCTAGACTCTTCTATGTAGTCACTTGTCCCCTTTTTCAAAACTCTCTTGCCCTCCTCACTTAAGTGGAGTCAATCATTCGAGTAGAGGCTGCTGTCTGCCCAGGTCCCTCCCTACCCCCCCCACCCACCAGGCCATACCCCTAACCTAACACTAAGTTCCTAGCCATTTATTAAATTCCTCTATCCTCCCTTTTTTGTGGTGCTCACCCTGGGAACAAGAAGTATCTCTGAGAAGGTTACTGATCTTCCTGCTCCTCAGCATAGTGCTCCTAGCTCCTCAAACCTCCTCTGTACCTCTTCTACCATCCTATCAGCCAGGTCGCTTATCCCTAAATGCAGAATTAAATGAGGTTTCTCCCTACCCCTTTTGGAAAATTTCAGAACAGATTGCCCCACCCTCTCCACTGTCATTCCCGGCATGGCCGCCACGCATATGTGGCTATACCTCTCCCCCTGGCTACCCCACCTGACATCCCTCAGTACTGAGTCTCCTAACTCCAGGATTCCACCCCAGTTTCTCTCCACATGCTCCCCATCCTCCCTCCCTTCCCCTACCCTTTGACACCTCTTCCTCCTCTTGCACATTAGTTTCCCCATTCTCTCTTGTTACACTGTCCTCATCCATACTCCTCCCCGTGCCTCTTTCATCTTGTTACCAACTGTTACACCGCCAGGGTCTCCCCCATTCTCTTCTTCACTTCCCTCCATGACTGTGAACTGATTTTCTACAGAATCAACTCCTAGGCCTACATTTGCTGTCTTTACCATGCTAGCCCTTCACTCCCTTCTGCCTCCTTCACCCTCTCCTCTTTACCATTCCTCCTTTACATCTCCCTGTTCATTCCCCCCTCCTCCTTCCCCCCTCCAACCACTTCTCCTTCCTGCCATTCTGTTCTGCCCTTTGACCTTGGTCCCCCTGATACAAGGTTCCATGGCCTGGGCCTCCCTGGTTCCAAGACTCCACCTCATGCCCCCTCCCACTCTTCCCCCTGTCAACTTATAATGCCCTCCCTTCTCATCTTCCCTACTGCTGCCACATGCAGTTGGGCTGTGACCCACCGCGGCCCACCGTGCCATCCACAGTTGCCCCTGCAGTCCCCTGATCTCTTCTTTAAGCTTCCCTATTTGGATACACACTAAACATCCCCCCGCTCTCCATGCCAATTTGAGAAAGATTGGTGCACCACAGTTGTTACAGCCCACTACCCATTCCATTTCTCTATTCACCCACCAGCACCCCCGTCCTGTACCGATGAAGGATCCCCCTCCCTCCTCCAAGCCTTCCCCACTCTTCCGCCACCAAAACTGAACTTGTTCCCTGCTGTGCCCAAATCTTTTCACTTATGCTCTTCGTTTAAGGTGGGTGAGCAGCCTATTGCAAGCCCTTATCCCTCCTATTCCCACTATAGCCATCCAAATCTGTAGAGGCTCCTTCTTACATGAAACCTATAGAGTCTCCTGTTGCAGTTGTCTGTCCCTACAGTTGTACTTTAACTCCTTACCCTCTGTGCCCTTATGAGAGTTGTTACAGCCTACTGAGCAGCCTCCTTTAAATGTCCTCCCAAAATAAACATACTGTCCACCTAGTACATTTACAATTAACAAAGCCAATCCACACAAATGCTTGCTATGCCCATATACATCAAGTAGCAAAGTACACCAACAAAAGGCCACAATACCTTATTCCCAAAGAAAATGTTCCTCTGGCCATCGAACAGATTGTTCCTCCTCTCCACTCTGCTCGTTTGATTCTCCTCCCTGTGCCTGCTCCTTATTGGCCAGACCCCCACTGGGCAAGGATCCCGAGACCATTTAATTTGGTGGTGGTGTGTGTGGGTGGGTGGGTGGGAGAAAAGTAAAGAAAGAAAGCAGAAGGTGCGTCTGGGCTCCTGCCTTTTAAGGCCCAACCGCCAATTCACATTCCTGTTCCTAAGTGGCTCCTTTCAGAAGCCCCTTCCTGTTGATTGGCTCCTGCCACCAATGCAGCAGAACTTTAGCCACGGGTGCAGTCTGCCTTCCTTGCCCCCACTGCGGCCTCCCCAGCACTTCTGAATACCCTTCCCTGCTTGCTGCCGTGATCGCAGCCCAATTGCCTGACCTCTCGGGCTAAAGTTGCAGCTGGTTCCACCTTCTTCACTGATGCCAGTGTGGCCCAACCTTCAGCTGCTGTTGTGGCCTGCCTTCCTTGCCACAGGTGCGGCCTCTCCCTCACCTCCAGCTACCACCACCTCCTTTACTACGGCAGCCCTACCCCACAGCTGAAAAAAGTAAAGAAATAAAGCAGAAAGTGTGGATGAGCTCCTGCCTTTTAAGGCCCAGATGCTGATTTGAGTTTCGCACTCCTGTTCCTAACTGGCTCCTTTAGGGAGCCCCTTCCCTTTGATTGGCTCCTGCTGCCAATGTAACCAAACTTCAGCCACCAGTGCAGCCCACCTTCATTGCCACTGTTTCAGCCTCCCCCATGCCTCTGACTACCCCCCAGCTTGCAGCTGCAGTCACGGCCTGACTGCCCAACCCCTCAGTCTAAACTTGCGACTCCTGCTGTCTCCCTCACTGCCGCCAGTGTTGTCTGACCTTCAGCCGCTGTTGCAGCCCACCTTCCTTGCCACAGGTGTGGCCTCTCCCTCCTATACTACAGCTGAAGTTGTGGACCAACTGCCTTACCCTGCATTAGAAAAAATAAATAAATAAAACACAAGATGCGGCTGGGCTCCTGCCTTTTAAGGCCCAGCCACCAATTTGAGCTTCACGCTCCTGTTCCTAATTGGCTGCTTTCGGGAGCCCCTTCCCATTGATTGGCTCTAGCCGCCGATGCAGCAGAGATTCAGCTGTGGGTGCATCCCACCTTCCTTGCCACCATTGTGGCCTCCCCCACACCTCTGACTACCCTCTACTTGGAGTTGTGGTTGCAGCCTGACTGCCTGACCCCTCAAGTTAGCTTGCATCTCCTGCTGCCTCCCTCACTACTGCTGGTGTGGTCCGACCTTCAGCCGCTATTGCAGCCCATCTTCCTTGCCTCAGGTGGTGCGGCCTCTCCCTTGCCTCCAGCTACTCCCCTCCTATACTATGGCTGCAGCCTGACTGCCCTAACCCGTGGTTGAAAAAAGTAAAGAAATAAAGCCTCTCAGCTTTAGTAGGTGGCTGGCTACCGAGAAGACATGACAGACCAGTAGGCCTATTCTACTGGCTTTTAGTATGTTAGTATGTAGAGAACAGCTAATATTCTTCAGGTGAAGCTACCTCTGGCTGGAAGCTGCAATACTGAACATAGGATTTGCAAGAAAGCGAGTTGTGCACACAACAGAGGGAAGTGAACCTTACAATTGTCTTTGGTTTGTAGCAGATATTCTGCAGGTGGAGGCTACTTCTAACTGAAAGGTGAAATAAGGAACTTAGAATTATCAGGAAAAGACAGTCTTTCAAGCAATAGAGGGAGGTGGATCTAGCTTTACTTTTGTTACAATTCTTAAGATTTTCAGTGCAGGAAGAGTTTAAACCCTGGGCTAAGGATTTGTCATAAGTCCTGAAGTAAGTGCAGGTACAGGCTGTGTATTTGACCCAGACAGTGCCCCAGGGGGTGGAAACTGTTTTTTGTGTTTATCTGTGTGTGCCTTAAAAGGCCAGACCAGACTGTGTCAGGAAGTGCTTACATCTTAGCTACTTATCAGCCAATAGCTTTGGAAGAGTCTTACAGACCTGAGAACAATAGTATTATAAGCAAGTGTTTTATAGAAAACTCATCAGTTCAGCTAATATTCTTCAGGTGAAGCTACCTCTGGCTGGAAGCTGCAATACTGAACATAGGATTTGCAAGAAAGTGAGTTGTGCTCACAATGGAGGGAAGGGAACCTTACAATTGTCTTTGGTTTGTAGCAGATATTCTGCAGGTGGAGGCTACTTCCAACCGAAAGTTGAAATAAGGAACTTAGAATTATCAGGAAAAGACAGTCTTTCAAGCAACAGAGGGAGGTGGATCTAGCTTTACTTTTGTTACAATTCTTAAGATTTTCAGTGCAGGAAGAGTTTAAACCTTGGGCTAAGAATTTGTCATAAGTCCTGAAGTAAGTGCAGGTACAGGCTGTGTGTTTGACCCAGACAGTGCCCTAGGGGGTGGAGACTGTTTTTTTGTGTTTATCTGTGTGTGCCTTAAAAGGCCAGACCAGACTGTGTCAGGAAGTGCTTACATCATAGCTACTTATCAGCCAATAGCTTTGAAAGAGTCTTACAGACCTGAGAACAATAGTATTATAAGCAAGTGTTTTATAGCAAACTCATCAGAACAGCTAATATTCTTCAGGTGAAGCTACCTCTGGCTGGAAGCTGCAATACTGAACATAGGATTTGCAAGAAAGCGAGTTGTGCTCACAATGGAGAGAGGTGAATCTTACAATTGTCTTTGGTTTGTAACAGATATTCTGCAGGTGGAGGCTACTTCTAACTGAAAGATGAAATAAGGAACTTAGAATTATCAGGAAAAGACAATCTTTCAAGCAACAGAGGGAGGTGGATCTAGCTTCACTTTTGTTACAATTCTTAAGATTTTCAGTGCAGAAAGAGTTTAAAGCACAGCTGACTTATTTTGGGGCTGACTGCTTTCAGAGCACAAAACACCAGGCTGTTTTGGGGCTGGGGAGGTTTACCTATGTCTGACTTAGATGTCTGGATTTTTCTCTGTTTGATTAGCAGGGTATTTTCTCTGTCAAATTGTTGTGTAGGGCATCTTGCTGACAGGAAGGCACTCATCGCAGCAGTGGGTCAGAGCTTTTAGCTGATTGTTTCATGAGGGCACAGTTTGGGCCCAACCCCTGCCCACCCTCACCCCACCCACCCCTGGAAATAGTTCCTTTATACCTGGGGTTCTGACATCATTTCCTCAAGAGTGCAAGGTGCATATCACTGTCATATCCTCTCTAGCACACTGCACTGACAATATAAGCATACACATTGTATAATATATAAATTTCTATATAACAAACCAATCACACACACACACACACAAAAAAAAAGAAAAAGTAGATAAACATGTGGGGAGTAGTGCAGTGTAATGGCTCTGGGGCAGCAGTCTTCCAGGAGTCTTTCTGGAGACTGAGATGCTGCTCTATTTGCAGACAACTCTCTGCCCTGAGGGAGGAAGTTGCCCGTCTTCGGGCCACACTGGACAGTAGTAAGGGAACCTTCCCCTAGGCCACACTGGACAGTAGGAAGGAAACCTCCCCCATCCAGGGAGCACCAGAGCCATCACCACTACCTCAGAGGTTGTGAAGAAAGCACAGCAGTTGGACCACAGTGGGCTCAGAACAGAGGCACACCAGTCAGTTGTTCCACTCCACAATCCATACACCATTCTGGGGGAGCATAGCTCCCCTATGGATGCACCTGCAGAGGAGACTAACGAGGCTGAGGACAACTGTCGCAAGGGAGGCCCACAGGAAGGAGTGAGAGGACATAACAGGGAAAGGAAGCAGCTCCTGGTAGGGGACTCAGTTATTAGGGAGACAGAACTGGGGGGAGCAGGGAAAACTGAAGTAAGGTGCCTGCCTGGTGCCATGGCTTGGAGGGACAGGAAGCACATCCTCAGGATCACGAGAACAGCTGCACGGGAATCTGAGCTGGATGTCATTGTCCACCTAGGGACAAATAACTTGGCTCATCATGAGATTAGAGCAGTGCAGAAGGACTTTGTAGAGTTGGAGAGGGGCCTAAGATAAGTAGCACACACAGTATCCTTCTCAGAGGTGCTGCCTGTCAGTGGCATGGGTGAGGCGAGGGTACTCTGCACCATGCAGTTTAATGAATGGTTGAAAAAATGGTGTGGTGCACAGGGGTTTGGCTTCATTGGGGACTGGGGTTCCACCTAGAGGGACACCAGCCTATACTAGCAGGATGGTCTGCATCTGTCCAGGAAGGGAACAAGTCTTTTGAGCAGCCGGTTTAAATGCTTCATTGGCAAGCTTTTAAACTAGTCAAGGGGGGAAGCACTGATAAGCAGCAGGAAAATCCCAGCCTCTCCCTACAAAACAGGGTACTAAATGAGAAAAAGACCGAGGTAGAAAGGTCAGTGGGGGATGCTGCAACAGAAGGTAAAGCCATCAAAAAATGGAGAGCAATGAGTACCAATGCCCGTAGTCTGAGTAACAAGCTTCCTGAATTAGTGGCCTTGATGGAGAAGGAACATCTGGATATTGTGGAGTCACAGAAACATGGTACACAAAACCATGACTGGGACATAAACATACCAGGATACACTATCTACAGAAGGGACAGGAGGGTAAAAGAGGAGGAGGAGCTCTCTACATAAGGGAAGGAATCAAAGCAACAGAACAAAAGGGGTAAAGAGGGAGGAGAAGAAGCACTGTGGGTAAATTTGGAGACAGGCAATGGCACCACAATCCATAGAGGGGTTAGAGATAGACCCTTCTCAGGGGAGGAAATGATAGAAAGTATACTTAGAATGGCAGAAAAAGGGGAGATATTGCTGATGGGTGATCTGAATATGCCAGATGTTAACTGGAGTGCAGTTGCAGCAGCCACTTCGAAGAGTGGGGTTATTCTAGATGCCCTACAGGAGGCATGCCTTAGACAACTAGTATTGGAGCCCACTCGAGAGGGAGCAATCTTAGACCTGGTTCTCACAAATGGAGATGGAGAGAGGATCACAGATGTAGACGTGGGTAGTCATCTGGGAACTAGCGACCATCGAACAGTATGGTTCACAATAAACACAGCAATAGAGTCAAGCCATACAAAGACAAAAGTACTGGACTTTAGGAGGGCTGACTTTGCCAAAATGGGTGAGTGCCTAAGGAATGCACTAGCAAATGGGCAGTAAGGAGGGGTGGAAGAACAATGGGGAATAATAAAAACTGCCATCACAGAGGTAACAAGCCTTTGTGTGAAGCAAATAAACAAAATGAAATGATGTATGAAACCACTATGGTTCTCAAAGGAAGTAGCAGTGAAGGTTCAAGAGAAAAAGAAAGCATTCAGGAAGTACAAGGAATCACAGAAGGAGGAGGACAGAGAATTGTATCAGTTAAAGCAAAAGGAAGCTGGGAAGGCAGTCAGAACAGCAATGGCCCAAACCGAGGAAAAGATAGCCAACTCAGTTAAGAAGGGGATAAAACCTTTTATTGGTACATCAGGGAGCGAAGGAAGACCAAGGAGGATAGTGAGGCTTAATAAAGGGGAGGAGGGTGGGCAGAGGTGACTGTGAAAAGGCAGAGATACTAAACAAATATTTTTGCTCAGTATTTACAAATGAAGAGGGGAAGGTACCTAAAACAAACAGTAGAAGCACTCTGGATACAGAAGTTGATACCAGCCCATTTAAGAAAGAAAGGGTTCTGAAAGAACTCTTAAAACTGAAGGTGGACAAAGCAATGGGGCCTGATGGGATTCATCCCAGAATTCTAAAAGAACTAAGGGTAGAACTAGTAACACCACCGACTACCCTCTTTAACAAATCATGGGAGGATGGGGTGGTACCCGAAGACTGGAGGAGGGCAGATGTGATTCCCCTTCACAAAAGTGAGAGCAAGGCAGAAGCAGGAAACTACAGACCTGTTAGTTTAACCTCAGTGATAGAGAAAATGATGGAATCACTTCTGAAGGAAAGAATTGTCGAGTATCTAGAGGCTAGAGGGGCACAGGACCCAAGGCAGCATGGATTCACAGCAGGAAGGTCATGCCAGATGAATCTGATAGATTTATTTGACTGGGTGACCAAAGTAGTAGATCAGGGAAGGGCTGTGGACATGGCCTACCTAGACTTTAGCAAGGCATTTGACACAGTCCCACACAAAAGATTAATATACAAGTTAGCCAGCCTGGGAGTGGGTCCCAAGATGACAGCCTAGGTAAAGAATTGGCTGGAGAATAGGACACAGAGTAATAGTAAATGGAGTCCACTCTGAAGAAAGGGGTCACCCAGTGGGGTACCACAGGGTTCAGTATTAGGACGGTCCTCTTCAATGTCTTTATAAGCGTACATTGAGAGGGACTGGAAGGAAAAGTATGTCTCTTTGCAGATGACACAAAGATCTGCAACAGAGTTGATGCACAAGGTGGGTGGAAAGGATGAGAAGGGACTTGGCAAGGTTAGAGGAATGGTTAAATGTATGGCAGCTTAGATTCAATGCTAAGAAGTGTGTAATGCACCTGGGAAACAAAAACCCAGGGGAAGAGTACACAATGGGGGGTGAGATACTAACAACAACAAAAATGGAAAGGGACCTGGGGGTAGTCATATCAGATGACCTAAAGGTGGGCAAGCAATGTGAGAGTGCAGCAAGGAGGGCTGGGGGGATACTGGGATGCATAGGGAGAGGCATCACCAGTAGAAAACAGGAAGTTATTATCCCTCTGTACAGACAGCTGGTCAGACCCCAACTGGAGTACTGCGTGCAGTTCTGGAGACCCAATCTCCGCAAAGACATAGACAGGATGGAAGCTGTCCAGAAGAGGGCAACTAAAATGGTGCAGGGTCTGCACCAGAAGACATATGAAGAGAGACTTAAGGAGCTTATATATATAGCCTCGAGGAAAGGAGGGAGGGGGACATGATAGAAACTTTCAAGTACCTCAAGGGAATCAACAAAGTCCAAGAGGGTAGCATCTTTCAAAAAGAGGTGTGCAAGAACAAGGCACAATTTGAAGATAGAAGGGGTGGCTCAGAGGTAATTTAAGGAAGTATTTTCCACAGAGAGGGTTGTGGATGCATGGAGCAGCCTTCGGAGGAAGGTTGTGGAGTCAAAAACAGTGGTAGAATTCAAGCATGCATGGGACAGTCATAAGGCAATTCTAGGGGGTGGGGGTAGGAAGAACTAGGCTGCTGGTTAACTAGGATCTGCAGCTTATCCATTAGGTAGGGAAATGGGCAGACTGGGTGGGCCAAGCGGTCCTTATCTGCCATCAAATTCTATGTTTCTATGTAGTATGTTAGCTCTACACCATTTACTGTATCTGTAAAGACACATGCAGAATTGTGTTGGTTTCTTAAAGCCATTTCCTCTCAGTGCGTATATATGAGTAGAAATGTTCTATGCTTAACCTTATTCAAAGTGGCCACCTCAAGCTAAATGAATTTTAAATTAGATCCCTCTACTTACTTAAGCCTTGATGTATAATTAAAATTTTAAGATTACTGGAAAACCCATTACCTCTCTATTTTGGGCCAAAATAGGGATCCACAAAGTGGCCCAAACTGGACTTCAGTGGGAAACTCATTACATACAATACTTCTCAAGCTAGGCATGAGACCTCCACCAGGGCGTGTTTCCCCTTTTTGAAGATTGCACATGTGCTTACCTGATATTTTAGGATTTGTCTCAGGGGCAGCAACCATGGGGATATAATATTACATTTAGTTAAGCGAGTATCTCCCCTGCACCCTATTTCCAACTTGTATACTGGAATTTATATGCTATTAGACAGCAATGGAGACAAACGTACTTTTTATTGGCAACATGTTTTACCAAAACAGATAGGGCATATGCTTGGAATAAAGCTTGGAATTATGTTTATAAAAATATAAAGTTTAATCACTACCATCTGATTTAACTGAAGTTTCTACATACGTTAATAACTATTACACACCCCACAGTCTACAAAATGGGGAAACATTCCTCAGATAGTTGCCCTCATTGTGGGATGGAACAGGGCACTCTATTTCACATACTATGGTCTTGTACAAAGTCCCAGCCTCTTTGGGTATGCATTCAGGGTAAGCTTGACCCCCTTTTTGGGTTAGATTCTGCCTTCACTCCTGAGATATGTCTGTTAGAAAACTATAGCCACAATGTGGTAGGTGCCCAAAAATATTAATTTGCTCTGATCTTGGCTTGGGCCAAGAAAGTGATTCTCTGTCACTGGATGGATTCAGAAGAACCCTCTTTCTAAGAGTGGCATTCAGAGCTATTGTTTGCACTGAAAGTCAAGAAAATGATTACCAGTACGTGAAACTGAAATAAATATTTTCAGAACAAATGGGAGAAACTGTATACCCCTGATGGTATTAGTTTAATTACTGCTGTGTCAAGGGTCCAGTTGGATTCAGTGTTAGTACCTTATGATATTATTTTGTATTATGTGTGCAGCCTAATGAGTTGATGTCATTATTTAGAACTATTTATTTTGCCATATATTTCTTGTTCTGTATACTGATGTCACTCTTGACTGACTGTTGTTTAGATATGTAAGTCCCCTTCTACTAGGGAGCCTGTTGTGTCCAATGTTGTTGCTTGCTCTGTACATTATGTATGTTTTTATGGCTGAAAAATGTTTAATAAAGTATATTAAATTTAAAAAAATCCACTTCGTAATATATGTTTTCCTTGTGGAAGGTTTCTTTGATGCTTTTAATGCTTTCAAAACTTGGCTGGATAAATTTAGCTCTGTGAATTCTAGCTCTTCAGGCACAATGCTTTTAGGTGCTGTGACTTCAGATCTGGATGATAACACTCTGCCAGGGAGAGTGTCAGCAGATTCTGAGTTACTGTGAGACTGATTGAACATTTCAGAGACACTCTCAGCATTAGTGAGTACCATGGCTGTCTGGCTCAGTCTACAGCAATTAAGAATTTTCTAAATGTTCTGAATCAGAGGAAAAGGTGGAAAAGCATAGAAGAATTTATTCCTCCAGGTCAAGTTGACAGCATCGTCTGGAACTGTTCCCAGAGATGGGTGTCTGCAATAAATGAGAGGTCATTTTCTTTTTTTTCCATAATGCAAACAGAACTATTTCGGTACTCCCTATCATTTGAAGATAGAATTCAAGAGTACCTTTTACAGGGACTATTCTCGTGTCACATGTCTTCTGCTCAGATAATCTGCTACTACCCTGTCCTTCCCAGCCAGGTGTACTGTACATATTTTTGTATTCAAACTGTATGCCAGGTTCCAAATTTACATGGTCTCCCCTGCAATGTTTTGGGGATCTGACACTTCCTTGTTCGTTTATTGATTGTGGAGGATAATTTCTGAGGCACTCCACAATCATGACATCATGGGTTGTCTACAACTGATAGGTTGCTTGATGCACATGTGACTTTGAAGAAAGTCCATTCCCCTTCCAGGTGTCCTGTTTCCTTTTGGTCAGTTCTAAATGTGCATCAAAACAGGCTGCAGCACAAACAGAGACAAGAGCGATACCAGATCTACAAAATACATTTAAGCAAGGTAAGAACAGCCTTTCAGATATAAAAATACTACTGGAAGTAAAACAATTCTGTACAGAATGCTACAGAGATAAAACAATAATGCATATTGTGAAATAACTGCACTAGAACTTGAGGGAAATGTGATGGAAACTCACGTTGGTAGCATCGCTGGCATCAAATAGACAGTAGAACAAGTTCAGTGTAAACAAGATGTCAGTCTCTCATAGTTACCTGCACACCCCTACTGGCAGTACCAGGAGCTACACCAAACACAAGATCACCACTGGGACCACATAGACCAAGGTTCATACTCCAGCCTTGATAAAAAAGCAGCAAAAAATTCTTCAGCTTATGGACAACCTGGTACCCCTGCTAGCGGTACCTGAGTGGCATAGGTACTGCATTCAATGGTTAAAAGGGAACCAAATATCAACAGAGGCAGGTCCTGTAATCAGAGTACCTGCACATTAACAGCAGTAGCTCAAAGCCTGACTTGGGGATCCTTCTAGTATCCCAAAGCAGCTCCACACAACCAAGGTGTCTGATGCATAACCATTTTACAGGGCTCCTCCTGCACTACAGCAAGTCTAATAAGTAAAAGTGTCTATATCATGCTACTTAGCCCAGTCGCAAGTGCAAAAAGCTCCTAGACTCCCACGCTGCCAAAATGGAGTCTCCAGCTTGTTTTTTTATGGCCTGCCATCCCCCTTGCATCCCCATACCTTCATATTCCAGAGATCTTCTTCTCCATTGTTACAACACTTGCGCGAAGTGTCTGGAATTCCTGCGAGCTCTCACATCCCTCTCATGCTAAAGCTTGTGAGAATTAGACCACATCTCACTATCCAAATAGAAAATCTTGTGCTGGGTACATACATCTGCAAGATTTAAGCCACCATCTTGGCAGAGGATTTCACTGCAGAGATCGTGCACTCAGACAACAAGCCCTCCGTAGAAACAGTAAAGGGGCAGAAATAAAGTAGAATCAAATACATCCAGAGGGAATAACAGTGCTAGAGCAGTTATTCCACCATATAACTACCAACCAGGCATATAGCTTCACCATGGAGGTTAAATACATTCCTCCCCCCCCCCTTATTAAAAGTACAGTACTCAATTTCAACTCTGCATGTCCCTAACCAGATGGACACTAATCATGAGACATGCTAGTCAAATGAGGAGACCAGCTATACAGACTAATATAAAAAATCAGATACTAATGATACAGTTTCATACAAATTGGTATAACTCCCACAATTTTCTTTCCTATTAAACCAACAGATTAAAATGGCAAAAACTAAAAGCTGTAGGCAATGTAACGTTCCAATTGCCCCTCAACAACTGGGGAGGCTATGTTTCTCATGCGTTATGGAGTCACACATAGACAAGGACATAAAGGAGACAGAGCCAGGAACTAGCAAGACAATAAATACCACTCCCACTGTACCTGCAAAACAAAAACATGCTGGCAATCAAAATATGGACACTACTGAGGTTTTAATGCAGAACAACCAATTAATGCAAGTGCAGCAAGACGGCTTGACAGCTATGCTATTAAAACTAAATGAGCTGGCAGCACCAATGCCAGACAACCCACATGCTAACAAAAAGGAAAAAATCAGACAAATCACACAGGTCTCTCGAATCCATTACTAATCCAGCACTCCCTAAACCTATGGACAATGAACAATCATCTGAGGAAGAGGCTGATATGGAAACTGAACCACAAACATTGACAGCCAAGTGGTGTTTCCCAGACCAAATACTGGCAATGGTATGAAATTGTATGGCCACGGTAGGTTTCGGCACTCAAGCTCCCACCACACCATCCTCTACACTGATCCCATCTCTACAACCTTAGTCTAAACAGCTAGACTACTTCCCAGTATGTGAATCCATAAATGAGGTGGTACTTAAGGAATGGGATGCCACTGAACCAGCTAGAATCCCAGAACATAGATCATGGGACAAAATGTACCCACTACAAGCGGACAAACTGGCGCTGTGGTACACCACTCCCACACTATTGATCCACAAATAGCCTCCCTAAACAAGAAGACAGTCATTCCCACTGAATCAGCCTCAGGTCTTAAGGACCCCATAGAAAGGAAATTGGAAGAAACAAAAATAAAAGCGGAACTGGAAGACTTAGGTGCTAGAGCAGCATCTACTGCCATATATGCAACCACAGCCCAACTAACATGGCTACAAGAAATCATGAAGTCCCTCACCCCTAAATCCACAGAGGTGGAACTAATGGAAAATGCCACACTGTCCACAAAATACATGGCAGACAAGGCGGTTGACTCACTAAAAATCAACTCAAGATCTGCCATCCTTATTAATAGAGCTCACAGATCCCTATGGATGAAACTATGGGATGCTGATGGAGAATCTAAAACAACACTTTACAAATTTAAATTCAAAGGGAACAGACTATTCGGAGAGGGACTAGAAAAATATCTAAAGGGGAAGGAAGAGGGAAAAACTCTGAAGAAGGACCAGTCATTCAGAACCGCCTATCTGCCAGCCAGCCAGAAATTCCATTCTCACTCCTTTCAAGACAAAAGAAGGGGAAACATCACTTACAGAGGCAACAATTACAGGCAGCCCTACACATCTGGCACCCAGTTCAACAGGTTCAGGGGGAGGAGAAATGCACAAAGAGGCAGAGCTAACTACACAGCCAGAAGACATGGAACAAGACAATGACTATCCAAACTGCAAAAAATCCCACAGCACCCCAGCAGAAGCAAGGCTGCTACTATTCACAAGTGCATGGGAGGCTTCCACGTTGGACAAATGGGTGCTGGAGATTATAAGGCAGGGCTACGTGATAGAATTTGACCAATGCCCCAGAATGGACAGACTAATAAAATCAACAATCTCAAGACACAACATAACAAAGTCACAAAAGCACAGGGCAATAGAGGAACTACTGCAAAACAATGCAATAGTAAGAGACCCCACACTAGAGGAAGAAAAAGGAGTATACTCAATATTCTTTATGGTCCCCAAAAAGAACGGAGGAATATGCCTGGTTCTAGACCTAAAATTCCTAAACAAGCCACTAAGGTACACATCATTCAAGATGGAAACCATCAGGTCCACACTCGAGGTCATCAGACCAGGAGATTTCCTCACATCAATAGACCTGAAGGATGCATATCTTCACATCCAGATGCCCAAATCACACTTCAAATACCTAAGATTCCACATTCTAAGACAACACTACAAATATCAAGTACTCCCATTCGGCCTAGCCTCGGCACCAAGGGTATTCACAAAAGTATTGATAGTGTTGGCCACAAAATTGAGGAAAAAAGGAATACACATTATCCCTTACTTAGATGATTGGCTCATAAGAACACACTCACAGCAACAATCAAGAAGGGAAACAAAACAAGTGGTACAGTGCTTACAGGACCATGGCTGGATAATAAACCGAGAAAAAAGCTGCCTCTCTCCCAGTCAATACATAGAACACCTGGGCACCATTATAGACACAGCAAGGGGGCTGGTCTTCCCATCATCCACAAGGGTCTCCACAACCATCGGCTCAGTAAACAAATTTATACACAACAAGCACACAACACTATAGCTAATCTCTCATGTCCTAGGACTAATGTCATCCTCAATAGACACGGTCCCTTGGGCAAGGTGGCACGTGAGACAGCTAATGTCATTCATGATACAAGGCCCAACATGCAACCTAGACTTTACGCTACAAACACCACTACACGTCACAAAAAGCCTAAGATGGTGAACAGACACAAACTGACAGAAGGAGTACCTTTAGACACACAACCAGAAGCCATAATAGAAACAGACACAAGCCTAACAAGATGGGGGGCAGCAATGGGAAGATTAACAACACAAGGGAAGTGGGACCTAAGGGAGAAAAAACTACCAATAAACATTCTTGTGATGAGAGCAGTCTTTCTAGTGCTAGTACACTTCTCAAATCATGTTCACAACAAACACGTACTAATAAAATCAGACAATCAAGTGACAGTCTCCTATATAAACAAACAAGGAGGAACCAAAAGCAGGGCAATGCTCAAGGAAACCACAAAGTTAATCCCTAGGGCCCAAAGAAATCTAAGATCCATTGCGGCAATCCAATTGGCCAGAAAACTAAACATGACTGTGGATTGACTGAGCAGACAACAGATTCACCCAGGGGAGTGGCATCTACACCCACAAGTATTCTCACAGTTAAACAGGCACTGGGGGCCAGTGGAACAGGACTTAATGGCATCCAGCAAAAACAACCAATGGCCCAAGTTCTGGTCCAGATACAAAGACCACAAATCACTGGGAGTGGACTCTCTAACAGCACCTTGGATATTCCAAACAGCGTACATATTCCCCCCTCTACCACTAATACCACAAGCACTCAAGAAGATACGAATCTCCAAAGCACGAGTAATACTAATAGCACTGCATTGGCCAAGAAGAGCATGGTTTGCAACAATAGACTCAATGTCACTGACATCTCCCTAGAGATTACCGCACAGGGTCGACCTACTAACCCAAGGCCCAGTACTTCACCCAAACCCACAACATTTACAGCTAATAGCCTGGCTCCTGAAAGAGAGAGACTGTTAAGAGCAGGTTGCCACCCCACCATTATAAACACAATGGCTATGTCGAGACAACAGTCCACTACCGCTACTTATCAGAGACAATGGAACATCTTTGAGAAAAGGTGCAACCACTACAAAATCAAATCTACCTCCTATACAGTATCAGACATTCTCCTATTCTTGCAGGAAGGACTCCATCTAGGCCTATCACCAGCATCACTGAAGGTACAGGTAGCTGCCATTGGAGCAGCAAGAGGACTGATAAAGGGCTCAACACCAGGGGCCCATAGAGACATGATATGCTTCTTAAAAGCGGCCACAAATGTATGACCCACAACAAAACACGTTACACCACCATGGGACCTAAGCATGGTCCTACAGTTCATGACAAAGGCACCATTCAAACCACTGGAATCAGTGGATTTGAGATGGATGCAACTAAAGACAGTCTTCCTAATGGCCATAGCATCCGCAAGGAGAGTGGGAGAACTACAGGCCCTGTCATGCAAACTCCCCTTTTCAATATTAAACAGATAGAATTTCATTACATACTGTGGCATCCTTCAGACTCAAAGTAGCTTCCACGTTCCACCTTAACCAAACTATTGAGATACCAGTACAATTGCAACAACAAGAGATTGAGAGGGACCCATTCCTTCTTTCACTAGAGATGAAGAGAGTACTGGAGACCTACATAGCACGTACACAAAACATACGAAAAACAGACAGGTTGTTCATCATATTGAAGGGAAAAAGAAGAGGCCACCCAGCCTGAAAGTCATCGACAGCCAACAGCCTAAAGAGCGCAATCTCAGAAGCTTACAAGTCAGTAGGACTACTAGCACCAAAGGACCTGAAAGCACATTCCACAATGGCCATGGCAACATCATGGGCAGAAAAGAAAGAGGCCACATCAGAGGAAATCTGTGCAGCCTCCACGTGGTCCTATATACACACGTTCACCAGAACGGATGTGTCATGGGACAATAAAACAAACGTTGCTCAAGCTGCATTACTGGCAACCAGCAGTAACAAAGAATAGTTAACACTACTAATCCACCCAGGTACTGGAACACTGCTGATTAAGAACCCATGTCATGGCTGTGGATTTCCTCAGAGCGTATCCCCCACAATGGTAGTTTACTCACCTGGTAAAGGTGATTGTGGGGGAATACATCTCTGAGGCATTCCACACCCCACCCAGTAGTGGTGTTAACAGATATGTATATATTAACAATAGAAAAACACGTTATTTATTGAAGCATGTACCGCATAATTGATAGAATGCAGAAGTAAAATAAAGACGTAAGTAACCAATGTGAAATGAGTAGATAGTAGATCACTACTTGACAAAACAAGCAGCATCACAAGATTATTGTTACAGATACAGCTTTGGAATAGATCAAACTGACCAAAAGGAAACAGGACACCCGGAAGGGGGGGATGGACTTTCTTCAAAGTCGCATGTGCATCAAGCAACCTATCAGCTGTACACAACCCATGATGTCATGATTGTGGAGTGCCTCAGAGATTATCCCCCACAATCACCTTTACCAGGTGAATAAACTACCAATACATACTGGTTGTATTGCTCTTGGTAGGGGATTTTGACTTACTTGATATAGACTGGGATGTTCTAGTGCTAGGAGGCTAGGAGCAGTTCCAATGGGTAGAAGCACTAGAAACCAGGCTATGCTGGATACCTTTCAGGACTGTATACTAGTGCAGCTGGTGAGGGAGCCCACCAGACAGGGATCCATTCTGGATGTGGTGCTCACCCACTCTGACAAAGTAAATGCAGTAAGAGTTGCAGGGAGGGGCACTTGCGAACAGTGAACACAACTCAGTTTTGTTCAAATTAGCCCTTGGGACTGAAAAAAACACGCACAAGAGCAGAGGTCTTTGACTTCAAAAGGGCAGATTTCTGTAAACTCAGAGGGGTTGTTTGGGACAAGTTAGATGGGGTAAGCAGTATAGAAGGGGTGGAAGAGAGATTGGGCAATAAAAGTGTGCCATCCTTGAAGCATCACAGCTATGCTTATGTAAAGTAAATAAAAGCAATAAACTCAGGAGACCATTATGCTTCTCAGCGAGGGTCAGGGAAGTGGTAAGGACCAAAAGAAAATTCTTCCACAGGTTTAAAGTGAAGCAGAGGGAAGTAGAATGGGAGGAATACGTTCAGAGAAATAAGGAAGCAAAGAAAGTGATTAAAGAGGCAAAAGCAGACACAGAGTTGTGAATAGCGAAGGGGATCAACGGCAGACAAAAACAGTTTTTGTACTATATTAGTGAAAAAAGAAAGTGAGGTGGGGGAAAAGTTGGGCTGTTTGATGAGGACAGGGTGGTAAAGGATAATGAGCAAAAGGCTGCAGTCCTGAATGACTACTTTTGCTCCATCTTCAGCAGGGAGGATAGCAGCCTACTCCATGACAATGGCCTCAAAGTGACCACAAAAGGAATATCGGAGATGGAGAACACAATATTTACCAGGGATAGGGTCTGGAAAGGGCTAGCAGCCCATAAGACAGACAAGGCCCCAGGTCCAGTTGGGATACATCTGAGGTTGTTCAGAGAACTGGCAGATGAACTAGCGGAGTCTCTGGCAGGCCTGTTCAATAGCTCACTTCAGATGGGAGTTGTCCTAAGGGATTGGAGGGTGGCAGATGTGGTTCTGCTCCATAAAAGGGGGAGAGACAAGGAACAAGCAGGAAACTACAGACCTGTCAGCCTTGCCTCTAATGTGGAGACGCTGATGGAGCCACTGCTCAAGACTCGTAGACAATCTGGAGGGTAATGGTCTCCAGAATAGTAGACAGCATGGCTTTGTGTCAGGGAGGTCCCATCAGACTAACCTAATAGTCTTCTTCAACTGGGTGAAAAAGGAACTGGATAAAGGCCATGCTGTGGTTCTACTTTACTTCGACTTCAGCAAGGCTTTTGACTCTGTGCCTCACAGATGCCTGCTGAGGAAGTTGGAGGACCTGGGGGTGGCTAGCAATATAGTTAGATAAATAGAAAACTGACTAAAAGGGAGGCAGAAACAGGTTGTGGTAAGCAGAGTTAAATCAGAGGAGAGAGAGGTCATATGTGGGGTACCACGGGGGTCTGTCCTGGGCCCAGTCCTTTTTAACATGTTCATCAGAGACATCGGAGAAGGGATCCAGGGTAGGATAAGCCTCTTTGCAGATGACACTAAACCCTGTGGAAGGGTTGGCAGTGCTGTGGAAGTTAGAGGATTACAGGGTGACCTGCAAAGGCTAGAAAGGTAGTCAAATGTCTAGTAGCTGAAATTCAATGCCAAAAAGTGCAAGGTGATTCACTTAGGAAAAAAGAACCCAAGGACAGAATACTGGAAGGGATGGGTTAAAGTTAGCACCACAGCTGAGGAATGGGACCTAGGAGTCATCATCAGCAGCACCCTTAAACTGGCTAGCCAATGAAATAAGGTTTGCAGCAAGGCAAACAATGCTGGGGTCTATCGGCAGAGGTATTGATAGTAGTGTGGTGTTTTGGTGTTGGTCTGCCACAAGGACCCTTACCTTCTCTTCAGATCTGCCATGTCCATCTCTCGCTGCTCTGGTGGTCGCCTTGCTGGACTGTGCAAATGACCAAGATGGACACATAAAAGTAAATGTAGAAAACAGTGTTTATTCTCAGACACAGGAGACTTCTGCATATCATGAGGTTCTACCTCAGACTGAGGGGTTTTTCCAGGCTGCCCTGGAATTACATAACACTGCCAGGTAGTGCAACAATTGGCAACATGCGTGTTCTAACTGCTCTTAAAGGGGCAGCAGCCAACATTAAGCCCCATGCTTAAATGTGTACTTCACATCACTACTGGGGTTGTGAAAGTGAGTACCACTTGAACAAGCAATACTGTAATGATATAACATGAAAATAGTTTAAAAAATGCAAGCATTTCATGGCACAATTTGAACATAAGAGTACTCCACACCGGGTGGGGGGCGGGGGATCTGGACTATAATGGTGACTAGTCAAAGTAGTACCAGGGGAAGGAGAAACACCATAGCAACCTGAAGCTTGCTCAGGGTGTCAAGTGTCACAGTACAGGAGAGGGAGAGGGAAGAGAGGGAAGGGGGAGCAGCTGGAGATGATCCAGAACTACAAAATGCAACTTTACGTGAACTGTTGCAGAACAAGAGAAATAACATTCCTGAGGAAGAAAAAGTTCATGCAGTTCATGCAGTACCATCAGCAAACATGCATAGAAACAGGTACAGTTGGACATTTACTGCAGGAAACAATTAAGCACAGACAGAATTCCATGGGCTACAGAAGTATTAGTCCCAAAACACACTGAGTCCGGTTGTACAAAGGTCCAGATTTCTGCCAATTTTTCTGGTCTGTGGGAATAGTGCTATGAGTTGTGTGGTCCAGTTCTTGATAGAATGGGGTAAGTTCAACAAAAGCAACCCAAGAATTTGAACAGCTGTCAAAATCACACCATTTCCATTTATAAACTTATTTTGAAGAATCTTCTTGAACTGGTACAGAGGGTATGCACAAGAGTGACCTGAGAAGAATAGGGCTAAGAAGTCCCAGGAAGTTCATCTGACTAATGGTCAGGCGCAACAGAATCTGGCTGGAGAGTCAAGAGTGTGAGTGCCTGAAGGCACTCATTGCAGGATATCAGGTGGAAGTTCTGAATCTGAGAGGATAGCGGGCTCAAGTGCAGCTTCTTTACTGGCAGGACTGGGATTATCTGGAAGGGTGTTACTCAATTACCCATGCTTCAGACAATTTATGTAGCCTTTGTTAAGCACAAGTTTCCCTGACTTGCATCACAGATGGACATGAACTGGAGGAAGATTTTGCACAATGTAAAAGGGGTCAGTCCAAGGGTGAAGCAGTTTCTTTGTGGTATCCAGATCTAAGACAGGTGGATACAAAAAAACAGTGTCCCCCATAGAAAATGAAGGTTCATGTGACTTAGCTGCTGACATTTTCTGCATGGTAGAGTTTCTCTGTCCCAATGTGGTGATAGCAACATGTCTGGCAAGTTCAAGCTGCTACAGTACAGGAACAAAATAGGAAGAAGCTGACTTTGGAACCTCTAGCAATGAAAGATCCATGTCCAATGGAGTTCTTGGGTGGCATCCATGGACCAAGAAAAATGGTGTGTACCCCATACTGTCAACACAAGGACTTGTATGGTCTGGTCTGGTTAGATTTTCACCAGCCGGAGTTCAGGGACATTGTGAAGATCATCCAAACAATGCAACCAACTAGTTGTAGTTTGGATCCGGGCACTACACCTCTTTTAGTAGGATGTGTAGAAGTTATCTGCCCAATCCTTGCTGACATTGTCTGGAAGTCTTTGGAGACGGGGGTCTTTCCTGACCCCCTTAAGGAGGCGGTCGTTCGACCACTCCTTAAAAAATCCTCCTTGGATCCAGATTGTCTAGTTAACTACTGGCCTATCTCTAACCTGCCATTTGTTGGTAAGGTTATTGAAAAGGCAGTTGCGTTGCAATTGGATGATCATCTTATAACTCACAATATCTATGATACTCTCCAGTCTGGCTTCAGGAAAAGGCATAGCACAGAGACTGCCCTTGTCCGGGTATTGAGCGACCTCCTTATGGCTAGAGATCGAAAGGCATGTACCATTCTGGTCCTTCTCGATCTATCTGCTGCATTCAACACTGTAGACCATGGAGTGCTATTGGAGCGTCTGCAGGTCTTTTGTGGACTGTCTGGTACAGTCCTCAAATGGTTTCGTTCTTACCTCACAGACAGGTCTCAGAGAGTTGTCACTGGAATTTATTCCTCTGGCGCTCACTCCCTGCCTTGTGGGGTACCACAGGGCTCCATTTTAGCTCCCATGTTGTTTGCAGTGTATATGCTGCCATTGGGAGAAATCATCAGGTGATACAGTCTGGGTTTTCACTGCTATGCAGATGATACTCAGCTATATCTGTCCTTTCTTCCCAGTCAGGGTGATGCACTCTCTGTACTTAATAACTGCCTTGCAGAGATCAGACTTTGGATGAGTTCCAGCTGGCTGAGACTCAATCCAGATAAGACTGAGGTATTGGTTGTGGATCTAGGTCGGCTGGGGATGGGTTTGGGAGCTGGACAACCATCAGGTTTGCTACTTGGTGGTATACCGCTCTCTACCTCTGATCAGGTGCAAAGTCTGGGCATTATTTTTGACGATGGTTTGACCCTAAAATTTCAGGTGTCAGCTGTTGCCAAATCCTCTTTTTACCATCTGAGGAATATCTCCCGGGTGAAACATCTGGTTCCTCCGGGGGATCTTCCAACATTGGACCACGCCTTTGTCACTACTCGTCTGGACTACTGCAATTCCCTCTACCTAGGGCTACCAGGGGTTGATATCTGCCACCTCCAGCTGGTGCAGAACGCGGCAGCCAGGCTTTTGACTGGGACTTCTAGAACCAGTCATATTACACCTGTGCTCCGCAAACTGCACTGGCTGCCTGTTTGGTGGCGGATCACCTTTAAGGTTGGTTTACTTACCTTTAAAGCTCTACATGATCAGGGACCCGGTTACCTGAAAGATCTCCTGATTCCCTACTGCCCCCTCCGTCCTCTCCATTCTGCCAACAAGGGATTGCTGGAGATTCCCAGGGTTCGATTAAAGACATCAGGATCTCATGCTTTTGCTTTTTCAGCACCAACCCTGTGGAATTCTCTACCTCGTTGGTTGAGAGAATGTCCAACCATCGATAGTTTTAAGGTTGCTTTGAAAACATATTTATTTAATTTAGCATACGCTAGTTAGTCATGGCTGACTTTTAAATGTTTGGAATTTTTATTACCTTATATATGTTTTTGTACAGCACCTTGGATTTGAAAGGCGTTATATAAATAAAGTTGAATTGAATTGAATTGTATTGTAGGCAAACTGAACAAAAGGAACAAAGCAATACCAAGTGTCATGCGTTTCATCCAGGTATTTGGAAAGTGTATTTAGAATGGTAGACATATTTTTTTCACTTTGTCCATTTCACTGCAGATTATAGCTTATTGTGTGAGTCTTTTTATATTGAGGAGGCTGCAAGTTTCTCAAACAGTTGTTGAAAGATAGTTAGTGCCTCTGTATGAATGCAGGTATGAGAGGGTGCCGTGATGTCAAAAACTGTGCTGAGGAAGGCATTTGCTACGGTAGCAGCTTTGATGTCTTTTAGTGGAATTAGTTCAAGTATTTTGTAAGGTAGCCCACAAAAACAAGGATGTATTTGTTGCCAGAGTCAGAGCATGTTGGTAAAGGTTCAAGAATGTCTGTGCTAAGTGTTTGAAATGGCTCTGTGGCTACAGGCATTGGGATGATGTGTACCTTTGTCTGTTTGGCAGGAGGCTTTCTTTGGGAGCAGGGCTAGCAGGATTTGACAAATCAGACAATATCCTTGTTCATGTGAGGCCAGAAAAAGTGGAGTCTTGTCTTTTCGAGAGTTCTGTGTATTCCCATATGACCTCCAGAAAGTGGAGAGGCACGAGTGGAGAGAAGAACTTCATTAACTAAAGAGGCTGGCACAACTAATTGTACTTGAGTTCTATCCATGTGGTGACCCTTGCCTTCCTTGGTTCTGATGAGAAAAAGCACACCGTCATTGAGGAAATATTGTGAAGCAAAGCAAAGTACATCCTGGAGATGTTACTTCCATTGTGGTAAAGTTCCAGACTCTAAGTAAGTGGTTATGTCTGTGAATTGAAGATCTGCTCTTTGTTGCATTTTGACAGTTGCTAGGGGGAGAGCAGATGCAGAGGATGTGAGAAGCTCTTCGGTGGCATGCAATAAGTGAGGATTTGTGCCTTTTTCTGAAAAAGCAGTTGGTAGCAGCAAAGCAACTTGAGGTTCTGTAGGAGTGTCCACAGGAAAAACATCTGTGGAGTGGAAAGGAAGAGTTTGTAAGCAGGATTCCTCTTCTATTGAGGATGATGCAGAGGTATACCATCTCTGGCTAGCACCATCAGCATTGGAATGAACTCTACCTGGTCTGTACTGAATTTCAGAGTTGTAGGACACCAGCATGGCAATCCATCAGGTGAACTTGCCTACTAGCTCCTTCATTTCGAACAACCATATGAGGGCAGAGTGATCAACAATAGCTGTAAAGGAGGAATAGCGAAGGTGACAGTCAAATTTCTTTATGGCAAATATCATGCTTAGACTTTCTTTTTCTGTGATGACATAGTTCTGCTCAGCTGAGGGAAGAGAGTGCCCAGCATAGGAAACAGCTTGTTCTGTTCCATCGTGCACTTGACATAGCACTGCACCCACTGCAAAAAAACTAGTATCTGTGTGGAGTTTGAAGGGTTGGCTGAATCTTGGGTAGGCCAATACTAAAGAGAAGATCAGTTTGTCTTTTAAGGTTTCAAAGGCCTCTTTGCACTCAGAAGTCCAGGAATATTCACATCCCTTTTTGGTGAGGGTGTACAGTGGAGCTGCAATCTTGGCATAGTTACAGATGAACTTTCTGTAACATACAGACAAGCCTAGGAAAGCTCTAAGGTCTTTGAGATTTTTAGGTACTGGATGGTCTTTGACTGCTGAGCACTTGTCTGGGTCTGGAGAGATGCCTTGAGACTTATCAGCATGTCCCAGGTAATGAAACTGATGTTGTGTGAAACAACACTTCTCTGGGCAAAGCTTGAGGTTGGCTTGTCGGACAAATGCAAACATTTCTTTGAGGTGTTGGAAGTGCACTGGAAAAGTTCTGCTGAAGACAATAACACTGTCCAGGTAAACTAAGAAAGATTTCCTAGACAACCCATGTAGTATGGCTTTCATAACACGTTGGAATGTAGCTAGATTGCTCCAAAGTCCCATAGGCAGTTGTTTGAATTGGAAAAGTACCAAGTGACAGTACCAAGCTGTGTATGGATGAGAAGCTGGATCAATGGAGACTTGGTAAAACCCACCCTGAAGATCCAGAGTGATGAAGTAAGCTGGGCTGGCCGTGCCATGACTCTCAGGCATACTCAGTTGTGGGTAAGGGATGAGCACCCTGCACTGTGTAGGCATTGAGCTTCCTGCAGTCTACCACAAAGCGATACCCCTTGTACTTTTTTACCACCAGCAGGCATGGTGCACCCCAGGGACTTGTAGACTCTTCAGTAATGTCTTGTTCAAGCATGCCTTTGATCACGTTCTCTAGGACTTGCTTCTGTTTGTGTCCCACTTTGTAGGATCCCTGATGGATGGGTTTCTGACTGGGTTGCACCTTGATGGTGTGTTGCAGGATATCACAACATTCAAGCTTGTTATCTGGACCAGCAAAGACATCTGGGTAGTTCTCCAGAAAATGTAAAAGCTGTTCTTTCTCCGTTGCAGATGCTAGGAGTTTAGAAGAGGATAGTTGCTTACTGGGGGGGTAACTCTGGTGAGGCTGGAGTGGTGATGATGGCATTGCAAGACTAGAGTTTGTGGAACCAGACTGAGGTAGCTGGTCTCCAGTAAACAAGCAGACAAACTTTTTGACATTGGCACCCTTGGAGACGATGACTGGCTCATCTGTAAAGCTGCAGCATTTTTAGAATACTAAGCCTCCATATACAGCAGACGAGGTGCTTCCTGGGAGAAGATCTGATGAATGCAGAGCAGGGGATCCCGTGGTGATGCCAACAACACCTCGTGGGAGTGGTTCACCTCAAATCTTAACACTCAAAACCATCTCTGTCTAGGAGTTGGAGGGGACTGCAGGAAGAACTGAGTAAACTACAGGAGTGATCAGAAACACGGCAGATGGGGTTCAATGCCAAGAAGTGCAAAGTGCTACACTTTGGAGCTAAGAACCAGAGGGAGAGCTATCAGCTGGGAGAGGTACAATTGGGGAGCACAGAGGAGGAAAAGGAACTGGGGTAATTATAACAGGGAATATGAACAACTCGGCTCAGTGCAGGAAGGCAGCAGCAAAAGCCAACAAGATGTTGGGTTGCATAGCGAGGGGAATCTCCTCTAGAAATAGTGCAGTGATCCTTCCCCTGTACAGGTCACTGGTCAGGCCACACCTGGAATACTACGTGCAGTACTGGCACCCATTCCTGAAAAAGGACATCAGATTGTTGGAGGGGTGCAGCGCAGAGCGACTAAAATGATCCAGGGTTTGGAGGGGAAATCCTACGAGGAAAGATTGAACATGTTTAACATGTATTCCCTGGAGGAAAGAAGGGATAGGGGAGATATGATCGAGACCTTTAATTACCTGAAGGGGATAAACAAGACTAATACAGTAAAGATATTCCGGATCAGAAGAGGGAGGAATACAAGAAGGCATCAACTGAGGTTGGCAGGGGGAAATTTCAGGAGGGAAATCGGGAGACATTTTTTCACTGAATGGGTTGTAGACAAGTGGAACACTCTGTCTTTGGAGGTGGTTTTCTGTAAGATGATGGGCTGTTTCAAGAGGGGATGGGGCAGAGGAGGGGGGATGACTGTGATGGGGAGGAAAGGGTGGGGCAGCTGCAAGTTGAGGGGTTAGCTGCACAATTGAGCAAACTTGATAGACCCTGAGGACTGTTTCTGCTGGCATTTTCATATGTTTGTATGTTCGTATGAGGGTGCACAGTGACTGAGTCTATAGCTGTGAGTTGCCTCAGAGGGTCTAGTGACAGTTTGTTTGAGGCAAAGTCTAGGATGGCTTTGTGAAATCTGAGGAAGTCCATGCCAGAGATCACTGATGATTATAGATCTGGTGCTAGACATAACTTGACAGTAGCTTGCTGTGAACCAAAGTGTAGCTTGAGATGGACAACTTTAGTGATAGGTACTGTAGTGGCATATGCTGTGATAATATACTTTAGGCCGGCTGGAGAGACATTAGGTAATTGACAAAGAGTTTTGTTCACAATATTGGTGTTGATAACAGATTTCTGCTCCAGTGTCAACCAAGGCTTGTGTGGACAATCTCCAGTGGTTACTGGGACATAGTTTGCTAGGAGTGGTGATCTAATGACAGGTACATTTGTCCCTGGAAGCGAGATGGTGCCAGAGTTGGTAGTTAGAGGATGTTGCTTGTGACTTGTGAGAGTCAGAGGGGCAGTCAGTTGAAGTGTTCCTCTGCCCAGCAAAAGCCTCTAGTTCTTTATAGCCAGTGAGAGCATTATTTGATAGACAACAGACATATGAATATTCAGAGAATGATTCTGTTTTACCACCATTTATATTTACCCCTTTCCCTATATCTTTGTAGTTTTTTGCTTTTTCACTTTTATATTTTTGTTTTTCTTTCCTTTTCTGCCCCCAACCACTTGTCCTCATTATAAGGTGATGTTATCCTGAATAGGGACAAGTGCATTTTGGATACTGGCTTTGGTTTTTCTCTGTTTAAAATATGTCCATAGTGTAACAACAGATTGAAATCTTTTTTTTTTATTATTTACTTTATTTCATAGATAATACTCATGGTATGATTAGTCAGTTATTAATTTATACCTCTGTTACTGGCAATACGGAGATGGAATTAGTGTCACTGTATTTTGTAAAGTACTGGTTAAATTAAGAAATGAAAGGTTTTACAGTGGACATCTCCAGTTTCACAATGTATCTTTCATTATTTTGACACAGTATGGCTCTCTCCTCTTCTAAGTCTTGAAGCAATGTCCCTTTCTTACACTTTTAGCCATTTTTAGCCAAAAATAAACTTTAACCTCAAGATTAGTCCATAAGCAGGATGTTGTCTTTTCTGACACCCTTGCAGTAAAGACTGTGCAATAAGGATTTTAATACTAATGCATAAAGAATAACTTTGCAAGATTGTTATTAGTTTGCATGGAAATGCCTATTAATTTGTCTTGTAAATCTTTTATCATAGGTAAAGTGTTACTTGTAATATGATTTTAAACTCACAAGTACTTTACTGCACGTGTTTCAACACAATCTAGTTGGCAGTTAATTGAATGAATGGACACAAAAGAATATATTAAAATGTAATTGAGTTTTATTAATTGAGGTATTTAAAAACTGCCTTTTGCACAAGTACATGCCCCCCTGATGAAGCCCCATTATAATGACAATACATAGAGGTACTGGTACTAGCACTGCATCAATTCATATGGCTTGTCTGGCTATTTAATAAATTTATCACCTGCATTACTTCACATGGTGTGTTCTCCACTTTTCTTTTTATTTCTTTTTCCATTGTGCCAAGGCATGCACACCAGTGAGAACACCTTTGTGGGTGACTATGTTTGATCAGCTGGTCAAACAGATGACAAAATCCACAGAAGGTGCCTTGCAAATATGAACCCATGAGAAGGGAATAAGGGAATAAGCCGCAGTAAAAGGCAGAATCAGCCCCGGAAAATACATGAGCAATGACATAGTATATGATATCCTTCAGGACCAAGGTGCAAAAGCAAACTCCCTGTGATAACAGAAAGAGTCACTAAAGAGATACTACTCAAACAGTGTTGAACGTAATATTAATGGCCATAGACCCTTAGACAAGGGCAGAAAGTAGGCCACAGAGCTGTAGGGGGACAGGGAAATACCTGGAATAAGGCACCTGGATCTGCACTGAGGGAAGGACCAAAATGAGAGCCCAGGAGCACAAGAAGAGTTCACAGCTTGGTGTGTCAAACTGAAACACTGACAGACCTGTAGGGAAAGAAGGATGGACAGGGAGGCAGCACAGGATGAGGACAGATACTACCAGAGGGAAGTGCAACCTGTAGGCCAATAGAATGAGGCCAGAAATGGCAAGGACAGCAGAGAAAGCAATTGTTTGGTAACAAAAACAGGAACGGCACCCAGAAGCAGGTTGTAGCAAGCAGAACCTAGAAAACACAGGAGGCAAAAGTTGTGGAGGGCCATTTAGCAAACTTACAACAAGAGGAGCCAGAGGCAGGCTGCTTTGGCTACCAAGTATGCTTTAGTTTAAACATGTAAGTCTATAACTCTGGGGCACTGATGCCTTTGGAAGCAGAGGCGAAAAGGCAGGCACCACATTATGTTGTCAAGGCACTACAGTCCCTGACAAAGGGTTCAGTGCACACAAAATGTGGTGCTAAAAGACTGTGGAATTGACATATACAGTACACTACTAACATCAATTTTGTTATGCTTTTTGTTTCTGTGAACATTCAATACATTAAAATACTACAAATAAATAAAAATATGAGATGCTAAAGATGTATCAAGAGCAGCCATCAGAACCGTTGAACTAGACCCCTATAGGGTGGTGGTAGTTATGTGGCAGTAGGGGCCAAATATTAAAATGTTGCCAGTCTGGTAACTGGCTATTGGCTATACCAAGCAGCCAGGGCAACAGTCATCAGAGACTGAAAGTCCAGAGGAGGGACTACTGGATAATCAACAGAGCTCCAACATTACCATATGAGAAACACTGAAACACATAATTTAATGGTAGATAAGGGCTGCTTGGCCCATCCAGTTTGCCCATTTCTCCCTACCTACAATATTACCACAGATCATACTCATCACCACCTTGTTCTATTATCCCATCCCCCCTCACTTCCCCTGCTCTCCTGCCCCCTCCCTGACAAAGCCCCTGGGTGGCTGTCCTCCTCTCCTGCACCACCCCTCACCCCTTTTCCTACCTATAATAAAGCCCCCTCAGGCTACTCCTCCCTAACTTTCAGCTTGATTCCTTTTCATTGACTCAACAATATAGTGAACCGCATGTCAAATTGCACTTCTAGTACCTGTACAATATAGTCAATGCAATAGTCTACTTGCCTGCTTGTACAGCTCGTCAGCATTCTGTCTTTCTGCAATGCTCATCAAACTACCTCTGTAATTTTGTCTCTTGTCCTATTGTAATGGAACCTTGCAAATGTTTGTTTGTCTACCTGACATGGAACCTTTGTAAAAGAGCCTGTTAGCTCAAAGGTGTTAATCTGCAACTAAAATAAATAAAAATAAAAAAAATCTGCTCTTTCTCCCTTCCCCTTCCTTTCCACTATGATTTACTTGTGCTGATCCCATGCTTTCTTGAACCCCACCACTGTTTTCACCCCCACAACCTCTGCTGGAAGGGTTTCCAGGAAGCCACCTCTCTTTCTGTGAAAAAGTACTTCCTCACATCTCTCCTGAATCTACGCCCTCCAGCTTCATAGCATGGCCCCTTGTTCTTGAGCACCTTTTCTTCAGAAAAATACTTCCCTCCTGTATTGTATTTACCCCTGTGAGGTATTTAAAGGTCTCTATCACATGTTGTTTCTCCCTTCTCTGTTCCAGGGTGTACGTTATTGAGGTCCTTTAAGCTCCCCTCTACCCAAAAAGAATAACACAATAAAATAAAAGAATCATAGGGCTTTTGATGCAGACCCTGCACCATTTTAGTTGCCCTCCTCTGGACTGCCTCCACTCTGTCTATGTCCTTCCAGACATGCGGTCTCCTGAACTGGACACAGTACTCTAGGTGGGATCATACCAGCAAGCAATACAGAGGCAACACCACGTCCCTCTTTCTGCTGGTGATAGCTCTTCCAATACATCCCAACATCCCACTAGCCCTCCAGACTGCCTTATCACACTGCCTGGACACCTTTAGGTCATCCACTATGATTATCCCTGGTCTCTTTCCTGCATGGTGGTCATCAATACCACTCCACCCATTTTGTGCTCCTCCCCTGGGTTTCTGTGCTATAATTAGATTATTTAGCACTTTTTCGCATTGAAACCCATCTGCCATACCCTTGATCACTCCTCTAGTTTTCTAAGGTCTCTGCTCATCTTTTCCACCCACCCCCAGAAGGTCCACCCTATTGCAGATTTTGGTGCCATCCACACTGAGGCAGATCTTCTCTTCCAGCTCTTTGCAATGTCACTTATAAAGATGTTAAAGAGAACCAGTCCCAGCACTGATCACTAAGGCACACCGTTGGTCACCCTTCTCTTCCTCCGAGTGAACTTGGTTTACCACCACCCTCTGTCGCCTATCCCCTAACCAATTTCTTATCCAGTTTACCAGCTTTGAACCCACTCCTAAGCTACCCAGCTTGCTTACTAGTCTTCCATGCAGAAAGGCATCAAAAGCCTTACTGAAATCTAGGTAGGTCACGTCTACAGCTCCACCCTAAATACATTGTCACCCAGTCAAAGAAATCTATCAGATTCTTTTGACATGATCTCCCCCACCCCTCACCCCCCATGAAACCATGCTGCCTGAGGTCTTATAACCCACTGGATTCAATATATTCCACCACAGGGTGGATAAGGAGGGTCTCTTCAAGCTATGTGGCAGCTGTACCATGAGAGGACACAGTCTAAAGGTGGAAGGGGGGAGGTTTATGAGTGAGGTAAGGAATTACTTCTTCATGGAGAAAGTGGTGGGCAGTTGGAATGTGCTGTTGGAAGAAGTGAGCTCTGTAAAGTCAATGGGCAGCTTCAAGAGTGGCTGGGATAGACATAAGGGAAATATGGGGCATGGGGGGCAGATAGAGAGGAAGAGAGGACTGGGGTGGTTCAGTAGTGTAAACTGAGGACCCGGCAATATAAGTAGACTAGACAGACTGAATGGCCTTATTCTACTGGCTTCTTCATGTGTTCCTATGTTCAGCAGTGATTCCATGAACTTTCCCACCACCAGTGTCAGGCTGACTGGTCTATAATTGCCAGCCTCCTCTCTGCTACCAATTTTGTATAGTGGGACTACATCTGTCTTCCTATACTCCTCAGGAACTGCTCCTGTTTCCAGTGAGCTGTTAAACAGAACTGTCTGAGGTGCAGACACTATTTCCATGAGCTCCATTAATACCCTTGGATGCACCCCATCTGGCCTAATTGCTTTGTCCATCTTCAGATTAGTGAGTCCCTTCAGGACTCTCCCATCCAAAAAAAGACTAGTGTCCACCTCCCTCCCTCCCAAGCTTCTTTTACTTTTTTGTGGCCCCTGCCCTTCTCCTTCCTCTGTGAACACTAAACAAAAATATCTGTTCAGGATGTCTGTCTTTTCCTGGTCTCACTCTGCACAGTTCCCCCTTCTCTTTTTAACCTTACAATACCTTGGTCTTCCTCTATTCACTTACATGCCTAAAAAATGTGCAAGCCCCCCATCCCCATGTCTAGGGGTATGTCTGATGGCAAAATCAGGGATGGTGGCCCACAGCAGCAAAAATGCAGACCTGTTCATTTTCAGTAGTCCTTACCAGGATCTGGCTATGTTGGTGTATCCTTTGTTGTTGGTGAGGTGCCATCTCCGGTGCTGGGCTGCAAGGGAACTTTTCAGATTAGAGAGCAGAACAGTTCAAAAAATAGAAGGTCCACAATAGAAATAAAGTCAAACAGTTTGCCTTGACCAGGCTACGGATCCCTCAATTTTTGGAACCTAAACAGTTTTTCAGAAATCCTCTACACTGCAAGGGATCCAGCGTGCCTTGACCAGGCCACAGACCCCTCAATTTCTGGAACCATAACAGTTTTTCAGAAATCCTCTATACTGCAAGGGATCCAGCATGCCTTGACCAGGCCACGGACCCCTCAATTTCTGGAACCTAAACAGTTTTTCAGAAATCCTCTATACTGCAAGGTACTAGCCCTGACTTTTGGATTTGGTACCAGTGGAAGCTGATTTCCAAATGGCCCACACTACCTCCTGCTGAACACATCTCTAAGTTGATATTAGAAGTGAATTTTGAGGTTTTTTTTTTTTTTGTTGACTTTTCCATTAGCAGATTATATCCTCTCACCACTAGAGGGCTATATCTCTGGTAGCAGCTCCTATCCTATGAGGCACACCACACACTCTGTTCTTTTGTCATCACGATGTTCCCTCCTCAGTGGGCTCTCCTTTTCCTCTCACTCGCCCTCCCTTCTTAAAAACTAGATAAGCCTGTCATCCACTCTCACCTCTAACCACTTGTGCTTCTAGCTCCAGTCTACCTACAGGGGTTAAATGCAGATGCTCTCCCACCATCTGTAAACACACCTCTCGAACAGCAGCTGATTGTCCAGCCTTGTCTTCACTGCCTTGCTTTGCTGTCCAGGCGCTGCATCCATTGACTCTGTATTAGTTTTGCCGCAAAATTTCGCCCACCCCACCACCTTACTTAAATAGACCTCAAACCTCACCCTCCCTCTTAAATACCCTGCTTCCCACTGCATATTGGACAACACTTGTAGCTTCCTCTGCACTGGCTATGCCTCCCATCCCCCTTCTCTCATCCCACATAGTGCTTACTGATTGAGGTGCTGTCTTTCTCAATCTCTCTCTATCTGCCTCCTGCTAGCCAAGTTACTCCCTCCTGTTCAACTCGCTTCCCCACCCCTACTGTGCTAGTATGCAAGCCATGTGGGTTCTCTCTGACTTTCTCTCACCTCCTCCTCCTCCTTGTCCTGCCCCCCTTCTCTCTCCCTGGTCCTAGCCACCCCCACCCCACCCCGCCACCCTCTACTCTGGTTTCCACTGCTACTCCAAGGGAACTCTCCACTTCCACTCGAGACTTGTGCTTGGTGCACCGTTTGGATATTCCTGGTTACTTATGCCAGCCACTACTCTCAACAAGTGTGGCCACCTCTCTACACTGTACCACCTTGCTGTCCATATGGGATACCGCCTGGAACCTTGCAACCTCTACTCCCAGAAACAATGATCAAAACTATCTCTCAAAGAGCTGCAACTCTGCTCCTTAAAACTCCTCCTCCTTCTCATCTCAGGCAGTGTCCATCCCAATCCTGGTCCTAGAAGCTCAGGCCACACACAAACTCCAGGTGCTCTTATCCTTGCAACCATTAATATCTGCAGCCTACTACCAAAGCTGGATGCACTCCAAGCCTTCATATGCCAACACAACCCTGACATCCTTGCAGTGGTGGAAACTTGGCTGATGCCTAAAGTTCCTGACTCAGCAGTAACAATACAGGGCTACAATGTCCACAGGCTGGACCGGATATCCAAAAAAGGCAGTGGTTGCGCAATCTATATCAAAGACTCCTTGTCATGGCACCCTGTAACAACTCCATCACTTTCTGCCTCGGCCCAGATTCTGCCAATAAAAATCATCCTAGATCCCAACCATAAAGCCCTGACTATTGTCTCCGTATACATCCCGCCCAGGGACCCTAAACATGACTTCAACGACGTACTAAATTTTATCATCTCTCATCCTCCTGAAGCTGAACTTATTGTACAAGGGAATTTCAACATAAACTGGTTAGCATCGAGCTCCGGTGCCTATAAAGACTCCATCTCAGCTGTTGACCTCACGCAAATGATAAACTCCCCTACTAGGATTAACTACAAGACTGGCACCAGTACCCTCCTGGATTGGGTCCTCACCACTCATCCCACAAGGATTTCTTGTACAACTGTTCTCCCAGACTCTCTCTCAGTGACCACTCCCCAGTAATGTGTGCATGGTCTAACAAATTCCTTAAGCCTCCTCCCAAAATTATCGCTAGCAGAGTCCTTCCTCGTGGAAAACTTCCACATCTCAAACAATACCTGATTCTACAAGACTGGCTACCCATCTATGAAGCAACAGATGTTAACTTGGCTCTTGATCACTTCATCTCAATTTTCAACAAAGCCTGCGACCTCTTTGCCCCTGCTAAAAGGCGCAAAACAAAATCTCACTCTAACCCATGGTGCGCGGCGGCTGCCTCTCACAGCTGAAACTAGGGAGACCACCTTTTGCAGTTGGTTAGGGCCACTGGCAAACAACTGGACATCCAAAATTACAAACAAGCATGAAATGCCTGCACTAAAGCCATCCAGCTAACGAAATCCACCTTTTACAAAGCTACTGTCACCAATACATGGGGAAATAGTCATGCTTTCTGGGACAATATCAAGGATGTCACAGGGAAGCAGCCAAAAACCTCTCTGGCCATGTTAATGGTTGATGGATCCTCAACCCTCGACCCCAAGGTGATCACAAACACCTTTAACACGGATTTTTCAGACCTTAATGCTGTCCTACCACATGACTTTTTCAAAAACAGGGCCTACTCCCCAAATACTTCAGCACCTCAGTCTAACCATCCTCTCTTCTACTTCAGGGAGGTAAGGCTGAATGAAGCTCGTTGCTATATTACTGCAGCTATCTCTAAATCTAGATCTAGTAGCGACACCCTGGACCTTAAGCTTCTGTTGCTCACCCTCGATGAGGTAATTCATCCACTAATAAAAATCCTAAACCTCTCTCTCTCAGCTGTGGAAAATTCCCGGACTTATGGAAAACAGCCACCATGACACGTGTCCATAAAAGTGGGATCAGACGAATCACTCAAATTATCGCCCTATCTCCATAGTACCCCCACTCTCTAAGGCACTCGAGCGCATCGTGGCTGATCAACTTACCGACCACTTGGATAAATACAATATACCTTGTCCACAACAACACGGTTTCCAGAAAGGTCACAGCACCACCACAGCCCTTCTTGAGTTCACTGGAACTTTGCACAAATCACTTGACAACAGCCTTCTCACAGGGGCCGTTTTCATCGACCTCTCCAAGGCCTTCGATGCAGTACACCATGGACTACTAATTGACCAACTACTGAATGCCAGGCTATCACCTGACTCTTCTCTCTGGTTTAAAAGCTACTTAGAAAACCAGTTGCAGAGAGTAAAAATTGCTGACGCTCTTTCTGAAACCCTGCCTATTCGCTCGGGTGTCCCACAGGGATCCATACTGGGCCCCCTCCTTTTTAGCCTTTTCTTAAACTCCCTTCCTTACCACTGCTCTGAGCAGATCATACTATATGCCGATGATGCTGTTGTATACTCCACTCACAAAGATCCTGCAAGTCTTCAACACAACCTTCAAC
Source organism: Neoceratodus forsteri (assembly GCA_016271365.2). Taxonomy (NCBI): domain Eukaryota; kingdom Metazoa; phylum Chordata; order Ceratodontiformes; family Ceratodontidae; genus Neoceratodus; species Neoceratodus forsteri. The sequence continues at coordinate 399,683,400 of CM028136.1, read as the reverse complement.
TTGGTTTCAGTTCTGTAAAGACATGGTTTCTTAATCATAAACTGGTCCTCAATGACAAGAAAACCAAATCTACTGTATGCTCTTCTGCAGCTCTCATAACCCACACAAGCTACACCGCTTGGCTATCTCCACCACCCAGGGGAACACTCTAGATCAGGTGGGGTCCCTCAAATACTTAGGGATACAGCATGACCCTAATCTCTCCTATGGACCTCACATAGATAATGTAGCTAGAGCCGCTAATACACGGCTTGGTCTCCTCTACAAACACAGACAACAACTCACACCAGAAGCTTTGAAGGTTGCAGTCCTGAGCTCTGTGATCTCTGTAATAGACTATGGTCTCATCATTTATGGCTCGGCCACAACCACAAACCTTAGACGCCTCTCAACTGCCTTAAATAAGGCATGTCGGCTCATCACGGGTGCTCACTGTCTCACCCACACATGTGACCTGTACACCCAGACTGCCTGGCTCCAACTATCAAACCGCATAAAGTTTCTCACCTGCTCCATGGTGAAAAATATCTACCTTGGCCTTGCACCTTCTGTGGTCTCAACTCTGTTACAACACCGAACCAACAAACGGTGCCTTCGGAGATCCACGCTACAGCTACTGAAAGTCCCCCACTGTCACACTTCACAGGGACAATGCTCTTTTGCTTATCGAGCGCCACTCTGGTTCAATGGCCTCAGCCCTACCATCTCCTGTGCCCCAACAATTGGTATGTTTAAAACTAGGCTCCAGGACTATCTCACTACCAACAGCTCCTGTGACTGCCTAGCTTAACCTGGTTTCTCCCCTTCCCTGCTTGCTCTAGTGGTCCCCCCCCTCACTGGATTCTACCCTCACATCTTGGTACCCCAATGCTGCACTTTTCACCCTCTCCCCACCCTACCTACATTCCTTCTCCCCCTCCCTTACCTCTCCCTATGACTCTGGCACTTCTTATCTCTTGTCTGTTTTCTCTGACAAATGCCACTGGTTGCCTTGCTTACAATGCTACCCTTGAATTGTATTAATCTGTAATCTGTTTGCAATGTCCACATTGCTGTAATATCTGTCTTGATGTTCCCCGTAATTTGTATTTCTCTGACATGGAACCGTTGTAAAAGAGCCTTGGCTCAAAGGTATTTGTGATCCTAGACTTAATAAAATAATAAAAAAATAATAAGGGATCCCATTTTTTATTTTTTTTTAGCTATTATTTTCTGCTCCTGTTGCTGCGGCCCCTACATATGGAGGGAGCCCCCAGCCCCATCCCCCAGTGTCCACCAGCCGGTGCTGACCCATACCTCCCCCCACCGTTGGGGCTGGTGGGGTTCCCCACTGGAGACCAGATCTACTGTGGCCAGCATCATGGCTAGCCGGGAGCAGGACCTGTGAGGTGCCCTCCATCAGCAACAATTTTCCTCCTCCATTTTTGTCCCCTGAAGATAGGACGTGCAATGAGACTGCCGAAGGGAGCACACATGCACATGCATGCACTCCTCCAGGCATCTGCCCCCTCTTCGCCCACTTCCGCAGCATTGGGGTGCTGCCCCCAGCCTCCAGTAGGGGCCATTCATACACCAACCGCTGGCACCCCCCCTTCCCAGAGAAGGAGAGTTGTCCTTTGGATGCTCAATCCTTCTCTCCCCTTGCCAACCCCTGGAGTCCCATGCTCATTCTTGAATATGGGTCACCGGCATAGCACAATGACTTCCAGTACCTCAGCTCTCAGCACCACTGGGCCGACTCCAAGGGATCCCATTTTAATTGATGACTTGGGCAAGTCTATAAGGCTATGTACAGTTACAGTCCTCTGGACCCAAGGGTCCCACTGGAGTAGGTTACAATGTGGTCCAGCTAACCCCCACCAAAACACATTCTTTCCCTGGAGTGGGTGGTTACTTTTGGGTTCTAGGAAGCAGCTTTTTAAATTCTAGGGTCCGGGTGACCCCAAATACAAGGCAGCAGCTAAAGTTCCTAACATTTCCACCTCACTTCTCACCCTCTCAGTACAGAAAAGCAAGGGAAATAGCCAGCTCAAATCAGGGCTACCTCTCTCCTTCCTGTCCACACTACTCTTACTAATCCCCTGTGAACATTTGAGGTGGCAGACTGAAGGAAACCATCACAATTCAGGGCCCCTCATTGCACTCCCTCCTTCTCGAGCGCTACAAATTTCCAGTACAGGCAGGTGACTCCCCCCTTAACTTCATGGGGTAGATGTCCCCATCTACAGCCACAGCCAGGTTGGCCCTTCTATGAGAGATACCACCTCTTTCTCTTGTCTCATCTGTCCCCTCAGAGCTGCCATAATCATGTTGGCGGTTGCACTCCAAGCTGAGCACCCTCTGAAAATTCCTAGGCCCCATACTGCTCTGATCTTTCCCTCCAGCCACTTTCTGACTTAGGTAGGCACAGGTTCGAAGCCACCCTCGTCCATGTTGCTGATCAGTCCACTCTGGCCAGGGACTGAGATAGGCCTTACCAGAGGGATAATGGCGCTTACTGGCTTCACCCATGGAGCCATTCTGAAACACTTACCATGGCCGCTGCCATGTCAGGCCACTGCCTTCCATACATCCGGCCATCCAGAAGCAAATCTCTTCAGGTGGGGAGCAGGCTACCGCCCCTGCTCCCACACTCCCACCACAGCACTTCTTCCATGGTGGTCTCCCCAAAATGGCACCAACCTCCCCCCCCTCAATTTATGGCCCCACCACTGTTGATGACCTACGACTTGCAGAGTCCCCACCAGTGGACAGAGGCCAGAATGGCTAATCAATGAGGGCCAAAATAGCCCTCAAAGGGGTACGTCCAGTACACCCACCACACGGGGGGATTATATCTTTCCCTGCCTTAAATGCTCACCATCCTGGTGAGCACCCCCTTTTCCATCTACAACAACTGCCCATGATAGGGTATTCACATTCCCCCATCAGGCACAGTTGCCAATGGCTCATTGGAGCGCTGCTGCAATGGTGAATTTCCCTACCCTACTAACCCATTTTGAGGACCTAGAACTGGATGTTCCAACCCAAACACACTGGCGACCCACTACCTGCAATGCACAGGGCAGATTACCTGGCAACACAGATGCAGCATCCCAGTCCTAACACTGCACTACACTACCCCAAAACTCACTTTTCTAAATGCTGCCGAAACCTGCCTAACAGCTTCTATGCCCAAGTAAAGATAATAACCCAACTTTAACGCACACATATTTTTGTTTTCAAAACAGTTGAAAATGGCATGCAAAAATAGAGCACAGGAAAATGTTAAACATTAGGTACGAACATTTCAGAACACACTGTAACAAGTATCCATGTTCCCCCTTGTGTAGCACAAATGAGCAGAATTCCAACTTTTAGATGTTAAATCTGCAATATTTCAGAGTCTCTGCAATCACTTCCAACTAAAATTATGTAACAAAGGAAAAGGATTGATCTCACCCATTTAAAGGATCAAACAGTCTCAGTCCGAGTTTCATTAATGTGCATCTTCGGGGGAAGGAGGAAGGACACTACAGGCCATTAGTCCTCACTGCCGGGAGAAGTAATACACCAGTGGGGGTTTTGTGGTTGCCTGACTGAAGGAATCCACACCAGCCACAAAAGTCTTGATTCGGATACTCAGCACATCCTGCACCAGGGCCTATGTTTTAAACAGGGTGAGGCCCTCATAAACATAGTTGGCACACTTGGACTTCGCAATGTTCTGAATCTTCTGGAAGGCACAGTTGGTGCTATTGTGGCCCAGCTTGTGTTTTTTGTACAGTTTGTCCAGAGTACACCAATACACCCAGTCCTGGCATTTTTTCTTGATTATATCCCATATCCTGTCTGGCAAGTATGGCTAGAGAAACTGGGGGTAATCTTCAGGAATCTTCTTGTGGACAATCCTTTCCACCTGTGACTAGTCCAATAACTTCTTGATGCTGGACCAAGGGGCCTGCCCATCCGGCAACCACACTCCTTCCCGGTATCACCTTAATTGTGGGTCTCCATTCACAACTCCCTCATATTTTTCACGCCTTCTGAGGCATTTATCAGCCAAACTGGGACGGTCTTTCCAGGGGATAAGATACAACGACTCATGGCGGGGTCAGGATGTCCCTCTCCAGGTCATCATCACTGAGGTGGCTGACTCCTTCTAACTGTGATACACTTAATACAGCATCACCAGGCTTCTCCGGTGCAAGCAAAGGGGTAGAGGGTCTCACATAACTCTTCGGTTGATTTGCCAGGGCTGGAGCAGCTGTGCCCTGGGGTTCTGTGGGCACAAGGGGTGAATACAGCTCTGGCTTCAAAAACTCTTTGGTGGTCAACAATTTCATATATGCTCCACACCTATGACTTCATTTGAGGGTGACTGGTGGGGGGGAGGTCCAACAGTGAAGCTTTTGATCTTGGCTGAGCTCTTCCACCTGGCCTAGAAAGTTCTTGCACACCACCAGACGATGGACAGGATCCTGGGTGAGTCACAGCATCAGCCACAAGCAGCTGGGCATCCACCTCCTCCCAGCTCTCAAGTGCTGACTCCATTGATGTCACCGATTCCGCAAGCTCCTTCAGTCAGGGGTAGAACATGGGGTCAACAGCACCAGGGGTCCTCCTCTGACAAACAGTGCAAATCAGCAGCAAAATCACTCCCGGACTCTCGAACTGGCAGAGCATGCACTTCAAGCCAGTGGTCTGCTCCACCACACTCCACAGCCATTTCAACATAGCAGATGGCACGGTTACATCGGTTGCTTCTGGGGCTGTAGCCATTTTGTTAGTTGGGACTGCACCATGAGCTCCTACCAATGTGGGCAACCTGCACAACACAAATGACTCCACAACTCACTGCACAGTCTCCTAGCTCACACAGTCCACCATGATTCCAACGTGCCTAGCACATGCTCCCACAGTCCTTAAGTCCAATCAACATGAATACCCCAGGGCAATTAACATATAGCTCACATGTCCAGCCCTGGTGCATGCCCCAACTCCAGACTCACTGGTGCCATAGTGGAATTAAGGCATGAAATTCCCCACACTACGCCATATTGCCAATTCATCAATCCAAACTTAGGATGAAAGCTTTCACAGTCCAGTTTTCATGCCCAACACCCACAATGGGAGTCCCAATCCTCTGACAACCCTGACAAACAATTCCAGACAAGCCCCCACATCTGTAAGCCCCTCATCTCCATGTGTAGGGGTATGCCTGATGGTAAGATCAGGTAGGGTGGCCCACAGCAGCAGAAACACAGACTAGTTCATTTTCAGTAGTCCTTACCAGGATCTGGCTACATTTGTGGATCCTTTGTTGCTGACAGGGTGCCAACTCCAGTGCAGGGCTGCAAGGGATTTTTTTCAGATTAGACAGCAGAACAGTTAAAAAAAATGGAAGGTACACAACAGAAATAAAGTCAAACAAGGGATCCTATTTTAATTGATGTATTGGGCAAGTCCATAATGCTGTATACAATTAGGTTCTATGTGATAATAGCGAACTCAAAATGGCAATCACTATAATCGTGAGTGTATATCACCGAAAACCAAATTGGTGATATACACTTGCCAGCGACCCAACATCCACAAACAAATAAGAGTTTTTGAGGGGGGTCTGTGCCCCCCCCCCCCGCACCACCCTGATTTTAGATTCCTAACTCCAGTGGGTGCATGTCGGGGAGGGGCACAGTCCGCCAGTTAAAAAAAATTAAGTCCAGGAGCCGAAGGCAGCAGCAAAATTCAAACCCTCCCATCTCCAGCCCCAAATCCAGTACCTGTTGTGCCAGAGCCAGCCTCCCTCACTACCATACCACTCAGCTGGCTCAGCAGCAGCAGGCATACTTCATCCAGATAACACTCTTCCCTATCCCTCCCCTTCCCCTCACCATTCCCCCTTTCCAATCTTCTTCCCATACCCTCGTGGCAGCAGTAGTCGCTATCCTTGCAGATTGCCTATGACAATAGTGCCGAATATGAGATGCCGTTTTGACGATCGCCCATATTCAGTCGCTATTACCACAGGATACCATACAGTTACAGTCCTCTGGACCTGGGAGCCCATCTGAGTAAACAGTGATTGCAATGTGGTCAAGCTGATCCCCACCAAAACATACATTCTTCCCCTGGGCTGGGTGGCTACTTTTGGGTTCTGGGCAGCAGCTTTTTAAATCATAGGGGCCAGGTGACCCCAAATACAAGGCAGCAGCTAAAGTTCCAAACATTTCCCCTCACTTCTCACGCTCCCAGTCCAGAAAAGCAAAAGAAATAGCCAGCTCAAATCGGGGCTACCTCTCTCCTTCCTTTCGGCACTACTCTTACTGATCCCCTGCGAACGTTCGATGTGGCAGACTGAAGGAAAGCATCACAATCCAGGGCCTCTCATCATACTCCCTCCTTCTCGAGCACTCTGATCTCCCTCTACAGGCAGGCAACTCCCCCTTAACCTCAAAGGACAGACGTCTCCACCTACAGCCACTACCATGTTGGCCCTTCTATGAGGGATGCTCCCTCCTTCTCTCATTATCCATGGTCTTGTCTCATCAGTCCCCTTGAAGCATGCCATAACCCAGTTGGTGATTACACTCCAAGACGAGCACCCTCTAAAACTTCCTAGGCTCCATACTGCTCTGATCTTTCCCTCCAACCTCATTCTAACTTAGACAGGCACAGGTACAAAGCTGCCCTCCTCCATGTTGCTGATCAGTCCACTCCGGCCAGGGATCAAGATAGGCCTTACCAGAGGGATAACGGGGCTCACTGGCTTCACCTACGGAGCCATCGCAAAACACTGACCACAGCCGCTGCCACGTCATACCACCACCTTCCATATGCCTGGCCACCCAGAAGCGAATCTCTTCAGGCAGGGAGCAAGCTACCGCCCCTGCTCTCACACTCCCACCACCTTACTACTTCCACAGGGGGCTCGCCAAAATGGTGCAAAACCTCCCAATGTGTGGCCCCATCACTGTTGGTGACATCCGACCCACCGAGTCCCCACCGGTGGGCAGAAGCCAGAATGGCTAATTAATAAAGCCCAAAATAGCCCTGAAAGGGGTACGAGAAGTACACCCACCACGTGGGGGGGTTACAAATGTTTTGTCCCCTTTCATTACCTCCTGGGCTATTGTCTGTTCAGTCAGTGCCTTTGCACTTCTTACTGCTTTCCCTGCTTGCCTCTGTTCCCCTGATACACCGCTCTATTCTTCTCCCTCTGCATCCCCTTATACCTTCTGACTGTTACCCTTTTAGCCTTTTCTTTTTTTCAGCCACCTCTTTTGAGAACCATAGCGGTCTCTATTTCCTCTTGCTTTTGCTCACTTGTTTGATGCTTGTTTGTTGCCTTCACTATGCTCCCTTTTAGTTACATCTCCTGTTCCTCCACCCTGCCCAGGCAATCCCCCCCCACCAGATCATCCCTGAGGCATTCATCCATCTTTATAAAATCTACCCTCCTGAAGTCCAGGCCCTCACCCTTGTGTGGTTCAATTCCACAGTCATCCTTGAACCACACCATATGATGATCACTGGTCTGCAGGTGGCCTCCCACCTAGATGTCTGCAGTACTGTCCTGTTAGTGAGTACTAAGTCCAGTATTGCCCCATCATGAGTGGTTCACTGACTAGTTGCCTGAGGAATGCCCCCTGCACAGAGGTCAAGATGTCCCTGCTTCTAGCTGAAGCCACTGCTGGGAGGCTCCAATCTACATCTGGCAGGTTGAAGTCCCCTACCAGCAGCACCTCCCCCTCTTTCTGCCATCTAGCTAGTGGCTTTCATTAGTACCTTATCAAATTCCTCCCCCTGTGCTGGAAGTCTATTGATCACTCCAGTGTGAATAGTGGATCTATTCACCATTTTCTTCTGTTTCCTGTATCTCTCTCATGTTTATGCTTTCCCTCACATAAAGCATCACACTCCATCCTTTCCTTCCCACCCACTCCTTTCTGAACAGAGTATAGCCTGGTATGGCCATGTCCCAGCCATGGTTTTCTGTGCAGCACCACTCGGTAATAGCCACAGTATCCAGGTTGACCTCTGCCATGATTGATGGCCTCTATATTCAGAATCTTATTTCCTAGACTTCTAGCATTCATACACATGGCCTTCCAAATTTTGTTTCCACTCTGCTTGTCACCCCACTCTTTTCCTTTTTGCCCTCTCTCCTTCCCCACTTGCTTTTTAATGCCCCTGTTTTCTTCCCAATTTATCTCTACCATCCTGCTTCCTTTATTAATTTTCATCCTTGGGGGTTCTTCTCCCCTCAAGTTCTCCTTAAGAAGCTAAGAAATCTGCCCGTGACAAAAGATGGCACAGAAGGTGCCCACATAGGCATACACAAGAGGAAAGCAGGGTGCAACAACCACTGCCATCTTAGATGCCCAAAAAGCAGTGGGACATTTTAGAGGCAAACCCACAAATAATTGGAATTCAACCTATTAGTACCATGCTCCAACTTTTCGAAGAACAGAACCCACACCCCAACCCAGCATCCTAAGGAGGGAGGGTAAAAAACCTCAAAGTGAGAACGGGGGTGAAATGGCAACAGCCAGGCAGTATCTATGCTATAAACGATGGGACCAAGTTGTCAATGGGTGATGGCAAGTGAGGCTAGATGTTCCTGAGTTTGGAATCAAAAAAATCCTGCAGCATTGTAGGTTGTGGAGACAACACCAGCAAGAACTGGGTGAAGAACAGTGTTTTTTTTATTTAGAAAACTCCATGTACAGATAAATAGATTTTAAGTGCATTTGAAATATACATAACTTTGACAATATAAGAGTACAGCATACAGTTGACATACATTCAGATATTATGAGGCTTACAGATATTGTGAAAAATTTTGATATTGTATTGTTTGTATGAATGGCATCCACATTTTGTTATAGGCTTCCATCTGTAGATGATTAACATTGTGAATTCTCGCTAATCTATGGATCGTGACCATATAATTCATTCACGTTTGAAAGTTTGGAGCATTTTCAATCAATCAATCAATCAATTAATTAATCTATATTTATCCAGGTGAAACACCGTTGAGACAACTCATTTACAAGGTGGACCTGGGTCAGGTACTGGTACAAATACAAGGCAAGAATAGGGAATTTGATACAAGGCACACAAGGCAACAGATTTTGGTCCTCCCACATTTGGAGTATGTATTTAAATGCAGTAATTAATGCTATAGAATACATTTTTGATTAGTTATAGTAAGATTAGTGAGTGGAGCTCCTACACCTAACATCATCCAGTAGTAGCCTTGAGTAGATTTCTGTCAGTCATTTTATTTAAGACTACCAGTATTTTATGCCAGAAGGTGTCTAATTTTGAACATGTAATCAGCATATGTTCAAGTGTCCCAATATTTGTGGAGCATCTCGGACATTTATCCAATATATCTGAATTAAATTTAGCCTGCGAGGTGTAAAATACACCCCATGTATTATGTTAAAGCAGATTTGTTGAAGGTATACTAATCTGCATTGTGGCAGGGAAGGTTAAGGAGAAAAGGACAGCATTCAGGAAATACAAGGAAACACAGAAGGAGCAGGACAGAGAACTACATCAATCAAAGCAGAAGAAAGCAGGGAAGGCAGTCAGAATAGCACAGGCCCAAACTGAGGAAAAGAAAGCCAACTCTGTTAAGAAGGGGATGAAACCTTTTATAGGTACATTAGGGAGCGAAGAAAGACCAAGGGAGGGATACAGAGGCTTAATAAATGGGAGGAAATGTGGGCAGAGGGTGACAGTGAAAAAGCGGGGATACTGAATGAATACTTCTGCTCAGTATTCACAAAAGAAGAGGAGGGGGAGGTACCTAAACCAAACAATAGAAACACTCTGGATAGGGATACCAGTCCATGCACAGAAGAAAGGGTTCTGAAAGAACTCTTAAAACTGAAGGTGGACAAAGCAATGGGGCCTGATGGAATTCATCCCAGAATTCTACAAGAACTAAGGGTAGAACTAGTGACATCACTGACTTCCCTCTTTAACAAATCATGGGAGGATGGGGTGGTACCTGAGGACTGGAGGAGGGTGGATCTGATTCCACTTCACAAAAGTGGGAGCAGGGCAGAGGCAAGAAACTACAGACCTGTTAGTTTGACCTCAGTGGTAGGGAAAATGATAGAATCACTTCTGAAGGAAAGAATTGTTGAGTACCTAGAGGCCAGCGGGGTACAGGACCCAAGGCAGCATGGAGATTCCTTTGACTGGGTGACCAAAGTAGTAGACCATGGAAGGGCTGTGGACATGGCCTACCTAGACTTTAGCAAGGCATTTGACACAGTCCCACACAAAAGATTAATATACAAGTTAGCCAGCCTTGGAGTGGGTCCCAAGATGGTAGCCTGAGTAAATAATTGGCTGGACAACAGGACACAGAGGGTAATAGTAAACAAAGTCCACTCTGAAGAAAGGGGGGTTCCTAGCAGGGTACTGCAGGGTTCAGTACTGGGACTGGTCCTCTTTAATGTCTTTATAAGTGACATTACGGAGGAACTGGAAGGAAAAGTATGTCTCTTTGCAGACAACACAAAGATCTGCAACAGGGTTGATACAAAAGGTGGGATGGAAAGGATGAGAAGGGGCTTGGCAAGGTTGGAGGAATGGTCAAATGTATGGCAGCTTAGATTCAACGCAAAGAAGTGCAAAGTAATGCACCTGGGAAACAAAAACCCAGGGGAAGAGTACACAATGGGGGATGGGATACTAACAACAACAAAAATGGAAAGGGACCTGGGGTAGTCATATCAGATGACCTAAAGGTGAGCAAGCAATGTGAGGAGGCAGTAAGGAGGGCTGGGGGGATGCTGGGATGCATAGGGAGAGGCATCACCAGTAGAAAACAGGAAGTTGTTATCCCTCTGTACAGACAGTTGGTGAGACCCCATCTGGAGTACTGCATGTAGTTCTGGAGATCCCATCTCCACAAGGACAAAGACAGGATGGAGACTGTCCAGAGGAGGGCAACTAAAATGGTGCAGGGTCTGCACCAGAAGACATACGAAGAGAGACTGAAGGAGTTTAATATGTATACCCTTGAGGAAAGGAGGGAGAGGGGGACATGACAGAAACTTTCAAGCACCTCAAGAGAATCAACAAAGTCCAAGAGGGTAGCATCTTTCAGAAAAAGAGATGTGCTAGAACAAGAGGGCACAATTTGAAAATAGTGGGGGAATTCAAGAATGCATGTGACAGACATAAGGCAATACATGTTGGGGGTAGGAGGAAGTAGGTTGCTGGTTAACTAGGGTCTGCAGCTTATCCATTAGGTAGGGAAATGGTCAGACTAGGTGGGCCAAGTGGTCCTTATCTGCCGTCAAATTCTATGTTTCTATGTTTCTTAGCCCCATATTTTTTTATATCAATTATGGATGTCCACTGAGGGTCTGTGATGGGCATATTTAACTTTTACATCCATTTATAGGTTCATAGGTAATAGTACGAGTATAGGAGGTCTAGACCTATATACAACTTGCCACTTTTCAATGGTAAAATCTACAGCTTTCTTCACCCATATATCTGTCCAAAGATATTCTGAACTGTTTCATTGTAGTACTACTAATAACATTCTCTGGCAAAAAGTTCAACCTCCTGACAACCCTCTGGGTAAACCATTTCTGTCTTTTCGTTGTTTTACTGATTTCCCCTCTTAATGTTAGGTGATGGGACTTCATATTTTTGTTATTTGATTGACTAATGAGACTAATGGTTTCCCATGTATATTAATTTTTTTGAAGCATTATACACTAAACATTAAGTCCCCTCTCTTTCTTCTATATTCCAGAGAATATAATACTAGTTGCTCTAGTCTATCACTGTACTCAACATTTTCCATGTGTTTTATTTTCTTTGTAACCTTCCTCTGTACTCTTTCTATTAATTTTTACCGCTTATAGTTTGAGGAGCACAGAATGGCGAGCAATACTACAAATAGGGGCAAACCAATGATGAGTACAGTGGTATTATTACATCTTGTTCCCTATTCTTTGATGTGTTTAAATATGTTCCCCAAGATTTTATGACATCTCTTAACCATTACTTTGGCGTGTACATCAAAAGATAGGTTATTACTAATGGTTATCCCTAGATCGCATTCATGTAATGTTTCCTATAGAATGATGTTATTTAAACTGTATGTGAAATGTACATTTTTTTTTTGTCCTGGGGCATGGCTTTGCATTTATCCTTGTTAAATTTTAACTTGTTGTTTCTTGCCCAGTTTTCCAACTTAGTTAATTCTTCTTGCAACAATACTGTTGCAGATTCATTGTTGACAGCTGCCTCTATTTTACTATCATCCACATATTTGCTAAGTCATACACCTCTGGATATCTGCATTAAATATACTGCTACATTAAGCAGTGCTGGGCCCAAAACTGAGCCCTGTGGCACACCACTAGTCACCTCTCCCCAGTCAGAGTAGATCCCTCTGATACCCACCCTCTGGTGACTGTTATCCAGCCATGAATTTACCCATTTTATTTATTTATTGTTTTTATTTATTGAAATGTTTCACCAGGAAGGCACACTGAGCAACAGGTTGCTCATCTCATGGTGCGTCCTGGGGGAAGGGGTACAATAGGGCTGAGTCATTTTACATTCCAGTTACAAAAAGCAACATAGCACACAATTAGTTAAGTCAGTTGTTACAAACAGTGTTGCATACATATGTAATTTGTGAGAACAATTAACAAGTGCAATGGTAATAAGTGAACAAGTGCTATTGTGAAATAAGTGGTGAAAGAGAAAGAGGAAGAGATGACAGATAGTGCTTTCGTGTCCCAGACAGACCCCTTCAGGATGCAGGGAACCCTGCAAGGGGACAGGGGACTGGAGTAGGAATTAGGGAGAGAGAGAGAGAGAGAGGGAGTAAGTGTGATTAACACCTAGGAGGGGAAATAAGGCATAACCCCAAAAGAGAACCCTTCAGGGTGCGATGAACCCTGCATGGGGGCAGGGAGGTTCAGACAATTGTAAACCCTCCTGTGGTTAGGTGTTGTAATTATACAGGGATGATGAGAGGGAGGGAATGAGAAATAACACCTGGGAGGGGATGAGGCCTGATCCAAAGAACCTCCAGGATGCTGGGGACCTTGCAAGGGGACCTGGAAGGCCAAGGATAGGTAGATGGGGGGAAGAAAAGGTGGCAAGCCTCGACACTATAGGACCTCTTCAGGATGCTGAGAACCCTGCAAGGGGAGTGTGAATGCTAGGAAAAAAGGGGGAGAGAGTAGGGGAAGGCAGAAAGGCATGAGAACTAGCACTTAGGAGGGCCTAGGGTCAGTAGAGGCAGTAGAGTTGATAGAAGCATTAGGCAAATTCCAAAGGGGGACGAACTGTAAGGAGCAAGACAAAGGAAATTAAGGTGGGTCATGACAGGAATAGTTAGCTGCAAGAAAGCTGGAGAGGGCAGTGTTGATGGAATAGAGGGAGGAGGAGTGTCAGATTTGGGGAGGTAGAAAGTTCTATATTTTAGGGAAACGATGAGAGTACCCAGACTAGCCAGAGAGGGTGTAGCAGCGGGGGACAATTAGCATGTGAGTGTCAGTAGATCTGAGGGAGTGGAGAGGAGGGGGTGTTATCAATGTGGGGGAGAGATATGAAGGGAGTTCACCCAGCCAGTGTTTAGCAGTGAATTTAGCGCAGTGTGAGATACATCTGTTTGTAAGGGAGGGGAAGGAAAGGGCTCGATAGAGGTCACAGTGGTAGGTGTGAGAGGGAGCATCAAGGGCAAATCAGCAGAAGGAGTTGAAGAGAGTGCCAATCTGGTCAGGGAGGACTTTGGAGCAGCACCATAAACTATGTCGCAGTAGTCAGAAATGGGGAGGATCATCTTCTGGACAAGCTCACGCCTAACCGCAGGAGGGATGCAACTGCTGTTCATGAACAAGGCACCAAGCTTGGGATGCAATTTTTTCTGGATGGCGTCAATGTGTCCAGAGAAGCTGAGGTGTTGGTCTAACCAAACCTCAAGGTATATGAAGGATGAGGTGTCCTCAAGTAAAGTCCCATAAAGAGTGTGGAAAGCAGGCAGGTAGGGAAGCCTAGAGAGTCTCTGTCTTGTGCCAAAGGTCATAGAGACAGTCTTCTTGGCGTTGAGGAATAATTGATGGCTTGCAAACCAGAGCTGGACCTTGTTGAAGTTGTGCTGCAAGCTGGATGTAACCTCAGCTGGGCATGAGCCAGATGCATAAAAGACAGCATCATCAGCGTACATGTGTATGGTGGAGGACGGGGAGCAGACAAATGGCAGGTCACTAAGGAAGATGGAGAATTGAAGGGGACCAAGCACATAGCCCTGAGGGACTCCAGTGCAGATCAAGAGGGGTGGCGAGATGGCCTCTGCAATCTTAACTGACTGGGTTCTACCAGTAAGGTAGGCCTTAAACCAGTTAGTGGCAGAAGGAGTTAGACCAGCTGATGAGAAGGAACCAAGGAGAAGGGAGTGGGAAACAGTGTCAAAAGCCTTGGCAAGATTGACAAATATGGCTGAGGTGATTTGGCCATTGTCCAACCAGGAGAAGATGGAGTCAGTGAGCCGAAGTAGGGAGGTGGTGGTAGAGTGCTTTTTCCTGAAACCAGATTGGAACAGGTTGAAGAAGGAAGTATCAGGTAGAAAGGAGGGGAGCTGATAGAGGACTAGATGTCATTGTAGTTTGGCTAGGGTAGGGAGTAACGAGATGGGGCGATAGTTGCCATGGGATGAGGGGTCTCCACCTATAGGTAGAGGGAGGACCACTGCATGCTTCCATGTGGTAGGAACATCAGAGGTTGAGAAGGAGAGATTTAAGATTAAGGAGAGGGGGTAGTCAATGGCCGGGCAGAGAGAGAGAGAGAGAGGAGTTTAGGGTCAAGGTCATTTGGGGAAGATCCTTTTGAGAGGGTTGATGGTGAGGAGGGCATTTAGAGTATCAGTGGGGGAGACTGAAGAGAATGAGGAGGAAGGGTGTGGAGAAATAGGAAGTGGAGCATTTTTTGGGGGGTAGAGGGGCAGCCGTGACATTTGAGGGGGGAGGGGTAATTAGGGAGGGACTTCAGTAGTTCGATTGCACAGGAGGTATAATAGGAGTTAAATTCTGCAGCTACTGCATGGGAGTCAGCTACAAGATTGCCATTTACCTTTAGCACTGGGGAAGAGGGGTGCAGGACTGAGGGGTAAAGAGGGCATGAACCACCTTCCAGAACTTGGAAGGAGAATTTATGTTAGTGAGGAAAGCATTTTTGAAGTAAATGGACTTGGCCAGCCTTGTTGCCATGGTACAGGTGTTTCAGAGCTTACGGTAGTCCGTGAGGTCACTAGGAAGCTGGGTGGGTTTGTGGCACTTAAAGGCATGATCTCTGGCCCTAAGACAGGCTAAGAGTTCTGGAGTAATCCACGGTAGGTGGTTACTCCTAACCCTGGTTTGTTTGAGAGGGGCAAAGGCGTTCCAATTTGCAAGGAATGTTTCTTTGAAGTAGGCTAGAGCCTTATCAACTGAGAGGGAGGAGACTAAGGGAGACCATATGAACATATGAATGTGCCAGCAGAAACAGACCACCCAGTCTATCTAAGTCTGCTCGAGTATGCAGCTAGCACCCCTAGTTTGCAGCTGCCCCACCCCCACTTTGTCATCCCATTGTCACCCCCACCTCCCCCACCCTCACTCTCCCTTGTCCCATGCCCTTTTAAAACTGTTCACAGATTTACATGATACCACCCATTCTGGTAGTGCATTCCATTTTGCTACCACCCTCTTCGTGAAATAGTGTCTCCTCATTTCCCTCCTAAACCTTCCCCCTCTATTCTTAGCCTGGGCCCCCTGGTGTCCCTCCTTCTTAGCTTAAAAACCCTGTCTGCCCCATCTTCATTGATTCCTTTCAGATACTTGAATGTCTCTATCATGTCCTCCCTGTCCCTTCTATTCTCCAGGGTGAACATCTTCAGGTGTCCCAGCCTGCTCTCATAGTCTCTTGCTTCCATTCCACATATCATCTTCGTTGCTCTCCTCTGCACCCCCTCCAATAGCCTGATATCACGCTTCAGGTATGACCTCCAAAACTGCATGCAGTACTCAAAGTGCAGCCTTACCAGAGACCTGTAGAGGGGGCAAGATGGCAAGATCACCTCGCTTCACCTGGACGAAAACCCCCTCGCTATGCACTCCAGCATTTTGTTCACTTTTGCAGCTGCTCTCCTGCACTGGGCAGTGTTGTTCATGGTCCCTGTTACCATTACTCCTAGGTCCTTCTCCTCCTCAGTGAACCCCAGCTTATCCACCCCCAGCCAGTATTCTCTCCTTCGGTTCTTCGCCCTGAAGTGCAGAACCTTACACTTCTTTGCATTGAACCCCAGCTGCCACCTCTCTGACCACTGCTCTAGCTTGCTTAGGTCCCCCTGCAGCTGCTTCCATCCCTCCCCTTCATCCACCGCTGCTCCCATTTTGATGTCATCTGCAAACAGACTTACCTTGCTCACCACCCTGTGCACAATGTCTGATATGAAAAGCCCAAATAATACTGGTCCCAGCACAGAGTCCTGTGGATCCCCACTCATCACTGGCTTCGGAGTTGAGAGATCCTCTCCCACCACCACCTGTTGCAGCCTCCCACTCAGCCTGCTTGTAATCCAGTTCATCATTTTTGCCCCTACCTCTACATCATTTAGCTTCACCCCAAGCTGCCCATGAGGCACTGAATCGAAGGCTTTGCTGAAGTCCAAGTAAAGAACATCCACAGCATGTCCCTTATCCAGCCCACCTGTCACCCAGTCATAATATTGTACCAGGTTGATTTGACTAGACTTCCCCAAAATGAACCCATGCTGCCTCACATCCTGGAGGCCGTTGTCCTCCAGGTGCACCACTAGTCTTTCCTTTAGTATCGTTTCCATGAGTTTGCACACTATGGAGGTGAGACTTACTGGATGATAATTGCTCGGTTCATCCCTTGGTCCACTCCTGTGTAACGGCACTACATGTGCCATCCTCCAGTCCAGTGGCACACATCCTGACTCCAGTAAGGTGCTGTACAGATCCGCCAGCAGCTCCACCAACACCTCCACCATCTCCCTCAACACCCTGGGGTGGATACCATACAGCCTTGGTGCCTTGTCTACCCTCAGTACCCTCAGTCCTTCTAAGACTCTACCTCCTCAGTTCTTCCATCTGTCGCCTCCTATCCCCCTGTTCCCACTCTCCCAGCCCATGGTGGCAGCGGTCCCCCCTTTTCTTCCATGAACACTGAGCAAAAGTATTCATTCAGTGCTTCCACCTGTTCCTCCCCCTTTTCTGTCCACTCCCCACCCTTTTTTATCCTCACTATTGTCTCCTTGCACTTCCTTTTCTCTCTGATGCATCTGAAAAAGTCTACCCCCCATTAATTCCCTGCACTAATCTCAGCTCCCTCTGGGCCTTGGCTTCTCTCACTTTTCTGGTCACCTCCCTGGACCATCTTGCGTACTTTTTCCTGTCCCCTTCCTTCCACATCCTCCTATACCTCTGGTGGGCTTCTCGTTTTGCCCTCACCACCTCCACTACCTCGCTGTTCAACTAGCACGGTTTCCTTGCTCTGCTCCTCTTACTCTGTCTTGGTTCAGGCTTCTGTTGCCTCTGTAATCACCCGTTTAATAATATCCCATTTCTGATCTGCATCCATCTCCTGCCTTATGCCCTCCAGTTTCCTTTTCAGTACTTCCCACATCCTCCCAAAGTCCGCTCCCCTGAAGTTTACCACCCGGGTTACTGATTTCTCTGGCTCTCTGCACATCATGATATTAAACCACACCGTTTGGTGATCGCTGTCAGCTAGTGAATCTTCCACTCTTGTTTCCCTTACTGCCTCCCCATTCGACAATACCAGATCTAAAGTGTTCTTTGGCCTGATAGGTACACTGACCAACTGCATCAGGAGACCCTCCTGGATCACATCCAGGAGCACTTGCCCCTTAGCACTGGAGGTGACTGGAATGCTCCAGTCAATCCCCGGCAAGTTGAAATCCCCCACGATGACCACCTTCCCTTTTCTACATACCTTTCTGATTTGTCCTGCTAATTCCCTGTCAAGCTCCTCAGACTGGGACGGCGGTCTGTATTCCACCTCAAACCTCAGTTTCCTACCTCTTGAGTCTAGGAGCTGCAGCCAGATTGCCTTTGTCCTCCTTTCCTCCCCATCGTCTTTGTGCATTTGATCACGTCCCTCACATAGACTGCCATCCCACCCCCCACCCCTCTCCTTACGGTCCATGTTGCATAATTTGTACCCTGGGATTGCCAGATCCCAGTCCTGGTGCTTGGTTGCCCACGTTTCCATGACAGCTGCAATATCCACCCTCCACACTGCCAAGAGTGCCTGTATCTTAGCTGATTTGTTGTCTAAGCTTCTCACATTGAGCGAGATGACCCTCCATCCTGCTCCCTTCCCTTCGTCGCCCTCCATTTCCTTCCTTCTACTCCCTCCCTTTTCGACCTCCCCGAGTCCTACCCTGCTAACCTGGGAGTAGGCTGTGACTCCACTGTATCGGATCCCTGTCTACCTGCTGTTCACTTGCCACCCCCCATCTAGTTTAAATACACCTTTGTCACAATATACCTCCCCAGTCTTTGCTTTGATACCTCATTCCAGCCCCCAGTCAGAGAGAGATAGGTTGTGTAGGAGAGGTTCAAGGTCCAGGGATTTGAAGGAGCGAAGTTGCAAGGTTTTATGTGGAGATTGTGGTCTGTGGATTTTCCTGACAACTAATATTGGGTTGTGGTCACTAAGAGCATCTGGGAGGATGCCAGAACTAATTACTCTGTGGGGATGGGTGGTAAGAGCCCAGGATCAGGGAGTGATTTTTTTTTTTTATTATTTAAAGATCATATGCAAAAGGTCTAAATACTACTGCTCCTGCATGCTATAGCGTTGCAAAAGGTCTGTGGAATGTAGTGTGCCACAATTTTTCCATTAAAAGCTATGTTTCATTTGATTTCATTACCGTTATTTGTTCTGCTCATTCCCAGCAATTGTACTTGACTTGTTCAGATGCAGGGAGACGCAAATGCTCATTTGCATACAGTGCAGTGATTGCATTAGGTGTGTGCCCCGTTTGACAGCCATGCTAGTCCGGTGTTTCCCGCCATATTGATTTTTCATTCAGTAATTCAATCGCTGCATATATTTTTATTTCTACACTGGTATCAGGTACTTTTACATGTTAGCAGCTGGATTTTGTCATACTAACACAGTTTTATGAAGCTTGTTTGGCTGCTTCAAATCGGGGAAGTGATCACTGTGTTTTCGCCCGGTACTGTAGCTGGGCTGTCAAATTGACAGTTGTAATAGTAACCCACGATGTCCGTATGCAATTTGTCAGTGATGAGTGTACTTCTTTTTTTATGAATGTCTGCCTATCTTTTTATATGTCTGTTCACCTGTTGTGGTAAATGTTGTATTGGTATTCCATTCATACTGCTTCCTGCGTTATGATTTCGAGCTTCCCATAATGGGATCCTGGAACCCTGACATGATTCTGTCTGTACAGTCATACTGGGTGTTCACAGCAGAAAAAAAGGAATCGGTCTGCATTTAATTCACTACCGATTGCAACCCATGATGTTTCCAGGTTTCGTTATTGTAGAGAAAAATGCCATGAAGCACTACTACCAAAAAGGACCTGGCAGTAATTTTACATAACCAGCACACATAACTGCAGAAGAATTGAGCAATACATTTTAAATCTTCAAAAATGTAATAAACATATCTGTGTTTGCTTGTGCAGCTTGAGACAAAGGAACTGTCGGCTTAGTTTGCATACTGCCGCTTCCCGTTATTTTTCTCTATGATTGAGACAAGTGTAATCTGCATGGACAGTAGTCTGTAGTGACTAAAATGCACTGAAATTCTTCTTTTACTAGCAAAATTAGTCACTGTTTAGCGTTCCATCTTGCAAAGTGACACCTGCCTGCAGCAAACACTGGGGCATATGTTTATATTATATTCTGTGACTGCATTTCTTTTTTTTATCTATTGTCCTCTGCTCTTTAATTTTCTTTCCTTGTGTCACACTATATTGCCGCTGTGTAAGTCTGCTTGTATGTCTTCTGTCATATATGGATACCAGTCTGTGTTTCAAACCGTGTTGTCTAGTTATGTTCCCCCAAACATCCAATTCACCATGCTGGTGTGATTCATGCAGTGATCACCTTCTGTGTTTGTTCCTAACCTGGTTTCAGCATGTTCTAATAATTAGTTTTGTACAACTATTGTTAACCTCATAACACTTGTTGTACCACTTCATGCAGTGTCATTTGTAATGTGCTACTGTACATGTATCATGATACCAGTAACGGTGATGCACTGTATGTTCATGTGATATTACACTTTCTGTCACTGACGTTACAAGTAATTTGGATATCTATTCCAGTTATGTCACACAGCAATGCAGTGTGTCACAATGATCCAATTATAACTATATGTCAATTTATTTATTTTTTAGAATATCATAATGACATAAAATACCACTGACATTTTAATCTGGTTCAATTTCAGTTTGTTACCATCTGTCTCCCCGCCCTGGGTCGCCTGTAAAAGACACTTATTGTCTCAATGGGCCTAACATGTCAACAAAAATTCAATAAATAAATTATATAATAAATTCCTCAGTCAATTCCACATGTGTCACTTATTGCAAGCAAGTTATGCGTTTATATGAATCTGTGTGACAGATTGTATTACTTAGTCATGTGGTAGGTATTCTAATGACATTCTTGTGCTGCATTCCACAGTAGAGTCATATCTTGCCACAATCCATAAGAACATGTAGTTACCAGAAATGAGAGGCAAATTTATGCATATTGGAGCCGAGAATCCCAGGACAGAGTATTACCTGGGTGGAGTCTGAGTATCTGCTTCAGAGGGGGGGAGAAGGACCTGGTAGTGATGGTCACTAGTGACCTGAATCACTCCACACATTGCAAGAAAGCAGCAAAGGCAAACAAGATGCTGGGATGCATAGCTAGGGGATCAGTCGTAGGAGTGATGAGGTTATAATGCCCTTGTACAGGTCACTGGTAAGGCCGCATCTAGAGTATGGAGTTCAGTACAGGTGCTCACACCTCAAAAGGGACATTAACCTGATGTAGAAGGTACAGAGGAGGGCTACTAAGATAAAAGCCAGTCAGCAGGGCAAGGCATACGAGGAGAGGTAGACGGCACTGAACATGTACTCCCTGGAAGACAGGAGAGAGAGAGAGAGAGAGAGAGAGAGGAGACATGATTGCGACATTCAAGTACTTCAAAGGAATAAATAAGGTGGATAAGGACAGTATATTTAAGCTGAGTGGCAACCACATCAGAAGATGGCACAGTCTGAAACTGGAGGATGGGAGGTTTAGGAGTGAGGTCAGGAAGCATTTCTTCACAGAGCGGGTGGTGGACACTTGGAATGTGCTGCCAGAAGAGGTAATCTCATTGAAGACAGTGGGAAGCTTTAAGAGGGGCTTGGATAGGCATAGGAGGAAGGTAAGAATCATTGGTAGGGAGGATGGGAGGAGTGGGGAGGGAGGGCAGGGACATTAGCTCAAGCTGTGTACCCTGCAATATGAGCAGACTTGATAGACCAAATGTCCTTCTTCTGCTGGCTTCTTCATATGTTTGTATTAGACTGCAAAGTGAGGAACTGAGGAGGCAAGTGTAATATACATACAATGGTACAGAGTAAAATTGCTATTGTCAAGAATTCTGTATTGGAGACCCACGGTGTTCTACACAAATATGTAACAAAACCAGTCCTACGATCCATTACAATACTCAGTCACTCTACCAGTGAACAAGTACTTCCTAGTATTTCCCAAAAACCTTCTCCCTACACCTTCACTTCAT
Organism: Neoceratodus forsteri; assembly: GCA_016271365.2. Taxonomy (NCBI): domain Eukaryota; kingdom Metazoa; phylum Chordata; order Ceratodontiformes; family Ceratodontidae; genus Neoceratodus; species Neoceratodus forsteri. The sequence goes on along the minus strand of CM028136.1, from coordinate 399,661,575 downwards.
GCCCCTTACTTCTTCCATGTACTTTCCATGAGAAACTGTGACAGATAGTCACGTATCAAGATAAATATATCATGATTCCCTGTGTCTGTACATTTCACCACCACACCCACATCCAGTGTGCTAAACACATCCATTTTTGGTCCAGGTACTACAATGTAAATCATAGTGCACCGTGTACAGCACTAGTCTATTGGCTACTAGGAAGAGCACACAGTATTTTGCATGTAACAAAAGTTCCAATGACTGTCTCTTGCATGGCATGCTACTTGTTTGCCTCATGAACTAACAGTGCTTATATACTAACAAATTCCAGCACCTTATATGACTTTGCTAATTCATGATTAACATTCCACATTTACATATGTCTTTTTAATACTACTGAATCGTTTATGCAGTTATTTTTCTGTTCCTCCATGTTTTCAAATCAGCGTAGCAATGAAGCACTGTTGCGCCGTGGGATGCAACAATGGTAAAGACTACAAACATAGTTTTTATCGATGCCCAAAAGATCCCAAATGACGAAAGTAGTGGGCACAGGCTGTGAAGTGTGCTGGATGGCAGCCTACAGGCCATACTGTTATCTGTGCTGATCATTTCATTGATGATCAGTTTGCTATTTCGCAAACTCTTCTGGATATTACCGGTTTCATCCCTGGTCAACGCAGACTTAAATTGGATGCTTGCCCATCAGTTTTTGCTCATAACTCCATAAAGCCATCACGAACCAGCATTGCTGTTCAAAAAAGAAGACTAGAGGTATACTTCTCGTATGTATTTTATTACCTATGTATCATGTAATTCCATACAGTTCTACAATATTTCAATGTCTCAATATTTCTTTCAATAGGTTCTTGGACATCTTGGCTTGCTGCCTTGTCAGTCCCTCACTGCAAGTACCGGTACACAATCCATCAACTTTGAACAACATGAAAATGCAGAAAATACATCTTCTGGATCCTGTGAAATACCAGATGTTGTTGAACCACAGTCACCACCACCACCATTTTCTGACACTGACGTTACTGGTTATCTGACAGACTCAGCATGTCAGACCACACATACTGTGATTATTACTGTCCCTAAATAAGCACTACAAGTTGCAAGGTTACATGCATTGTATGCGTGAATACAACACAGATTTGGGTATCAAATTGATTTGGCTATTGGTCAGGCAGGGGACTCAAAAGTCTCACCTCCTGCTTCCTATGTGTCACAGTGAAATATCAGAGTGGCAAATGTCATGCTCATATAGTAACATGCTGTTATACTAAAATGACTGCAGAACAGGCCTAACAGTCTTTGGAGTCTGCTCTCTTTTCAGCGCCCGCACTGAGGGCCGATTTTGGTGTCCTTCCATTTTCCCTTGTGTTATGCTGTCCCCAGTCGCACATGTCCCACTTGCACTGGACCTGGTCATTCCCCCTGCACTGTCCCATCCCCTCTAAACCTGGCCACAGTCTCTGCCTCTACCAGCTCCCTGGGCAGTACATTGAATTGGCTCCACCACCCTTTCAGTGAAATAACACATCCTCCTATCCCCTCTGAGCCTGCCCCATTGTAGCTTACACCTGTTCCCTGTCATTGTCGCCTCCTCTTCCTTTAGGCAATCCTGGCTGTGCACCCCTTATTGATCCCCTTTGTAAGCAATAAGACATGACAGTGTTCTCATAGAACTGATTTTAAAAATGTTTACATTTGTTCCATGCACACACCTGGAGTGTCTTACTGCTCATTGTTAAGTCACAGTACCTGTCTGCAAGCCATCCCATCTCTCCTATTCTCCGTCCGAGTCCCGACTCTCTCCATTGATCCTCTCCTGTCTCTGTAGTCTGTCTCCCAATTCCCTGTCCCTCTCTCCTCCCGGGCTGGCGTCTGGGTCTCATTAGCAATTACTAGTCCTTGAGTCATCCAGAGCCAGGAATCTTCTAATCTGTTCTTCTCAGTCCATTCTCCTCCCAGCACAGGCTGCGGCGCTGGGATGTTAGCAATACAAGAACAATGGCAGCATTTGTAAATGTCAACGTTCTACGCTTCATGATTTTAGCCTTTTTATTGATGTTCTTTTTTGTAACCCATGCAGGAAACATATTCCATGCATGGTGAGCTTGGTCTGTGATTGGCTGGTTTAGCCTACCCATTTTATAAATGTACATAAAGACCTCTGTCATGTTCCCCCTGTCCACCCTCTCATCCAGGGTGTACATGTAGAGATCCTTGAGCCTCTCCTCATAGGTTCTCTACCCTAGGCCTTGGATTACTTTGGTTGATCTCCTTTGGACCCTCTCTAATGGTGTAACATCCCTTTGTAGATGTGGTCTCCAAAATGTCACACATTACTCAAGGTGTCAGCCTAACCAAGCAGTTGTACAGGGGTAGGATCACTTCTGCCTTTCTGAAGGTAATCCCCCTGGCGATTCATCCCAGCATCCTATTTTACCTTGATGCTGCCCTCCTACAGGTCTCTGACTATTTCATTTTGATATCTACCACTATCCCCATGTTCCTCTCACCTTCTGTAACTTGAATTCTGTCTCCTTCCAGGGTATACCCCTGTCCATGATTTGTGACTCCCAGGTGCAGAACCTTGCACTTCCCCTCATTGAATGTTACTTTCTGTTTTCCTGACCAACTTTCCAGCACCGCTACTTGCTGAAGTCCAGAAAGAGAATGTCCACCGGCCTACCCTGGTGTAGGGCCGTCATCACCTAGTCATACCAATCCACACGGTTCGTCTAACATGATCTTACCAGGGCAAAGCCATGCTGCCTACTGTCCAAATACCACTTTGCACCAGTAACCCCCCTAGCCTATCCTTGAGGACACCCTCCATCACCTTGATGACCACTCCCTTTCCCCAGTCTCATGAGGGCCCCTCATCTGCACCGCTCCCATCCCTTCCTCCAGTTTGACCATGTTCCACCAGAAAAATATAGCCTTTCCAGTAGCACAAATAGTAAAAGAAGGTGACAAGACTTTCCATAGATACATTAGTGAAAGAAGAAAGTCCAGAGGGGGTATTGCTAAGATCAAAGGGGATAAGGGGGCATGTGAGGAGGATGAGGACCATGTCAAAGCATTCATCCTAAATAGATGCTTCTGCTCAGTATTTACTGAAGAGAACAGCTCTGCACCATGGACACGGGGTGGGGGGGTGGCAGTACTCCCTTCACCAAAGAAGAGAAACTCTGAAGCAACCAATTGGCTGGGAAGGTGGTTGATGGCAGTCACAAGGGATGAAAGAGACTTGGGCATCATCACAGATGACCTGAAATCATCCAAGCAGACCACTAAAGCAGTAGGCAAGGCAAGGGGGATGTTGGGGTGTATTAGTAGGGGTATCACAAGTTATAAGAGGGAGGTAATAATCCCTGTTTACAAGACACTGGTTTGGCCACATCTGGAGTACTGTGAGCAGTACTGAAGGCCACACCTTCACAAAGACATTAACCAAATTGAGGCATTCCAGAGAATGGCAACCAACATGATGCAGGGACTGCATCAGAAAACACATGAGGACAGATTAATGGAGCTCAATATGTATACTCTAGAGCAAAGGAGGGAGAGAGGTGAAATGATCGAGTCATTCAAACACTTCAAGGGCATTAACAAGGTGAAAGAGTCTAACATGTTTCAATATAAGAAAAATAGCAGAACAACAGGACACAGCATGAGATTAGAGGGAGGCTGATTAAGGGGTAATGTGCGGAAGCTATTTTTCACAGACAGGGTGCTGGATGCATGAAACGGCCTACCTCAGGAAGTGGTGGATATGATTCCAGTTCAGGGCTTCAGACAGGCATGGGATAGGCATAAGGGAGCAATACAGATGAATATGAATAGATAGGCCATTGACAGAGCAAATGCTGATAGCACATTTATAAGTTAGAAAAAGAAATGGACAGACTGGATGGGCCTTGTGGGCCTTATCTGCCATCAACTTCTATGTTTTTATGTTTGTGGACGCAGCAAATGTGACCAGCGACAACACAGTGCCAAATGGATTAGCATGAACTAATATATGTACATCTCATTTTGGGAGTACATCATGTTTATGAGCATGATTTGTCCTTTCTTTCAGGAAACTCAAAATAAGGCAACACAGACTGCAAAGTACATGCCCCATGGTCTGGGGAAAACAAAGTTCTCAAGAGGTACGCAGACACTGAACCTGTAGAAGGGTAAGTAAAAGTGTACATACCGAGAAGAAAACAGTTGTTGATGCTGCTACACAATATTGTGCTCCCCATGAAAGTGGTGAATATGTCAATGACACTACCATCATGTATGGAGACACTGACGAGGAAGACTCTGAGGAAGACTTCAAGTATGATTCTGATGATGATCCGGAATGGACAGTTGAAGATTTCATAAATACTGACTCTGATTCAGACAATGAAGACAGTGTTAACGATAAACCTGATATGTAAGTGCTCAGTGCACTCTTGTTACAGTTTCTTGCAGCTCTTAGCAAAAACAATAATACATTCCACGGCACTACACGTTAACCGGAGAACTGCATAACATGTGGTCTGCAGCATTATAGTTTTGAACCCTGTACACGCTGTTTTGTGTTTTGTATTGGAAAAGAGAAATCATAATTTGCTTTTATTCACTGTGTGCAATTTCCCTGTCCCTTTCATAGATGTTCCAAACTTCATTTGGATGTACCTCCCGAGAACCAGCAAACATTTATGATTTTTGAGAGTATGTCAGTTGCCCTTCTACAGACATTCTTCCAATGTTTTGGACATTGTAAAGTTGTGCTGCAGCAACTTTTTGGCACTATGGCAGTGTTGGAGCAGGTGTGTATAAACGGTCATCGGAGAAGACGGGAGACACAGCCCAAACCTGGCCAGCTGCCAGCAGGAAATCTGATGATGGCCTGTGGAATATTTTTCAGTGGGGGAAGCCCAGTACGCATGCTGAATTTCTTCAAGCATATTAATATGCCGCACATATCATTGCGAACATTTCACCTAATGCAAGCAACCTATTTGATACCTTCCACTCGTACTGTGTGGAAATGACACCAGGATAACATGTTTAATGAGTTGCGTGGAAGGCCAATCCAACTTGGAGGGGATGCCCGGTGCTGTTCCCCTGGGCATACTGCCAAATTTGGGTCATATTCCCTAATGGACCTTGTTCGTTCAAAAATAATTGACGTCAAGCTTGTTCAGGTAATCAGTCGAGATTGTTTTTATCTGTCTGTGTTTGTACTGTTCATTTTATTTTTCCATCATCTTCCATTCTTACAGGTGGGGGTTCTTGGTCAGTTAAAAGTCATGTTATTCCTTTTATACCATCACACAGAGCAATGAGGTTTCCAGCTCATAATGCTATGGAGCTTGAAGGATTAAAAAGGAGCATTAATACCTTGAAGTCTGCTGGCTTAAAAATCCAAAGTCTTACCACGGATAGACATGTCAGAGTGAAAAAACACATGCGTGAGCAGGAGCCCGGCATTACTCAATGGTTTGATGTCTGGCATGTGGCAAAAGGTGATAATGTCTACTGACTTAAGTAGACAAACACAGAACAGCAACTGAACATGCCTGTATTTTAATCTTTTCTATGTCTGATTTGACCATCAAACAGGAATCAAGAAAAAACTTGAGGAGAAATCCAGATGAGCAAACTGTAGAGTGCTTGGCCGATGGGCAAAGCCTATTTCCAACCGCTTGTATTGGTGCACCAACTCAAGCAGCGGAAATGGTGACCTTGTTGTTGCTAAATGGAAATCCATTTCTAATCATGTGGTCAACATTCATGTGCATGACAGCAGTGAGTATCTAAACTGCCTTCATGGTCCACTGGAGGAATGGGAGTGGATTGAGAAAGGTTTGTCGTTATCCTTTATTAGATATTTTGCCATATAAGCGTACTAAAATACGGCGTAACTGTCATAACATTACTGCTTTTATGGCATGCTAATACTTTTACACCACTTACTCGTACCTGCCATTCGCTAGTCAGTCCCCCCCCCCCGAAGGGGTACATCCCCAGGCCCAGGGTGTCATTAGTGGTCCTGGCAGTTCATGGTATGTGTTTGCTTTTGGTTTTTATCCCACCACCGTGCCACTGCAATAGCTACAGCAGCCATCTCCACCTCTGCAGGGTCAGCAAAGCACCCTTAGTGTGTGCCAAACCCCTCCAGTTGTGCTGGCACATGCAGCCCAAACACCACCACCCTCCCTGAGGAAGGAAAGCAGTCCTCTGGATGCTCAGTTGTTACCTCCCCTGGACAAGCCATAAATGACCCGACTCTGTTTGTAAGTCAAATCACTGGTATGTCACGAGCTGTGGCATTTGGTTCCTCAACTCTGAGGACCACGGGATTGGCTATCACTGCATAATTATAGGTGACTGCTCTCTTGCTAATGTTTCTTTTTATTTTTCTCATGTGCAATGTGAAGGAATACTTGTATCACATTTATGTTGCACAGTAACAGTTTTACACTGTAAACATGGATGCACACCTGAAGTGGCACACTACCATTTGTGTCTGCTCATTCTAGGTAGTACAGCGCACAAAGAAATGGAGGTTATTGCCTACAATAAGCTACTAATGAAGAACATCAGACGACTATCTCCCGAAGAGCAGACGTCATCTCTAGAATCCTTCCACAAGGTTCTGCTTTTCTTTGCTCCAAAACTTATGCATTTCTTCTATGACAGTATGGAAGCATGGTAGGTTGACATCACATACATATCATATGCATACTGTCCTTACTTGCTGGTATCACAGCTGTATACAGACAGATAAATGTGGTGAGTAACATCATACAAAAGTAGTTGATAACATCGCTGCTACTGTCTTCATTGACACATCACATGGTGTACTGAACCACTTATTTGAAGCAGCATATTACACATGGATATTAGCCAATTGCAGTATCTGCTGAGAATGGGTGAAAGTATACAGCAACCTCCACGGGGTGAGTGAGGTTTCCACAGAAGTAGCTGAACTGCCTCTTTCTATTTTTTGTCATTAATCAAGAAAATGATTGGAGATATGGCCTGATGCTGACTGACTGTGCACAGCCAGACTGCATGGATAACATTTATTCTTTGTTACAGACTGCTTATATCAGCAATGCATTTTAATGAGAATTCGAACTGGCCTCAAAGAATTAAAAATGATGGACAGAAGCAGTGGACAGTATCATTTCCTAAATCCAGAGGAGGAGCAGCAACAGTGAAGGAAATAAAAATGCCAATCACATAGGGTAAGTGCCACACTTTTACAGTGATAGAGTCATGGCGTATTTAAAACAATGTGGCACAGGAGGTGGCGTCCTGTAACACAGCACTGCGATTCAAAAGGGGATGTGAGTTTCGGACTGGTGATGCTGAGACTTGAGGCATCTGATCCCACACCTCAAGCTACACCGGTGACCCCTGTTTGGGAATGAGCACAGGTCACCAGCAGTAGTCAGGATGTGAGGAAAAGGGTCAAACATCCTATGGACTGATCTCCTTATCAGGGATTGTGGGTTTTCACCTCTCTGTGCCGACCTGGACCCTAGCGTTGGCTGTGTGGTTTGGGGGAATGACAGAGACAGTACAAAAGACAAGCAATTTCATTAATGTGTGTGTGTGTGTGTGTGTGTGTGTGTGTGTGTGTGTGTGTGTAACAATGACAACCATCTCTAATGAAGGCAGAGGAACTATGTTATTACAAAACCACAGTTTTAACATTTTTAAAACAATTAACTTTTAAAAAGAGAATATACAGTATGTTTTTCAAACACCAGTAATATAGTGGCCTAATTTCTAAGTGCAGTAACACCCTCCAGGGTATGCGGTATTGTGCCCTGTGTGGTATAAGGCACTGTGCGGTCTGGTATAGCGCAATACCGCACACCCAGTCAGGTATTATTATTGCTTATACAATGAAATGCCTCCATATACATTTACATTATATTTCTTCTGTCATACACAGCATATGTGAAACAGTTAACAATTGAGGCTTTCAAGATGTGTGAGAAACATCCCAGTTATCGTATGGTGAAAGAGGCCATGCCACAACATTCCATACCTCCTCCACTTTTGTCATGATTTGAGAAACAAGATAAGGAACTGCTTGTTGAACAACATCGCACATGCTTCAACAAGCCTTGAAATGAAGGTTAGTATTTAAGTATGAATCATAATGAGGGCACAGTTCCATTTATCAGTAAGGTTACACCCATGTGTATCACCAATCAGAACATGTCGTGGTGTTAGAGGACCATGTTGTATCACTCTGTCATCATTAACTGTACAGCTGTACACAGTAAAAATGAATGTAATGAAAAGTTGCATGCACATATCAGGATACCAACAGCATGTTTAAAGTGTGTGTTGGTGAGGCAGGTCTGTAGGTACCAGCACATTTATCCATGGTATGATGTCATGTGTGCAGTGCTATATGAACAATGGTGGTATCATGTGGTGAAGGACGATATGGCACAGCTGGAAGCCTGGTATGACACTTGACAGATGTTGTTCAATGGAAATGAGCTATGCTCATGGGTGGTCAGTGGGGGACGGCCCGACTGAGCATCAGAAAGAATGGTCTCCTATGCTCTGTATGAATGGGGACATGATCACAGGCAGCAGATACTCCTGGTGGTGACCATGGGTATGGCAAGACCATGGATCATCAGATGCATGTGTGTGAGGTACTGTGCACATGTGTGGTGCACATTGCATGTCCGAGGCTGTTGCAGTAATACATGTGTGATCATCAGAGGCAAGTAAACATTAGTGTGGTTTTTGTGTCCACTGTGAGCCTAACACTGTCACATGCACCAACCACCATCCTTGACATTCAGTGTGAGGTTTCATTGGGGATCAATATGGTCCACTTGCCATACTTGAAACTGTTTTGTGCTCTGTGCATATGAACTTTCCAGTGTATCGGTGCCATGTAAGTTAACACAGCACCAGCTGATGAAATGAAAGCGACATCATGTGCAACACTGCTTACAAAAGTGGGAAAAGTGACATGTGTCATGGTATATTTCAGTGCTATTTCTTCTTGGTTTGGTATTTGAGTATGCTGCCTTGATGCTGGAAGGGCTCCACACTGAGCGGCAGACATTGTCAAGAGTGTGAATGCATGTGGCAGTTGCTTAACTGTGTCCTACCATGTCTACAATGCATGAGTCCCATGTACTCACTTAGCCTCCATTGTGAAATATGGGACCCAGTACCCACACACACACTCTAATTTCTAATTCAGCATAACAGTGCATTGTGTCTTGAGTTGTGTATAAGTATGGTACTTCATGACATTGGTGGTATACTGACATAAAGCCCATACCAACAAATGGTGCAATATGGTTATATAGTGTATAGTGGATTGTGGTTCGGTATAGAATTCCATACCTTTCAAAATGCTGTTGTACCACAGTTCCAAAGTGATGGAATGCTGTTCTGCCCTACTGTGGTACAACAGCATTCTCAAACCACTAGAGACTGCATGAGTCAGTTTAATTTTGAAAGCAAAACAACTCACAAAACACATTTTTCAAACAGTACTGTGCACCATAAAAAATACAGGATGAGCAACTCTATGCACAACCTGTGTGTTTTGCCTCCTCGTGGTTCTGATTCCCATGGACCTCTCGAGCTTTGCTCCCGAGGTCAGAGGGAATCAGTGTCACTCTGTGGCAGAACACACTGGTTCTGCATAGTTTACCATCCATTATTCTCTATGTTAGTGAATAACAGTCCCACACATTTCGCATTAGCAGTTTTGGACACCATTACACACCTCGTGCCTGCACCTGTGAACAGTAGTTGTTTGACATCACCAGTGCAAGAATATTGAAACCCATGCAGCATCACTGTAGTTTTCACAGTGTCTGTATTCGTCATCCACAGGTGCAGATAAACTATAAGCAGCAACAGAAGAGTGATCAACATCACATTCTGAATACTATACGACAGCGCACAACAGCATCATGAAATGAAAAAGCATATCACAGCACCAGAAAATACATCTTCCTGTGAGTGTGTGACATGTGTAATGGACAATAGGTTGTCATGTGTGTGTCTTCACCCAAGATTATTCCTTGCAAATGGTTATTGAACATTACATGGACATTGCTCAGCAACGTAAACTATATTGCAAAGCCAATGAAATAATTGACAATCACCAATGGTACTGAATGTGTTATTTTTTTTATTGTTAGTGAAAAAAAGAAGTGCAAATACTTTTACTTGTTGAACTGTTACTTGAGACATTTTTCAATTAGAAATAAACAGTTGAGCAACAGTTGTAGAAGCAAAATCAAGTTTCAGCGTTGCTTCAATAGTTACTTGCTGCCCTAGAATGAAAAAAAGAAGAATGTTAGAGACATAATCAGTGGTGCACTGATAAAGTGCTTATGTCTATACATGGTCATATATCTATATATGCAATGGTGGTGAGGATAACATTTGTCAAATACCAGCAATATTTTTGTGTGTGCAAAACTACATTGAGAATATTGCATTTAGCCTCACTGTGTATCATCTATCCCACACAGTAGGTGTACCACAGACAGATACTGCAGTTCAGTGTTGCAACACATGACGTACTGATTGACTGAAGCAAGCAGCAGGAACTACCAACACCAGAACATCACATACACTTGGACTACATCCACTTTCAATCCCGTTCTTTCCAACAGCAGAACAGTTGACAACAGGAAGAAAAAACACCCGCTCCACCCATTGTGAATCCCATGGTCACTGGATACATCATGACCAAGGCTCTTACTACCTACATATGGGCTGCCAATGAACTCTCCTACTCTGCCACATGGACAAGAACCACCTGCTTCACTTCACCCCAAACCACTGCTCACCGGACCGTACTATCTGATAACGTCATGACTGTCGATTGCCAACCGAGCAGTTGAATTCATTTGACTGCTCGCACACAGTGAAGCTGATATGGTAATCAATCAATCAATCAATCAATCACTTTATTTAACCAATCAATCAATCACTTTATTTAACCAGGCATAAACACCATTGAGCAAGCTCATTTTCAAGGTGGTCCTGGGCATTAATACAATACAGTACACTTCATAAGATTACAATTACGGTGGACAACGGTGCAAAAAAAAAAAAAACATTGTGAAGGTGCCGGTCAATATGGGCCTATACATACCGGTCAACATAATTAACATGCAAAGGTACATAATGATAAGCTTTACTGAAATGAGAAGAGACAACAATCCCATATAGTCTCCGCTATGTAAGAGCTCAGGCCTAAATGATAAAAAATAAGGAGGTATTAAGGAATAGGGTAGAAATTGGGGTGAAAGAGTAGGCAGCCAAGAGGGAGGCCAGAATAGGTAAAAGGTAGAGAATAGGCAGGGCCATCTTGGATTAAGGGAACTAGGCTTGTAAGTCCTAGGTTTCTGTTGTTAGAAATGTGGGGTGGATGAGATACTTAGGCGTAAGATTTGAGAGTGGCACCCGGGGCTTAGGGGTCATCAGCATCTGAAACAGTTGCATGATTCCTTCAGATAATCCATTAATAGAGCTTTGAATGTGAAAATGCTTGGAAGTGAGGATAATTTTAATGAGTCTTGCATAGTGTTCCAGAGTGAGAAGTTGATTGCTGCTGAGCCAAGGGTAGTTTTCACTCTAGGAATCTGGAAGCAGATTAAGGAGAAGTGTCTCAGGCCATAGGAACCTTTAGCCCGTTTGAAGATGTTCGAGATGTATGCAGGGAGGTTATCAGATAATGCTCTAAAAAACCAGAGGAGAGCATTCCTTTTTCTTCTGGTTGAGAGTGAGGTCCACCCCAAAACCTGGTATAGACGACAGTGATGTGTACTATGGGGTAGATTTAAGATAAATCTTAAAGCCCGGTGGTAAAGGGTGTCCAGTTTGTTTAGTATCGTTGATGGGCAATGACTGTAAAGAAAGTCAGCGTAGTCCAGTATAGGTAGGAATGTAGTTTGTACTAGTCTCATTCTGGCTTCTAACGAGAGTAGGTGTTTAATGCGATAGAATAAACCTAATCACTGTCTTAGTTTTTTTGAGGTTTCATTTAAGTGGCACAGAAAGTTGAGCTTGTTATTCAGCCAGAACCCTAGGTATTTAAAGGTATCAACTACTTCAAGGGGTTCATCTAAGAGTGTTCGGATCTGTGTGATATGTGGACATCCAGAAGTAGACTTTGGTGAGAGAATCATTGCTTTAGTCATTTTGGCATTGAGGAGGAGCTTATGAGTGAGAAGGTTGTATTGGAGGGTGACGAAGTCTTTCTGTAAGTACTCATGAGCCAGATCCAAGGATGAATTTGTGGTATAGAGTACAGTATCATCTCTTAATAAGTACATTTGCTGTGGCCAGCTGCAAGTCCAGATTATTGATGATATTGCAAAGAGGATAGGGCTAGATGGAGCCTCAGGGACTCTCGTAACAAGGATTTTGTGGGGATAGATCTCCCATGGCCTTGACTTGTTGTAGCCTATTGGTTAGGTAGCTGGTGAACCATTTAATGGCAGAACTATCAAGTCCGATGTTACTCAGTGCAGTAAGCATGATGGTATGATCCACAGTATCGAAGGCCTTACTTAGATCAAGGAAGAGGGCAAATACATGCTTCTTAGAGTCCAAGGCCATTTGCCAGTCTGTAGTTACTTTGGCAAGAGCCGATACTGTACTGTGTTTGGCTCTGAAGCCGGACTGAGCCAGGTTTAGCAACTTTTGTGAATCCAAATGTTCTCTAAGTTGGATGTTGACAATTTTTTCAAGTAATTTAGAGAGGATGGATAGTATAGAAATAGGCCGGAATTGTTCAGATCACTCGGATCCCAGTCTTGAATAATGGTAGGATGTGGGCAGTTTTCCACAAGACAGGTAGCTCACCTTGAATCAGAGAGGTGTTGAATAAGTGTGTAATGGGGGCGGTCAGATAGGTATGGCCAAGTTTTAGGAAGTAAGGTTCAATGTTATCTGCACCCGCACTCTTTTTTGTATCCGGAGAAAGGAGGTGGTCCTCCACTTGCTTGAACGTAATTGTGAGAAAGCTGAAGAGGGTGGGATGCGGTTGGTTATGGTTGTGATTATCAGTGAAGCCAACAGTGTAGTCTCTTGCCGGGCTAAGTTTGCTGATAGGTGAGATATGGTAATGCTATGAAATAGTATGCTCTGGTCAGCAGTTTATTTGACTGAAGTGGATCAGGTAGTTGCTGTTGTTGTTGCCAAATACTGTTCATGTCTGTGTTGCTCTGGAGGGAGAAAGTTACAGTTGATGATGTGGAATGCCAGATAAATAAAACTGTTCTGTTGCGTGAAAGACGTGCTTGACACTGACTGTTGTGGGACTACATGCAATTGACTTGTGATGATTGCTACAGCAAATCAGTACCTACTGTTTGACTATGGTTACGTGCAGTATCTGCCTATGGTGGACCTACTGTGTGGATAAATAACCTACAGTGAGGATAAATGGGATATCACAAGTGCGAACAAGATTTCTTTTTTTCCACCCATTGTTTAACCAGGAGACAGACACTAAGGCCCTGTCCACACTACCCCTCTGTTACAGAGTGCCCAAACCGTTACCGCAACAGTTTGCGTTTACACCTGTAACGTTATAGAAGGCGTTTTCGTAACCGCTGTTGAAACTACATATGAGGTGGTTTCAACAACGTTATGAACCGGGTTACACCCTCAGTAACGCTATCGGCGAGTGTGGATGCGGCACCGTCCCCAGCGCAACGCGAGCTGTACTGGGATAGGGTGCCACGGTAATGGTTGCTCGGCTCCAAAATGTGGACCGTGGTGCCGGGTCCTGTAACGGGCACTGTGGCAGTGTGGACACTGCACTGCTCCCCGGTTGTAACGGTTTCTATCCATTACAGGGTCTAAGTGGTGCAGTGTGAATGGGGCCTAAGGTGACAGCTTGTTGACAGGTGCAACCTGTTAGCACGGGGAAGTTAATTGACTTGATGGGGGTCACACGGTATGCAGGTATGGGATGTGGTATTGAAACACAGGCCTTCACATTTGAGTTTCAGAGCATCACATCAGTGCACTACTGCCTCCATTTGCCAATTGTTACCCTCACGGTCATAGCATACTGGTAAATCTATACATATATCTATATATACTGTATATCTATAAATATATATATATACATACATATTGTAACCAGTCTTACAAAATTATTCCATGACAAATGTTTGTTGACATTTATTACATTGTCATGACAGTTGAGACTGTTCAACGGTTTATTCAGTGATGCTCAAAGTTGTGCAATACATGATGTGAAGGTGATATGCCATGTTACACACATGGCATGATTCACAATTCTCCTCACTGGGTGCACTGAACTTCTGCCACAAAGAACATTATGAAGCAGCACTTGCACCAAAAAATGAAGTGGGAGATGATGACATAGGCAGTGTGAGGGAAATGATAACTGAAAGCACAAAAGTAGGCTGATGCCACCCCTATGCTTAAACATGGTCTGCAAAATGGGGTGAGGTGGTATGTGGCAGGTGCAAGCTGGCAACTCTCCAGAATCTGAATTCATAGACTTCTCAGACAGTGACATTTCAAAGTATCCTTATACCATCCATGGTGGTTGTAAGGGTACTTAGAATGTTAATCTCATGGAGCTGTCCATTTACAGCTACATGCAAGGCTCATGGAACAATGATATTGCTGCTGTGTGTAGTACATGTACATACCTCGACTGATCCCTGGTGGTGTATCTGACCATGAAACCACCATGATATAAGCAATAATATTATTGTTATGTGTCACACAAATACTGGTGGTGTACTGGTTACCCCCACCACCCAAAATATGCGTGATATTACAAGTCAACACCCACACCCAGAATATGCCCATTATGATGATTATCAATATATCCACGGTGGTGTACTAGTCCATCCGACAACCCTGTTTTGGCAGGATACGTATATGTAACAATGCATTTACACTGTTGGTATAATGGTCATGCACCACCTCTGTGTCATGTAGTGTCCCGCATGCTGAACAACATGAAGATGTTGTACTCATCACCCAGTGATATTTCATTCAGTGCCAGGTGTGATGGTGTGCACAGTGTTGTGGTTGCACTGAGACAAGGAATGTCTTGGTGTGGTTAAGTGGGCGGGACAATACCTGCAAGGGAGGTGTTACAGTTCCACTACACCATCAGTGTAACTGTATTGCTGCATACACATAAAAGACCATATCAGGGTGGTAGTATGAACAGGTACACCTCTGTGGATCAATACAATAACAGTCCTCATAACGGGCATATTCGTGTTGGGCAAAGGGACAGGTACACCACCATGGAGATTTGTATTAATACTCATAATAGAGAGCACATTCCTGGTGAATTGACCAGCGGAGCAGTAGGAATATGTTAATTAATTATCATAGTATGGTGCATATTTGGGGTGGTTGGAAATATCCCATCCTGTGCATGAATGTGGTGCATGTTTCCTGGCATCAGGCTGTTTTTGCACATCTATAGGGCCCTTTGCTAAATCAGTGCCACAATGTTCAGTATGTGTTATTTTGAATGACAATCAATGTGCTAAACCACTACATTGGTTTCTTGTTAATGGTTGCAATCATTGCAATGTTTTTTCAGAGAGACACAATGTTGAGTGGCATGGGAGCAGAACACCAAGAACAATGCATGCCACCTTGCTGGCAGTGAGCCCACAGCAGTCTATAGGTTGATGGCAACACTGGTGCATGGCACAGGTCAGGGCTACAATGCCATATTCACCACTTTATGTACGTACCGAAAAAGGTACCATTATCAAAAACCCTACCAGGAATGAGAGTAGTGACATTGTTGGACACCCCTTCTCAAATGACAGCCTTGTCACAGTGTGCCCTGTGATGCACTGTAAAATGTCTGCTGCTGCCTCCTTACCACACATAGCAACAATGTGATGTGTTGCAGCATGGCCTTACACCAGCTTACCGCTGCTGTCTCTGGATCTTTCAAACATTAATCACATTGCTACACCGTCTTTATCTCTAATATTTGTAATTTGTCTTGTTGTGCTGTGTGCATATTGTAGTGGTACTGTTTTTGTGTTTGTTACCATAGTGAATGTATGTTCAAATCCGTTGTTGCAAAGTAGTGTGAAACCAAAAAATATTAACCTGGTCTCCTAGATGTGTCAGTAAAAATTGTGTTAATGCGTCTTGAATATGGTGCTTTTTTCAACTTCGCATTTTGTGTTCCTTTGACATACTCACAGTAAATATTACTAATGGTTCCTTGGTTCAACTGTTTTGATAACTCAGGCATACATTACTTATTCTGTTCTACTTTGATCAGGAAAAACATTGATGTACAGCTCCTTTGTGTACCTCCGCCACCAAACTGATGAAACACAACCTGTCTCCAGTGACATGGACATAGTAATAGTTTCATTTACATGAGCAGCTGTTAAAATACTGTAATTCTCCAGCCCGGTGGCACTGAGGGGTGAGGCACTGGATGCCACACCTCACACCATGCCGGCAGCCCGGGTTCGGAAGTGAGCACAGGTTGCCATGGGCTAGCAGGGGAGGAGAGGAATCGAGCATCCGAAGGACTGCTCTTCCTCTCCAGGGAGGGGTCCACATTGGTCGGCATCCGACTGCCCCCTGGCGGAGGCTGGGGGTCAGGGATGCACGCCATACATTGGGGAGGAGCTGAGTGCAGACACCTGGATGAGGACGCGTGCAGACGCGTGTATGCCCACGGCCACAAGCGTCATTGCATGCCCTCTGTCTCAGGGGAATCCAAACAGGGACAAAGTGGCACCTGTTGTGGTGGCTTGCTGGTCATTCAGCAGGATGCCCCGGCCCCGAGGGCTCACTGGAAACTGGATCCTGTGTAGGTGGAGGTAGGGGGGGGTCTCTCCGCCACCCCACCATGGAGGCAAACTGTGGGGGTATACAGCGTAGCCCCAGGTGTGAGCCAGGAGTGATCTGGATGGCAGCCGGAGGAGGCAGATGCCTGGATGTGACTGGCAGACCGGGGGTCAAGGGTGAGAAAAATGACCAACGGGAAAAAAAAAAAATTATAATTCAAACATTCCAATACATTAGTAACTATACCAAAGTATGAACAGTTACTTTCATTTTATGTGACCAAATGACCAGTTTTCATCAACAGTGGGTGTCAATGACAACATTTGCCAGTATTGAGTACAGTCGTTAGTCTTATGGTTGACAAATATTAAGTGGGGTGACAGGTGTCGGCTCTGTGGCACCAAGCAAATGGGTTCACTCTGCATGCTGGGCACTGTGCTTTGTACACCAAGCACAGCTATCAGGAGCAGATACCAACAGGAAGAGAGTGTACAAATGTCAGTTTGACAATTCCGTCCCATGTGTGGTCAGCATGGGCAGCTATACTTATATTGGGCAAGTGATTCAATATCCATGGTGTTAGTACATATGCACTGCATGCCCACAAGTGAGCACACCAAGAAGTAACAGATGTGACAGTAAATACATTAGTGAAAATGAATTGTACAAAAATACCACATACCACTGTGTGAACTAGGCATCGTGGAAGCCCTTATAGGAGTTCGATGGGAACTTGGCCGTTATGGTAGTCACTGCACATGCAGGCAGAATTTTTCTGTTTTTTTTCCCCAGGCATTGCCACACCCAGTAAGCAAACCTTCGATATGCCATGTATCGAAGAAGTCTATGGACAAAAGAACAGAAAAAAATGACATGCATTGTAATGCAGAACAGCTGACCCTTTCAATTGAAGCACTGTAGTCAGTGACATCACTGTATTTTCTCACTTGTTCACTGCTAACTTCACTCTCTAACCATTCACAAATTGAGACAACAATGGATGATCAGATGAATCAAGCTCACAAATCAATTGACAGTAGGGTCGTGAATGGTTGGTCAATCAGGGCATTCAGAGGATGGGTTTGTGAATATGTAATAATTAAACACAAAAGTACTGAGTCCACAGAAGTAAAATTAAATAATGATTGGCTTTGCTTCTGTTGGCAGTCAGATAAGGGCTGACAATCATTGTACTGCTTGGATCAGTGCCTGTGCCACTTGTACAACAAATGTCATTGTGATATAATGGAACAGGTGGAGATAAAAATGTCCCTGTTTGTCAGACACAAGATGTGCGACAGGGTGGATACTCCAAAAGGGAAGCAGAACATGAGGAGAGACCTCATGAGTATGGAAAAATGGGATGTGTTTCAGCAGCGAGGCTTTATTGACAATAAGTGCCACATCTGTAAAGTAAGGGGGGATGTGGTAACAAGCAAGAAGGAAACCATTGGCCTTCTGGTTAAGAGGTGCACAAATCAAATAGCCTACCACAAGAGGTACTTGGAGCAAGCACAGTCTACACGAGTAAGCATGACTTGGCTACTACAAGTGAAAATGGAGGGTGCAGTGAGTGTGATGGAGCAATGTTTAGGCACTGACCA
The DNA here is from genome assembly GCA_016271365.2 of Neoceratodus forsteri. Taxonomy (NCBI): domain Eukaryota; kingdom Metazoa; phylum Chordata; order Ceratodontiformes; family Ceratodontidae; genus Neoceratodus; species Neoceratodus forsteri. The sequence continues at coordinate 399,643,135 of CM028136.1, read as the reverse complement.
GATAGGGTAACATGCCACAAACAAATACCGGTGCTATCAGCATAGTGGCCATCCCTATCAGTGTTCTCAGATGCCATGTAAAAAGTCCAACATGTTTGATTTATTTTGTAATCAAATAGTGCCTAGTGATTACAATACCTTGGTGTCTCTCCCCAATGTCACTTACAAGGAGAGGAAACAGAACAGGTCACAGTACGGAAGCCATAAATGCATAGCTAGTGACAACACTTTCTTCAGGGTGTACTCTGTTTACTATTACCTTCTTTGTCATCATGACATGACAGATTAATAACAGGGGTAATGGCCTTTGACACTGTCACATGCAGATGTGACTATGTGAAATACATAGCTACAGTCACAGTAGGACATGTCCACACCCACTAAGTGGTGTTCTACAGTTGTTACTGAGTCACAGCAAGGAATTACATTTGCCTCACATAGCATGTATTTATTTATTGCATGTTGTGATACGGTATGTCCAGAGACAGTAAAAGTATATTTTTCTGGAGCAACCGGGGAACAGTGTGGGAATGAGATGGTAACCAATTGAAAGTGCAGCACATTAAGCTGTTGGTGGTATCTGGAATGAATGTGGGAAATTTGGTAAATGGGGAAATTCCACTATTGTCCAGTCAGGGGCACCTCTTGGCGACACAATGGCTTGCTAAGTAGGTGAGCAGACTGCGAATCAGACGGCCGTGCAGAAGGTCGGGGAACTTGTTATGCCTCCGACTGCAGATTATTTGGAAACAGATATTTTCAATATTTCTTTGTGTAATGACACAACTGCATGGTGTGGTGATAGAACCCACTGCCTTCTCATTGGAGAGTGTGCTACCTGCTGAGCCACTGACACTGATTTACACTGCATCTATGGTATCTGTTTTCCTCTCGCCCGCTGCCCTATAGAAACTCAAGAGTTGTGTGTTTCAGAACTGAATACATAATTTTACATACCACTGATGACACATAAACAAGTCTGTACTTTCCTAGCTCTGCCTTGCTCACAGTATTATGAAGAGTGATCAAATTTGCACTCTCACACTAACATAACATGCTGTAGCACCATAAGTAGTTAAGTAGTTCACAAATGGTATATATTTATCCAGTAACTTCTTTTGCAATTTTTTTGATAAAATATGCAATGCCACATTGCTTTGTCCAACTTCAGTTTTATTACTTGTTTCAGGAGCCTTTAGTCGGTGAATGGAGTATATGACCTCCCCCCCTTCTGCGGACCCTCCACCTCCATTCCCACCCTTGTCTACGTCTGCCTTTGGCACCCATACCATCCCCCTACCTTTGTCCCATCCCCACTTGAAACATCTCACTGTCTTACATGAAATCAACCCCGCCCAGTACAGCATTCCATTTAGTTACCACCCTCTCAGTGAAACTGTGCCTCCTCATATCCGACCTAATTCTTCCCCCCCTCCATTCTTACACTGTGCCCCATCGTGTTCCTTCCAGTCTTCATTTTAACACCCCTTCAGTGTTTTCTTTGTTCGCCACCCTTAAATATTTGAATGTATGAATCATTCTACCAGTTGTCCTCATGCAACCCCTCCCCCACTTGAAACCCACCTTTGTTGCTACATATATCTCTCCAATCCTATTTGCTCAAGTGCAACCTGTCACATGTGTATAACTCACTGCTGACCCAGATACTTCCACAGTGTGCCACCAACCCATAATTCAGGGTGCGGCACCAGTCCCTCAGCCACTCATTAAATTCTTCTATCCTTTCTTTCATCACGGTAGTACAACATGGTAGCAGGAGTACCACAGAGAATGCTACTGACCACCAAACCTACTCACTGTGCCCACCCAATTCCTGTAACCTCCCTTTCACCATCTTGACAGTCTCCCCTGACAAATCGGTTGTACCCACAAGTAGTACTATGTGTGTTTTCTTCCTGCCATTACATGCGCAATTACTCCCTTACCTGACCCCTTTCAGTATGTAATCCCTGAGCAGTAGTACCCCTACCCATGTCCTCTAACCCCTCCCCTTTACCCTTTCTTCTTCAGCAGTGTCCACCCTGCCCTGTCCCTTCGGCATCCTATCTGCACCCTCTATGTGTTCTACAAATTCCCCTACTGTCCCACCCCACCACTGCCACTAACCTGCACCCCCCTGTTCTCCTTACCCTTCTGTTTCCCAACCTCCAGGCTTTCCTTATCATTCCCCACACCACTACTGCTCTGTGACTTCTCTGCTGCATCCACAGTTGCCGATTCTGAGCATGGGACAGACACAAGGCAATTGCAGTGGGGTGTGGCAGGAAGTAGGCTGTTGGTTAACTAGAATCTGCAGCTTATCCAGTAGGTAGGGAAATGGGCAGACTGGGTGTGCCAAGTGGTCCTTATCTGCCATCAAAGTCTATGTTTCTATGTTTCTGAGCACTTACTTCCTGCTATCCCCTAGCTCTGCCCACCTTCACCTTCTCCCTGCCCTGAGTCATGCCCCCTACTACACCCTGTAGCAGTGCACATCTCCTCAATCTCCCTGCCCTGAGTCTTCCTCCCAACAGGACATTTCATAGAAAGACTTTTTCACACTGAACATTGGTGAATACTCACTCATTTCTTGGTTTGTTATCACCAACGGGTCCATCCAGCTCGATGTACTCATGCAAGCATGACATGAGGACATCCTCATCAAGGCACATGTTTTTAAATCCTTGAACATCAGTGATGCAATCTACACTGTCCATTTCTTCAAATTTTTCTGATACAGTTGAGTAAAACCAGCAGCATCTATTTTCACGCGGTGTGGGCATTAATGAACAATTGTCACAAGTACACCTGATAGGCAATAAGAAGCACTGTATTACATCAATAGATATTTAGTTGGAAAACAACATTCACTAAATTCATATCAAATGGAGTCATATATAACAAATATGTTTTCTGTGCATGACACTGTACACCTACTTCAGCGACAGAAGAAAAAGCAGTGCACAGATTGTACCACTGAAAGTAGAGTAGGCCAAGTGAAAGTTGCACGAGGCATAAATACATACATAGTTCCATGCAGTGTTTTGCGACCAAGGACATGGTACATGTTTACTGATGTGGAGAGGTAGCCAGGCTACGGTTGTGGTAGGGAGGAGTACAGTCCTTTAACGACATACATAGTTGTGGAAGAATTCAGAAAGATAAAAGTAGACAGAGACATGGTGCCAGTAGGTATTTAGCTGTAAAAAGAAATAGAGCTGCAAATGGAGCCCACAGCATGATTGGCAGTCTTGTTTACAGAGTATGACAACATAAGAGTAGTTACATATAAGTGATGTATCAGCAGGAAAGTGACAATGCTGACTAAACTCTGCAGTTGTGGCCAGTCAACCTTGCTCCATTGACTTACCTGAAATCCAGTGATGCAAAGGATGTAAAGGCAGATGGAATCACAGCAGGAATGTCTTGCTGCCTGAATAACATTAATTTATTTCATAGCATGGCTAAGGGACTGGAGGTGGACATTGCCTACATAGATTGCACAAATACCTTTTGCAACCTCACACACACACACACAGAAATAAGATACGTAGTAAAATTAGTAGACACAACATGATATGGGGACTGGTATATAGGTAATAGACAGAAGGAAGAGGGTGTTGTCAAAGAGGGAATGACTAAGAAAGTATGTATGGGATAACTCCAGGTGACAGTCCTCTTTCATGTGTTCATCAGCGACACTTCAGAAAGGATGAACAGAGATGGATTCCTGGTTGCAGAACACTCTACTCAAAATGTGGTGGATTAAATCACGAGGGACACGTGCAAACGGTTATCACACATAGACAAACACACACACATGCACACTTTCATTCAAATTCATGGTAGGCATATGCACAGTGAAATCATCATTTTCAGAAAAATAGATCAGGAACGACTGACACAGCTAAGGCAGACCACAAGCAATGGCAAAAATTGCACCTTGACACAAAAGAAGAGCAGTCATCTATTCAGAAATGTAGCCTGCAACCACCTCAGGCTGACATATACAAAACATGTGCAGCAGTGCAGCCAACAATGGTCTGGTACCTGGCAATACGGGGCATAAGGCTGATGGCCGCTGGCACATCCACTGAAATTGCATTCACAGATCAGTGCCAAACATATAAATTCCAACGACAGGCAGGGATGGTGGAAGTGTACTTGGAAGTTGTCTCTGGGAAATGATTGGAGGCAAAATGGTCTGACCATGTCCCTAGCCTGGAAGTACCATCTGATAAGACGCCCTTTCATAGAGGTCTACTGGCACCCCTACACGACTGAAAAGATTGACCCTATGATATGATATCAAATCCCCGACCCCACATCTCCAGTGCTACCTGTGCCAATGACAGATCCCTGATACCGCCACATCCACAATGCACTACATTGTTTAAAATCGACTGCATGTCCCCAAATCCAGATGCTGCCCATATTATGAATAATTACCTACCATGTCCAGAAGTAAAATGTCATGCAACACCATACCACACCACCTGCTGTCACCACAAATTCTGTTACGTTATGTAGACACCACATGTTGATATTATATCCCTCCCACCATACAATTTCTCTTCACGATGGTCTACTTGCCCCCCTCCCCACTTTTACATCACTCACCATTCAAAACTGGCACAGCACGCAAGTTACTTCAGCGACTGTCAGACAAACTCAACTGCCATTGAATGGTATTGCATATTCACTTATACTGTATACATTGCAGTCACTGAAAGTTCACTACAGTGGCCAGCTCAGGAAGAGAAAGATGAGCTGATTGATTGCAGGATACCTTGTTCCAGGAAAAATGATGTTGGAGTGACTGTGGGCCACCACACCAACCAGAAGTAAATTTGTATGATGGGGAGGGGGGCACAAGAACAAAATGTGGTGGATAAATAACCAATGTGACAGCAGGAAGCAGAGTGTGACCACTAGAGCAACAGGAGGGTATGTACTTTCAGACATCAAAAGTCTGGATTGTGAGCACTATACAACCTGAGAAATGGTTGCACGAAATGGATCGCGGATAAGAGATTGCTATAATGTGCGGTACAGTGGCCCACGGCTGCCTTCCAAAATGCCCTCCAGGTGTGCACAAAGTTTGGCATACAACACGGGTGGCCACAAGCAACTGAACTTTGACACCAGGACCATGCAGGACAATTGGCTAAAGGGTGTCTGGAACATACGTCCTTTTGCACAAGCCACTGTCTTAGGCAGCTCGACCCTATCTATGCCCCCACTTTAAAAATGAGCAAATATAGCCTGCAGTCTAGAAGGCATTATCAAAAAAACAAAGGAATCACCACCATGGACTGTCAAAAGCAGTACACATTTTCATACGTTACCCGGGTATGCTACATACAGAATGATACAGCAAGAATAGGCAGTATGCAAAATTCATAAAAAAATTAAAAAATAAATAAATATTGCAATATGTGGTACATTAGATTGCAGCAATGTACATAGAGCGTGCCAAGAAAAATATAAAATGTGGGGTTATTCCATTCATGTATTGTGAACTGTTCGGGCCAATTTTTTGACAGCTGTCAGGATGCCAGTAATATTTCATTACCATTCAGACAGCTCCATAGCATCGATCTCGCTGCTGCTCCTCCCTTCCTGAGATTCATCTGAATCAGAAGCCCCATGATTAAAGGTGGCTGCAAGGGGTTCATCACTGTAAGGTACAACATAAAGGACTGAGTTGCCAGCTCTACAGGACAATGCCAGCAACTCGTTCTCCTCATCTGAAGACATGATCAAACCAGTGCTCTCTTACTCCCGCTCTTACACTGACAGACGCCTACCTAATGACGTCATCAAGAAGGACGTTCATGAGCAGTCAGGGATGAGCAGCATGAAAGTAAACAGAGTGTGAAGAACAGTAGCGGGTACAAATTAAGAATGAAATAAAGAGTAACTGAATAAATGGAGAATGAAAACCACTGCACAGAACAGAACAACTAAAGGTAGGGAACACAAAAAAATGCATGATGTACCAACAGAGGACAAACTTTGCATATGATCTTTAATATACTTTATTGAGTTTTAAGCAGAACATAGTCAAGTAGCAATCAAACAGTGACATGGTAACATTGTCTTCTGAAATATACATAAAACTCCCAAAATAAAAAAGAATAACATGAAACAAAAGAAAGAAAAAAACACCTCCATCCCCCTCACCCACCTCAAGCCCATTCCCCTGTCTATGACCAAGTCAGAGAGAAAAAAGTAGCAGGCCTAGCAGGTATGTTATAGGAGTTATGTCCTCCAGAGGGACAGTAAGGTATACAGGGGCTCCCAGGTATTGCGGAAGGAGTGTGGTCTATTTTGCACAGCCGCAATGTGTTTCTCTAGTTGAATAGCTAGTAGGGTCTCATGGTACCACTCTAAAGCTGTGGATAGGGAATCCTCCCTTCAGTGCCGCAACATGACCATTTTTGCTGTGGTGGCAACTAGAGTCAGATGGGCTTTTCTGATATGGGGTGTGCCGGGGGGAAGGCCAATAAGCAGCTTTCAAGGGTAAACAGGGGCTCTAAGCCCAAAAGTGGATCCAGAGCTTGTTGGATTGAGTTCCAAAAAGCCTGGGTCTTTGGGCATGTCCAGAGCAGGTTAAAGAGGGACCCAGGAGCTTCATTACAGTGGGAGCATAAAGGGGATACAAATTTGCCCATTCTGTGCAGTTTTACTGGGGTGAAATAAAGGTTATGCATTATATTAAACTGTGCCAGACAAAGTCTGTCCTGCTTGATAAATTTATATATGTTACGCCAAACCCCTCTCTGAAGGACCTTGTTGGCTGAAATAAGGACTTCTTGGACCCAGTAATAGCAGATCCCACAAGGGAGGTGTGGATCCAAGGACTGGAGGTGTTTGTAAATCATGGAGACTGCGTGCGGCTGGTCTGCTACAGTGAATAGGGAGGTCAAGTCCTCTATTGTTGGGATAGTCCAAGGTTTATGTCCCAGGAAGGAAAGTGTTGCATTTTTAATCTGGAGAATTTAAAGAGGTCACCATTTTTAAGCTGGAAATGGGCCTGTAAAGTCGGGAATTAAGTTATGTCTTCCCCTTGAATAAAATCAGCGAGTGTACGGTCCTTTAAGTGGGGACAGAAGATTTGTGGGATGGGACGATGATCAATTTGAAAATGAGGGTTATTAAATATAGGTTGGGTAGTGGATCTACAGTATGCCAGCTCAAGGAGAAGTGTGTCTGAATTTGATGCCAGGCCTTGAGGGACCATCCAACTGGAGTGTTACGCAAAGGTCGGGGAAGATGGGATGGCTGCAGTATAATAAACTGGACAGTGAGCAGCCCCATTTGGCTGCTAGTGCCCTTTTGATATCTAACCAGATGGGGGTATATGTGACAGGGTCAACTTGGGTGCCCTTCTTATGCCAAAGAAACAGTTTGCTAGTATGTTGGGCTCCATAATGCAACAATAGGGAAGGAAGGGATAGACCTCCACACAGTTTGGGAGCAGTGAGTTTACTATAGGCTCTACGTACAAATTTTTTCTGCCATAGGAATGTGTAAAATAACTTTTGAAGGTGGGTGAACCAGGTCTTAGGGAGAAAAATGCTTAGCATACCCACTGGGTATAACAGATGGGGTAAAATGTTCATCTTCAGTAAATTAATTCGACCCCATAAAGATAAGGGAATTACTGACCCTCTATCCAAGTCTGACTTCAGAATCTGTAGTAACTTAGTTAAATTTTCCTTGATCATATTGGGAGTGGAGCATGAAATCTTAATACCTAGATATAGCAAGGCTCTGGGTTCCCATGTCAAACCCAAATTGATTATGTCAGCTTTCGCAAGTCTATTGCTGAGTGGAAATATTTTGGTCTTAGAGGGATTTCATTTGTAGAAAGAGACCCTGGAAAAACATCAAGCTCTCAGAGTAAAATAGGGATAGAGACGTGTGGGTTTTCCAAATGGAGGAGCAGGTCGTCTGCATATGCCGAAAGGGTGTACCTCTGCCCCCTCAACGTGGATGCCCTAAAGAGTAGGTGTGTTAGCCAATTTGCATATCAGCAGTTCTAGATAATTGAAAAGAAAGGGGAAGAGTGGGCATCCCTGTCTGGTACCCTGTTGTAAGGGGAAGGCGTTGGATAGACAGCCATTACACCAGATCCTCGCTGTCAGGGAGGAATACAACAACTGGACCCATTTAATGAAATCTAAAGGTATGCCAAAGCATTGTAATGACGGGAACAAAAAAATCCCAGGATATGTGGTCTAACACTTTCTCGGCATCTAGGGGGACCAGAGCCGCAGGGACCCTGGACTCCCCGGACACCAAGAGTAGATGAAGGAGTTTCCGTAGGTGGTCCCCAGAAAATCGACCTGACATGAAGCCAACTTGTTCCAGGCCAATGACCACTCCCATAATTGGGGCTAAGCAGCTGGCTAAGATTTTAGCAAGGATTTTCACATCCAAATTTAATAGGGAGATCGGACGGTAGCTTTTGGGATGGAGGGGATCTTTGTCAGGCTTTGGAATAAGCGTGATCAGCACTTTCATGTTTGTATATATGGTATATTGTTGTAATTACTATTTGCTTTCTTTCTGGTCATATATGTATTGTGTTCCATGTATGTATAATGTGTGTATCTGTATGTATTTAAAATTAAACTGATGTTTTTGCACAGTAGGCCCCCATTGTAAATTAGCTGATGCTAAATTAGGTTTTATTCTGTTTCTGAAATCAGAAATAAACTTTTTACTACTACTGCTACTACTTTCAAGAGGGTGTAGTCCCCAACTCCTTCGATGAACCAGGAGTTAAATACTGTATGTCAACTAGGAGGGGTGCCAGCTGAGGGAGACAGGCCTTGTGAACATTGTTAGTTAAGCTGTCCGGCCCGGGGGCTTTATCGGGAGGCAGTCGACCAATTGCTTTTTCAACTTCGATTCATGAAATTGGAGCACCAGGTGGTATGGATGAAGGGAGAGTTGGGAGCATCATAGAATCTAAGTAGGCTGAGATTGAGCCTTTGGGGGGTTTGATGACTTATCTATGGAATAAAGTTTTTGGAAGTAATCTCCAAAAATTGGAGCCATCTCCCTGGGGTTAGTTACTACCATAGCATCTGGATCAGGTCATAGCCCTGGGATAAACTAACCATCTCAGCCCGTCGCAGGTGAAGAGCAAGGAGCTTCCCAGCTCTTTCCCCAGATTCTAAATATTTCAATCTGGTGCGATGCAAGGCAAGTTCAGCTTTTTGTGCCAAGATATCTGCATATTGGGTTTGCAATAGGTGTAGTTTGGCCCATTCTGAGCAGGGGGAAGAACAATTTAGGGAATGTTCTAAGTGGCGAATACCGGCCAATAGAGTGTCCAGTTGCACCGTACTCTTACGAGCCCGTGTAGCCGAGAGAAAAATAAATTTGCCTCTTAGGGCCATTTAAGTGCCACCCAGATAGTACCCACTTTGTCCACTAAATCCATGTTGGAGTCCAAAAAGGAGGAAATAACATTTTGAATATGGGACAAGGAGTCTGGTGCTTGTAAAAGTTGTGCATTGAGATGCCATAGGGTGTTCTGTCGCACCCCTGGTCCGAGTAGGTAGGAGATACTGACAGGGAAGTGGTCCTACAATACTCTTGGATGGATATCTGCCGCTAAATTACCAGGAAGACAAAATGCACTTACTAGAGAATAGTCGATCCTGGATAGGGTATTATGGGGAGAGGAATAGTAGGTGTACTGTTGAGCTGTGGGATTAAGAATACGCCATATGTCTACTGTACCCGTCCCACTCAATACTCACTCTGGGCACTCTGGGCTGGGGATAACCCGACTCTTTTGGCATCTGAGTGGTCCAGGTCCAACTTTGGGGCCAGATTCCAGTCTCTACCCACTATAGTTAATATAGGAGGATTGGAGGCCAGTAAGGGGATGAGTTGGGAGAGGACTTGTGGTGAATCAGTGTTTGGGCCATATATTGAACCCAAAATAATTGGGTAGGTGCCCAACTTGCCTTGGAGAATGATGTAATGCCCCACGGGGTCCCACCATTCTTGTGTCAGGGGTAAAGGGAACAGACTTGGCAACCAATACTATGGTTCCTCCTTATTTAGAGGAGATACCAGAGCCGAAGACCTGCCCCACCCAATTCCGTCGGAAGAGAGAGATCTCTTCCCTTTGCAGATGGGTCTCTTGCAGGTAGGTTATCCCTGCCCGTAGATGTTCGAAGTGATGTAGGATCATTACTCTATTGCGCCTGCCTGGGCACCCTTGACATTCCAACTAATGAAATTATAAGGCCCACTCAGTCAACCTAGGAGTTCTAGATATGGGGAGGAGAAAAAAAGGACACAGGTGTAGTCGCCCTGCTACCCTTACTGTCCACAAAAAGAAACTGAACATTACATGGGCATAGACATCCCACCTCCCCTTCCCGTATACCCCTCAGGAATTAAAAAAACAAACAGGAGACCCAAAGAACCTTCCTCCTCCACTCCAATCGCTAAAATTCCTACGATAAACTATCAAAGTGTTAGCTCTAATAACTCTACCCCCCCGGTTCTAATAACTGCACTACCAAATACACCACAGCAGGTGATTATTCTTCTCAGCTGCCCACTTGAGAACCACACATAATCCCTCCCTTCCCCCTCCCCGCCACCCTGCATCAATTCAGCAACAATTTAACAAGTAGTTAGGATGTAATCTAGGCAATATATTAATGCTAGGAGCGACATAAATTGAGAAAATTGTTAGAAAAGGCAAGCAGAAATTACTGAAGCATCCTAATCTTATAACTGTTGTCTGTTATCTGAATTATAACCCCCCCCTAGTGAGATAACTACCAAGAACCAAATATTGAAAAGAGTAACCCACATTTTCAGACTGCTTAGTCCTTGAGTAGTATAGCCATAGACATCCTAGTCGGTCTTTAGCTCACCTCCAACCTGCAAAGTCTGACAGCAGATCACAACTGTATTAGGCCCTTCAAAGATGAAATGCAGTAATGAAGTTCAGGGCCAGAGTTCCATAAGGAGAGTAGCCAGGTAACAGCACTATCAGCTGGGTCAGGGGGACAGAGTCCAACTTTGGACAAGTATGAGCAGGGAAAACCAGAGCAAGCCTACATGTCTTTTTAGGTCAGTGCCAGAAGTCCGTGGAGTAAAGATAGGCTATGTATGGTGGACTGGAAGAAAAATCCTGGTCCAGTGGATTTCAAGACAAAAAGTCCATCAGAGAGCAAATAGAAAGTGCTGAAAACTGCCTTAGCATTCTCGATGGTCTCCTAGTTCAAGGAGGCTGAGAAGGGTGCTAGAAATCCCAGTTTCCGAGATTGTTCACAGATCATTTCCCCTTGCGTGGGGACTGAAAGAGGTGCTGCAAGGCCCAGTCCAGGCAACGCATCCACACTGCAGTCATATAGGCAAATGCCAACGTTCTCACTCGTTGCATCCTTCCTAGAAACTCAGTCGGCAATCGCAAGGACAAAGAGCAAAAAAGGCCTTACTTGAGCTCTGGTAAGAGGATCTTGAGCTCGGAGGACGCTTGCGCTAGAGTCTCGAAGGCTTTCCACTGTTCAGCATGCTTAACCTGAAGGACTGCTGGGTATCTAACCCTGTAAAGGCTTCCCTGCTGCGATCAATTTGGAGATGAAGGGATGCAGTTCCTGCCTCCTGGTATGTACAGACTGTGGTAGATCCTGGGCCAGTCTTAATCAGTGCCCTTCCCAGCTCAATTCCTTTAAGTCTCTCATTTTGGCCAGAATATGTTGTTTGTCCTGGAAATTAAGCAGTTTAAAGATGAAGGGACATGGGGGAGATCCTGACGGTGGGGGGGGAGGCGCAGTGAGCAGTACGCCCACTCCACGACATAGGTAGTGTTATTGGGAGAAGGGCCTGCTACACACTCACACAGCTTCTGAATAAAAGTTATAGGATTGCTCCTTTCTTCCTTTTCAGGCAGGCCAAACAGAATCAAATTGTTGCATCGACTGCGCCCCTCTAGGTCCTCCAGCTTATCTTCCAGTCGGCAAATTTTGTGGCGCATGGCGGTCATGTCCGGATCCACCTTCCCTCTCCAGTTTTCAAACAAGACCAGTCTGGCTTCAGAATCGCTAACCCTAGTAGTGAGAAAATCCACCGAGAAGCATAGTTTTTGTAAGTCTCCTGCTATAGCAGAGATATCTTCTTGTAGCAGTTGCATAATTTCCAGAAAGCACTCCTCTGAAAGCACTGTGCCAGTGGCCAAAGGCTTAGTCGAGCTGGCGGTTTGGTGCTTAGGCCTTTTAAAGGCCGTGTCCTTCTCTGGCATCGGTGGAGGTGTGTGGCATGGTGGTGGGCTCCTCATCTCTGCATCATTCCCAACAGGCAAATTTTAGACATGGATAATCTCTGCAGTATAAATAAGCCTCTGAGTTACATTTGATGAGTATTTAGCAACCAGAAAGGGTTTGAAATAAGTGAGAGTAGCAGGGAATAGCGAAGGGAAGCAGCTTTCTCCTAGGCAGCCATCATGTGACCCCCCCCAAGGAGTGATTTTGTGTCTTATGGTTAGGGCGGGTGGGTTCCAAGATCAACTGCGAGAGGTTCAGGGCTCCAAGATCATTACATATTTTGGATGTCTTGGGAGACAGCCAGTTTAAGTTAAGGTCACCTAACATGTATAGTTCACCAGAGCGAGAAAGGGCTGCGATGGAGGTTATGAGGTCAAGAGCAATAGAGGGCTGGACATTTGGGTGACAGTAAAAGCTGGCTATAAAAATGGGGAGAGTGAAGGGCAGAGTTCAATGAATAGTCAGTGCATCGTGGGACACTGGGCTAGTGGATGAATAAATAATAGAACATAGGATTGAGGTAAGAACATACATGATGTTGCCACCACCTCTACCTGCTCGGTCTTGCTTCAGGAGGGAGTAGCCAGGAATGGAGACCAAGAGATCCAGAATCATGCTTTTTAGCCAGATTTGATCACTTTATGTCGTAATTAATTTTCCTGATCATTCAGCCAAGCATATGTAACCCCTCACCCCTGCCTTTTTGCCAAAATGACAGGTGGCGTGCTGTTGAAGCTGACAGCAGTGCCTGGTGGGGACCTGGATTCGGGGAGGATGAGGTTACTAGGCACAGGGGGACCTAGGTTTGGCTACTCTGCACAAGGGCACCCAAGTAAATCTGAACACAGGAAGCAATAACTGTAATGTCCAGAACCAGGAATGGGATTCTTCAGTGTGGCTTTTATTCACATACTAGCTGAACAAAACAAAGCATAGACGGACCCCCATGGGGCTACATTTCCTGGTAATGCAGATTAGAGACTACAGAACACTTTATCACCCTTTTCAGCCCTCAGGCTCTGAACCCACCAGGCACACAGCCCGGACTTGCACGCAGCTTTGGGTACACAGCCTGACTTGTACACACTTGGGTTTTCCCCACGGGCCAGGCTCCCCCGCCAGCCACTTGATCCGCGGTCCATTGGAAGAATGAACCAATTATCCTGTCGTGGCTCCCCTCACCACTTAGAGTCAGTGACTCCTAGAGAGAATTTTTCCTTACTTGTTGTGGCTCCCCACACCACTTACAGTCTGCGACTCCTAGAGAGAATTTTCCCTTGCAACCCCACGTCTGGGTACTTCCCCCATCACTGGCCAAGTGCATGAGGCAAAGTAGCAACCACAGCAGAAATCCGTAGAGGTGGACCTGGTTACTAAAGATGGGGGGTTCGCCCACCTCCAGCTCCCACAGCCCACAACCGGCCATTTCCCTGGAAAAACTGAACCATTCCTTTGCTGAACTTCTAAATGTAGATTAAAGGGTAGATGATCTGGTGCATCTCCTCTACATATTACTTGAATCACACAACACTCTAGCATTTGACACTACTTTACTTGTTTGGTCCATTTCTCTAGGCTTCCCAAAATGTAGCGCAATCCCTAGATTTTCACACATGTCCCAGGTTGAAGAAAACATTTTGCCCTCTTAGTCAGAGCAGACACTCACCCTTTAGTTGCAAGTGCCCCACAGGCAACTGACAAATCTTCCATCTTTCAAAATAAATGTTGAACTAAACATGCAGCTTTTCTTCCACTTGGCAGAATTAAGGGGATTGCCCCAGGAATCTGCTAGGGATCTTTACATCCCCCCCCCGGAGGGAGGGGGCACTGAGACCCGAACAGCGGTCTCCACCACTTGAGCACAAATTCACTCCTCAAGCCAAACTGCAGAATCTCTCTTCACTTACTGAAGACAAACTGGACACTGACTCTACCCTTTGAAAACTCCCAGCGCTGCAGATTCCAATGTGGCTTATGCAGCTGTGAAAGTTCTATTGGTGATGTCATCCCTCAGTCTCAGCTGAGACTGAGAACAGAGTGAGACAGTGTGAAACCCATTTAACTGGAGTTTCACAAGCTGCCTTCCCTGCCTACCACTAGGTCTTACTGGGATTCTAGTAACCTTGGGTAACAAGGGGATTACACATAGATGGCAGAAAGTTTGCGCTTTGGATTTTTTTGGGATAGTATGTTTTGTATGTCCTCCAATACTGATTTATTTTTTCAAAAAACATTTTATTTTATGAAATTCCTAATTTGTAAATAGGTGTAAAAGTGCTGATTTGGTAAATTATATGCTTGTTTCAGAGTATCAAATTTGACACGTTATTTTTGATTATATGTCCTATATCAAATAATGCCTTTACAGTACCATATCTTAAATACTTGATCTGTTATAGATGGGATAAAATGCGTATTTTGCTATGTGGGAGAATGGATGGACACCTTTGGTTGACCTTTTAAGTGCTTCCATACTTCATACCAGATAGTCAGAGGTGTTTGGGTACAGATAGATAAGTTATTATAGACATTATTTGAATTATTCCCATACAAAATGTGTTTTATGGCATTATATGGAGACCATGTGGTTTTCATTAGTGTGACCGGGTCTGAGGGGGAATTTTGAAACCAATCATGCATGGCAGCCAAATTCGCTGATTAATAGTATCTCCTAAAACAGGCTAGAGGTAGACCCCCCCCCTTTAATAGTAGATGCATATAGTTTAGGGGGCTTCAGGCATGGTTTCTTCCCCTTCTATAGGAATTTTTTTATTATGGTCTCTAAGCCTTTGAAAAAATCTTCTGTAAGTTTTATGAGAACATTTTGAAACAAAAATAAAAATTTGTTAAAGTGTTCATTTTTATCGTGTTAACACGCCCTATTAATGTTAATGGTTGTGATTGCCAGTGTGCTAATTTGTCTTTAACTTTATTCAAAAGAGGTTCAAAATTAAGTGAAAACAGATGTTTAAGATCCAGGGCCCACATTTTCAAAGGAGGTGCGTGGCCCAAAATGGAGATGCGCAGAGCATCCCAGAAATTGCACATAAGCATGATATTCGAAAGAGAGAGATGCATCACATATTTCTAAATGTGCAATCATGTAGATATAATGTATGCAGCACAAAAAAGGGGCATGCACATGAATATGCCACGCATCCATATGTTCAGCCTAAACGTGTCTTGCATCTCACAAATGCTCCACACAAAGATAGGCATGTGAGGGGATAGCCTAAATTGGTTGGCCACCCACAGGCAGGCTGCAGAACTGCAGACAGACAACCCTGAGACAGCCCTTGGAGGTGCACCAGGATGTGCTCCAGACACCCATACACAGCAGTCATGATAGGATGGATGTACCAAAAGCCACAGGTAGTGGCATACCATGGGCATCACCCAGGGAGCCATTCCCCACACCACTCCCAGGACATGGACATCCAGCTGCCACATGACAGTGCTGTCGGTTGCCCCCCCCAGACACACCAGTGGAGCAGACAGCCACACTGTAGTACATGTACCAGGGGCCATGGCCTGCACCCATGTGGCCTACTGGGCACCACTCGGTGGTGGCATGCACCCAGAGTGACGTTTGGGCCAACAGTGCCTAAGTAGCATGGTGGTACTAGTGGCAGCATGGCATGGGCCAGGGACTGACCTGTGGCACACACCCACAGTGATACACCATAGGTGCACACAGGTGGGACCCACCCTGCCGGGTACCTGGCCACCTTCTGCACACTGCCATTCCTTGCAGTTATCACCATGTTCCTGTCATAAAGGGGTGTGTGGAGTACTGCAGGTGACTGTATGCTGCATATGGAGTTGGTGTATCACATTCATGTGGTATACCGATCAGACTGTGTCACCCTGTGACTTCCCATGTTGTTTGTCCAGGTGGACCCCTGTGGCCACTGTCCAGGTGGGCCCCCTGTACCCCAGTCTGACCCTGTACATGGATATGGGTAATAGCACTGTACCCAAGCCAATGCAGTCCACCCACCCACCCACCCACAACCATTCCATCACACCTGCCTGCTAGGCTGCAGTACCTCCTGTTAACCTTTGTGGAGTGGTGTGGCATCCCTGCAAAGCTGGAACCGCGCATGCCTTGGGCATGCAAATGGCCTAAATACATTCTAGCCATGACCTGTACATGTGGGAAATGGGCTCGGAATGTGCAGTTAGGTCATTTGCATATCCTGGCTGAATACTGCAATTTTGCACACTATGCAAGTGGCTTTGCATCACATATTTCCCTATGCTGTGCACAGGTCCCAGGTCACCTGCCGTGCCACACATTTCCCACTGCATGACAGTGCATGTTCGGGTTATTCAGCCAGACATGCACAATCGCATCTTACGGAGCAATTTCTGAATATATCATTATTTTGTGCCGGCGCATCTCAGTTGCCCGGCACAGGCACTTGCATGATGCAGCCTGAGAGTTTTGAATATGGGGCCCCTGATCTATAGCAATACCTAGATACTTTATTTTTTTTTACTTTTTGAATCAGACAATTGTTTGGTAGATTGAAAGGATTTTGATGCAATGATGATTCCATGATTTCGGATTTGGTTCAATTTACTCTGAAGCCTGAAATTAAGCTGAATTTGTCCAAAATTGTTAAAATATGAGGATCATTTTTATTCATATTCATGGTGAATAAAAGGGCATCATCAGCACAGAGGCTGACACGATGTTCACTACCTAGACTTTTAATGCCTTGGAACTGGTTATTTTGTCGAATGGCAAGTGCCAATGGTTTCACTGCCATGGCAAATATTAGGGGCCAAAGTGGGTAGCCTTGACACATGCCCTACTGTAGTCTGATGCATAATGATGTATTTATATTTGTCTTGACTTTTGCCACTAGGTTGGAATAGGTGAACAAGATTCACCCAGTTGCAGTGACTGTAAAGTTACTGACAATCCCCACAGCGATGAAATGCCACTGACATCCTCAACTGCGCCATGTCCCGACATAGTCGAGGAACAGAACAACAGGGGTTGTGAGGCAATGCGGGGGAGGGGCTGTGCCCCACACACCCCAGAGTTAATGATTTCCAACTCTTGGGGGGGGCAGATTACGGGGAGAGCGGCTTACAGCGGCATCACTGTACACATCCATTGCTGCAACAACCTGTTCGACACTATGGATGTTGAATGGGTTGTTATTGCTGTGATGGAATCACTGTTGGGGGGGGTCAATGTATGGACAGTATATGGGTGAAGAACAGAGTTGAGAATGTTAGGGTTGACGATGAGCCCAATAATGGGCAATGGGCCTGCAACACTACCTGAGAAGGAACTGGTGACTGACTGGGAAACCTTCATCAGTTACCTGAAAGAGTAACCGATGAAGCAGCTGATGGTAGTTCCAACAATGTGAAATATAAAGGGATGCAAAGTTCAGGAATCTCCGTCAACAACAGTGATAATGGGAGCAGTGCTGATGGTGAGACTGATGGAAAAGGTGGCAGCAGGCTCAGAAGCAAACTAGAGAATGTGGCCAGAAACCACAGCATTTAGGTAGGTTTGACCAAATGACTAGGCCAGCAGCAGCTGTCCTAATGACAGCAAGGACAGATTGCCATCCATAAAATTTCAGGCTGCCTTGTGCCACACTGGCAGGAGGAATGGCAACAAGGGAAAGACAGGTATTCACAAAATCGATGACAAGAACATCAATGACAAAGTTGGCATCAGTTTCTGCAGTAATGAGTAAAGAAAAAAAATAGCAGGAACTTCAGCATGGCAAAGTCAGATGATGACCTGCAAGCAAAGAGCTGTAGGATAGCTTAAGGACCCACTTTGGAGTCTAGAACTGATTGAGGCATCAAAATGATGGCTGGAGGGAAGGATATGAGCATACTTGACAGTGAGGACATCCATGTTACAGATGGCAACAGTCTCTGAAGAAAAAAAGAACAAAACCAAAGCAGCAGCAGAAGTAATGATGAGGAAGAGCTTGACGATGACCTGCAGGCACAGAACAACTGACAAAAAGAAGGACCCAAGCCCAGAGCCAACGATCAACTGTGGTGTTCTACTGTAATGATGGTCAGAGCAGCAGGAATGGAGACAATGGCAAGAATAATGAATGCAGTAATGGCAACAGCCTGTGGTGAAAAACAGAGAACAGAACCAAAGCAGTGGCAGGAACGAGGCAAAGCCAGGCACTGACCAGTAAGCAGAGAGCTGCAGGCCAGCACATGGAGCAGAGCACAGAGCCAGCAACTGACTATGACACAGCTGTTAGAGCCAGTGAGAACATTAACAACAAAATGGCAACAACCTCTGCAGTAGAAGAGAACACAGACAAAAACAGCAGGAATGTCAGTGAGGCAGAGGCAGACAATGACCAGCAAGCAAAGAGCTGCAAGCCAAAGCATTAAGGATTAGAGCACACTGCTAGCAGCTGACCATGGTATCACAACGACGGTCAGAGTGGCAACAGAGGCTGAGGACTTGGTCAGAACTTATCCACACATAAGGAATCAATAGTGTATCACCTGGACAAAGAGGGAGAGTATCATCAATGACAGCCAGTAGAATGGCATAGCCAGAAAATAAGTGCACAGCCCTGAGACATAAGGATCATTCCTGTGGTTGCTTCATCCTTTCATTGAGGCCCCATTGGCTCTCCTGGAAGAGGTATTAAGCTGGTGCTGGGAACTAGGAATCTTATGTAGTGGAGGCCCCAGGTATGATGTTGGGGGAGCAGAACTAGGGTGGTTAGGACAAGGAGATGCCTGGGGAGGAGATGAAATCAGGACAGAGGACTGCCACACCTGGTTTCACTCCCTAGGGCCTTGCCGAATTTCATCTGGCAGAAAGTAGACCATCTGGCCTTGTCGTCGAGGCACAGATCAGGAAGCATAGGAAAACCAGGAGTTTAAAAATTTGCATACAGTATTTTATTTTTCTCAATAACAACAAAATAAAATAATAAAAATGATTCAGTATAACTATTTACAAAGGCAGCACAAACAGAAAAAGTAAAGTCCTTCTGAGGTTACTCTTAATTCCAAGTTTCAGTCTGTCACTCTCCTTGTCTCTAGCAAAAGCATTGCTGCTCTTTTTATAAGTATTTGTCTGGGAACTTATTAACAGAGTTTGCTTCTCACAGAATGTTCTTGTCAGTTTAATTCCTTGCAAGTGCAGCAAAACAGTACATGGTGCCCCAGAACTGACCTTTTGTTGACAACTGTGCAAAGGGCTAAAAAACTGCATCTCAAGTTAACCCCTTGAGTTCCAAATAGCTTTTTGCAATCATTTCAACAGTATAACTACATAGAGTTTTAAACAAAAGGATCCCAGAATCACATACAGTTATACACAGAGAGTCACATATATTTTTTATAACTGCAGATATGCAAGGGGGAAGGAAAGATAGAACAGCACGTGAAGGTAGAGAGACAGCGAGAGGTGTAGAATTGCGAGGCCATTGGAGTGATCAGTTCCTAGGTCTCACAAGAAAATTTGGTTGAGCAACCAGACAGAGAAAAGACAGAAAAGGAGAGGATAAAACAGACCCTTGTGTTTAAACTCTTTCTGCATAACAAATGGGACAGGTCCTTTTTCAGCCCTGTCACAGGCCTGCATTCCTCATCCCCTTCAGGCCGTTCTCTGTAATGCAAGGTCACTGAGGAATAAAACTCAGCTGATCTCATTTGCATTACAGAAACCTGGTTGGGTGATGATGCTGACCCTGTGCTGGGGGCATCTATCCCTTATGGGTTTTCTGTGGAGCATTGCCTGAGAAGGGATTGCAGAGGGGGCAGGGTGTCCTTCAGTTTTGGATCCACCCTGGGACTCACTGTACTGCCAGTGAGGACATTTGGATCCTTTGAATGTGTAATGGCCAGATGTATTTCATGTTTCAATGGCAGGATCATTCTTATCTACCAACCTCCAGGCAGTGGGATTGTCTTCCTGCAGGAGCTGGTGGAATTCATTGCCAAACAGGTATTGGATGCCCCCAGATTATTGGTACTCAGGGACTTCAATGCCCAGGTCGATGATGAATCTTTCCCAATTTGCACAGGATCTTCTCCAGTTGATGTCTTCACTGGGATTGACACAGGCAGTTACCTCTGAAGCACTTCAATATGGTCACACACTGATCTGATTTTCTCACTGGGACTTGACATAACTGTGGTCAAGGTCACTTGGTCAGATCATCCTGTGGTTGAGTTCTAGTGTGGGGTCCCCCGTTCTATTACCCCCTCTGTGGAGATTATCCAGTGCCATTCTAAACATAAATTGGAGCATTGCAAACTGCAGAAGGCACTGGATATCTTAGGTATGCTACTAGGTTGTGCACAATGTCCAGAGGAAGCTGTGAATTGCTATAATATGGCGCTCATGACTGCCTTGGACTCTTACTGCACCTTTCCACATTTGTCCCTTGCCCTCCCGCTGTGGCTCACCGTGGTACTGTGCTGTGGTGGTTGTAGACTAAGGGGCATTGGTTTGATCATTCCTGGAGAAGATCTGGATCAATGGAGGACAGATTGATGTTGAGACTTCATTATGCTGAATATCAACGGGTAATCAATCTGAAAAAGAATTTCAGTCACAGTCAAGTACTGCAGTGAAAAATTGCTCTGCTCAGCTCTTCCATACTTAAAAAAAAAAGTATTCATTTTTTCAGCATACTATACAAATACAACATACAGTCAGTACAATTTTTATACAATGGGGAGAGGAAATCCTGCATTTTGATTGGTTAGTACCTGTGCATGAAATCTGTTCTATGCACAGGTAACAAGAAGTTCCTAAACGCAAGACTGTACTGAAAAAAAAAAATTAATCAATGACCGAACAGAATGTACAATTTGTAAATGCCACCATTTTCTTTCTACCTACCACTAAGGCGGCTCATCCCCGACTTGGCACCCATTCTGGGAAACTGGAGAAACTGTCAGCTGTAATCCTAGTTTTCCCACTCCTGCTGTTCTGCCCTTGTTCACAGTTCATTCTTTTTAAACACTAAATTTTTCTTTTGTTTGTTGTTTCTCTGATTCCTGTTGTTGCCATGGTGCTGGTAGTCTGGCGTTTTAACTGTAAAAAAAAAAAAAAGAAAGCCATTGCCTCAGGTTTTCATTTAACTTATTTCTCATGTAAACAGTCACATTAAAGTGCATCTACTAACTGAATGCTGTTTTGTCTCTGCTGCCGATTATGCTTCTGTCCTACAGCTGCTCACGCCATGTCACTGTGTGAACCAAATCGAAGGCATTGCTAAGGTCTAAGTGTGTGTGTGCATGTGTGTGAAGGGAGGAGCCATGCATTTGTTTGGAGCAGTTTAAATTTTAAATACAAAAAAAAGAGAGAGAGAAGGAATTAACACTACATTTGAGGATCATGTGTGTGTGTGTGTGTGTGTGTGTGTGTTGGGAGGGAGGGAGAGGAGTCAAACGTGTGTGGTAGGCATAGCAATCAGCCTCAACCACAGGGGCCACAGTGGGTCAATAACCCTAGGGGATAAAAAAATGCAGTACACTTTTATAGGTGGAGGAATTGCAGTATTTTACATAAAAAAGTTAAAGACTGTCATTTTTTTCTATTTAAAGATAGAAATTTTGATTTTTACATGCTTGTAAGATACAAAGACCCATTTTATAAGTGAAATAAGACACCCTAGGGGTATGCATGGAACAGATTTTACCACACATCCAGTGGTTGAAGGAACTCGGCCTGTGGCCTCGTGCCTCACTACACCTCTGGACGTGCAGTAAAATCTGTTCCATGCACTCCCCATCATGTCTTATTGCTTACTTACCATTACCATTTTCTATTCTCTTTTGTCACTATACACTTGATCTATCGATAAAATGCACTCTACCTTCTACCAATGCATGATAAACAGTAATCCGTATCCTTCCCTAATTCCTCAGGAATCATGCTACCATAATCAAATTCTCCAAAAATTGATTTCATCAAAACAATTTAAATTTTGTATGTATGTCCAAACTGAACATTGAAATCAGACTAGTAAGGCTCTTATAAGATTCATATTCTTAATGGGGAGAGGGGTTGCCACTAAGTCTTTCCAGTTAATGGACTGAGTATCTTCAATCTTGTCAATATTCATGCATATTTTTTCAAAATAGAGGGCCTTTCTCAGCATATTCCATCATTTATGGGTGTTAAATTTGGGGAAATCTGTGAATTCCAATTTTCCAATATCAGTATTTTAGTAGCTATTGCCCCTAAAGCCATTATTTTTTGTTCAGTCTGACTTAAATGTAGTGGTCCCACATTATTAAAAATAAAGATTTCCATGTCCATAGGGAGGTTTCTGTTAATAATTTGGGAAATAATCAGATGGGTTACTTCCTATCAGTCTTTCAAAAAAGGACGTCTCCATATACAATGTGTTAAGTCGGACTCTAACCCACATTTGGGCCAGCATCCAAGGTTATTGGGCACTATGCATGAAATGGGTGAGGTATGCGGAAAAGTCATGTACCCCGCCCGCGCCCCTGTGCCCCATGGACAAGTGTGCCAATACCAGAATTCATTAATGTTGGCCACCTGTCTGAGGCTCCTCCCTCTCGGTGAGCAGGTTTCCACAGGGCGGCCAAGGCAGAGTCGCGGACCTGGGCGGGCACCAATGGGATGCCCATCCCGGGTCCACTAATGGATCCCTCATGCTGCTATGCACAGGCCCAGGGTTGTGCATGCCACCCTCGCATGGTATGACCCCTACCGCCAGTTGGTCCACTGGCCCAGCAACGGTGAACGGTGCATTGCAGGCCCCTGGCATCGGGACCTGCCTCCTGCCCACAACATCAGCTGTGTTCCAGCACCATTGGCCATACCCCTGTTGCCCCTGTAGGGGGGCATGTGCCATGAAACCCCCCCATGCAACATCCTGGTGCCGCCACTTGTCCGGCATTATGGGTACTCGCCCGACCCACTGCCCCTGCCCTCATTGATTGCCTATTGGGCAGGGGCAACATGGAGAGCACTGTCCAGCACCCCTGGCAACTGGAGAGTGGTGCCCATGGGGCACGCAGAGGGTTATGGCTGGGTCTACCCTGGTGTACTCTGCGACACCCTCCGCGCATACTGCATAGTGCTGGCACGCCCCCAGAATGCCCCCAGCACATTGCTGTTCACAGCCATGGGAGATCGGGTGTGGTGGGTCTGTATGTCCCCCCCCTTTGAGCATGCTACGTGGGGGGCACAATGGGTGCAGAGTGGCTGGCTACATGCCCCAGATATGTGCTTATATCCACTCCGCACCATTCGTGCATAGGGCCCATTATTTTTATTAATCTTTGCCAGTATTCTAGGAGTTAGATAAGCTTTAATTTTTTCCTTTAAATCGTTCTATTTTTTGCAGATATACAAATTCTGTTGGCATTAATTCTATTATTTTTCCATTGTTGACATGACAACAATAGCATGGCCTCCTTATTCCATTTGGCATTTTTACTTATATTTGGGTCCTTCTTATTTGTAATACATTTGTTATAAAATTTTCTTAACAATTTCTTCGGCCCTTCTTTTATTATTTTATTTTGTTTCCGTATGGTTGCTGTAAGCTCTCCTGTAATTACTCCATACATATTTTTTTCCTGTTGAATTTTTCCCTTAAAGAGAGGTAAGAAATATAATTAATTCTGTTCCCGTCTTCCATTTCCCCTTTTTAACTCTATGTACTCAGGAAATCTGTCCTGTATTCAAATATCCTTCTACCGTCTATATCCCTGGGTGTAAAGTAACTTTATTATAGACTCTGTGCCTTTAGGCACTGAGCTTAGGTTATCCCAGATATAAAAATAAACCACAGAATATCTTTTTTTATATCTTGCTTGTAGTCTTCATTGATTTATCTTTTAATACTTCAAAATACCCCCTTTTTAAAGATTTTTGGCCATTCTTCAAATGGATTAATATTAACCAAATTCCACCTAGTACTTTCTTTTACTATTTCTTTATAAACGTCATGCTCCCCTGTAGGAAATATTGATCACTCCCAAGCAATTCCCAGGTAATAAACTTTACTGTATGTACCAGGATCCGGGCATCCCATCCCACCTGTATCTCGTGGGATCGTAAGTTGGGCACATGCGATCCGGGGTTTACCCCTCACCAAAGAAATTCTGAAAACATATTTCTTATCTAGTTAAATCATGGTTCTTTTGGACAGCCAAAAATTGTTTGCAAGATATATATGAGATGCGGCATCACCATCATCTTAAAAGTATCTATATGCCCTCATAAGCACAAGGACAGAATTGATCAGTTTGTTAGGAGGGTCTGGATTTTAATTTTCACATTTGTAAAGTTCACATTAATGTTTGTGTTTTTGTCCCGGGTTACGCTAATTCCTAAATATTTAATTTTATTGTCAGTTTTTTAAAGCTGTTTGTAAATTCTCTTAGTGGCACAGTTGCCCCCTTAATAATTTGCATTATCACAGATTTTTGTTTGTTTAACCTATATCCTGATATCTCTGAAAAGTTTTTAACCTCCTTCAAGAAGGTTGGCAAGGACTTGAGTATATTCTTAACAATAAGGAGGATGTCATCCGCAAAAACACTCATTTTGGTAGCTTCTTCACCAATTTATAGGCCTTCTATTCCCCATTACTCCTAATTCTTCTCAAACAAGGCTCTAAACATAATATAAAAAACCCTGTCTGACTCCATTATACATATTATAGGAAGGCATTAGATAAGAGCTGACTTGAAATTTAACTGTGATTTTTTTTATTATTTCTATTTTTCCCCTGCCATCCTAGCACTGGCGCCTGGCTAACTACCCCATGGACTACCGCAAGGAAACCCCCCCCATCTTGCCATGGATTGCTGCCCAGGTGGGAATGGGGTAGGAGGACCCCAGTATCTTCAAATTTCGTTGGGGTCTCTTTATCTGTGGAAAGCCCTGGGATAGCGAGGGATTTTCCCCCTTGTTGGTGCTGCACCAGGACAGCTATTTTTAATTGTACTCCCTCCCAGGCCATGATTTGCTCTGACCCCCAGGTGTGTGCACTGATGTCCATCACAGTCCTCCCCTTGTTTCTGGGCTAAGCCATGCCTTACCACTGGCCTCCACCAGAGATCGGTCATGTGCTAAGCCAGGCATCCCCCTCCCTCCCAGAGAAGGTAAGTGTTCCTACGGATGCTCAAGCCTCCTCCCCCTGACTAACCCACCAGCGACTCAAATCCATTCCTGAACCCAGGTTGTCAGCATGGAGCGAGATGTGGTATCCAGCGCCTCAACCCTCAGCGCCATCGGGCCGGCTTTAACCTTGTTTTTTTTATATACAGTAACTCAATCATACTTAACAGCAGAGGTATGATTTTCCATTTTGCTAAACATTTTATCATGTAGTTCCTATCTATAACGTCACATGCTTTGCTTGCATCCATGCAACAGCATGGAAGACATCCTTCTTATATTTTTGAGTTGTGTGAACGTAATGAAATATTGCTTGTACCTTCCTAGTAGCTTAAGAGATGTTCCTACCTTTCACAAACCCTTATTTTTTTTCTTAATTATGTTTTATTAAGTTTGATAAAGTTAATACATCAACTATCATCAGATACTGTGAAATGGCAGAACACATTCACAAGTCACCTTTGATTCTAAGGAACTGAAATGTTATACGTTTCACTTTTGTTACCACAGGGGAGCACAGATTATACATTACATACGTGAAAAATCTCACAAAGGGAGCCATAAATGCAGTCAATGCTGTAGGTCAATGGCACAAAAACTATCCACAGTAAGATTCTCACCCAAACTACTGGGTTAATGACCTTATACATGCTATTGTTTAGCACTATGTTGGCTTCCGTAAGAGTGCTCCTGGGAGAGACACAAAAATTATAACCATTTACTCAGGATAACAACATTTAACTTGTATTTTGAATATTAATTATTATTAAGCAGAACATTTATGATTATCAGAGAAAGCACCTCCGATTTTAGGGGTGACTAACAACGCCTTCAATCAATATATGATAAGGCTTTTGGAGAGTCATATCCAACCAGACCAGCAGAGTCACAAGACTGGCAGCGCATTCTCCTCTTACCATAGAGTGCAGTACTGCACACATTTTCCTCCAAAGCACATGGTTTCCAGCACCCTAACGTGGCGATCTGGTATAATCTGACTCCATCTTAGACCACGCAGCACAATTAAATGACTTTAAACCCATCTTATACATAAAATGTTAACCAAACACTTGTGACCCGTAAGTATATTAATTAATCCCACAGAAGAATTTTAGACAGCTTAAGTTGAACCCCCTGGACTTATATAACAAGATTAATATTAATGTTAACAAGTGCGATCTAACTGATGCATTAAACTTAAACCAGAAGCATCAATTCATGGAGTGTTCCATCAGTATGATTGTCAAAGTCAAATTTTAGAGCAGCCAATGTCAGTACTTACAGCCTTCCTGACAAGCCATAACTCCTTAGGTTAGTTCAGATTTCTTCTGACAATATTTCATCTTGGTAGCTGTCAGTGGCTTGGCGCTTCAGTGCAGCATGTTTTTCCGCCAGAACCCAGCTGCCTTGGAATCGGTAAAAGAGTACTGCTTGTTGGTGATGGTGAATTGTAGTTGAGCCAGGAAGCCAATTTGATTGCTGGGGCCTGGTTCTTTTAGCTTCTTGGCCACCCCTTCGAATGCTCGACTGTGCTGCCTGGTAGCATGCAAATAATCTGGGAAAAACAGAATGTGGGTGTCGTCCATGGTGACAGGAAAATGGTCCCTCACAGTTCGCAATAAACGATCCCCCTCTTCCATTGATGCCATGACAATCAGAGCAGTCCTGGACCCCTCTACTCCTCCTACCCCAGCTAATTGGGGGGTAATCCGGTAAGCCCTTTGAATTTGAACAGCATGTCCGAGTCCAAGAGCTTCTGGCTGCCACTGTTCTAAAAATGCTGCCAGGTCATCCCCTTCTACTCCTTCAGGGAGCCCTAATATCTGTATGTTAGCTGATCTTATGGTGTTTTCCAATTGCTCGATTCAGGTTTGCAGCATGCTTTGCTCTTTCACTGTGGTTGATGCTGCTGTCATAGCCTTTTTTGCTGTTTTCTCTGCATCCATTGCCTTATCCACCACTCCATCGATTTTTCCTTCTACAGTTGCCAGGCGTCCCACATATTGATCTATCTTTTGTTCTAGGATCTTAATGGATTTTGTCAGATCCACTACTGCTCACTGTACAGATTCCAAGGTAGCCAGGGAATCCTCTGTATGCTCAGGAGGCATTCTCTGCTGGCCCACCACATGTGAAGGCCCTGGAATTGAAGGATCATTTTTTGTAGTGTTCCAAGGATGACCCTTCACACGTTTAGTGTCAATCTGTTCTGCTTGAAAAGTCCTGTATATCTCTGTCGTTGGTTAATAGTTTAAGTCGCTAGGAATTTCTTTAGCTTCAAGGAATCACTCGAGCTGATCAAGAACATCAACAGAAGCTTGTTTCCTGCTAGGCTGCTGGATCTGTCCCCCCTCACAAACCCATATTGGTTTGGGTGGATGACCCTGGCCAACCCCCCCCCCACACACACACACACGCGCGCACTAATCTGTTTACCACCATTTTTGCTATTATTTTATAATCAATATTTTATAGTGCTATAGGCCTGTAATTTTCCTATTTATATGAAACATTACCCTCTTTTAATAGCAGTACCACTCTTGCCTCTTCCGTAGAAGTGGAGAGTTGACCGGTGCCATCGACCAGCTCCTCAATCATAAGCTTTCTCCAGGGAATTAATTCATTACAAACTGCATTAACATATTCTGCCATAAACCCATCAAACCCCGGGGCTTTTTGTTTAGGTAATGTGAAAATAGTCTTTCTGATTTATTTAAATTCAAAGGGGTTATTTTCTCCTATAAATTCTAGAAGCTCTGCTCCTTGTAAGTAATTTTTCTGTTTCTCCTGGTCTACTTGTAACATCTTTTGAAGAATCTCTTCGTAGTCTCTACAACAAATATCTCCCATCTCTATGTCCTTTACTTTCCCCTGACGAGTTCGCAAGTTCCAGTATCAGGTTCTTTTCTTTTTGTGTTTTAAGGAGATTTGCTAGAATTTTTCCAGATGTATCCCCCTGGAGATTCTTTGCACATTTGACCTTTTTTAAGTAAATCTTGTTTCTTCATTTTTAGCTCCCTGCATTCAGAATGATATTTATCATACTCTGTTAGTAGCAGTTTATCAAGTGGTAGAATACTCTTACCTAATTCTGCCTCTTTTTCCGTAAGTGATATGATATACCGACTCCCCTTAATGTACATTGCATTGGATCCCATAACTGTGAGACTGCGGATTGCCCACTGTAGTTGAAATATTAAAATTCCTTTCTCGCCTTTCTGACAGTATCAATAAAAGTATCATCCTGCAGTAATTCATTATTTAAGGACCATTGTTTATTGTAAATTCATTCAGGGGTGTTGACCGTTAAGTCCAAGTGTACCAAGACATGATCTGACATTACTCTTGAATGGATTTTTGCCTCTACTATATTTTTTACCAATGTTTCTAATACAAAGATATAATCAATAAGTGTAAAGATTTAGTTTCTTTGTTCTAAATGCATATATTCTTTTCTGTCGGGAAACTTAGTCTCCAACTATCTTCAAGGCAATGTAAATCCAGTTAATGCATCAGTAGCTCTGCTATACGTAAGTTTCCTTGTGTGGGTTTTGATTACTTATCCACCCCTTGGCTCAAAAGGACATTCATATCCACTGCCAGTATAGTTTTGGAGCTTGTAATTTAATAAGGCCCTCTGTTGTTGAGGTTAAACATTTTTAACACTGGTCAAAGGGGCCATACACTGAACCTATTGTAATTTATTGCCCATATAAAAGGTCTTTGATCAATATTGTACTCCCCTCCTTATCATAGACTTTCTTTACTAAATAGAAATCAATTTGTTTCTGGATTAAAATGGGAACTCCTTGATTCTTTTTTTGTTCCTTCAGAGAAAAGGCTCTGGGCAATCCATTTCCTTTTTAGTTTCACCATCTCTTTTTCTTCAAAGTGGGTTTCTTGCAAACATTATTTATTTATTGAATGTTGGTAACTGGGTAAGACCACTGAGACAGTACAGTCCCTTTTTCAGGGTTGACCCAGAAGTGTAAAGATAAAAATTACAGTACAAAATAATAACATAACAGGCAAATTACATAATCAAAAAGCAGGCAGGTAACATTTTAAAGAGTAGACATACCATAAAAAAAATGGGTACAGAAGTCCAAAAATAAACCATACAAAATATCATAGCAAAACTGTATCACAGATACAACGGGTGGGTACCTAACAATGTACAGGGAATCAATAAATTCATGATGGCATCCAGCAGAAGAATACAGACATTTAGAGAGAACTGGCACAAATGTGCAGGCAAAATTGAGAACCAGAGGAAAGAGAACAAGCAGAATTTTAAACATACAGCCAAGGGGTTATGTGCATGCCCTAGAATACATAGATAATGACAGTTGCAGCATTGTAAAACCCAGAAAGTTAGGTTAAAGGATCATTTGAACACACTTCACCGGAAGCAGGAGCCGGAAGCAGCTGCTGCAAGAGAGGAGAGCAGATTGGTTTTGAACATAGGAAGAGAGGAGCAAGACAGGGTTGGAGGGGGAAGGGAGTTCCAGATAGACACTGATGTATATTGGAAGGACTAATGGCCATAGCTAAGCGCAGGTTGGGCCTTACTAGGAGAGGGGAGGGAGGGAGGCAGATCTGAGGGTCCAAGGGGCTTGCCTTAGGCAGATATCAAAGCTACAGAAATTCAGAATACACATAAGGAGCCAGAAGAACTGTGGGTCACCCTGGAAACAGGAAATGGGACAGTCATAAGAACTAGGGTTGTCTACAGGCCCCTAGACCAGGGGGAGGACATAGACACATTACTGTTGGAAGATATACAAAACATGACAGCTAAAGGGGAGGTTCTGATAATGGGAGACTTCAATATGCTGGGTATAGATTGGTCAATACCAGCAGGAACATCTGCCAGAACTAGACACATGGTGGATTCCTTGCAGGGGAAGGGCCTCAAATAACTGGTAGAACAACTCACAAGAGACAGGGCTATCCTAGATCTAGTACTGACTAACAGGGAAGGGATCACAGATCTCCAGGTAGAAGGTCACCTGGGGGCCAGTGACCATCACATGGTATGGTTCAATTTGGCCACTACAACTAAATCATCCCATTCCAAGGCAAAAATATGGGACTTCAGAGGAGCTGACTTTGATAAGATGGGCAACAGAGTTAAGCTAGCCCTGGCAAAAAGAAACACAGGTGAGGGGGTACAGGCAAAGTAGGCCAGCATTAAGGATGCAATACTTGAAGCAACATTCCATTGTGTTAGACAGAAAAGGAAATGCAAAAGAAGAAGGAAACCACTTTGGTTCTCAAATACAGTAGCAGAAAAGGTCAGAGTCAAAAGGCTGGCCTTCAGGAAATATAAGGGAACACAGTGGGATGAAGATAGGGAGGCATACCAAACTGCCCTAAGGGAAGCAGGGAAGGCAGTAGGGTGGGTAAAGTCCCAAACTGAGGAAACACTAGCACAAACAGTAAAACAAGGTGACAAGACCTTCTATAGATACATTAGTGAAAGGAGAAAGTCCAGAAGAGGTATTGCTAAGCTCAAAGGAGAAAAGGGGGCATGTGAGGAGGAGGAGGAGGACCCTGTAAAAGCATCTATCCTAAATAGATACTTTTGCTCAGTATTTACTGAAGAGAAAGTAGGGCAGGTCCCACAGCTCAGCACCATGGACACAGGGGGGAGGGAGGGAGGTGAGCACTACTCCCTTCACAAAAGAAAGGGCCCTACAAGAGCTCGCTAAGCTCAGGGTGGACAAGGCAATGGGACCTGATGGCATACATCCAAGGTTACTAAAGGAGCTAAGGGTGGAACTAGCAGAGCCATTAGCAGAACTGTTTAGTGAGTCTCTGAGCAGAGGAGAGGTCCCAGAAGACTGGAGAAGGGCTCATGTGATCCTGCTCCACAAGAGTGGTAAGAGAGAGGAGGCAGGGAACTACAGACCAGTCAGTCTTACCTCAGTAGTGGGCATGATTATGGAGGCACTCCTTAAGGAAAGGATAGTGCAACACCTGGAATCCATAGGGGCACAGGATCCAAGACAGCATGGGTTTACAAAAGGAAGGCCCTGTCAAACTAATCTCATAGATTTCTTTGACTGGGTAACCAGAGTGGTGGACCAAGGGGGAGCAGCTGATGTCACCTACCTTGACTTCAGCAAAGCTTTCGACACTGTTCCACATAGAAGATTTATAAACAAGCTGAGTAGGCTCGGGGTGGGTCAGAATTTGGTCAACTGGGTGGCAAACTGGTTGACGGGCAGAAAACAGAGTGGTGGTAAATGGTATGCAGTCAGAAGGGATGCAAGTCACAAGTGGGGTACCTCAGGGATCAGTCCTGGAGCCAGTACTCTTCAATATCTTCATTAGTGACATTGTAGATAGACTAGAGGGTAAGGCTTGTCTGTTTGCAGATGATACCAAGATCTGCAACAGAGTAGATGATCCAGATGGGGGTGGTCAGAATGAGAAGAGATCTGGATAAACTAGCAAAATGGTCGGAAGAGTGGCAACTGGGATTTAATGCAAAGAAGTGCAAGATCAAGCACATAGAGAAGAGAAACCCTGAAGCCACCTATAGGCTGGGAGGGGAGTTGCTGGCAGTCACAAAGGAAGAAAGAGACTTGGGCATCATCATCACCGATGACCTGAAATCATCCAAGCAAACCTCTAAAGCAGTAGGTAAGGCTAGGGGGATGTTAGGGTGTATTAGTAAGGGTATCACAAGTCAGAAGAGGGAAGTCATAATCCCTCTTTACAAGACACTGGTTAGGCCCCATCTGGAGTACTGCATGCAGTACTGCAGACCATGCCTTCACAAGGACATTAACCAAATTGAGGCAGTCCAGAGAAGGGCAACCAAAATGGTGCAGGGACTGTATCAGAAGACATAAGAGAACAGATTAATGGAGCTCAATATGTATGCCCTAGAGCAAAGGAGGGAGAGAGGTGATATGATCGAAACATTCAAACACCTTAAGGGCATTAACAAGGTGAAAGAGTCTAACATGTTTCAGTATAAGAAAAATAGCAGGACAAGAGGAAACAGCATGAGATTACAGGGAAGGCGATTATGGGGTAATGTGAGGAAGTTCTTTTTCACAGAGAGGGTGGTAGATGCATAGAACGGCCTACCTCAGGAAGTGGTGGCTATGAATACAGTGCAGGTCTTCAAACAGGCATGGGATAGGCATAAGGGAGCAATACAGATGAGTATTAATAGATAGGCCACTGACAGCAAAGGACGATGGCACATTTATAAGGTAGAAAAAGAAATGGGCAGACTGGATGGGCCTTGCGGTCCTTATCTGCCATCGACTTCTATGTTTTTATGTAGATAATGTCACTGAGGCAGGGAGAGGTATGTTTATTTACCAGTTTATGCATGAAGCACAAGGTGGAATATCTCAGTTTAGCTTCATAGGGCAGCCAGCATGAAGAAGAGAGGACAGAACAGTGGTGGTGTCCTGTGTTAACCCCCAAAGCAAACCTCCCAACCCTGTGGTAAGCCTGGGTTAGTAGTGACATGGTGGTGACATTGGTTGAGGGTAATAACAGAGCACCATAGGCCAGAAGTGGGAGGAGGGATGAGGAAGCAATCTTAGGGCAAGAGGCAGCGGTGAGGAAGGGGCGAACTCGATAGAGGAGACCGAGCTTTTGATTCAGTGTTTTAATTAGGATGGAGGCATGGACATTAAAGGACAGGGAGGTATCTAGGGTTATGCCCAGGTATTTGAAAGTGCAGACTGCCCCAAGTACATCTCCATTGTGGGAAGAGATAGTAAGTGAAGGGGGGCACTAGAGGAGGAGGGAAGGTGGGTCAATAGCATGCTTTTGGGAATTTTTATATTTAGGACAAGTAGATTTTGCCTAAACCAATGTTCAAGGACCGTAAAGTCCGAGGCAAGGTATTGGTTAATCATATTAATGTCAGGATGGGAGCAGTAGATGATTGCATCATCCACATACAGGTGCACAGATGCCCCACCACAATTCTTGAGTAACTCATTAATGAAAAGGGAGAACAACATAGGGCCCAATATAGACCTCTGTGGCACTCCATAAGTTATGGATCTTGGGCTGGAGAGCAATCTGGCCCACTTAACCTTTTGTGACTGGGAGGACAGGTCATTTTGGACCCAGTTGAGGGCCCTGGCATTGAGGCCAATAGACTGAAGTTGCTGGAGTAGGAGGCTGTGGTTTACCAGGTTGAACGCTTTAGTAAGGTTGACAAAGATGGCACCGGTAGCAGAGCCA
The DNA here is from genome assembly GCA_016271365.2 of Neoceratodus forsteri. Classification (NCBI taxonomy): domain Eukaryota; kingdom Metazoa; phylum Chordata; order Ceratodontiformes; family Ceratodontidae; genus Neoceratodus; species Neoceratodus forsteri. The sequence continues at coordinate 399,609,457 of CM028136.1, read as the reverse complement.
CAGTCCATGGCCTGCTATATGTCTGTGGTTACATTTATCAAGGCTGTGAGGGTGCTATGATTCTTATGGAATCCGTGTTGTAAGGGGGAAAGCAAATTGTAGTGTTTCAGGTAGTTCTGAAGCTGATTATAAACTATGCGTTCCTGTATTTTAGTCAGTGGGAAGATGATGTAGGCCTAAAGTTTTCAGCCAACGTGTTGGGGCCCCCCCTTATGCACCAGCACAACTACTGCAACTTTTCATTTGTCAGGAACAGTGCTGGACAGGAAGGATCTATTGCAAAGGTCCTGGATAGGGCGAGCAAGAGCAGGTGCACCCAGCTTGAGGAACTTGGGCTCAAGGGTGTCATGACCTAGTGAGATCTCGGTCTTCAAGCTAGCAAGAAGCTGTTGTACCTCCTTTAGGGTTGCAAGTTTCAAATGGAAAGCTAGTCTGGCCCCAGTGTAGCCGGGGTGGGAGTGGCTAGGGGGGAACAGCAGGATTATGGAAGAGTGAGGTATACTTGTGTAGGTCAGTGAAAAATTTATTAAAACTGGAGACTATTGACAAGGGGTCAGGATGGATAATACCCTGGGTAGTGAGGGAGCATGGTAGCTCACCCACTTTTCCTTTAATCACAGAGTTGATCTGTTTCCAAAACTCTTTGGGATTGCACAGGTGTTTATTTTGCAGCTCACTATAACAGTGACATTTAGCTTTGTGAAGCGAGTTCTTGCATTTATTTCTTAGCTGTCTGTCAACTAACCAGTTGGAAGGCTGCCCACTACTTTTACAGGTCCGCTAAGCACGATCATGAGACAGCATAAGGATCCTGTGGTCTTTTTTCAGCCATGGGGCTTTCTCACCCTTGGACCTGCATTTTTTGAGGGTGGCATGTTTATTGACAATTTGCATGAAAGTAGAAACAAAGAAATCCAGAGCCTGATTGATGTTAGGAAGAGTCTTAATGGGGCTCCAATTAGTGACATTGATTGAGCTGATGAAGCTATTTGCATCTTATCCAGACATGTCACGGAGAGAAATATAGTATATCCATTTAAGTTTATTTAAATAAGTAATTATCCTAGCCCTTTTGATTGGTGTGTTAATGCCATTAATGTTTAGGAATCCCCCACCAAACCATTTTATTTGATATTACCGTACTCGTAATTGTACATAGTCTTGTAAGTATTCATGCTCATGTCCCTGAAGCTAATCATTATTCCATGCTCCCCTTCTGATTATTTCTGAACCAAACTATTTGATTTTTGTTCATCTTCAACACCCATTCATTGAGATGTGTTAATAAGCTTGTTCTTAATTCCTGCCCCCCCCAACATTTAAGAAAACTTACATTTCAGATAGCATTCCCTCCCAATACAAAGCCACATATGTTGTTACAAATCTTCTATCCAGCTCAGCAAGGCTGATTACTATCTCTTTTAGAAATCCCCTCAATCGACCCCCTTTTCCAGACATAATTATTTAGTTAACTAGACACCAAGCACTGTAAGCCTTTTTTACACACCCTTCTACTGATCTTAATTTCAAATAAAAAGAGATTCAAGAATTAGTGTTCAATAATCAATGGTTAGTAAACAGCCACCCCCACCCCCAACCATATGGTTTTTAATTTAATGATGCTTTACTCATTTTTCCTCATAGAAATACATTATAAGTCACATTCATAGGCATAGAGTTTGGGGGGGGGGGGATCCAGGCTCGAGTCCCCCAATAGGTAGTCTAAAAATAGGTTAATTCTTTAGGCCAATAATTTTGAGCCTGAGAGCCCCCCAAGGAAAACTTAAACTCTATGCCCATGGTCACATTAAACTGTTCCTCTAATTGGCTGGTTTAGCATTTTGCAACTGGTTGTTTAAAAGCTGCATTATTCACTGCAATGAATTATTAAATATTTCATTGTGGATTGCTAGCAGCATGTATTTAGCTGCAGCTTATTTAGGAATGCATTTAAAAAATGCTGCAGAAGAGTTACATAAATGTTGCATAGCATTATGTACTTTGGGACACTGTCAGTTCTTCTCTGAAACTAAATGCATATCTGCAGTTATCCTGTTGATGTACGAAGCACTAGAAATGCATCAGTCCCACAGGATATAAATAATTACATTTTTGATTTTTTGATTTAAAATGAATTTTTGGGTGATCTACCTTAATAGCTGGCCGCCGATGCTCCTGCCCATCCACCAGCACCAGACTGCGCCAAGCTGAGGGTAACCTTTTTTTTTTGACTATTCAATAAACACAATGCCTGATAGTGTGGACACTACTGAAGAATTTAAAGTGAATTTGAAACAAAAAAGAAATGTCCTAACCAGATGCATACAATGTTTAAATGTTGAAGCCGTGGTACTGGGCATGCGCATGCCCAGAACCATGGCTTCAACTTTCAAACACGGATTGCAACAGGTTTGAGTACTTCTTTTTAGATCAAATTCACTTTAAATTCTTTAGTAGTGTTCACACTATCAGGCATTGTGTTTACTGACTAATCAAAAACATTTTTTACCTGCGGCTCAGCGCAGTCTGGTGCTGGTGGATGGGCAGGAGCAACAACAGCCAGTTATTAAGGCAGACCACTCAAGAATTAATATTAGCTCAAAAATTAGAGAAATTATTTGCATCCTTTGGCAGTGATGCATTTATTAGTGCAAGATCACTTTTCTATTGTACCGCACTGCACCACACTGTACTGTACTGCACCACACTGTACTGCACTGTACTGTACTATACTACACTGAACAGTACTATCGTAACTGAGAAAAAAATGCATTGGATATGCATTCGCTAAACATTGGGAGGACACTGAAGAAAATATCCAAAACAGCTGCATGTCCACTTCATGTGAGTTGCTTAAAAGTTGGAAACCAGTTGACCGTTAAAACTGTTAGGATTGCCACTTCATTTGCAGCATTGAAAAAAGCTGTAAAAGCAGTGAGGTGAAGTAGCAGTTTAATGTGCCTTTTACTGTACTTTAGGAAGCTTCTTTTTTAAGCCCCAAACTGCTTCTTGTGGAGTATCATATATTGTCAGGCCTCCATCTAAGATCACTTTAAGTTTTGCAGGGTAGATGACAATGGCTTTAGTATTGTTAGTGCACAGTTTGTTTATGATGAAGCCATATTTTTTCCTTTCAATGACCAAGTCTGGGGGATACAGTAAATCATTAAAGACTGAAATACTAGCACCTTGCAATTTGATCCTTTTTTTGTATACTTCTGTCAAAAGAGCTTCCTTGTCCCCAGATTTCAACAATTTAATTATTATTGGTCTTGTCATTGTCATCTTGTCTAAAATGTATTCTGTCTATTTTCCAATTTATATCTCCTGGATCAGTGTCCAAGTAGGCTATAGTAATTTGCTTGGAGTCTCTCAGTGGCCTCATGTCGTCCCAGCTTTCCAAGACTTCCAAAATTCTAATAATTTTTTTTTTCTCCTAGTCCGAGATTCAAAATTTATCAGTTTTGCTTTCATTTCTTTATTATTCTGTTCTAACAAGTTTAATTGTCTTGAAAATGGTATCTGGTCGTATTCTAGTTTAGTTCATCTTTTTTTAATCTTATCATATTCTTTTTTCAGGGAGTTGTTTTCTTTTACAGGATGATTGACTGGATCCCATGCAGAGTTCAGTTTTCCTTCAATATCTGATTGACACTCTAACTTGACATTTATACTTTTCATTTGCTCCCAAAGAGCATTAGCCCAGTCTGGGGCACCTTTTAGCTTCTTTGACTCATTTTGTTCTCCCGGGGGGATATGGGGGTAACATCATTATTTGGATTTCCAAATGCATCAGATTTAGCCTTGGTTCGTGAGGAGGAAGAATGTGAAGTGAAATTGTTTTGGGGGGGGGATTAGCATTCAAAGGAGCTGTACTCCCCACATAAGTGAGCGTGTCCTCTGTCTCCCTGTTTTTTTTTCTGGATTTGTTCAATCTAATTTTTTTTCAGTGACTAAAGGAGTGTCAGTATTCCCCTCCCTGATAGCCTCCCTTGAATTTGTATTCTACAAGGAGTTTTTGGCAACTTCAGTTTCATCTTGTTTTTCATTTCCAGTCAGCATTGTTGTCATGTTTTGGATTGAGTTTACATTTACTGGTTGACCCTGTTTATCACCCGCTGGCAGTGGCTAACAAACTCTGTTATTCACATGTGTGAATAACAAACCAAGAATAATGGAGTTTGCCCAAGCACCTTGCACAAACCTTGTTCCAACCTAGGACATGCCAGCTGAGCAGCTCCACAGGTCCCATTCGTCATGCTCTCACCTGCTGCACAAACCCTCACATAGCAAACACCTTACTAGGCAGGCATCACATTAAAATGGCACAAAAAGAAATTTCATTAAATATCGCAAACCTTGTGCCAAGCTATGGCATGCCCGCGGAACATATCCGTGGCTCCCTTCCCTCATGCTCTCACCTTACCAGAAACCATCAAACCACAAAGAGCTTTCTTCTCAGGCACCCAATCAAAAGCACAAAAAAAGCTACCATAAATCAAAACCACAAACCTTGTGGCAAGCTCGGAGACACAAGCTCAGCAGCTCCTCAGCTCCCTTCCTTCATACTCTGACCATGCGCTGCACGAAACCGCGAAAGGACAAACAATTATTTCATCAGTCAGCACATCAAATGGCAAAAGCTACTTGAAACAAATTCAAAGGAAAAAAAAAAATTTTTAAATGGCAATCTCTTCCTGCTTCACACTGGGCACCGAATCCGATGATCAAAAATTCATAGAGGAGCAAGAGAATAAAAATGCAATGAAAAAAATGCAATTCTCAAAGAATTTGTAAATATAAAAAATAAAACATGTGGAAGTCTGAAAAATTCAGATTTTATGCATACCCTTGGTGTATGATGCCAAGATAAACCCTGAGGGTTTATGCATCATTACACACCTCAGGTGTGCATAAAATCCTCATTATCCACACTTTCCCATGAATTATTCTATATTTAATTGCAGTTTCTTCAACATTCTCTATCCTTACCTGAATTGTGGCTGCATATTCCAGAGTATCTGAAAATTCTTTACCCTTTTCTAAGAGGAGGGGTTGGGGACTCTTCTCATTTAAACTCCTGAAAATGTTAGCATTCTGCTGGTTAGATGTTAAAATAATGTTTTTAAGTTCAAAGCCTATGTTACTCATACATTCTTCCTGGGATGACCCACCCCCTTCACCCACCATTTTGTCATTCTCTCTCGTATCCAGACCACCCTTTTGTTTTATGGGCATTGAGCCTTGGTTAGCATAGGTTCCTTTGTTACTTAATTTGTTGAGATTCACTGTCATTTCCTAACACAGCTGCTTCTTTGTGAATCCATTCTCTGGTCACTCTCTGTGTTTTTTGAGTGCCATATTTGTTCAGAACCTCAGCTTCTTGTTCAAAATCAATAGTTTCTCCTTGTGCTCTACTTCGCTGATAGAGAGAAGCTCTTGCCTCGGTTACCTTTTTTCCCCGCAAGTTGCCAAATACTGTAGTGGGTCTTATTTCATAGTTTGTATCAGGCAGATCATGCCAGACGAACTTGATTGAGTTCTTCGAATGGGTCACTAAGGCAGTGGACAGATTATTTACCTGGACTTTAGCAAGGTCTTCGACTCAGTGCCACACAGAAGGCTGATAGTGAAACTAAAGGACCTAGGGATGGGTGAGAAATTGATTAGATGGGTTGAAAACTGGTTGAGTGGCAGGACAGAGAGAGTGATAGTGGGGGGGGGGAGTTCTCCAGTAACAAAGAGGTTACCAGTGGGGTTTCACAGGGGTTGGTGATGGGACCAGCATTGTTTAACATCTTTATTAGCAACATAGGGAAGGCATTCAGGACAAAATGTGCATGTTCGCAGATGACACCAAGCCCTGTGGGAGGGTGGATACCCAGGAAGGGATACAAGAATTGAGGGAGGCCCTAGCCAATCTGGAAAGATAGTCAGGGATATGGCAGCTTGGGTCAATGCCAAAAAGTGCAAAGTGATGCACATCGGGGCCAAGAACCCAAGAGCAGAGTACTACATAGGAAAGGTTCAGGTAACTGTATCTGTGGAGGAAAAGGGCCTAGCAGGTGATAATTTCTAGTGATCTGAAACATTCGACTCAATGCAAAAAGGCAGTGGCAAAGGCTAATATGATGCTAGAATGTATTGCAAGGTGATTCAGTAGTAGGCAGAGCGAGGTTATTTTGCCATTGTACAGGTCGTTGGTAAGACCACATTTAGAATATGGAGTAAGATACTGGCATCCATACCTGAAGAAAGACATTGATATGTTGGAAAGGGTCCAGAGAAGAGCAACTAAAATGATCAAGGGGCAGCGGGATAGAACATATGAGGAGAAGCTAGGAGACCTAAAGATGTACTCTCTGGAAGAGAGGAGGCAGAGAGGGGATATGATAGAGACCTTCAAGTACTTGAAAGGAATTAACTGAGTGGAATGGGAAGGTCTCTTCAACAAAAGGGACAACACCACCACCAGAGGACACAGCATAAAACTGATGGGGGATAGATTCAAGAGGGATATAAGTAAGCACTTCTTTACAGAAAGAGTGGTGACCACATGGAATGCGCTACCAGAGGAAGTAGTGGTGGCAAAGTCAGTGGGAGCTTTCATTAGAGCCTGGGACAAACACAAAGGAAAGACATGGGACCAAGACAGGGAAAAGGGAAGGGGTATGGGTGGGGGTCAGGGTCACTGGTATAACCTTAAGGCTGGGACCCTGCATTATTATTATTTCAAGTAAGTAGACATGATAGACCATGAGGTCTCCTTCTGGTGGGCATTTTCTCATGATCAGGTGTCAGTACTTTGCTGGATTCTCCAGTGACTTTTCTTTCCTGGACAAACATTTTAATGTCTTGTTCTAAAGTTACATTTCTTTTCTCATGGGCTGAACCAGCTAGTTTTCCGAAGTTTATAGTGGCTTGTTTCAGAATTTTACCTCCACGTTTGCTAGTGGAGGGGGCAGAAGAGAGTTTGGCGTTCTTAGTTTCTCTCTTCAGCATCATATTTTCAAACTGCCAAGGTTGTTTTCTCCCTTTTTCATTCCTTGTTTGCCAAAAGCACATCAGGTTCATTCATCAAAACCTGATCAGAGAACGTCAGCTAAGTGTTGAGGTATGAGAATTCTCATACTGGAGGCAAGAATTAGAGGGTACTGCCGCTCACTCCAATATCACAGTCGCTGTCCAGAAACAAACATGTTTACTGATGCCCTTCCACAATGACCCGCTCAGCACTTTCGTACTGTGGACAGATGGTTACATTCTCCCACTCTACAGTTCAGGGGAGCCATTTCCACAGAACGGTGAGAGGAGTTTGGGCATTTTTTCAAAGACAAGGTGTCAGCCATTACATCCCGTATTTCTTCTAGCAGCCTGGCTTGTACAGGGTTAGCCAAACCTAGGGGTGACATAAATCTGTCAGCCTGAGATGAATTTCAACTGGTGTCTGAGGCTGAGGTCCTCTGTGTTGTATTCAGTTTGCATCCCACCAGCTGTGAACTGGACCTGGGTCCAATGTGGCTGATTATCAGTTGCGCTGAGTCCCTGGGTTTAGTTTTCACGGAGATTGTGAATGGGTCCCTGAGGGAGGGTGTCTTTTCCTCAGCCTTGAAAAGAGCTGTGGTGAGGTCCCTTCTGAAAAATCCATCTCTGGACTCTGACATTCTAGTGAACTATAGGCTGGTCTCTAACCTTCCCTTTTTAGGCAATGTTATTGAAAAGTTGATGGTTGAACAACTGATATATCACTTGGGAGTGTCTTTCAATCTTTGAACCTCTCCAGTCTGGTTTTCAACCTCAGCACAGCACTGAGACAGCACTTGTCAGGGTGACTTGTGATCTCCTTCCAGCAAGAGGCCAAGGGCAAAGTACATTCTTGGTGTTCTTGGACCTTTCATCAGCATTTGACATGGTGGATAATGGGGTGTTGTTGGATCACCTGAGGAACTATGTGGGCATCACCAGTGCAGTTCTGCACTGGTTTGGTTCCTACCTGACTGGGAGGATGCAGCAGGTGGCTCTGAGAAAATTTACCACGGAGCCATCTGTGTTGTCTTACAGTGTTCCTCAAAGCTCAGTCCTTGCCCCTATCTTATTCTCCGTGTATATGCTTCCACTAGGGGAAATCATAAGGTGGTACAAAGTGGATTTTCACTGCTATGCAAATGATGCTTAGTTGTACCTGTCTTGTTCCCTGATGATACATCTATGTCAACGGTGCTGAGCCATTTGGCTGAGATAAATGATTGTATGGCCTCTAACTGGTTATGTCTCAACCTGGAAAAACACAGGTCATGGTTATCGAACCTGGTCACTGGTGCTTGTCTGTAGCTGAGGATACGACCCTCCTTGTATTGGGTGGCCAACCCCTCGCAGCAGTTAGTGCAGTTAGAGATCTGGGGATAATTTTGGATGACTGACATTTGAGAAGCAGGTGTCTTCTGTTGTCCGATCTGGCTTCTTTCACCTTTGAAACATCGCCAGGATCTGGCCATACTTAGCTCAGGATGACCTAGTGATGATTATCCATGCTTTCATCACCACTAGGTTGGATTACCATAGTGCTCTATACGTTGGGCTCTTTGAAGGTTCAATGCATTGACTACCACTAGTGCTGAATGCTGCAGCATGGATGTTGGTGGGCTCTTCACCAAGGGACCAAATTATACCATTTCTGCATGCCCTGCACTGGCTGCCTTTGCATTCAAGCATCACCATCAAGACTGGCTTGTTGACATACAAGGCCTTATGTGATCCAGGCCCAGAATACTTAACAGAGCTCCTGATTCCATACTAACCAGTCCGCCCTCTCTGCTCCACCAAAGCTGGACTGTTGGATATCTCCACACCGAGGTTTAAAGAAATCATCAGGTGATAGAGCCTTTGGAGTAGCAGCCTCTATTATTTACAATTCAATTTCTCATTATATTCAATCAGCTAGCATGGTGGAGGCCTTTAAAATCTCACTGAAAACATTTTTATTTGACCAAGCTTTGAATCTGACATGATCTGTTCTCAGTGATGGTTTAATTTGTATTCTATTTTTTGTTGAATGATTTTATCTTTGTAGAGTACTCAGAGCCCTTGTTGGATTGAGAACGCTATATAAATAATTTGCCTGGCCTTTCCTGATGAGGGAGACAAAGAAGAGGAGAAACTGTATCTGAAAAGCAGCAGCTAAGACTGACAAAGAAGCAGGCCCAGGAGCACAAGGAAGGCCAGAAAAAAAAAACATATGTTAACTGAGTGCCTCATGAACAAAAAAAGCTGCTCAGAAAAGCAGCAAATAGCACTAGAACAGAAGCAAAAAAGTAATGACTTCATAGTCTATCATGGCAATAGTGAATTTTACATTCCTTTTTTTTTTTTATATACTTTCTTTATCCCCCCATCCTGGTTGGCTCATGTTTCTGTCGAACCCCCAACCCTGTTCCCCAACTGTGCAGAGCTACCTCCTTCCTCCTTCATAGCTTACCCCGTATTGAGGTGGCAGGGATCCTTCAACCCATCAATACTGGATCCAGTTTGTGGAAGTCCCCTAATGATAGGGTGGCAGTTATCTGAGTCGCCCAGGGCCTTTTCTTCTCCAGTTTTCCATCCCATTGGAGGAGGAGCATGCAGGATCGGCCATGGCTGAGCTGTGTGTGTTTCCACCCACAGCACACCGGCCAACTGCTCCACCTCCACCCACTGCGTACGGGACCCTGGCGCTCCGACACCCAGCCACCGCTAGGTGTCAGACATATGCTGGTCACCATTTCCCTCCCTCCCTGGGAGAGGAGAGCTGTCCTCTGGATGCTTGTTGCTCTCCCACCCCAAACAACCCATGGTGACCCACTCGCACTGCGAACACTGGTCACCAGCGTGGCAGGAGGTAAGGCATGATGCCTCAGCCCTCCATACCACCAGGGCGGCTTTAAGTTTTACATTACTGTGAAAAGCATAGAAACAATGAAATCTGGCAGCAAAAGGCAGCTTTGCAGTCTATCAAGTCTGATGATGTGGAGTCACATGCACCTTCAGTTTCATGCCGTTCCACTCCCCTATCCACGGATGCCCCCACCAGCCCTTTTACCTTATCTGACCCCTCTTAAAGCTGTCCATGAACTTTGTGCTACTTCCTCTGGTAGTTTGTTCCACTTCAGTCTTTCCATGAAGTAATATCTCTTGGTGTCTCATCTGAATTTGTCCTTTTCCAATTTGCAGCTGTTCACTTTCATATTTTTATCACTGGTCCAGAATAAATCATAGGCATCTAGCCTGTTAATATCCTTTAAGTATTTAAAGGTGTCTATCATGTTCTCCCTCTCCTATCTTTCCATGAACACATATTCTGATTAACATAGAAACATAGAATTTGAAGGCAGATAAGGACCACCAGGCTCACTTAGCCTGCCCATTTTCCCTAACTACCGTAATACTGCAGATCCTTCTTGGTCTCAAACTTTACCCTCCGTTTCCTACCCAGTAAGGTTCCGTTATGCCTATCCCATGCCTTCATGAACCCCATTACAATTTTTGCCTCGACCACCTCCACTGGGAGGCTGTTCCAGGCATCCACCACTCTTTCTGTTAAGTACGTCCTCACATTTCCCCTGAAACTACACCCCCTCCAGCTTCATAGCATGACCCCTTGTTATTTAGCATCTTTTTTTTTTTTTAATGTTTGGCTCTTGTACTCTATTTATACCCGTAAGGTATTTGAAAGTTTCTATCATATCCTCCTCTCCCTCCTTTCCTCCAAGGTGTACATATTGAGGTCCTTTAATCTAATCTTAATTGGGTTTTTGATGCAGGCCCTGCACCATTTTAGTTGCCCTCCTCTGAACCGCCTCTAATCTGTCTATGTCCCTCCTGAGATGTGGTCTCCAGAACTGGAGACAGTACTCTAGGTGAGGTCTCACCAATGATTTATACAGTGGTATCACCACTTCCCTCTTTCTGCTGATACCCTTCCCGATGCACCCTAGCATCCCACTAGCTCTCCTCACCGCCTTGTCACACTGTTTGGCCACTTTTAGATAATCAGATATGATTACCTCAAGATCTCTTTCCTGCTTGATGATCATCATTACTACTACCCTGTCTTATACTTTGTCCCTGGGTTTTTGCACCCCAAGTGCATGATTCTGCACTTCACTGCATTGAAACTAAGTTGCCACACTATTGGCCACTCCTCAAGCTTTCATCAATCTCTATTCATTTTTTCCCCACACATCCCTGGTGTGTCTACCCTATTGCAGATATTTGTGTCAGCTGTAAAAAGGCATACCTTTCCCTTCCCTTCTAGCCCCTCTGCAATGTTGCTAATAAATATATTAAAGAGGACCAGTCCCAGTACTGATCCTTGTGGCACCCCGCTGGTCACCCTCCCTTGCTCGGAGTGAACTCTGTTTATCACCACCCTCTGTTGCATATCCTCCAACCAATTCCTTACCCAGTTTACCACCTTTGGACCTACTCCCAGGCTGCTGAGCTTATTTATGAGTCTCCTATGTGGAACGGTGTTGAAGGCCTTACTGAAATCTAGGTGGCCCACATCCACCGCTCCACCCTGATCTAATTTCCTAGTCACCCAGTCAAATAAATCTATCAGATTTGTTTGACATGACCTCCACTCAGTGAATCCATGCTGCCTTGAATCGTGTAAGCCACAGGATTCAAGATATTCCACAATCCTTTCCTTTAGTAGTGATTCCATGAATTTCCCCACCACCAAAGTTAGGCTGACTGGCCTGTAATTGCCAGCCTCATCTCTGCTCCCACTTTTGTGAAAGGATTTCATACAAGTGCTCCTACTGCCCCCGAATCATTTCGGTGGCCCTCCACTGCACCAGCTCCAAATGATGTATGTTCTCTCATTGGTAGGGGTTCCAGAATTGTACATAGTATTCCAGCTGTGGCCACACCAGTGATCTGCACAGAAGTAGTATAACCTCCTTCCTGCTCATTGTGAACCCCCTGCTTATGCAACCTAGCATCCTGTTTGCCTTTCCCACTGCTTTAACTGCATTGTGTAGAGGGCTTCAGGGTACTTGTAATTGTAACCCCTTGGTCTTTCTCCTTCTCAGTCACTGTGACAGTCACAACCACAGCCTATATTCCACCCCTGACATCTTCCTACCCATGTGCATGACTTTGCATTTATTGGCATTGAACCTCAGCTGCCAGATTCTGGACCATCCCTCTAGTCTTTCCAAGTCCTTCCTCATGTCCCTGTTCCCCTCTTCTGTGTCCATCCTCCACTTGGTATTGTCTGCAAAAAGGCCCTTTATGCTTCCAGTGTACCTTATGAACAGATTAAACAGATGCAGTCCAAGCCCTGATCTCTGTGGTACCACACTGGTGAACTCCTGCATCTCTGAATGCTTCCCACCACCATAGCTCTCTGTGTTCTCCCTCTAACCAATTACCCACCCACCTAGTCACTTTGTCCCCAATCCTTAGGTCATCCAACTTCTTAATCAGGCCTTGTCAATGGTCAAGTACAATATGTCCACTGCCTGTCCCCTACCCACAGCCCTAGTGACACAGTGAAAAAATAAACAAGTTCATTTGACATGACCTCCCCACAACTTACTCATGTTGTCTGTCATCCTGTAGATCATTAGCCTCAAGAAACTCCACCAATCCTTCCTTAAGAATGGTATCTATCAGCTTATCAATGATCAATATCAGGCTGACTGGTCTGTAGTTTCCTAATTTGTCCATTCCCCCATCCTTCTGTAAAGGCACTAGATCTGCAACTTGCCTCTGACATGGTAGCCTGTTATACAGGACAGCTAATGGAGCCACCAGTACGTACAGATGGCAACTACCTCAACACCCTGGGTTTATTCCATCTGGCTCAGGAGATGTGCTCACTGTAGGGCTAGTAGTCCTTTTAGAACCTGTTGACAGTAATCAGCAACTTATATAGCCTTGTCAACCTCTCCCACCCCTGGTCTATCCTTCCTTCCTTCTCCTTAATGAATACTGAGCAGAAGTATTCATTCAGTACTTCTGCTTTTCCTTTACTATCTCCTACCCACTCTGGTACTTGTTATAATTTGAAAATTCCTTCTTTTCTATGTTTTCTTCCCCTGATGTATCAAAAAAAGATCATCCACTTCCTGGACTCCTTCTGCTCTTCTTAGTTCAACTCCCACTTTAGCCCTCCAAACTTCCCTGCTGGCTGATTTGAGTTTTTCAGGTAGTCCACTTTGTCCTCCTCCTTCTGTGACCCCCCTAAGTTTTTTGAAAGGAGCTCTTTTCTCTCTCACGCTTTCGCTGCCTCTCCTGTATACCAAATGGCTTTTCTGTGGTTATTTCTTTTCTCTTTCTGCTTGAGACAGGTAGGTGTTCATAACCACCTGGAGCCCTTTTTCTATAATGGACCATTCATCTTCCATTTCCCTTGCTCCGAAGTTCATTAAGATGTTTGCCTAACTTCATCTCCATCACCGTGAAGACTGTCTTCATGAAATCAAGAGCACACATTTTTTTGTGTGCAGGACTTCTTTCCCTATATTCAGCCAAAGCTACACTGAAAGGTAATCACTGTTACACATGGACTCAGCTATACTGATGTCCCTGATGTAATCGCAATTCAACAGCAGCAGGTCCAGGATCGCCCCATCCCTTGTTAGTTCTTATGCCCTGGATTAAGACTCCATCATGGACTGCATCCAGGAGTGATAGGGATGCTCCAATCTGTATCAGGTAGACTGAAGTCACCCAGTATTACCACCTCTCCCTGCAGTGCCTTCTTATTCTCCTTTTTTAGTTCACTATCTATGCCTTTGTTTTGATTAAGTGGCCTAGAAGCCATGAACAGTTTAATCCTCCTCCCTGCCTCCATTTGATTTGAATCCCAGAATGACTTTGCTCATACCACCCAGATGCTTCTGGCTCTACCTATTATATATTTAACCATGTATTTCCATTTGGATAACATGCGTAAGAATGTTATTTGCTTTTCTGCTTCTTCAGGAGGATCCTGTTAATAGACCTTAATGGACTACCCAATTTTAATTAATGCTCATATCTTGCTGTATGCATCGCTTTCTGTATATACTGGTCTCTGTATGTATTAGCCTCTGTACTTACTGCATACACTGTACCATTTGTGATTTGTTACCCATGATCCCTGGTCACAGCTGGAAACGGCCCCAGCCAAACTCTGCTTGTTTACCTGGGAAAATATGTTTCAAATCAATAGCTAAAAAAATGTCTGCCCTCGTGGCCATTATCCCTTCCCTAACATAGGCAAGACATGACAAGACAACTTTTATTTCTATGGTGCCCTTTCCAAATGGCTCAGGGTGCCTTACAGGAAGAAACAGAGTAGTCAAAGGTAATAACTTGATAAGTAAACAGTATAATAAAACCATAAATAGCACAATTATGAGCAGTAGGCAAGTTCAACAAATTAAGTTTTTAAGGTACCCTTAAAGGCATCCACTGAGTTAGCCTAATGGACAGCAGGTAGAAGTAAATTCCATAGAACCAGAGTAGCCATCCCAAAAGTTCTATTTCCCTGTAGTTTTAATTGGTAGCAAGGAATTGTTAAAAGATCTGCATCAGTAGTACGGAAAAAGCCGAGGGATGTAAGAAAGCTGGAGCACTTTTAGGTAGACAGGACCCAGATCATGAAGGGCATTGTGTCACGAACCCACTCTTGGGGGGCCGGGTCCACATGGCTCACAGCACCCACCACTAAGTGCAATCCATGACAGGGGATACAGGAATAACCTCCTTGTGTCCTTCTAGAGTGTTTGCTGAGTTCACAACTGAACACTCGCCACAAGGAAGGTCCCAGGGCTTCCTCTCTAATCTGGGTAAGGGTAAAATACAGTCTCAAGTCTATAGCCGGGTGAGAACCCTCCTTGGTTGCTGTATTGGGGGGGGAGACCCAGACCTAACAAGCTCTTCAGGGTTATATCTTGTAACCCTGATTATATCTTCTCCCACGGGTGGTGCAGCGACCTAGTTCCCCCTTACAGACCCCTCCTGCGACTTATGTAGTTCCCCTACTTAAGGCACACAGATTTCCCTTACAGGATCCTCGTCTTTGGTAGTGATGGTAATACCTTGCATTCAGATTTGAATAAACCTTTCCACCTTTTCACATACACAAATCACACACAAGCAGTTTTAAAAGCAAATGCTTTCACTAGTGATTAAATAATTATCATACAAGACTTAGAAACAAAAGATTCTGAAATTTGGTTACAAGATAACAAAACAAAGTTAGAAAAAAATAAATACAAAAATGTACTGTGAAATTTAACTGTCTAGTTTCTACCTTGTTTGTGAGGAATCAGAAGTCTGGAAAATAAATGATGTTTCTGCAAAAGTTTTCCAAGTTCCAGTTCTTATTCCAGTCTGGTTGTCTTGAGTTGCGTCAGAAGAG
Source organism: Neoceratodus forsteri (assembly GCA_016271365.2). Classification (NCBI taxonomy): domain Eukaryota; kingdom Metazoa; phylum Chordata; order Ceratodontiformes; family Ceratodontidae; genus Neoceratodus; species Neoceratodus forsteri. The sequence goes on along the minus strand of CM028136.1, from coordinate 399,594,063 downwards.
TGTCTCATGAAAGAGTGTGCCAAAACGCTCTGTTCTGAGGGCCTTATATACCTGGTCCTTCAGTCTGTGGTTAGCTGATGGCCTTATTTTTGTAGGCCAGCAGGGGTCTCTCTTGCGCTTTCCTAGTTTTAAGGTAATCAATATTAGTAACTTTTATATTCCTTCCACAGTCCAACTTCCTGCCACTTAATAAAATGTAAATGTAATGTAACTAATTACTGCCAAATTAGATTTTGACCGACATAATAAAGCTGTTGTATGTAAAGCAAATTGGATAATAGGCAATTTGTTGAGAAACATAAGAAGTAGAAGTGAAAAGGTCATGGTGCCCCTGTACAGATCCCTGGTGAGACCAGTGCTTGAATATGGAACCCCATTTTGTTCAGAACAGAGTGTTCTGGGAGGTAAAAGGACTGAACAAGTGCAGAGGGGTTTTACAAGAAAGATTAGAGAGGTGGTTGATTTAGATTACGGATCCAGACTGATGAACCTGGGACTGTATTCAATGGCCTATAGAAGGATTAGGGGGGATTTATGTTATGTATATAGATCAATGACTGATGGTATGCTATGTGAAGCAGCTGGATTAAATTGAAGAGAAAATGAGAGGTTGGTTCCAAGGGTTCATGACAGGCAATTGCGAGGTGAGAATTATAGAACAAGTAGAAGAGGGAAGTGGTTCAATCAGAGGGTGGTAAAAGTTTGAAATGGTCTCCTCAAACAAGTGGTAGAAGTTGGAATAAGCTGGATAAGTTTATGGGAGAAGAAAAATGGGGGTACGTTCAATGAGTAAGCGGCAGGTCCTTATATGGCTCTCGTAGCTTATGGACTTGAATCTCTCTACGAACCTATGAACCGACGGTGGTAACCTTTCTGACACATCCTGCTTAAAACCCATTTTCTCTTTTATTTTAAAGTTTTATGACAAGGGATAGTTTCTACCATATCCTTGACAGTTTACGACTCCTGTTTTCCTTTGATTAGCTATCCAGGGAAATCCCCTTTGATCAGCTTACCAGGGAATTCCAAATCTTCTTCAAAATGTAACTTTAAGTTTTCTGTTAAGCAAGCATTTCCCAGATTTCTAGAATATACATCCTCCTACTGTCACCTGTTTAAAAAAAAAAAAAACACGGGCATCTTCTTGTCAAATCTTATCCTGGCCTGTTTGGGAATTTAAACATAATCAAAATCACAGAAAAATATAACAGCAATATATCTGCAATATTACAGCAGTGACCAACTTGCAATATCCATCCCTCCTTAGACTGAATTTGTGGGAACACACCCCTATTGTATGGTACAGAAACCACAATTCTGTTACTGTTCTAATTGGTGAGACAGGTCATCTGTGTTTGCATTGGCTGACCTGGCCCCATGCGTAATTGTTATGTCATAGTCCTGCAGGGCAATTCTCCATCTGAGGAGCCATCCATTTGTTTTGCCCATTTGATTTAACCACACCAGGGGGTTGAGATCAGTCTGTACCTAGAAGTACCTTCCATAGAGGTACAGCTCTAATTTCTTCAGGGCCCATACCAGCGCAAGACATTCCTTTTCGACCGTGGTGTATGCCTGTTCCCAGGGAAGTAACTTCTTACTAAGGTACATTATTGGATGGTCTTTTCCCTGATTAGATGTCTTTTTGAGGACTGCTCCAATCCCCACATCCGAGGCAAACTGCATAGTGCAATCTGGACTGGCCAAAACAGGGGCACTGCACAGTGCTGCTTTTAGCAGTGCAAAGGCTCATTCACAGGCTGACTCCTAGTTTACCTCTTTGGGCAGTCTTTTCTTCAGTAAGTCAGATAGGGGAGCCTTCAGGGTACTGTAATTGGGCACAAACATTCGGTAGTACCCTGCAGTCCCCAGGAAGCTCCTAACCTGCTTCTGGGTTTCAGGCACCACACCTCTACTGCCTCAATCTTTGCTTGATTAGGATGATGCTGCCCCCACCCCACTACTTGGCCTAGGTATGCCACCTCTATCATAGCCACCTGACACTTTTCAGCCTTGACAGTAAGCCCTGTCCTCTGTATCCTGCCCAACACTTTCTTCAGATGGGAGAGGTGTTCTTTCCAGCTGGTACTGAAGATGGCAATATCATCCAGATAAGCCACGGCGTACTCTTCAGTACCATGTAATACCTGGTTGACCAACCTTTGGAAGGTGGCAGGGGCATTCTTCATTCCAAAAGGCACTGCCTAGGATTCAAATAATCCTATTGGAGTGATGAAGACCAACTATTTACTAGCTCTGGCAGTTAACTCCACCTGCCAGTACCCTTTTGTCAAGTCATTAATGGTAAGGTATGTTGCCTCTCCAAACTTGTCCAATAGTTCATTCATCTGTGGCATTGGGTTGGCGTCAGACTTTGTGATTGTGTTGAGTCCAGGATAATCCACACAAAAGCGAGTAGACATATCCGGCTTGGGAATGAGGACTACAGGTGAGGCCCAGGGACTGTAGGATTTCTGGATTACCCCTAAATATAACAAAATGTGGATGCCACTGGCACCTGCCAAGGGCTTCTACCCACACATTTGTGGAAAATAGGAAAGGACTCACCAACTGCTTCTTAATCCTTCAGCGTGGAAACTTTATTATGTGCAAATAATCCAAATACAGATAAGACCATGAGAAACAAATAATCCAAGCAGTGCATAGGTGACTTCCTTATTCTTCCACCTGCTCCCTGCATGGACGTAGGTCACCTAAGAGCAACCTCTTATGATACCCCTGAGGAATGACAAGCTTCCTGCCCATCACCCCTCCCTCTGTCTTCACATCTTGTGTATACAACAGTCCTGGGTCCCAAAATACCCTATGTCTCATGTCACTCTGTGTCCTGTCAGATTCTGCACAAGCCCTCAGCCTCTCTAAACTAGGATCAGTCCTCTGAGCAGTGGCAAAATCTTCACATTTTCCTAAAGCCTGGGACATGTCCCCCTCATTTCCTAAACTGGGGTCCATAGCGCTAGCGTCAGGACATTCAGAGTCACTGCCATCCCTAACCTTCTGACCATTTGTTACCCCTCCCTCCTCAGACTAACCTTCTGTAGCTGTTTGGTGAATGGCTACATGGAGAAGTCCTACATCTTTTCATGACTCTCCATGTAAGCAGACTGGCTGGGGAACCAGCCTCCTATTCCCCCCTTCCGAGGTTTCTGTAGGGTTCAGAGAATTACAAGTGGCCTTAGCCATCTAACTGTGGGTAACCACACACACCAACCCCTGCTGTAGATTATTCCCTGTAATCACATCCAGGGTGAGGTTGTCTGCTACTGCCACTTTTTGTGCCCTCTTTCCTGCCTCACCCCAGTCCAGGAGCACACCCGCTAGTGGCAGCGTTTTCTCTTCCCCAGTGAATCCCCTCACAGTTACAAACTGATTTGGTATAAGTTGGTCAGGCCCAACCAAATTCCCTTTTACCAGGGTAAAAGACACCCCCGTGTCCCTTAACCCATGGGTTTGCACCCCATTTATGGTAACTGGGTGTATGCTTTCAGCAATACACAGTGCACCCACCTCTGTTCGAGGGACACTTTGCCCACTCTGTACCTTTTTAGGACACTGTCTAGCAAGATGCCCTGGTTGTTTACAAAGTCAACATCCAAGAAATCCCTTCTTGGTGACTTGGGGCTTCCCCCTTTCTGTAGAGGTGGTGAGGGTTTCAGCTGCCCTGAAGGCACGCTTTTCACTTTTTGCCCTGCAGCACTTGCCCCCTCCCCCACACTTCCTTTCACAGCAGGACTGCTCCTGGCATAGTGATCTGAGAACTCAGCAGCTTGCTGTGTGCTGTTTTTGGATCTCGGTCCTCTAGTCAGGTTTTCAACTCTGCTGGACAAGCCCAAAAGAACTGCTCTAAAAGTACAACCTCCTCAGTTTTCCCCACAGAGTTTGCTTCCACCCATCCCACCAACATTTCAAAAAGTGTTGTTGCTTTGTGGCAAGTTCCTCAAAGCTCATGTCAGGGCTTTTTTTGGAGTTTTCGGAATTTAATCTTGTAGGCCTCAGGAGTCAGTTCATGCTTTTTAAGTAAAGCAGTTTTAAGTTTCTCACATTCTTTACTATCATCACTGTCCATTTGGCCTAGCGCCTCACACGCTTTACCAGTAAGCAGCAGGGATAGCTGAAAGCTCCAGGCCTCCCTGGGTATCTTGGCCTGGAAATGGACCTTTTCAAATTAATTCAAAAATGCATCCATATCCTTCCCCCTTTAAATGCACCTATTAATTTGGAATTTAACTGATACCCCAGCCCTGGAGTTTCAGGTTCACCCCTGCCACTTACCTCCTCTGGTGCTGGTCATTGGAGTCTTAGCCTCTCCAGTTCAAACTCTCTCTGTTGCTGCTTTTCCTGCAACTTCATTTGAACTTTCTCTGCTTGAATTCCCTCTGCTGCTGGACTTCGAACTTTCTCTGTTCCAGCTCTAATTTCCTCAGCTCAAATTGTAGCCTGATCCATTCCAGCTCCATCTCTCTGGTGGCCTTCCCCCTTTGCTGTGGCTCTGGGTTCCCTCTGATCTTGTTGTCCTCCTCCCTGGGACTAGACACTGCGATGGCCCTCAACACCCCCACGCCCAAGATCTGGTCCCTTTCAGTCACTGGCCATGACTCGAGGTTCTGGGCAACTGCTTGCTTATCGACTGCCATGAGAGTCTCCACAAGGTTCTTTTTGGTTTGCCCCTCATAATGGACCCCTCTTACCTGACACAACTACCTTAGGTGGCCTGCAGTGCATTCGCTGTAGTTGGAAGGCATCTTCTTCCCTAACTACTGCTACACTTACACCACACACAAAAAACAACAACAGGGTAGGGAACTTTGTACTGTAACCAACTTTTTTTTTTAAAATCTCTTCCCTGTTTGTGTGTGGATTGTTTACAGTTTATCAGTCTGATACAATGGCCTCGAATCTGCCCTCTATGCCTGTGCCACCCATATCTCTTGGATCCCACCACTATGCCACCAGATCTATCATAGAAACATAGAATTTGGCTGCAGATAAGGACCACTTGGCCCACCTAGTCTGCCCATTTCCCTACCTAATGCATAGGCTGCAGATGCTAGGTAACCAACAGCCTACTTCCTCCTACCCCCCCACTAGAATTGCCTTATGTCTGTCCCATGCATTCTTAAATTCCTGTACTGTTTGTAAGTCCACTACCGCCTCAGGAAAGGCTGTTCCATCCACCAACCCTCTCCTGTGAAAAATACTTCCCTCACATTACCTGGCGCCCCCCCTCTATCTTCAAATTGTGCCCCCTTGTTCTTGCACATCTCTTTTTCTGTCACGAACCCACTCTTGCGGGCTGAGTCCACTGAGCTCACAGCGCCCACCCCTAAGTGCAATCCATGATGGGGGGGACAGGAATATCCTCATGTTCTCCTAGAGTGCTCACTGAGTTCACAACTGAACACTCGCCATGAGGTCCCAGGGCTTCCTCTCTAATCTGTGTAAGGGTAAAATACAGTCTCAAGTCTGCAGCCAGGTGAGAAACTTCCTTGGGTGTTGTACTGGGAAGAGGACCCAGGCATAACAAGCTCTTCAGGGCTGTCTCTCATAACCCTGATTGTATCTTCTCCCACGGGTGGTGCAGTGACCTAGTTCCCCCTTACAGACCCCTCCTGAGACCTATGTATTTCCTCTACTTAAGACACACAGATTTCCATTCGAGGATCCTAGTCTTTGGTAGCGATGGTGATACCGTGCATTAAACAGTCTGGTCTCAGATTTGAATGCACCTTCCCACCTTTTCACGTACACAAATCACTCACAGGCAGTTTTAAAAGCAAATGCTTTTGCTAATGACTAAATCATTGTCATACAGTATTTATAAACAAAAGTTTCAGAAATTTGGTTACAAGAGAACAAAACAAAGTTGGAAAAATATAAATAGAAAAATGCACTGTTAAATTTAACTGTCTAGTTATTGCCTTGTTTGTGGGGAATCAGAAGTCCAGAAAATAAATGAAGTTTCTGCAAAAGTTTTCCAAGTCCTAGTTTTTATTGCAGTCTGGCTGTCTTGTGTTATGTCAGAAGAGTGCCTCATGAAAGAGTATGCTGAAATGCTCTGTTTTGAGGGCCTTATATAACTGGTCCTTCAGTCTGTGGTTAGCTGATGGCCTTATCTTTTTAGGCCAGCAGAGGTCTCTCTTGCTCTTTCCAAGTTTTAAGGTAATCAATATTAGTAAATTTTATATTCCTTCCACAGCCCAACTTAATAAAATGTAAATAGACTAGTGGTAACCTTTATGATACCTCCTGCTTAAAACCAATTTTCTGTTTGATTTTAAAGTTTTATGACAGGATAGTTTCTTCAATGTCCTTGACAGTTTACAACCCGTTTTCCTTTGATTAGCTAACCAGGAAAATCTCCTTTGATCAGTTTACCAGGGAATTCCAAATCTTCTTTGAAATGTAACTTTAGGTTCCTTGTTAAGCAAGCATTTCCCAGACTTCTAGAATACACATCCTACTGTAATCTGTTAAAAAAAAACATGGGTATCTTCCTGTCAAACCTTATCCTGGCCTGTTTGGGAATTTAAACATAATCCAAATCACAGAAAAATATAAAAACAATATGTCTGCAATATTACCTCTTTGGCCAGCTCGCCACATCTTGCATGTAAGCAAGCAAATACATCAGCATTCATTCATTGCATTTACAATATGTACACTGAACATAATGGACATCTCTGTACCAGGGGATAGTATTCTCAGTTACAGGTGCATGGGAAAAATTATCTTTTGGGGGGTGCTGGGGAGATGAAGGAGGTAGGGGCAAAAAGAGTGTTGAGTGAGGGATTCTGATTCATGGTCGGGGTTGAGTAGGGAGGTGGCTGAGTTGTTTTTGGCATGCAGATGGGGGAAGAGACTCGGTCTCACTGTGTATTGTAAAATCACATACTTGGCAGCCAACAGCACTGGGGAGGAGTTTTTTTCCAATGTAGAGGGTGGCAGAGTGGGAATAACTAACAATAAACCATCTATGTGGTGGAGGGATGTTGGCGATGGCACAGTGGAGGGTGTCCAGTTTTTGCAAAAATACTTTATTTTAAACAAAAAAGCCCTTTGCATTGTTCTTTAGAGTAAAGTGCTACTTTGCTCATATGCATAGTGGCACTTTGTCAGCAACTTCGCTGGTGTACTACCACTACATGTAGTTTTCACTGGGCAAAGTAGGCACTTTGCTGTGCAAAGAACTACATGATGTTGCACCTTGTAAAGTCTGGAAACTTCCTGAAAAATGTCACATCATTGCATTGCTCTACTATACTCATCACCTGACCTGAACTTCACCATGGGGGAGATTCACCTAGGGGACTGCCTGTGGAGCAGGTCCTCCAGAGAGGGTTGCATTGTGATGACTACCACCCAAATATGTAAAGACCAGAATTGGGATCATGGATTGGTTGAGAGGCAGAGAAGGCACAAAAGGGTCAGAACCCACAGGATCGACCACAACAACAAGTTAAAATGTTGTCAGGCTTAGTGGCCTGGTAACCATCAAACATGGTCTGTGTCACAAGGGTTCAAGGATATGGCTCTCACTAGGACTGTGTGAATATCGAATATTCATTTCTGAATAACACAAATAATGGACTATCCCGAATAGTCCAATATTCGGCTGGTATTCGGCCATGTGCAAGGACAAAAACATCTTTCCCACCCTCCTGGCCAGCAATAAATAAATATTTTTGCCGTGGTGTCTAGTGGTCCCAACGCTGGTCAATCGCTGGTCCAAAATAAAGAATCCCCCCTCAGACTCTCAGCAATATCCCCCAGTCCCCAAATACATAAAAATTAAAATAATTCCCTAATTTCCCTGGTGGTCAGTGGACCCCCCCTCACCATATCGTGGGCATATGTAAAATATAAAATCCCTGGTGGTCCAGTGGACCTCCCCCCCTCGCCCAATCATGGGCATATGTAAAATATAAAATCCATGGTGGTCCAGTGGACCTCCCCCCCTCGCCCAATCATGGGCATTAAGTAAATAAAAAAATCCCTGGTGGTCCAGTGGACCTCCCCCCACCTGATCACGGGAATAAGTAAATTAAAAAATCACTGGTGATCTATTGGAACCCCCCCATCACCGATCGTGGGCACACACATACAGAATGACCCTGGTGGTCTACTGGTACCCCTTCCCCACCCACCCACTAGGTACCCGCCACCCTGCACCCCAGTCAGCGGCAGCTGGCAGCACCCCAACCATAAGCCGCCCAGCCACCCACCGACTGACAGCATACAGTTTGACTGTACACCTATTGGTCCACTGCATGGGCCAATGGGTGTGCAGTCCAAACTGTACTGCACAGTCCTGCAGTGTGAATGAGTGTTCATTCACAATTCAGAACTGTGTAATACAGTTTAGACTGCACTCCCATTGGCCCACGCGGTGGACCAATAGGTGTACAGCCAAACTGTATGCTGTCAGATGGTGGGCGGCTTGCAGGCAGGGTGCTGCTGCCCGGGGCTCACTGGGGGGTGCAGGGTGGTGGAGTATCACATTGGAGGGTACCACTGGACCACCAGAGTCGTTCCATATGTGTTTGTGCCTGCAATCGGGTGATTGGGGGGGTTCCACTAGACCACCAGGGAATTTTAATTTACTTATGCCCACGATCGGGCAAGGGGGGGAGGTCCACTGGACCACTAGGGATATTTTTTATTTACTTATGCCCATGATCTGGCGAGGGGGGATGGTCCACTGCACCACCAGGGATTTTATGTTTTACATATGCCTGCGATCGGGTGAGGGTGGGGAGGTCCACTGGACCACCAGGGATTTTATATTTTACATATGCCCGCGATCAGGTGAGGGGGAGGGAAGTCCACTGGACCACCAGGGAAATTAGGGAATTATTTTTTTATATATATATATATATTTGGGGACTGGGAATATTGCTGAGAGTCTGGGGGGGATTCTTTATTTTAGACCTGCAATCAGCCAGGAGGGTGGGTTGGGACCACTAGACACCAGGGCTAAAAACATGTATTTAATGCTGGTCAGGAGGGGGGTGCTCTTTTATTTTTAAATACCCCCTCCCAGCCACCTGAATACAAATAACAAATATTTCAGAACCGAATACAGAATATTCGGCTGAATATTCGAAAAAAGGGTATTCGCACAGCCCTAGCTCCCACTTAAACTCCAAAGAGCCAGGATCAAACTCAATCATGTCTTACTGGTTGGGAGCTTTGGGTTCAGATGGGGAGCTATTCACCAAAGCAGAAGATCTTTGTGGTGCCAGGCCATTATCCTTGTCCTTATAAGACTTGCTGCACTGGCTGAAGGGCTGAGAGAGAGAGAGAGTCGGCATTTGTACTAAGCCAAAGTCTTGGGTATTGTGATCTGACACAGAGGATAAGTTCTCTGATCACGCATTGAACCAAGGCAAGCAAGACAAATGTTGTGAGGGAAATGACTTCACCATTTTCTTCTTTTAGTTGTTAAAGTGCTTAAAGACTTGTGTCCAGTTTGCCATTTCCTTGCAGGCTGGAACCACGCAGAATTTTCAATGTCTCAGAACAGGACATGAGCTCTGACCGAGCAAGGTAGTGACAAAACAACAACTGAAAAATTGGTAAATTGATTGAGAAACTTCTAGAAATGGACCTTGTAGAACAGCTACCAAGGTGTGACCTCACATTTCCAGCAGAAAGGAAGATCTGTGGCATGGAAGGGTTGGGGCATGAGATATGGGAAGGAGCTCGAGCTCTAGTCAGTGGGCTTTGCAAGGACATTGTGCATGCTCAGTATACTGCTCAAGTGTGATTATATTATAGATTTCATAGATCAGTCAAACTTTAATAGACTTTCATCCTTTATGCTTGCCAAATTAAAATAATTATATCCCTTATTTTGTTTCAACACTTATCACATTATCCAGTCTAGTTTTACAGATGTTTATGTCTTTGCTGTCTATTACCTCTAATGGGAGGTTATTCCATAGGGTAATTACCCTTTGACTGTACCAGTATTTCCTAGACAAAGTATTCCATTTATCAAGTCAGAGTTGCTTTGGATGTCTCCTATCACTGACTCTGTCCTGGTTTAACCTCAAACCAATTTCTGTCATAAAGGTGTTATCATCAATTGCCCTGTGCAGCATACACAGGTCACCCCTTTGTCCTCCTATATTGCAATGTGTATAGATTAAGTATTTTCAGTCTTTGTTCATATGATATCTGATTTAAACCTGCAATGAGTCTTGTAAATCTATGTTGGACTGCTTCAACTTTTTTGATGTCCTCCTTCCTATAAGGTGACCATATCTGTATACAGTACTCCAAGTGGGGCCTAACCAGTGCTATGTAAAGAGGGAGTAGTACCTCCTTGGGTCTGCTGGATATGTGTCTAATGATACAGTTCAGCATCTGATTAGCTTTTTTCACCTGGCTTCTGCAATGAGTATTAAATTTGAGATCGTGACTTATAGTCACTCCTAAATCCGTTTCACATGTAGCTACAGTTAGGGGGTTATTATTAAGGGTATAGTTACAATGTCTGTTTTTTAAACCCAAGTGCATTACTTTACATTTGCTAATATTTCTAATTTGTTGTGTATTGTCCAGGAGAAGATATGGTTCAGTGCATCCTGCAATGCAATGTTATTTTCTAAAGGTGTTAACCACTGTTCCCAGTCTGCAGTCATCTGCAAATTTAGACAAGCAAACATCTGATAAATCTATTTTTAATGAAGAGAAATAGATAGTAAATAAAACTGGACCCAAGACTGACCCCTGAGGAACGCCACTCGTGACCCCAGCCCAATCAGAGAAAACACCGTTCACCACTACCCTCTGTTGTCTCCCCACCAACCAATTGGCAATCCAGTGAGTAATGTTTGTACACAAATTTAAGTTCCTTAGTCATCTGACCAATTCCAAATGTGGTAGTTTATCAAAGGCATTTGCAAAGTCCAAAAATATAATATCAACGGTTTTTTTTATATCAATCTCTTTATTTACTTTTTCGTAAAAGCATAACAGGTTTGTTAAACAAGATCTGTTTTTAATAAATCCATGTTGATACGGGTTTATAGCTCCTAAAGTTGATAGATATTGTTGGGTGAAGTCCTTGATTATCCCTTCAAGTATTTTGCCCAATAGGGAAGTCAAACTTATTGGTCTAAAATTTTCCGGTTTGACTTCCGGTGACGTCACACGACTGATGGCAGCCTAATTCGAGCCACTGGCACTTCGGGCACAGTATATTGGTGAATTGGTCATCATTGAGAAACACAAAGGCGACCTCAACTTAATTATTGGCGTCTCCAGGCTTTGTTCAGAATGGGCCGCACAAAAAAAAACGCACTCTGGAGAGGAGAGGGGACGTTCGAACAGTTGGCCTGGTTTGAGGCCTATGAGCCCGGCACAGTCCTGCTCCTCGGCGTTAACTGCTTCAGGGGAAGATTCGGATGGCTCAGGATCTGAAGCTACGGCCACTTTCACAAAAGCAGATGGCCACAGGATGCTGAAGATATTACATCGGATTGATGCCAGGATTTTGGGCTTGCAAAACGATTTTAAAAGGTTGGAGGCCCGTACAACATCGGTGGAGAAACACATGGAAACCATCAATCGGAGCACATGGCCTTTAGTAGATCTTTAGCCTATTTGCACAAGAGAGAAAAGAGCTAACGGCAGGGCTGAAGATGCAGAGGTGAAAGCCCGTCGAAATAATATTAGAATTTTTGGTATCTCGGAGGGGGTGGACCCCCCATGTATGGAAGATTTTATTGATTCCTGGCTGAGAAAAGAATTGAATCTGGAAGAAGGCTTTAACATGGAGATAGAAAGAGCTCTTAGATCCATTGCTCCAAAACCTAAATCGGGGATGCAGCCAAGGTCGATAATTGTGAAGTTCTTGAGATACACAACCAAAGAGAAGATTTTAAAGCTGGCGTGGGCAAAGAAAGACCTCAACTTAGATGGCCAGAGAGTGTACATAGATCAGGACTTCCCTCCTTTAATGCTCGCTCAAAGAAAGAAAGTGTTGCAAGTGGTTAAAGCCCTGAGAGAGAAGGGTCTTAAAGCCTACCTCAGATACCCCTCAAAACTTTGGGTGCAGAAGGAAGACGGGGTTCAAATCTTTGACTCTCTGCTGGCGGCGACTCCATTTCTCACAACTAAAGAGATCCCTATCCCAGATATGAAAGAGGAACAGGCTGAGAAGTTGAAGATCTGCTCTGGTCGATTGCTCCAGGCCGAGGAAGCAGGTGAAGAGACGGGAAGAAGCTCTGCTACCGTTACACGCAGACATAGCGAGATGGGTGCAAGTGAAAGAGCCCTGAAAAATGATTTAAATACTGTGGGGGACTAAAAATGCTCAAACTCGGTCTGCGCTATTACCGGGGAGAGTAGAGCCAAGATTGGATCAGGGGACTTACCTGAGGGATATGGGGATCTTTTTTCTTTTTTGGGTTTCCCTCTTTCCTCCAGGTGTGTCCACAAGGGGGTAATGGGTCGGGCTCACTGATAAGAAGGGGCCTAATAGTGCCGAAACGAGGTTTTCGGGGGGAACTTTTTTCCAGTTGGAACTCATTTTGATGGTAACGCTGAAAAGACTCCCACAAATAAATGGAACATGACTGCACATTGAAGGCATTTTGACTCACTAATAGTATGGTTCACAGTTTTCATGGGCTTAAATATAAAAGTTGGATAGGCTTTGGGTTGTCAGTGGTGACCTAAGGGGGTTGGGGAATTCTGCGGTGCAAAGACATAAGGGAAAAAAAAAAGGAAAAAGGCAAATGAAAAAAGGAAGGGAGATTGGTTTTTGAGGGGGGGGGTGAGCAGCGAATTTCATCTGTGCTGGGTTCGAGTCCTCCTTCCACTATATTCAGAACATAGGAATGCCTGAATTGTAAATCGGTTAAATGCACCGGGTTATCCTCAACCCATCTTGCTATTGGCAATATTAATGGTTTTGCCCGTGGTGCTTAGCCTCGATGGCTTGCCAGGCCGGATTCACATTTGGTAGGAGAAGGCTGGTCCCTTGGGGTTCCGAGTCCCTAGCCTTGGGTGTTATTGGACACCCTTACTCCTACTAACCTAGAGCTTTATGCGCCTAGTTTCTGGAGAGTTTACATCATAACCTCCAGATACTTAGCTCTGATTGAGCTTAGGGGTACCCCGACAATGGGTACTCAGCTTACTGTTACACTTGTTAGGGATTTTGCTTTCCTCACCCAAGTTGAGATGGGTGAGGATATTTCACCCATGGTTAAGTCGAAATGGGTGTTGTTCGATGTTGATGGTGCTCATTTTTATTCTTTTCTTACTTTGTTATTATTTTTTTTACTCAATCCAGCTTTTTTTATTGATATATATTTTTGTGTCTCAATAATGTTAAAAAGATGGAACGGTGGGTCTGGTATTGAGATTCAGGGGGTGTTTCTAAGATTCAACAATGACATCACTTAAAATAGTGTCAATTAATGTTAAAGGGATAAATGGGGTGGTCAAAAGGGCACGCATTCTGCAGGAGCTGGGGAGGTTAAAATGTGACATAGCATGCCTCCAGGAGACCAAGTTATCAGACTTTGAACATTCCAAATTACATAGATCCTGGGTGGGGAGGTGTATGCAGACTCTTGCCTAGGGCATCTAGGAAACAGGGTGGCCTATTAATTCGCAAAGGGCTTCCTTTAATAATCCACCGGGTACAGACTGAGGGTTCAGGTCATTTTGTGGTAATTTCTGGGGAATGCATGGGGCATGCTCTCCATGTAGCGGCGATATATGCTCCTACGCCCCCTTCGGGTAGCTTTTTTAGGCAGTTTTTCACCACGATAGATTCCTTGACCCCTGGGAGGGTGGTAATGGTGGGAGATTGGAATTGCATGGAGAACAGTGAATTAGACAGGAGTGTGGGGGGGGGAAGGTGACCGAGTGGCATGCTCTAGGCTCCTTAGAAATTTGTTATCAGAGGGAGGTTGGATAGACCCGTGGAGGCAGCAAAATCCCCAAGCCAGGGACTATACTTTTTTCTCTCCGGTGACAAAAACATACTCTAGATTAGATAGACTTTATATTCAATTAAAGTATGCTAATGATTTGAGGGATATAATAATTCACCCAGTGACCTTTTCGGATCATGCAATGATTAGTGCTAAGTTAAGGTGGTCGGAGGTTAAAACCAAGGGGAGTTGGAGGTTTGACCCGGGCATTCTGAATGATACAGGGTTTGTTAACCAATTGAAGGAGACCATTAGGCTGTATATATCAGAGAATAAAGAAGAAGATACCCATATTCGTTTCATATGGGACGGCTTAAAAGCAGTCCTGAGGGGTCAAATTATTAGCTATGCCTCTTATAGGCAACGTTGTACCCAAGCTAGGATAAGTGGCCTGCTAAATAAAATAAGTGTTTTAGAAGGGGAACACAAAAAAACTAGAGATGCTTCGGTCTTAGAGAAATTACAAGAGATCAGGAGCAATATAATATGGAAATGAATATTAGGACGGAAAATGCCTAAGATATACCAGACAAAGATACTCGAAACAGGGAAGAGCGAGCGATTATTGGCTCTTAGACTTAGAAACAAGAAGCTGAAAGATATATCCCGCAACTTAAGAAATATGGGACCCAGGTCATTTCCTCCGATCCAGTGCAAATAGCAGATAGTTTCTGTAAATACTATCAGGGGTTATATGCTCAGGAAAGAGGACCTGACCACCCCATCCAAGTCCAGAATTTCCTTCACAGAGTCACACTACCAGGGCTGGAGAACTCTCAAAGGGATAAATTAGATAGGGCAATTTCTGAGCAGGAGGTAAAGAATGTCATTAAAAATTTGAAGGGAGGGAAGGCCCCTGGTACAGATGGTTTTGTGGGGGAGTTTTATAGAGCCTTTATCGATGATCTGGCCCCCTTATTCTGTAGAGTTTGTAATGCGGCACAAGAGCAGGGGAACTCCCCGCCCTCCTGGGAAGAAGCATTGATTACTGTATTGCTAAAACCGGGTAAGGACCCGACAGAGTGTGGAAGCTACCGTCCCATTTCATTGATTAATCAGGATGCTAAAATATTTGCCAAGATCCTAAGCTCTCGGGTACAAGAATTTATCCCAGAATTAATACATAAGGATCAGACGGGGTTTATCCCGGGCCGCCATATCCAAGATAACATAAGACTACTACTCAATGTTTTGTCCACCTCCGGGTCATTCCCGCCTGATATTCATCGGGCGGTGATGGCACTGGACGCGGAGAAAGCATTCAATCACTTGGATTGGTTGTTCCTGGAGCAGGTCCTGAGGAAATTCGGTTTTGGTGAAGGATTCCGAAAATGGATTGCAAACTTATATAGGAATCCTGGGCAAGAGTGAATGTGAATGGGATAACATCAGACAGAATTATAATTAGTAGGGAACCAGACAGGGTTGCCCTCTTTCACCTCTGCTGTTTGCACTATGTATGGAACCTTTGCTGCCCTCATAAGACAGTCAGGGATTACAAGGGGATACAAGTGCAAGGGGTGGAGGTTGGAGTATCGTTATACGCAGACGATACGCTATTATATATATCAGATTTAGAAGGACAACTGCCCCTGGTTAATTCTTTAATCCAGACATTTAGTGAGGTATCTGGATTCAAAATTAATGATACTAAATCAGAGATCATGCCCATAGGGAGGCAAAGGAAGGGAGGGCTCCCAGTAATAGGCAAATATACAGTGGTGTGAAAAAGTATTTGCCCCCTTCCTGATTTTCTCTATTATTGCATATTTGTCACACTGGATGTTTTCAGGTCTTTAGACAAAATGTAATATTAGATAAAGGGAACCTGAGTGAACAAATAACACTTTTTTTTTTTTATTTCACTTATTTAATGAAAAAAGTTAACCAACACCAATTGGCACTGTGTGAAAAAGTAATTGCCCTACACTTAATAACTGGTTACACACATTTAGCTGCAATGACTGCAACCAAACACTTCCTATAATTCAATATCAGTCTTTCACATTGCTGTGGAGGAATTTTAACCCACTCTTCCTCGCAGAACTGCTTTAATTCAGTAACATTTGGTAGGTTTTCGAGCATGAACTGCTTCGTTTCAGGTCCTGCCACAGCATCTCTATTGGGTTTAAGTCTGGACTTTGACTAGACCACTCAAAACTTTAATTTTACTTCTTTTCACCATTCTGATGTGGACTTGCTTTTGTGTTTTGGATCATTGTCTTGCTGCATGACTAACTTATGCTTCAGCTTCAGCTGGCGGAAGGATGACTGGACATTCTCCTTAAGAATTTTCTGGTACAGAGCAGAATTCATGGTTCCTTTAATTATGGCAAGTCATCCAGGTCCTTAGGCAGTAAAGCATCCCACACCATCACACTATCACCACCATGTTTGACTGTTGGTATAGTGTTCTTACTGTGGAATGCAGTGTTTGCTTTCAGCGAGACATTATGGGATCCATGTTGTCCAAAAGTTCCACTTTGGACTCATCTGTCCATAGAACATTTTTCCCAAAAGGCTTGTGGATCATCCAGGTGCTTCTTGGCAAATGAGAGACGAGCATTTATGTTCTTCTTAGTTCTGATGGTTTCCGCCTTGGTGCTCTCACATGAAACCCATTTTGCCCAGTCTCTTTCTGATTGTGGAGTCATGAACACTGACCTTAGCTGAGGCAAGAGAAGCCTGCAGTTCTTTGGATGTTGTTTTAGGATCCTTTGAGACTTCTTGGATGATTTTACACTCGCCCTTGGAGTAATTTTGGCAGGCCGCCCGCTCCTGGGAAGGTTCACTACTGTTCAAGTGTTCTCCATTTGGAAGTTATGGCTCTCACTGTGGTTCGATGGAGTCCCAGAGCCTTGGAAATAGCTTTGTAACCCTTTCCAGACTGATAGAGGGCAACAAAATGTTTTCTGATCTTTTCAAGAACTTCCTTTGATCATGGCATAATGTGCTTGTTGAATCTTTGTGCTGGCAATGTGACTCTGATGGTAAGGGCCAAAATAAGTGAGGTTTATATTGAGCAGGACTGGCTGTAATCAAGCCTGGCTGTGTTCAATCGGCTGACTCTAATTATCCCTTTAATTGGGTTGATTTAACTAGGGGGCAATTACTTTTTCACACAGTGCCAGCTGGTGTTGGGTTAACGTTTTTCATTAAATAAATGAAATAAGTAAAAAAAAAAAAAAAGTGTTAGTTGTCCACTCAGGTTCCCTTTATCTAATATTATATTTTGTCTAAAGACCTGAAAACATCCAGTGTGACAAATATGCAATAATAGAGAAAATCAGGAAGGGGGCAAATACTTTTTCCCGCCACTGTAAATGGGCGAAGGAGGAGATCAAATACTTAGGGGTCAGAATGTCTAGGGATATTTCCAAACTATATGCTCTCAACCATGGCAGATTGCTGCAATTGATCCAGAAAGATTTACATAGGTGGGCTGAGTTACCCCTTACATTATTAAGTAGAGTTGATTGTGTAAAGATGAACATACTGCCCCGCCTTTTATTTTTGTTTCAGTCCTTACCGGTCAGGCCCCAACCCATTTTGGAAAGCAGTCAAAACTTCCATATCCAGATTTATATGGGCTGGCAGCTCCCCCAGAGTAAGATGGTCTGTCCTTCTTAGAGATAAAAAGAAAGGAGGGTTGGGCTTGCCCGACCTTAGAAAATACTACTGGGCAGCACAAGTACAGCCATTGGTCCCTTTAATGAGGGATGAGGACTCCCCGTTCTGGGTAGAAATTGAGAGACCAGAGTCTTCCTTAGGAGACATCAGAGATTTGATTTACATGGATTACAATGGAATGCAACAGTTAAATGGTTGTAATCCCTGGACTGGGCTGGTGGTCTCTTCCTGGCAAGAAATTAATAAAAAAATAAATACTGAGGTGGCTTTGAGGGCGGATTCCCCAATCAGGGCCTGTCTGGACTTTAGGCCATTAGCCTGGGACCTGGGATTTAAACATTGGTACCGGAGAGGTTTAAATAAAATTGGTCAATTATACTCAGGGGAAAGAGTCAAGTCCTTTCAGCAACTTTCACAGGAGTTTTCCCTTCCAAGCTTCTGATTTTTTCAGATATATACAGCTTAGGCACTTCTTATTGGGTAAGAATTTTATAAAAGATAGACCAGAGGACAGGGATACCAACCCGTTGGTGGATGCCATGAGAGCTGAGGCCAGTAGATTGGGGACAAAGGGATTCATATCCCGGATAGTGAATTGCATCTCTGAGTTAGAGTCTGACCCTATGATCTCCATAAAGATGAACTGGACATTAGAAATTGGTGAGGAGATTGCTGCTCCAGATTGGGGCTTAATATGGGAGGCTATACACTCAACCACCGCCTCTAATAGTTGGCGGGAATTCCGGTGGAAGGTGGTCTCTAGATATTTCCGCACCCCAGTAATTACTCAACACTTTGGTAAAAATCTCACAGATCTTTGCTGGAGGGAATGCGAGCAGAAAGGCACACACCTACATATATTTTGGGAGTGCCAACTTATCAATAACTTTTGGAAACAGGTAAGAGATCAGGTTTGTGGGATACTAGGGGCCCATATATGGATAATCCTATACATTGGGTTCTCGGGCTATATCGAAGCAGATTAAGTTGAAGTCATAGCGGTACTTATTTAATATATTGGTGGCCTTGGCTCTCAAGGCAATTACTCAATGCTGGTTATCCAGGGTTGGCCCTACCTCTGAGGTATGGTATAAATTGCTTATTAATTCTGGATATGGGTATCTCACGGCAAAAGTGAGATTACAGAGGATAGATTTAAATCACGTTGGATGCCTTTTTAAGTTTCAGGCTCAGAAAGAACAGATTAATATATTAGAGGTCTTAGCTAAATTCACTTGCTGATGTAGTAGGTTGGTGCCTCCTAGCTCTCTTCTCCCCCTTCTTGGATAGAGATTTGGATCCATTAAATATAAAGTAAGGCTAGGGTCAGCCATACCTCCAAGAGAGTGGAGTGTTGAAAGAATACCCCCCTGTTGTTGCATCTTGGGAACTTATAAATCTGTGTACCTCAAATGTAATAGGTCAACACAAAAATGATGATGGCTGGTGATATATCTCCCCCCCTTTTTTTTTCTTTTTTTTTCTCTCTACCTTGCCCTCCTCCCTCCCCTTTCCCACCCATTATGTTATTACTAGTTATGGTCGATGCAATATGTATTAGACTTCAGTTATTATAGAGATTGGCTTTATGAATATTGAATGCTGTGCTTCTATACTTGATTTAAAATGAGCTGATCAACAGCTGTTCCTTTTTTTTATGTGTCCAAATGTATTGTAACTGATGGTATTAACTAGAAGTGTACTTGTAATAGTCTAGACTGTTGCATCTTGAAAAACAATAAAATTGCTATTTCAAAAAAAAAAATTTTCTGGTTTAGAACTAGGTCCCTGTTTAAGGAGGGGTACAACAGTAGCTACTCTCCAACTTAAGGGAATAACACCAGAGTCTAGGGAATGCTGGAACACATTAGTCAGTTGTGTGTAAATGTAGTCCACGAGTTCTTTCAATACCCTGGGATGGAGATCAACTGGACCCGGGGATTTGTTGACATCTAATTTTTTTAGCCCCTCAAGAACGTCAGTTGGTTTAAT
Organism: Neoceratodus forsteri; assembly: GCA_016271365.2. Classification (NCBI taxonomy): domain Eukaryota; kingdom Metazoa; phylum Chordata; order Ceratodontiformes; family Ceratodontidae; genus Neoceratodus; species Neoceratodus forsteri. The sequence continues at coordinate 399,574,465 of CM028136.1, read as the reverse complement.
CATTACTTGTCCAGGTATGGATACTAGCTTATCCTCCATAGTAGTAAGAGTAGGTTTATTAAACACAGAAGAAAAATATCTGTTCTGTATATCAGTTGTTTCCTTATTATTAGTGGAAAATCCTGCATTGTTTGTAAATGGGCCCACTGAATTTGAAGATCCCCTTAGTTTATTAATGGGGGAAAAAAAGAGGTTTTTACTATCTTTAGCTTTTGTTGCCATGAATATTTCGTGTTCTGTTTTTGCTTGTTTAATCTTATATTTAATATTTTTAATCAATACTCGGTATGCTGGTACTAAATGCTGGTTACCATTTCTGATGCTTTTAAACATTCAACTCTTTTTATTTATAAGTTTTTTTTATAGAAGGCATCATCCAACTTGGAGGTATTCTTTTAGTGGGATATTATTTTAGAGTTGGTATATGCTTATTAACCTCACTCTTTATCTTTGAGGTTAGTAGGTCCCATTTCAACTCAACTGAATGATCACTAAAATCTTCTTCCCAGTCCCATTTTGCCATTTTTTTCTTTTATAGAAGTAAAATTGGCCTTCCTAAAATTAGGTTTTTCAGTAACCCCCATCTCAGGTTGTCTGGTTTGACCCAGAACCTTAAAGTTTACACACATATTATCACTATTACCCAAGGGCATCATAGTAAGGACATCGGCTACACTGTTACCTAAATTGGTTAGTATAATGTCTAATGTATTGTCGTTCCTAGTGGCACAAGTTACTATTTGATCAAGCCCTATCTGTGTGACAGTATCAAGATATGAGAATTCAATTTTACTATTCCCACTATGTGAAATCCAATTAATATAGGGCAGGTTAAAATCTCCCATAATAATGTTATCAGATGAATTAAATTTGCTAATGTGCTCCAAAAACTTGTTATAATTTTCTAAGGGTGTAGAGGGTAGTCTATATATTAAGCCTAATTTTATTGAGGCTCCATTCTGGGAATATATCTTAACCCATAATGCTTCAATGCCCTCCACATCTTCAGGCATCTCCTCACATTTTTATGGTATTATGAATGTGTATGGCCACACCTCCACCTTTTCTAAACTTCCTGTTTTTGGTAAAGACATTATTACCCGATATGTTTCTATCCCAAGTATCATTGTCATTGCCCCAGGTTTCTGTAACTAAAGCCAGATGGATATCATGGTCATACAACTTGAGCTTAAATTCATAAATTTTATTAGCCAGACTTCTGGTGTTAGTCACTAGTCTATTCCATACTGGATTTGAAAGGCTAAGGCAGTTTTTACTAGGGTGGGTAACATCATGACAAGATTGATTTGCCCCCCCCCTTGGATATTGGATGGGTGGATGATACCATAACCTACTGTTCTCCCACCTGCCCCATTTTCCAGTTTAAATGGAATGCTAGGACTTTGTTGATTTTTTTTGCCCAAAATTCTAGTACCAAAGTAATTTAAGTGCAATCCATTATATTTGAAACAGGCTTTATTAGAGAAAGTGGTAAGGTTATCCATAAACCCTCTTCCTTTTTCATGGCACAGTTGGCATAACCATGTATTTAGGACCATAATTGATTTGTTTTTGTAGATGTTCCTCCCTACAGTAGGTAACACTCTGGAAATTATCTCCCTTTTTTATCAAGTACCCTGTTAATGATGTCTATAAATCAGATTGTACATAAGACAAATTGTTGGTAGGTAAATCATTAATACCTACATGTAAAAGTACCAATGGTTCAACTGTGTTTTCTAAAAGCCCATCCAGGAGTCTTGAGATGTCTTCTACACAGGCGCCTGGGAGAGTGCTTACTGTTGTGTGGGTTTTTATCCCATGACAAACTGCTGAATCTACACCCCTGAGAATTGATTCTCCAATTACCACTATGTCCCTATTCGTTGAAGATGTATTTGAAGGAAAGATAGTAGGGAACAAGGTACCACATAGGTCAGAAGTTTGGGGTTGTGTAACATTATTTGGTGACTCAGTCACATTAGGGTACTGTTGGTCTTCATTTTTATTAATCAAGACATCAAAGCTGTTGTGCAATGGTAAGGATGTAAAACTTTTCAGACTCAGTATCATTTGAGGTCATAATTAACTCAATGTCATTATTAGTATCAATAACCATTTTATTAGACCTAGGATCTCCAGATGTGGTTACTTGAAGGGTACTTGTACTTAACAAAGACTCATCAATAAAGTTCTCGAGTAGGCTAATTTCCTTTTGTGTTTCCAGTCTTTGCTTTAATATTTCATGTTCTTTTTGTAGTATACCAATTAAGCTGCATTTCTCACAAATAAACTCGGGGCAAGGTAACTCATTTGTGTACATGTTACATTGAATGCATAATCTTTTTTTGGCAACTTTGACCCCTTTAGCCTTACTTTGTGACATAATAGCAAGAATAAACTTCTATTACTGAAAGGTAAACAATAAAACCACTGTTACCTATTGAGAGGTTGTAATGCAATAGCTAATTTGGTCCTTCCAAGCCCCAGTGTCCCCAGCAGACACGCACAGATATGCGCATCTCTGTGCATGACGATGCATGCCCTGCTCACAGTAGGGTCGAGTTAAATGCCTGTAAGTGCCCCTGGATGTGGAATAAGGGTCACAGGGATCACAAGCGTTGTGATTACAAAATATTATTACCGAAGTTATGATAAATCAGTTTACTTACAGAATGGGAATTGCTATGCAGGTAATACCCAGCTGTATCTATCCTTTGTCCCTTGTCAGAACCAGGGCAATCACTCTTTGTGTATCGAGCAATGCCTGGAGGAGATCAGGCATTGGATAGCCTCCAGCTGGATGGCTCTAAATCCTAGTTAAGGCATCCACCCTCCAAACTTGCCTCAAACTTCCATTCTTAGATTGATTCAGTTGGAGAAGAGTACAGTTATGTGCAATCTGGGAATGGTTCTGGGTGAAGTTCCACAAACAGTCCAGGCTACCTTCACTCCTCTGGGATGTATTATTACATTTTTGCCTTGGGCTATCCACTTGACAAATTCAAAATATTCCAGAGATGCTAGGAAGAACACCACTCAAGTATTTATGGTTTCCAATATGTTACGGCTCACACAACACCACTGGGTAACGTTTAATAGAAAACTGTACTTTGTCAGACCCAGTAAATGCTGTGTTATCTGAAAAAAATATGTAATACTATTATTCACTGTCTCCAATATATATATATAGCCATCTAGTACCACAATGCAACCATTACTGTACCTATAAAAATGTGCCATCAGTACCACTTCTATACCTTCTTTGAATACCATCAGATTAAAAATGATATACAGAAAATGTAATTGATACCTCTGAAATGCTCAATATCAATATCTGTAGCTGCAAGATTCAAATACCAGGAACCCAAATTGCAAACATATTGTAAGGTGTAGCTATGTTTTATAGTTCTCACTTATTTTGCATTGTTTACCAACAAATTTTCATCAGGGCCAGATAAAGGCATAGGCCAGCAAGGCCCAAGCCTAGGGCCACCCAGCTCTGAGATGATCATCCTGGCTACAGGAAGCAGACTCAGCCAGTTAATCTATAATCCTTCCTGTCTGGGACACTTCAGCCTAATCTCTGTAACAAAGCACTGCTGTTACAGCACCTACTAATATATCATTATCCAGTTAACACCTCTGAGTTACATACCTGACTATTTGCCTCACCTGGAAAGGAAATCTGATCTAGAAAGCCAACAACAAAGCACACACTTGCTGTTGCAAAATGCAAAGTGAATTTTATTCACAAATTGTGTACAGTTACAACACAAGAAAGCCAAAGGATGCCCTGGCACTTTGAGGCATGCTGACTCTTGGTCAGGGGGCATGGCTTACATTTGTCAGCAGATTGATGTCTCATTTATCCCCCTTCTTGTAACCTCATTGGACGGTAGTGCTTAAATGATAGCTTGACAGTGCTTGTCATACATCCATTTATAAGTTTTGAATTTTAAATGCTGGGCAGTGATCTGCCAGGGCGGTGATCAACTAGAAGCACTAGAGGAATAGAATAGGTACAAAGAACCTCTGTGAGGAAGGAGTATGTTTGAGATAAACTTTAAGTTAAGGAAAATTAAAGAAATTAAAGATCTCATAGCCCAGAGAATGAATTTGATAATCTTAAACACACACCTCAAGTTGTGTTCACATAGTACAACTGGTAGAATAGTGCTCCCAACTGGTGGGGGGGCAGGAAAGTCAATATTTTTAGCTTAACACAGTCTCAATTGTGAACATGTGTGATTAGTAGGAAAAAAAGGTAAAAATAGAACATTACACATGCCTGGCATCAAAAGGAAAATTAATTGGAAAAACAAAGAACTGCTAAGATACATAATCAAGAAGAAGTGCCAGGATATGACAGAGTTCCAGATTCAAGATTTATAAAGCAACATAGTGTCAGCAGAAAAAGACCACTGGTCCATCCAGTCTGCCCTGTTTTTATCCTACTCTACTCACTGACCTGTTGTTCAGACAGAGTTTTCACCCTCTCCTCCCCCTTGCTCCCTGCCTTACTGCTACCACCTCAGTAACATCCCCCTGATGATGTACTAAGTGCAAAACTGATCAGGGTCAATGTGCGTCCTGTGTTTGTGGAGTCTGCCCAACTGGGTATGTTGCCTTTTAATATTTTCATTAATAAAGCCTTATTCTAACAGTTTTGGAGCAGTGCTGGTTTGTTTTCTTTCTGATAACTATTAAGCTCTTTCTGTATTGCTCCATGTGGTCAATGGGGAAGGCAGTTAATACATTTTTTTGGTGCCATTTTGTTTGTGGTCCCTTTCTCCAGGGACAGAATGGCAATGGGTTGCTGGATGCTGAGTATCATAGCACATTGCTATGAGGTTTGCAGACTGGATAACTCTGATGTGATGAAAGGCTCTGATCATTCACACCTGTCATTCAATTGAGGTGATTTCTCATGATTGATGTCCCTCTAAGACTTTTACACTGAAAATCCACCTTGCCTCTTTCTGTAACAGAATTTTAGTTCTATCCCCACCTGTGGGCCCAGGTGGTACAATCTCAATGACAAAAATCTTTGCTAGTCTAAGGTCATCTTCATGGTTTTCCAGAAAGTATTGTCTTCTGGAGTACCACAGTTCCCAGAGCGTATGCCCTCAAATGCTCTAGGATCTGCTCCTTTGCCGTCTGATAGTTCTACCTACGTAGATACATGGACAGGACAAAAGTTAAATAAAAAACAAAATCTGTTTATAGTGAATTCATGGATGGCCACACTGTCTCACAGAGACATACTGACTCCTGTATACTGTGTCATTTTGGTTTGGTCTGCCACTAAAAGACCCTTACCCTCTAACTGGTCTGCCAGACCCTTCGGTTGCTGCTGGTGAGGGTCCCTTGCTAGTACCATGATGAACTGAGTCAGACACAGTAAATAAATGTATAAAAGGTTTATTCATAGACAGCAGTAGACACATCTCTCTACAAGGTTCAGACTCTGACTGCCTGACTGACAGATTAGTCTAAGGGGTTTCTAGCCCCTGCTAAGACAGTAATTAGCATAATATTTGCTATATAGTTCTGAGAGCACATAAAGGGATGGCAGCTGGCATTAGCCCCATACATAAGTACAAGTGTACTCCACATCACCCCTGGGACAGTTAATGTGAGCACCACTCGAACAAAGCAGTATCACACTTTTTTTTAAAGCAGTGCAAGGCATGGCACATTTAAAACAAAACAGTACTCTTCTGCAGGGAGGGGGGAGGAAAGAATATGGACTACACTAGTGACCAGTCAGAGTAGTGCCAGGGAAAGGGGGAACACCATAGCAACTTGAAGTTTGGCCATGCAACAAGTGCTAAAGTGCCAGGGAAGGGAAAGGGAAGAGGAGCAGCAGGAGGATAATTAAAATGCAAGGTAACACTTTAATAACAGTTGCAGAACAGTCAAAAACATATGAACTCAAAGAATTACGGAAGGCGTACCACCACTGAGTCCGGTTAACAAAAGTTCAAGACCTCCATCGACTTTTCCAGTCAGTGGGAATAGAGGCATGAGTTGCTTGCACTATTTCCTGACAGGACAGAGTCAGGTCATTAAAAGTGACCCAAAAGTTCTGCCCACTGTCAGATCCACCCCACTTGACTCTGTAAGTCCAGGATCCATTTGTGAACTTCTTCCTTATGATCTTCTTGATCTGGTACACTGTTGTGTGTACAAGAGAGTCCCGAGAAGAAGAAGAAGGCTAAGAAGAAGTCATCTCAGGAAGGTCATCTGGCAAATTAGGCAAAACAGAATCCGACTGGAGAGTGTCAGGAGTGAGAAGATCTGTAGGAACTGGTTGTAAGTTGTCTGAAGAGATCTCAGCTTCAGAGAGGATGGCAGGTTCAAGTGCAGCTTCATTGTTTGGTGGACGGGTCACCTGGGTGTTACTCAGGTACCCATGTTTCAAGTGATTGATGTGAACTTTGTTATGTACCAGCTTTCCATCAGACTTGAGGTGTAGGTGAACGTTCATGGGAGGAAGCTTTTCTACAATATAGAAGGGACCAGTCCAGGGGCAAAGCAGTTTCTTGGTGGTGCCCAGAACAAGGACAGGTCAGTACAAGTACACAACATCCCCAACAGAGAATGAAGGCTCATACAACTTGGCTGCTGACATTTTCTGCATTGCAGATTTTCTCTGGCCCAACGTGGAGATTGCAACATGTCTGGCAAGTTCAAGCTGTTCCAGCATAGGGACAATGAAGGAAGAAGCTGACTTAGGAATCTTTAGCAGTGAGAGATCCCTGTCCAGTGGAGTTCTTGGGTGATATCCATGGACTAAGAGAAATGGTGTGTACTCTGTACTGTTGGCACAAGAGCTTATGTTGTAAGCAAATTGCACAAATGGAACAAAATGATCCCAAGTGTTGTAAGTCTCATCCAGGTACTTGGAGAGTGTGCTGAGAATGATAGACATCATTCTTTCACTTTGTCCATTGCACTGTAGATGATAACTGGTTGTGTGAGTCTTTTTGATGTTGAGACATTTGCATGTTTCTCAGATAATGGTTGAAAGGTAGTTAGTGCCTCTGTCTGAATGCAGGTACGATGGTGTATCATGACAACAAATGACTGTGTTGAGGAAGGCACTTGCCACTGTGGCAGGTTTAATGTCTTTTAGGGGGATTAGTTCCAAATACTTTGTTAGGTAGTCCACATAAACAAGGATGTATTTCTGGCCAGAGTCAGAGCATGTAGATAAAGGCCCAAGAATGTCTGTGCTGACTCTTTGGAATGATGTCTGCCTTTGTTGGTTTGGCAGGAGGCTTTCTTTGGGAGCAGGGCTGGCAGAATTTGACAAATCAGACAATGTCTTTGTTCATGTGAGGCCAGAAGTGAAGCCTTGTCTTTTCAAGAGTTCTGTGGATTCCCATATGACATCCAGAAAGTGAAGAGGCATGAGTGGAGAAAACTTGATTGATTAGAGAGGCTGGCACAACTAGCTGTACATGAGTTCCATCCGTGCAATGGCCCTTGCCTTCCTTGGTCCAAATGTGGAAAAGCACACCGTCATTGAGGAAGTATTGTGAAGCAAGGAAAAATACATCCTGGCGATGCTTCTTTTGTTGCAGCAAGGTTTCAGACTCGAAGTATGTGATTATGTCTGTGAATTGACGATCAGTTCTTTGTTGTGTTTTGACCATTGTCAGGGACAGATCAGAAGTACAGGAGGTGAGAAGCTCATCAGCTGCTTGCAGTAAGTGAGGATTTGTGTGTTTTTTTCTGTAGAAGCGGTTGGTAGCAGCAAAGCAACTTGAGGTGTTGTAGGAGTGTCCACAGGAAGCTCATCCGTGGTGTGGAAGGGAGCAGCTTGTAAGCAGGATTCTTCATCTATTGAGGATGATGCAGAGGGATATCATCTCCGGCTTATACCATTGGCATTTGAGTGAACTTGACCTGATCTGTACTGAATTTCAAAGTTGTAGGATTGCAGCATGGCAATCCATTTGCTGAACTTGCCTACTGGCTCCTTCATTTCGAATAACCATCTGAGGGCAGAGTGATCAATGATAGCTGCAAAGGAGGAGTAGTGAAGGTAACCGTCAGATTTCTTTATGGCAAATACCATGGCTAGACATTCTTTTTCTGTGATGCCATAGTTTTTCTCAGCTGAGGAAAGAAAGCGCCCAACATTGGAGACAACTCGTTCTGTTTCATCTTGAATTTGACAGAGCACAGCACCCAGTGCAAAGGAACTAGCATCTGAGTAGAGCTTGAAGGGTTGGTCGAATATTGGGTAGGCCAATACTGGAGAAGATATTAGGTTTTCTTTAAAGGTTTCAAAGGCCTTTTAGCATTTTGAAGTCCATGTATAGTCACCAGTGGTGGACATTTGGGTACATAGGTAAGGGGGCTTGACACTGTGAAATACTCAATAGGCCGGGGGTCTGGGGGCCACCTAGGCCCCCATAAACATTTCAGATTTTTGATGATCTGAGATGAAATCTGAGCCTTTTTTTCTAGCAAAATATGATGAGAAGTGAGTTGCCACTAATCCTTATGTTTGGCAAGACAAATGCACAAGTACAAAAAAAAAAAAGAGGTATTTTTAGGCCATGCCTGTGCATCATAGGCAATGGCTACCAATGTGCATGGATACGGCTTAAAATGAGTACCAGAGTATGACGTACTTAGACCATGCCTGTGTGTGGTAGACTACCACACACAGGCCTGGTCTAATTATGTAATAGTTTTTTTTAGTTATAATTATTGGGCATCGGGCAGGGTTTGTTAAATAGGTGTGTGCAGCACAAGACATTGTCAAATAGTGCTGCCATTCTAATGTCTCATAATGAGCATTTTTTCTACCACTGCCCCAATGGAACTATATGTATTGATTTCCCAAGTCTAGAGCCTGACACTTGCAACAATGTCAATATCTTGGTGTTAACAGACCACTTCTCAAGACACACAGAAGCTTAAGCAACCAAGGATGAAAAGGCAGTCTCCAGAGTCCTTATAGAAAGCTTTATTATTCACTTCAGATTAGTCCACCACCTTCCTCTCTTACCCTCCTTCAACTCCCTCCCCCTCTCCCTTTTCTAATCTGCTCACCCCACCCACTGTTGCACAAGTTCCCCGATCCTTGCCTCCCATCCACCTCTCCTTCTACCTCCCTCCCAGTTACCCCTCTATGCCCACTCTCTATTCACACTTTCCTACGCTGCCTGGCACAACTGGCAGCAACTCAATTTATGCCCACTCTCTCTTCACACTTTCCTACGCTGCCTGGCACAACTGGCAGCAACTCAATTTTTCCACTTCACCTTTCCCTTTGACAGTGCCTTTCTGGCAGCTTTAATTCATGTAAATATTGTTTGCTGTGACTTATCATTCTTGGTTGTGTTGTTCTAATTGTTAATTATATTACCTGTAGCTTTTAGATCATGCATACCCTGTACTGAAATTTGTATTCCAACTGCTTGCCTGCTAATCTCACACAAATTGTACTTCTATTCTTTGTATACTGACATGGAACCTTTGTGAAAAAAAAAAAAGAGTCATTGGGTCAAAGGTATTTATCCGAAATTCTAATAAAAAGAGGATCAAGATTTCGAAAGCAGAACTGTTCAGGAACTATTATCCCTGTGTGGGATATGTAAATCCAGAACCACCCTTTATAACCCTCAAGGTGATCCTCAACTAGAAAGGTTTAACAAAACACTGTTGATGCAAGGCCCCTTAGACTCCAAATATACAGTAAGTCCAGTAACCATTTCAAGAACTGTTTATTAAATCTCGGATTACAAACACCTTTGAGCCATTGGCTCATTTACAAAGGTTCCACGTCAAGTACAACTAAAAAAGTGATCAACACCAATGAAAGAATTACCAACAAGTAAAATGTAGTATTAAAATTTGGCAAATACATCAGACAAGAAATGTAGTGAACATATTAAATAACAGTCCTTGTCATCCACCAAAAAACAAATGAAAACACCACAAGTTCTTGTCCTTCACAAAACAAATTAAACAACTTAATAAAAATCAATAACCCCAGATTAGCAGCAGACTTAAGGGAAGAGGAAACAGTGTAGAGTGGTGAACCAGTGAGATGGGGATAGAGGATAGTGGGGGGGAGAACAAAAATTGGGAGGAGTACATTAGACACAAAAGTATACTAGTACAGAGGGAGATAATGGTGTGCAAGTTCAAGTAGAGACAATAAGTGAGCTCTCGGAAACATACACCCTAATATTTATATTCAGTAGGGAAGCTCGACTACCCATAGATTTCTGTTTGGAGTTTCTGCTGATGGACCCTGGCTAGAGGCCTACCTGCAATAAGTTCAGTGGCTCAAGAATCATCTTAACACTGCCAGCCAGTTGGCCACAGAGGTGGCTGCCAAAAGGAACAGAACCAGCAAGGACTAAATTGACAGAAAGGTTAGGGTGCAAGATTTATTACCAGAAGATGGAGCGATTTAAAAAATTGGGATAGCACAGGCAGCACAAGATTGCTGATAGATGGGGAAACACTGCTTGCATTATTGTGGACCACTTGCAGGACCTGCCTGTTTGTAGGGTGTGGTCTAAGTCTAATCCTCATGTCTCTCCTGAAAATGATTTTGGGAGGACAGAGTGGCATGAAAACTCTTCGCCGAAATCATTTTCAGGAGAGATATGAGGAAGTACTTCTTCACAGAAAGAGTGGTGGATTCCTGGTATAGTGTCCCAAAGTTGGGTGGCAACACAAAAAGATGGAGACCCTTCCCCCACACCCAAAAATTTTACTTTGTTTTCTCATCCACCCCCCCCATCTGCTACTGTATGTCCCCCCAACCCCAACCCAGCTTTTGTTTAATGTTGTGCCTTTACCTTGATAGTGAGGAGGTGGCGGCTGTGGTCAGAATTCACTCCTTCCTTCCCAAAAGGCCCAATCCCCTGGTGGTTAGCTTGGACTTCCCTTGCCTTACAAAAGGGCCTGAGCCCTGAGGAGTGGTGTACTGGGGAGTTCTTGGCTGGCAGGTGCAGGACATGGGGAGCACTACAGATGTAACATCAAAAAGCACATACCTGAGGTCAGGTGGCTCCATGGCTCCCTCGGTGTCACTCCCCATTAGCACGGGTTGAGCATGGTGCAGCAGCAGTCAGGTGGGACTGGTAGCAGTGGCTTCCCGGTGTGAGTGGTGCGGCATCAGCTCCTCAACACAGTCCTCTAGTTCTGTGCCCCCCCTCAGTGTTGCTCCCCGCTAGCACGGGTTCAGCGTGGTGCAGCAGCAGTCGGGTGGGACTGGGAGCAGTGGCTCCCTGATGTGAGTGGCTCGGCATTGGCTCCAGTCCCCAACGCAGCCCTCTAGACAGTTCCCTGGCTCCTCTGGCATCGCTCCCTGCTAGTGTGGGTCAACTCCAACATTGTGCAGCAGCAGTCGGGTGGGAGCATTGGCTCCCCGATGTGAGTGGCTGGCTCCCCAACACAGTTCTCTGATTCCAGGCAGTGGTAGTGGCCCATCCATGGGGAGAGTTTTTCCGGGATGGACCATTGTGTGCAGCGGTGATTTGAGTCCAGGTAAAACAAGTGTTCCAGACTTAGTAGTTTCAATACCAGCCACTGGAGCAGCAGTAGAGGAAAACTGGTGGAAGCATGGCTCCCTGACACCTTTCCAGACTACCCAGAAAATGAAGGCACTGGAGGCAGTCCTGGTGAATGACCATGGAATCAAGATTGAGTCAGGAGTCGGAATTGCCGGGTTGTTCTGCTGCTGCAATACCAAACTGTATAGCAGAGATCAGGTGGTCAGAGAGGGAGCTTCAGACCCTTAGCCCCCCCCCATGTCTGCCTCTGATAGTCACATCCCTTTTTGGTGAGGGCATACAGTGGAGCTGCAATCTTGGCATAGTTGCAAATGAACTTTTGGTAGTAGCCAGGCAAGCCCAGGAAAGCTCAAAGGTCTTTGAGATTGTTAGGTTCTGGATAGTTTTTGCTGAGAGCTTGTCTGAATCTGGAGAGATGCCTTGAGAACTAACCACATGTCCCAGGTAATTAATTTGATGCTGTGTGAAACACTTCTTTGGGAAAAGCTTGAGATTGGCTTGTCGGAGACGTTCAAACACTTTGAGCTGTTGGAGGTGCTCTGGCAAAGTTCTGCTGAAGACAATAACATCATCCAGGTAGACTAGACAAGATTTCCAAGACAACCCATGTAGTACAGCTTCCATAATACAGTATGTTGAAATGTGGCTGGACTGTTCTGAAGTCCCATAGGCAGAAGTTTGAATTGAAAAAGTCCCATGTGGCAGCGCCAGGCTCTATATGAACAGGGCCCTGTGCTCACTGCGGCAAAGTGGACCTACATTCTGCGGCAGGATGTCATATTTTCTGTGGCAGAACAACTGTGATTCTGTGGCCATTCTGCAGCAGTGGGACATCGCACCACAAGCAGGACAGGGAGATGGCGGTGTAACAACAGATAGGCATGTATGCTGATCTAAAACAGTCAGCATAACTACGCTGAGTAGTCTGTCTTGTAGCAACCCTGGGACCCCCATATTGCTTGAGTTTGTGGCATCATTCTTGTCTTCACACAGAACTGCTATATTCCCCTCCATATTCTTATCTTGTGCAAACCCCAAATTTATGTAAACTGCGGAACAATATTCCTCAGTTTATGTAACCTGTGGAACAGTATTCCTCGGTTTATGTAAGCTGTGGAACAGTATTCCTCTGTTAGTGTAAACTGCGAAAAACTATTCTTCAATGTAAACTGCTGAATAATTAGTGGTAATCACACAAAAGTTTACCGGTTGCACAATATACCAAGCATAGCACAAGGTCTACCGCTACTGCACAATGATGCGCGGTAGTGAACTCCACAGCTTACATTAAAATCCGCAGAAAACTCTGTGACCATGGAATCATGGAAAACACGGGGCCTTGTGTATGGACGAGAAGCCAGATCAATGGAAACTTGGTAGAACCCACTCTGAAGGTCTACAGTGGTGAAGTAAGCAGGACTGGCCACACCAAGACTCTCTAAGGCATCTTCAGTTGTAGGTAAAGGATGAGCATCCTTGACCGTGTAGGCATTGAGTTTTCTGTAGTCTACCACAAAGCGATACCGTTTGTCCTTCTTTACCACCAGCAGACAAGGTGCACCCCAGGGACTTGTAGACTCTTCAACAATGTCTTGTTCCAGCATGTCTTTGATTATGTCCTCTAGGACTTGTTTTTATTTGTGTCCCAATTTGTAGGCTCGCTGACAGATTGGTTTCTGGTTGGTCTGCACCTTGATGGTGTGTTGCAGGATATCACAGCATCCACGCTTGTTATCTGAACCAACAAAGACATCTGGGTAACTCTAGGAATTTCAAAAGTTGTTGCTTTTCCATTGGAGATGCTGAAAGTTTTGAAGAGGACAGTCTCTTACTGAGGGGTAATCTGGAGAGATCATGATTGTACTGACAGGACTAGAGTTATGGAACCAGGCTGAGGTTCTTGCATGAGATGGAGTTGGTCCCCTGCAGACAAGCAGACAAACATTCCAATGCTAGCACCCTTTGAGATGACTACTGGCTCATCTGTGAAGTTGCAGCATTTTTGGAAGACTGCGCCGCCATGCACCGCCAATAAGGTGCTTCCTGGAAGAGACCAGATGAATGCAGTATGGGGGAATCCCATGATGATGTCAACACCTTGTGGAAGTGGTTCACCTTGAATCTTGGCAATCAAAACCATCTCTGACTTAGGAGGCACAGTGACTGAGTCTATAGCTGTGAGTTGCTTCCGAGGATCTAGTGACAGGCTGTTTAGACAAAGTCTAGGATGGCTTTGTGAGCTTAAGGACATCAAGGCCAAGAATTACTGCAGGTTGTAGATCAGGCACAAGGTAGAATTTGACAGCAACGTGTTGTGAGTCAAAGTGTAGCTTGAGATAGATCATGCCTGTGATAGGTACTATAGCTGTACTTGCTGTGATAATGTACTTTATGTCAGCTGGAGAGACATTAGGCACATGATGAATAGCTTGGTTGTTCAGAATACTGTTGTTGATATCTGAGATTTCTGCTACAGTGTCGACCAAAGTGTGTGTGGACCAATCTCCGATGGTTACAGGTACATAGTTTGCTAGGATAGGTGATCAGATGACAGGTACCTTTGCCCCCAGATGCGAGAGTGTGCCTGAATTAGCAGTTAGAGGGTGCGGTTTGTGTGAATTGTGAGAGTCAGAGGGGCGGTCAGTTGCTGTGTTCCTCTGATTCTGGGAGTGCCTGTGGTTATCTTGTTGATTTTGCAGCAGTGGGCACCTTTGGTCCTCCTGATTTCTGTTGTGGTACTTCAACTTTTGGCAGACAGCAGCAGTGTGTCCTCTGAATCTACACCACTGGCAGGTCACAGGCTCTCATGAAGCTGAAGGTGGATCAGGTGGCTGTCGAAATGGTTGAAGAACTTTAACAGAGGTAGCAGAAGATGCAATTTAGCTGTGGTACTGACTATTGACAGTTGTGGTGAGTGTCTCTATCATTGATTGCTGCTGCTGGATACATTGCGAGTGCGGCTGTGATGACTGAGGCACTTGTATAGTGGTAGCCTGGGAGATTAATATGGACTCTTGTGCAAGTTGTGCAGCTTGGATTGTGTCCATCCAGGTTGTGGGTTTCTGTTGGATTGCATAATGGCAGAGTTGAGGAAGCAGTCCCCAGACAAAAGTTGTGATTTGCTCTTTTTCAGGTTTCTGCAGACATTTGCAGACAGAGAGAGAGAGACCCAACGTCCACTATGAAGGCTTCTAGAGATTCAGAGGGTTGCATGGTGCATTCCCACAGCTGCTGTTCCAATAACCAGGGTGGTAGTGCCTGGAGAAAATGGTCTTTGAAGGTTGTATACAGAGTGGCAGTATCTCCTTTGACTTGTTCTGGAAGTGCATTGAACCAGGAAATGGCAGTCCCTCTCAGAAACAAGCGCAAGGCATTGGAAATGTGCAAAGGATCAGTTCAACTATATTAGGAAATCCAGGCTTGAAATTGTTTGAGCCAGTTGACAGCATTTTCATGAGGCAAGGCAGAGAAGTAGGCTGGTACAGACCATGGACTGTGATGAAATAGCTTTAATGTAGGCCAGGTCATCTTGAATGGCTTGCATAGCTGGTGCTCCTTGAGCTGAGATGGATGATTGGATGTCATGGAGGATGGTTTCGATTTTGTAGCCACATGCCCTTGAGGTGGGTGAAGGAAGAACTCCAGATGCTCCAGTGCCCATATCTGCATTATCGCTGGACGTTTTCTTTGGAGACAAGCTGCGTTTCATTGATCAAAGGTCATACGGGTGAGAAGGAATTGCTGTCATGAAGGAGACGGGACATTGTGGAGTAGATGAAGTGCTGAGCAGAAAATATTTTTGTAGACAAAATACACTTATTTATAAGCAAAGTTCATCAAATGACGTCTTAAACAATTCCCACCCAATTCTGTGTTGTCTGTTATTTAAATAAAGGTTAGTCGGCTGACGTCAGCCTAGCCTATTTTTGTTGCAAAAATCAGCTATTAGTAACAGTGTCCATTCATTTCAATAGGATTGTCATTGATTTCTATGGAGTGAGGTCATTTGGTGCCCTTCACAAGATGGCCACTGAACTTTGACACACAGTTCCTGAAGTCCTGACAGTAGCAAGATGGCCACCAGTGGGGGGGGAAGGGGGTTAAGGGTCACATCCTTCTTTTCTGTTTCTGAAAACAAAGATGGCTGCTTCTTACCACAAGGCAGGTGTGCTGCTTGCAATGGCCAAAATGGCAATTGCAACGTTGATGCCTTCTTCCCCAAGAGAAATGGCAGGATTTATCTGTGGTGAGTGACAATTGCTGGGGAAATGTCTGTTTAACTTGAGTGCTCTCAGTTTTGTTTGTCCTGCTTATGCTTTATTTGGTCTCCCAGGGCAGTGTGTTAATGTATTTTAATTATTCTTCCCCCCTTCCCCTTTTTTTTCTGTTTTATTTCTTTGTTGCTGTATGGCTCCGTTTTGTTTGCTGCGCTGTCTTTTTGTTTTGTATGTGGCATAGTTTGAGCCCTACCATCCCTTTTCGGTAATTTAATAGCCCAATTACTTGTTTGCTCCAGTAGGGCTCCTGCAGTCTTTAATGTTGTGGTTGGCAAGCCCTTCTGAAGTGTAGCCGAGCTTGTGTTGATTGCTCCCTGATTTATTTATTTTTTCTGTATTCGTTTGTAGTCACTGGAAGCATGGTTGAGTGGGATAGGGGAGCATTTCGTGTAGCTGCAGAGAAAGAGAAGCCGCAGTGGCAAGTGGCCGTAGGCTTGTTGGAGAGGGCAGATGATCACTCTGTATGGCTACAGGAGCGAGAGAGAAGTCACGGTTGATGCTGAATGGCTGGGTGGCAGGGTTGAGCCGTGAGGTGGAGCAGGACTTTCGGTCTTAAATGGCAGCTGCTTGGAGGGTTTCAGGCTGTGGTGTAGCCGCAGTTTGTGTGAGGAGCACTCTTGGTTGTGGGCTCTGCTTGTGGAGGGGCCAAGAGTGGACCTGGCTGTCTGAGAAGCAGAACTGGATGGCTAGAGTGGAAGGCACATCAGTGGTGAGCCACAATTGCTATGGGCAGCAGGGCTGAGCTCTGTTAGGCAGCAGTGGTGCTTCGGGAGGGACCACACTCAGCTGCATAGATAAATAAGCTGGAGGACCACTTGTTAAATGGAGCAGCACTCTCCCTGGAGTTTACTTTTTTTTTTCAGCAGCTGAGTGTCCTTTTGGAGCAGCTGGCTGAGCCGTGTAGTTGTGCAGGCGGGTGGATGGCAACCAGACTTTTCTCACTATTGCTGGGCTCTTAGCAAGAAAGCTGAGGAGCAATCAGGCAGAGCAGCTGGTTGCTTGGCAAAATGGACAGTTAGAGAGGAGCCCTGCCATGAGATGGGAGCAGGGGCTTTGCAGTTTGGAGCTCCGTGGGGCATAGGGCTTGAAAACAAAATAACTTGCTGACAGTTCTTTTATTTAAACAGGTGGCTAACAATGCTGAACATTATTTTTTTGTCTTTTGACCTCTCAGTACTGTACGTGGGCTGCAGGCTACTTTACAAATGGGAGACAGTTTTTTCCTCTCCGCAGCCAAGGCTGTGTTGTAAATAGCATTCAGACTGTTCAAGCATACAGGGGTGATGACTTGGGGTACCCAGCAACGTAGACTAGTGAGATGGGGTCTGAACAAAAGGGCCACATTCTTCACCATGTATGGCATTTTGATTTGGTCTGCCACTAGAAGACCCTTATCTTCTCTCTGGTCTGCCAGACCCTGTGGTTGCTGCTGGTACCATGACGGACTGAGTCAGACGCAGTAAATAAGTGCATAAAAGGTTTATTCATAGACAGCAGTAGACATATCTTCTGTCTATAAGGTCCAGACTCTGCCTGCCTGACAGATTAGTCTACAGGGTTTCTAGCCTCTGCTAAGACAGTAATTAGCATAATATTTGCTATATAGTTCTGAGAGCATTTAAAGGAATAGCAACTGGCATTAGCCCCATACACAAGTACAAGTGTACTCCACATACCAACTGTACTTGGGCAATCAGATTTTCTGCTCTGTCTTGTGGCAGAAAAGCATGACCCTTCTCTGTATCCATAACTGTCCCTATGTAGTGCAGCCTTTGGCATGGAATATGCACCAATTTTGGCACATTTACTGTGACCTCAACTCCTTGAACAACTGTCTTGTCTGAGGCAAGGTATGTAGGAGAACTTCTCTGGAGCAGGCCTTCAGCAGCCAGAGGTACAGATAAGGGAACACATACAGGTTTCCCTGTGAAGGGCTGCTGCCACTACTGCCAATTCTGTGGTGAAGAAGACAAGCCAAAGGGCAATACTCTGAATTGATAATGTTCCCTGTTCAGCACAAAGCGGAGGTATTGTCTGTGGAATTTTTTTGATCTTGACATGAAGGTATGCATCTTTCATGTCTAGAGATCAAAGCCAGTTCCCTGTTTGCAGAAGGGGAATAACAGCTTGCAGGGTTACCATTCAAAACTTTTTTTTTTAAAGTTTTAATTATACAGTTGCATAATTTTGTAACCACAAGGAAAAGTACAGTTCTGTAAGAACTTACTGTAAGAGTAGATCTTCGAAAGAAGTTCTTGCAGCAGGCCACACCAGTAGGACCAAGCCATTCTGGTGCCATGACCACATGGAAAACTTCCAGTTAGCAGTCCACCATAGGGGACCGCAACCACCGACGTCAGTCAGCTGACATCAGAATAGCCTATATAGGTGGGTGGTCCCCCACAACTACCTCAGTTCTGCTGCCGTAGACCCTTTACAGACAGCTGATTAAGAACAGAGGAGGTTTCCAAGAGCCAAAAGAAAGGCAGAAGTAGTGAGAGAGACAAACAGCAGCAGGGTGAAGGAGGGAGGGAAGGCAGGGCCTGCTGTAAAGAGCTTCTCTCGAAGATCTACAGCTACAGTAAGTTCTTACTGTACTACCTTTCTTCAAGGAAGGCTCTTGCAGCTGGCTGCACTGGGAGGACCGAGTCTCAAGCAGTACTGGATATCACCAGGATAACCCAACAGGAAGGAGGATAGATTAGCAGTCAAGAGCTCAGAAAAGAAGATGTCCAAGCTGTAATGCTTGGTGAAAGTGTAGGCAGAACTTAGGGTGGCAGCTGCACAGATGCCCACAGCAGACATATTTCTGAAACAAGCTGTGGAGGCAGCCATACCCATGGTGGAATGGCCTTTGACCATGTCCGGAAGGGGTTTGTTGTACTTGCAGTAGCAACAAGCAATGCAATTCACTAACCACGTAGATAAACACTGCTTGGAAACAGGAGCGCCCTCTCTCTCTTGGGGAAGAAGGAAACAAACAACTGGTCAGTTTTCCTGAAAAACTTCATGCGGTTCATACTGTGCCGCAACATCTTACATACTTCCAATGTATGGAGCACGGCTTCCCCCGATTGGAATACTCTGGAAAATAAACTGGGAGGTGGATGGATTGATTTAAAGCAAACTTGAACACCACCTTAGGTAAAAACTTAGGATTAGTGTAACCAACCAGTCCCCTGGGGTTACTAGAACCTATCAGTGTTAGTGTTAGGCAGGTAGACAAGGCAGCTAGTAAGCAGCTCACTTCAGGGCTGCTTAAAGAAAGACATCGTTTACTCAGCTAGCCTGACAGAATTGTTTATTTATTTATTTGTTTTTGTTGACTGGGTAAGTGCACCAGACTAATTCTGCCTATTTTCAGGCATGACCCAGGAAGGGGGATACAGATGAATGCCAACTGACCTTGAACTAGATTAAGCCATTGGTTGTATTTTTTGTGAATGGGGGGAAATTTGACCAGGGCACCGGGAAATTCCCCTACACTTTTCAAGAAGTGCCTTGGGATCTTTAACATCCACTTGAACTACCACCAGAACAGGCAAATGGGACCTCGGTTTAACGTCTCATCTGAAAAATGGCACCTCAGGAGTGCAGCACCCAGCTCATGCTGCACTACACTGTCAATACTGGGATTTAACCCAGGTGTGGAGCTAGAACCCATAGCCTTCTGATCTCCTGGTCTCAGAGGCAAGTGTGCTACCTGCTGAGCCACTGACACTAAAAACAGGTTATTCACCTGTAACAGTAGTTCTAGGAGTGGTATATGTTGTTCATCCACACTCTTTGGCATGTCCCCTTCTGCTTTAAATCTCACTGGAAGTCTTCAAGCTGGCTTCTCCCACCCACCCAGGTGGTATATACCTTGGCTCCGCCCCATGACACCAGCAGAGCTTAGCCCCCTTGAAGCCAGGTTGTGTGCATCCACAGCCGGGGAGGTTGGGTGGGTCCGTGTGGATGAACAACATATACCACTCCTACAAAGTGCAGTTACACAAAGACTTTTGCTGTAACAGTAGATCTTCTAGGAATGTCTCTTGCAGTAAGTCATTACTTCTGGGAGTTCCCGATAGGTGGTGCTCCAGCACGGAAGTCTCTTCCAGCAGTCTCTATACCAGGGATCACCCACACTACCTCACTTCCTGGGCTGTACCTATAAAAGTGGGTGGTCTCTAGTAAGCGCCGTTCCCCGATGGTTTCAGCTGGAAGTGAGGGACTGAGGGGAACCGAGGTACCGAAGCTTCCCAACTGTACATCGTGTTTCCTGTTACCTAAAGGCAGGAGGATGGAGGGAGAGAAACTACTTACTGCAAGAGACATTCCTAGAAGATCTACTGTTACAGCAAAAGTCTTTGTGTAACTGCACTATCTTCCACGGAATGGTCTCTTGCAGTAAGTCATTACTTCTGGGAGATTCCCAAGCAGTTACTATATATGGCAGTGGGTGGTCACTTATGACATTCTGACATAGGTAAAATGTGGTCACGGGCTCAATGAATGCTAAAAATAGCATATCAGTTGAACAAAGGAATTCCTGTTTCACTGTGTTATGTGTCTTAAAAGTAGAAGGACTATGTCAATAACACTGAGCAATTATGTAGCTTCAGTGATCAGCAGGGAAAGTACCATCTGAGTCAAAGGCAACTTTGTCTTGAATTGTAACACTAGTTTGAGTAATACAATGTTATTCTTTAGAGACGCTACAAAGTAGCAAGTGAAGACTCCCTTCCCCCCAAGACTGTCTAGTCAGTAATGAATGCATCCATTGTAACAGATAATGTAGCAAATGAAAAACAATGTATCTGTGATCCAACAAAACAAAGCAGTGGTTAAAAGACAATTTCTTTATATGTTCTCACCCTTTTTGATATGATCTTTGTTCATAATCAAGGGAAAACTGTGAATAGCAGTGGAAGAGGAGAAGAATATAGTCTGTAGTGGAATTTATTATGTCTCAACATATGAGTTAATAGTGGATGGACCTATCTGAGGGGTGAATATGATGTCCGGTGTACCACAGGTCAGAAGTCATCTCGATGAAATGGTCGTGATGGTCTATAAATAGTGGTACCTGAGAAACTGGCTAGGTGTATCGAGACGATGTGAAAATAAGGCCTCTGTCTTGTTTATGTCCCCAAAAGGTCTCTGAGGCCAAGAAGAGGGGCTGGGGTGGAGTGTAGAGTCTATAATGAGGGGCAGAAGCCCCGGGGCGGATGGAGGGGTGCTGTGGGTCGCCTCGTCGTCCTTGTTACTTGTTCCCAAGGTGTCACGTAATTAGGTCCAGTTTGGTGTGTGAATAATTATACTGGGGGCGTAGTTTTTGGTACATGCATTGTACTGTTTTCAGTTGTCTGTCTGAGGCTTGTAGGTTCTCCAGTATCGTTTGAGCCCCTGGCCCAAAAAGATGGTCCCCTGAAAAGGGGACATTAGCCACTTTGTGTTGAATATCAGGTGCTACTGTAGTCCTGAAAGTCGAAGCCATGCTTGCCGGCGTACAAGAATACCGACCACAGAGGCTCGAGCAGAAGCATCGGCAAGATCATATCCTAATCTTAATAGATGTCGAGACAGTGAAGTGACAGTATTATTTATAGATGTAAGTTGCCTCTTTCAGGAGATGCAGGTAGTCTGTTTATAACTTCTTCATCTGAAGTGTTCAGTGTGTGCAGGTATTGCAGCATGTGCCCCATATAGTTAAGTATTCTGATATTTAATGTGCTTAGAGCAAGCACTCTCTTCCCCATATGGTCAAAATATTTAGAGTCTTTCTCTGGAGGTATTGTGCTTGTATGTTTAGGCATGCCGGTGCGGTTGTGGGCAGCTGCAATAACCACAGAATCCACTGCTGGTGTATTCATTAAGTATTGATAATCAGGGGGAGCCTGATACATCCCGTGGGCCTCTTCTAGGTAACTCCAGCGCTGCTATGCGTTGACTCCAAGCTTCTGTAATAGCATTTCTGAAAGTAGGTATGAAAGGAGGGATAGCCTGAACAGGGTCTTCCGATAGGCCCAAATATTCAGCCATATCTTTACTTAATCTATCCTGTTCCATAGTGGGAAACCCCATTGTTTTTTGTATTTGTAGCATCATTTCAGGGAATGAGGGGTCATCCGATGGAGAAATGACCTTTCGTGGCTGTAATAGCCCTTCGTCCCAGCACGAGGGCACCTCCGAAGGGGATTCATATCCTCTTGTGTCAGGGGAAACATCATAGGTCCTATGAAGGTTTGGATTTGTATGATAATCTGAATAATATTCGTCTGAATATTTGGGAGGAGGCATGACCGGGGAGCGTTCTAGCTCAGTGCATGCCTGTTTTGATAGAGGTGGTGATATCCTTTGTGTTTGAGGATTATGTCCCGGAGTGAGGCTATGGTCAAAACCCTAGAATCCAGTACTCTATTCACTATTTCTTCAATATCTGGAACTTGTGATGATGGAATTGTCATGTAAGCAGTTTCTGAATCCAGCATAGATGGGGAAGGGGGGAGTCAATTTGCGCCTCCCGGTAGAGTGATCCGGTGTTTGGCGTCTTTGTTCATTTCCAATGGGGTTGTGAGACCCTTGTAGGAATGACAACAAGGCTGGGGGGCCTCTGCGTTCTGGAGTATATAGTTCATTTTGTAGAAATGCAGTTCCATATGCATCTTTCGATATGTTTTTGATAATATTCTTGGTTTTTCATGGTCTACCTTCCATAGGGATCATCCATAGAGATGCTATATGCAGGCAAGGGTGCTGTTCTATGCAGCATTGATTGTCTTTATGATGGAGGCATCAGTCCCGTCGACAGAAGAGGCAGAGAAGCATGTCTCGTTGATGATGTACTATGTCTTCCAGACGAAAAGATCAGTAACAGCATGCTCCATTGATGGGGGAATATACTTCATTGATGATGATGAAGGCAGGGCATGTGTCGTTGATGGTGGGATATGCTCAGTCGATGATGGGATAGTGAATGCATGCTCTGTCAATGATGGGGATGCCATCGTTGATGATGGGAGTGTGAAGACATGCTCCGTCGATGATGGAAATGCTGTCATTAATGATGGGAGAGCAGATGCATGGCTCATCGATGGTGGAGCATAGGAAGCATGTCCCATCGATGGGGGAGGCAGCCCCATCAACGAGGAAGCATGTAGCATGTGTTCCGTCGATGGAGGAGGCATTCTCATTGACTATATAGTTTTGTAAAGCCCTCCCATCTATGGGGAAGGCAGCAGGACCTCTGTCGTTGACGGTGCAGTAGTCCTGGTAAACGGGGGAGCTGAGGAATGATTCTCTGTCGATGAGGAATGTTCCTTTTTTGATGGAGTAGAGCCTGCTATTGACTGAGGTGAAGTGCCCATCGATGATGGATATCTTCTTGATGATCCAGATTTTGGAGGCATGACCATTTAAAAGCAGTCAGGCAGGACTTTAGGTGAAGGGGTCTCCTTCCCAGTATTATCTCTTGAAGAGGACTCTAAATGTTTTGAGCCCTTCGGTTGAGCACCCTGTGTTTGAGACATGGAATCATCCATTGTAGGTATATAGTGTCTGTATGAAGCCCAGGCACCTATGGGTTCAATCCACATCAAAGACTGCTACTAGGAGAGTTGCTACCAGAGCTGAAGCCAGTGGGAAAATGAATGGAGCTTACTAGGGACCACCCACTTTTATAGGTACACCCCAGGAAGTGAGGTAGTGTGGGTGGTCCCTGGTAGAGATTCTGTTGGAAGAGACTTCCGTGCTGGAGTGCCACCTATCGGGAACTCCCAGAAGTAATGACTTACTGCAACAGACCATTCTGTGGAAGATCTACTGTTACAGGTGAGTAACCTGTTTTTCTACGAGCATGGCTATGTTGTTCATCCACACTCTTTGGCAGACTCCTAGCAGTTCTCTGGGAGGAGGGAGATAAGGCACACACCCCCTACTTAGGGAACAGAGATTGGAGAAATGAGGCCCCAAAACCAGCATCCCAGCATGACTCAAGGTCGATGTGGTAGTGGGTGACAAAGGTGTTTGCCGACTTCCAGGTAGCAGCCTGACAAATTTCCTGGATAGGGATGTCCCTGGAAGCAGCCACCGATGCAGCAGCATGGCAGATACAATGAGCTCTTATCCCTCTGGGAGGGTCCTTGCCCGCCAGCTCGTAGCACAGACCTATGCATGATGTGATCCATCTTGCAATAGTCCATTTGGCTGCAGGTCTGCCAGAAGCAGCTTCAGCATAGGTGACAAACAGCTGGCAAACCTCTCCCTGAATTTCCACCGTCCTCTCCTTATAATAAGAGAGGGCACGTCTCAGGTCCAAAGTATGGAGCCTGTACTCGGCATCCGAGGTGTAATTAGGGTAGTATACCGGCAGAGTCAACACCTGGTTAGGGTGAAACTCTAACACCACCTTTGGAAGGAATTTCGGGTTGGGGCATAGGACAACCTTGTCCCTGTGGAAGACCAGATAAGGGGAGTCAACCAAAAGCACCTGGAGCTCCCCTGTCATTCTGGCAGACATGATAGCCACCAGGAAGGCCATCTTCCATGACAAGTGTGACAAGGCACACTTGTGCATTGGTTCGAATGGCTTGCCCATGAGCTTTGCCAGTACCAGCAGTAGATCCCATGGAGGTGGAGGTTCACGCACTGGAGGGGATATGTGATCCAGGCCTTTGAAAAAGTGCCTGACTGCAGTCTCCTCCACCACTGTCGATTGACTGGCCCACGCCTGGTAAGCATAGATGGCTGCCAAGTGCACCCTAAGGGTCGACGACCACAGACCCCTTTGGAGCGAGACCAAAGGTAGTCAAGAATGTTGGCCACTGGAAAGGACAGAGGGTCCAGGCCCTTGCCCTGACACCAAATGTAAAATCTTTTCCATTTGAAGGCATAACATTTCCTGGTTGATTCCTTCCTGGATGCCTCCATCACAGTGTAGACATCTTCGGAAAGATCCAAAGCCTGGAACTCTAGCCATTCAGGTACCAGGCTGTGAGGTGCAGGGATTGAAAGTCCAGATGGAAAACCTTCCCCTGATTGAGTGATATCAGTTCTGGGCATTCTGGAAGTCACTCTGGGTGCTTGCAGCTGAGGCTGAGGAGATCTGGATACCAGAACTGGCGCGGCCAGTCTGGGGCTACCAGGATCACCTTCGCCTTGTCCCTCCTCACCTTGAGGAGCACCTTGTGGATCAAGGGAAATGGAGGGAAGGCATAGAGGAGGCCTGGGGTCCATGACCTTGAGAAGGAATCCCCCTGCAGCGAGCCCTGCTGAGGGGGGTGGGCACGAAACAGATTCAGCTTGGTGTTTTCCCTGGAGGCAAACAGTTTCACCATCGGCTTGCCCCAGTGGGAGAATAGGTTGTAAGCTACTTCTGGATGGAGAGACCACTTGTGGGATGTCTGGCCTAAGTGGCTAAGAACATCCACCAGAAGGTTTGAGGCTCCTGCCACATGGATGGCTTGGAGATCTGCCTCTAATTGGCTCACGAGGGTCCAGATGCAGAGCATCTCCCTGCACAGCAGATGGAAATACATGCCACCCTGTTTGTTGAGGTAGTACATGATTGTGGTATTGTCAGTTTGGACTTGAACCACTTGACCCTGGAGCTGAGGAGCGAAAGGTGACAGTGCCAGTCTGACTGCACTGAGCTCCAACAGGTTGATGTGGCATTGGGACTCCTCAGGGAGCCAGAGCCCGTGGGCCCTTTCGTCCCCCATATGGGCTCCCCAGCCCATGAGAGAGGCGTCGGTCATGAGGACGACCGTCAGTTCGGGGCAGACAAACAGGATCCTTTCCTGCAACTGGTCTGGGGTGGTCCACCATTGCAGAGCGTCCCACATCTTCTGGGTTACAGTGACCAGCTGGTCAAAATGACTGTGGCGCTGAGTCCACTGGGCGGCCAGCTCCCACTGGAGGGGGCGCATGTGCAACCGGGCCCAAAAGACCACTGAGGTGCATGCCGCCATGTAACCCAGAAGGTGCAGAAAGTCCCAGGCAGGGCGCCATTGCCCAACCAGGAATGATTGGGCAAACAAGGAAAGAACCTCTGCCCTGTCCATCGGGAGCCAAACTCTGCCTTGACAAGAGTCGAGCTCTGCCCCGATGAAGCCCATCACCTGAGACAGCACGAGTTCTGACTTGGCCTCATTGATCAGGAGGCCGAGCTGGAAGCAGGTCTAGAGGGCCAGGTCCCTGGACCTCTCCACCTCCTGTTGGGTGGATCCTGCTAGGAGCCAACTGTCGAGGTAAGGATAAATCCTGACCCCCCCCAATGCCTGAGATGGGCTGCCACCACTGCAATTGCATTTGGTGAAGACCTATGGGGCCGATGACAGGCCGAACGTCATGGCTTGGAACTCATACAGGGTCCCTTCGACCCTGAAGCGGAGTAACCACTGATGGGATGGACAGATTGGGATGTGAAAGAATGCATCCTGCAGGTCCAGTGAACAGAACCATATGTTTCACTCCAAGGATGGTATGATCTGGGACAGAGTGACCATCCAAAAGGTGTGTGACCTGAGATATTGATTCAGGTCATGCAGATCTAGAATGGGGCGCCAGCCCCCCGTCCACTTGGGCACCAGGAAGTACCTGGAGACAAAGCCTGGGTCTTCTGGAGGATCCACCACTGGAGCTACTGCCTACTTGAGGAGCTGAGGGATGTCGTCTCGGAGAGCCGACTGGATCTGAGCAGATACTCTTTCTTCCCAAGGGACGTGGGCTTGGCTTGGAGGGTACTGCTCAAATTCCAGAGGCAGTCCCTGACTGACCACTTCGAGAATCCACCTGTCTGAAGTGACAACGGAACAGGCATAAAGGAAGTGGTGGAGCTGGCACCCCATGGGAGGACCCAGAACTGAAGTGATGGGAGAAGGGTTGACAGCCCCTGCCCCATCACTGAGCAGACTTGGAGGAGGAGGTTCCAGGACCTGAGCCTTGGCCTCCTTTTTGGGCCTGTTGGGGACCGGACTCAGGCTGAGGGCACCAAGCCTGAGCCTGTTGCTGCTGTCCCCCTAGAAAGGAGGACTGTTGAGCTGCAGGGGAAGAATGCCGAAAAGGCTTTTTCTTTTTCTTCTGCTGGTTCTTGCTCGAAGAACTCTTGGCAGAAGTAGCATCCAAGGTGGCACTGGACTGCTCAATGTGCTGAAGGTGACTGGCCACTCCTGGACCAAACAAGTCTGTCCTGAGGAAGGGCACATCATCTAGTTTGTGCTGGGTATCTGCCAGAAAGGAGGAGGAGAGCCTCAGCCAAGCCCTGGGACGAGAGGCAACTGCAGCAGCCATCGAGCGGGCACAAGAAACCCCAATGTCCAGGGCTGTCTGAAGCTACTGTTTGGCAACAGCTCGGCCCTGATCCTGGACCTGCTTGACTGTGGTCTGCATGTTCGTGGAGAGATGTGGGAGGACTTCATCTAGCGACCCAAGAAGGGCGTGAGAGAAGTGTGCCATGATGATGGCTGAACTTGCCTGATGAAGGCCCAAAGAGGAATCTGCATAGACCTTCCTGGCTGAATGGTCCAAAAGCTTGGACTCTTTATCAGGAGGTCAGTTAGTGTTGGCAGAACTGCCAGTATGCCTAAACACAGAGACGGTCACCAGGCTCTTGGCCGAAGGGTGCTCTGTGAACCCTGCAAGGGACCCCATGGGCACCGCATACTTGCGGGCCATGCAGGCAGAAGGAGCTGGACAAGAGGCAGGATGCTGCCAAAATTCTAGGGCCAGGCCAATAGCCTCAGCCACAGGAAAGGCCTCCATCGGGGTATCCCTTCTCTTAAGGATGTCCGTAAGAGGGTACTCTGCCTTTTTCTGGATTGGCTCCAGAGGCATCCCTGTAGATTCAGAGATGAGGTGAAGGATTCCTTGAAAAAATGAGGGACCTTCCTCTGTCTCAGGCCAACAGTCGATTCATCATCACCTGGATGTGAATGCAAGCCGGTGATGTCTGAATCCGAGGAATCTGGATATAAAAGCCTACCACCCAGGTCACTTTTGACCCACCGAGGGCGGTCTGGGGTGACTGTGACCGACAATCGCCGGGGAAGCCCAGTGTCTGGTCTGTCTTCCTTGGAAGGAGCCCCTCCCACAGGCTGTTTGGGTGGTGGTTTCACCACAATTGATGGAGAGACCGTTTGGGGCCAAACTGGTGGCGTTGCCAGCTCTGCGGGCTGGGGAACCGATTTAATTGGCTCCGAAGGAGTCTGCTTCAGCCTAGGACGTGAAAGCCAGGTAATGGTCAGTGTAGAAGCCAGATTGGGCTTGTGCTTGGTCAAAATGAGCTGTTGCCATGAGGTCCTTGTAGCACTGAAGTTTCCGCCAGAGCCTCCCTCATCCGAGGAGGACGACCGATGGCATTGCCTCTTTTGACAGCGCTGATGGCTCTTCCTCGGCCTGTCAGACGAAGGGGTCAGAGACCTCGATCGAGATTGGGCAGGCTGACTCGGTCGCTTGGGAGACACTGGCAGGACCAGTGATTTCCTGGGATCAGGGACCACATCTTCAATTGGAGTCCCAGCAGGCTGAGTCTCGTCATCTGGAAAGACCAGATAAGGGGTTCAATCGAGGGAATCGTCGACCGGAGTCGGTGATATCGGATCAATAGGATCAATCACGATTTTGACCTCAATGGCTGATAATTCAGTCGACTGACCAGACGGCAAAGCCGAAAAGCCAGCAGCCAAAGAAGCGATTTCGACCAAAGTCGATACTGTATGCTCCTGAGACCGAGATCTCTCCTGCTCCCAAGAACATCTCCATTAAGACAAGACACTCCCAGATCCTTCTCCAGCTTATGGGATCGAGAGGAGTGCGAGCCCGCAGGCACCTCTCCCTTGGTCAGGAGAGACTGGCACAACTCTCGGAAGGAACCCGAGAAGGTGGAGCCCAGGTTGAGCGGAACGAAGAAGCTCCGAGAGGAATCCGCAGCACAAGCCGCTTCCTCCTTGAACGTTTGCATGCGTTCCAACTGCTCGGCGGATCCCGCAGCCGTGGAAACCGCCCACTGAGCCTCCTTGGATTTCAGTGGAGGGTTCCTCTTCTCTGGTCTCCCTAGCTTCAGGCATGTGAGATACTCATTGAGGATGTTGGGATGAAAAGCAAGACAGAGATTGCATTTCGAAGTGTCATGGTCGACACCTAGGCAATAAAGCACGTGGTGTGGGGATCGGTGTGCGACATCTTCTGGCCGTAAGGGCACCGATGAAATCCGGGGGAAGACTTGTCTTCCATGACTGAAGCAGTAAACTTGTGATCGCTAATGCAAACTTTCAGTAAACACAGAGGTTTGAAAGCCAGGGCTCGCGAAATGCGTGGTCATGAGGGAGGCAACCTAAATCTTCCAGCAGAAAGGAAGATCTGGCATCATGGGGTGGAGCTGAGGTATATACCACCCAGGTGGGTTGAAGGAGCCAGCTTGAAGACTTCCGGTGAGATTTAAAGCAGAAAGGGACATGCCGAAGAGTGTGGATGAACAACATATCCACGCTCCCAAAAGTGACGTTATGTCATTTGAAACTTCTCGCAGCAGCATAACCCTTTTCTGGCACAGCTGCTCTAGGGAGCGTTAGAATGTTCAGTTGTCTGAGTTTAGAGTTGAATGGTGAAAGTGAGAGTGGCAGGATCTCTGCCAGTGGGCTCTGAGTCTAGGGCCCTGGATTTCTCGCCCTAGTTTGGATTACAATTACCACCTTCCAGTGAAGTGGTGGAGACCTTTCTTCAGCAAGATTTCCTGATTTTCACTCCAGGAGAAGTGAAAGGGACTGCTTGCCAGTGGATCCAAGGGGAAATCCCCTGAAGGTCCTTGTGCGTTTCAGCTGCCTTTGGAAAGGGCTGTGTGAGAGACTGGTTCTGACAAGATACCAATGAGAAAAGGTGCTTTCTAGTTGTTCTCCATGCCTAGAGGAAGAAGCAACTGTCTGTGAGTACTGTTCTGGAAGACAAGTTCTTCATCTAGGAGTTTTTGTTCTGGGGTGTGTGTGCCCATAGATATGGCTAGATCAAACCTGTCAGTGTCTCTTGTTCACCCAAGTGTGTGAAGTACAGTAAAAGTGGAGTCTTTAGCAATTCAGTGGGAAATGGAGGCTTCTGTGATGTAACCCGGAAGGAATGGCAGAGTGTCAGTTGGGGCAATGGGTGGGAGCAACGCCATCTGGAAGCTAACTAGGCAGGGCTAACTGATTCATGGAAGGGCACCAGTTTTACCTGAGCAAAGGCCTTTGCTGCAGGTTCAGGTGTGTGGCACAGATCCACAAGTATACACCTATTTGGGAAGAAGGTGTTCTGAGTGTTGTGGCTTAGTTTCACAAAAAATTACACTCTTGGAAAATGGAAATATGTTTGAGTGTGTGGCACAGTCCATAAGCATATTCCATGCAAGAGAGAAAGGAATTGTTTCTCTGGAAAATTGTACTGCCTAGCAAGGAGAGTTTTGAAATTTTGTACCTGTTTGCCATGACCAACCCATGGGGTCCATTGATGCTTTAGTATCACCTGTTGAATAAAGCCATACTGCAAAATCCCAGCTGCTGTTTTGGATATTCTGATCCTTGCTTCTGGTGTGGAATTACTGGAGCCCCCCCAGCATATACCCGGCATCCTCTAGCCTGGACCTGGTTGTAGTTACAAAGGTTCATGTTTTTGTTTTTGTACCTCCACCCCCTATCCTCTGGATAATAAGCCTGGTATACATCCTAACACCAAGGGTGGTACCAATCTTGTCTTCTACTAAAAGTAAATGGTATGCCATATGTGGGTAGTAGTTCCTGTTTTAACAGGGATGTCCAACTTACCAAAAGTGCCATGGGGGTTACATTAGTACACAAAACCATCCAGTCTTTGTGAAAAAAACAAATAAGGCTCTTTACACATCAGAGCCTGGATCTCGGAAATGCTTCGAGCAGAAGTAATAGCAACTAAAAAGAGCGCTTTCCATGACAGAAAGTGCAGGTCACAACTTCAAAGGAAAGTAAAGTGAGTTTCTCCAACATAAAGTTAAGGTCCCATGCAGGGACTGGGTCCTGAATGAGAGGTTTCAGATGCAAAATGCCTCACAGGAATATGTGGGACACCTCAAGCTGGGTGGCTGCTTTGCCCTCAATAGGTACATGGTAGGCAGAGATGGTGGAAAGGTGCACCTTAAGGGAGGAGTAGCCCAGGCCTGAATCAGAAAGGGAAAGGATGTATTCCAACACCTGATTCACTGGGTAGGTGAAAGGATCCAGATGGAGAGCAGTGGCCCAAATGGAGCTGTGCTTCCATTTCACAGTATAAGAGATCCTGGTGGAGGGTTTCCTGGCCGCCACCAGGATGTCAGTGACCCTAGAGGATACCCCCAAATGGACAATAGCTAGGTCAGCAAGAGCCATGTATGGAGATGCAGTGATTTCAAGTCTGGATGGACCAGGGTGCCCCGGTCCTGGGAGAGCAAACTGGTGCACGGGGCAAAGGCACCAGAGGTTCTGCTGCTAGCTGTTGTAGCAACAGGAACCAAATCTGGCATGGCCAGAAGGGAGCTAAGAGGATCATCTCAGCTCCTTCCAATTGGAGCTTGAGCAGAACCCTATACAGGATCGGGAAGGGAGGAAAGGCATACAGAAACCTCCCCTTCCAAGAGAGGGGCAATGCATCTTGCCTGAAAACTCCAGCCCGCCTGGACATGTCTCTGGTGAGAACCTGTTGGGGGGTCAAGAGCTTAAAGGAGACTCCCTCAAAAAAGGCTGGCCAGGTCCAGCCACCATGACAACGTCCTCCGGACTGGGTCGGAGACCAGAATCAATTGGACATCAGTGCACTGGTCCCACTGGACCCTCAAGGTCCACTGAGAAACCTGCATATGTAGAAGGGCCAGGGGAACCGTGGCATTTGCTGCTGCCATGTGGTCCAGAATGTGTAGGAAGACCCTGACGGGGACCTGATAACTGGAGGAAACCAGATGGGCCTGTGCCATCAGTCGCTCTGCCCTGTCCTCGGGGGAAAAAAGGCCGTGGCCTGACTGGTGCCCAGGACCACCCCTATATATTGGTGGCACTGGCAAGGAGAGAGGCAGGACTTTGGCAAATTTATGGAAATCCACAAGGCCTGGAAGAGACTGAAGGTTGATTCCAGGGTCTGAACTAAGCGTTCCCTGGAGGAGGCACTGCATGCAGCCAGTCATCCAGGTAGGGGAACACATAGAAGCCCTGCCTCCTCAAAGCGGCAGCCACCACTGCCAGGCATTTAATAAATACCTGGAGGACAGAGGAAAGACTAAAACAGAGGGCCCGAAACTGATAATGGGCTCCCTGAAAGTGGAAGCGAAGGAAGCAATGATGGGTAGGAAAGACTTAGATGTGCAGGTAGGCATCCTGCATGTCTAGAGAACACAGCCAATCCCCCTGGTGCACAAAGGGTGACAGCCCCTGAAGGGTGACCATCCTGAAGTGCTTGTACTCAATGTACAGATTCAGATGACTCACATCAAGGATGGGCCCAAGATGCCCGATCTTTTTTGGGACGAGGAAGAAGTGGGAGTAACACCCCCCTCCCCACTGAGTCTCAGGGACGGGCTCTATGGGTCTTTTTTGAATAAGCCTGAATTTCCTCCAAAACCAGAGACAGGTGTGTGGGGTGGGGATGGGGGATGTGGAGGGAACTGGAGGGTTTTCTGGTGGCCACTCTAGGAACTCCAGAGTGCGACTATGTTCTATAACCTGGAGTATCCAGTTGTCTGTGGTCACTCCCTGACACCCTTCCAGATGAAAGGAGAACTGAGCCCCAGCTACCTCCCTCAGATTCTCAGCTGGAAAGGGGGTCAGCTAAAGAGTCAGGAGGTGGGACCAGGCATGGGCAGGGAGGTTGCAGGGGCCCTGGAGGCTCTGGCAGCGGTAGCAACACTGGCTGCTGCAGCCTTACATTTCTGTTGACCCTTTGCAGGCTGGTTCCAAGACAGTCTGTGGGAGGACTTGAGAAAGGGCTGATATTGGCTCGCTCTAGGTTGGATGTGATAGAGTGAGTGGACTGACTTGAGGGCCCACCCTGACTCCTACAGGGTAGAGATGATGCCCTGGACATCTCCCCCCAAAATGACTGACCCTTGGAGGGGGGGCGTCCAAGATGCTAGCTTGCACATCTGAGGCAAAGTCGGACACCTAGAGCCAAGAATGGCACTGGAGACAAACCCCAGCAGCTGTCCCATACTCTGAGGCATCCGCTGCATCTTAAGTGGCCCGAAGTATGTAGCTACCAATGTCGGAGCCTGACTTAATGAGCTGGGCAAGCTGTGTCTTGGTGGGATCCTTGGGTAGGGTTTGCACCTGATTTCTGGCTTGGTCCCGTAGAACATTTTGATACTGGACTATGTGGGCCAGATACAGGTAATTTATGGCCTGAATAGCCAGGATGGTAGAGGCAAAAACCCGTTTGCCAAGGTAGTCCAACTGATTAGACTCACAGTCTGGTGGGAGGGTAGTAAGATGTTTTGGCTTCTTAGTACAGTTGTGTGCAGCATGAATGACCACAGAATCTGCCTTAGGGCGAGTCTCCAGAAAGGGCTTTCCCACAGGGACATGGTAAAGGCAGTCTGCCTTTTGGGGCAAAGGAGGGGTGGTTGAAGGGTGATTCCAGGCTGCCCTGGTGATGTCCTCATAGGATTTGATCAGGGGGCACCACCACAGAAAGGGCATCATGCTGCCGGAGGTACTGTGCCAAATGGTGCCTCTTCGGGTCCTGCTCCTCTGTCTCCCAGCCCATAATGGACTGGATGTGATGCACAACATCCATAAAGGATAGATCATTGAGGGGGGCTTTGGCACCTCTTTTGGCTGCTCCTCCCCTTCAAAAGAGTCACCAGGAGAGGAAGAAGACGACCTTGCAGAATGAGAGTCATCCTCAGTAGTATCAGAGTCTTGGACCAATGCAGGCTGCTCACATTCATCCTGCCTAGAACCCAAACCAACATCTGGTTGGACTCCTGAAGACCCCAATGTGCAAGGATCACTAGGGCCAGTCCTGTCTGGATCCTGCGAATGGGGGTCCTGAGGAGGGTGGAGGGGAGAAGCTGGTGGTGGCCCTTGAGGGATGGGAGTGTGGCACTGTATAAAGGACCACCACACAATAAAAAGGGCATCATAATCCACCTGGGGTGCAATATTGTACACCGGCAGGAAAGGCCAAGATGGGTACAATGGCTGAGGAATCGTGAAGGGTACTCTGGCGAAGGATCACCTGGTGCCAAGGGTTGCCCGGTGCCAGTTGGGGATACAGCATCGGCCTGACAGATGGCTGTGGTGTAGGTTGCAGCAGGGGTGACAATGGAGTCTGGCCCACAGCCTGGGGCTGTGGCAGCACTGGCAGCAGCCTCGCAGATGATAGCCTGGAGTGTTCAGTGGACTGAGCCCCCCAATGTTTGGCCAGATGGAGAAGCTGTCACCTGAGGGGATGGAGACCCCTGCGTCAGAGGCAGAGGCGATGCTGGTGTGGGGGAGATGGTGAGCACCTGCTGCGAGTGTTGCCTAATAGGACTAACATTGGTCCCAGTAGTGGGAACTGGCGAAGGCAGCATCATACCTGGGGGGGGGAGTTGACAGTGGTAGAACTGACACCCGAAGCATAAACACCAGCCAAGCACCTGGTCAGGAGCCCATTGAAGACATGGGCCTGAACTTCAGGGGCTGAGAGGCAGGAAACGGAGTCCCCTGCTCTGAAGAGCCACCACCCAAGATGGAAATAAGGGTGGGCAGCAGAGACACCAGAAGCCTGAAGGAAGAGAGGGCTGGCGGGGCTAAAGAGGTCAACATCCCCCCCACAGGAGGATGACCTAGATGCAGCCAAAGACTGACCGGTCCCAGTGCTTATGCTTCCCTGACTTCTCTTTATGAGAAGAAGAGGCCCCGGAGGACTGTGCCAGTGAGGCCGAGGAGCTCCTGGCCTGCAGCTCCTTCTCCATCATGACCAACCTTCACTTCAAACAATGTCTCTCCAGTGCCTTTAAACAACATATTGTGTCCTGAGTGACCTGGCTGAATTATGGCAATGCCAGCAGACTTTGGTGTCATGGCTAGGGCCTAGGCAGAAGAGACACGCAGTGTGGCCATACTTTCCAGTGATCTGTTTGCTGCAGGCACACTTCATGGAGCTTTTGGAAGATGAGGCTGGTGAACAAGACATAATCTCATAAAAGAAAACACTGAAATGTCAATATTTGAGCAAAGAATAGAAAAATATGCCAGCCCAGTGGCGCTGAGGGTTGAGGCACTGGAAGGGGCTGAGCCAGTGCCCAGAGTGCGTGTGCACCTCCACATGCATGCACTGCTGGGGTCCTGGGACACTGAGGGAAAAAAACGGGGGTAAAAAGCATAAAAAATACATATAGGAAAAAAAAAAGAATTGAAATATAAAAAAGCGTGGTCGACTGTAGGTGCAGTGTCTGCTAAGGTCCAATGTGCATGCGTCAATGGCGGGAAAAGAACTGGGGTAGGTGTGGGGGATCACCCACCTATATAGGCTAGGCTGTTGTCGGTGGTGTGTGGCCCTTCATGGTAGACTGCTAGCTAAAAGTTTTCCATGTGGTCCTGGTGCCTGACAGCTTAGTCCTACCAGTGCAGCCTGCTGCAAGAGCCTTCCTTGAAGTAAGATCACCACAGTCAGCTAAGGTGCAACTTTAGAAATCCTCTGCACAGAGAAAATGACTATTACAGTAATACTGTATTCAGTTAATGATTGGTCTCATTGGTATAGCCCAAAAATAACTTCCATTACCCAGAATCTACCTGGTGTTGATTTCTAGCTATACATGGCCTCATATTTGACTCTTCTGCAGATCATACTTACTATGGGATAAAGTTAGGATCCACTTCTACCATGTAATTTACCCAACTTGTCCAACAGTTAGTGCCCTTATCCAACAGTTGCCCAAGAGAGAAGGTGAGCATTTCTAAATCCTATGTACCATGTACAACTTTATGCTAGTCCATTAGAGTAGGAGAGTCTTTTGTTAACCATTGTTAATGCATTTTTTAGCTGCCACCAAGACGACACTCATTAGATATCTTTTTGCCCTGTCTTTCTCTCGTGTATGTCTACATGTAAATAAGAATAACAGATCAGTAAGCTGTATAGTGGGAGAAAATATAGAGTGCACAGCTCTTTCTAAGTCTTAATGAAACAGGAGCAACTTGGGGCAAGCCCACTTTATATGGTAATGTGTCGCACGCTGCTACCCATGTTACCTCAAGCAAGTGTTGGACTGGTATTAAAAAAAAAAAAAAAAAAAATTATAACACATTTCCAATTAAATTCCCACCAGATCATTGAACTAGTAACTATATGTTTGAGGATACAGATTCTCCTCCACCATTCCAGGGTAATGGGATTGACTAAAGAACGGTTACATACTTAACATAACAGTAGATCTTTGAGAGAATCGCTTTCGTCAGGCCACACCTATGGAACTTATAGCTGCCAGGCAGCAGAACCACATGGAAACTTTTGCAAGCAGTCCACTAGGGGCTGTCCACAATGACGTCTGACATCGCCTCTCCCATACAAGTGTAGGTGCCCAATCCCTCCGCAGTTCCCCGCTGGAGAACATGCATAGAGGACCTCCCTCTAGGGAACCAGGAGGGAATCCTGATCTCTGTTAACTAAAAAGACAGACAGCAACAGGTAGAACTTCATGGGAAAGAAAACAGTCTATCTAGAGTGTTAGAGCCCTATAGGGAACATATGACTCTGCTAACTATAAGAGGCAGAGGCCAAGAGGTAGACTCTCATGAAGAACCTATAGGGGGAAGGAGAGTGGGACGTCATGGCCTGATGAGATTCTCTCAAAGATCTACTGTTATGGTAAGTAAGTAACTGTTCTATGTTCTTCGAGGGTATCTCTCATCAGGCCACACCTATGGAATGAGTACCAAACAGTACTGATCATAAACAGTCTGCATAGCTGGGGCTTACAGACCAGAGGAAGAAGGCCTTGGAGCACAACTATGCCAAAGTTTGCCCTTTTCCTTGAGGCAATGTCCAGACTATAAAGTTTAGTGAAGGCATGGGCAGCACTCCAAGTGGCAGCTGCACAGGTTTCTGCATCAGACACATTTGATATATGCAACCAAAGTGGCCATGCCTCTTGTTGAATGGCAACCAACAATCCCAGAAAGTTCATTAAAGTATTTCCTGTAACAGAAAATAATACAGTGGGCCAGTCAGTTGGACAGGCACTGTATAGAAACAGGTGCAATGCTTCTCTGGATTAGCTAGCTCAGGGGACAACACTGACAGGTGGATGATGTAATTTACAGTAAACCTTTAATAGAAAGTTAGGGGTGCATGTGGAAAATCCAATAAGTAGGCTCACACATTAGAGCCTGCAGTGCCGAAATCCTTCCAGCAGAAGTGATGGCAAACTAGAAAAGAACAGTTATGTTAAGACCTTACCCGTCCATAACAGTAGATCTTAGAGGAGACCTCAGTAATCAGGTAACACCATAGGAACTTCACCATCTGTGAAGGGGAATCCACAGGTGGCCGCCGATGTCATCTGTCCTATAAAGCCGTGAGCGGCCCCGCACCCTCCTCAGTTCTTTCCCTGGAGACTAAGGGAGCCAGGCTCATGCCATGGGTGACTGAGGGGAGAGGGAGAGAGAGGTGCCCAGGACTATATGAAAGGCTAGATACAGTCAGTTCTTAAACAGGAGCCCCAAGAGGGAGGATGGTGGGAGGGAAAGCATACCTGATGACTGAGATCCCCTCTAAGATCTACTGTTATGATAAGTTCTTATGTAACTGTTCTATCTTCTTCAGGGGTATCTGAGTTATCAGGTAACACCGCAGGAACAAGTCCCGAGTAGTTACAGGTGCACACAGACAGTCTGGGAGGAGGGCTCACCATAAACTTAAGACAGGAGGCCCTACAGCACAGCCCTGCCAAAACCTGACCCAGAATGAGGTGCTCCTGAAAAGCCTGCATGGCGCAGAGCACCACCCTCATCTCTAGGACATGGATATGCAGTGAGGTTTCCCACTGGGACCAAGAGCCTGGGGTCTGGAAGGGACCCAGGTGCGCTCTCCTGCCCAGACCTGAGGCATCTGTGGTTCGGATCTTTTGCAGGGAGGAGATCTGGAATGGGTCACCTTGAGCAGATTCAAGGGGTCCATCCACCACTGTAGCACCTTGTGAACTGGGGAGAAGACTGGGACTGGTTGATCTAACTCATCCGTGTGCTGATCCCACTGTACCTGAAGGGCTCACTGGAGACGTGCATTTGAAGTCTGGCCAGTGGAACAGTGGGTATGGCAGCTGCCATCAGGCCCAGCAATCTGAGGTATATCCTGGCAGGAATGTAGTGACTTTGGGTGGCTTCCTGAGCTTGAGCTATAAGGCACTCTGCCCTGTTTTGGAGCAAGAAGGCCTTCCCCTGTGCCGAGTCCAGAACTGTCCCTATATACTGCAACCTTTGAGATGGTACCGGAACTGACTTGGGCAGTTTGACAGTGATGCCAAGGGAGTA
The DNA here is from genome assembly GCA_016271365.2 of Neoceratodus forsteri. NCBI lineage: Eukaryota > Metazoa > Chordata > Ceratodontiformes > Ceratodontidae > Neoceratodus > Neoceratodus forsteri. The sequence goes on along the minus strand of CM028136.1, from coordinate 399,536,164 downwards.
GAATAGCAGGAGAGTTCACTCCAGAGTCAGCAAAAGCTGTTCCCTGGATGGGGCCTTTAGGAGCCAGTCATCCAAATAAGGGAAAACATATACTCCCTCCCTTCTAAGAACTGCGACTGATGCTAAGTACTTTGTAGAGACTTGCTGTACAGAGGACAATCCAAAGGGCAGCACTTTGAACTGATAATGCTCACCCTGAAAGGCAAAATGGAGCAACTTCCTGTGAGGAAGAAAGACCGAGATGTGCAGGTAGGCATCCTGCATGTCCAGTGAGCAGAGCCAGTCCCCTGTTTTAAGAAGGGGCATCAGGCCTGGCGTAGTTACCATCCAGAAGCTTTTGTACCGGATATACAGATTTAGGTCCTTTAGATCCAGGATAGGCCTCAGATTGCTGGTGTTTTTGGGGACCAGGAGAATCTGGGGTAAAAACCCTTGTTTCTCTGGTGCCTGGGCACTGGCTCAATGGCTTGCTTGCAAAGAAGGGACTGTACTTTCTCCAAGAGAACAGACAGGTGAGCCAGGGGAGACCAGAAGGGTAGGGGTGGGGCTTCTGGAGGCTGCTTGATAAACTCCAAAGTGTGTCCCCTTTCTATAATGTGCAAAATCCATGCATCCTAAGTTATGGTTCTCCACTGATTCAGATGGAGGAAGAACTGACCTCTGATCACCACCTCCTGGTCCAGGACCAGAAGAGGCAGGTCTGGCAAGGAGTCAAGCAGAGGTGGAGCCAGCTGCAGGGGCTGGTCCCTCATTTTGGGGTGCTTGACTGTCGCTCCAGTATGGGGGGGGAGACGGGCAAGGCAGCCTGGGCTCGGTTTTCTCCTTGAGGCCAGGGAGCTTTCCTGGGCCTGCTATTCATTTTGCAAAAAGGAAGGCACCCTCTACCCCTTCGCTGGGTGTGGTAGAGGGAGTGGACAGACTTGAGGGCCCCACCCAAGGCTTGCAGATCATTAATGTCCAGGACATCAGGGCAAAACAGCTTAGTGCCATTAAAGGGAGCATTAAGCACTTTTTGCTGCACATCAGCCTCAAAACCAGATACTCTGAGCCAGGAGTGCCTACGTAGGCAAATGCCTGTGGCAGCTGCCCTGGCAATGATGTCAGCCATGTCATACAGAGCTCTGAGAAGATCCTCAGCAGCTTGAAGGCACTGAAGCAGTTCCTGCTTTTGAGTGCCATCTGGAAAGGCCTGGTGGCAGCCTTGCTCTTCTTCCAGTTGGCATTCTGGTACTTTACCATGTGTGAGAGATAGTTTGCACTCCTCAAACCTAAAGTAGAACAGACATATTATACCCTTTTAACTCAGAGGTTGATTCTGCAAGACTCTGTCTGGGGAAGGGAACTAAGGTGTTTAGGTGCCTTAGGCCTGTCATGAGCTGCCTTGATGACCACTGAGTCTGTCTTGGGCTGGGCAGCATAACAGGGGAAACCCTGAGAGGCATGATAAAGTTTGTCCACCCTGTGAGGCACAGCTGGTACCATGTCTGGTCCAGGCTGCCGTGGCTACATTCCTCAAGGCTGGTAAGATTGGAGGAATGATCTTTGGGGGAGAGTCTGGAATCTCTTGGAAGTCCACCAGTTCTTTCCTGGTGGCATTCTCTTCCTTGGTGTGGAAGCCCATGGCTGAGGAAAGCTACTTTATCACACTGAAAAATGTGGGGTCCTTAGGAGGAGATCTAGGTGTGTGCTTCACCAAATCCTCACTGACAGAGGAAGCAGTGAACCTGTAAGAGACAAGGATTTCTTTCTCTTCATCCTCGGGAAGAATAAGGTCTGGATGGTACTCCTTCTCAACGTCAGCTTCCTCTAGGTCTGGCATCGGATGCGCCGACAGCCTATAGGGGGGCTTCCCGTGGTTGATGAGTAGGCATCAGCAATGAAGCTGCAGTCGATGGCATTGGCGTGGAGGGCCTAAGGATGTCCAGCTGTTGCACAATCACATTGGTAAATCTGACCAGTATTTCATTTAGGTCGAATGTGTATGTGTTCATTGACTGGGGGGGGCAATGGCACGGATGCTGTTGACCCACCAGCTGGGCCCAAGAACCCAAGAAGCCTGTAGCCCCTTGTCGATGACACACCAGCTGGGCGTGAGAACCCAAGGAGCCTGTAGGCTGAGTAGAAGGGGCAGGCCTCAACGGAAGAGTCATCGACAACAAGCTCATCGCCAATGAAGGAGGGGCCAACAACCTGGAGGTCGACGGCTGACCGCCCTGAGAATCTGGCATGAATGCTCTCGATATGGGTCTGGTGGGCACAAAGACCTGGACAGATTTCTTCGCCAGTGCAGTCACAGATGACGAAGATCCCTCAGAAGGAGGAGGTGAGGCTGATGTGGAACGGGATCGAGGCCAGGGAGAGTGGTCATGATCTCAGTCTTTTCTGTGACTTTTCCCACCCTGAGGACTTGTCTCAGACCTTGGAGACCAGGGGGCTCGAAGATCCGGTAGACGACAGAGGCCAGGATCCCAGAGGACCCCTGCCTGGAACTGGCTACCTGTAGATCCATCAGGAAATTTTTGAGAGCCTTTCTGCTTCACCCAAGGGTTGCTTGGTTAAGCTTCTGGCAGAGCTCACAGTCAGAAAGAGTACTTCAAAGGTTTGGGCACTCAGAAGCCATATATGTATTCACTCCAACACTTCAGCTCTTAAAACATTTTATTTATGAAAACAATAAAAGATTGACCACATGGTGCAGTACACGCTTGACATGTTTCAGGTCTCTAGGGAGCCTTTATCAAAAGCTAGAGATCTGAAATGCGTCAAGCGTGTACTGCACCATGTGGTCAATCTTTTATTATTTTCATAAATAAATTTTTTTTAAAAGTGCTGAAGTGTTTGAGTGAATACATATAGCTGGTGAGTGCCCGAGCATTTGAAGTACTCCAATACAATTCAAAAGCATCATTATCCCAGTGTGCACTTTCTGATGTTTGGACTCTGATAGTCAGGAACTTTGTGGTCAGGCCCAAGACAACAGGCACAGAGACCATGTTCATCTGTGGAGGCAATCTTCTTTCCGCAGTGGCAGCGACAGAAGAGAGAAGTTGAAGGATTAACTCTCGACATAAACAAGTCACAGGAATCTTTTCAGAAAATGAGATTCTGAAAAAGACAGACAAGCTGTAGGCGAAAAAAAAAGGCACGAATAATGCGACGGAGCTTCTGCAGAGACCCATGCAAGAGAGTCGATGGTGGTAAAGAACTGAGGAGGGAGTGGGGATGCTCATGCCTTTATAGGGTTGATGATGTCAATGGCGTGATCAGCCCTAGTTGTACTGCTGAAAATCTTCCATGTGGATTCCCCTTCACTGACGGTAAAGTTCCTATGGCATTACCTGATGACTGAGATACCCTCAAAGAAGATTTCTATACACGCTGTAGAGCTACTTGTAAGAACTGTATTCAGCAAATCTAGATGTCACCATGAGATAGTCACCTAAATATTAGAGTCCCTCCTAGGGACCCGTAGCATATTTGCCAGCAGGAGGCATGACTCCTGGGAGTAGCTGCTCTGAAGAGCCATGTCCATCACAATAGCACCTGCTGGTAGGTACACCAAGGGAATGGGATACATCATCATGATGAACCCTTACCTTGAAGATCTGTGTATTGGCAGTTTCATCACATTTGCTGTTAGGAGATATGGTGTCAATGTTCGGCCAATACCCTGAGGATGTATGCCCAGTCAGTGGTCTTGGCTTCTTTGTATGTGAGTACATGAGGGAGCAATCACATGTGTGTGTATATGTGTGTTTATATGCAAGCCATCTTGTCAGCCTTAAGCAGCCTGTGCTTTTGCCATGGCAAATTTTAGAGAACATCACGGAATTGTCATGGACAAAATGACAGAAGCCATTGAAAATATAGTAAAAGTCATGAAAAATCATGCATTCATTTTCTGTTAGCCAAACTACCTTTATTTTGATGTATTTTCATACAAGCCAGTGAGCAAAGATTTAATTTTAAATGTTTCAAAATATTTGGGGCTAGCCCCGTGGCAGGTTGGCAGTGCACTGTGCTGCCACCTAGTTCGGGTACTACATGTGACTCCCAAAATCCCACACTGTGGCCAGCTGATTGCCAAGTGCTGTGTGGAGATGTGGCCAAAATCCTAGGCTTATCGTGGCAAATGTCTTCATGGAAGATGCAAGAAATCATAGTGTCTTGGAAATTGCCAAAGTCGTGGTGTAAAATCTAAAAAACAATGATGATGATGGTATCCATGACTTCCATAACAAAGCTACAGTGCCAGTCATAAGACATCTGACGTGGCAAGCACAACTTTAGCCAACACTTGTTTTGTTTTATAAATTCCTTACTGGGCTAGACAAGGAGAATTATACCATGCTAAGATGACGTGTGTGTGTGTGTACATGTGCGCGTAAGTACCTTTGTGGGGCTAGTTAGCCTGATGTAGTACAAAGGCTTATCAATCTGCAAGACTGCAGCCGATAAAGTGGCACAGAGGGTTGAGGTGCTGGAAGCCACATCTTGCTCCATGTTCAGGAATAAGCATGGGTTGTCGAGGGTGAGAGGATAGAGCATCTGAGTGACTGCTATCCTCTCCCAGTGAGGGAGGAATGCTTGCTCCACTGAACAACTGCTGCCAGGTGGAGGCCTGGTGGCAGTGCAGGATGGAATAGCCAAAGTGGGTGGTGCTGTGAGACCCTGCAGCATGCACATGCCTCCACACACTCTCACACACACTAACGTGTGTGACCCAGAAAGGAAAACCGGTGGAAAACGGTGGCAAGGCAGGCATTCATGATGCCCTGGCCCCCAATCCCCACCCGCCTCACCACAGGGGCAAGTCCTGGGGAGGTGATGGATGGTGGGGTCAGCGGGGCAGGGCTGAAGGGCACTCAAGCCTTCTCCAGCTAGAGAAGCATTAACTACATATAAAAAAAATCTACAAGACTGCAACTTGGAGCCAGTCATTTAATGCATTTGTAAAAATATACCAACAGTGCTATGAAATACAGTAATTTTCAAAATTGTTCTCTCCAAAACTAGGAAACACAGGCCGCGTATTATTATTCTGAAGTCTAAATTCTCTTGTAATAAAGAGCAGTCAGTTTAATTTTCAAAACATGCTGACTGCTTTATAAAATTCATTAACAACTTGGATCTTCCATTTAGTAACTCTCATATGACCACTTTGTGTGTGCATATGTACAAGTCACTAGGTTCCTGTGTTTGTTGAGGTCACCAATTCCTCACTGTGTGGGGATGTCTCACCAGACTCTCTTAAAGAGGCTGATGTGAAGCCCCGCTTAAGGAAGGTGCATTTGGATCCTGGCAATCATACACATTAAAAGCCCGCTGTATCTCTAACTTTCCTTTTATAGGTAAGGTTACTGAAAGAGTGGTGTCACTTCATCTCAGGGAACACCAGAAGAATTAAGAACTATATCTATGATCCTCTCCCATCTGGTTTCAGATCTCACTACAACATGGAGACTGCTCAGGTCCAGGTCATGAATGAGGTCCAAGTTATGAATGAACTGCTCCTAGCAAAGGATCGGGGAGAGCTATCAGATTTGGTTCTATCATCTGCATTTAATAATTGAGGATTTTATCACTTTTATTTTCTTGTTGTATATGACACTCTGAAAATCCTGTAATACATGTAAGTCATTACTGTTGCTATTTATTTCTTTTTATGCACAACAGCATTATGTACACAAGATGTATGAAGTTGTTTTTTTTTTTTAATTACAGATACTGCACCGATTTCCAGTTTATACTTCAAAACTGTGAAACTGCACGTAAAATGCAACAAAGCTACTACAAGGACAGTGTTCACAAAGTCATTAATGCAAATTACATAATTACTTCAGTACATTTGTATGTACACTTAGTATATAACAATTAGTTTGTACTAGCGGAGTCAGTTTCTGTATTTAATATTCATTAACATTTAAAATGCTTTTGTTCCTAGTCAGTGCTGTATTAATTTAGGGGACAATGTAAACTGTTACTAGACAAACAGGCAGGGAAAAGAACTTTGGATTGGTGCGCTAAAAAGGCTGGCATTAAAGTCCAACTACTCCAATTCATCACACTGGCCATCAAACTGAATAAGTAAATAAGTGCTGCACTGAAACTTTCAGAAAAGCAATACTACCACCATGACAATTCTTGCTACCTTCACAAAATAGCTAAAAATGTGTGTGTTTTTTAATACGCGAGTCCGCTGCCAGCTGTCTACTGTAACATCAGACGGAAAAGAGGCCATAAGCGAGAAGGTGGCTGATCAGATCTTAGCTCTGCATACCAAACTGATGACTACTACACCTGACAGGCACTGACAATCAGCAGATTGCTATTCTACAACCTGCTACTTCAATGATGTTTGTTAATTTTAATGAACTGTTGGAACCTGCTGCAGAATATCAAAACATACATTCAATTACCTTCTGAGGAACTAAATTTTGTATAGTAGCACATAATTGTTAAGCAGAGGGATTTCTTGAAGGTTTTGTTTTGGTTATGGAAGTCATCACTGGTCCTTTTACTTAGAGGGCCCAATGTAATCTTCAACTTTTGAGTAGAAATTATGTTTTCATCTCAGTTGCTTGTGGGCAGCTGAAGTCACACAGTAACAAGCCATCACAGAGTCGACGCAATTAAAGCATGACTGCAGGCCTATCAGGATTGTGTTGTGATCCGACCACCACTGTCACTTGCTGTACTCTCTACATTGAAAGAAATTTGGTTACAGTCATATTTTAAATGCCTCATTTTGAGCACAATGATAACGGTCCAGACGTGTGATTTCCCAAGTTTATCCTGTTCTGGCATGCACCTAACAGAAAGCTAGTGGGAGCCTGCATAACCATGCCAGACATCATCTTTATCAAACAAAAAGGTCTGAAGTCTAAATTTAACCAACATAACAGCCTCTAAAAATCTGTAAAAACAGCTTAAAGCAACTATTTTTTTGTCGGTTAGTAAAAAATTTCATTATATAGTTTCATACCCAAACTGTATTTTTGATATCCATAGATTCATACTAGTTATAATTTTTTTCATTTTCTCAGATGTTTTTAAAACCGCTTTTACAACTGATTCCTTAATTACTGACTTAAGTCATTAAAAAAGGCTGCCATTTGCAATTTTATAAAAACTCATCTCTTGAGGTTACTTTTTGAATGCACATGCTAGATTCATACTGTTCATATAGTAGGATCATTTTACTACAGGACTCTGATGGTAATCAATACAGAACTCACATGTGGCTATGGAATTTTGTCATGGTGGGCATGGCAAAGAAGTAACATTTTAAAAAGTCAAAATCCCATATCTCAGTTCAGGAATCAAAGTAAATAAACAGAAAAACAAATGTATTGATGTTGTTACCAGGAAAACACACAAAGTACAGTTACATAAGAACATACTGTAACACTAGATCTTCGAGAGAAGCCCTTGAAGCAGGCCACACCAACTGGACTAAGTCACCAGGCACCAGGACCACACGGAAAACGTCTAGTTAGCAGTCTATCACAGGGGACCGCCCACCATCATCAGTCAGCTGATGTTAGCCAAGCATATATACAGTAGGTGGGTGGTCCCCACCACACCTACTTCAGTTCTCTCGACGGAGACTCCATATGGGCAACTGAAGGAGAACCAAGGAGTTTCCCCAAGAGCCAAAAGAAAGGCAGAAGTAGTGTAAAAGTCAAAAAGTAACAGGGGAAAGGAGGGCCTGCTGCAAGAGCTCCTCTTGAAGATCTACTGTTTCGGTAAGCTCTTACGTAAATGTACTCTATCTTACTTTAAGGAAGGCTCTTGCAGCAGGTCACACCAATAGGACCGAGTCCCAAGCAGTACTAAGTATCACTAGGGTGACACCACCGGGAAGAGGTCAAGTCAGCAGTTAAGAGCTCAAGACAGAAGGCCTTGAAGAACTGCCAGGCCGAAATCAGCCCTGCTCCTAGAGCCGATGTCAAGACTGTAATACCTGTGAAGGTGTGGACAGAACTCCAGGTGGCAGCTGCACAGATGTCTGCAGCAGACACATTTCTAAAGCAAGTCATGGAAGCAGCCATACCCCTTGTGGAATGGCCCTTGACTACCCCCAGAAGGGGTTTGTTGTACTTGTGGTAGCAATAAACAATACAATTTGCTAACCCCTTAGACAAACACTGTTTGGAAACAGGAGAGCCCTCTCTTTGGGATGACCAAAAAAAAAAAAACTGATCAGTTTCCCTCAAAGACTTGGTGCAGTTTGTGCAACACTGCAGCATTTTGTTTACATCCAAAGTATGGAGCAATGCCTCCCTGATTAGAATACTCAGGAAAATAAACTTGAAGGTGGATGGACTGATTTAAAGTAAACTCCGACACCACCTTAGGTAAAAACTTAGGATTGGTACGCAAAGACACCCTGTTTCTGTGAAAAAACAAACATGGTTCCTTACACTTAAGAGCCTGTAGCTCAGAAATCCTTTCAGCAGAAGTAACAGCAACTAAAAAGAGTGCCTTCCATGATAGAAAGCGAAGCTCCAACTCATGGCTGGTTCAAAGAGAGGTAAAGTAAGTTTCTCCAACATAAAGTTGAGGTCCCAGGGAGGGATCAGGTCCCAAATGGGAGGTTTCAAATGCAGAATGCCCCACAGGAAGGTGCAGAACAATTCAAGCTGAGCGACGCCTTTGCCCTCAATAGGTGCATGGTATGCAGAGATGGCATAAAGGTGCACCCTTAAGCGAGGAGTACCCCATGCCTGAATCCGAAAAGGAAAGGAGGTACTCCAACACCTGATTTACCAGGCAGGTGAAAGGATCCAAATGGCACGCAGTGGCCCAAATGGGAAAGCGCCGCCATTTCACAGCATAAGGGGCCCTGGTGGTAGGTTTCCTGGCCACCACCAGGACATCAGTAACCCTAGAAGATTCCACAAAGTGGGCAACAGCTAGGTCCACAAGAGCCATACATGGAGATGCAAGGACTTGAGGTCTGGATGAACCAGGGTGCCCTGGTCCTGGGAGAGCAAACCAGTGCACAGGGCCAAGGGCACCGGAGGTTCCACTGCTAGTTGCTGTAGCAGGGGAAACAAAATCAAGCATGGCCAGAAGGGAGCTATGAGAATCATCTCTGCTCTCTCCAACTGGAGCTTGAGCAGAACCCTCTGCAGGAGCGGGAAGGTAAGGCATACAGAAATCTCCCCATCCAAGAGAGGGACACAATGCATCTTGCCCAAAAACTCCAGGCCCAGGATCAAGTGAGCAAAAAAGAGGCAGTTTTGCACTGAGTGGGGATGCAAAGAGGTCCAACTCTGGATGGCCCCACCTGTCAAACAGATCTTCGACCACTGAGGTTAGAAGTTCCCACTCATGAGCCAGTGACCTGGAGTGGCTGAGACTGTCAGCCAAGATGTTGTGAACATCTGGAACATGCACAACCGAGAGCTCCAGACTGTGCTCGACAGCCCAGAACCAGACTCTCATCCCCTCTCGACACGGGGTAAGAATGAGTCCCCCCCCCCGCTTGTTGATGTAATATACCACACACATGTTGCACTAGCAGCAGAGAGAGGCGGGGATGAGTCTGAAAGGCCTACAGGGCATAAAGAACTGCCCGCTTCCCCAGGATGCTGATGTGAAGCCCCTGCTCCACTTCTGTCCAGGAGCCCTGGGACTGATGATCGGCCAGATGGGCACCCCAGCCCAGGCTGAATGCATCTGTCATGAGAACCTGTCAGGGGGGTTGGGAACTGAAAGGAGACTACCTAACGGAGCTTGGCTGGGTTCAGCCACCATGACAGAGTCCTCCAGATCGGAAACCAGGACCAACTGATCCAGGTCATCAGTACGATGGTCCCACTGCACCCTCAAGGTCCACTGAGGAACCCACGTATGAAGAGGGGCCAAGAGAACTGTGGCAATTGCCACTGCCATGTGGTCCAGGAGGCTCAGGAAGACCCTGGCTGGGACCTGCTGACTGGAGGGGACCAGACAGGCCTGTGCCATCAGTCGCTCTGCCCTGTCCTTAGGCAAAAAAGCCTTGCCCCTGATTGGTGTCCAGGACTGCCCCTATGTACTGGAGGCACTGGCAAGGAGAGAGGCAGGACTTCAGCAGATGGATGGTAATCCCCAAGGCCTAAAAAAGACTGACTGTTGATTCCAGGGTTTGAAATAAGCATTTCCTGGAGGGGGCTGCTAGCAGCCAGTCCAGGTAGGGAAACACATAGAAGCCCTGCTTCCTCAATATGGCAGCCACCACTGCCAGGCATTTGGTAAATACCCAGGGGGCCAAGGACAGGCCAAAAGGGAGGGCCTGAAACTGATAATGGGCTCCCTGAAAGTGGAAGTGGAGGAAGTGACGATGGGCAGGAAAAATCTGAATATGCAAGTAGGCATCCTGCATGTCCAGTGAACAGAGTCAGTCCCCCTGGTGCAAAAGGGATAACAGCCCCTGAATGGTGACCATCCTGAAGTGCTTGTACTCGATGTAGAGATTCAGATGACTCAGATTCACGATGGGCCGAAGATCCCCGGTCTTTCTGGGCATGAGGAAGAAGTGGGAGTAAAACCCCCTTCCCCACTGAACCTGAGGGACAGGCTCTATGGCTATTTTTTGAAGAAGAGACTGAATTCCCTGCCAAACCAAAGCCTGTGTGGTTTGGGGGGGGGGGTATGTGGAGGGAACCAGAGGGTTTTCTGCAGGCCACTCTAGGAAATCCAGAGTGTCATCGTGTTCTATGATCTGGAGCACCCTGCTGTCTTGAGGTGAATCCCTGCCACCCTTTAAGGTGGAGAGAGAACCAACCCCCGACTGCCTCCTTCAGATTTTCGGCCGGGGGGGTGGTTAAGGAGTCAAGAGGTGGGGGCAGGAGCAGGCAAGGGGGCCACAGGGCCCTACAAGCTCTGGCGGCAGAAGCAACTGGGGCCTTATGCTTGTGCTGACTCTTGGAACGCTAGGTCTGAGATAGCTGGCGGGAGGACCTGTGAAAGGGCTGACATTGGCTCGCTCTAGGTTGGGTATGATGGAGCGAGTGGACCAACTTGAGGGCCTTCTCAGACTCCTGCATGGTAGAGATGATGTCCTGGACATCTCCCCTAAAAAGGACCAACCACTGGAAGGGGACATCCAAGATGCTGGCTTGTATGTCCAAGGTAAAGCCGGAAACCCAGGAACCAAGAATGGCACCAGAGACAAACTGCAGCAGCTGCCCCATACCCTGAGGCATCCACCACATCATAAGTGGCTCGAAGAACATGGGTACCAATGCCTAAGCCAGACTTCATGCGCTAGACAAGCTGTGTTTTGGTGGGGTCCTCAGGTAGGGTTTGCACCAGATCTCTGGCTTGGTCCCAAAGAACATTTTGATATTGGGCTATGTGGGTCAGATAATTTATGGCCTGAATAGCCAGGGTGGTAGAGGCAAAGACCCTTTTGCCAAGGTGGTCCAACTGTTTAGACTCGCAGGCTGGGGGAAGAGTACTAAGATGTTTGAATTTCTTAGTAAGGTCGTGCATGATTGACCACAGAATCTGTCTTAGGGTGAGTCCCCAGAAAGGGCTTGCCCACCAGGGAATGGTAAAGGAGGTCTGCCTCTTTGGGTGGAAGAGGAATGGTGGAAGGATGGTTCCAGGCCACCTTGGTGACATCCTCATATGATTCAATCAAGGGGGGGTACCACCATGGTAAGGGCATCACGTTGCCAGAGGTACTGTGCCAAACGACATTGCTCCGGGTCCTGCTCCTCCATCTCCTAGCCCATAATGGACTGGATGTGATGCATAACATCCATAAAGGATGGATCATCAGGGGGGACTTTAGGCTGGTCCTCCCCTTCAGAAGAGTTGTCAGGAGAGGAGGAAGACCCTGAATCAGAGTCATCTTCTGTAGTATCAGAATCTGACGGTGTTCATCCTGCCTAGAACCCAAACCAATGTCAGGTTGATCCCCTGAAAACTCCAATGTATGGGGATTACTAGGACTAGCCTTGTCTGTATCCTGGGGCTAAGGGTCCCAGGGAGGGTGGTGGGAAGAAGCCGGCAGTGGCCCTTAGGGGTGGGGGCCTGGTGCTGTATAAAGGACCACGCCGAAAAAAAGGCACTGTAATCCACCTGGGGTGCAATATTATAGACCGGCAGGAAAGGCGTAGAGGGCAAGGGCAGCTGAGGAGCCAGCAAAGGGTACCCAGGCGAAGGGCAGCCGGGTGCTGGTTGGGGATTCTGCATTGGCCTGACAGGCATGGGCTGCAGCAAAAGTAGCAGCAGCGGTGACGATGGGGTCAGCCCCTGGCTGGGGCTACAGCAGCACTGGTGGCAGCCTCACAGGTGACAGCCTGGAGCGTTTGGGCGACTGGGCCCCCGACACTGATCCAGCTGGAGAAGCAGGCACCTGAGGCAGAGGCGATGTTGGTGTGGAGGAAACAGTGAGCACCTGCAGCAGGCATTGCCTATTTGGGCTAATGTCGGTCCCAGTGATGGGAGCTGAACACAGTGCTGTAGCTGGGGGGAGCGACGGTGGAAGAACCGACACCTGAGGTTCCAATACTGACCAAGCCACCTGGTCGAGAGCCCACTGCGGATATGGGCCTCAGCTTCAGGGGCTGGGAGGTAGGAGACAAAGTCCCCTGTACCAAAGAGCCACCACCCAATATGGAAATAAGAGCAGGCAGCGGAGCCACCGGGATCCCAGAGGAAGAGAGGGCTGAGGAGGTTGACCCCCCCCCCACAAGAGGATGATCCAGACATGGCTGAAAGCCTAAAAGGCAACCGCAAATGGGAAGCTGACCGGTCCTGGACCCGGTGTTTGTCCCAGTGTTTGTGCTTCCCTGACTTCTCCTTGTGGGAAGAAGAAGAGACCTCCCCCGGTGGGCTGTGCCAGCGAGGCAGAGGAGTTCCTGGCCTGCAGCTCCTTCTCCATCATGACCAACTTCTGCTTTAAAAGATGGCTCTCCGCCACTCTTAAACAATGTCTTCGGGTGACCTGGTTGAATTTCTGGCAATGCTGGTAGGCTTCAGTGTTGTGGCTGGGGCCTAGACAGAAAAGACATGCAGAGTGGCTGTCCTTTCTGGTGACCTGTTTGCTGCAGGCACACTTTGTGGAGTGGTCAGAAGATGAGTCTGGTGGGGAAGACACAATCTTGTTGAAGAAAACACTGAAAGTTTGATGTTTACGCGAAAGAGAACTGAAAGAAAGCGAAAAAATAAAAAAGCGCAGGTAATGGCGGTCGACTGTAGCTGCGGCATCTGCTAAGGTCCCATGTGCGCAGGTCAATGGTGGGAAAATAACTGAAGTAGGTGTAGGGGACTGCCCACCTATATAAGCTTGGCTGACATCAGCTAACTGAAGTCAGCGGTGGGCGGTCCCCCATGGTAGACTGCTAGCTAGAAGTTTTCCATGTGGTTCTGGTGCCTTGCAGCTTAGTCCTATTGGTGTAGCCTGCTGCAAGAGCCTTCCTCGAAGTAAGATCCTTATTTCTGAAAAAAAAAAACTATATGGTAACAAGTACTGCTGCTTTAATTCAGTTGTTAAAATGATGGGTTCCCAATCATAATGAGATCCAGACTGGCCCCATTAGTTGCACTGCTGCTTTAAGTCCCAGCACTGAATGATCATTAAGGACTGAGTGTCCTCCCAATACAGAAAATCACGGTATATATATCCTGGAAAGGAGGTGTAAAGATGGCACATTCTGATGAACACTTCTATGGCTAATGCAAATAATTAACAGATGAGGTACATTTTTAAATCTCCTAATTCACAGATAGCTGTGAATTAAGAGATTTACTGTCAATCATCTGCATTGAATGCAGGTTGTGCATCTCATGCTTCCCACTCAGTACAGTACCAGACATTACCAACCATTGAGAAAAATATTCCTCACCTCACAGCACCCCACTCATCCATGTAATTCCACCATAACCCACAACTATTTTAAAATCCAGACTTAATTTTGTTGTGCGGTTTCAAAAGCATAACACACAGACCTGTCTGTGTTTGCGCTACACTCTACTAGACCGCTGCCGCAATGAGTCAGCAGATCAACACTGACTCACAGCGCGACAACTGTTTTCCAGAGTGGAGCACAAACACGGATAATTCAGTGTTATAATTCTGAAACAGTACAAAAAAAGTATTGTTTTTTAAACGAAATAGTTTGGGCGGGTCATAATGGATTTCAGCTGATAGGTGGGGGACATAGTTTTCTCAGCAGTTGGTAAAGTCTGTTACTGGAATCCAGATTTTATAATATACTGTTAATTTCAAGGGTATAATTCAACCTCAGGTTTCTGGGGACAAAAACCATTTGAGGGACCAGACGGCATTCACCCTAGGGTGCTTAGGGAGATAGAGTTCCTGGCGGGACCACTGGCAGACCTGTTCGGTACATCGCTGGACACACGATGCGTGCCACAGGACTGGATGATGGCCCATGTGGTGCCCATTCATAAAGGTAGCCCGAAGAATGAACCAGGCAACTACAGACTGGTGAGCCTCACCTCAATTGTGGGGAAGCTCATGGAGACAATCCTAAAAGAGAGGCTGGTGACCTTTTTGGAAGACAACGGTCTCCAAGATGGTCATCAGCATGGGTTTGCCTTGGGCAGATCCTGCCAGACAAACCTAACTGGGTTGTACAACTGGGTGACCAGAGAACTGGGCAAGGGCCATGCAGCTGACGTCCTGTATTTGGACTTCAGCAAGGCCTTTGATTCTGTGCTGCATGGGAGGCTGTGGGGAAAGCTGGAATATATAGGGGTGGGAACAAAAATGGTAAATTGGATCACCAACTGTCTGAGGGGTAGGCAGAAAAGGGTAGTGGTGGTGGGGGAACACCCATCACTGGGGGACATAACAAGTGGGGTACCGCAGGGTTTGTTACTGGGACCGGTACTGTTTGGGATATTCATAGCCAATATCTCACAAGGGGTCTGGAATAAGATCAGTCTGTTCATAGATGATACCAAGATAGGAGCTGTGGTAGATAATATGGAGGGGTGGAGAGGACTGCAAGAGGACCTGACCAAACTGCAGGAGTGATCAGAAACATGGCAGATGGGGTTCAATGCCAAGAAGCACAAGGTCCTGCACTTCGGTGCTAGGAACCAGGGCAGGAAATATCAGCTGAGAGGGGTTCAATTGGAAAGCACTGTGGAGGAAAAGGATCTTGGGTGCTTATAATGGGGAGTATGAACCACTCAGCTCAGTGCAGGAAGGCTGCTGCAAAGGCAAACAAGATGCTGGGGTGCATAGCAAGGGGAATCTCCTCACGGAACAAAGAGGTGATCCTTCCCTTGTACAGGTCACTGGTCAGGCCGCCCTTGAAATACTGCATACAATACTGGTGTCCATTCCTGATGAAGGACATCAGATTGTTGGAGGGGGGTGCAGTGTAGGGCAACGAAGAAGATCCAATAACTGGAGGGAAAATCCGATGAGGAAAGGATGGAAGAGCTGAACATGTATTCCCTGGAAGAGAGGAGGGACAGAGAGGATATGATCGAAACCTTTAAATACTTAAAGGAAATAAACAAGACTAATATACAAGAGATTTTCCAGATCAAAAAGGGGGAGGGACACGAGAGGACATCGGCTGAGATTGAAATTAGGAGACACTTTTTCACGGAAATGGTGGTAGACAAGTGAAATACTCTGCCCAAGGAAGTGGCATCCTATAGAACAGTGGGCGAATTTAAGAGGGAGTGGGACAGAGTGAGGGGGTGGGGGCGTTGTGAGGAGGGGAGGGTGGGGTAGCTGCAAATTGAGGGGCTAGCTCTATAATCAAGAAGACTTGACAGATCATGAGGCCTGTTTATGCTGGCTTTTTGCATGTTCGTATGAGGTAATGTTTCCAGAACCCCTTGACTGCATTATATGAAATATAATTTATTATAATTCATTCTGAACCTCTTTTTTCAGCATTTCTGAAAAGTTGTTCTGAATGTTAGAATGTTCAGAGCTTTTTGTAGGTGCTGTTAATTAGCTTTTGTAGTTAAATGCTAATCAGTCGCACCGGCAAGCAGGAGCTGCTTAAAGCAAAACCGAAAACAGATAATTAATATCCCATCCAGACGAAATACCGATATTTCATCTAGATTAAATTATTTTTCCGTATAACTTTTTACCCCTTGGGTGGCTCACCTGCTCTTGTCCCCACCTCTCCTCAGCTGGTACCCACTTCCCCTTGACCTAGTCCCCCACAGATTACCACCCTCCCCATGGTGGGTCTGGCCCTCGAGTCCCTTTTCTATTTTCTCCCCAAGCCCCTGCCGTGTTGTCATTTCAGTATGTGTGTACCCCTCAATGTGCAGAACAAACTGGTTCTCGCACCTCAGAGGGTCGGTGCCATCATACAGCACTTGTGCGTCACCATCATGCTTTGTGATATCACCAGCCCTCCTCGGTGTGGGAATTTGCCTGTTCTGCATGCATGGGAAGGGTTATTTCATATCTAATTCTAACCTCTCATATCCTCTGAAGACAGGGAGGCTTCAGTCTTTGACTCAGACTTTCTATCATCTTCCTGGAACACTACCATTAAGTATAACACAATGAAACAGCCACTGTAGTTTTCAGTGGTAGTCAATGTAACATATTCAATCTCAAACCGATGGGATGTACATTTTGCACTGGCAAAGCTAGAGTGTCAAATTTTAGGGAACAATTATATCATCCATAATCAAGGCTCCTGGAATTCTGCAGCAGAATCCTAGGGGCCCTGCCACAGAAACTGGGATGGGAAGTGCCGCACAGAACTAGGGGCCCTGTCCATAACATACTTTTACAACTGAGACAGACTGCTGCCACCTACAGTGGGAGATGACTGAGACACAGGCTTGATTCAACTTACTTTTCAAAATAATGTGGCAATGGGTAAAGAATATTATTAGTATATACCGTAAACATGTTTTCCCCTGTGTTTCTAACAAGTTGTTGTTGTACATGCTTGAGAATGTGCTCTCAGCATTTTAGAAAGTGTACAACTTTTTACAGGTGCAGTAAGCAGTCCGTGCTCTAATGAAGATCCTACAGTAGAGTACAAGCGGAGCTGAACTCACAACTGCAGTCATCAGTATCTCACGTGCCGTAAACTAAAACAAAAAAAATATGTTGTTTGCCCCTAAATCCTACCATACAAATGAATTACAAATTAGAAAAATATGTTTATATTTGTACTATATAAAATAAAAGTTTTCAGAACTCGCAGGTTCATTACCTTTTTAGATTGGTGACATTATTTAGGCGTTCAAGCTTCATGCTTGTGAAAATGATGTCACCACACTAACTCAGTGTGGTGAGCCAGCTTGTTATGCTCTGTCAACACTGGGCCTTTTAAACCATTTTAACTCTATTTAAAAGGCTGGTGTCCAGACTGATGCACGATAAAAAACATACTACAATCTGTTCTAAAACTGTGCTCAAACCCTGCTCAGAAGTGGCTTGAGCATGGTTTTAGATCAACACAGTCACCTTAACCCATATATATATCAATGTAGATGTGATGCATGCTATGACACGGTTTAAGGCAACGGAGTCTGTTTTCTGTGCTTATGATGAGGAAAGAAAAAAAAAACTACACATTTGTAAGCTCACAATGAGCTCCTGATTCCAGTGCTGGCTTTTCCCCCACAATCCACACTCATGCCTGATCACAAGTAGCCTGACATGCACTGCATTTAACACAATTCTTGATGCTGGTGCCACAATCATGCCTGGGAACTCCTTCGGGCTACTGCAGTATCACAGCACAATCTGGACACTCCAACTGTATCCCAGCATGGTTAGGAAATGTTAAAGACTTTTTAAAATCCACTACACAGCATGGACAGGGCTTTAGGGCTTAGTTATTTTCCATTTTTTGTAGTGCAGTCAAAGTACATGGTATACTGGGAGATTAACTTTACAGTAAAATTATCTGTTGTCATTTAATCTGCGCCTTTTCAATGAATGCAGATATCATGTTACTGTGCATAAATCTTTTTTTTTAGCTTGTCGTCAGTCAAATCTCCCACGAAAAGTAAAGTGCAAGACTCTACCAGTTTAGATTCGCTCTCATGCTGTCATTAGGATTCGGAAATGGCCCATCCCTGTTCTTAAGGATCTTAAAACACTGAAAAAGCAAGAAAGGTCACCCTGGGTAAAGGGTTGGTAGTGTAAATATGAAACTCTGTTGTAAAAGGCAGGACACTGCACTAACACTCACCCCAAAATACAGGGTATCAGATAACCCAGATCCAAATATAAATTCAGAAATATTTATTTGGTTATATAAGGTGCCGTACGTGGACAAAAGATATACCCACCAAGGGTGAAAAACAAAAACAAAAAAAACCCCTAAAAACTACTGTTTCACACTCACACTAGCGCTTTTCAAGGGACACTGCAAAATCCTTGAAAAAAGCTCCAGTGCGGGTGTGCAATGGATTTTTTCGCTGTGTTGTGTACCACTGCTTTCTCTACATATGGCACCTTCAAATGTACCTGTGTATCTGGGTTATCTATTACCATGTATTCAGGGGTGAATGCGAGTGCAATTTTCTTTCTCTTTTCTTCAAAGTCTGAAAGAACGAACAGCTCTTTTAAACAGAGTCTTGGTCTCAACTTGTAGCAGCGGCGTGGCTCCATCCATGTCTAAGGTAGCTCTCTATTAACTCAATGCAACCACCACTTCATGGAACCCTGGGACAGACTCATACATCACAGCTGGAGAAGGCATGCTTAATGACACACACAGCATCCCACACTGTGAAATGACTGTTACAAGATTCCATAAAATGACAGTTACAGTACCTTGATTTAATATACTGTAACTCACTTAAGAAAGTGTTATTTGTGGACTGCTAACATCTACAAGTAAGCCCAATACCTCATTTGAAAGTACTTGTTATGGTCATTCAGACTATGAGTGACTATCCTCACCAGTGTTCCACTTCAAAATTATATGTTTAACCCTTAGGCTGCCAACAGAATTAGAACGTAGAGGAATTTTTGACTGAAATATCAGTCTGCAGCACAGCATGGGTTAACAAAATATTAACTGAAAAAGAATAATTTATGCATAGCCCAAAGCAATTCACACAGCTGTATCATATATATATATATATATACAGTTAATTTCCCTAGATGACTGCATTTTATACATAGTATAAAGCCTGGATATCCTGATTTACAAAAACCTTTTAGAGCAGTACTTAGATAATTAACTACAGTATTTGAACAATATGTTTTTTCCCCACATCCTAACAGTATTTGATGATGTAGAAAGCACTGTAACATTGAACTGTACTTTGCATTTCTTCATGAATCTGGTATCAAAGTTAATGTTACGCACAGTGCCAAGATGTTTTCATAACATTGCTTACAGAACAAGATATGGAATTTAGAACAGTTTTTCCTATGAAGGTTTCCAATTACGTACTCTGGTAGCTAATCGTGACACATCTGATGACACACAAGTAATATGAAAAACCCCAATGGTTGCTTAATCAGTAGAGAGTAATGTGAGAGCATCAGCAGTAGCACATTAACCTGGCACTTACAGTGCAAAAATGAAATGTGTATTTTTTTGGTACTAAAATACTGTACAGTATCAAATTTTACAATGTACTCTGCTTTTAAAATTAACCTATGTTCTAGTTATGGCTGGGACTTCTAATCGTTAATAATTAAATGCTTCGGAAAACATCTGAACATTAACCTCGTTTAAATACTGTACTGTAGTTCCTCCGACTGATTAAAAATTGTGCCACTTTTTAAAAAATAAATGAGGAGAAACTCAACATAAAAATGTATATAGATAAACACTTCATTTCATTTGGTGCAGTGGAGCAGAGCAGTCTCACTGGAAAAATCCTTACTTGCCAAGAAATTAATACTTCCCGTAGGACAACTACTAAAATAGAATGTCGTTCATATAAAAACCTCAGTCTTTCTGGCAATTTTTTAGAAGTATCTGTCAAAGTTAATTTATGTTAAAAAGTTCAATAAATAGTAAAAAAATAATCCTTTGTTTAAAAATTCTGAGATGATGTCTGATTTCGATTTAACGCTCTCCCAAATTTTTAAACTCTGCTGATCAGTTTTTTTTTTTATAAGAAATCCATGAACATTTGGATGTGACCTCTTGTTAGTCTTTGGGTACAGGAATCTATGCATTTCCAGAAAGGAATGTACCATGCTCAGAAAATATTAATAGTTTCCTTCCCGTTTAATGGGATACGATTCCTTAATGTTTCAACTGCAAATTTTTCAGTTCCAGCACTTATAAAAGTTTAGATCCCATCCGTTTTGGTGCTGGTTCTTTCAGTCCATTTTCATGTCCTTCTTCTCTCCTTTTCTCCTTCACCTTGCAAATCTTAAATTAATCTGTATGTCAGTTTGTCCTGAAAACAGGTTCCTCAGAAGATGGCATTAAGAGTGCATGCATGGTGTAAGGATGAACTTAAGACCTGCTGGCTGCATGACAGCTTGTTCATGCACTTCCTCAGTACTGTCCAGCCAATCAGAAGCTTCAGCATTCTGCATCTACAGTGTGTACGGTGACTGCGGCCTGTAAGTGGTGGCTGTGATGCAGTGCAGGATGGTGGTGGTGTCTGTAATGATAGAATTTGTGACTTAGTAAAGCTGCAGTTTGTGGCGGAGTATCCAAATCCAAATCTTCATCATGATTTCCAACATCAACCCCAGCTGACAAGGGGTCATTACTACACGGTGGATTTTCACTGTCTTCTTGAGGACTCATAGTACTATAGCCTGGAAAACAAAAAAGTTTATTTTTTTGTGTGTATGTGAGAATGTTAATCAGCACGGTGTAAAATAAAAGGCACTTTTGACATGTAAACTACATGAAAAAAATGAATAAGAAATCTAGCTGCCTTCAGTTTTAAGAAATCTTTAATGCAATACAGTGAAACAGAAACTAAATTAATTGCCTTAAAACATAGAAAAATCGTATTAAATATACTAATGCTGTCATGAGATTCAGACAGACAGGATAGAGCAGATGAACAATTATGATCCTAATGAAAAATGATTAATCTAAGTGAGCATGCAATAAGAGACAAAGACTCTGCCAGAAATATATGCAGTAAGGTCTTTTATGTTTCTTACTGGCAATAATGGCTGCTGTGTTGTCTGTATTGGTATAATAAAGAATTAACTGATAAAAGGTATGTACAGTGTTACAGATCTCATTTAATGAACATTAAAGTGAGCTAAGATAATGTATTTTAAAAAGGCCCTCTATCTGCCCTCATGACAGCAGAGTACAAAACTATAACAGGTGGGGTAATTTATGAAGGTCAAACTCAAGCAAGAGCAAGCTGGGGACCCATCTTGGCTCAAGAGGCCAACATAAAAGTCAAACCAGTGTTTGAAAAATAAAAGCAACTATAATGGAAGTAAATTTGTGCACAGAGTAGTTTCTGTGTTAACTAGTTATGGGTTTTTTTTGCATTCACTGTTCTGTTTCTGCTTTCTGGAAGTTCCAGCACCTTATAAGGTTAGACATTGAAAAATGATGACAAGAATACATGAGGCAACACACACACACACACACACCCACCCTCAAAACAACCAATAGAACTACCCGCTGGGATCAAAAACTCTGTGTGAGATGTCACAATTCACTGCGTGACAAAACTGGAGTAACTGCCACTGCTCTGTACTGCACAGAGTTCCTGCAAAATATCACAGCAGATACTGTGACATGAGTGCTTCATCCTGGAGGGATACACTGCCTGCTACTTTGTAGGGAGACTGCCTAATAAACAAACAAGATTCAGTTCAAATCAATCAAAACTTTATTTATATAGCGCCTTTCAAATATCAAGGCGCTGTACATTTTAAAATATAAATATAATAATCAGAATAAAACAATCATAATAAATTAAGAACAATCTGGGAAGGCAAGTGAAAATAAATATGTTTTAGTATTGATTTAAAACTGCTGACAGTCAGGTATTCTCTTAACAGGCAAGGCAGAGAATTCCACAGGGTTGGTGGTGCAAATGAAAAAAGCACAGGCACCAGAGGTTTTCAAATGAACCCTGGGAATCTCTAGCAATCCCTCATTGGCGGATCGGAGAGGACGATTTGGGGAGTAGGGAAACAGGAGATCTTTCAGGTAGTCAGGTCCCTGTTTGTGCATAGAGCTTTAAAGGTAAGCAAGCCTATCTTATAGGTGATCCGCCACTGAACCGGCAGCCAGTGCACTCCGTGCAGCACAGGCGTAATGTGGTTGGTCCTTGAAGTACCAGTCAACAGTCTGGCTGCAGCATTCTGCACTAGCTGCAAGCAGAGGATATCAACCCCAGACAGCCCTAGGTAGAGGGCATTGCAGTAGTCAAGACGGGTGGTAATGAAGGCATGGACCAATGCTGGAAGATCGTCTGACAGAACTAGGTGTTTCACTCAGGTGATATTCCTCAAATGGTAAAATGAGGATTTAACCATGGCAGTTGGTAACAAGGTTGATCTGGCTTTTTTTACTGTTATCTCTATTTTTATAGCAAGCCTTACAATCTCACCAGTTGAACATTTATAACTGAAGTCATATGAGGACCACATCCAAAATTAGTTTTACAAATTTTTTTTGTACAATGCCCACAGGGCTGGCTCTGACACAGCTGCACTGCTTTTCAGTAACGCTCCCTACACTGTACACAGAGGTTCAAGTACACCCTACACCAGTCAATAAGTTTCACCCCCAAGCACAAAACCCACTTACAGCCCCTCTTCCATATCTCATTTTTTTTTTTTTTTTAATTCTCCGATAGTCCAGGTTGGACACTGAACCTGTCAGGTAGTAGAGTGGACAGTGACAGAGTTCTTTTATTCTCTGATAGGCTGGGTGAGGCACCAAACCTCTCAGGTGATGGGGGGCTGGGCATAAGTGAAGGCCAGAAGCTTTTATTCCCCGATGGGCCGGGTTGAGCATTAAACCCATAACGTAGTTTGGGGGAAGGAGACAGATTTATTTTTTTATTCCTGGAGAGGCCAGGTTGGACTTAGGATTCACCAGGTTGTTAAGGGGAGGGGGACATATTTATTTTATTCTCTGATGAGCCAGGTTGGGCAGTGTTGGGCACTGGACCCATCAGGTAGTTTGTGGGAGAGGGACACACTCCCCCGTGGCTTCCGGGGCAAAATGGGAGAAAGTAGTGATGGGTCAGGAGTTGTCCACAGCTGTCCCATAAAATCTTGCTTAAACTTACGGAGAGTGCTTTCGTTTATCTGCCTCCCATACTTGGCGCAGTAGTAGCGCACAGCTGTCATCACCCCATTCTCCACAGTATAATGACCCACTTCAAATCTCGTCTTGGGGGTGTAGTTGGAATAGGTTGAGGGATGCAATTTTTTGGCAGCAGGAGAAGTAGGGGTGGGGGAAGAAGAGGTACTTGGTGGCTGCAAAAGCTCCCTTGTTATAGATTTAGCAATGCTATCTCCGACACCGGATTTTTCAGCGAGATCCACAGGGTCCAGTGCTTTGAGCTCAAAAGGATATTTCCTTTTACATGAAACTGCGTTTAACCACTTGAGAATGGACATTCTCCCAGTCACATTAATTCTAGAGCAGCAAATCAGGCACAGACAGAACTGAACTCTGCGAGGTACTGGCATCTGGTCAAACTGAGCTTTACAGCAGCTCAATGTGTTAATTGTTGTGTTTATGACAGTGAGGGATTAGTAGCTACTGGTGATTAACTGTAAGTACTCCCTAAGCGCTCTGCTGCGGAGGTGTTGATTTGATCGCAGGTGATTATAGCCGCTGCGAGTGACAGCTACTTTTAGTACAGTAAAGTGTGGTAATGCTGCCACATGAATACAACCTGGCACGAATATGCGCTGGAACACCTATCGAACTAAATACAGCTGATGCAAATTTAAACCGCTATACAGTATTATTTTTTCTTCCCTGATGTGACAGACTGGGCAGCACCGCTGGTTATGGCATGCTTGGCAGTGTGGTCCCCATGTGCATGCTGGCAAAGTGCAGAGCTGAGACTGAACACTAAGAGAAAGAAAGAGCATGCAAGGGAGAGCGAGGTGGTGGAGCCGAAATCACTGGCAGTTGAGGTTACAGCCGAGGAAGGGTGCGCCATTGGTCCCTTTCAATTCTGTGTTCCACGCTAGTAGGCTGCGGGCCAGAGAAAGCAGAGATGCAACAGTGTGGCAGCCCCAAGCCTTCCATGCAGTGTTTGAGCCCCTCACTGTGACCTCAGTGGATGGGCATGAGGAGAGCAGTGTTTTACTATCCTGCCTTTTCCAGTTCTATTCACCACCTTGCTGCTGCTGCTCCTTATCTCTGTTTGGCTTTCTACAAGGGCTAGGTTGAGCATGGGACACATCAGGTAGCTGGAGGGAGCAGGACAGACTCTTTGCTCCAGGATGGGTTAAGTTGGGCACCAGACTGGTAAGAGTTTTTTTTTTTTTTTGGGGGGGGGTTGAGAGGTGGGGTTGGCCACCTTATCTGGCAGGTTGTTGGTGAAGGGGGACAGTTTTTTTTTTTAATTCCATGATGGACAAGTTGGGCACTGGACCGGTCAGGCAGTTTAGGGATGGGGCAGCCATGACTGACAGGCATTTGTGAATATCTTGGGTACCAATGACAGAATGATATTGCTTTGAAGTGGTACACTACCCCTCCTACTCAGAACCACAGAAACTGCCTGTGGGATTTGCGGGTGTAAAAATATACATCCAGGAGGTCCAGGGAGCAAAACCAAACTCTGGGCTCCAGAGACAGTATTATCTAGTTGAGGATGGCTATACTGAATTTTGGCCTGTGGATGAACTTGTTTAGAACATGCAGATCAAGAATGGGGTGCCAGCCTCCCATCTGTTGTGGTACTAAAAAGTAATGAGACACAAATCCATGTGAAGATAGAGTGTCTGAGAGAACCACAATAGCACTGCACTCCATGAGCTGAGCAAACCTGCTCTAAAACGCTGTCTGCAGTGTCCAGGGGGACCACAGACACCATCTGAGAACATATGCTACAAGCGGGTAGCAAAGGATACTGAGTCACCGGGGTGGACCTGATGTCAAGAATTGACGTCCCTCTGACTCAGAGAAAGCCATGGATGAATCCACCAAGTCAGAATTACAGTCCCAGAATAGAAGCTGGAGTTATCGTTTGGGAGTGTGGACTACCTGTTTTGTCAGGGTGACTACCACAGATAAGTGCTTAGGAAGCCTGGACTCAGGCCTAGAGTACTTAGTAAGAGCACAGTCCCATGGCTGCAGCACCACCAAGAGGGGGCCGCTGGGTGCTGCACTGACAAAAGCAATCAATGAGTCAGGGTGGCCAGCAACATCAGTGAACACCAACCCTGGCCAACTGCCTCAAGGGCCTAGTGTTGCCATAGAGCATTCTCATACTTGTGGCATAATAAACACTGCTGACATCCGCCCAAGATGACAATGACCACCAACTATGATACGATGATGGTGGTGGTGGCATCCACCCAAATGAGATCAAGACCTTGACTGGGACCTTGACCTCGAACACTGACCTTCACGTTGATGTCAGCCTAATGAAGGTGGAGCAGAGGATGACACTTGCTGGGGCACCAACACCACAATGGGTGGAAATGGAACTGGTTTTGGCATAGCGACCACAGGTGGAAGCTGCAGAGGGGTTGTTTTGATCGGGTCTCATGCACACAGGCTCCTTGACCAGAGGCACTGGGGTCCAGGAAAGGGATGAAGCCTCGTCCCCTCCAATTCTGGGTCAATGACGATTTCTACTGCTTGAGTGTCGTCTGGCTTCCCAACTGGGATTAACTCTACCAAAGTCCATCAATTTGTGAGCCTAACAATTGAGAAGTTATGTTTCCGCTTCCATGAATGATGATGGTGGCACGTCTTGTGCTTCCTTCGATAAGGCAGGCTTTCACCTAACGTTTCCATGGTCAGAAATATCTCTCAAAACACCAGGTGCTCCTGGAATGGTTTCTGCTCATGGAAGGACTCACTGAGGCCAAAACCAGGGCTGATGATGCTGCCTCTTACTCCATGGCCTGAAGTTGGGCTGCCAAACCAGTGGCCATTGGGCCTTCTTTTTTTGAGGCCTACCTCAAAGGAAGCATGCCAGATGCTCAACAAGTGATGCAGGATGCAACAACCTGGAGATATGGGCAATTAAAGTACATTTACGTAAGGAGTTACCCTAACAGCAGATCTTCAAGAGCTCTTGCAGCAGGCAATAACCATCAGGTCCATGCCACCAGGCACTAGGACCCCACGGAACAAATTCTAGCTAGCCGTCAAAGGTGGAGGACCTCCCCCTGATGTTGGTCCTGCCTCCCATGTCACTAATGGTATAAATGGGCGGTCCCCCGGCACCACCTCAGTTCACCCGCCGAAGACCCAGCTTGCATAAAGGATGGGGAACCAAGGAGGTTCAAACATCCTAATAAAGAGAAGAAAAGGGAAACATAACCAGGGGGAAGGAGGGAGGGGAAAGCATGCCTGCTGCAAGAGCTCTTCTTTAAGATCTACTGTTATGGTAAGTTCTTATGAAACTGTACTACCTCACTTCAAGATAGAGCTCTTGCAATGGACAATAACCATCAGGACTGAGTCCCAAGCAGTACAAAGACAGAATCCAGGTTAGTTGGGCAGTGGTTATGAAAACCCACAGAAGCTCTTAAGAGAGCAGTCCTTGGAGGACAGCAAGGCCGAACAGTGTCCTCTTCCTGGAAGCAATGTCCAAACTGTAATGTTTAATGACTGTATAGACTGAACTCCAGGTGGCAGCAGCACAGAGATCTGCTGCAGACACATTTCGGAGGGATGCAAACGAAGTTGCTACACCCTTAGTGAAATGACCTTTAACTGAACCCGGTAAAGGTTTATTATATTTCTGATGGCAAACACAAATGCAATTGACCAACCATTTAGACAAGGTCTGCTTGGTCACAGGAGCCCCTAACATTTGCGGGGCGAAATATACAAATAACTGATCAGATTTTCTTGAAGACTGGGTACAATCTATATAAAAGTGAAGATCTCTGTGAACATCCACAGCATGCAACAGGGTCTCCCCTCTGTTCGAGTACTCTGGGTAATTCATCTCCCAGTGTATGTCCTGGTTAAGGGTGAACTCAGACACCACCTTCTGGAGGAACCTAGGATTAGTGCGCAGGGATATCCTGTCCCTGTGGAACACCAAATAGGGCACTTTACATATCAGAGCCTGAAGCTCGGAAATCCTCCAGGCTGAAGTAATGGCAACTAAAAATCACACTTTCCAGGATAGAAAGCACAGCTCGCAACTTGCAGCTGGTTCAAAGGAAGGCAACTCAAGTTTCTTGTAACATAAATAAAAGATCCCATGGGGGACTTAATATGCATCATACCTCGCAGAAAGGTGCAGGAATGATCCATTTGTGCTAGGGTCCTGCCGTCCACTGGTACATGATAAGCTGACACTGCAGAAAAGTGTACCTTTATGGATGAGTAGCTAAGATTCGAATCAGACAGGGAAAGAAGATACTCCAGGACCAAATTCACCTGACAGGTGAACGGGTTCAGATGATGGACAGAAGCCCATAGGCAGAAGCGCTTCTATTTCATGGCATAGGGGGCCCTGGTCGAGGGTTTTCATGTGGACACCAGGACATCTGCTACCATTGCTGACACCCTGTACCAGTCCCTGACTAGGTCTGCAGGAGCCATGCATGCAGATGCAGAGACTTGAAATTCAGGTGTACAAGAGTACCTTGCTCCTGGGAGAGCAAGTGAGATGACAGTGGTAGAGGAAGCAGAGGTTCTATCGCCAACTGCTGGAGCAGTGGGAACCAAATCTGCCGAGGTCAGAATGGCGCTACCAGAATCATGCCTGTTCGTTCCACTTGAATCTCGAGCAGTACTCACTGAAGTAGTGGTAAGGGAGGGAAGGCATAAAAAAAACTCTCTGTCCAAGAGAGGGACAACACGTCTCACCAAAAAACACCACACCCTGGATCTAGCAAGCAGGAACTAGGCAGTTTGGTGTTGAGTGAGGACGCAAAAGAGGTCCAGTTCTGGAAGTCCCCATCTTTTGAATAGGTCATCTACTACATCCTGTAGTAGCTCCCACTCATAGGCCTTAGACAGAAAGCGGCTTAGGCTGTCGCCCAAGGTGTTTTGTATTCCTGGAATATGAACCATTGTGAGTTCCTGATTGTGCTCTCATGGCCCCTCTGCAAAGGGTATAGGAGTGTGTGCCCCCTTGCTTGTTGATATAAAAAAAAAAAAAAAAACAACCAGCATGTTGTCTGTCTGGATCAGTAAGGGACTTGGAAGGAGGTCCATCTGAAACGCCTGTAAGGCATATAGAATGGCTCTCATCTTTAACACATTTATGTGGAGGCTGTGTTCCGAAGCAGTCCACGTCCCGCTTGTCTGATTTTCTTTGAAATGCATGTCCCACCCTAGTCCCGAGGCATCCGTTGTGGTACCCAGTCAGATTATTGCTACAGGAATAGCACCAGGCATAAAAAAACTCTAGTCTCTATAGCGCTACCACAAACAGCAAGCAGGGATGTAGAGCACTTGCGATATGCGCTCCCCTGGTCACTATCCATGGTGCTGCCACAGGACAAGGGCAGCAAAATACCGGGCTGCTTCCATGGCATGGAGGGCTGGGGCATGGAGCAGCTCGGCCAGGAGGCAGTGGAGACCAGTATTCTAATCCTGGTCTCCAACCATTCTGCAGGAATCAGGACTTCATTGTTTTACAAGGGCCGTGGAAACAATATTCCACAGCCCCACAAATTTTAACTTTCTCCGTGATCCACTCCCCCCTGGAGTGGGAATCTCTTAGTACGAGGGGTGTGGGGACAGAGCCCCCTGCATCAAGGGGGGATGCGGGAGGCGAAGCCCCCTGCAAAAATAAAAATGACGGCATTTTTGCTGCACTGTTGTTGCCAGTGGCATTCTTATTGGCTATATTCAGATCTAGTCCCATCCACTGTCAGGATCTGCTGAGGATTGGGACTTCGAAAGGGAGCCCAGTCTCTAGACAGAAGGGGCTGAGCCACCATTCCAAAGTCTGACGCACTGCATTGGAGATCTAAACTTGCTGTTCGAGATCATCCAAATGCTGATCCCACTGTCATTTTAGGTTCCACTGAAGCACTTTCATGTGGAGATGAGTCAAGGGTACTGTCACAATGGCGGCTGCGATGTGGCCTAGAAGTTGCAGGACTATTTTGGCTGAGGCATGGCTTGCGGGGGTGATACTGAGCCAGCGCTCGAAGGCAATCTTCCCTGTCTGAGGGGAGAAAGACTCTCCCCTGGACGGTGTCTAAGACAGCTACTACGTACTGTAATCTCTGACTGGGCCAGGGGGATGACTTGGGAAGATTCAAGGTGACCCCCAGGTCTTGAAACAGAAAGTACATTCCAGTGTGTAATGCAGCTGGTCCCTTGTGGGAGCTGTCAGGAGCCAGTCACTGAGGTAGGGGTAGATGTAATGTCCCTGCCTCCTAAGAGCTGCTGCCACCACTGCCAGGCACTTGATGAATACTCAAAGTGGCGAGAACAGGCCAAATGGCAGTGTTCGAAACTGGTAATGCTCTCCCTGAAAGGTAAAGCAAAGGTATTTTCTGTGGAATGGCAGGATTCTGATGTGCATATATGCATCCTGCATGTCCAGGGAGCTGAGCCAGTCCCCCTGATGTAGCACTGGCAGTAATCCTGGCAATGTCACCATCCTGGACCTTTCGTATTCGGTAAAATTGTTCAGTTGACAGATCCAGAATGAGATGAAGGTCCCCTGTCTTTTTTGGCACTAAAAAAAAGTGGGAGTAGTAACCCCTTCCTCTTTGGCTCAGTAGGACTGCCAAGATCACCTTTTTGCTCAGGAGGACTTGGATTTCTGCCCGAATTAGGCCTGCGTGGGATGGGGAGTAGTGCGTGGGAATCGGGTTGTCTGGAGGTATGCCGGTGAATTCCAGAGCATAATCCCTTTCCATAATTTGAAGTACCCACTGATCTGCCATGATGTTGGACCAACCTGTGAGGTAAAGGGAGACTCACCCTCCTACTGCCTCCCCCTATAGCTCTGCCGGGGAGGGGGGGGCAGGCAGGGAGTCATGCAGAGATTGTGCGGGTGGGCAAGGGAGCTCTGGTATTTTTAGCATTTCTGATCCCTGTGCCCCTGCTGGTTGAGTGGGGGGCCTTTTCTTTTGTATCTCCCTCTTTGCTGCTGCCTTTTCACTTGCTGGCCTTGTTGCCTGCGAAAGGGTCGACGTCTGTATGGGGTTGACTCTGACTTATACATCTTGTAGATGTCAGAAACTGCTTTTCTTGAGTCCTGCAAAACTGTGATCATCTTTTCTGCCTCCCTGTTGAAAAGAATTTATCCCTGAAAAGGGACATGTAGGACAGCATCCTGCAAATCCTGCCGGAAGCCCGAGACCTGCAACCAAAAGTAGCACCAGAGGCATATCCCCATGGCGGCTGCCCTTGCTGCAGTGTTTGCCGAATCATATGAGCACCAGAGGACGTGTTTACCAATGTCAGCACCGGACTGTAGGATGGCTAAGAGCTCTGTCTTATTAGGGAAGTCAGGTTGTGACCTAGCCAGTTCCATAGCTTTGTTCCAAAGAGACTTCTGGTACATAACCACATGTGCCAGAAAATTTAGTGACCGGACTGTACAAGTGGCCAATGAGTAGACCTTACGGCTGAATTTGTCCATCTTTTTGGACGCTGAATTGGTCCATTTTCTTGGACTTCTTATCCAGTGGTTGGGAGCTCATATGCTTTGGTTGTTGAGTCATTCCATGTGCAGCCTTAAGGACCACAGAGTCTGATTTTGGTTGATCGCTTACGTGTGGTTCTTCCCTAGTGGTCCTATATAAGCAGTCAGCTTTCTTTGGAACTGTCAGGGTTGTGGAAGGGTGCTTCCAGGCTAGTTCTGTAAGGTCCTAGAAGGGCTCCACTAATGGTGGTATGACCAAGGGTTTTGGGTCACTGGCCTCTAAGAATTTCACCAGATGGTGTCCCGCGGGGTCTAAATCCTCTGTTTCTCACTGGTTAAGGAATTGTATGTGTCTCATCACATCTAGGAAAGTGGGATCGTCTGGAGGAGATCTTGGGGAATCCTTCCTTGAATCCAGAGGTGGAAGAGACAAGTCGTCCTCTGAAGAGTCATAAGAGGAGGAACCTCTGCTGGACTCCTCTGAAGATGTGGACCGGCATCCACTAGAGCAACTTTGGCATCTAGAGGAGGATCTAGATGATGGCTGCTGACCGTGCCCCTATCAGTTGTGGGATCCCTATCCTGTGCCACCTGGAGTCAGGACTGGTGTTGGGGGTGGCGAAGGTGTTCTGTGGTGGGTGGGGGGGAGGTTGGTTGCCTAGGTGGAGCCGGTATGGGATTCCACTCAAGTGGTCCGGGCAACAGATCTCTTTTGAGTGTATTCCACCAACTGGTAGACAGAGCACTAACCTCATACAGAGGTATCAGGGGGGCTGTCGGTGGTTTTGGCGTTGGGACAGGGGTACCCGAGGGGCCTTATCTCAGGTCCTCCGATTTAGTTCCCTCCTGTCATCAGGCCTGATAGCGCCACTACCATGTGCATCGGGTCTGGCAGTGTCTCGTCCCCCAGCATCAGGTGCCTGGATGTCTGTTCATCAGGCTCCCGAGGGGGGAGGTGGCAATGGAGTATGTGGCGCCGTATCTTTAGGCTCCGTAGAGCCTGGCATTGGGTCCTCTGTTGTCCGCTCTGTGGACACAGACTTTTTTAGATTCCCTGTGGGTCAGGTGATGGCTTAGAGAGTGTCGTCCAGTCCGGCTCCATAGAAATGGAGTCAGAGGGAGTTGTGGTCTGTTGTCGGTCCAGAGCCCTGGCCCGGTGATGGCTTAGAAGGTGAGTGTGGTTTCTTCTGGCGCTTGTGTTCCTTACATCTCTTGCTGTCATCGGACCCTGTTGTCTTGTCCAATGACCCTGAGGGAACAGCTTTACAGATGGCAGGCTTTGACCTGCTGCCTGACAAAGTGTGGGCCAATCCTTCTGGTTGAGACCCAGTCGAGTGCTTGTGAGGTCTGATAGCCAGGGAAATGGGAGGCCTTAGAAGGCCCTAGTCTAGAAGACCCCACCCTGCAGAACGTCTGGGTAGAGGCAAGAGGCTTCATCAACAGTAACCCAGCAAGAGCAAGGGAAACTGGAGGGTCAGAGTCCAACCTCTCGCTGGAGGTGGAACTCTTGAAAGCCTTGTGAGGAGACCTGGATCGGGATTCTGGACATGTCCTTGTCTCAGTGATGGTGCTTCCCACTAGATTTCATCTCTCTCTCTAGAGGAGATGTCCCTGGCAGAAGAAGAAGACAAGCTGGCCCCAAGTGGGTCTTCTGCATGGTGGCCACTTGTTCTAGGAGGCAGGTTTTCAAGATCTTCAGACGACAGATGCGGGTCCTGCTATTGAAGCTGAGGCAATGCGGGCAGGCATCCAGCTTGTGGTCAGGGCCCAGGTACAAAAGACAGGCCAAACAGGCATCTTTTGCCGTGATTTGCTTGCCGCACGCGCACTTCAATTTCCGCTACTTTGTAGATGAAGTTGCTGGGTAGACATACACGACGAAGTTGAATAACTCAACGAAAAAAAATGGTAACTGCACTAAGCGTGAAAAATGGAGGTCGACTGTTAGCAGGAGGCATCCATGGAGCCAAAATGCATGAGTTGATAGTGGGAAAAAACTTGAGATGGTGCTGTCGGGGGCAGGGCAGATGTCGGGGGGGGGCAGTCCCTGCCTCAGACAGCTAGATAGAATGTTTTCTGTGAGGTCCTAGTGCCTGGCAGCATAGTTCTGATAGTTACTGCCTGCTACAAGAGCTCTATCTCAAAGTGAGATCAACCTTATTAGCTGGACGTCTTTCAGCTAAGCTCCTCTCTCCACCTGCCCATTATATTCCCCCAACTCTCCGACCCATGGGGATCGCATACTTGCAGGTCATTCAAGATGCAAGATGCTGTTAGAACTCTAGGGCCAGTCCCAAGATGGCCACAGCCACATGGAAGGAAACCTCAGGGATTCATCCCAGTCCAAAATGTCTGTAAAGGGATACTTGACCCTCTTCTGGACTGGCTCAAGCAGGACCGACACGGATTCCAAAGTGAGTCCGAGAAGCTCCATGAAGGACACCAAGCCATGGTTCGTGGCAAGCTTCTCGACTAAGCTGTGGTCGAAGAGGGGAGTCTCAGAGGAATCCATGGCCTCATAATCCAGACTGTTTGACAACTCCTCACAAACAGTCCTTGGCCCCTTCTCACCATGAATTTTCTGGGTCTCCTCTCCCGGGGTGATCCTCATCAACAACTGGCTTGGCAAGCTAGTGGCCGAGTAGCTGGCCTCCTTACTTGTAGTGCCCACCTTTGGCTGCGGTGGTAGTGGCTCCTCCTGAAGAGGTGGAGAAGCAGCTGTGGGGGTGTGGACCTGTGAGGGTGCCACGGGCAGCAGCCAGGAGATGAAAGGTCCAGGGGGTAGAGCCTTCCCCTTCCCCACAATGGCCCACTGCTGCCAGAGGAGCTTCTGGTAGCACCAGCACATCTTGCAATGGTGCCTCTCCTCACCCAAGGATGAGGAGGTTGAGGAACATTGTTGGCGACACCTCCCGGTCAAGCAGGATCCACAGCGGGAACACCTTGACTGCGACACTGACCATCACCTCGACTGTCAAGTGGCTGATCAATGGGGGGAAATGTCTTCCTTGTGGGTTGCTGTAAACCACGTGCCTGCCCACATTCAGCAATATGGGCATGGAAGACCCAACCTCTGGTGGAGACTCCTCCCATCAAGGTCAGTAAGGGACACCAATGAGACCACCTCCTCCTGAAGGAGGACCAAGAGCACTGGGGTCTGTGAGATCGACTTCTCAATCTAGTCTGACAGCGGGGTTCACAGGCTTGAGAAAAATCTTGGTGATCTGCTCGACTGTAGCCAAAGTCGACTGACTTGAAGGGGGAATTAGGAGCCCTCAACCTGCCCTTCCCACTCCAAGCTGAGGGGTGCTCAACAGCTGTCGAGCAGTTGGACGAATTGAGGGACTGGGAAGACCTCACTCACTCACAGTTCCATGACTGATGTCAGTGGCTCTTTTTTTTTTTTTTTTTTTTAGCACCTTTGTTGGGCAGACCTCACCTCCAAGGTCTGGAGGGCCAAACACATTTCACGGAATTCTCCGGTGAATGACCCTCTGACACTGGTCCCAGGGAACAACACAGAGACCAAGAGCCCTCCATGATAACTGCTGCTTACACCTCAAGAGCTGCAAGCTGTTCAACTGACACAGCCATGGCCTTCTTGCATCCCTTAGGGGCAGTTCTTCAGACCTTGCTGCAAAGGCTGACACAGTGAGAGCAGGCGCTTCTTGTCCTCGAGGGACTCTGGAAGCATTTTTTTTTTTTTTTTTTTTACAAAGGATGCACCTGTCCACATCATGTTGTCCACCCAGGCAGCACATGCACATGTTGTGTAGATTGGTGACCAACATCTTCAGCCAACACTGCATATACAATTTGAAACCAGGCTCCTGGTGCTCCATTGCTGATCATTAGATGGAGTCAAAGGAACTGTTAGAATAAACACAACAAGTATTGAAAACTTCAAAGGTAAAGGTTGCCTATGGTGCAGTAAACCTAAGGGGAAGCTGCAAAAGAGGTGACCTGTTCTTTCAGCACAAAGGTAGGTCTGACATCACAGGGCAGAGTCGGGGGATATACTGCCTGTGTGGTGGGAGAAGCTTAGCTTAAAGATGTACGGCCAATAACATTATTCTGGTGGAACTGCCAGCGTGTGGATAAGAAAATCATAACCATGCCTTTAGAACCTCCTCTTCCAGGACAGGGACAATGCAACTCCACCAAAAAAGGAAAAACTTCATGCCCTGGAGTGAGCGAGCAAAAACAAGGCAGTTTTGTGCTGTGTGGGGACAGAAAAAGGTCCAACTCCAGAAGAACCCATCTTACAAAGAGGTTGTGAACCACTGAGGTTTGCAGTTCCCATTTGTGCACCAGGGACTGAATCCTGTTTAGTCAGTCTACCAAAATGTTTTGGACACCTGGGAGAAACACAGCTGATAGCCGAAGGCCATGAGGCATCGCCCAGCACCACACACTAATCACTTTCCTGCAGAGAGGATGAGTGAGTGGCCCCTTTCTTGTTTATATAGTGCATGATTCTGACACTGCCTGTCCGAATCAGCAAAGAACTGGGGTTGAGGTGCTCCTGCAAATCTGGGAGACCAAGCATAACAGCCCGCATCTCCAGTATACTGATATGGACAGCTGATTCTAGATTGGTCCAGGAACCTTGCGTCTAATAGGAACCGAGATGAGCACCCCAGTTGGACCCCAAGGCATCTGTTGTGAGGATATGTACGGGAGTTGGGGGAGAAAAGAATGTAGCATACTATAACATCTAATAGGCCCTGACGTTGAGGGACAGGTCCAAACAGCAAACACAAACCATGTGAGCACTGTCCTTGTAACTCCTGTAGCTACAGGTACAAAACCTAAATAAATTCTCTTTTGACAACGGCATAAAAGGACAATGTTGACAAGTGAAATGAAAGTTCAAAAAAAAAAAAACAAAGAAATGATGGTGTTGTTTCTCTGAAGGTCTGATGAGTGGTGGATGGCAGGAG
Source organism: Neoceratodus forsteri (assembly GCA_016271365.2). Lineage (NCBI taxonomy): Eukaryota > Metazoa > Chordata > Ceratodontiformes > Ceratodontidae > Neoceratodus > Neoceratodus forsteri. The sequence goes on along the minus strand of CM028136.1, from coordinate 399,500,561 downwards.
AAAGAACTGATGAGCAATGGGGTCAACCCACAAGTATAAAGGCGCCAACACTTCACGCCATTGTGGATGGCCCCCAGCTAGTTAAAGTTTCAGAGTGGTCCTGACATTGACTGCTTGCAGTTCCAGATGTGTGGCCCAATGGAGGACACATCTTCAATGAAGAACTGATATTTTCAGAGTAGCGCTCCATCACAGAGAACTACTGAAAAGCTAGTTGACAAAGGTAGCTTCTCTTTTTCACTTCTCTTCACTACTTGGGCCATCTCCTTATTAACTTACCTTGGGTAAACCCTTAGCTACTTTTAATTTTGACTAGTTCCACACTGCCCACGCAGTCTACATTCATTTGCAATAATAAATATCTGCATTTATAAACACACTCACACTAGAAGGCTCCATGTTAGTCTGTTTCTTTTTAATGACATTTTTGAACTTGGTGTTCCTTCCAATTGCTATAGGTTACTCTCAGTTTCCCAGCAAATACAACAAGAGCCCTGACATACCTTTAAAACAGACACTGCCAACTCCCATTGAGTACATCTGGGGCGTAATTTAGCAAGGTGCTCTAGCCTCCCACGCTTGTCTGCTGCCCTTCAATCTGAGAAGTAAAGGTCCCAAGGTGGGTTGCAAACTGATACTCTTGTACTGCACCACATCAAAACATCCGTGGGAGTACTGGCCTTCTGGCACGGCAGTAGCGCTACTGCTTATGATGCCCCAGGTTTGGAAACAGGCCTGAGGTGTCAGAAGGCAGCCAGGAGAAGAGAGGGTTGAGTGTGCCAGAGGATGGTCCCTTCCTCTGGGAGGAAGGGACCGCAGATGCACCCTAGGATATGCTACCACAGGTGGTGGTGGTGCTAGTCTGAGCTGGTGCACAGGACAGGAGGACACTGGTGGGCTCTGACAAGATCTGACATGAATTTGTGTACCTGTGTGTCTCTAGTCCAGGGAAAGGGAAGAAAATGGAACCCACCCAACCCCAAAGTGGCAGTCTGAAGCCCCACCGTGGCACAGGTCCTGCACCACTGACCGAGGCACCCACTGCCAAAATGATAATCAACTCAGCTGGGGAGAACCAGTCCCATCTCCAAGCGGCTCCATCTGGAAGGTTAGGTGGACCAGGAGATAAGCCCAGGAGAAGGCAGGTGATGTGGAAGGGTGTGGGGTGTGGGGGAGCAGGCATAGAATCAGTTACTGCAACTGGTGGAGAAAAGTATAGTAAATCAAAACAAAGAGTTGAGGGGAGGAGAGTATATACCATTATATAGCGTGTTTATGAAACATTTATTCTTGTATTCCAGATAGAAAGGTATAAAGCAACTGTTTCATGGCAGATGACAGTTTCTCTTAAAAAAATAAATAAAAAAAATGTTTAAAAAATTTGTTCGGGACCAGGGTGCTCTTAATCTTGGCCCGCCACTGTATCCAAAATACATGGGTCTCAAATGCTCAACCTCCAGTGAATCAGTGGCGTACCTTATCTATACAAAGTCTTGCGCTGAAGAAGCTTAACTTCATGGTCAGAGACAGGGGAGAGAGTTTTCTCTGCACTTGGGCACCATATCTGGCAGAAGCCCAGGTTATGCAGGAAGGATTGGAGGGGTAAGGCCCTGGGGGAGTGAACTCTTCTGGGGGAAGGTAGGCTCTATAAAGGGGATAACCCATTCTTCACTCCTAAATGGGGGAACCTCTAAGTACTGAGTCACAGCTGAGGTTAATAAATTCAACTGTAAATGTGATGTTTTTTAAGAAAGAGAAACTGTGCACCCATGGATGAATGTATGAGAAACTGTTTTGTTTTCTGTTGTTTTGTGTGGATTGTTGTGTATTTGCAAAAATTGTAAAAAAAAATTTGAAAAAAAAAAAATCTGAGAATCCTTTAATACGGCTGTGGCATTCTGAATACAAACTTGATTTGTGAAGGCACCACTCTGCCTTATACTTCTCTTTCATGTTAGAGTGAAGCCCAGTTCTCAGCTCATAGGTCTGCGAACCAAGAAATCGCAGATTCAAATTCCACCGTAAACACTTACCCACCATGTGACATTGAGCAAGCCACTTAGCCTTTCGGTGCTTCAACCCTTCCTGATGTAAAAGTGAGAAGTAGAAGCCCCACTCCAGCCTGGAATTGGACCCAAGCTTTCACGGACATGTCCTGCTCTTTAGGAAGTCTTGCTTCTTAAGTTTTATTAGTAGCAGGCAATCACTACCCGCCTTAATTTATGTATCTACCTTCTAGACTCTGGGTAATTTATTCCTGCCGTATTTAAGGATCTTATTTTACCATAAACCTGTTTAATGAAGGTTAGAAACCGCACAATTTAATCTCGCTTGCTCTCAGACTGTGAAATTTAAAGTAATTCAATAAATGGGAGTATGTGCACGCATGTTGGAGTGCATGGACACGTGCACTGCTGGCAGCAAAGTAAGGTCACAATTTTTTTTTTAAATCAAATTGATTTACATAAAGTTGCCATAGCAACAGAAATAAGACACCTATTATGCCGAAAACAGAATTAATGGATTTTTATCATTCTTTTGCAATGCGATTTTACGACTCATTTGATTACCACTCTGCCAGAATGAACTAAAAAAAAACCAACACTATGACTAACCTCTATAAGTGGGAATCAGTTTTTTTAAACATCATGTTAACTCCTATGTTTGAAAACTCACAATCAAATTGGCTAAACCCAGGAAATTATTCCCTTGAGTTGCCCTAAAATCTCCAAAATGCTTTGGTACCACATCATTTAAAGCTACAGACAATATAACAGAAACATTAATCAAAATGACTGAAAACAATCAATGGTGGCAAATATAAACACTTAATCCAAAGTTAAACAAACCAAAACAAGGAAAGCCTCCATATCAGACACACAAAAGAATAAGAACAGAAAAAAAATACACGTCCATCAAGTCTACCCTGATGCAGTACATTGTACCTTTGTGTTGTTTAAAACTTTAGACGACCTCCATATTCAACTGGTTCGCACAGCACTAACCGGGTTTTGCGGTACTCTAAGGGTGAATGGTGCTGGCCAGCAGAGTGGGGCCATACTGAAAGGCATCAGGTGCACTGCACTGACTCGACACCGTGACTGTACTATATATACTGTTGCGCCCATGCAAACAATGGATCCCCAAGGATACTGGGTGCAACAATGCATTCGGTGCTTTCAGCAGCGCTGAGCAGCCTCTGTTACTGTACCGTTTAATGCTGTCGAAATCCTGCCCTTATCCCCACGCATGGTTGCCCCCTGCCCCAATCACCCATCCTGTCATGATATTTCCTATTCCTGTTGGTCTAACAGTCTCCCCACTCACCCAGATTAAATGTTTGTTCATGATATTTCCCACCTGCTGGACAGCCCCCACACTCATTTAAGATATTTCATATTCCTGGTAGTGGCCCCTTTCCTCCTTCAAAAGGGCATGTGACCCTCCAACCCATCGGTTGAGGACTCCCTTTCCTGCATTTCCACCACCCATCACCAATGCCATACTATGGACTTGGAGACAGCGACTGGCACAGCCTTCCACTCACCTTTTATGGCAGTCATCTGTCATTTCATGGTTGCAAATACTGCAGAAGCAGCTGCCCTTGGATCATTCATGTAGCCTTTTGCTGTATAATTTCTGACCTATACCTGTCCTTCCTCAGATGTGGGCTCCAAACTGCACACAGTATTCTAAAAGAGGTTGAACCCATGACCTATACAGTGGCAGTATTACAGTACTGTCTACCAGAATGAAGCACGCTAAGTAGATGTCATAGTCTTCTATAAGACAAACTGAAGTAAATGCCTTGGTTCTTGCAGTATCCAGCAAGATATCACTGACAAACTGTGATATTGCACTTCATCCTTGAGGGCGTCACAGTTAGTTACTCACTCCTGTGACTGATGAATCCCTGCCTGATACATCCTAATATCCTGTTTTCCTTCCCACAAACATCACTGCACTGAGAAGAAGTCTTCAGACTTCTGCTTAATATCATCCCCAGGTTCCATTTCTCTTTTGAGTAGTCCACCGTTACACTATCAAAACAATAATCAATACGCAGGTTTCTGTTACCAGTATGCATTACTTTATACTTCTCGGCATTAAGTTCTGTTGTCACAGTTAGCGTTTTTCACTTCACTGCCGCAAGATAAGCCGAAAAGGGCTGTGAGGTTGGGTGTCCGATCCTCCCCAATCTCTACTTGAGCCTCTCTACATCAAGGGACAGACCCCAAAACTTCCCTCATCCTCCCAGCCAATCCAACAAGGGGTGGGGCAGGGCTCAGCTTCGGCACCAGTTCTGAATCTCCGTTTTGGACTCTGCCTGCAGGCCACAGTCTGCATTTTCCACTTCACTGCCGCAAGACAACTTGAAAGGGGCTGCAAGGTTGGGTCTTCCATCCTTGCTCACCTCCCACCCACGATCTTCACCTGAGCCTTTCTACACCAAAGGACAGACCATAAAGCTTCCCCCCCCCGGCCAAACTGACAAGGGGGGGGCTTAGCTTCCGCGTCCATTCTGAATCTCTGTTTTGGACTCTGCCCATAGGCCACAGTCGGCATTTTCACATTACTGCTGCAAGAGAAGCTGAAAAGGGCTGTGAGGTCAGGTCTTTATGTAGATGCTGACATCTGACATCGTCGTGGGTGGCCCCTGACTGACTGCTTGCAATAGTTTCCAGGTGGTCCTAGCACTGATCGGTGTATAGCTCCAAAGGTGTGGCCTGATGAAAGAGATCTCTTTGAAGATTATCTGAATGTGCATGCTCAATGATGGTGCATGAAAAGAAGTGGGAGTGTCCCCTTCTTGTGATTCACTGGTTGAGTTTGTTTGGCAAGGTGAAGCTTGGTGAAGTGGTAGTGAGGCCATCGGCTGCATCAGAGGGGTCAACCAGAAGACAGCCATGGGATGCACGATACAGGTGTGATGGGATTACTGTTGTTACTCCATGTTACTGTAAAGAGCTCCTTAATGCTACCTCATAAGCTTCTGGGTTTATATGCTCAGTAATCTCTGATGTCAATGCAGTGCTGGGCCTTCCCACTCCTTACAGCAGACTTGCAGTGATTCTGCAGCTGCATATATCTGATGCCATCAACAATGTTACTGGATTAGATGGACCTGGCTCAAGCTGCAACTCTATTAGCAGTAGTCTCTTCAGTGCAGGATAGACTGAGGAGTGGCCAGCACTGTCTCAGCCGAGTGACTTTTACCTGAAGAGGAGAGCGGCAGAGAAGGGAATGCAGAGAGGGAGGGGAGAGTAAGGCAGGGGGGGATATGAAAGAGCTGAGCAAAACAGTGGAGGGGAGGAAAGACTAATAAAGAAAAAATAAAGTGACAGGAGGTGGGGTGGTGGTGATTGGCGCAGACCATATAACAATGGCAAACTGGAGGGTGATAAAAGGGAGAATAGCGATGCTTTCTCAGGCTGGTTCCTTACAAAGGGTAGAAAAGAAATAAGAAGACATACATGAGTAGTAGATAGGGTGACTGGATCTGTGCAAAATAATATATAAAAGGGAAAGAATGTGCAGACTGATGTAATGAATGTTAAACACTGAGAACACCAGATACTTTTCTATGCTTTTCTTTCTCCATTACAGGGGAATACAGAATGAGAGACAAAGGACTTGCACTTTCCTTGGAGACTCATCCAGTGTGGAGATACGTAGATGGAAATGTGCTGGAGGGTGTGGAAGGAATAGGGGAGACCACACACAGAAGTGAAGCTGCCACGAGAGAGGTAAGGGGGGGGGAGGATCTTGATATATGGTTTTATAATGAACATGGAAAGTACAAATTAGGGACGATCAAAGGGGAAATAGTAAGGGCACAGCTGTTAAAGACACTGGGGAATAAAGGTGCAGCTTGAAACAGGAGGATAAAACATAAAAATACCATAACGGAAAGAAGGGAGACAGAAGATGAAAGTAAAGGGAAGGGGAAACAAGGGAACTGGATACAGTGTCGAAAGGCACAACATATTCTGGAACCCTGGGGGTGGGGGCGATGAGGGTAAAGTTGTTGAGCTGATGCTTCGTCTGTGGGGGAGACTGACAGTCGTAACTGGTTATCTGAGAAGTGGGGAAGGAGGAAGCAAGCCCTCAGGGAACCAAATGACCAAAGCAGTGGCCCCTTTGAAAAGGGGATGTGGCTCCACTGCTGCTCTGGACATAAGAGAGGTGGAAACAAGGAGGGATACAATGTCCAGAGAAAGGGAAAGTATGTATACTTTCCTTTACCTTGGAAGTAAAAACAATTGGGTTGCACAGGTTAATGTAAAAGTTAGCCGACTGGGCAAAGCTATGAAGGTTAAAAAATTTAAATGTTTAATGGATACAGAGTGTTGGGGGAAAGATGCTGTTAAGGGAGGCTAGAGGCAGGGGAGAAACAGAAATACAAGACTACCCAAATGCTGTGGGTGGTCAAGAAAACCTAGAGGAAACAAATGCTGAGTATTAAGACTACTAAGATAGTCAGATACAATGTCAATGGTCTGTCCAATCCTGTAAAAAGAAATAAGGTAACAATGTTTGTGAAGCAAACAAAGACAGAAATCATTTTCTTGCAAGAGACTCACCTAACAGAGGGAGAGCATAAGAAACTAAAGCAATTTGGGTATGAGGAAGTATATGCCCTCTCATACAAAATGGGCAGGACGAGGGGGGTAGCGATCCTTATGCCAAGGGCCACTCCCTTTGAATATATACAGAAGGAGATGGACAAAGAGGGAAGGTACGTGATACTGAAGGGGAAAGTACACGATCAGATGGAACACTGGTAGCAGTGTATGCCCTCCCAGGGTTGACATATGTTTTTTATATAACTCTTATAAATGAAAGTTACCACAAAGATGGAAGGCTCACTATGTGGGGGAAGATTGGAATCTCACGTTAGACCCCAACACCGATAGTATGTCCAGGATTCCTAGGGGTCTGGCTTGACCTGCACCTTGACTTTTCTGAGCATATTGATGACAACCACAAAATAAACTCCACCCCAGACTGGGCGCTCTTTACCATAATCGTGGTTGCATTCCGCTGCTGGCACGCCATGCAATTGTACAGAAAATGATTCTACCAATTTTTGACTATGGAGATGTGGTCTACAGTGCCGCCCCCAAATCTACCCTGGCCAGACTGGACTCCCTCTTCCATTCCTTCTGACACTTCGCCCTCGACTGTCCTTATTTCACCCATCACTGTACCCTCTATCAGGCCACAGGACTACCCTCCCATCAGGATCGCAGATCGTCTTACTACGCATGTCTCACTACCAAGTTCTGGCTTCAGTCCTTGCCCTCCTACCTATCTTCAGTCATGTCCGCCTACTCACCCCCAGCCTATGGGCTCAGACAAACCAACTCATGCCTACTACATATTCCCTTCAGGTCCACCTCAACAGACCAAGCAGCTTTCAGCTACTGTCTGCCCAAACTATGGAACTCACTCCCTCCAGACATTTGGCTAACCTCTTCATCCCAGCTCCTAAATGGTCTTCTCTCAGCACACTTCTCATTCACTTGCTCATGTGCCTAACTCACACCCTGAGCTAGGCCAATTACCCCCCACCCCCCCCCCAGACTCACTCTGAGCCACTCTTAATACCTACCTTCTACCACTCTTAAGATATCTAGCTTGTCTCATGTCTCACCCCCCCATGTTAGCGCATTATTAACACTGTGCAATTTATTTGCATAATACTGCCTAATGTATACTGCCTTACAATATTATTGTCACCATGTTTACCATTTTGTGCTATTTGATTGTCTGTTGTTATCACCATGTTTTTACCATTTTTATACCATTGTATCCTTGATGTCCTCCTAATTCTTGTGTACTGTCCCCAGGACGCACCACTGCTCTGTCTTGACAAGGCCATCTAGGCCGCTATACTCTGTCCCATACCCTCCTCTCCTCTCCCACCTCCCATGTTTTAATACACTTCCTAGGGTACTATGTACTTGTACCCGTAACCAATCTGTTGTAATCATCAGTGTCATTATTGTTTTATTCTGTAATTTCATATCCTGTATTGTCTGGTCTTACTGACGTGGAACCTTTGTAAAAGAGCCTTGGCTCAAAGGTACTTTGTAATCCTACACTTAAATAAAAAATAAAAAAATAAATAGAATCGAATGGCTCTCTGTTCAGCATGCCTTCCTGGTAAAGCTCTTAAATAAATAAAACACATAAAGTTGCAAAACAAGTAAAGGCTTTAATAGCAAAACTAGGGCTGCATGATGCATGGCGATTTCTGGAAGGAAGCAATAGGGGTTACACATATTATTCCCATGCACATCAAATGTACTAGAGGTTAGATCTTTTCTTGCACCCAAGGAGACACTGTCGAAGCTGATTAAAGGGGAGGTGGGGACACTAGGTATTTCTGATTGTGCCCCACTAACAATAGAAATAAACCTACAGGAAATATCAAAGAGTACTTTCTGGAGGTTGAACTTGTCTTTGCTGAGAGACAAATAGGTATTGTAACAGATCCCACAACTAATACATCAAAGGTAGGAGGATCATAGTAATTCAGAAGTAAGTAAGGGCATGATACGGGACTCCTTGAAGGCAATAATTAGAGGAAAGTTGGTAGCCATAGAGGTGGTCAGGAAAAAGGAGAGAAGGAGAAAACAGAGGGAACTAGAAGAACAGATTCAGACACTAGGAAAAACAACAAGAAGACATGATCAATACAAAGAGGGGGACTGAGCTACTAAAACTTAAAAAAGAACTTAATACCTTACTGGAGTATAGAATAGAACACAATTTAGCACTCTTGAGACACAAATACTACAAGGGAGGAAAGAGAAGTGAAGCTCCTAGCCTACAGGCTGAGAGCTAGAAGAGCAAAAGCATAGATTGTTACAATAAAGCACCCAGAAACAGGGGAACATGTCTAAACAGCAGACAAAATAATGGAAGCATTTTCAACATATTATAAAAAGTTATATAGTCCCAGAGTAAAGACACCAAAAGAAAAAATACAAACATTCCTAGAACAGCTGCAATTACCCCAACTAACCAGAGACTAGAATGCAATCCTGTGCAGATCAACTGCGAATGCAGAGATTAGGCAAGTCAAAGGGAAGAGTAAAACAGGAAAATGTTCAGGAACAGATGACCTACTGGCAGAGTTCTATAAGAAGTTTATAGATAAAGTGACCCCAGTGTTGCGAGAGGCATTTCAGGGGACCATGAAAAAAGAAGGGTAGGTTCCACCCTCATAGTCATTGGCCGTAATTTTGGTGATAAGCCGGGCAAGGACCTAACCAACTGCGGCTCATATCACCCTATATCTATACTAAATGATGACTATATAGAGAATAATGGATGGGGAAGTGTGTGATATGGGAATTTAATGCACACCCGAGGTGTGGGATGCTACATAAACCTCGAGGGCGAAGTCCGAGGGGTTTATCAAAGCATCCCACTCCAAGGGTGTGCATTAAATTCTCATATGCACATTTCCCCATCTTTCATTTTATATAATATACTGGGGAGCAATTTTTTCCCAGCTGAAGTGCTGTGACCCCCCCTCCATATCACAGTCACACAGATAGTCATTCTTTCTCCACAGGCGCGCGAGCGCGCACACACACACACACACACACACACACACACACACACACACAGTTTCTCTCTTCATCCTAGAAATCCTACTGTAGCACCTAGGAGCTCCAAATGGAGCAGCAGCAGCTTACACAGCTCCCCATGTTCCCAGCTTCCCACTCCAGAATACTGAGCTGTGCAGCCATCCCCAGTCATTCTCCCTCTTGTCCCACAGCACATTCTGCTCCCAATTAATTATGTTTTTTTTAAACTTGCAGCTGAAATCGTGAGCGCTAATATGATCGCACTTACAGACCTGTTCCTGCTGATGGTGTGTGTCACTTGAAGCTGGTGAATCACAGGATCAACCAGATAGCTTAAAAAATTTACATTTAAGGTAGAGTCTACGAAATACATAGAAAGATTAAGAAAAGGGGAGGAATGAGATCTTACTATAGCAGTTCCTTGCTAACCAAGATAGGGAACCGGCATATTTTATAAACTGTTTAGCCTGCCCAGACACACAACGGGAGCCAATGGGGGAGTGATCCCTTTTGATAGATGGAGTGTGAGAATGTCATAACAACTGACTAGTTTTTATGGGAAATAGCAACTGGCTGAGTCTATAGGAAAAATTGCTTGGCAGTTATTATACATACTTAACGGGAATTCCAGCTAAAAGATTGGAAGAATTAGTTCCCCCATCTGGTTAAATATGACCAGACTGGATTTGTAGCAGGGAGACAGGTGCCAGATAACATCAGACATACCCTCCATATTACAGACCACCTGAATAAAAGAAAACCGCTAGCTGCAATTATGAGCATGGACGCTGAAAAGGCTTATGACAAGGTGGATTGGAGGCGATGGTTTGGGGTCCTTGCCCAGTTTGGCTTTGAAAACAGATTAATAGAAACAGTACTAAGACTCTACACAGGGCCACAGGCATATATTAGGACAAATGGACACCTCTCAAGTAGATTTACACTGGGGAAGGGAAAGAGACTGGGTTGCCCGCTTTCGCCCCTACTATTTACCCTGTATTTGGAACCCCTAGCACAATGGTTTGAAAGGACTCAGTGATCCAAGAGATAAGGACAGGGCACCAGGTACATAAAGCGGCTTTGTATGCTGATGACATCTCAATGCACCTTACAAACCCAGAAACCTCAATTCCCAGGCTGATGAAAACAGCGGGGGAATTTTACAAGATTTCAGGATACACCCTGAACACAAGCACAACAGAATTACTTAGGTTCCACTATAATCCATCACCCCAAATTGTTTCCAGATATACAATGAAATGGATGCTAGTAAAATTAAAATACCTAGGAATGATAATAAGAAACTCCATTAAAAACCTATATCAAGACAACCTCGACCCCCTGATAAGACAGATAAGGGACAACATCAAAAGATGGGGACTACTACCAATCCCCATGACTGAACGTATGCAGGCAGTTAAAATGAACATCCTACCAAGACTGCTACATATTTTTCAGTGTGTCCCTTTGGCTATAACAAAACCAAAACTAACTGAAATACAAAGAATGACACACAAATTTATATGGGCAGACAAAAAACTTGGGTAAGAAACGGGGTGTTCACAACAAAAAAAGATGGGTAGGATGGGCCCTACCGGACATTAAATACTGGATGGCAACTCAGCTCAGATGGGCACTACAACAGGGCAACCCAAAGGTAGATGCACAGTGGATGGATCTGGAAGAAATGGGGGGAGGGGGTGGACCCCCTGGAAGCACAGCTATTTAACACAAAACCAACAGAGGGTTTGGAACAAGGAGGATACTCAGAGGTAAGGATAGTGGCAACCGCCTTACACAAATTCCACCACTATGCAGAGGTCCAGAGAGAGGTGGAGATATAGGTGGTGGGTGAGAAATAGAGAGTTTATACTGGGGCAGATGGACCCATGGTATGAGAGGCAAATACAAAAAAGGATTTAAAATAATAACAATAATAATAAGCTTTATTTATAAAGTGCCTTTCAAATGTCAAGGCGCTGAACGATAAATAAGCAGATAAAACAATAAAATACACAATAATCAGAATAACAGAGTAGATAAAATAAAATGGTCGATCTGGGTGTGCTTTATGCCCGATATGTGTCTTCAGGGCCTTCTTAAAGCCCTCCATGGTCGTGCACTAACATATCTAATGGGGTAGAGAATTCCACAGGGCTGGGTCCGCATACATAAACGCATGGGCCCCGGATGACTTAAGACTCACCCTGGGAATCTCTAGCAAACCCTCGTCAGCTGAGCAGAGCAGTCATCCGGGCAGTAAGGAATCAGGAGCTCTTTCAGATAGTCCGGGCTAATATCATAAAAGGAGAGACAGTGCTGACTTTCGAGGAAGGCAAAGTGAAATACAACTGGGGAGAGGCAGACAAAATCAGATACTATCGAATAAAAAGGTATATACAAGAACAACAGAGAAAATACCAAAACAAGCAAAGCCCCCTAGAGGGAGAGGTGACACTGCAACAACTATTAAACAAGGCTGAAAGGGAGCAATAACACAGATATAACAGTTCCTATTCACATATAAGGGGTCAGAAACCACACATATAATGAGGAAGTGGGAGGAAGGTGCAAGCTTCCACTTAACAGAGGTGGAATGGATGAAGATATGAGAAGGAACCTTCAAGGTGTCATCATCACCAAAATGGAAAGAATTCCAATGGAAGATAAACATAAGATACTCTGTCACACCACACATGAAGGCAAGGTGTGATGGGGAGTGATGCTGCATGTTGGAGAAAGTGTGGGGAACAAAGGGCAACGCATGATCATATATTCTTCATGTGCCCAAAGTTAGGCAACTTTAACAGAGACATAATGGACAAACTTAAGGAAACATTTCAAATTAATCAGGAATTGCATATACAACACCGTATATTGGGTCTACCACCCTAGGAAACTAAAGGGATTAATATGAAATATTTATGGAGGCTATGCATAGCAGCAATAGGAAAGGCAATCACTAAAAGATGGCTCAATCCAGACCCACCGACAGTAGTAGAGTGGAAAAACACAGTGGATGATGTTCAGGAGATGGAGAGGTTAACGTATCTAATACAAGACAAAACAGATACATTTGGGGAAAGGTGGACAAGGTAGAGGTTGGAGATGGAGTAAAGGGGGGGGAGGAAGCAGAAAGGGGGGAAAATATGGGAAAAGGAACAGAGCCAAAACAGACTCACATAAGATATGTGAAGGAGACCATAACAAAACACAGTGGAAAACCATTCCTCCGCATCCAGGGGTCCCCTGAAGGGTAAATGAAAGAGTAATAGCAATAACTAAATTTTACATAATACCCAAGACTCTGTATAGTTTTTGTTTAGAAATGTAGATTTAGTTTTAGAAAAGAACAGGAGAGAGAAGAAAGGAGAGGAGAGAAAGTGGATAAAAGAAGGAAAAGCTAGTTACAGGATATTATATGAAATAGTATAAGAATGTAAAAGTGAAAAAGTACTGTGAAATGCCACTGAATGTATGGTGTATTTTCTTTTGAAAAATAAAGTAAATATATATATATATATCTATGTATTAAAAAAAAAAAAAAGGAAAAATCAGACACAACCTTAGAAACATAGAAACAGAATTTGACGGTAGATAAGGACCGCTTGGCCCACCTAGTTTGCCCATTTTCCTACCTATCAGATAAGCTGCAGATCCTAGTTAACCAACAGCTTACTTGGGATGAACTTTGGGTTGTGGCAAAGGACAACCTTATCTTTGTGGAAGACAAGGTAAGGAGACTCCACCGTGAGCGCCCGGATCGCACTGATCCTTCTGGCTGATGTGACAGTCACAGGAAGGTGGTCTTCCACAACTGGTGTGACATCTCACACCTGTGCATTGGTTTGAATGGCTTGCCCATGAGCTTTGCCAATACCAGCAACAGGTCCCAAGGTGGTGGTGGTTCATACACTGGAGGGGGAAATGTTGTCTAGACCTTTGAAAAAGTGCCAGACCAGCTTCTCCTGTGCTACCAACTGCGTACCAGTCCATAACCAGTAGGCAGAGATAGCTGCCATGTGCACCTTAAGGATCATCGACCGAAGGCCCGACAGAGAGGGACCAAAGGTAATCGAGAATGCTAGCCACCAGACAGGATAAGGGGTCCAACCCCTTGCCCTGGCACCCAAATGGAAAACCTCTTCCATTTCAAGGCACTGCATTTTCATGTCGACTCCTTCCGAGAAGGTTCGACCACATTGAAGAGATCTTCGGAGAGACACAAAGCCTGAACTCTAGCACTCAGGAACCAGGCTGTCAGGTGCAGGGATTGAAGATCTGGGTGGAGTACCTTCCCCTGACTGCACTAGAGCAGGTCCAGGCATAGACGGAGATGTCTTGGAAGCCTGCTGCTGAGGCCGAGGAGATCAGGGTACCAAAATTGCGAGGCCAGTCTGGAGCCACCAGGATCATCTGTGCCTTGTCCCTTCTCACCTTAAGCAACACCTTGTGGATCAAGGGAAACAGAGGGAAGGTTCAGAGAAGGCCCGGGGTCCAGGGCCTAGAGAAAGTATCCCCCTGCAGCATTCCCTGCTGGGGGGGGCAGGCACAGTACAGCCTCAGCTTTGTATTCTCCCTAGAGGCAAGCAGGTCTACCAGAGGGGTGCCCTACTGGGAGAACAGGCTGTGTGTTACTTCTGGGTGGAGAGACCACTCATGAGATACCTCACCCACACGGCTGAGAGCATCCGCCAGCTGGTTGGAGACACCAGCCACATGGATGGCCAGGAGATCAGCCACCAGGCTGTGCATGAGGGTCCACACACAGAGAGCTTCCCTGCAGAGAGGAAGGGAGTGCATCTCTCCCTGTTTGTTGAGGTAGTACATGGTCATGGTGTTGTCAGTCTGGACCTGAATGACCTGACCCTGGATGTGCAGAGCAAAAGCAGTCAGCACTAGCACAGTGATGTGGCACCGGGGGGAGGGGGGTCCACAGCCCATGGACTCTGTGTTCCCCCCAAGTGGGCACCTCAGCCCATGAGAGAGGCATCAGTCATCAGGATGACCATCGGCTCTGGGCAGACAAATAGGATACCTTCCTGCAGATGTTCTGGGACTAACCACTACTGGAGGGAATCCCACATCAGCTGGGTCACAGTGACCAGCTGGTGGAAGTGGCCCTTGCACTGAGACCATTGACTGGCCAGCTCCCACTGCAGAAAGTGCATTCTCCAGTGGGACCAATGGACCATGCTGGTGCATGCCACCATGTATCCCAGGAGGCATAGAAAGTCCAAAGCAGGGCACAACTGCCAAACCAGAAATGATCAGGCAAAGGAGGAGAGAGCCTCTGCCCTGTCCAATAGAATCCGAGCCCTGGCACTGCAAGAGTCAAGCTTGCCCCAATGAAGTGAATCACCTGTGAGGGCACGAGTTCTGACTTGGCCTCACTGACCAGAAGGCCAAGAGAGACACAGGTTTGGACGTCCAAATCCCTGGACCTCTCCACCTCCTGCTTGGAGCGACCCGCAATTAGCCAATCATCCAGGCAGGGGTATACCCGGACCCCTCGGCACCTCAGGTAAACCACCACCACTGCTATGCATTTGGTGAAGACCAAGGGGTCTGAGGACAGGCCGAATGGCATTGCCTGGAAGTAACAGAGGATCCCCTCTGCCCGGAACTAGCAGTGGGATGGACAGACTGGAATGCAAAAGCATGTGTCCTGAAGATCTAGAGAGCAAAACTACATGTCCTGCTTGAGAGATGGTATCATCTGGGACAGAGTGACCATCCTGAAGGAGTGTGGCCTGAGAAATTTGTTCAGGTCATGCAGATCTAAGATAGGGCACCAGCCACCCCCATCCATTTTCGCACCAGGAAGTACCTGGAGACAAATCCTATTTGTGCTGGAGGGTCCAGGACAGGGCCACTACCTCTTTGCGGAGGCGCTGGGAGATGTCGTCCCGAAGGGCCAACAGGATGTGAACAGACACTATATCTTCCCATGGGGCATGGACTCAGCAAGGCAGGTACACCTCAATTCTAGAGGCTGACCCTGACTGACCACTTCAAGGACCCACCTGTCCATGGTGACAGCGGACCAGGCAGAAAGGAAGTGATGGAGCCAGACCCACAAGGTAGGACCCAGTGGAGACAGGACGGCAAGAGGGAGGCACCCATCATCAGGCAGGCTTGGAGGCAGAGTAGGACCAGCTGAGGAGCTGCCTCGGCCTCCTGGTTTATGGATGACCATGGCCACAGACTTTGGTCATGGTCATCAGGCCAGAGTCTGCTGTCCAGCCTGAGACTGGGCCGGTTTGGCCGCAAGGGGCAGTGAGGGGCTGAAAGGGATTCTTCTTCTGCTGTTTGGAGCCTTTTGGATCCCTCTGGGCAGAAGTCACCAAGTCCAAGGTGGCATTGGACTTTTCAATGCGAGTGAGGTGCCCCTCGACCCCGGGCCCGAACAGGTCAGTACCCAGGGTGGAGACATCCACCAGCTTGTGCTGGGTGTCTGCCATAAAGATCAAGATCCGCAGCCACGTCCTGCGGCACATGGCCACAGTGGCCGGCACAGACCTAGCGCAAGAGTTGCTGATGTCCATGACAGTCTGGAGCTGCTGCTTAGCCACTGCTTGGCTTTGATCCAGGACCTGCTTGACCATGGTCTGTAGGTCTGTTGGGAGATGAAGAAGCACCTCAGCAATGGTGCTCAGAAGGGCATGGGAGAAACAGGTCATTAAATGGGCCGAACTCGCTTGCTGAAGGCCGAACGAAGAAGCAGCATAGACCTTTTTGCCCATGTGGTCAGTTTTTTGAACTTCTTGTCAGGAGGCTTGTCAGTTTTACCCATGTTGCCCATGCAAACATAGAGTCAGCCACCAGAACCTCAGCTGAGGGATGCTCCGTGAAATCTGAATGGGTACCAATAGGGACCATATACTTGCGGGCCATCCAGGCCAATAGTGCAGGGAAAGAGGCCGGATGCTGCACAGTTCCAGTGCAGGACCAAGAATGGCCTCTGTGACCAGGAAGGCATCCCCAGGGGAGTCTCCCCAGTTGAGGATCTCGGTGATTGGGTATCAAGCCTGCTTCTGAACGGGCTCCATCAGAGGACCTGTGGACTCTGAGATGAGGCGAAGAAGACCCATAAAGGAAGTAGGGCCTTGCTCTGTCGACAAATCTTTGGCCAACTCCAGGTCCACCAGATGGGAGTACAAGGATGAGCCCTCCGATTCTGAGGAATCATTACATAAAGGTTGACCACCAGAGTCCCCGATGACCCTACGGGGTCGGTCAGGGGTAATGGTGACCAACAGCCGATGGGGAAGATCTGATGAGCTGATGGGGAAGATCTGATGCCGGGTGGGCCTCCTCAGTCGGAGTGGATCCACCAGACTCGTCAGAGAGGCCAAGCCAGAACCTGACAGGTTGGCTCCTGCTGAGGCGGGGAAGGCTGCTGCCTCTGTGGTGAAAGCCATGTAATGGCTAGGGTTGAAGCTGGCACGGGCTTCACCCCAGCGAACATGAGCTGCTGCCACATTAAATCTTCATAGCACCAATGCAACATGCGCTGAAGTTTCTCCTCACCAGAGGACGATGAGGAATAGCAGTGGAGTCGCTTCCCTCAATGTCAGGAGTGCGAGCGTCGATGCCAATGCGGGCTGCTCGAATTGAGACTACGAGATCGGGATTGTGACCTCTACTGTTGGGGCTGCTGACAGCAGGTCTCAGAGGGGGTCGACAAGAGCCAAGTGGGTCCGGAAGATCATGGGTGAGAGGCAGCAGATCAGTATACTGGTCCACCCCTCCCTGAGAGGGGAGTGGTAGGACCAGAGTCCTAGATAAAGCAGTATCAGCTTCTTCTGGCGACAATGGGTCGACTGGCTCAAGAAAAATCATGGCTGGAAGATAAACCGGTGTCTTGGCCAAATGGCCCAAATGGGGAAACCATGGGGCCAGCAGCCTGGGCAGAGGAATTGACTAAAGTCAGACCTTCCAGAGGAGAGCGGGAATCAGTGGCCCGAGTGCGCTCATGATCCCTTGATCGTCAACGAGACTGTTTCTTGGTCTCTTTTTTTTAGATTTAGGTTTGGTGTCTGAGGGACCCTTCCCATGGGTAGGATGGGCCTGGCACAAGTCCCTAAATGCCCCTGTAAAGGACGCACTTAAGGAGAGCGGCAAAAAGGCAGTAGCTGAGGAAGCTGGAGCTGCAGCCTGAGTCGCAGCTTCCTCAAAAGCCACAAGTTGTTTGGCAGACCCCGCAGCCTCAGAGACCACATAACAGGCGTCCTTGGACTTAATGGGAGGATTCCAATTGCCCAGATGACCCAACAGAAGGTGGGCATGCCGATCCTCTAAGGTGGATGGGTGAAGTGGGGATCATGCTCGTGGCCCAAGCAGTAGACGCCCATGGTGTGCATATCCATCCTAGACATTTTCTGCCCGTAGGCACATTTCTTAAATCCTGGCACTGACTTTGTGTCCTCTATACCAGATGAAAGAAGGAGTCACCTGAAGACAAAGTTTTAATAAGCAAAGGGCCTACTCAGCGCAAGAGCGATAAGGAGGGAACCTTCTTCTTCCAGCGGGAAGGAAGATCTTATGTCATGGGGCGGTGCTACAGGAGTCATCACCCGGGTGGGAGGGAGGAGCCAGCTTGAAGACATTCCGGTAGAGTAATAAAGGGAAGGGAACCCTGCCTTAAGTGTGGATAGAACATCATATCCACGTCCCTAGAAGTAAAAGTTCTTTAAAAACTGTTTCAGTCTGAACACATACATGAAACATGGGCTCAGCTCTCAATCGCCTCTAGCTCAGAAGGTCTGGACAGTGTTGGGTGTTCTGTAAATAGTGTTGTAATAGATTAGTTTATTAGAAGTAGGGTTGAGGTCTCCCTGCTCTATTATACAAAGCCTTTTATGTCAGTGTGTCTCATTTATCCAGTCCAAGTGTACAAATGTTTAAAGCCAGTCTCAAATCTCCCAAATCTGTACACTGTTTTCTGTTGCTGAACATACTCTGCCTAGATGGAGTCATCTTTCACATGTTCATTCTGCCACAACATCCCTGCACGGAGTTTGCATTTCTAAATGTCACATTGCTGTAACAGCAATCATTCCTGAAGCCCCTGCTATTTATGGATTTGTTCTAGTCCTTCACAGATCAAACTGAAGGCAAAAAGCTACAGTAACATCGCTGATTGTTTTCAACCCAAGCGTAAATGATCCTATCCATTCGCAATTAGGATTTCATTCAGCCTTTTTTCAGCTGTGAATGGTCACGTTTTGCTGACAGTTTCTGTGATGCATGTCAACTCATCCACTAGCCTGTTTCTAAAGAGTTGCATCAGCAGGCTGTTACTACTTAAAGATCCTCTTTTTAGACTGTTCCTTTGACATCTCTTAAGCTTTGCTGAAGGCACAAGAATTCTAGTCTACTCTTCGAAATGTTACAATCCCAGCCCCTAGACAAATACTGTTCACATTTGGGGGAAAAAAAAAAAGACGAAAAATGTTGAAGGCATGTGGAAGCTAGACCTTAAATTATTAACACCATAAAGCCATAAATACATTAGTCTAAGCAAAAACTCTCACTTCAGTTCTGGACAGTGTCATGCACTGAACTATGCCAAAACTGTTTACATGAAAAAGGAAGAGAAATAAACAAATGTCATTGCCACTTTGGAGGCACTGCCAAGACTTCTAAAGTGCAGGGGATGGATGTATATATAAAGCGTCAAATCCTTACCATGATCACTTTCTGTCCCCGATCGCCCCCAGTACCGGCGTCTGCGTTCTGGACTGTGTGCGTGCCGCTCAATCACGGCTGCTATGAACCGGGTGTTACTGACTGTTGTTTAGAAAAACAAGAGAGAAAAGAAGTTATATACCAAGTTCTTTAGCAAAATCAAGGTCCAAAATAGCTTTACAAAAAAACACATTACATTATAAGGGCCCTCAATGGCACAGTGCTCCACTTAACTGCCTTGTACCCATGAAGAGCATAAACAAGGAAGTGTCAGCACTGGCCCTGTTGCTCATCTCTTGTTTGTCTGCATTTCCTGAAAGGCGGCATATGCAGCACATGTGGAAGGTAATGCCAGCTGCACACAATCTGAGAACTACAAAGGATTGCACAGGCAGCAGCTGAAGATGCATAACTTTCTCCTAACACAGGATGATGTAGAAAACTACAAGCACTTATGAAAGGGACTGTAAAACTATTTTCTTCCATACAGAAGCAATAAGACACATAAGGGCGTTAGTTGTCTGAAGTGGATACAAAGCCACGCTGGTAGTGAGGCACAAGGCGCTGGCGCCCAGTATACTTAGCATCTAAAAATGCAATACCCCCAGGCAAGCAACACCCTGTAGTATCTTACTGCATTTTAAAATAGGTACATAGAAACACTTTAGAAAGAAAAAAAAAAAATGACAATTCCATTTGTTAAAGTAACTAGTAAAAAGTAAAGAACAGTTACGTAAGAACTTGCCATAACAGTAGATCTTGCAGCAGGTCACATCTTAGGAACTATAGCAGGAAGGCACCAGGCAGGACCATGGCAGAAACATTTTTGCTAGCAATCTAACCCGGGCCACCCAAGGCAAAGTCACCACAGACGCGCCCTCCATATAGCAGTCCGCAAGGTACGCCTTCCTCAGTGCCCCACCGGAGACCATCCACCAAGGATGTGCTCGAGGGAACCAAGGGAGAGCTAGAGGGATCCACCAGATGGAGCACATAAGGCAGAAGACACACTATCCTGGAAAAGGACAGGACTATAAAGGAGGAACTCGGAAACAAGGGGGAAGGAGGGTGGGGTGGGATGGCATAACCTGCTACAAGACAGTCTCTCGAAGATCTACTGTTATGGTAAGCTCTTACATAACTGTTCTATCTTCTTCAAGGATATCTCTTGCAGCAGGTCACACTTTAGGAATGAGTCCCAAGCAGCACTGCAGAAGAAAAAACAGTCCGGGCGGTTCGGAAGACAATGACCTAGGAAACGAGGCCCCGTAGCACTGCTAGGCCAAAACCTGCCCTTCCTCTAGAGGTAGTGTCTAGTGAATGTGTGGACAGTACTCCAAGTGGCAGAAGCACAGATCTCCGCTGCTGAGACTCCTCTGAAACAGGCAACAGAAGTGGCCATGCCTCTGGTGGAGTGGCCCTTCACAGCCCCCAGGAAGTTCCTTACCGTACTTCCTATAACAGAAAATAACACAGTTGGCCAACCATTTGGACAGACACTGTTTAGAAACTGGTACACCCCCTTTTTCAAGGTGAAAGAAATAAAACAGCTGTGATGACTTCCTACAGTCCTTCATGCAATAAACATAATATCTTTGTATTCTATGTACGTCCAAAGTATGGAGCAATGCTTCTCCTGGATTGGCATGCTCTGGATCATTTTTTTGTCAACTCTTTCTTTCTGGCTCCTGGGAACTCTCTCAGACTGACTCCACAGACCTCTGCAGCTCTACCATCCACCTGAAGCCCACCCTCCAAGACCCAGGGACAGACACCCTCACCTACCTCAGACCAACAGACCCCCTGGCTCGGACCCCCCCCCCAAAGCAGGACCACCTTTCGCTCCTGAGGCTCTACCTGGAATCTAGTGGGTCAGCCCAGCCAGGATCGAGGATCGGAAGAGAGAAGGGATGAGCCCAGTATCGGGTGTGTGGCGGCAGGGTACTGGAGGTAGCCATCGCCTACTCCAGGGCTAGGGCTTTTACTGCTTAAGTTCCCCCTGGAGTGCGGATGTGCAATGATGTCTGCACAGGCATGCTGCTGACATCCACCACCACTCCACCCCTGAACAGTTACAGCACCTGTAGCACCCCTGATCTCCATCAGAGGTCACTAAGGCATGGAACAAGCCCCGAAACCCTCCCCGGGAGAGGAGAGCAGTACTCTGGATGCTCAGTCCTCTCCCTCACCTGTCAACCCCCAGCACTCAAATTCATTCCTGAACCCAGGTCGCTGGTGTAGTGCAGGGTGTGGCATCCAGTACCTCAACCCTCAGTGCCACCAGGCTAGCGGCATGCTCTGAATAATAAACAGGTAAATGGATGGTTTGATTCAGAGTGAATTCAGACACCACTTTTGGCAAAACTCAGGGTTAGTATGCAAACGCACACTGTCTTTGTGGAAAAACAAATAGGGCTGCTCACACATGAGCAAGTGAAGCTTGGAAATCCTGCAAGCAGAGGTAATAGCAACTAAAAAATAATTTCCATGACAAAAAGCGTAGCTTGTAAGTTGCGGCAGGCTCAAAAGGAGCTAAAGTAAGTTTCTCAAAAACAAAATTCAAGTCCCTGGCTAGGACTGGGTTATGGATGGGAGGATTTAAGTGCAGGATGCCTCTCAGAAAGGTTCGGGCCATGTCCAACTGTGCCATTGTACAACCCTCAGTGGGCACCTGGAATGCTGATATGGCAGACAAGGGTACCTTTAGCGAAGAATACTTTAGGCCAGCATCTGACAAGGACAGCAAGCACTCTAGAATTTGGTCCACTGGACAGGTGAAGGAGTCCAGATGATGGGAAGCTGCCCATACAGTAAAGCGCTTCCATTTCATGGAATAAGTCACCCTGGTGGATGGCTTTCTGGTGGCCACCAGAACATTAGCCACTTTAGGTGACACACCATACCTGGCAATGGCTACGTCTTTGGAACCCAGGCATGCAGGTGAAGAGACCAGAGGTTCAGATGGAGACGGGTTCCCTGATCCTGTGACAGCAAGCCCGGGCACAGGGGAAGGGGCACCGGAGGTTCCACTGCTAACTGTTGCAACAGTGGAAACCAAATATGCAGAGGCCAAAAGGGAGCCACCAGAATCAGGGTGGTGCCCTCCATCTGGAGCTTGAGTAGCACTCTATGAATCAGAGGAAAGGGAGTGAAGGTATAAAGGAACCTCCCTTTCCAAAAGAGGGACAATGCGTCTTGCCAGAAAACTCCAGGCCCTGGATTGAGTGAGCAGTAAAGTGGCAGTTTTTCATTGAATGGGGATGCAAAAAAATCCAACTCTCGGTGACGCCACCTGTCGAACAGGTCTTCTACCACTTAGGTGAGCAGTTCCCATTCATGCATTCTGGACTGCGACCTGCTCAGCTTGTCTGCCAGGATGTTTTGGACACCTGGAACATGGAACGGTCATGATCCAGAGCCCAGTACACCAAACCCTCATCACTTCCCTGCACAGGGGGTAAGAATAGGTGCCCCCCCGCTTGTTGATGTAGTGCACTACACTGATATTGTCTGTATGCACTAGCAGAGGGCCCGGGAATAGGTGACACTAGGAGGCCCCAGGCCATAGAGAACAGCTTTCATCTCGAGGACAATGATGTGGAGCAAAGCCTTGAACGAAGTCTACATCCCCTGAGTCTGGTAAGGACCGAGATTAGCACCCCAGCCCATCCCCAAGGCATTTGTGGCGAGAATCTGATGAGGGGAGGGTATCAGGAAAGGAACCCCTTTGAGCAGATGGCTGGGTTCCATCCACCACAGGAGAACCTTCTTGACCGGCGAACAGACAAGAACCATCTGCTCCACACTGTTAGTCCATTGATCCCAATGTACCTTCAAAGTCCACTGAGGGATGCACATGTGCAGCCTTGCCAGGGGAACCATGGCAATGACTGCAGCCATCAGGCCCAGCAGTCTGAGGTATGTCCTGGCTGTGAAACATCAGCTGTGACAGATTTCCTGAGCCTGCACTATCAGGCAGAAAAGCAGAATCCTGGGCCGTGTTCAGAATAGCTCCTATATTCTGGAGACGCTGGCCAACAATACTGACTTGGACAGGTTGACTGTCATCCCCACCTGGCTGAACAATTGCAAGGTATGTGCCAGGATCCAGGACAGTTGCTCTTTGGACTGAGCTTTGAGCAGCCAGTTGTCCAGATAGGGAAAGACATAAAGTCCCTCCCTCTTGAGGGCTGCTGCCACTACAGCTGGGCATCTAGTGAAGAACCGAGGCACTGAAGACAAGCAAAAAAAGGGAGGACTCTGAACTGGTAGTACTCCCCTTGAAACAGGGACTTGAGGTACTTCCTGTGAGGAAGGCAAACCTTGATATGCAGGTATGTGTCCTGCATATCTAGGAAGCAGGTCCAGTCTCCCTCCTGGAGCAAAGACAACAAGGCCTGGGAGGGTGGCCATCTTGAACGTTTTTTACTGGCTGTAGTAGTTCAGGTTTCATAAGACCAGGATGGGCCTCAAGTCCCATGTGGACTTGGGGACGAGGAAGAAGTGGCAGTAGAAACCTGTGTTGTGCTGATTCCTGGGGATGGGTTCTATGGTCTTTTTTTGCAGCAGCGTCTGGACCTCCTCCAGCAACACGGGTACGTGGCATGGAAAGTAAGTTGAAGGCCTTGGATGGAGCCCTGAAGGCATCTCCACAAATTCTAGATTGTGTCTAAGCATAAGATCTGCCATGGACCAAGGCAAACTGTCTGGTGCTATATTTATAGACTTGTCAAAAGCTTTTGACCTTGTCAACCATGACCTACTCGGGGAGCAGCTATGGGCTCTTGGTCTCTCTCCCCATGCCCTGAGCTGGTTGATGGGCTACCTGAAGGGCAGAAAGCAGCGTACCTGCTTCAACAAGGCCCTCTCGGAGCCTAGGGCAGTGACTATGGGAGTCCTCCAGGGATCGGTGCTAGGCCCTCTTCTGTTCTCGCTTTTCATTAATCAACTGCCACTGGTGATCTCTCACTGCCAAGTTACCCTATATGCAGATGATCTGGTGCTAGTGGCCCATTCTCATAATGCCGAAGCCCTAAACCATAGCCTGACTGATGATTTCAGCAGAGTCCTGGCCTGGGTTACTAATCATAGGCTGGTGTTGAACCTTAATAAAACACAGGCCATGCTCTTTGGCTCCACGGCCAAGATCAAAGCCTCATCAGCCTTGCTCAACATAACTTGTGATGGTGGCCCCCCGTTGCCAACAGTGAATACAATCAAATATCTTGGGGTTACTCTTGACCCCCAACTTGACGTAGGGAGTCATATCCTCAACATCTGTAGAACTACGAATTGCAAGCTTGGCTTGGCCTATAGGGCCAAATACAACCTAATCCCAGGGGCGAGACTTGCACTTGCGAGAGGAGTGCTTCTTCCCTCCCTCAGCTATGGATTCCACCTGTTTGCCCGGTCCCCCCAAACTCATCTTGTCCGGTGGAACACGGCATATAATAATATCTGTCGGTTTGCACTAGCTGCCCCCAAACTCACCCATCATTGTGAGCTCTATGACAAACTCTGCTGGCTGCCCCCAGCTGAATACTTGGATTTCGGTGTAGGAAGCTTCTCCAATAAAGTGCTCGCTACTGGCACTCCGCTAGGACTGGTTCATCTCCTCCCAAAAATGGACACCATACCCTACAAGCTTAGGTCCCAGTCTTCTGGACTGCTCAAAGTCCCCCCCCACCAGACTCTTATGGGGGACCGCGACTTTGCTGCTTACGTGCCCAGACTCTGGAACTCTCTTCCTGATCATGTCCGCTTGGCCCTCCCATGGGATCTTTTCGCACCTCCCTGTGGTCGCATTTAAAACTATCATCAGTGTGTGTGACTGCTTCAAGCCCCGTGGTGAAATGTACTCAGATGAATTCTGCTGTCACTAATGTCAATCTATGTATTCTTATTATGTGGTGTAATTGCTGCCTGTGCATCTGCTTTTCTACAATTGTTACTTCCTGTAATAAGCTGTTCCTCCTAAGTTGCCTTGTATGTATCCTGTATGTTTGTACTCTCCTGGGTCGTTCCTGAAAATAGGCATATTACTTGTCTAGTGTACCTACCTGGTAAACAAAAGCTAAATAAATAAATACATTTCCAACCCATTCTATAAATATGCATTACTGCCTAAAAAGTATCTCCTTTTCATTTGTTTTATCTACATATTTTTTAAACAGATGAGAGCATGGCAGGTAAACTGCCAGTTCCCAATACTGGTATTTCCACTACATATCACTAAATCAAGAAAAAATCTATAACGCATCCAAAGTGGTTACAAAGGGAGATCCACTTTGGGCAGAAAAATTTATCCCAACTGGATGCCCAATGCCTCTATAAAGACCCACACTCAGTACTGCCTTTGGCTTCCCCCTACACAAAGGGGGTCTCTTGACTATTAGAAACATGAAGACCAACTGGTGCATGAAGAATGCTGCAATGGGGATAGCTTGGTGGTGCTGTAGCCAGCTGGGTAAAGTCAGGATCACACGACTTCAGCTGGCAGGTCGATGGATGGCCAAGCAGCAGCACAGGCATCCAGCACCCTCCTGGTGAATAAGAAAGGCATCAGAGAGGTGGTGGCGGTGATGTACTTATGTGGGGGCAGCATTAATTGCTAAGATGGAGCTATACATAGGGAAAACATATACTGTGTACATCTCTGCTGCACTTACTGATCCCTCGGTCTTCATGGCTGTCTTCATCTCTTTCATCTCTGTCATTCTCTAAGTTGGACATTCGCACTGACATTTCTACAAACAAGAAAAACAAAGATAAATGGAAAATTCTTAACTTTGTTTTATTTATTATGAGTCAGGTTTACTGTCCTAAGTAACAGACCATTCTATCTATAGTTCTATCTACAACCACTACATAAAATGGTTTACAGCAGTGTAGCAGGATTGACCAAGTCTCCTATGATCTGACAGAATAAGCATTTCCCTCCCTGTTAACATATCGCTGGAATGCAAACATCAGATCTGTCAAATGAATCACAAATTTGTCAAAAAACACCAAAAAGACATATCATATTGTTGAGTCAGTGTAGTCTAGTGGTCACTTCACTGGCTTGGAAATTGGGAGATCACACAGTCAGTTCCCACCAGGGCCAAATACTCACTGTGTTACCATGAGCTCATCACTTAACGTTTCAGTATTTCAGTCCATCCAGCTATGGAAACAGTGCTGGTTCCAGTGATCCTGAGGCCCTGCGCGGACTTTTCTGCAAGGGCTCCATATCAGCAGTGGGAATGCAAGAATCATCCTAATCCTTGCAGTTTCCTTCCACGTCTTCCTATTCAGTTTAGAAAACAATTTGTGTTGTATTTGCTGTCCCCTTAAATAAGAATGTAGTCTTTAAGGGATCAGGAGATCAGTGATAAATACTTGACAAAACTGGGCAGAAAACCAAACTGAAGTGTCAACTGAAGCATCTTTGGGGACCCCTCTGTTCCCAGGGCCCTGTGCAATTGTACAGTTCACACAATGCTATCACAGGGTGAACCCCACTAACGGCTCTAGCACCCTGATTGACGTTCTCATCAACTGTCCCCACAAAATCTCTGACCTGGTGGTCCTTCCAGACTCCCTAAGTGATCACTCACCCATCCTCTTTTCCTGGTCGTGTCTTCAGCAGAAATCCAAACCAAACTATATTGCCCCCGTCATCTCCAACCCAGAGGCCTCACAAAACTAAGAAAATATTTCACTCAATGGGACTGGTCCCCCATCTCCAGGCCCCTACTATAGATGAAGCCCTTGATTATTTCATCTGTTCTTTTAATAAAGCATGTGACATCTATGCCCCACTAGCAAAAGTGCAATCCAAGAAACGTAATGCCCCCTGGGTCACGCCTGCACTGCTCCAACAGCTAAAG
The DNA here is from genome assembly GCA_016271365.2 of Neoceratodus forsteri. Taxonomy (NCBI): domain Eukaryota; kingdom Metazoa; phylum Chordata; order Ceratodontiformes; family Ceratodontidae; genus Neoceratodus; species Neoceratodus forsteri. Next base: position 399,473,392 of record CM028136.1, on the reverse strand, counting down.
CACAGAGATGATCTCTGGCATAAAGCAATCGCATCCGGCATGCAGGCAGACAGACAAGCCTATAAAGTGGCTCATAACAGATGCACTTCGGCCATTAAACAGGCCAAATCGGGCTACTACAAAATGACCCTTGCCTCTTCCTGGGGGAATGCTCGGTTGTTCTGGGACAATATCAAGGTACTCAATGGCAAATCCCGGCTCCTCCCTTTCCTCCCTACTGTCAACAATGTCCCTACCACCGACCTGCTGGCCATCGCCAACTGCCTCAACTCATCATTCTCTGACCTTAGTGCAGCACTCCTAAATAACTTCTTTGACCCCACTCCTGCAACCCCGTCCCCAAACACCCAGCATCCCCCTTTCCATCTCAGGGTGATCTCTACGAATGAGGCAAGGCCTTTTCTCATGAAAGCATTCAGTGGCGCTTGCATATTGCAAAGATTCTTTTGATATGAGAATCCTACATCTAGTACTAGATACAGTCCTCTCACCACTGACTGACCTCATTAACCTCTCTCTAAGTCTGGGGCAGTTCCCCACAGCCTGAAAGACTGCCACAGTCACCCAATACTGAAGAGTGGTGACAGCACCTCCTCCAATAACTACCATCCCATATCCATTCTTCCACCACTCTCGAAAGCCCTCGAAAATATTTTAGCCACCCAACTCACTGAATACCTACTTGCTCACAACCTACTTTGCAGGGAGCAGCATGGCTTCAGATCTGGGCACAGTACAACTACAGTTCTCACTGAGTTCTCTAATTTTATTCACTCTGCCCTGGACAGAAAACAGCTAGCTGGAGCCGTCTTCATCGACCTGTCAAAGGCCTCTGATACAGTCTCCCACCCCTTATTCTTAAGCACACTCCGCCACATAAGTCTGTCCCAAGGACCAGTCTCCTGGTTTACCAGTTACCTCACAGCTAGATCACAATGTGTCAAAATAAACAACACCTTCTCAACCACCCTGCCAGTCCACTCTGGGGTTCCCCAGGGTTCCATGCTCAGCCCTCTATTATTCAGCATCTACCTAAATACCTTGCCCAATTCCTGCTCCGGCAACCTACTACTCTATGTGGATGACGCAGTTCTTTTTGCCTCACACCCTGATCCCACAGTATTGCAGTCCTCCCTCCAACACGCATTTAACCAGACTGAAAACTGGTTCATAGGCCAAAGACTTGTGGTCAATGTAAAAAAGACAAAGACTATGCTCTTTGCCCATCTACAGAATAAGGCCAAGAATGCGCAGCTAGCAATCCTCTCCCACTCTTTCCTTACTCTAGAACAGGTCCATACATATAAATACTTGGGCCTTACATTTGATTCCAGCCTCTCCTTCTATTCACACATTGACTATCATCAGACATAAATGTCTGTATAGGCCTACTGTATCGGCACAAGGATTGCCTACCTCTGGAAGCCCTTAATCTGGCTGTCACCTCCTCAGTCCTCTCCCTAGTCGATTATGGGCTCACTATCTACTCAACTGCTGACCATACAGCCCTTAACAAAATCTACCTTGCCATAAACAAAGCATGCAGACTCCTCACCGGGGCAAACAAGCGTACCCACACCTGTACCCTATATGCCCTGACAAATCTCTTTACCCTGGATGAAAGGCTATTTTATCAAACATGTCTCCTCACAAAGAAAATACACATGGGGCTTACCCCCTTGGATGTTTTTGCCTCTCTCCTATCCTCCTATGCCTCGGTGAACACCCGCACTGCCAACCGACGGGTGTGGTCCATCCCGAGGGTTAGAACCTCCTTAGCCCAAAGGTCATTCTCACACAGGACCCCAGCCTGGTACAATGAACTCCCCTCTGACGTCTTCTCCATCTCCAAATTAGGACCTTTCAAGTCAGCCCTCAAAGAGCACATTCTCGCTTCACGGCGCTGCCACTGTATCAGCTAGTGCTGGGTCATCTATCTATCATCTTACGGGACCACCCTGCCACTGAGCTCCTACCGATAGGGCTACCAAACATTACCTATTAACAATGCCTCCTTTGGCTGCACGCACAAAGTATCTGTCTAATTCTCTACTTTGCTGTAAATATCAAACCTGTTACTCCCTCCCTCTCTCAGCAAACTTATTGTTCTCTTGAAAACTGTAAAATACAGCTCTCGGTAACACATTCAATTCAATGTATAGCTGATCTTGACTCTGCAATATTGTATAACTAAAAAAAAAAAATGTAACCTTAAGCTGCCATTCTACGTTCATATGTATTAAGCATTTATGTTTGTTTTTCTGACGTGTAGCCTTTGTAAATGAGTTCCTGACTCAAAGGTTGCAATCCTAAAGTCTGTTAAATAAATAAATAGGCTCTGTGTGGAGATGGGTAGAAATAAGGACCCCACTGAAAACAAAATGCTGCACCTCAGCTAGGCTATCATCAGAAAATAAATTGGTATCATTAATACTGATCTTGCTAATGGTTGTTTCATGGTACTCTAACGTTCTCTTTTTCTACTGCCAGATTACACTTGCTGTTTACATTATAGAGCGAGAGAGCTCTTCTAACCATTCAGAGTGCTTCTTTCTCCAGCTCGTGAGACACTCTTCTTCTGCAGAGTGTTTTGTGCGCTGGTGCCCTGGAAAAAAGTATATTTGGGGGAGTTTGTTTTATAATGTTAATATATTACTGATCACCCTCAAATCACATATCTATCCACAGAGACAGGGGAAGGGGAAAGAGTCAGGGATATGGATGCCAACTGTACTACTGTGAGGGGGAACTGATTTAACATTTTAGTCACAACTAATGATCTAAGGTTCTTGTAGGGGTTTATTTGTTTTTGTATAGGTTGGGGACATATTTGTTTTACTTCAGACCCTTACTCTTTCAGTGCAGCGAGTTGGGATTCAACGGAGAGGCAGCTGAGTTACACCTGGGCTGTACAGTTTCTGCTACATTTTTCTTTTTTCCTCTCAGCACATCCATCTAATGAAGGAACAGTGAGCAGTCTACTATAGTAACAGCAATCCAGAGGGGATACCTCTTCAGTAGTGTAGTATCAAAGTAGTAGACAGTAAAACAGCTGGGAGGAGAGAGGGGAAAACAAACAAAAAAAAGCAGGAGGACTTACCTAGGATTAAAAGAAGGGTCAATAGTAGAATAGAAAAGGAAAATGAAGGGAGTGGTGCAGTGGATTGCGGGGATGCTGTCTTCAGGAGGACATTCTGGGTATTCCAGTGCTGCCCCATATGCAGGCACCTCTCTGAGTTGAGGGCAGAGGCTGCCAGTCTCTGAGCCAAGCTGGCAGGTGTACTGGCAGCCTTTGCCCCCACTCAGGGGGCCACTGTGTCTGCAAACATTGCTGCAGCGGATGCCCAGGTAGAGGGCTGGCTGGACTATGGTGGGCTCAGGGAGGTTGGGGGGGTCAGAGGCACATCCTCCATCCGGTCCAACTTACAAACTCCTTTGCTGTCCTGGAGAAGCATGCAAGCCTCATAAGGGAACCCAAGGTTGAGACCAGGGAAGATGAGCAGGTCCTCCAGGAGGGAGACCCAGGGTGAGAGGTAGAGGAACCAAGAGGAAGAGGAAGCTACTCCTGGTGGGGGACTCAATAGTACAAGGAATGAATCTAGGTACAGGTAGTGGGGAGAAAAGGGAGGTCAACTGCCTTCCAGGCGGCACAGCTCAGAAGGGGAGGGGGGGCGAATCCACAGGATCACTACAGCGGTAGCAAGGAGGGGGGAACTGGAGGTCATGGTCCATCTGGGGACAAATGACCTAGCCAGGGAGGAGGTGAGCATAAAGCAGGTGCAGGAGGACTTCAGGGGGTTGGGTAGGTGCCTTGGAGAGGTAGCAGGCTCCGTAACATTTTCAGAGGTGCTGGCAGTCCATGGTGGGGGGCGCTCAAAATCTCAGAATTAGCAAGTTCAGTACTTGGTTGAGGGGCTGGTGTGGAGATAATGGTTTTGGCTTGATTGGAGACCAAACTGGATGGAGGGGGACCCTGTACTGGGGGGATGGCCTTCATCCATCCGGGGAGGGGACTGCAGTCCTCAATGAAAAGTCTTGATGCTTCCTTGCCAAGCATTTAAACTTGCCGGGGGCAGTCAGGGGCAGGGAAACTTTGGCAGCCCACCCTCACAGGTCACAGTAGCTAGCAGGGTGGAACAGGAGGAAATGTTGTGGACTGATGTTCCTGAGCTCATTACAAGGGGTAAGGCAGAGGAAGGGGGGGCAGCAAAAGAAAGAAACCAGGGTTGGAAAGAGGGAACAGGAGGGCAGGTGGAGATGTACAAGGGGGAAAGGCTGGGAAACATGGACAGATATTCCTGGGCTCGTTACAAGAGAAGACAGAGGTAAAGAGGAAGCAGGAAGTAAAAAAAAAAACAGGGTAGGAGGGAGCAGAAAGGCAAAGGTAGAAATGCAAGGTGCTCGGCCGCAGTCTAGTAAACAAAATCCCGGACCTGGCAGCCTTGATAGCAGAAGTGGACCTGGACATAGTGGAAATTACTGAAACATGGTACACTGGAAACCATGACTGGGAGGCAAATGTACTAGGATAAGCTCCACACAGGAGGATAGGGAGGGTGGGGGGTTGGCCTCTACATCAGAAAACAGCGACGGGCGGTGCAGGGTGGGGGGGAAGAGACACTGTGGGTCACACTTCAGCCAGGAAATGGCACAGCAGTTCACACAGGAGTGATCTACAGGCCTCCAGCACAGAGGGAGGAGGTAGATAGGGTAATACTGGAGGAAATACATGGGATGGCAGCAAAGGGGGAAGTACTGCTGGTGGGCAATTTTAACATGCCAGATGTGGACTGGACCATCCTGGCAGTTGCCTCAGCCAGGAGCTGAGGCATCACAGAATCCTTGCAGGGGGCAGGCCTCAGGCAGTTGGTTCAGGAGCCCACCAGGGACAAAGCAATTTTAGACCTTGTGCTGACCAGTGGAGATAGGATCAAGGAAGTCAGGGTGGATGGGCATCTAGGGTTCAGTGATCACCACACAGTGTGGTTCAACATCAGAACAGTGTCGCAGGAGAGCCACATAAAGACAAGTGCCCTGGATTTCAGGAGGGAAGACTTTGATAGGATGGGGAGAGGGATCAAAGAAGCCCTGGCAAAAAGGGATGCAGGGGGAGGGATTGAGGAGCAGTAGACACACCTAAAAGAAGTCATAGTGGAGGCGACAAATCAGTGCATTAAGCTGAGTAACAAGGGAAAAAGAAGGAACAAACTACTATGGTTCACAAAGGAGGTGAAAAGAAAGTGAAGGACAAAAATGGGTCTTTCAGAAAATACAAGGAGACTCAGAAGGATGTTCTGTATGCAGCCTGCGCCATCATACCACCGTAATTGTCAGTTGGCAGTATACAACTGTAGTTCTACGTATGCTATTCCCCCCTGTATATCCTTCCCCTAGGATGCACTGTGAGATGAGCAGCTTGTTGTTCAGTATGTCCCTATTGGTGAAATTTTTCAATAAATAAAAAGATGATGATCGGGCAGTGTACCTAGAGAGACATAGGGAGGCAGGGAAAGCTGTTAGGAGCACAAAGGCACAAACAGAGGAGAGATTAGCACAGATGGTAAAGAGGGGGGACAAGACATTTTATAGATACATTAGTGACAGATGGAAGACCAGAGGAGGGATTGTGAGGTTCAAAGGGGAGGATGGGGTGTGTGTAGAGGGTGACCTAGAAAAAGCATCGATACTGAATGAATACTTCTGTACGGTATTCACGGCAGAGGAGGAGGGACAGAAACCACAACTAGCCAGCAGAAACAAGGGGGGGCGAGGTAAACACCAGTCCTTTTACAGAAGAGAGAGTCCTGAAGGAACTCACAAAACTGAGTACAAAGCGATGGGACCAGATGATATACATCCCAGGATATTAAAGGAATTATGGACTGTGCTAGCAATACCGCTGGCAGCTCTGTTTAGTGAGTCGTTCAATACAGGGGTGGTTTCAAGGACTGGAAGGGGGCAAATGTAGTCCTCTCTTCACAAAAGTGGTAGCAAGGAGGAGGCAGGAAACTACAGGCCAGTCAGCCTCACCTCAGTAGTGGGTAACATTATGGAGGTTCTGCTTAAGGAAAGGATTGTGGAATACCTGGAAACCATAGAAGCACAGGATCCAAGGCAGCATGAATTCACAGCAGGAAGGTCATGTCAAACAAATCTGATTGACTTTTTTGACTGGGTGACAAAGAAGGTGGATCAGGGAGGAGGAGTGGATATTTCCTACCTCGATTTCAGCAAGGCCTTCAACACCATACCATACAGAAGAGTGGTGAACAAGCAAGGTACCCTGGGGTGGGCCACAAAGTGGAAAAATGGGTTGGAAAATGGTTGAGGGACAAGCAGCAGAGTGTGGTAGTAAATGGGATCAAATCAGAGAAAAGGAGGGTGACCAGTGGGGTGCCTCAAGGATCAGCCCTGGGGCCAGTCCATTTTAATGTCTTCAAATAGTGGCATTGCTGAAGGGCTGGAGAGGAAGGTTTGCCTATTTGCAGATGATACCGAGGCCTGCAATAGAGTAGACACTCCAGAAGAGGTTGAAAGAATGAGGAGGGATCTGGGAAAAATGGCCCAAAGTGTGGAAGTTAAAATTTAATGCAAAGAAGTGCAAAAGTATGCACCTGGGGTGAAGAAACTCTGCGGAAGCTATAAGATTTGGGGGGGGTGGTGGTACTGACAGTCACCAGGGAAGAAAGGGATTTAGGGATAATCATCTCACATGACCTAAAGGAGACCAAACCGTGTAACAAGGCTGTGGGGAGGGCCAGTGGGATGTTGAGGTGCACAGAAAGGGGTATCACTAGCAGAAAAACGGAGGTGGTGATGCCACTGTACAAAACGCTGGTCAGGCCTCATCTAGAAACATAGTAAACATAGAAACATAGAATTTGACAGCAGGTAAAGACCGCTTGGCCCACCCAGTCTGCCCATTTCCCTACCTAATGGATACGCTGCAGATCCTAGTTAACCAAAAGCCTACTTCTTTCTATCCCCACCCCCTAGACTTGTCTTATGACTGTCCCATGCATGCTTGAATTCCACCACTGTTTTTGACCCCACAACCTCCTCCAGAAGGCCGTTCCATGCATCCACAACCCTCTCTGTGAAAAAATACTTCCTTACACTACCTCTGAGCTGCCCCCCTCTATCTTCAAAGTGTGCCCCCTTGTTCTTGCACACTTCTTTTTCTGAAAGATGCTACCCTCTTGGACTTTGTTGATTCCCTTGAGGTACTTGAAAGTTTCTATCATGTCCCCTCCTCCTTTCCTCGAGGCCATACATATTAAGCTTCTTAGTCTCTCTTCATACAGTATGTCCTCCGTGCAGACCCTGCACCATTTTAGTTGCCCTCTTCTGACTGCCTCCATCCTGTTTATGTCTTTATGAGACTGGGTCTCCAGAACGGCACGCAGTACTCAGATGAGGTCTCACCAGCTGTCTGTACAGAGGGATAACAACTTCCTGTTTTCACTGGTGATGCCTCTCCCTATGCAGCCCAGTATCCCCCAGCCCCTTCTTACTGCCCTCTCACATTGCTTGCCCACCTTTAGGTCATCTGATATGACTACCCCAGGTCCCTTTCCATTTTTGCTGTTAGTATCTCACCCCCATTGTGTACTCTTCCCTGGGTTTTATTTCCCAGGTGCATTACTGCACTTCTTAGCACTGAATCTAAGCTGCCATACATTTGACCATTCCTCTAACCTTGCCAAGTCCCTTCTCATCCTTTCCACCCCACCTTGTGCATCAACTCTGTTGCAGATCTTTGTGTCGTCTGCAAAGAGACATACTTTTCCTTCCAGTCCTCTGCAATGTCGCATATAAAGACACTGAAGAGGACCGGTCCTAGTACTGAACCCTGCGGTACTCCACTATTAACCCCCCTTTCTTCAGAGTGGACTCCATTTACTATTACCCTCTGCGTCCTGTTCTCCAGCCAATTCTTTACCCAGGCTACCATCTTGGGACCCACTCCCAGGCTGGCTAACTTGTATATTAATCTTTTGTGTGGGACTGTGTCAAATGCCTTGCCCAAGTCTAGGTAGGCCATGTCCACAGCCCCTCCCTGATCTACTACTTTGGTCACCCAGTCAAAGAAATCAATTAGATTCATCTGACATGACCTTTCCACTGTGAATCCATGTTGCCTTGGGTTCTGTGCCCCACTGGCCTCTAGGTACTCGACAATCCTTTCCTTCAGAAGTGATGCCATCATTTTCCCCAACACTGAGGTTAAACTAACAGGTCTGTAGTTGCCTGCTTCTGCCCTGCTCCCCACATTTGTGAAGTGGAATCACATCTGCCCTCCTCCAGTCCTCAGGTGTTCAGTTCTGGAGGCTGCATCTTCACAAGGACATAGACAGGGCAGAGGTGGTCCAGAGAAGGGCGACTAAGATGGTGTGGGGCTAGCATCAGAAAACATGAGGACAGATTAAAAGACCTCAATATGTATACATTGGAAGAGAGGAGGGAACGGGGGATATGATAGAGACCTTCAAGTACAGGATCTTAAAGGCTTGAACAAAGTGCAGGTGGGGGACATCTTTCAGTACAAGAGTTGTACAAGGATGAGGGGGCACAATATGAGATTGGAGGGGGGGCAGATAAGAGGAAATGTGAGGACGTTTTTCTTCACGGAAAGGGTGGTAGATGTTTGGAATAGCCTACCCCAGGAAGTTGTGGGTGCTAACACAGTGGGGGGATTCAAGCATGCATGGGATAGACATAAGGGAACCCTAGATGTGGGGGAAGAGATGAAGTGCACAGTCATAATGAGAAATGCACTATATTAAATAAACATCTGATTGATTTGGTGGGGATTTCACAATTTTTACTAGCAGGTTGATGAGGTGGGGTAACAGGAAGGCTATGTTGACAATTTGGTTGCGGTTGTCCTACAAATGGAAACACAGTGCCCTCTGGGCCCTGTGCTTCCCCATAAAGAAAAGTATGGATGCACTGGAGCGCAGGGCCCGGACAGAAAAATAAGGATACCATTATACTATCTCAAAAAGTAAGAAAATTCTTTGCAAAAAACTGCATTCATGCAACATTTAGGGTTGAGGCTACAGCTTCAAAAGTAGGGAAATGTGGCCTTAGGGTTTCCAACCCTAAAATCCCAATGCCACCCCTAAAACAAATCGGGGCGAAGTCTTCCTAGGGATTGTCAACCCTAAAGCTCACCCCATTAGGTGTGTATATTTGTGGACTGCATAGAAACAGGTGAGCTTCAGGGTTGACAACCCCTGTGAAGACTCCACCCCTGATTTGCTTAAAGGGTGGCTATGGGGTTTTAGGGCTGGAAACTCCAAAGCCACCTTTCCCTACTTTTCATGCTGTAGCTTCAACCCTAAATTTTGCATTAACGCAGTTTTTTGCAAAGAACACACACACAGAAAAAATGGTGGTAAGTTACTTTTTTGTTGGCCAGAAAAGGAATTCTATACAACGATACAGTTGAATTTCATAGTACAGCTGTGCCAACAACTCAGGTTCTGCTCTGAGCCTGGAACACTACAGCAGATTGCAGGAGGAAGATGCACTCTCCTCTTCTGGGGTGAGAGGGCAGCAGCTCTTGTTGAATTACTGTCACCAGGGTGACCACAGAAAGCAATGTACCTTAACAGTGCCTACTGAGAGGGTGGACTCTTTGTAGAGCATCAGTTAACAGCAACATACAGAGTCCCTGGGGGCTGAGGCTGGCAAGCACAGAGGAAAAAGAGTCTGATCTCTAGCAGAAGATGCCTCCAAGTACCCCAGGGATACTCTAATCTCTTAACAAGAGAGGTGCTGTCTGGCCCATTCCCTCGTGTGGTTTCCAGTTAACATACAGGACAGGTCAGGACCTGCAATGGGGAAGGGTGGGGGAGCCCATAAATCTTAGAGGAGGAGCGTGGGGACCCCTCACTAGGAGACACAAAGGGTTACCCAACATGGATTAATGACTACTTGACAGGCAAAGGACACTACCAGAAATACTGGAAAGAAAAAAGTTATATAACTAAAAGAAGGGCGGTAAGGCTGTGGAGGATGGACATAAAGCACAGTGTGCATATTTTTAAAATTTGGCAAGATAAGTTTTTATTGGAACAGAATATGACTAGATATAACATTGAAACAAGCAAGAAGAGTGTCCAATTCACAGCTAAATTTTCAAACGGCATGGTTATGACTGCAGAGAGGACAGGAGACAAACCAGATTAATCGCTTAGTTTGATTTTGAAGGACAGCTCTTATTTTCCTAACTTCAATAATTTATTTTATGTAGCACATTATAAACTAGGAAATTTAACATGTACTCAAAGAGTCCAGTTCAGGAAGACTGCAACTGTGGGGTTAATATGAATACTGGTTTTCTTCTACCCCAATATTCATATTTCTAGTTTTGATAACAGCACTTCAGAAAAGAGAAGTGCTTTGTCAGTGATTCATCTGCCTTCTTCTACACACTGAAAGAGATTCATAAATAATGCAGTATATCTCTCTTCTGACACTTAATTGAAGACATTTTTCCAAAATTACACAAAAACAGAACTACTGTATACACCCACAGAGAAAAATTAATAATCATCTGGCATCTTTCAGTTCAGCTTGGAAAAATATCTCCATTTTACTTAAGACTTAAACAGCGGAAAAAGATTATCCATATAAACACTGTCACAGAATTTAAAATGTCAGCACTTCTATGTTATACCTTTAATGTAGCCAAAATCTGCCTGCTTTCTGAAAAATACTTAGGCAACAACCAGGTTCTTTCCTGGACAACCACTGTGCACAACTTTATTCTTTTTTATTTCAAGAGTTTTACTAGGAGAGGCATGCTGAGCTAGAAACAGCCAGTTTCCAGATGCATCCTGGAGGAAGGGGGTGGGGAGTAAATAATACAGGCTGTGCAAGTGAGAATAACAGGTACAGCAGTAAAAAAAGACATTAAAAAATACATTACAAAAAAATAAAAGTAATAAATACAATACAGTTCTGCTGTAACGATAAACAAGCATGTATTCAGAGCAAACAAACTACAGATGAAAATGGTGCAAATTAAGGTACAAGCACAATGCAGTACTGGTAGCAGCGCCAGATAAGGAGTAGAAAACTACCAACCAGATTGCGAAGGTGAGCTAGATTGTCTTTTCTTTTTATTGATGTTTATCCAAGAAAGATACACAGCAAACGGTTACATACACGGTATAACAAAATCCGATCTCTAAGAACAGGAGGGTAGGTACATGGACAAAACCATTCCTGATGTGACGACTGATTAGAAGCAGATAAGGATGAGAGGGCATGGTCTTAGATTGGGGGGGAGATATAGGAGGGAAATGAGGAGACACTTTCATGGAGAGGGTTGTGGCACAATGGAACACTCTGCCGGAGGAGGAGGTGGTATCCTATAAGACAGCGGGTAGTTTCAAAAGGGGATGGGACAGGGAGGGGATGATTCTGAACGGGGAGGAGTGGGTGGGCAGCTGGAAGGGTGCTAGCTGCACACTCGAGCAGACTTGATAGACCATGTGGCCTGTTTCTACTGGCAAATTTGTATGTTCGTATAAACCTGGAAGGGGCGGAATTTTTCAAGTGGGGGCAGACAGTGCATGGGGGCATCAACAAACAGGGAGGGAGGGAGGAACAAAAGGGTGAGGAACAGTTGCTGATGGAGAAAGAGAAGACACGAAGAAGGACTTGAGGGAGGAGAAAGACAAGGCTGAGCTGACATAGAGAGGATCAGAGAGCTTAGGAAAACAACAGAGAAGGCAGCTTGGCCCATTATAGCTTTCCTGGAAAGGGGTGTGAAGGATAGGGAAGAAGTGTTACTGAGGTGGTAGCAGGAAGGTGGAAAGGTATGGAGGGAGAGAACCAAACAAGAAATTAGAGGTTAAGGATGGAATGGAGGGAGAGGGAGTAGTAGAGAGCAGTAATGTGTACAAAGAGGGCAATCCAAGGCAAAACAGCAGAAAGCATGAAAGGGGAAGTCCAATTTGGCAAAGGTGGACTTGGGAGCAGTGCTGTAGACAATGTCACTGTAGTCAAAGATAGGCAGGATCATCTTCATGATTAGCTCGAGGCAGGTAGAGGGTAGTATACTGGCTTTGTTTCAATAGAGCACACCCAGTTTGAGATGGAGCTTCAGGTGGATAGAATCAATGTGTGCAGAGAAGTTGAGGTGCCAGTCCAGTCAGACCCCAAGGTCCTTAAAGGAGACATCCTCAATCTCAGTACCATCAAGGGTTGAGTGTGTGTGTGTTTTGGGGGGCTCTGTCAGGAGACAAAGGTCATGGAGACCATTTTTTTTTTGGCTCTGAGGAACAAAAGGCTAAAACAGAACCAGCACTGAACACTACTGAAATCCTGTTGGAAACGTACAGCAAGGTCAGCAGTAGAGGAGCCAGAAGCAAACAGCACAATGTCATTTGCAACCGTGGATGGATGCAGAAGAACAAGCTGAGGAGAGTTAGTTTAGGAATATAGAGAAGAGCAAGGGGGCCAGGACAGAACCTCAGGGAATGCCTGAACAGATAGGGAGTGTTCTTTGTTTTAAACTTACCTTAGTCAAGAATGAACAGTTTCTCTAGTGATAAGCCGCTCTTGTTAAAGTTCCTTTCATAGCTGGTACTTCTGTCACTTAAACTACTTGTAAGTATGCAGTATTTACTGCAGAAAGACTCAACAGCATTTCTCTAGAAATGTTGGGAGTTGCTGAGACAGACGTACAGTGCAGGACAAAATTCTTGATCATCTCAACAGCCATATATCATTAACCATTCATCACCCAAATGATGGAATATGTATGTGTGCATGTGTACAATATTCAAACAGCTAATACCATGCTAACAGGTTTACCCCTCACCAACTGTCCTCTTCCCACTTGACTGGCAGTTGGTGAGCCCAGCACCATATTCAAAGGCACAGTCAACGCAATGTGATTCTGTTAGTGTGTGAGCACTAAAGACAATCAGGCATGCATGCAAAGAACTGTTACATAAGAACTTACCATAACAGTAGATCTTTGAGAGAATCTCCTCCATTTGACCACAACTCTGGAACTGTAAGCCATCAGCATCAGGAACACTCAAACTTTTTTGCTAGCCAGGGGCCGTCCACAAGGACATGAAGCACTGTTGCATATATAACGTAGGTGGCCCCAACACTCCTCAGTTCCCTGCCAAAGGTAAGCCTCAGAGGGTCTCTTACCATGAAGAACCAGGAGACCAAACCAGTACCAGGCTAACAAGGAGAGGCTTGGGACTACAGATAGGGATGCATGGAATATGGCCTTGCTATAGCATCAGACATCCCTCGGAAGAAAAGGGGGATAGAGGGAGGGTACACTATGGCCTAATGGAGGAGAGTCTCTTGAAGATCTACTGTTACAGTAAGTTCTTATGTAACTGTTCTATCCTAATTGAGGATATCTTCTCCAATAGGCCACACCTCTGAAATGATTCCCAATCAGTACACAGTGGCTAGGGAGGATGGCAAAGTCTGATATGTGATCAGGACAAAAGGCCTTGCAGTAATATCTACGAGAGACATGTCCAGAAAGTAGTACCTTTTTTTTTTTTTTTTTAGAACTCATACGAACATACAAATCTGCTAGCAGAAACAGACCTCACGGTCTATCAATGTCTGCTCGAGTGTGCAGTTAGCACCCTAGATTGCAACTCCCCCAACCCACTCTTTTCCTCCCATGACTGCCTCAGCTCTCGCAACCCAGACCCTCCCCCTTGCTTTGTCCCACTCCCTCTTAAAACTTCCTTCTGTTTTACATGCTACCACCCCCTCCGGTAGAGCATTCCATTTAGACACCACCCTCTCAGTAAAGGGTAATGCCTCCTCATCTCCTTCCTAAATCTTCCACCCTCCAATCTTAGGTGTCCCTACCATACTTCATTTTAAACACCCCTTCAGTGCAAGCTTTGTTTACACCCTCACATATTTGAACGTTTCAATCATATCCCTCCTCTCCTCCAGTGTGTACATATTCAGCTCCTGCAGCCTGTTCGCATAGACCCTTCCCTCCATCCCCCGTAACATTCTTGTTGCCCTCCTTTGCACCCCCTCCAGTAAATTAATTTCCCTCTTTAGATATATCTGCCAGTACTGCACACAGTACTCCAAGTGCGGCCTGACCAAAGACCTGTAGAGGAGCAGGATCACTTCCCTATGCCTGGACGAGAAACCCCTTGCGATACAGCCCAGCATCCTGTTTGCCTTAGCCGCTGTCTTCCTGCATTGGGCAGAGTTGTTCATGCTCCCTGTTACCAATACCCCCAGGTCCTTCTCTTCCTCAGTGATCCCCAGCCTCCCCAAACCAGTAGTCCCTCCTTGGGTTTTTTGCCCTGAAGTACATAACCTTGCACTTTTTCACACTGAATCCCATTTGCCACTTCTCCGACCATGCCTCCAATTTGGTATGGTCAGAGAATAATACCAAGCAGTACAGTGTACAGGTAAAGATGTTGCCATATATTCTGCATAAGAAATCCAGTACATATTCACCTAAACATATATATATATAAAATTATTTAAGCAAAGGATACAAAAATCCAGTATTCTAACCATGCATATATCAGAGCACGACTGCACACTTGCACTTTTATCCCCCGTCCCCATAAAAACAACTTTGACATTTTATAAGATAGATAACATACTCTAGGATGTGCGGTCGTGCTCTGATATACGCACGTTTTGGGTGGTTGACACACTTGGCCGCAAGGTGTGCGTATATGAGAGTGCGACCGCACACCTAAGAGTGGGTTATCTATTACATATATATCTATATCTATCTATATATATTTTTAAACTTCTTTATTGTAACAGACGGAAATTGTATGAATGAACATACTACCCTGATTTCTGTATCTTTTTCATATCATTCTAACCTTCCTGGCTAGATATTATTTTAACTCATGGTGGAAAATTATTTCTAGCATGTTTGGGGGAGTCATAGACCACAAATTCATTTTTCAATATTATGCACTGTCTTTATGTGGCTTACCCGCACTATATAGCTCCATGGAAAAGGATTGAGTTCTCCCTTCCTGATTTATATCGGATCCAATTTGCCATGCCTGAGAGAACTCTATTGATCCACTTTAATACCATAATGGCAAATTCACTTAAAAGCTGGCTTCAGTTACGGTCCCAGCCCAAATTAACACAGATCTTTTATTATTGTAGATTGTTGGTGGCAGAAGAGGATTTTTTACTGGCACAGATGGACCTGTTCTTTAACTGCTGGTGGCAGCTTGGTCTCAAATATATACACCAATTCCTTGATAATTCCACAGTAGTCCTGTTTGAAACATTACAAACTAAATGTGGTCTTACCGGCCAGAAATACTACAGGTATCTTCAAGTTAGGATATATATTTTACATAAGCAAAAGCAATATGATATGCTATGATCCTCAACCCTATTCCAACGTTACTGGGTATGATAATGGATGCACAGAGTGATGAACCCTGGGAACACTGAATAGGACATATCTATAAAACCTTATGGATTATTTGGATGATTCCACCTGGTGTACCTTGGATAACTGGAACAAAGATCTTAACAGTCACCTATGACTCTTGGTTGAAGTATGCAGTTCTGGCAGTAAAAATAACTGTCTCCTACTACTGCAGAGAATATGCCTGGAAGTGCAGGTATTGTTATTTTCACACCCCGGCAGTCGTCATGAAGTATATACCTCAATGCCATGGGGCCTGTTGGACAGCTTGCAGCTATGCCCTGGCAAATCATTTATTTATTTATATATTGAATTCTTGGACAACACCATTGAGCAGATGCTCGCTAACTGGTTCCACATCAGCTGAATTACAAATTGGTACAAAATACAAGCCCAGAAGTACATATACGTATAAAGTGGAAGTACACATTACACTTATTGTACAAGAGTAGACACTACTAAGGCATAGTACAATGTATGCCTGCGTCCTGGGGATGAAATAGCAATTGGAATGAGTACAAGGGAAGAAAAGAGTGGAGATGGCTAGAGTTAGGGTAGCAGGAAGGGAAAGGTGGGGTGGTATGAGGGTGGGGTAGTAGATTGGGGGTGTGGTGTGGTACTGCCATAGAGGAAGGGCAGGGAGTGTAGGGGAAGTGCTGAGGTGCTACTCGCAACAACTCAACGGGTGAATAAGTGTTAGTGGGATTACTGCCTTCAATCGGTTGTAATTACTTGACTTGAAGTTGTAGGTAAAGTCACTGATGGGAGCTAGCGAGGGCAGGTACAGGTATTCATGGCAAGCAGGTGTTGACGAAGCTTGTACTTGAAAGTGCCAATCATTGCAGTATCAGAGATGCCTTGAGGTCGAGCATTTGTCCAGAAAGGGGCATGATAAGCGAAGCCCCGTTGAGCCAGTGTAGTGCAACACCTAGGTACATGGAATATTTGAGAGGTGGAACCTCTGGTCTGTTTTGAGCTCTGAGGCACGGTCAGAAGGTTCTGTACCCTGGGTGGCAGAAGGTTAAAGGAGACTTTTTTGGCAAGGAGGCAGGTCTGATATTTGATTCTTCTATCAAGCGGCAGCCAACCTGCTATGGCACAGAGATCACAGGTGTGCGTGAGTCTGGCAGCACCTGTGAGGAGACGGCACACTTTATTTAGAGCAATGGAGATGCGGTGGAGGGCTTTATCTGTTGCAGATCCATAAACCGCTAGCTCATAGTTGCTGAGAGATACAACAGAGCTATGAATGGCCACGTTCAGGGCTTCATGAGTAAAACAGTGCCTGTGTCAGTATAAGATCCCAATTCTTGTATTGATGGCCTTCACGGTATTGTCAATGTGCTGGGCATACGATAGGGTGGAATCAATTGTGATGCCCGGGTACTTAAAATACTGAACTAGCTCAACAGTGGAACCACAGTCATTTGTCATTGCAAGGGGGACAGTTTTGAGTTTGCTTTGGGGGTTGAGAACATCATAGTCTTAGTTTTTTTTTATAATTCAGGACCAGTCTATGTTCCTTAAACCACTGTTCCGCAGATGCAAAGCCTTTTTGTAGATCCGCCTCTAGAAGTTCAGAGTCTCGGTTGCTGGTAAACAGGACCGCATCATCTGCGTAAGGGAGCATTTGACACTGCCAGAAAGTCTGGAGATTATTTAAGAATAGGCTGAACAGCAGCGGTCGTAATATGGATCCCTGCAGGACACCAGATCTGATGAGTCTACTGTCAGAGAGGCGTTCACTGATCCTTACCAGTTGGTGGCAGTTGCCACCAAGGCCACATATTCTGGTCCTGTCATTACTCAGTAGGATAGCCACTTGGATCACAGAGTGTGACGGACTGATAGGGGAACCTATTGATTTTACGGCTGAATCAGTCTTGCTGTTGATTCCCCCTAGGGTCAACATTATTTGCTTAAATATGTGCTTTTTGCATTCTGTTGGCAGCAGAAAAGGCAATAATGAGATGTTGGATGACCCCTGTGGTTCCTACGGTGACAGAGTGATGTCAGAATGCTGGGTCTGGTATGTAGCCTCTATGGATGCAGAATTCGTCCCTTGATTGTTAATAAATGCAATGTTTTTGATGGGTTTCTGCTGTCGCGGAGGAGGGGGGCTCCTCTGGACCATGAATGGGATTGGGAGGCTCACTTTGTGTAAGGATCTTCCTCTTTTTATATGGCCACTCCTGCTCCTTCCTACTTATGGCAAAAGCTCTATTTATTGTTGTGACAGTACCCGGTGCTGTTAGTTATTATTTTACCTCAGAGTCACTGCAATATCTGTATCTTGATTTTGCTGACCTACATACAATTACCGTGCTTCATTTAAAAAAAAAAAAGTACAAACAAAAAAAAAAGCTTCTTTATTGCATAATCCAAACTTCAGGCAGAGCATAAGCAGAGACACTATACAGGACCTTCGACTGGTGTTACACAGATCAGATGAAATGAGTAGCAGTCTTTGGAATGCCCCAAAAAGTGCCCATGACCCCACATTAGGTGGTGTTCCAGATCCTCAGAGTTTCTGAAACTAAATTCCTATTTGATGTTCAACAGCATAAGAAGCAAAGTGTCTCTCGTAATATACAAATGATGTCCTTGTATAACCTTTAAGCCAGTGGGTTAAATCAGCTGGATTACATGACCATCCAAATATTTTAACTCTGTGTGCAGGAATTCAAACCAAGTATTTAAAGTAACCAATATTAATCTAACAAACAAATGAGCAGACAGGTGACAAGTCTACACACTGTATGACATATGATGATGCGTGATATCCGAGATGAGCCATACAGGTGGATCAATATCCCTCTGCTTGCTGTAATAAGACAGATCTGTCTTCTAGCTCTTTGGTTAGATGCATGAAAGGCAGCCAGACCCCAAAGAATTTGTCCATTTGGAGGAGCACGTCAGCTGTGAGTTTCTCCATTTGGCATATGTTTTAAACTACTGAAATCCATCTAATAGTCTAGGTTAAGTCTGAGACAGACACCTTTTGGTGATGGCCTTACCTGAAGTTGCCAAAAGAATACCTAGACATGCCTTTTGGTAACTGAAGCATTTCGGACCGTTGTACTTACTGAAATTGTGGGCAGTGCCCCATGTGGCTGCAGCATATATGTCAGCAGCTGGGACATTCTGGAAGCAAGCGACAGAAGAGGCCATACCCCCTGTACAGTGGCCATGAACAGCACCAGAACGTTCCTTACCATACTTCTGTAACACAAAAATGATACAGAGCACCACCATTTGGACAGGCACTGTTCGGACACAGGTGCACCCTCTTTCCTAGGTGCAAATTAAACAAGTTGCTGAGAAGTCTTTTCATAGCTCTTAGAGCGAGTAACACAGTAACTCAATGTTCTGTGTACATCGTGAGTACAGAGCAGTGCCTCACCATTACTGGCATGCCCAGGGTGATAAACTGGAAGGTGGATGGTTCGTTTCAGTGTAAATTCACCTCAGGATTGGAACGCAAAGAGACTGTAAATAAATAAATAAATAAATAAATAAATAAATAAATAAGGAGGCACATTCATTAAAGCCTGAAGCTCGGAAATTCTTCATTCAGAGGTCATGGCAACATAAAAACAATGTTCCCCATGAAAGAAAATGTAGGCCACAAGTCACAGTTGGCTCAAAAGGAGCCAGAGTCAATTTTTTCAAGTATGAAATTCAAGTTTTTTTTGTGGAGGGGGGACTGGATTATGGATAGGAGGTTTTATATGATGAGTGCCTCTCAGAAAAATATGGAACACATTTAGTTGTGCAGTTGCACGGCCATCAACAGGGGCATGGAATGCTGATATGGTAGCCAAATGCACCTCAATAAAGGAATACTGCAAGCCTGAATTAGACAATGAAAGCAAGTATTCCAGAACAGAATTCACAGGACACATAAAAAGGGTGCATATTCCAAGAAGCAGACCACGAAGTGAAATGCTTGCATTTCAACAAATAAGCATATCTGGTAGAAGGCTTTCTAGCTGCATGTAGGACATCAACAACCTTATGTAACACCCCAAAACATGCGATGGCTATGTTTTCAGGAGCCACTCATGGAGGTGTGGGGAATTTGGTTCAGACGGACCACAGATCTCCTGTCCTGCGACAACATACCCCAACACAGGGGCAGAGGAACTGGATGCTCCACCACCAGATGTTGTAAGAGTGGAGACCTTATCTGGCCAGGCCACAGAGGAGCAATGAGGATGAGAGTGGCACTCTCCACTCTTGGCTTGAGCAGGATCCTCTGTTGTGAGAGGAATGGGGGGAATGCACTAAGGAATTTTCCTTTCCAACTGAGGGACAATACGCCTCACAAAAAACTCCAGGTCCTGGAGCAAGTGAGCAAAAATGTGTCAGTCTTGCAGTGTATGGGGATGCAAAAAGGTCCAACTCTGGATGACCCCATCATGCAAAGACGTTGTTTACCACGAAGGTCAGCAGTTCCCATTCATGAGCCAGGGACTGAGACCTTCTTAGCCTGTCTGCCAAGATGTTTTGGAGACCTGGGAGAAGCACGGCCAACAGCTGAAGGTCACAGCTTCCAGAATCATGCTCTAACTGCTTCCCTGCATAGGGGATAGGAGTGTGTGTCCCCATGTTTATATAGTGCATTACACTGACAATGTCCATCTGGCTCAACAGAGGACCAGGGCGGAGATGATTCTGAAATGCCTGAAGGGTGTGTAGGACAGCTCTCATTTCCAAGACATTTATGTGTAGGTCGGCCTCCACTCTGTTCCAGCACCACTGTGTCTGGAAGGAGTCAAGATCAACACCCCTGCCACAGCCCAAGGCATTCATGATGAGGATCTGTACAAGAGCTGGTACAAGGAATGGAACACCCTTGAGAAAGTTGCTGTGGTCCATCCACCATAGTAGTGCTCAACAAAATGGGGACATGATGAGAACCTTTTGTTCCAACTCATCCATCAGTCGATCCCATTTTACACTGTGAGTGTCCACTGTGGGATTCACATATGAAGCCAAGCAAATGGTACTGCTACTATGGCAGCAGCCATCAGGCTCAGGAGATGTAACATCATCCTGGCAGTGACATAGTGGATCCTGTGAACTCAGTGCACCTGAGCAATAAGAGTGTCTGCCCTGTCCTGTAGCAGGATGGAACACCCCTCTTCTGTGTCTAGTACCACCCCAGCATATTGCAGGTGTTGGCATGGTGTCAGCACTGACTTTGGCCCATTCATTGTTATATCTAAGGCCTCAAACAGTTGCCTTCTTTTAGAAAAGGTGTGAAAAAGAGCTTCCCTAGAATTGGCCATCAGGAGCCAATCATCCAGATAAGAGAAGACATAAAGCCCTTCTCTGAGAAGGGCTGCCACAACCACTGCTTAGCATCTGATAAAGACCTGAGGAGCAGAGGATAAGATAAAAAGGGCAACAGTCTGAACTGATAGTGCCTGCCCTCAAGCATGAAGTGGAGGTATTGTCTGTGGCACTTTCTGATCTTGAAGGTATGCATCCTTCACATCCGGTGAACAACAAAGTCAGTCCCCCGTTTGCAAGAGGGGAATCAGGGCTTACAGAGACACCATTCTAAACTTTTTTAATTCAATACAGACTGAGGTCTCTGAGGTCCAGTACAGGATGTAGATCTCCTGCCCACTTAGGAACTAGGAAGTATCTGGAATAGAACCCCGTGATTCTGTCCCATGGGGGAGCAAGTTTGATAGCACATTTTTGAAACAGGATCTGGATTTTCTCTTTCAGAAGGGACAAGTGGCCCGGAGGGTAAAAGGAATGGGATGGAGGATGATCTGTAGGGGTTTCTGTCAATTCCAGAACATGCCCCTTTTTTATTATTTCCAGGACTCACTGATCTGTAGTGATTTGCTAGAGCTCAGTGTTCCTTTCCTGATCAAATATCACAAATCAATCAATCAATAGATAAATCATGATTAAAAAAAGAAGCTTTTTCTATGATATGGTTTAGGAAATCTGTCAGTCCATGGGGTTCAGATTGTGGTCCCCTTAACTAAAATAGAGCAGGCGGTTGTCAGAATCTTTAACAACGAATTCAGTTTTAAAGCGAATCTGTACCATGCAGCCTCACATTGTAAATATGTGAGCCTTACATGGTCATTTGCTAACATATGTTAAAAACTAGAGGTGCTAGAGCCCCTAAATATAGGTTTTACAACCATGAACACCCCCAAAGCACAGCACCACACAGCACCATTTTCACTTGGTTCGGGCATTCTGTGCAGCACACGTGGCTCCCGTGGTGACGTCCATGCCTCACCACCTAGTGAGGGCATGGACATCTATGTGGCAGTCCCCTTACGCTGAAACACACATTGAGCTCTTTACTCTAGTCCCCAGTAACAGTGTACATACCCCGATGCTAATGCCCCCTGTCCCTCTATTAGCTCGTGTGGGAAATGTGTGAGAAAACGTCCGTCTGTGCTTGAACATTCATTTTGTGTGCAGAGCCCCACATCTCCATTGATATACGCAGCTTCTTCCTGTGACACGCCGGCCCCAGCATGCTCGGCAGTGAGCGTGCACATCTACGCCTGCTGTATGCTTGATAATGGAGCAGATTTTAAAAAATGTAAACACTACATTATTAATATGAATTGTGGTAGAGGACAGCTATATGAGCATCTATAATGGTGTCTCCTGTTAAACCGAGCGTTGGAATTCACAATATAACAATTGTTTATCTCAGTACATGAGCGCACATCACGGAGCCATCCGTGATGCATACTCACAGTACTGAGATAAACAATTGTTATATTACGAATCCCAGCGCTCGGTTTAACAGAAGACATCATTATAGAGGTGCAGGGGCAGTACCAGCAGCACACAGCTGGGGGGGTAGGTAGAGCCGCCTGGGAGACACCAACTAGGGACATGGCCAGTGCCACCTTCCAGATGGAGGCGGTAATGAGGGGTGTGAGGAGGCAGGCAGCAGGGAGGTGCGGCCGTGGAAGGTCCGGTCGGCAGTATGCCCAAAACAGGCTGTACCGTGCCCGCATCAGCTTCGAGCTGTACAGTGACATTGAGACTGTGGAGTGGTACTGACTGAACCGGGCTATTCTGAGGCAGCTCTGTGAGCTGTGCAGTGAGGAGATGCAGGCACCCACACGACGGAGCCATGTGCTGTCCGTGGAGACAAAGATCACAGCTGTCATGTGCCTGCTCACCACGGGCACCTTCCAGAGACCAACAGGAGACACGACAGGCATAACCCAGTCAGCTGCATCACGCCTACTCAAACAATTCCTCAGGGCACTGCTGCCACATGCTGCGGAGTACATCCGTTTCCCCAGCACACAGCCAGAGCGCACAGCAAACGTGCAGGAGTTCCACAGAGTAGCACAGTTGCCTGGCGTGCTTGGGCCATAGACTGCACCCATGTTGGCATCCGCATGCCACCTGGCCCAGAGGGGGCAGCATATATCAACTGCAAGGATACCCAAGTGTCAACTGCCAGGCGGTGTGCGATGCCAGGGGGCGCATAATCAATGTCTGTGCCACGCACCCTGGGGGAGCACACGATGCCTTCATCTGGCACCAGTCTGCACTGTGCCATAGGTTCAAGAGTGGGGACATCCTCACTGGCCATCTGGTAGGTGAGTATGCAGTGCACGCCGGACGAAAGGTGCAGATGGGGGTATGTGTGTGTGTGTGTGTGTGTGGGGGGAGCATGGGCAGGGGTGCCATGGGGAACGGCCTAGAAGGCCAGTGGCACAGTGTCACAGACCACCATGCGAACGATACCTCTCTACACACAGGTGACAGTGGGTACCCGCTGTGGCCCTGGTTGCTCACACCATACCGGCACCCCTCGACCCAAGCGCAACAGTACAATGAGGCACACGCCACAATTCGGAATATCATTGAGCGGGTGTTTGGGCTGCTGAAGGTACGGTTCCGTTGCCTGCACATATCAGGTGATGCCCTACAGTACAGCCCCTCAAAGGCCTGAGAGCTATTCCTGGCCTGCTGTATCCTGCACAACATGGCCATAGACTGTGGGATAGCCACTGAGGTCGAGGAGGGGGACAGCGGTGGGGACAATGAGGACGCCGGGCCAGCTGGTGTTGGGCAGCCAACCCCTGGGCGAAGGGATCCCCGGATGGCCCAGCAGCACCGGGACACCACTGCAGAGGAGCACTTTGGACCGCACAGGTAGGTCAACAGGGCCACGTGCAGGCACCAGAGGCAAGGGCACAGCTGACAGCCAGGCAGGGCCGGACACCAGGGACAGTCAACAGCAGGGTCGAGGGAATGGGCGGGGGCCTGCACACAAAGGCAGGGAAGAGCAGGTCTGTATGTGGCACGCACACACAGGCCCCCCCCAACCCCAACCCACGCCCACAGGGCCACACGCACACCCACCCCACAGGCCACCCACACAGGACCCAACACACCCACACCCAGTGGCTGGCACTGTACGTGCCTCAGACGCTGAGCACCATTGCACAGTGGCAGTCAGCACTACACTGGCATCATCATGCACATACCACAGTGGCCAGAGGCCAGGAGGGTGTGCACAGGGATTGTGCAAGTGCAGGACAGGGCACCACACCCATGCGCACACACACAGAACACCACAGTGCACATTGGGCAGCGGCAGACAGCGGTTGTGGAGGGGGAAGGGTCAGTCATGCAGCACAGTAGCATGGTCGCCACAGATGCGTGGGCGGCCCCACCGAGGCCTGCCAGCCTAACAGGCTGGCCAGTGGCCTCATGGGGTGGCACTGATGGTCCCCCAAGGGTGACACTGCGTGAACGAGACTGTGTCCACGCAGGTGTCTGAAGGCCACCAAACATGCCCGCACCAGATGTGCCTGGTATGCCCACAGCCGAACCTGGTGTCGACATGGCAGGGGTCGCCTGACGTGAAGAACGGGGGGGTAGACAGTGCACACTGCGGGGTGTGTGGTGTCCGGGCACACAGCCAGTCGGCCAGTGTAGCCACGGCAGTTGACATCGCAGTGGTGTGTCTGTCGATGGCTGCGGTCACATCCGCTCGCTGTTGAGCCAACTCTGCCAGGAGCAGGGCATGGTCCCTGCTGCGCCACTCCTCTGCCTGGCACAGCTCTGCACAGAGTGCATCCACCGCATCCACGATCTGCACCTACTGATCCACAGAGGCCTGCAGTAGACAGCTGTGGTCATCCAAGGGGTTGTCTGCATGGCCAGCATGCTGGCCCCCATGATATTCCTGACCCTGTGGCACAGTGCCCCGCGACGGTTGGCGCCATATGGCATTGCCATCCTGGGGTACGTCATCACGCGGTGCACTGCTGCCGCCCCCTGCCCCAATCCCCATGTCAACACAGTCCAGCTGCTGCAGCTGCCCCTCCAGCCGCCGATCGCCAGGCGCCACCAGTGTGGCTGCAGCGGCGCCACCAACCCCACCACCGCGTCTGCACACCAGTGCTGCCCCACTGGATGCCACAGACACGGCCAGGACAAGGGCTGTCGGGCAGGCAACCACGCCAGTGCTGCCCGCACTGCCGCCTAGGCGGATGCCATTCGTAGGATCCCCCTGTGACCCACCAACATCACTGTCCGGGATGTGCGTCACATCATCATCGGTACTGGAGTTGGCCCAGATCTGTGTCTCAGCACATGGGACACCATGACTGGTGTCACGCTGGAACACAGCCAAGGCCTCATCCGCACCCGCACCACAGGCATCAATCCGGACAGCTGTGGAGGGCTGTAGGCGGTCAGTCCCTCGGACACCTGTGGAGGTGGATGGGCACTCCACCGGTTCAAGGGCCAGCCCCTCGGTGGACACACCCACCACCACTGTCCCATGCAGATGCTCAGGAACTGTAAAGGAACACAGTACCATTAGTGGTTCCACCTGGCCCAGGAGCCTACTCCCCCCCCCCGCCTCCCACACACTGCCAGCACCAGTCCTACCATGTAGTGATGGACTGCCGCCCATCTGGAAGCCTCCGCTGGGAACATCTTCTATGGCACAATGCCGCATGCTGCCAGCCACCTGCTCCTCCAGCGGCATCAGGCGAGGCACGTCCTGCTGGTCCCCACCAGTGACTGCACACGCTGCCCTGATGGCAGCCACCTTGTCCTTAATCCTCCTCCTGTCCATGCCAACCTTCTTCTTGCACTCCTGCACAGAATGCTGGTAGCTTCCCTGCTGGTTTATCGCACGTGCCACCTCACCCCAGGCCGCAGCACGGGCCTGTGGTGTGCCCTTCTGTCCAGTGAGCAGTGGCTCCCTGTCAACGTAGGCCTCGAACAGGGCATCTGATTCCGCCCTGGTGCAGTTGGGCCTCCGCTTCCACACCTTCCCCTGCTCCTCATCCTCCTCACGTTCAGTCATGCTTGTGCTGGGGAGATGAAAAGGTGTTACCATGTACTGTGCAGCCCCATACAGCCCACCCAGACCACTGTCGTCCACACGTCTCCACAGCATGGCACCTACCTCCAAAGGCTGCAATACCGATCCATGGCCTGTGCATTTCCATGTCGCTTTTCTAGCGCATCGCATGCAAACGAGGGCATGCGCAACTGTAATGGGATGCAAATGCAGTGGATGCGCTGTGAAATGGTTCATGAGCTGATCTGCATATCCTGGCTGAATATTGTGCGGCTGCGCCTTGCGCAATGGTGCTGAGCATGCTCAGGTTGTGGCTTACCACTGTGAGTTGCACAATCGGCCCCACACCACGCATGCGCGTGCTGATGCTGCAGACGCCAGCGCACAGCAGATGCTCCGTGCACGGGAGGCAGTACAGCGCACAGCCACTACTGTGCCTGTGGCGCTCGTGCGTGGTATGTCCGATGGGCACATGTGCCATGGTGCCTCTGTGCAGTAGGCCACTGCATGTCGGCACACACATGCACCCTACCGCGCACCATACAGGGGCCTCCCAATAGCGCAGTGGCGCTCTGTGCATGGACAGACCCTTGACCCCGCAGCTGCCCTTTGCCCTCTAGGCACCGTGCGGCCACATGGCTGCCCCCCCATTGCACAGTCCGGTGCCAGTGCGATTGGCAGTGCAGTACCGCGTTGCCTCGGCACATGGGACACGTGCACCATTTTGAGCTCAGCAGAGGCTGTATGATGGCACGCAGCAGAGCTCCTGTGTGGGGTGCAACTGAGCTCGCAAACCTGGTGGCTCTTGTGGAGCCCCATGCGGGTGCCCTGTTTGGGCAGGTGCCCCTCCTGAGGCCTCGCACCAATGTGTGACAGGAGGTTGCCGAAGGCCTTGAGGAGGCCACTGGGAACAGTTGAACTGGGGAACAGTGTCGGCACAGCTACGGGGACATCCAGTGGTGTGACCCCGACCGCCTGGGGCGACTGCAGGTGCGTGCCCAGCGGGGAGCTGTGCCATGGCCAGGTAGGTGCACCTTCACCATCACTAGTCACATCCAACTGTCCTCAGGGCTCGGGGTTCGGCAGGCCATGCCACGGGGGGGGGGCGCACCACCAGTGTTGTTGGCTGTGGGTGTATCGTGCCACTCTGAACCACCAGCCCAGACATGTCTTGACACGCACTGGGGGACCTATGGGTCAGGCGTGTACTGATGCCTCTCTCCATTTCCCCCTAGGCCCGGAGGGACCCCGTGAGGGCCTGAGGGGAAAACATGGAGAGTTTGGCAGAAGACACCAAGAGAAAGGACTGCTGTGACTGAACTTCTCTGCTGGGACTATATTGCCCTCCTTCCCTCCCCTCCACCCAAAGCTAGTTCTATTTTTATAGGCACAGGATTTGACTGACAACAGGAACTTCCTGTTTAGGGACAGAAAGTGAGTGATCACAGAACCACCAAGGACCCACCATCCTAGAAGGGCAAGAGTAGCTCTCCGGCCCCCTCTAGCTGCTGGAGGTCTGCCTCTGAACAAGTAAGTGGTCTACTGAGAAATATAAGATATTCTTGTCTCAGAACAGGACAATCCGAGCTTAAAGGGCACACAGGCAGAAAGTAAGGAGAGAGAGAAAAAAAACAGACGAAAGAGTAAGGATTGCAAACAGTTAAGGGGTCAGAAATAAGACATGATTGGAGTGGTGCAGTGCAGTGGCTGTGGAGCAGCAGTCTTCTGGGAGATGTTCTGGAGGATGCGGTGTTGTCCCATCTGCAGGCACCTCTCTGGGCTGAGGGAGGAGGTTGCTCATCTCCAGGCTGAGTTGGCCAGGATTTGTGGGACCTCCTCTTCCATCCAGGGACCACCAGTGCCACTGCCGTTGCCTCAGAGGTTGCCAAGAAAGAGGAGCGGTTGGACCACAGTGGGCTCAGGGAGGGTGAGGGTGGTGGAACAGAGGCACATCCTCCAGTTGTACCTCTCCACACCCTATGCCATTCTGGCAAAGTGTGGTTCTCCATGGAGGCACCACAGTGGAGACCAAGGAGGATGTTGGAACCTCCACAAAGGAGACCCACAGGAGGGTGGCAGGGACCCTGCAGGGAAGGAAACAACTCCTGGTGGGGACTCCATTGTTAGAAAGTAGAACCAGGCAAGGAAGGGAGAGGGAGGTAAGGTGCCTGCCTGCGCCATGGCTTGAGGGACAGGGAGGCGAATCCTCAGGATTGCCAGAGCAGCTGCACAGGAGGGAGCTGGATGTCATTGTCCACCTAGGGACAAATGACCTGGCTAAGAAAGGGATTAGAGAAGTGCAGGAAGAGTTTGTGGAATTGGGAGGGCCTTAGTCAAGTAGCATGCACGGTAACCTTCTCGGAGGTGCTACCCATCTATGGCATAGAGAGGCTAGGATGTTCCGTGCCGTGGATTCAATCAGTGGTTGAAAACTGGTGTGGAGCTCAGGATTTGGTTTCATTGGGGACTGGGGTCCACCTGGAGTGATGCAAGCCTATACTGGCATGATGGGCTGCATCTGTCCGGGAGGGAACCAGGATCCTAGGTGATAGGTTTAAATGCTTCATTGGCAAGCTTTTAAACTAGCCAAGGGGAGGCACTGGAAAGGAGCAGGAAATCCTAGTCCCCAAACAATCACGGTAGTAAGTGTGGCAAACACCAACATGGAGGTGTCGATAGGAGAAGGGCAGGGTAAATGGAGAAAGTGACAAGGCAAGAAGGACAGGGATGGGGCAAAGGGGTGAGGCCATCAGGAAATGGAGGGTAATGAGTACCAATGCTCAGAGTCTGGGCAACAAGCTCCTGAGCTGGTGGCCTTGATGGAAGAGGGATGCTTGGATATCGTAGCAGTCACAGAAACATGGTACACAGAGAACCA
Organism: Neoceratodus forsteri; assembly: GCA_016271365.2. Classification (NCBI taxonomy): domain Eukaryota; kingdom Metazoa; phylum Chordata; order Ceratodontiformes; family Ceratodontidae; genus Neoceratodus; species Neoceratodus forsteri. The sequence continues at coordinate 399,444,727 of CM028136.1, read as the reverse complement.
TGACTGGGATGTTAACATACCAGGGTACATGACCTACAGGAGAGACAGGCAGGGGAGAAGAGGGGGAGGAGTAGCTCTCTATGTAAAGGAAGGGATAAAAGCAACTGAACAAAAGAGTAAACAGGGAGGAGAGGAGGCACTGTGGGTCACCTTGGAGACTGGAAAGGGCACCACAATCCGCACAGGGGTTGTGTACAGACCCCCATGTCAGGGGGAAGGAATGGACAAGGATATGATGGAAGGCATTCTTAGAATGGCAGAGAAAGGAGATACTGTTGATGGGAGACCTGAATATGCCAGATGTTAACTGGAGCACATTTGCTGCAGCCACATCAAGAGCAGGGCCATTCTTGATGCCCTACAGGTGGCAGGCATTAGACAGCTAGTTTCGAACCCACTGTGAGGGAGCAATCTTTAGACCTCGCATCAAACGGGGCAGTGAGAGGATCTCAGATCTAGAAGTAGGTTGCCATCCTGGGGACAAGTGACCATCAAACAGTGTGGTTCACGTTAAACTCAGCTACAGAGTCAAGCCATACAAAAGTGAGGGTACTGGACTTAGGAGGGCAGACTTTGGCAAGATGGGAGAGTGCCTCAGAAAAGCACTAGCAAACAGGCTAGAAGGAGGTGTGAGCAACAATGGGGAATTATCAAAACTGCCATCACAGACGCAACAAGCCTTTGTGTGAAGCAAATAAACAAATCAACGAAAGAAAAGCCACTATGGTTCTCAAGAGAGGTGGCTGTGAAAGTCAGGAAGAAAAGATAGCATTCGAAGTATAAGGAAACACAGAAGGAGCAGGACAGAGAGCTGTACCAGTTAAGGCAGAAAGAAGCAGGAGGGAAGTCAGAATAGCAAAGGCCCAAACTGAGGAAAAGATAGCCAACTCAGTTAAGAAGGGGATAAAACCTTTTATAGGTACATCAGCGAGCGTAGAAAGACAAAAGGAGGGATAGTGAGGCTGAATAGAATGAACGGTGGGTGGGCAGAGGGGGACAGTGAAAAAGCAGGAATACTGAACGAATATTTCTGCTCAGTATTCACAAAAGAGGAGGGGGAAGTGCCTAATCCAATTAACAGAAGCACTCTTGATAGGGGGTCGATCCCAGTCCTTTCACAGAAGAAAGGGTTCTGCAAGAACTCCTAAAACTGAAGGTGGACAAAGCAATGGGTCCTGATGGAATTCACCCCAGAATTCTAAAAGAATTAAGAGGAACTAGTGAAACCACTGGCTACTCTTTTAATAAATCATGGGAGGATGGTGTGGTACCCGAGGACTGGAGGAAGGCGGATGTGATTCCCCTTCACAAAAGTGGGACCAAGACAGAGGCAGGAAACTACAGACCTGTCAGTCTGACCTCTGTGGTAGGGAAAGTGATGGAGTCACTTCTGAAGGAAAGAATAGTTGAGTACCTAGAGGTCAGTGGAGCACAGGATCCAAGCCAGCATGGGTTCACAGTGGGAAGGTCATGTCAGACGAATCTAATAGATTTCTTTGACTGGGTGACCAAAGTAGTAGACCAGGGAGGGGCTGTGGACATGGCCTACCTAGACTTTAGCAAGGCATTTGACACAGTCCCACACAAAAGATTAATAGTCAAATTAACCAGCCTGGGTGGGTCCCAGGGTGGTAGCCTGTAAAACATTGGCTGGACAACAGGACACAGAAGGTAATTGTAAATGGAGTCCACTCTGAAGAAAGAGGCGGTTACTAGTGGGGTACACTGAGGTTCAGTATTGGGTCCAGTCCTTTTAATGTCTTCATCAGTGACATTGCAGAGGGACTGGAAGGAAAAGTATGCTTTTGCAGATGACACAAAGATCTGCAACAGGGTTGATACACAAGGAGGCGTGAAAGGATGAAAAGGACTTAGCAAGGTTGGAGGAATGGTCTGACGATGGCAGCTAGGATTCAATGCAAAAAGTAAAATAATGCACCTGGGAAACAAGAACCCAGGGAAGAATACACAATGGGTGGGGAGCTAGTAACAACAACAAACAGGAAAGGACCTGGGGTAATCATATCAGATGACCTTAAGGTTAGCAAGCAATGTGAGAAGGCAGTAGGGAGGGCGGGGTATACTGGGATGTATAGGAGAGGCATCAGCAGCAGAAAACAGGAAGTTGTTATCCTCTGTACAGACAGTTGGTGAGACCCCATCTGGAATACTGTGTCCAGTTCTGAGACCCCATCTCCGCAAGGACATAGACAGGATAGAGGCAGTCCAGAGGAGGGCACTAAAATGGTGCAGGGTCTGCAAGAGAAGCCGTATGAGGAGAGACTAAAGGAGCTTAATATGTATACCCTTGAGGAAAGAAGGGAGAGGGACATGATAGAAACTTTCAAGTACCTCAAGGAATCAACAAAGTCCAAGAGGGTAGCATCTTTCAGAAAAGAGACTTGCAAGAACAAGGGACACAATTTAAAGATAGAAGGAGGGCGGTTCAGGGGCAATGTGAGAGTATTATTTCACAGAGAGGGTAGTGGATGCATGGAACAGCCTTCCTGAGGAAGTTGTGGGGTCTAAAAGTGTGGGAGAATTCAAGAATGCATGGGACAGACATAAGGCAATTCTTGTGGGGGGCAGGAAGATAAAGGCAGTTGGTTAACTAGGATCTGCGGCCTATCCTGTAGGTAGGGAAATGGGCAGACTAGATGGGCCTAGCGGTCCTTATCTGCCGTCAAAGTCTATGTTTCTATGTTTCTATGTTAAGGCCCAGGAGCGTTGAGCGCAGGATGACACCGGAGGTGTGGCCATGCAGGGAGGGCACAGTGGTGGTGCCGGAGGTCAGCAGCACCCTGCTGACCGGGATGCACGTGAGTACCATGATTCCCTATACACCTATGCATGGTGGATTGCAAGGGGGGGGGTGGTGAGGCATAGACCCTCTGCGCATGGCCCCTCCAGCCGTGCACGTCCCGTGGTGTCCTCTACATTGTCCTGTGGGACTGCACATGTGGGTGGGTGTCACAGGTGTGTTGTGAGTGCACTGGGTGCCTGGCTGTGCCACTGCCTTCCCACGACACCGGATGGCCAGGATGGTGGTGTGCGGTGCATGGGAGGTGATGGTGTGCAGCAGTTTGCATGCTGCGGGTGCCCGGGTAGGCAGATCATGTGGGCGCACTCACTGTGGGTGGTCGTATGCCATCCCAGGGGCGCAGGCCACTGATGTATGCTGTGCACGTTCGGTGGGCTGCGTTGGTCAGGCCAGTCACTCATACAGTTTCTGCTCCCTTGTCCTAGGTGGATCGTGCTGGGAGGTCATGAAGCGGACCCTTCAGGAGATCCTGCAGGTCACCCAAGCCACGCTGGAGCTGCTGGAGAGGATGGATAGGGGTGACTGTTGGTGGTGCCACAGGGAGAGGAGAGAGAGGACTGCGGCCACAGGTAGGGCCTGCAGCGACTGATTACACTCCACCCCTTCCCGGACTGTACCCCACAACCCCATGTCCCTCTCCTTTGCCTTTCCCATTGTCCCCTGCCCTTTCCCCTTCCCCACTTGTTGCGTCCTTGCACATCCCTTCACCCATTGTAAATATCTGTACATGGTTTTTGTTGCTGTTGTGTTTATTAATATATACTTTTCTATCTATGTCCGTGTCAGTCTCTGATTTGCAGCGGGCGCATGGAGCCTTGCTGCAGTGGTGTGCATGGCTACTGTGGGGTGGTGCTGGCCTGGCCATGGGTGTGTCTGGCGGTGCTCCTCCACTGGTGTGGGTGGGGGCCATGGGCTCTGTCCGGGGACTGAGTGGTGTGCACTGTGCATTGTTCGCCTGTGTGCAGCAGGCTGGGGTGGGGTGCATGTGCCATGCCCCAGCCGCCCCTGTCGGTGTGTGCCGTGCCTGTGCGGATGTGGCCATTGCTGCTACACCGCCACCATGTACGACTGTGGTATGCATGGTTGTGCCGACCCCACCACCATATGCTTGGCTGCTGGCGTGCCTTCAGGGGCAATCCATACCTACCACCTGCCAGGCATGGCGCACTTCAGCTGGCATCCCGGCCCTGGACTACTGCACGTCTGTCCCTGTCGCCACTGTGGGCGGTGCCTTTGTCTGCCCCCTCCATGCAGTCTATGGTGACTGGGGTGGTGCCTGTGGTCTGGTGGCTGTCACATGGGGTCCTGCTGCATGCGGGCAGTGGCCTGGTCACAGGCCCCTGCACCTGCTATCAGAGTGGCCAAGCGCATGGGTCGGGCTTGATGATGGCAGCGTCTGTTGCACTGCTTTGTGTGGCACTTTGCCAGGGTATCCATAGGACTGGGATGGGGAGGGCATGTGTGTGTGCCCTGTGTTGCCTGCTGTGTGGCGCACGCCTCCATGCATCACAGGAGGGTGCTGTGGTGTCTGGTGGGGGCCGGTGCTGGGATGGGGTGTGTGCATGGGTGGTGGACCGTGCTGAGGTCTTGTGTTTGGAGCGCCTTCCTGCTGGCGGCGGCATCCGGGGCGGCCCTTCTCACGTGCAGGGTCCCTCGTGTACTGGTGCTGGGTCACCCACCTTGCTGTGCCTCTGTGGGGGCCATGCAGGAGGGCCTTGTGTGGGTTGTGGTGGCGTTGTTGGATGATGTCACCGCATGCAGTGGGTGGTCATGGTGGGTATGTGGTACATGTGCATTGCGCCCCGGGGTGACTGGATGCCTTGGCATGGTGGTGGGGTATGCCTTCAGTGCCATGCATTGTTTGGCCATACTTCAGGGCTTGATGTCTCGGGCGCACTATAATGGGGGTGGTTGGCATTGGTGTGGTGCCATGGCATGGGTGGGGCCTGGGGACATGCAGGAGTGCCTTGCCCAGCAGGTGGGGACTGTTGGGTCACATCTGCTGTTGGTTCAGCACCAGAGGACATGGGCCCATGGTCCGTCCTGCACCTGTCTGGTTGTGCAGCTCATGGGGGCCTTGCCGGGGCTGGTCTGTCTGTCCTGGTGCATGCCCCTCGGTGCATGGCACATCCATGGCTGCTGCTCAGCTGCTTCCTGTCTTTGTCCCTGCGCATCCCTAGGGGTGCTACTGCGTATCGACCCTGCTCCACTGCGCATCCCTCATTGCACTATGGTGCATCGGGTGCAATATTCAGCCACATTGTGCAGGTGCTCCTTGCCCTGTGCATGGTTTGAATATCACACCCGTTGCACCATGGTGCACTGGGCCTGCGCCTGCTCCCTCTATTGCACATCTTTTTGGCACAGTCTGAATATCCCACCCACTGTATTTTGCACAGCATGTTATGTATCACAGATCCTGCCCCATCCCCCAAACAAAAAGGCAAGTGCAAGCTGGTCAGGTGTTCACAGCATCCTTTACATGAGATTACCACCCCCTTCAAAATCTGCTATTAACTATTTGCATTTTGACAGAACAAACTGTGTCCTACCCTGTGCTGCGAGAGGTGACATATGCTGGTGGCTCCTCCTGTGTATCTGATGACGATAGGCATACACTGCCAGGACAAGCACCATAATGCAGCCCATAATTCCCCCAGCAACAGGGCCAACTGGGGCACTTTTAATCATGTTCAGTGCGATTACATCATCTCCTGCATAAAAAATAAAAATGACAGGTTATTGACGAACGTCTACTTTTACAGAAGCATTTCCTGGGGCTGACAGAAAGTGCCTAGATTTAGGGAAAAAAGATAGATAAGCAACAATGGTATTTGGCACCTCAATTCTGGAATAAATTCCCACAGGAAGTCAAATAAATTGAAGAGCTCTCAAGTGTTAATGGACTAATAATATAAGATCATTTTAAATCAAAATGCTGGCTACCTCTGTCAAGATTCATATAAGGCATATTTGTATAAGCATTTTGATTTTTTTTATTTATATTTTATACTTCCATTTTCAGATCCCCCTTGAACCTCTCTCTGGCCCCCATGTACCTATACCCCTTGCTCCATGGAGCCTTGGATTACTCCCCCAACGTGGGGTATGGGGTGGAGGGGTTATACCCCGAACACACACAATGTCATGCGGCAAACAGGAATATGGTTACTGGCCAGATATACCAGGACCCCTGTAAAGCTGGCACTAGAGCCGCTTCCCTTTTTTCCTTTTTGTAGTCACCCTAGAAGATGCCTACATGTGAAGGGAACCAATGGGTATGGGCACACAATGTGTGCAAAGCGCAGGTCCCCAGCCAGCATCTCCCCCAACCCACTTAGCACCCTTGCTGCCTTTTTTTTTTATCATCTTACTTCTGTTTGTATGCCCGCTGAGTCGTAACTGGCAGGGGAATCCAGCCAATGGCTCTGCCTGCCCGGAGGCAGCAGGCTCATGCAGCAGTGGGGGGGGACAGTCGCGGCCGCACTAGCGTCGAAGGATCTCCCCATGCCAATCTGAACCAGGCCGGGCCTGAACTCCCCCAGCACAATTCCACGACAGACCTCCCGGGCAGGGCAAAGCATGGCTATCAAGCTGCACGGTCGCGCCCAGCCATTTTCTACCTGTAGACCCCATGGAGTGTGGATGTGCAATGACATCCTGAGGCACAACGTCCCAACATCTGCCGCACTCCACCCCTAAGTGCACCAGATCTGGTAGTATCCCCAGGGGCAGCTACAGCGCAGTGGGAACCCTCAACCCTTCCCAGGATAAGAGAGCAGTCCTCCGGATGCTCGATCCTATCCCTTCCCTGCCGACCCCTGAAAACCCGGGTGCGCTACCGAACCCGGGTTACCAGGGTAGTGAGGTGTGGTGTCCAGCACCTTAACCCTCAGTGCCACCAGGCCAACAGCACCCTTGCTGCTTTGACACCTGTAGTCACACAGGTGGCAGTATCACAGCACAGATGGCATTCCTCCCTTCCTTCCCAGAAGAGCGTCCCCTAAGATGCTCAATCTTCCTTCCCAGCCAGCCCCCCCGATGACCCAGAATCATTCTCGAACCTGGGTCGCTAACATCACGAGCAGTAGTTCTAGCACAGTGCCGACAGGCCGGCAAGCTTTTCCATTTTTATTAAATGTGCTGCACAGTGTGAAAGCATTTCAGATGTTGTAGCTACAGAATATACATGCTACCATCAGGACACATTTAAAAAAACAAGGCAAGTTTCTGCTTGACTGTGGTGTCATCTTGGGAGTGTTTCCATGCAACACTGCATGCAGCATTGGGTGGCTAGCTCTTACTCACATGTATCTAATGGGGCAGGCATATCGCAGTTCAATGCAAATCATTTCCTACTGTAAAAGGTCTGGCTATTACAGTTGTAGGTCTCAGAACCCCATAGTCAAGTCACCTAGTCTCCGGCAATATATAACATAAGTGGTTGGTCTGGTAGAAAATTGTTTAAACTTTACTGAGAACCAGCAAAGGAGGAGTTACATTAATGATGTTTTGTAAGGAAAGGCACTGCTGTCTAAGGAATCTTGTGAAAGTTATTTCTGTAAAATATAGCTTCCAGTTTTTATAAATGGCAAGCACTTACTAATTTCAATTCACACTGCTGCAAGAACCCTGCTGGTAGTATATTCCTCCAGGTCAGCATAAGATTAACACAGCAGCTCATAATCTGCCCTGTGATGCGGGGTGGCCGATGGGTTGCTTAATACCTATGACCCAAGCATATAAGAAGTCACAATCCTCGGCTTGTGACATCAAAGTCATTTTTGCGGCAACAGGTTTGATGCACACAGCCAACCCTGATGAATTCCAGAGGCTGATAAAAATGTTACACAGCCACCTGGATCAGTTCTTTCTAGGGCCTTTATAGTAAATGGTACTGACATGGTAGATGACAAAGAAATAACTTCTGCCTTTAAGCAATATTCTGTGAACACTGGCTTAAAGAGGACAGAAAATGATTTCTGACTGGCAGCTGTTTATAATGTTCCCATTTGTGAGATGGGATCCAAAAAACCTAAATGCTCTATGTACAACTGTACCTGAATAAAAATTAAAGGGAAAAGCAGTACTTTGCATTGTTTTGCTTATATGAGCAGCATTCTGCTACAGTTCTCTTCATGGAACCAGCAGCGTAGCAAATTCCCAGAGGGCCTGGGTGCAAGGTGATGTTACAGGGCCCCTCCCCAGTTTTGAATAAACATCAAAATTATGATTTGGGCCCCTCAAACCTAATGGGCCCGGGTGCCACTGCACCCCCTGCACCCTTGTAGCTACACCCCTGCATGTAACCAGTGATCTGGGGTTCTAACTATGTCACGGTTTCGGCACAGACCCCTGAGCACGGTCCTGATAGGTCATCAACTACTGCTTACCATGCTGTACACAAACCATGACATGGTAAAAAATCCAAATTACTGGTTCCATGAATTGCCCATAAAAAGAAAACTGGTAACTTTTTTGAAATCAGTATTTATTCAGGTAGAGTTAAATATGGCTCATCTGGTAGATTTCCTTTCTATTGCTAGGAGCATTGCTAACTGCTGACAGCACGCATTTAATGTCCCTTTTAATTCCCAACCTAAATCAAATCCGCCATTCTGTCACTCCTCATATAGGTAACCTACCAAACCAATGGCTGACTTTTTTCCCCCCTACTGCTGCCTCATATGTGCTGAAGTAGCCACTGCCCTGAAATACCGCCAAATCTACCAATCACACTGAAGTCAGTCTCCAGTTGCTGAAATATGCTGCCCCTATTATTGCAGACTTACTAGCTACCATCTTCAACATATCTGTCAAACAGTTCAACCTCCCAAATGCCTGAAGAGTGGTATGGGTTATCTCAGTTTTAAAGCTGGGCAAAAAACCTAACAAATAACTACAGGCCAATCTTCTTATTACCATCGCAGGCAATGTACTGTCCAGACAAGAGGCAAATTTCCTCAATGAGCAGCATGTGCTAAATGATACACAACAGAAAGGTGTTGGCAGAAAAAGACTCATAATCCATCCTGTCTGCCCATTATCCTGCCTGAGCTGTACCAGCCTTCCCTTTGCCATCCCTCAGCTAAATGCCCATCGGTAGCTCATCCCTCCTGTTTCTGCTCTCCACCACCTTCGCTGAGTTCCCAGCAATCCCTTCTAGCTGCTCCATGCTCTCTTGAAACCTTTCACTGTCTTGGTGTATACCACCTCCCTTAACACACCATTCCATTTATCTACCATCCTTTCTGTGAAGGAGATGAAGCATTTTTCACACCCTTCCTGAATCTACCCCCCTACCCCCACCAGTTCATATAGGTGTCTTGTGTTACTGATCCCATGCTAGCTACCTGTCATGACACTGTAACCTGTCTATCCTTTTTAGATGCTTAAAAGGTTTCTATCATGCTCCCCGCCACCAACCCGGCCTCCACTGAGTACATGTTCAGATTGACTAAATGTTCGACATTTTTCCTTGCTGAGCTTGTATTAAGTTTGCTATCCACCACTGGATAGTCTATGCTGTCTTTATCCTTTTTCAGGTGCAGGCTCCAGAACTGGACACATACTCCAGGTGTAGTCTGACCAGTGTTCCACAGAGGGGCAACAGTACCTGCTTTCTAGTACTGGAGAACCCTCTCCCTGTACACCCCAGAACACGGTTTGCCTTCATGAGTGATCTGGCGCACTGGGTCATTTGACTTGAGGGTATCATTAATAATGATCCACAAATTCCTTTCCTCCATGATCAAATTGATTTTTCCAACTCCTAGTCAATTACACAGCTTCGGGTTACCCAAGTTTATGTGCATAACTTTGCACTTCTTCCCATTAAACTTCAGATGCCATATCTTGAACTTTTTTCCAAATTTTCTAGATCCCATTTCATGTCTAACTCCCTCAGAGTCTACTTTATCACAGAATTCAGTGTCATCTGCATACAGGTAAATTTTACCCTTGCTCCCTTCCCCTATGTTGTAGATGAACAAATTAAAAATATTGGTCCTAGCATCAACTACTGTGGTACCCCACTTGGGGTCCGCCCCCCCAACCTCTGAATGTTCCTCATTTACATCGCCCTCTAGGCCTTTCCACCTAGCGGATTTTCTACCCAGCTTGTTCACTTTGCCCCAACTCCTAGATCCCCCAGCTTCTTGATAAGCCATCTACTGGAGTCAACCTTAATGAAATCTAGATAGAGCACATTAACTGCATGGCCCTTGTCTACTGCTCCTGCTACACAGTCAAAGAATTTAATCAGGTTAGTCTAGCACAACTATCCCTTTACAAAGCCTTGCGACCCTCCTGTTTTGGAGCCCATTCGATTTAAGAAATTCCACCAGATGCTCCTGGGTGATAGTCGCTAGGAGTTTTACCATTACAGATTTTCAAACTAACCAGTCAATAGTTTCCCTGATCCTCCCTGCTCCCACGCCTGTGGAGGGGTACCACATACGCTCCTCCTCTAATACACTGGGACTCCCACAATCTCCAGCAAGTGGTTGAACAAGACTGTCAAGGGCTACGCAAGATCCCGCCCTGATTCACTCAGTAGTCTGGGGTGTAACCCAAATAGTCCTGGAGACTTATCCAGCCTAAGTATCCTTAGTCACTTAAGTACTCGATCCCCTAACAATGGTACCAAGCTCAGCTGCCTCTGACCCACTCCCGCAGCCTGCCTACCACATACAAAGAGTGTCCCCCCTAGTTGTGAATACTAAGTAAAATACTTACTGAGGAGGTTGGCCTTTTCCCAACCTTCTCAACACATACATTTCCTGATTTTAACCTCACAATACCCTCCCTTGGTATTCATCATCATCATCATCAAATCTTTATTTATTCAGGCGAACATCGTTGAGCACAGCTCATTTGCAAGATGGACCTGATAAGGTCAAGGTTCAATAATTGATACATATACAGATATATTCAAAACACTTATATATACAGTAAGAAAAAGGCAGAAATTGATTAAACATAACAGTACAAGGTAGGACAATGAAAGCAGACTAGAAAATCTAATATATACATATCAGCTATGGAGGTATCGTGACATACATTCAACATATGGCACCCAAAACTTCTAAGGTTCCTGGGCAAGCCAATGTAGACAAGGAGACACAGTGTTTGAGTGACTGAAAAATGGTGATCATAGACTCTGGTAAGTGACAAGGTAAGGAAGGGGTATGAGGGACTAGAACAGGGGCTGGGGCTAGTACAAGAGGTGTGTGGGAGTGATAAGGGCTAAGGTAAGGGCCAGGAGTGAGTGGGTGAGGATTATAGCCAGGAGTTGAGAGATCTGTGGAGATAAATTTATCGGGAACAGAAATGTCATAATATGAAGGCTGCCTGAGAGGGAGATCTGTGGAGATAAGTTATAGGAAGTGGATTGCCAAATTAAGATGGCTGACTGAGAGGGAGAGGGTTAGGAATGCTGAATAAATTAGAACTTGTGGAAGCAGTTGCATTTATCTGGGAAGAGACTTAGGTAAAGATGTTTGAAGGATGCTAATGATATCAAGTTGAACAGCTTCAGGGTCTTCTGTAAAGTATTCCATGATATAGCTAGAGTATAGCTGACAGCAGATCTCCCATGCCGGTGTTGACTTTGGCACCTTGAGCATGATGAAGTTGTAGCTTCTTAGGGCATAGGTACTAGCTCTGACCTGTGTGAAGCAGTCTAGAATATAGTTTGAAGCTTCTTAGCCAATGCTCTGTAAATCCAAATGCAGCATTTCTGTTTCTTCTGAGGTGTAGGGATGTCCAACCGACTGCAGCATAGAGAGAGCAGTGATGAGTGTTAAGTGGAAGATCTGTGATGAACCTTAGTGCTCTGTGGTATAGTGTATCCAATTTGTTTAGGTAGGAGATGGGGCAGTGACTGTAAAGGAAATCTGCATAGTCAAGCACTGAGAGAAATGTGGCCTGAACCAACCTCATCTTGGAGTCTCTGGTTAGGAAGTGCCTTATTCTGAAGAATAGACCAAGTCTCTGGCGAAGCTTTTTTAGAAGTTCTTCAATGTGAACTGTGTAGTCAAGCCTGCTATCTATCCACACACCCAAGTACTTGAATTTTTCTACATAGTCAAGGCTTTCTCCTAGGATAGTGGATAGCTGGGGGAGATTGTTTAGTGAGGAGGGACTTGTATGGCTTTGGTTGGAGAACAGCATTGCTTTTGTTTTCTTTGCATTTAAAAGAAGTTTTTTTTCCAATAGTTGATGTTGTAATAAGAAGAATTCCGCTTGTAGAATTTCACAAGCTGTAGTAGGCGATGGGTTGCCGACATATAAAACAGTGTCATCTGCAAACAAGTGAACAGTGGCTCTGGTAAGATTTGAATCAATATTATTAATATAAATGGCAAAAAGGATAGGGCCCAGAATAGAACCTTGTGGAACTCCTCTTAGAAGTGGTTTTAGTGGAGATAGATCAAGGTGATCAGCTTTCACTTGTTGTGTCCTTCCCCGTGAGGTAACACCTAAACCATCTAAGGGAGGATGGATCCAGGCCTATGGAATGCAAGGAGGAGAGTAGCAGTTCATGGTCCACCGTGTCAAATGCCTTGCTTAGATCTAGGAATACAGCACAAACACTATTCTTTTTATCCAATTCGGTTTGTCAGTTATTTGTAACTTTAGCTGTGCAGAAATAGTACTTATGCTAGCTCTAAACCCAGATTGTGCTGGATTTAAGAGATTAGTTTCTTCAAGGTATTCTCTTAGCTGGATGCTCACTAATTTTTCTAGCAGCTTGGATAGCACTGGAAGGATAGATATTGGTCTATAATTGTTGAGATCCATGGGGTCCCCTGATTTCAGTAGGGGGAAAACTTGGGCTGTTTTCCACATAGCAGGAATAGAACCAGATGTTAATGACAGATTAAAAAGATGTGTTAAAGGAACTGCAAGTGTATGTATTGCAATCTTTAGAAAGTAGGGGTCAAGGTAGTCTGCACCTGCACTTATTTTGATATCCATCTGCGAAATTAGATCCTCCACTTGTTTCAAGAGAACCGGTTTGAAGGAGGAGGAGGAATCAGGTCTCTGAGTCCCTGTGTACTGGGAGCTTAATTGTGCACGTAGCAGGCTAGCTGGAGAGGTATCAAATGCAAGGCCAGCAGTTGTAAAGTGGTTATTGAATGCATCCAGTATTTCCAGCCTGTCTGAAATTTGCCCTCACTGTGGTGCATTTGGATTGGTAGTGAGGTGCTAGAGCCTTGGCCTATTATGCCCTTAATGGTGCTCCAGAACTTGGCAGGATTGTGGTAGGAGGAGTCGAGTTCAGCCCTATAATAGGCAGCCTTTGCATCCCGTACTTTCCTGGTACAGCTATTTCTGGCTTTCTTAAATATCGTCCAGTCATTTGGGTTCTTAGTCTTTGCCTTTTTCCATAGCTTATCTCTCTCCATCAGTACTGATTTAAGGTCAGCTGAAAACCAACGGCAAGATTTGTTTTTTTATTCGAACACAAGTGATTGGTGCATGAGTGTTAAGGGCACCTAGTATTATGCTGTTTAACACCTGATGTGCTTTTTCCACAGAGTCTGCTAGGTAGAACTCTTGCCAATTCCTCTTCTCAATTATATCTAAAGAAGGCCTTTTTAGTTGTCAGTACCCACTCAGCTATCAGATTCTATTTCTACTCTTGCTCCCCTTATGAGTCACATTACCTTCTTCATTTTCACCACGTATGCCTCTCTGTTACCCTCAAATTGATCCCTCTTATCCTTTTTGAATGCTCTTGGCCCAGTCTGCATCTCTCAGTTCCCTAAAAAACCACAGTGGCTTTATATTTTTCATTTTTACTTACCTCCTTTAGACAGATTTTAGTCATCTCAAAACAAGTACCCTTAATGAGTTCCCAGATTTTCTCTACTTCACAACCCTGTCCACCCCTCTCAGTTTGTTTTGGAGGGTCTCCTCATTCCCCTAAAATCTGCCCTCCTGAAATCCAAGACCTTTGTCCTAGACTTTGTCTTCTGGTTGTCTAGAGCCATGATGAGCCAAATTAAGTTGTGATCACTCACCCGCCAGCCGTTCTCCCACCGTAACCTCTTCCACCATGACCCAGTTCAACAGAACCAGATCAAGGATGGCTCCATCCCTGGTGGGTTCTTTCACCCATTGTACATGGAAGCCCTCCTGTAATGAATCTAAACGGCTTGGCTCCTTGAACTCGTAGCGAAGTTTCCTAAAACACATCCAATAGATCAAGACTGCCCATTAATACCATGATCACTAGGGTGGCAGCCTTTCTGATTTGCTCCCCTAACTCCCTGTACTTTGTCTCCGCTGGTTTGAGTAGCCTGTAGGCTAAACCCACTCTCAGATTCTTCCCATCTTCAACTACCACCTGCACCCACACTGTTTCTACCCCCATCCCCTTCAGGTCCTTGGCTTCTATCACTTTTACAGTGTTTCTAATGTAAAATGTCACCCCTCCACCTGGCCTATATCCCTGTAATTTCTGAACAGGGCATACCCGGAGACAATGAGGTCTGACAAGTTGTTCTGCATTGCCCATGATTCTGTGACTGCCATTGACTCCACCTCTACGTGGAAGTCCTCTGTTTTGTTCCCGAGACTCCAAGCATCAATTAAAACTGCTTTCCACTAGTTAAGTTTGGTCTTCCAACTGTGACTGCCACCCTTCCTCTCTTCCCCTTGTCTGCACTCCCTGTATTTTTTGTGCATCCTCTTACTCTGCTCTCATTTGTCACTGTCCAAAGGGTGGACATTGTGTGTGTGAGTGTGTGTGCGCGTGGAGAGCTTTTGGGCTATGTGTGAGATCTGAGACCTGCCTGTAAGTACTAGTTTCAGTTATTTGATTACAGACCTAAACATAGCACCTCAGCTGCCTTAAGGTCTGTAGAGACATCCAAGATTAAGCACCTGTAAGTGCTATATTCAGAGATCTGTCTAAGGTCTTTGACACTGTGGACCCTGAAATCCTCCTGAATAAGTTGGGTGCCACTGGCCTAGGACAAAGCACTCACTACTCTATGGTTTAAGAACTACCTCAGAGACAGAAACCAACAGGATGTGGTCTAAAACTCCCCCTTCTCATTCTCAATGCCCAAAAATGGGTGTCCCTGGGGCTCAGTTTGGGGATGTCTATTGTTCTGTCTTTATAAAAATGACATACTGTATAGCAGGTAATACTAGCGCTCCTTTTATTTTAGCGATATTAGCTGAAACGGAAATACCGCTAATACTGTATATTCGGATCGCTAATATTATATACTCATTTTGGCATTTACTGTATGGTTGAGCAACATTGCACTTGGCAGTGTTCACACGCCCACTGCTGCTAAGTAATCGAAAAAGTGCCAGTAAAGTAGAACAACAGACAACTGGTTTGCTAACTGTTTTTTGAGTGGTTAAAAACAAATTTAAACTTTATTGCACACAGTCAAGAACGAAACAAAAAATCAAAAGTGCATATTGCCACTCCTAGCCTAGACAGCAGTAAAAAAATGTGCCACAGTGTTGTTAAGTAAAGGTACTCGTTTCTTTCCGTCTGCTTCCCTCGGTTACATTCTGCTTCATACAGCTTCTCTTCTCCTTTGGTACGAAGATATAAGGAAGGTATGGCTTGGGTCATTTCTACATGATGATGAGATAGGGAAGTGGGAATTACTAGCAATACTTACAACTGAAGATATGTATTGTTTAGAGAGAGTTGCAAATTGGGAGAGCGACAAGTGCCGCTAGCAGCGTTGGGGGACCGGTGAGAGCTGCATTGGCAGGCTTACTGCCGCAGGCAGCATCGGGGAAGCCGGATGTGAGCAGAGTGTATGCTTGGACAGGCAGAAAGTGCTACAAGCAGGCACAGTATACAGGTAAAGTATTGTTTAGAGAGAGTTGCACATTGGGAGAGCGGCGAGTGCCGCTAGCAGCGTTGGGGGACCGGTGAGAGCTGCACTGGCAGGCTTACTGCCGCAGGCAGCATCGGGGAAGCCGAGTGTGAGCCGGGTGTGTGCTTGGACAGGCGGAAAGTGTTGCAAGCAGGCACAGTATACAGGTAATGTACTGTAATTGCGGGTGAACCAACCGCTAATATAATCGGACGCTAATAAGTACCGCATATCAGATGCGCTAAATTTAACAGGCACTAATATAACCTGCTACACAGTAACTGTTTCCCCACATAATGGGCTTATGCACTACTATGCAGACAGCATGTTGTTATACACAACTAGACCTAACTTGCAAACTGTACAGGACAACCAATTAAGTGACTTTGATCTGGTACAGTCTTTCTTCCTCAGAAACAAATGGGTACTAAATGCTGCCAATAGAAAGACTATGATTTTTGTGTCATGACACAATTTGGCTACACTGTCTACCTCACCAGGTATAAAAACATCAGGCGTTGTCTCCCTCATCAGTTACTACGTATAAATATCCTGGACTTTGGTTTGATGCCCAGCCAAGTTGGTCCACATATAGTGACGTTTTACTACATAAATTGGGCTCATAAATTGGCTACCTATTTCCATGAAAGAACTTCCTAAACTCCAATACATGGCATAGAATCATAAAAGTAATGTTAGTACCCCCTAGCCTACGTTTATGGTCATCTTCTCTATGGTAATACCTCCCAGTAATAAAGGAAAAAAACAACCTCTACATCTTGTACAACCACATGGCATGCTTTATCTTGGATGCCCCATTTGGCATCTACCCCTGCCACCTATACCATGACCTAGAATGGCTGCCCGTAATGAAAGCAAGAGACTGCATCTACTGCACTTTCTGTACCAATGTACTCCTCATGGTACCCCTACACACATCACCAATAATCTAAACACCCAGACAACAATCTAGTCTCCTCTCATCCAGGGACCTGGCATAGTGTGCCCCATGCACAAAAACTAAATATGTTGCAAACTCTTCCCTTGCCTGGGGTTCTTGCACCTAGTGCACCATTCCACTAAAGTTGGGAACATGTTCAGTTTGCCCACCTCACTTCTCAGCCATCACAAAATGACAGACCGACTCTCTAAACTAATCCAGTAGTTATTATTGTAACAATCCTTGATTTTATACTGTGCTTCACAGCCTGATGCAGCTTACCTGTCACTGATATTGTATATTCCATCTGTCATATGCAACTTGAGACTTGTTACTTGGAACCTGTTATTTAACCATCATGTCTGAAATGCATAACATGCATAACTTGTAACTCGGTAACTATTGTATTGTTTCTGAGATGGCCATGCACAGGATTTCCAATGCAGATGAGTCACGGCTCAATAACTCCTTGAATAAACATCATTTACTACTACTGCTTGTCTTAAGTAGACAATTCTGACATGAGGACAGGAAATTTGTCAGGACTGGAAGAAGTCAAAGGGGAAAAAATCCTGTTACAGTGTTGTTCTGTACAGAATTCCATCCCTTTCAAAATGCTGCTGTACCACAGTTCAAAGGTCATGGAATGTGACTGTACCCATTCTGTGGTACAACAGCATTCTGAAACCTCTAGAGATTGCATTAGCTTGTTTCATTTTGAAAGCAATAAAAAATGTTCTGCGCATTTCACTCAATAGAAAACAGACAATGAGTGAGGTAACTGTGATGGAAGGGCAGGGAGTTCAGTGACTTGACGGCACGTCAGTTCGCACAGACACAAAGCCAAGCTGCATGTGATGGTAGTAAGAAACACTGTGGCACAGAGGAGAAAAAATACTTTTTAAACATCGTTAAAAAAATACATTAAAAATATTTACAATTAATGACTTCCAAGCAGGAAGTGAGAGAAGGCGGACGTGATTAAAAATGAAACAGTTTTACTTTTTTTAGCCAAACTGCCGAAAATGTCTGAATTTTTTATTTTACACTTTACCCTATTAAAAAAATACAGGACAAGCAACATTATGTACAACCAGTGTGTTCTGTTACCTTAGGATTCTGATTCCGATAGCACTCACTTGCTTCACTCGAGGTCAGAGGGAATTAGCACTTCTCCTTCCCTCACTTCTTCCCCTTTCCATCTCTTCGTCCTTCCCCCACCACCCCAACCTCCCCACAGCTTTGCACTTTCAACTCTATGTAATTCACTCTGTCATGCCTTTTGCGGTATCGATTCTGATTTTAAATGTAATATACTCTTTTGAGACACTCTTGTTGCACCATTTTGATATGACGTTTCAATATGCTGTATTGCACGGTTTCATAGACACAGCACTTTAAATAGGACTACTGCACTTTATGCTTTATTGCATAAAAGTAAATGGTCTCTTTAAGATATAGTTTTTAAAAGTCACCCTTCACACTTGGCACACCACACTCTGATGACGTCAGTTTGACACTGAAATGTAAGCAAGCAGCGAGACTATGGAGGCATGGGCCGACATGCTCCGAAGTGTGGGGGCACATACGCATTTATTATTTTGGATAGTTCTTTTAAGTTGATTGTGCAGCTGTTGCATACACTGCACTCATCCGGGATAAGCTACTGCTGGAGCAATTTATGAAGCCTTTTGCTTGCATCCTGAAGCCATTTTTCACCCAATCTGGGCATGTGGTGAGCTGCTAAAGAAATTGTTTCTCCGTATTTTCACAGTCTTTTCCAGCACTTTAGATAAAACCAGTTAAAATAAAACTGCTTTTGTTGAGTAAATCTGTGTTTTGACTGCTAGCCGCTTTTTTCGTGCTGACCCGTTCCACAGAATGGAATCACCTTTAAACTGCTTTTGCCTTGCACCCCCTGGCATGTGCATGAAAATCATGTTTATTGTGAGCTTCCTTTAAACTGCCTTTTTTTTTGGGGGGGGGGTAACCCACATTGTACTGTCAAGGACATGAAAGACACACAGATTATATGTAAGAATCACAGTCCCTAGCTCTAAAGAAACCACAATTAGCTGTTTGTTTGTTTTTTTAAGTTTAAACGCTGCACTGATCGATTATTACAAGATGTCAACTTGCTTATAAGACTTGGCTTGGATAAATGAGGGAATCTCTAAGGCACCGTCAATGTATTTTAAGCAGAAAGCAAAGTTAGGAGGAGGAAGAGGCCATTATATTTCTCACATGAGGTGGCTAAGGCAGTAAGGGAGGGGAAAAAAAACAGCTTTTAGGAAGTAAAAGTCTAGTTCACAACCGGGGCAGATTAAAATGACCCATAATTACTACTTCCTCTTTGCTTGCCATTTTGCCTATGTTCTGCCCTAGACCCTGTCCAGTTTCTCCCTCTGTTAGTATTCTGTACACCACCCCCACATGTATAAAGGCCCCGAACCCCTATCTCTAATCCAACTCAAAGAACCTCTAGCCCTTTTTTCCCCCCACTGTGTCCTTCAATTTCTGTAGCCTTTATAGTGTAAGCCCCCCAAATGGGCTTTACCTTATAGGGTTATGCCCCATCGCTCCTTTTGTCAGCGCCTCGTCAGTGGCTTCGGGTAGGCTCTGAACCCAGTGGTCCTGTAACTGCCTCTACGGAGGTAAGAGCCTGACTGTATGTCTAGCCCCCAGTTTGGACGAGGACTGAGCTCTAAACAGGGTATTTGCACCTCCGGGTGCTGGGGAAATTGTTTATGTTCTTCCAAGGGATTCTGTATAAATAGTTAATGACTGTTTTGCTTTAAGATTAATGTACTCTAAAATGGCGGCAACCACCCCTGTAGAACTACAAAGCAATGGGAAGCTGCTGGGTAAAAGGGCACTGAGTCTGCCTGGGAATGCAACATCCAATCAGAGGAGGGCTGGATAGAGACTATAAATAGGACTGGTAGCCCGCCAGAAGGAGAGATCTCCCAGAGGGGGAGTGCAGTTGAGCTGGAGAGGGCCTCACCGCCCCAGAGCTGCACTCAGGCCCTAAATCCAAAGGACCAAAAGATAGTGAAAGCAGGAGTAGAGTAATGCTAGAGTTTGCAATAAGATATTGACAGTTGAAGTAGAGAGAAAGCACAGAGTTTGCTACAAGAGCCAAAAACAGCGTGAAGTTGGCTGCAGACATATCAGTGCCGGAGGTTGCTGAACCAAAAAAAAAAAAGTGAGCTGCAAGCTGATTAAGTTTTGGACCGAGTAACTAAGTGAGCTGAAAGATATGTAAGTTTGGACCTGAGGACCGGGTAAAAGCTGTTGAATTCAGAGCTCAGAGAAGTAGCCACTACAGTTTAAGTATCTAGTTGGAACCCTTTTTTTACGATCGACCTTTCCCTTCTCAGAGAAGTATCTCAGCAAGGGGAGTAACTGAGGCTGCTGGTGTCAGACATTTTGGATGGGCCAGTCTGCCTAAGAGAAGAATGAAAACAGCCTAGACATTAGATAGAGGGGCTGAGTAAAGCACAATCTGAAGTTATTGACCTGGTTCATGGATGAGTGAGAGAGGATTCAGGGGACCAAGTTTAGCACCCCCTGGATCGTATAAGCAGAGAGACCTGCAGCGTGGGACCAGGGGAGGTCTGTCTAGTGAACATTGTCTATAAAGGAAAGCAGGTGAAGAGTTAAAGGCTAGGCAGGTGAAGATCATTGATTTCCAGCCATCTGGCACTTTCACCTGTGCAGCATTTCATCAGGGACCCTCACGGTACCGTGCAACGGTTCTTGCGACTGCTTTCAGCTGGCTGCCATGCTTCTGTGTGGACATTCAAAACTGTGAGTACCCCAAGCTGCAGCTGTGGGGAGTTTCATGTAGCTAGCTAGCAAGTTTAAAGTGTTAAATGCCAAAGTAAAGACTGAGGCAGAGTAAAGTTTAAAGTGTAAACGTAAAAGTAAAGATTGAGACAGAGCAACATTAAAGTGTTGACAGCGAAAGAACATTTGGGACAAAACAAAGTTTCAAGTGGTGCAAGTGTTAATCAAGTTATTGGGTCCCGATGAAAGTTCTCAGGTCTGCATCTTTATTCGGGTGTGGTACCCACCACAGCATGGACATTAAGAGTGCACCCTGGGGTGGGGAAGTCCAGAGATTGAGGGCAACTGTGTGGAAAGTGTTTAAAAAAGGTTGTGTTGCTATTTACCTCCCATTTTCCTTTTCCCCAAATAAATTGTTATTCTGTTTGCATGTTAATACTTGTGGTTGTACATTTATGTGCTCAAGTTACTGTGTGGGGGGAGGATGTTATTGAGTGGGGGAGTGTACTGGGGGCAGATATTTCCTGGGGGGTGGTAACCTGCAACTTTTTCACAGGTATTCCCTGCCACTACCCCAGGTGGAGGCACTGCGCCAACAGACTGTCCAGTTGCAGAACCCGGACTGTGCTCCTCATAGGTGTGTTCCAGGTAAAGACTGAGGGCCCCGCAGCAGCCAGGTAAGTCAAAGGGCTGTTATAATACCTTCTCTTACATATGAAACAATCTCCCCTTTCCTCCCTGCCCTATCTTTTTGAAACATGTTGTACCAGGTATGGCCACCCCCCAGCTGTGGTTTTTGGTGCACCATGATTCAGTCATGGTCACCAGATCCAGGTTTGCCTCTGCAATGGCAGCCTCAAGGTTAGGAATTTTGTTTCCTAGGCTCCTTGCTGATGTGAGTACAGACCAATCAGAATGCAAGAAACAGCGTGATGTCATTACTGTCAGTTCACTGAAAATAAAGTGACTGTTCTGAACATTGGGCAGTCATTTTATAGTGTATGGTAGAATGCGGTTGAACAAGGAAATCCATGCTCCCAACAGCGTTGTTGTGCTTGCCTCAGTGTGTCACTATCTTGTTGTGCTGCACCGAGTACGTCATCAGTGCAGCACAACAAGATCGAACGCATTCGCGCATGCGCAATTGAGCGGCCCACGGCAATGCAGAAGTCAGCGTGCTGCTACACATCCCGAAGTAAGCCTTATTTTAAGAGGGAGACTTGTTTGGGGGATCACAGAGTGCTGATTATGCTTGCCCATGCACTATAAAATATTGTGTATAAGCAAGCATACACAAACAAGACAGTTGTTAGATCTTGAGGTTTCCATGGTAATGGACCTCTTGAGCTACGCTCTCGAGGTCTCTGGTTACCACTGAAACCTCTCGATCACAACTGCCTTGTTGTGTATGCTTGCTCGTACACAATCCTCTATATTGACGATAAAATGACTGGTGTGAGATTGCTAAGGAATAGTGTGTAACAGTGGCTTCGGATTGGAGGAGAAGGTCCCTATTTAGTGTAATTAAATAACTCGCATATTGAACCCTCTTTAAAAGCATGTTCTCAGATCAAACCATTCTGTATATAATACTAACAGCAACTATGGCAGACTAACTGGTAGCAAAGGTGCATCAGTCTTACAGTGCAGTTCACAAAGATGACACCATGTTATAAAGAAATTAGCTTCCTGTGTGACAAAGTGGATGACCTGGCACTGGATTTCATTTTGTGCTCCCGCAGGATACTGCAAGACATCACTGTCAGAATTGTGATAAGAGCACTTCATCCTGGTGGACGGCAGTGCACTGTATGCCAGAGAGTGTTGCAGCAGTATTATTATAATGTGGTGTGGGGGTGTGTGTGTGAGTGAGTGTGTGTTTAATGTGTGGAAATTCATGGGGGTTCTTTTCTTCGGGGTGTGGAGCATATCTACTAATTAAAAACCCACACAATTTACTGCCTGTATCAAACTCGCACTCAGCCAGAGCACTAACTAGACATTCATCATTTGAGTAAAAAAAAATGTTAGCAGGATACAAAAGCACCAAGTGGGTGTAAGTGCAATGGGAAAACAAACAGAAGCTAAAACCCACTAATGGTTTCTGTACTGCGAAGACTGACTGAAGTGCTCTTTTAAGAAAATCCAATGTATAATGATTACAACTTCCCACGCTGCAACTTTACATACAATAACTGAACTTTGCAGAACTTCTGTATTCTCACCATGCTAATTCATTTACTTATTTATTTGTTTTTTTTTGTTAATCGGGTATGTGCACTGGACAACTAAATGCCTATTTACAGGTGTGACCGTGGAGAGTTCAAAATGCAGGCATTAGACAATGAACAGTACCAAATTACATTAGTGTAGGAATGTGGAGGATTTATTTCACTGCTTGTGGGGTTGCCCAAAAATCATGCCTTGGTGGATTCAAACCAGTAGTCTCTCATTTAGGATTTTGAAGATACAAATCCCTACTGCTTTTTCTGTTTAGGTACTGAATGATACAGAATGGCTGAGGTTAAATAACTTGCAGCAGAAAGTTATCTGTATAGGAACTATGATCACAAAAAGTTTTATCCTTGAAAAATGGAATGCCCCGGTTACTGATCAGTTTTTTAACTGAGAGGCAGTGGTATTTGGTGAGGGAAGCCATACTATCTGAAAAATTATGGGAAGATGTGCACAGTGAAGTTGACACTGATAAACCAATTTAGAAAGAGAGAAGCCATCCTAGCACCACTGCAGGTACTTTAGTGAGGTAAAAAGAGGTCTCCATGGTTGTGGGGAGCAGGGGGGATTTCTTTAGGGGTCTAGTATTAATGTACTATAAAGTATAGCTAGTTAATATATAGGGAAAGAAAGAGTTACACAAGAACTTACCATAACAGTAGATCTTCAAGGGGATCTCAATCATCAGGTCACACCGTAGGAACTTCATCGTCAGTTATGAAGGATCCACACAGAAGATTTTCAGCAGTACAACTGGGGCCACCCACGCCATCATGTAATGACGTCACCAACCCTATAAAGGCGTGAGTGGCCCTGCTTCCTCATCAGTTCTCTCCCCCCAGAGACAAAGGGAACAAAGCTCTAGCAATGGGGAACCGAGGAGGGAGGGAGAGAGAGAGAGAGAGGTGCCCAGGCTTAAAGAAAGGCTGGATACACCAGATAGCCAGTTCTAGAAAAGAGCCCCAAAAAGAGGGATTGTGGGAGGGAAGACAGACCTGATGACTGAGATCCCCTCGATCTACTGTTATGGTAAGTGCTTATGTAACTGTTCTATCTTCTTCGGGGGTATCTCAGTCATCAGGTCACATCGTAGAATGAGTCCCAAGCAGTTACAGGTGCAAACAAACAGTCTGGAAGGAAAGTCAACCTTAAGTTTAAGACAGGAGGCCCTGCAACACAGCCCTGCCAAATCCTGCACGGGCTCTAGAGGCAACGTCCAGACTGTAGTGCTTGGTAAAAGTGTGGATGGTACTCCCAGGTGGCAGCCGCACAGCTGTCAGCGGCTGAGACCCCTCGGAAACAGGCCACAGAGGTAGCCATGCCTATTGCGGAATGAGCTTTGACCACTCCAGGCAATTCTTTGCCATACTTGTTGTAGCAGAACACAACGCAATTGGCCAACCATTTGGACAAACATTGCTTGGAAACTTGAATGCCCTCTCTACCCGGGGGTTAAAGAAACAAACAACTGCTTCAACTTTCTACATGCCTTAGTTTGAAGCAGGTAATATTTCAAAGTGCTGTGCACATCTAAGATATGGAGCAGTGTTTCTCCTGCATTGCATGCTCTGGAAAATAAACAGTAAGGTGGATAGACTGGTTCAATGTAAACTCAGATACTACCTTGGGAAGAAACTTAGAATTCATGCACAAAAACATCCTGTCATCGTGAAAAATCAAATAAGGCTCCTCACACCAGAGGGCCTGAAGCTCTGAAATTCTTCGAGCAGAAGTAATAGTGACTAAAAATAATGCTTTCCAGGCCGGCCCGGTGGCGCTGAGGGTTGAGGTGCTGGTCGCCACACCACGCGCCATGCCAGCGACCCATGTTCCGGAGCGAGTAGGGGTCATCGTGGGTCAGTGGGGGGAAATGGATGAAGCGCCA
Source organism: Neoceratodus forsteri (assembly GCA_016271365.2). Classification (NCBI taxonomy): domain Eukaryota; kingdom Metazoa; phylum Chordata; order Ceratodontiformes; family Ceratodontidae; genus Neoceratodus; species Neoceratodus forsteri. The sequence continues at coordinate 399,420,197 of CM028136.1, read as the reverse complement.
GATGGACTGTTCTCCATCTGTGGGGAAAGGGGGGGGGACCATCAGTTGCTGTGTGCCTGACCCCTAGCGGAGGCTGGGGGTAGGCGACCTGGTGCCATAATTGTGAGGGGTAGAGCATGGCAGAGGCTTGAGGTGGCACGCATAGGAGCATGCACGACCAGTTCATTGGCGTCATTGCATGCTGAGCTCCACAGGGGTCAATCAGGGAAAAAAAATGGCGTCCTGGTTGCTGCGGCTTGATGGCCATTCTACGAGCGCCCCAGCTTCAGAAGGGTATCGCCGGAACTGGATCTGTTCCTGGCGGGTGAGATGGTGGGCTCCCCACCCCGGGGGGTGATCCACAGGGGAAGAAGGTGATGGCCTTCAGAAGAAGAAGCTGGGGGATGGACCGAATGGTGGCCGGATACCTAGGAGGGAGATGTCTTGAAGAAAGGTGCCGACCAGGAAGCAAGAAAGTAAATAAAAATAAAAAATTATGCTTACCAGGAAAGAAGGCATAGCTCATAAGTTGCGGCTGGCTCAAAAGGAGACTATGTCAAGTTCTCCAAAACAAAATTCTAATTCCAAGCCGAGACAGGGTAACGGATAAACAGGTTACTCCCCTGTAACAGTAGTTCTACGAGTGGTATATGATGTTCATCCACACTAACTGGCAGTGGCCTTTCCCTTTAAGGTGATGCTGGAAAGTCTTCTAGCTGGCTCTTCTCACCCACCCAGGTGGTAACTCCCTTTGGCTGCGCCCCATGACACCAGATCTTGCCTGCTGGAAGCAGTTGTGTGCACCAAAGCCAGGGGAGGTCTGGTGGGTCTGTGTGGATGAACATCATATACCACTCCTAGAAAGTACAGTTATGTAAAAACTTACCATAACAGTAGACCTTTGAGGAGTGTCTCTTGCAGTAGGTAATACTTTTGGGTATCCAGCAGAGGTCACTGTGGTGCACGGCAGCTCTTCTAGCAGTTTTTCACCAGGGACCGCCCACACATGACATCAGCTTCCTGTTTCCTATATAAGTGTGGGCAGTCCCTGGTATCCTCAGTTCTCCTGCTGGATTCAGCTCGCGCAAAGCGAGGACCATGGGGAAGCCAAGGTACCAAAGGAGTCCCAACCCTAGTCATTGGACCAGAACTTTCTCTCTTAGAGAAGGAGGGGGATGGAGGGCGGGAACAAACCTACTGCAAGAGACACTCCTCAAAGATCTACTGTTACAGTAAGTTTTTACGTAACTGTACTATCTTCCACGGAGTGGTCTCTTGCAGAAGGTAATACTTTTGGGATGAATCCCAAGCAGCAATGGTCATGTGGGAGGACAGTTATGATAGGAGACCTTGTAGGACTGCACGGCTGAACGCCATCCTACGTCTTGAGGCAATATCTAGATTATAGTGCCTTGTGAATGTATGGATCGTGGACCAGGTAGCTGCACTGCAGATATCTGAAATTGAAGCTCCCTTAAAGCAAGCCACAGTGGTGGGCATAGCTCTAGTGGAGTGGGCTTGGACAGGGCCAGGTAAAGGCTTGTTGTATTTTTTGTAACAAAATGTAATACAATGCGCCAACCAGGATGAAAGAGTACGTGTCACAACCAGGAGGCCCTCGCGTCCTGGAGCAAAGGATATGAACAGTTGAGACGTCTTTCTAATCAATTGTGTCCGATTAGTATAGTAGCGTAATATATGGTGGACATCTAAAGTATGTAGGAGATGTTCACCCTGATTGGAGTAGTCTGGATAGTAGACTGGAAGCTCCAAGGACTGATTTAAAGTATGTTCGAAGACTACTTTAGGAAGGAAGGGTTGGTATAAAGGACCACCCTGTCCTTGTGGGAAATCAAGTAAGGTTTTCTACACATGAGGGCATGGAGCTTGGAAATACGTCGAGCAAAAGTGATAGCCACTAGAAATAGGGTTTTCCATGAAAGAAAACTTGAGATCACAGGTGGCAGCTGGCTCAAAAGGCTCAAGGGTCAATTTTTCAATCATAAAATTGAGATCCCATGGAGGAGTGAGTCTTCTAATAGGAGGTTTAATATGTAACATTCCTTTCAAAAACATCTTAGCTAGATGATGTTGGTAAAGTAATCTGCCATCCAGAGGATCATGGAAAGTGGAGATGGTGGCTAAGTGGATTTTTATGGAAGAATAACTTAGACTGGACTCAGATAGTGAGGCCAAGTAGTCCAGAGCCTCTGTCAGTGAACAAGAGTAAGGGTCTAAAGATTGAGAGGCTGACCATACGGAAAAGCGTTTCCATTTGGAATTGTAAGTTGCTCTTGTTGCTGGCTTATGGAAATCCAAAAGGATATTGGCAACAGGAGAGGACACTTGTAAACGAGTTATGAAAGCATCCTTAGGAGCCAAGCGTGAAGGTGTAGAGCCTTCAGGTTGGGGTGTAGTAAAGACCCGTGACACTGAGTCAAGAGGCCTGGTCTGATTGGCAATGGGATGGGATCCTCCACTGACAGTTGCAGGAGTAGGGGAAATCACGACTGGCAAGGCCACAGTGGGGCTATGAGAATCATCGTGGCCAGTTCTAACTGTAGTTTCAGTAGAGTCCGTTGCAGGAGAGGGATATAAGAAGAGACCGGTCCGGGGTTGGGACAGAGCATCTATAGCTCATCCCTTTTTGTTTGGGATAATGAAAAAAATATCTGGGAAGACAGTAATTCTCTGGGGAGGCAAATAGATCCATCTGTGGAGTGCCCCGTAAGTTGAATATAAGCCCCCTACAAATGGGGGGTTTCCAAAAAGTTTTCCTTGAGCTTGCCTAAATGCTCACCGCCAGGCTGGTGTCCTGCGTTTTAGCAGTTTAAATGTGATTACCAGAGCCTGTATAGCCTCTGTATACTGTCTCTTTAAGAGCTGCCCGATTGCAGCTTAAGTAACCTGAGAGGGAGCTCTATTGAAAGATGTAACTATTTGCTGAAAATCATTTAGACTGATAATGGTAATGTAGTTTGTCTAACATGCTTTCTTTGCAGCAAGGACTGTTTTGTTTGTCTCCACTATCTTGGTCCTGGACTGCAAATTGGACCAATCAGTTCTGGTGGGACCTAAAATGTAGCCGGACTACATGAGCTGTCTGAAGTAAAAATCTGTAGGAATTGTAGTTTGAATGTTTTGTGCCTTTTTTGCAACTCAAGGGGGAGCTTCTTGCTTTGAATGACAGCCAAATCAGCCAACCAAACCTTTTGGATCTTGGGGAAGTCCCGGGCTGCTTGCAGTTTTCAGTTAGATCTAAGTTGAAAGCTGAAGAAGAAAGAGCTCAAAGAGATTTTGAGCAGCAATCCTGAGTGGACTCGCATGGGAGAACTGTGAAAAGGCTGAGTTTTTGGCTTACATGTCTGCCTGCTGCTCCTGACAGGGAGAGAAGAGAATTATTTTGGACTACAGTAAATCCAAGTCTGTGTGACTAAAGTGAGCTACTGAAGTGGGCCAGGCTCAACCTGAAGACCACCGAAGATTTTGCTGACTGCGATCGGCGTGTCAGGAGTTCCAGCTACCCCTAATCTCCTGGTGTGTGCAGAGACTTTGCGATTGTGACTGAGGAGTGCTTTGCCTGGTACAGTAGAATTCCCTTACATGTAAATGTGCTATGAGCTGCTAGTGGGTCGTGAGTTAGTACCCCACGGTGTGAACTGTATTCTGCTTGCTGGAAGCTGTATCCAGCCCAAAACGGACTGCATCTGAATTTGTCTCCATGTGGTCTGGGCCTTGCCAGACTGGCCCAGCCAGACTACCCACTGCACAGAGAAGCCATCGACAAGACACCTGCCTGGGGATCAGCCCCCTGCTCCACGCATGAACAGGAACGATGCCTCTGCGACTCGTGTGGGCCCTGCTTCTCCTGGCATTCCAGATCAACCACCTGCAGTCTTGGTTTTCGTCCAGCCTTTGGTATCGTGAGTAAATACCAGGGTAGCTCCATGTAACAACAGCTTAATCTGAGTGTGTCATCTGATTGTCTTCTTGTTTTGTTTCCTTTATGAACTGAGCCCTCTGGCTCCAGATTACAAATATTGTGTACTGTGCATGTTGTGTTTTCCTTCACAGGGCCCCAACCAGCTGTGACGCCAGCCAACCCCGGGCAACAGTCCTGGCTAGCCCATTTCTTCTCCACCTGGGTACCCAGAGGTGTGACTTGTGGGGACTCAAAGCGCATGCATAACTGCTTTACTGATATAACCTTTAAGCTAATCAACCTGATTTTGCCCCTCCCTTGTTCAAGTCCCCTGAATAAATCAGATCTAAGTTTTTCTGCATGTAATCTGACTGTGGTTCCAGTTTGTGCTCAAAGTACTGTACTGTTGCTATTTGCTGTGCATAACCTTGTTTTACAGGGGGTCCCCAGGGTCGAGCCAGAGGAACCAGCCCTGGTGGTAAGTGCAAACAGTGTGGGTACTTGTGTGGTGTACCAGGGGTATGGTGAAAGCGATTACTGTACAGTGTTCAGGCCACTAGAGGGGAAAGAGGGGGGTTACAGTGTCCCGGATGGCTGTGCCCAGGTTAGCTTGACCACTACCAACCCTGATCTCTGGGTGGAGGCACCTGTTTCAGAACTCAGGCCCCTTAACCTGCTACTAGCCAAGCCGGCAGGGGTAGTAGCCCTTGGGATAGTGCCACCTAGGGGTGACATGAAGATTTCTTGGAGCACGTGCCCGTGAAGTGTCCATTCATGAGTTGCAGACTGACGACTCAGCTGGTCGGCTAACTAGTTGCAATGTCCCAGAAGGTGGACAGCTGTTGTCAGTTGTAGCTGTATGGCTTCCTGTCAAACAGCAAGGGTCTCTCTGCATAGGGTGAGAGACTTCTTCCCCCCTTGCTTGTTGAGGTAGAACACTACTGAAGTGTTGTCTGCCTGGATCAGTAATGATCCTGGTTCCAGGTAAGGCCGGAATGCCTGGAAGGCTAAATGGACCGCGATCATCTCTAGGAGACTGATACGAGACAGATGGAGAGAAGCAGGCCATTGGCCTTGGGTCTGATAAGGACCTAAGTGCACTCCCCAGCCAAGCAGGGATGCATCCGTGGTCAGTGTTTGCATGGGGTGGGTGGGGGTCAAATAGGCATTCCCCAATTCAGATTGTCCACCATGTCAGGAAGGACTGCAGAGAGGGAGTGACCTTGATTTTGTCTTCGAACTGTCCTGTTTTTTGGGACCATTAATTCTGGAGGGTCCACTGGACAGGTCTCATGTGGAGACAGGCGAAGCCACAAAGGCTACCACAGGGATGGCAGCGGACATGTGACCTAGAAGGCGCAGCATCTGTCTGGCTGTGACCATCTTCTGAGTCTCTATATGTAATGCCAGAGCTATGAGCATATCCTGCCGGGCAGGCGGGAAGTAAGCCCTGTCTGTAATTGTATCTAGAACATCTCCAATGTACTGGAGAGACTGTGCTGGGTTTGGACTGGACTTTGGCCAATTTACTGTGATTCCCAGATCTGCGAACATTTTCAAGGTAGCATCTAGGGAGGCAAGCAGAGCTACTGCAGAGCCTGCTTTTATTAGCCAATCACCTAGATGTGGAAAGATAAAGTGCCCTTCTCTTCACAAGGCTGGTGCCACCACCACTAGGCACTTGGTGAACACTCTAGGGCTGATGAAAGGCTGAAAGGGAGTGTTCAAAACTGGTAATTTTGACCCAGTAAGTGGAAGCGTAAATATTTGTGGTGGGAAGAATGGATGGGAATATGAAGGTAGGCATCCTTCATGTCCAGGGTGCAAAGCCAATTGCCCTGTTTCAGAACTGGCATGATGGCCGGTAGGGTGACCATGCGGAAACGTTTGTACTGAATGTAAAGATTCAGTTGTCTGAGAGCCAATATTGGTCTGAGGTCTCTTGTACGTTTGGGTGCCAGAAAGAAACTGCAGTAAAATCCCACTTGTTCCAGAAGGGGCAACAGCCTGTTTGGACAGAAGGGCCCTCAATTCCTCCTGTAGGATGGGTATATGGTCTGGAGGATAATGAATCTTGCATGGGGTGGAGAGAAACTCCAATGTATGACCCTTCCGTATAATATGAAGTACCCAATTGTCAGAAGTGATTGTTTGCCAGGCCTCCAGATGGAGGCCAAAATGACTCTCACAGCCTCCGAGGCCTGGTCGAGGAGGTGGGTGGAAAGACCTAGTGGGTCACTGGGAGGCGGGCTGCCCAGCCTCACCTGAAGGGCGGAAGCGGGCACCCCTGGCAGCAGAGTCATTGCCTCTGTTGGACTGAGCACGACCTCTGAAGCCACCTTTATTATTACCTCTGTATCGGCCACCTCTTTTGGAATGAGAGATGTGATGAGTACAGTAGGTTGTAGCTGGAGTATGATATATGCCATGAACTGTACGTAGGGTTCTGCCTGATGCCTGTAAATCATCCAGTAAAGTTTGAGTACCTGGCCCGAACAGCTTGGACCTGTTAAAGGGGGCATTAGCTATTTTATGTTATATATCAGGTGCAAAGCCTGAAACGTGACGCCAACCATGGTGACACAGAGTAATACCAGTGGTTGATAGTCGAGCTGAGGTATCAATGCCATCATATCCCTACCTGAGAAGGTGATGGGGAATTGAATTACTAGTTGTCACTGTAGCCAATAATTTATCCCTTTCCTGTGAGGGAGGGAGTTTATTGAGAAGCTCAAGGACAGAGGATACCAGGGTATGCATCATATGACCCATATAGTTAAAAATTCTAATATTCATAGCACCTGAGGAAAAGACCTTTTTCCCCAGATAGTCAATTCTTCTGGATCCCTTATCAGGAGGTAAGGAGCTCATGTGCTTGGGTTTTTTGGTACAGTCATGAGCGGCAGTAATGACCACAGAATCTGCCTCTGAAATACTAGACAGCAAAGGGTGGTCTAGAGGAGTCTGATATAGACGATCCGCTTTGTGGGAAATAGCTGTAACAGATGAAGGTTGATGCCAAGCAGCCAGCATGGCATTCTGGAAAGTTGGTATTAGTGGGGAACCACTACCACAGGTTCCTCAGGTAACTAGAGGTATTCTGCCATATCCTTACATTGTCTGTCATAATCCATAGTGGAGAATCCCATGACTTTTTGAATTTGAACCATCACTTCATTAATGGAAGGGTCATCTGGGGGAGAGGCTGCCGCAGGTAAAGGCAGATCCTCATCCAGAGAAGAGATTTCTGAATAGGGGGATTCTGGGTTAGGGAAATCCAAATCTTGAAACTCATCCTCGAGATCACCGGTGAAATCAGGTGGCAATTCTTGGTCATCTGACAAATAGTCCTTTATAAATGGAGGAGGAGACCAGGGTGGTAGGATATCCTGGTCACTGTGGAATCTTTCAGGTGGAGGAGAAGGAGGAGATCGGGTGAGATCACCCAGCCCTTCCAAGGGCAGAGAATGCCACATAGCATGCAAGACGTGTCAGACTACATTGGAGAGGTCCCTTTCCTGGGAAGGAAGGGGGGGTGAGCAGGGGGGCATGTTGGGAAACCAAAGGGGTGATAGAAGGAATGTGACATGTAGACTGAACAGGTCTTGCCCCTGGGTAGTAAAGGCTAGGGTCCCGATCTCTGTCCACCTGACCCCTATAAGTAGCCACCTGAGTAGGTGGAGGGCCTGTCAATAAGGCATAAGCTGTGGGCTTCCCCTGAGGAATGCGGGGTCTCGTCGACGAGTCCGCAGGGGAAACAGATTTATTTCCATTGAAATTGTCAGATGCCGTCGACGGGAGAGAAGCCTCCGTCAATGAAGCAGCAGTATATTTTGCTGCATGCAAAGTGCTGGAAAGCGTCGTTGACGAGAGGGTATAAGCCTCCGTCAATGGAGCAGTCACTAGTTGGACTGCATTCAAAGTGCTAGAAAGCGCCGTTGACGAAAGGGTATGAGCCCCCATTGATGAAGAAGCACTTAAAGGACGTCCCGTCGACGGAGAGACACCAGAAATAGTGGCTGTCGATGGACATCTAGGCAGGGAGAGTGAGGAGGATTTCTCCTTCTCCTTTTTCTGCTGGGAACGAGTACCAGCAGAGGGGGAGTCCTTGGTATGAGTCCCCTGATTCTCCAAGAGAGACATTTTCTGCTCCATCAAAAGTTGTTAAATTTCAAGCAACTGTCATCGACGAGTTGCCTGATTAAAGTACTGACATAAGCTGCAGGACTTGGTGTCATGTGTGGGTCCAGGACACCTTATACAAAGTGTGTGATTGTCAAAATGGTATATCTTCCTACCATAATGACAGGAACAAAATAAAGCTTGTTTAGTTGAAGAATCAGTAGAAATTCATCTTAGTTCCAAGTTTCTCGTCGATGACTGCTATACAGAAGTTGCACTAGCTGCTGCACGTGCTGAAGACAGCAGGAAAATGAACTGAGGATACCAGGGACCGCCCACAGTTATATAGGAAACAGGAAGCTGATGTCATGTGTGGGCGGTCACTGGTGAAAAACTGCTAGAACAGCTGCCATGCACCACAGTGACCTCTGCTGGATACCCAAAAGTATTACCTACTGCAAGAGACCACTCCATGGAAGATCTACTGTTACAGGTGAGTAACCTGTTTTTCTAGGGGCACGGATATGACGTTCTATCCACACTAACTGGCAGACTCCGAGCAGTTCTCTGGGAGGAGGAAGGCAAACTGCACACTTCCTATTTGGGAAACGGAGATTAGAGAACTGAGGCCCCAAAACCAGCATCCTGGTGTGACTCTAGGTCAATGTGGTAATGGCAAATGTAGGTGCATGCTGACCTCCAGATAGCAGCCCTGCAGATTTCCTGGATAGGGACATCCCTGGAAGCAGCCACCCAGGCAGCGGTATGACAGGTGGAATGAGCCCTTAGCCCTCTGGGAGGCTCCCTACCCGCCAACATATAGCAGAGATCAATGCAGGATGTGATCCACCTGCCAATCGTCCACAGGTCTGCCAGGGGTGGCTTCAGCATAGGTGACAAACAGCTGGCAAACCTCTCCATGAACTCCAGCAGTGCGCTCTTTGTAATAAGCGAGTGCTCGCCTCAGGTCCAGAGTATGGAGCTTGTGCTCAGCCTCCACGGTGTGACTGAAGTACACCGGAAGATTAATCACCTGGTTAAGGTGAAACTCTGACACAACCTTCGGGAGGAACTTCAGGTTGGGATGCAGAACAACCTTGTCCTTGTGAAAGACCAGGTAATCAGACTCCACCGAAAGTGTCTGGAGCGCACCGATCCTTCTGGCCGATGTGATAGCCTCCAAGAAGGTGGTCTTCCATGACAGGTGAGGGCTATCGCACCTGTGTGTCAGTTCGAATGGCTTGCCCATGAGCTTTGCCAAAACCACCAAGAAGTCCCACAGTGGTGATGGTTCACACACTGGAGGGGATATGTGGTCAAGGCCTTTGAAGAAGTGCCAGACCACCTTTTTCTGTGCCACCAACTGTTGACCAGCCCGCGCCCGGTAAGCAGAGATGGCTGCCAGGTGCACTTTAAGGGCTGTTGACCAAAGGCCTGACTGAGAGAGGGACCAAAGATAATCAAGAATGCTAGCCACTAGACAAGACAAAGAGTCCAAGCCTTTTGCCCTGACATCAAATGGAGAATCTCTTCCATTTGAAGGTATAGCACTTCATAGTCGACTCCTTTTGAGATGCCTCCACAACGGTGAAAACAGCTTTGGAGAGACCCAAAGCCTGGAACTCTAGCCGCTCAGGAACCAGGCTGTCAGGTGCAGAGATTGAAGGTCTGGGTAGAGTACCTTCCCCTGATTCATGGAAAGCGGGTCCAGGTGTAGGGGAAGACCCTTGGGAGCCTGGTGCTGAGGAGATTGGGGTACCAGAGCTGGTGTGGCCAGTCCGGAGCCACCAGGATCACCTCTGCTTTGTCCCTCCTGGCCTTGAGGAGCATCTTGTGGATCAAGGGAAGGCACAGAAGAGACCTGGGGTCCAGGGCCTTGAGAAGGCATCCCCCTGTAGCATTCCCTGCTGAGGTGGGCAGGCACAAAACAGCCCCAGCTTTGTGTTCTCCAGGGAGGCGAACAGGTCCAACAGAGGGATGCACCACTTGGAGAACAGACTGTGAACCACCTCTGCGTGGAGAGACCACTCATGAGACGCCTGGCCCACCTGGCTAAAGGCATCTGCCAGCTGACTGGAGGATCCTGCCAGATGAAAGGCTAGGAGATCTACCTCCAGGCTGCGCATGAGGGTCCAGACATGAAGAGCTTCCCTGCACAAGGGCAGGGAGTACATTTTGTCCTGTTTGTTGAGGTAGTACATGGTCATGGTGTTGTCTGTCTGGACTTGGACCACCTGACCCAGAATGTGCAAAACAAATGCAGTCAGCACTACCCGAACTGCCCGGATCTCCAGGAGGTTCATGTGGCATCGGGACTCCCCAGGGGTTAGGAGCCCATGGACTCTGTGCGCCTCAAGGTGGGCACCCCAGCCCATGAGAGAGGCATTGGTCTTCAGGATGACTGTCGGCTCTGGGCGGACAAATGGGATCCCTTCCTGCAGATGTGCTGGGACTAACCACCACTGCATGGTGTTCCACATCTGCTGGGTAACAGCGATCAGCTGGTTGAAGTGACCCTTGCGCTGAGAACACTGGCTGTCCAGCTCCCACTGCAGGGAGTGCATTCTCCAGCGGGCTTAATGGACCATGCTGGTGCAGGCCGCCATGTAGCCCAGCAATCGCAGGAAGTCCCAGGCAGGGTGTAATTTCCCAACTCAAAATGATCAAGCACAGGAGGAGAGAGCCTCTGCCTTGTCTGCTGGGAGCCGGGCTCTGGCTCTGCAAGAGTCGAGTTCCGCCACAATGAAGCTGATTACCTGCAAGGGCATAAGTTTTGACTTGGCCTCACTGACCAGGAGGCCAAGGGAGATGCAGGACTGGAGGGCCAGGACCATGGACCACTCCACCTCCTGCCTGGAGGGACCTGTGATCAGCCATTCATCCAAGTAGGGGTAAACCTGGCCCCCTCGGTGCCTCAGATCAGCTGCCACCACTGCAATGCACTTGGTGAAGACTCTGGGGGCTGAGGAGAAGCTGAATGGCATGGCCTGGAACTCATAAAGGGTTCCCTCTGTTCGAAAGTGGAGGAACCTTAGATGAGATGGACAAATTGGGATGTGAAAGAATGCATCCTGAAGATCCAGGGAGTAAAACCACACGTTTCGCTCTAGAGATGGTATGATCTGAGACAGAGTTACTATCCTGAAGGTGCATGACCTGAGGAACTTGTTCAGGTTGTGCAGATTCTAGAATGGCATCAGCCCCCTCCCCATGCACTTTGGCACCAGCAAATACCTGGAGACAAACCCTGGGTGTTCGGAGGATCCGCGACAGGAACCATGCCCTCTTTGCGGAGGAACCAGGCTATGTTGTCTCTGAGAGCTGACAGCATGTATGCGGAAACCAAGTCCTCACAAGGGGTGTGGGCTCGGCAAGGAGGGTACTGCTCAAATTCCAGAGGCAGATTCTGACCCACCACATCAAGAACCTACCTGTCCATGGTGACAGCGGACCAAGCAGAAAAAAAGTGGTGGAGCAGGCCCCCCACGGGAGGACCCAGGGGAGGTGTGACGGGCATGAGTGAAGCACCCCTCATCCCAACACTGGGCAGGCTTAGAGGAGGAGGACGATGGCCCAGCTTAGGTGCCACTGAAGCCTCTCCCTTCAGGCTTTCGGATGACAGAGGCCACTGACTTGGGCTGAGATCGCCAGTCCTAAGCTTGCTGGGCAGGTTGGGCCACAGGAGTGGAGGTGGACCGAAAGGGCTTCCTCTTTTGCTGCTGCTTGGAGCCCTTGAGGTCCTTCTGGGCAGATGTCACAGAGTCCAAGGTGGCACTGGACTTCTCGATACGGTTGAGGTGGCCCTCGACCTTGGGTCCAAAACAGGTCTGTGCCCAGGAAAGAGACATCTGCCAGCATGTGCTGAGTGTCCACCGTGAAGGTCAAGATCCTCAGCCAAGCCCTGTGGCGCATGGCCACTGAGGCTGCCACGGAAGTCCCCAATGTTTATGGCTGTCTGGAGCTGTTTGGCTGCATCCCGGCCCTGGTCCCAGACCTGTTTGACTGTGGTCTGAAGGTCCACTGGCAGATGAGGAAGCACCTCATCGAGAGAGCTGAGCGGGGCATAAGAGACGTGGACCATGAGGAGGGCTGAGCTTGCCTGGCTGAGACCAAGCAACCGGGCAACCGATGTGGGTCTGCACTGAATCATGCTTCCTCTTAGCCTTATGTTGAAGTCCTATTCTCGTTTATTTGCTTCGTTTTACCAGTTTTAGTTTGGTTTTCGTTCATTTTTAGTTCATGTTTTGTATTATTGCGCTATTTCATTGTCCTATCGCTATTCTGAGTATCCGGTTACAGGATTTGGACTTTCGGATTGGATCGGTAGTCTCCTTTTAGTTTGTCCGTGGAGTTATGCTTCCTTGTGAAACTGACTGGCTGTGTTTTAAGGCAGCTTCGACGCCAACTCAGAGCTGAACCAAGCGGAATAAGGACGCTTTTGTGAGCACGACCTGGCTGTATTTCAATGGCGGTATCGACGCTAATTTGAAGCTTAGACAAATGGAATAATTTTGGTTCTGTTTGTTTCTGTGTGCGAGGAACTACAGGACTGGACTGTTTTACTCGTTCTATGAATATGTGTGGTCGCTCTCAAGCTTACGGTCCTCCTAATTCCTTTATATGTGACTGTTAATTTTCCGGACTGGGACTCCACTGGATTTTATTGGACCGTGGATTCGACTGGAACTTTTCCAGCATCTTGCAGGTGATTACTTAGCTACTTCTCTTAGAGGTCTGTGAGAGGAAATCTGCCTGGACTGTTTTGGAGTTTCGGGAACCTGCTACTTGGACATTGTTCCCCTTTGGTTGGCGTTTGGTTACTTGGGGAATTTTGACATTTGTACTGATTTTCATCGAGTGCAGGTTCTACCTGATACTGTGGAAGGAAAGATTTTAAGCCGGGCCATGCCCTAAGACGGCTGTGGTGGGTGGGATCCCCCGGTCCTTGCTACCAGAGGGTGAGGAGGCTTGTCGTCGACCAGCCAGAGGGTTGGGCTTCTGTCTGCCCAGAGGGGCTTGCTGTGCTGGGGTGGTCGTGATACTGCCCTGTCTCTGGGGCCCTGACCCTAGGGGTAGGGTCTGTGGGGCTCCCCCTTGGCCAGCGCGATCTGTGGGGTTTATTTCGTCCCGAGTACTTGCTTGTTTTGAAGACTTATTTTATCCATTGAGGTGACTGTAGATCGATCCTTGGTGACTGGACTATTTTATCGTTTCTCTGGATGTTTTTCCGAACTGAAACCTTTTCTCTGGACCTAAATACTTTGTCCGTGCAGTGAGAGTGCTCGGCTATTGTGCGTTCGTGGGGAGTGCGAGTCCCTGCCTACTCACAAATTTTTATTTTATTATTTTGAAGTATTATATGTTATTTTATTTTTAGGTAGTGAGAGTGCCTGGTGCTAATTAAGCGTGTAGTGAGAGTACATGTTTTCTTGGCAAATGTATTATTTTATTTTGGGTTTTTTATGGTTTTGTATGTGTTTCACTTTTGTTTTTTGATTTTATGACAGGATATCCTTGTGAGAGGAGGGTCTCCCATCTGTATTTATTATTTATTATTATTCTTTAGTTTATTTTATTGTTAGTTATTTTTGTTTATTTTTTGGGTTCCGGAAAGTAGGTTTCGATTCTGAGAAATAGGGGGTAATTGGAATAAATTTTATTTTTTGCTTATGTTATTTGGCAAATTTGGTTTTAATTTTAGGGGGTTTGTTTCTTGCACTGATTTGTGAGAGTAGGACTTTATTAGTTTTCGTTGAAGGACGTAGATATGTGTTATTATTCCTCCCCTGTGGTGTGCTTCTCATCCTCCGGCTCTTGAACCTCCATCGCCTTTTCTCCCCTCCTTTATTGTTTTCCATCTATCAACGTTGTAGGGCTTTGGGAATTGCATGAAGGAAGAGGGGAAGGGGCGCGGGGCCTGAACAGTGGAGGATGGATGAGGGGAGCGCTCAAACCAGGATTGTGAGGTCCATAAGATGCCCTGGGGTGAAATGGAGGTCAGAACGTGGGTTTCCTTGTCTGAACCCCATACCCAAGGGCACCGCCGCTAATAACGGCGGGCAGGTGGCTGGGGGATCCTCGGAACTCTGTCCAACTCGGGCGGTTTTGTGCAATGCCAGATCCGTTGTAAACAAGACTGCCATTGTGGCGGACTTGGTGGGAACGGCGGATCTGGCTTGCATCACCGAAACCTGGCTGGATGGTAATGCTGGCCCCGTTCTTGAGGCGGCTGTTCCGGCCGGGTATTCGGTGATACACCGCCCGAGACTGGATCACAGGGGTTGGGGAGTTGCGGTCTGCTTTAAGACAGAATTGGGTCTCACTAGTGTTTCAGTTGAGGAGACCAGATCTTTCGAATGTGTTGTAGTGGCAGGTGGGGGTTATAGAGTGGCTCTCATCTACCGTCCACCCAGGGATGAGAAGCCATTCCTTAAGAAAGTGGCGGACTTTGTCATTGACCTGGTATTGGAGTCTCCCAGGTTGATGGTGCTGGATGACTTCAATGCCTGGATCGACGATGAACTCTCGCATTTTGGACAGCATTTCCTCCAATTGATGAATTCATTGGGCCTCTCACAGGTTGTTACCTCTGCCACTCATAAATGTGGCCATTCCCTTGATCTGGTTTTCCTCCTGGGGATGGAAGCCTCCGGCATGGGGGTGGAACCTGTCAGATGGTCTGATCATCACACTGTGAGATTCAATTTCAGCACCCCCTTGCGTAGACCTACCCCTGAGGAGATGGTCAAGTACCGACCTTTATGGGATGTGACTCCCGATGGTCTATCTGCGGTGCTTGACCTATCAGAATTTCCGATGATGAGCATGGATCCTGAGGCCTTGGTTCTGGCCTATAATAAGGCCATTACCAATGCCCTGGATTCTATTGCTCCCATCCGTGTGCGTCCTCTCTCCCTTCGCCCCCGGTCCCCATGCTTCGATGGGGACTTGAGGGAGATGCGCCGACTTGGATGCAGGTTAGAGAGGTGTTGGCGGAAATCCAGCTTAGATGCCGACCACCTTAGACTGCTAGAGCATCAACTCTACCAGTCAGCAATCACCTGTAAGAAGGCAGTATTCCTGTCCGGGGAAATTGCTGCTGCTCAGAACCGACCGGCTCAGCTCTTTCGAACCGTAGATAGACTGTGCAACCCAGCCTGTCTGCAGGTTCGTAGAGCTTTTTTGCAATTTCAGTGCGAGGAGCTCGCTCGGTTCTTTGCAGATAAGGTGGAAGACATCAGGGCGGTGACCGGCACGACACTCTCTATGAGAACAGCCGTGGACCTGGCACCGGTCACATGCCCTCTTATTTCCTGGAGTTTCTTCAAGAGGCCGGTAATCGAGGATGTTGTGAGGATTTCCGTGGTATGCGCACTACATCCTGTAGTTTAGATCCGGGCCCCACAGCCTTGGTTATGGGCTGCGGGGAGATTATCTTTCCGGTTCTGATGAGGATAGTCTGGTGTTCCTTAGACTCTGGTGAATATCCTTGCTCCCTGAAGGAGGCAGTGGTGACACCAGTGTTGAAGAAGGCTTCTCTGGACCCCGACTTCCTCGGTAACTATCGGCCTATCTCAAACCTTCCCTTTGTTGGGAAGGTAATTGAGAAAGTAGTGGCTACCCAGTTAGACAACCACTTGACCATCCATAGCATCACGATCCTTCAATCGGTTTTGAAAGAGGCACAGCACCGAGAATGCGCTGGTTCGGTGCTCAATGATCTCCTGATGGCGAGAGACCAGAAAAAACGGTCCATTTTGGTCCTTTTGGACCTGTCATCAGCATTTGACACTGTAGATCATGGGGTTCTGCTTGAGCGCCTGAGAATCATCTGTGGGCTTTCAGGTTTAGTACTCAGATGGTTTACATCTTTCCTCACCGGTGGAACTCAGAGGGTGGTATCGGGAGTGTTTTCTTCCGATCCTGTCTCTCTGTCATGTGGGGTGCCTCAGGGCTCTGTGCTGTCTCCCATGTTGTTTGTGGTGTACATGCTTCCCCTCAGAGACATTGTAAGACGGTATGGGCTGGAGTTTCATTGTTATGTCGATGATACTCGGCTCTACCTGTCTTTTGCACCTGATCAGAATAGAGCACTCTTGGTGTTTAATAGTTGCCTCGGTGAAATCCAAGGTTGGATGAGGTCCAGCTGGTTGAAGTTAAACCCCGGGAAGACGGAGGTGATGGTTATGGATCCTGGTCACCGGATAGGGGGGTTGGGGATAAACCATCCCTCAGGTTTATTCCTGGGGGGTGTGGAGCTCCCCACCTCTGAATGGGTGCGGAACCTAGGGGTGATTCTTGACGATCGGCTGACACTATGTGATCAAGTGTCGGCTGTCGTTAAAGTTTCCTTTTACCATCTTAGGAACATCACTAAGGTCAAGCACCTTGTTCCGTCCGGGGACCTACCTACGCTGATCCACGCCTTTGTGACCTCGCGTCTGGACTACTGCAACTCCCTTTACTTTGGGCTTCCTGGGGTTGATATCCGCCGCTTGCAGCTGGTGCAGAATTCTGCAGCTCGGTTGTTAACTAGGACTTCTCATTCTTCCCATGTTACACCGATGCTGCGGAAACTGCACTGGCTGCCGGTTCAGTGGCAGATCACCTTTAAAGTTGGTCTGTTGACCTACAAAGCCCTGCATGGTTTGGGCCCTGACTACCTGAAAGAGCTCCTGATTCCCTATCTCCCGGAGCGACCGCTCCCCTCGGCCGGCGAGGGGTTGCTGGAGATTCCAAGGGTTATTTTGAAATCATCGGGTGCCTGGGCCTTTGCGTTTGTGGCTCCGACCCTCTGGAATTCTCTACCACGTCAGATTAGAGAGTGTGCGACAGTGGGAGGTTTTAAACAAGCCTTAAAATCCTTCCTATGGATTAAGGCTTATGGGGTAGAGACTGACTGATTTGGTTTGATTTTATTATTGTCTCATGATGTTTGATGTAATGTATTAATAATTTTTATTGTAATTTGTATTGTAATGTTTTATCATGATGTGATCCTATAACTTGTTCTGCACTTTGATTTTTTGAAAAGCGCATTAAAAATAAAGAATATTATTATAAGCAAGGAGACAGCGTAGACATTCTTAGCCGCATGGTCCAACTTCTTGGACTCCTTGTCTGGTGGCTTGTCCACATCCCCAGTGCTGCCAGAGCACCTAAACACAGAGTCTGCCACCAATCCCTCAGCTGAGGGGTGCTCTGTGAATTCAGAAAGTGAACTGGTGGGCACCTCATATTTGCAGGCTAGCTGGGCAGAAGGCACAGGGCAGGAAGCAGGGCAATGCCAAAGCTCCAGGGCAGGACCAAGAATGGCTTCTGCCACCAAGAAAGCCTCTGCCAGAGTGTCTCCCCGGTCAAGGATCTCCATCAATGGGTAACAAGCCCGCTTCTGGACAGGCTCCATTTTCATACCCATCGACTCAGAGATCAAGCAGAGAAGCCCCATGAAGGATGATGGGCCTTCATCTTTCGAGAGATCCCCCACAGACTCTACGTCAACTGGATGAGAGTGCAGGGAGGACCCCTCAGATTCCGAGGAGTCGTTAAAAAGTGGTCAACCACCCGAGTCCCCACTGACCCTCCGCGGATAGTCAGGAGTGACGGTGACAGACAGCCGATGGGGAAGCCCCTTAGACATCTGAGACTCCTTAGTCTGAGTGCCAGTTGGTGGTTGTTTAGCTGGCGGTTTCACCACTATCGGCAGAGACGCCGGGGTCAGTCAAGCTGGGACCGTTTTGGTAGGGTCCATCGATAGAGACAGCATTGGCCTTTTGAGCAACAGCCAGGTGATGGCCAGTGTAGGAGCCGGAGTCAGCTTGATGCTGGTCAACACTAACTGTTGCCACACAAAGTCCTCATAGCGTTGATGTAATTTTCACTGAAGCCTCTCCTCACCCGAGGAGGACAAAGATGAAGAGTAGCGGTGGTGCCACTTCCCGTGGTACAGAGAGCAGGAACGCCAGTGTTGGCGGGACCGGCTTGACCGACAGGAGGAAGATCAAGACCACGACTGCCAGGTGGGGGCCAGTGGCTGGGTTCAGCGAGTGCCAAGGCTCCTCCGGGTCTTAGTTGTTGACCAGAGGCGGTGGGTCAGCGGACTTATCCGTCCCTCCAATGGTCTGAGTTGGGACCGGAGTCCTGAAGAAGGAAGTGGCGGCCTCTTCACTTGACCACTGGTCGGTCGGTTCGAGAAAAATCTCGGCCCGGACCTCAACTAGCATCTCAGCCAACTGGCCCAATGGGGTACCATGGAGGCGGAGGCCTGGGCCAAGGATTTGGCAAAAGTCAAATCTGGAGAAGTGAAGGATCAGAGGCTCTTGACCGAGAGCACTCCCGATCCCACAAACAATGGCAAGTCCTTTCTTTTTCTTTTTTGGATTTAGATTTTTACCCAGAGGGTCCCTGACCGAGGGTCGGCAGAGACTGACACAATTCCTTGAAGGACCCCATGAAAGTTGAACCCAGCTGGAGCAGCATGAAGGCAGAAGCTGAAGAGGAGTGAGCTGCGGCCTGAGCTGCCTCCTCCTGTAATGCTGCAAGCTGTTTGGCGGACCCCGCAGCTGCAGAGACCACCCAACAGGCATCCTTGGATTTGACTGGCGGGTTCCGAAGCACTGGGTGGCCCAGTTTAAGGTGGGCAAGACAGTCCTCCAGGACATTCGGGTGAAAAGAATGACAAAGGTCACAGGTCTGGGGATTGTGGTTGTGCCCCAGGCAGAAGACACACGTTGTATGCGGGTCAGACCTGGACATCTTCTGCCTGCAAGAGCACTGGCGGAACCCAGGAATGGACTTATCGTCCATGACGGTCGCACTCGAAGACTGAGCTAAAGACGAAACTCCAGAGAGTTTTAAGTTTTAGGAAGTAAATCCGAAGATTTAAACGCGAGGGCCTACTCAACGCGGGAGCGGTAAGGTGGGAGCCTGCTTCTTCCAGTGGAAAGGAAGATCTGGCATCATGGGGCGGAGCCAAGGGAGTTACCACCTGGGTGGATGGGAGGAGCCAGCTTGAAGATCTTCTGGCATCATCTTAAAGGGAAAGGACACTGCCAGTTTGTGTGGATAGGACATCATACCCACTTCCCTAGAATGGAGGTTTTAGATGCAGGATGCCCCTCAAAAAAGGTATGGAAGACATCCAGCTGAGCTATGGTACAGTCACCCATGGGCACATGAAAGGCTGAGATAGCCAAAAGGTGCACCTTGAGTGAGGAGTACTGGAGACCTGAGTCAGACAGACAGATCTGGTAGTCTAGGATCTGGTTCAGTGGACAGGTGATAGGGTTCAGATTATGCTTGGCAGCCCATTTGGCAAACTGCTTCCATTTCATGGCATAAGTGGCTCGGATGGAAGGCTTTTGAGCGGCTACTAGGACATCTGCCACTCTATTAGAAACCCCAGATCTGGCAATGGCTATGTCCTCAGGAGCTAGTCATGCAGATGGAGGGACCTAAGGTTGAGATGGACCAGGGTCCACTGATACTGAGTTAGTAGATCCTGCAGATGGGGAGAGGAACTGGAGGTTCCTCCGCCAGCTACAGTAGCAGAGAAAACCAAATCTGGCAAGGCCAGAATGGAGGTACCAGGATCATGGTAAGCCTCTCCATCTGCAGCTGGATGAGTACCCACTGAATTACAGGAAACAGGGGGAAGGCATAAAGAAACCTCCTACTCCAGGAGAGGGACAACGCGTCTCACCAGAAAACTCCAGGCCCTGGACCTAGTGAGCAAAAACTGGGCAGTTCTGCGTTGAGTGGGGACGCAAAAAGGTACAACTCTGGAACACCCCATCTGTCAAATAGATCTTCTGTGACAGATGAGACAAGTTTCCCACTCGTGCATGCTGGACTGAGTCTGGCTGAGGCTGTCCAACAGGGTGTTTGGCACTCCTGGGAAGTGGACCGCTGAGAGTGTCAGGTTGTGGTCCAATGCCCAATACTGCACTCTCATGGCCTCCCTGCATAGGGGGTACGAATGTGTTCCTCCCTGCTTGTAGAATTAGTACACTACACTGAGGTTGTCTGACTGAATCAGCAACTGACCCGGAAGAAGGTGGCTCTGAAAAGCCTGCATGGCATACAGAACCGCCCGCATCTTCGGGACATTGATATGCAGGGAGGTTTTGATCTGGGACCAAGAACCCCGAGTCTGAAAGGAACTCAGATGAGCCCCCATGCCCAACCCAGAGGAATCCATGGTGAGGATTTAATGTGGAGAGGAGACCTGGAATAGAACTCCCTGCAGTAGGTTCAGGGGAGCCATCCACCACTACAGCACTTTGCGGACTGGGGTCGAGACCAGCACTAACTGATCTAAAACATCCATTTGCTGGTGCCACTGTACCCGGGGAGTCCACTGGAGAGTGCACGTGTGCAGCCTGGCCAGTGGAACAGTGGGCATGGCAGCTGCCATCAGACCAAACAGTCTGAGCTATACTGTGGCAGAGATGTAACGGCTCTGGGCCACACCTCCTGAGCCTGGGCAATAAGGCACTCCACCCTGGCTTGAGGCAGAAAGACCTTCACCCGGCGCAGAGTCTAGAACCACCCCTATGTACTGCAGCCTCTGGGATGGAACCAGGACTGACTTGGGCAGTTTTTTGTTTTTTTTTCCTCAATTCTCTTTCTCGCTCCTCGTTCCGGAACTCTCTTGGGCTATCCCCACTAGCCTAACCACTCTACCATCCACCGTCCCTCCCATCATCTTCAAAGTCATCACGACTCCCTGAGGCCACGGGGGCTAACAGCCCCAGAGAGATCGAAGGGGCAGTGATGGGAGATCGGCGTTGGACGTGTGATGGTGGCACTGGAGAAAGTCATCGCCTATCTGGCTGAGGAAGGTTTTTTCTCCTTTTTACGCCCCTTAGTCCCCATCCTCCCTCCCGTGCGTGGTGTACGTATCCAGACTACAGCGCACGGCTGCCCTGCCGCATCGGACCACGCTGATATATGTGCTGCCCAGTGCTCTGCGATGCCCCTGATCTCCACCGGAGGTTGCCGGAGCACCAAGCCACTCAACACCCTCCCCCCCAGGACA
This sequence comes from Neoceratodus forsteri, assembly GCA_016271365.2. Taxonomy (NCBI): domain Eukaryota; kingdom Metazoa; phylum Chordata; order Ceratodontiformes; family Ceratodontidae; genus Neoceratodus; species Neoceratodus forsteri. The sequence continues at coordinate 399,399,135 of CM028136.1, read as the reverse complement.
GGAGAGCAGCCCAGCGGGCGCTCCATCCCATCCCCGGGTCACCAGCGTGGCATGAGGTGTGGCATTCAGCGCCAACGGGCTGGCTACTTGGGCAGATTTATGGTAATACTCAGGGAGAGAAACAATTGGAGAGTTCTCTCCAAGGTCCTCAGGAGCAATTCTCTGGACATGGCCTTTAGGAGCCAATCATCCAGATAAGGGAAAACGTACATTCCTTCTTTTCTGAGGGCCACAGCAGGGTTCATTTTAGATATTTAACTCTGTGGGACATGGACCCGCTGAGTATAAAAAGTAAGGGTCAAATGAAAAAAATAATGGGTCATATTGTTCAGCCAAGCCCAGATTCATAAAACAGCAGTTTAAAACCTCTATAACAGTGAGCAGGTTTGTCCCCAAGGTAGAAGGAAAGGTGGTCAAAATTAGAAACTGTGTGCCAATTGTCCAAATCCCCCACCCAAAAATAAACCCTGCCACAGCTATTGCTGCTATGCACTTGGTAGAGACCTGCAGTTCAGAAGACAAGCCAAAGGGGCAGCACACTGAACTGGTACTGCTCACCCTAAAAAAGAAACCGGAGGAATCTCCTGTTAGGAGGAAATACCGAGATGTGCAGGTATGCATCATGCATGTCCAGTGAACACAGTCACCTTGCTTGAGAAGGGGCATCAGACCTGGCAGAGTTACCATTCAAAACTTTTTGTATTAGACATACAGATTTAGGTCCTTTAAGTCTAAGATGGGCCTCAGATCTCCAGTCTTTTTCGAGACCAGGAAACACCTGGAATAAAAACCCTTGTTTCACTGGCACCTGGGTACTGGCTCTATGGCCTGTTTGTGCAGAAGGGACTGTACCTCCTCCAGGAGATGGGCTGGGGAGGGGGGTAACTGGAGAGCGGGGTGGGGGGGGTGGGTCTCTGAAGGTTGCTCAGTGAGCTCCAGAGTGTGATTCCTTTCTATAACTTGCAAAATCCAGGCATCTGCTGTAATGGTTCTCCACTGATTGGAAATGGTGGGAGAATCGACCTCTGACCACCACCTCTTGGTCGGGGACCAGAAGAGGTGGGTCTGGCAAGGAGTCAAGCAGAGGTGGATCCAGCTACTGGGGCTGGTCCATCAACTCTGGGATGCTTGGCTGCAGCTCCGGCAGTGGAGGAGGCAGGCAAGGCAGTGGAGGCTCTGCGTTTGCCTTGAGGCCGAGAGACTGCTTCTGGCCTACTGGATGACTTATGAAAGGGAGGGTGCTGTCTGCTCTTAGGTTACAGTGGCAGAGCAAGTGGACTGATTTGAGACCCCTGCCAGATGCCTGCAGGTAATTAATGATGTCCTGGACATCTGAGCCACAAAGCTTAGAGCCACTGAAGGGGGCATTAAACACTTTCTGCTGAACTCAGCAGCAAAGCCAGAGACCCTCAGCCAGGAGTGCCTATGTAGGCAAATGCCAGTGGCAGCAGCCTTGGCAATAGTGTCTGAAATACAGAGGGCTCACAGGAAGTCCTTGCTAACATCTTCAGTGGCCTGCAAGCATCTGAGAATCTCCTGCTTCTGTGTACCTTCTGGGAGCACCTGGGCAGCAGACTTGACCTTCTTCCAGTTGGTATTCTGGTACTTTACCATATGGGAAAGATAATTCATAATTCTCAGCCTCAGGGTGGAGGAGGCATAAACCCTCTTACCCCAAAGGTCAATCCTTCGTGACTCCTTGTCAGGGGGGAGGGAGCTACAGTGCTTGGGCACCTTAGACCTGTCATGAGCTGCCTTTATGACCACTGAATTGGCTTCAGGTTGGGCAGCACAATGTGGAAATCCCTGTGGGGCATGATAAAGTTTCTTTTGCCCTACGGGGCATCGTTAGCCTCATGTCAGGCCTATGCAAGGCTGCAGTAGTGGCATTCCTCAGAGCAGGTAAAATAGGAGGAATGATTTTGGGAGGAGACTCTGGGATCTCCAAGAGATCCACTTAATCCTTCCTGGTGACATCCTCTTCCGTCGTGTAGAACCCTATGGCTGAGGACAGCTGTTTCATAATACTGATAAACGTAGGGTCCTCTGGAGGAGACCTAGGGGTGTGCTTGACACAGTCCTAGCTGACTGAAGAAGCAGTGGACCTGTCAGAAGAGAGAGGGGGATCTTCCTCCTCATCAGGACAAATAAGATCAGGGTGGTATTCCTCTTTGACATCGACATCTTCCAGATCCAGGTCCAACGTGTCAGGCATTGAGGATGGCCCACGGCCATCTAGGAGGAGTCAGTGAGGAAGCTACAATTGACAGCACCGAAGGCCTAAAAGCATCAAGCTGGTGAACAATCACTGAGGTAGATTTGATCAAAATCTCATTGAGGTTGACGACTGTTGAGGACTGCATCGACAGGGGGTTGGGGTTGACCCACCAGAGGAGTCCTGAGGACCCGAAGAGTCTGTAGTCCAAGAGGCTGGGGTAGGATCATGCCTCTTCAGGAGAGCCATTGACAACAAGCCCGTCACTGACTAAGAAGTGGCCGACTACCCGGAGGTCGATGACTGGCCACCTGAATATTGGATGGAGACACTATCAGTATGGGTCTGGTGGGCATAGAGACCTGGATAGCAGACTTATGTATCGGCACAGTCACAGCTGACAAAGAACCCCCGGAAGAAGGAGAGGAGGCCGTTGGGGAGAGAGACTGCCGATCTCCATCTTTTTTGTGACTTTCCCCCAAGGACTTGTCTCGGGCCTTAGAGGCCTGGGAGCTCAACGACCTTGCCAGCAACTGGGAGGCTGGGATCCCGAAGGACCCCTGCCCAGAACGGCTACCTGTTGCTCCATTAAGACATTTTTAAGAGCCTTTTTGCATCACCTGAGGGTTGTTTGATTAAACTTCTGGCAGAGCTCACAGTCGGAGACTTCGTGGCCAGGCCCAAGACAGTAGACACAGAGAGAGTGTCCATCTGTGGAGGCAACCTTCTTCCCGCAGCGGCAGCAATGGAAGAGAGAAGCTGAATAATTAACTTTTAACATAAACAAAAGAAAGGAATCTCTGGTAAAAAAAAAAAAAAAAAAAGAGAGATTCTAAAGTAATATAATGAAAAAAAGCCACAGGTGAAAAACAGTGCAAAACTGCATTGGAGCTGCCGTGGAGACCTGTGCAAACAAGTCAATGGTGGGAAAGAACTGAGGAGGGAATGGAGCTGCTCACGCCTTTATATGGTTGGTGACGTCGGCAAATGATGTCGTCCTGGGCGGCCCCAGTTGTACCACTGCACATCTTCTGTATGAATCCTGCTTCAATGGTGAAGTTCCTACAGTGAGACCTGATGACTGAGATACCCCCGATGAAGATCTTACATATTTTAGTGTCTATATGCTTGTTTTATATTGTTACATTGTAACTTTGTGTTTCCTTCATCTGATGTACCTGTTATGTTATAAAATCCTAATAAAATGTATTAAAAAAGGTACTACATTACAATGTAACAAGAGCTTGAATGCAGAAACACAGCAAGAACAATCACCAACATATAGGCAAGGCACTGAAGCGAATGTAGCAGTATATGCAAGACAGATCATTATCCATTACAGCCGTGCAACAGGAACAATACTCCTTGCCATCTGCAATGTTTCTAGTTGTAGAACTTAAAGTAGGAAGAAGGAAGACCATGAAACACTCACAGCCTAAGAAGTTAGCCTGATAGCTCAGCTAGCAGAACAAACTCAAGGGCGGTATTCTGAGAACTAGGTCCAACTCCTAGTTAGTTCATACTATTTCTATAGCAATATGATTTGTTGAAAATATATATCAAAATATCCACATTTTTACACTTGTGAGCAAGGATTTCACATCAGACAAGTACAGTTATGTAAGAACCTACCGTAACAGTAGATCTTGGAGAGAATCTCTTTCATCAGGCCACACCTATGGAACCACAGCCGTCAGGTGCCAGGACCACACAGAAACTTTTTTGCTAGCAGTCCACTAGGGGACACCCATGACGACGTCAGACATCGACATTCAATGGTACATATAAACGTGGGCGGCCCCGCAGCCTCTTCAGTTCCCCGCTGGAGATCAGACTCAGAGGACCTCCTTCCAACGGAACTGACTAAGCTGTAGATTCCCTCTACCAAAAAAGAGAGAGCAGAAGGTAAACCATTACGGAAAGACAGACAAGAGCGAAGAGCTCCAAGACAGAGGGGCTGGAGGGTGGGACAGCATAGCCTGATGGAAGAGATTCTCGCTAATATCTACTGTTACGGTAAGTTCTTACTTAACTGTATTATCTTCTTCTAGGATATCTCTCATCAGGCCACAACTATGGAATGAGTCCCAAGCAGTACTGATAGAGAAACAGTCTGGGTGGCTTGTAATTATCGGCCCAAGAAAGGAGGCCCTGAAGCACCGCCAGGCTGAAGTCTGTCCTCCTTCTAGAGGCAATGTCCGTACTGTAGTGTTTGGTGAAAGTGTGGACAATACTCAAGTTGCAGCTGCACAAATCTCTGCGGCTGACACATTCCTGAAACAGGCAACAGAGGTGGCCATGCCTCTGGCTGAATGGTCATGTACAACCCCAGGAAGTTCCTTACAGTACTTCCTGTAGCAGAACACAGTACAGTTGGCCAAACATTTAGACAGGCACTGTTTATTAACTGTCTTGCCCTCTTTCCTAGGAGAGAGACAAAAAGCTGTGAGGACTTTCTGCAGTCCTTCATACGATGAACATAATATCCAAGTATTCTATGTACATCCAGGGTAGGGAGCAATGCTTCCCCTTGATTGGCATGCCCAGGAAAATAATCTGGCAGGTGGATGGTTTAATTCAAAGTAAACTCAGACACCTTTGGAAGAAACTTAAGAGTTAGTACACAAAGACACCCTGTCTGTAAACAATCAAATAAGGAGGCTCACACATTGTTGTTGTTGAATTTTGTTAACTGGGTAAGCCCACTGAGACTAGAAGTCCCTTTTAAGGGGTGACCCGGGGGTGGGGATACAGATGGTAACCAACTGAAACTGAGCCAGATTAAGCTGTTGGTGGTGTTTCTAGTGAGTGGAGGAAATCTGGCCAGGACACCTGAGCGTCTGAAGCTTAGAAATCCTTTGAGCAGAAGTAACAGCAACTAAACATAACTCTTTCCAAGAAAGGAAGCACAGCCTCGCAAATAGCAGCTGGCTTGAAATGAGCCAAAGTGAGTTTCTCCAAAACAAAATTCAGGTCCCAGGCCAGGACTGGAATGTGGATAGGAGGCTTCAAATGTAAGATGCCACTCAAAAATGTTAATGCTACCTCTAACTGGCCCACTGTACGGCCATCAATAGGCACATGGAAAGCTGAAATGGCAACTAAATGCACTTCAATGGAAGAGTACTGGAGTCCTACATCGAACAGGGACAATAAATACTCTAGAACCTGGTTCACTGGACAAGTAAAGGGATCCAGCTGCCGAGAAGTGGACCACAAAGCAAACCGCTTCAACTTCACAGAGTAGGTGGCCCTGATGGAAGGTTTTCTAGTGGCCACCAGGACATCAGCCACCTTTGGAGACACTCTCAATCTCGCAATGGCTATGTCTTCAACAGCCAGGCATGGAGATGGAGTGACTTGAGGTCTGGATGGACCAGGGTTCACTGTTCCTGGGACAGCAAGCCTTTGCACAGAGGCAGGAGCACAGGGAGTTCCACTGCCAACTGCTAAAGCTTGGGAAACCAGATCTGACAAGGCCAGAAGAGGCCCACAAGAATTAGAGAGGCACCCACCATTTGGAGCTTGATGAGCACCCTCTGAATCAGAGGAAAGGGAGGGAAGGCATAAAGGTACCTCCCTTTCCAAGAAAGGGACAACGCGTCTAACCAGAAAACTCCAGGCCCTGGAGCAAGCAAGCAGAAAAGCAGTAGTTTTGCGTTGAGTGGGGACATAAAAAAGGTCCAACTCTGGACGACCCCACCTGTCGAACAGGTCTACTACCAAGGTCAGCATTTCCCACTTGTGCATTTGAGACTGCGATTGACTTAGCCTGTCTGCCATGACATTTTGGACTCCTGGAACATGGACAGCCAACAGTTCTAGACCATGTCCTAGAGCCCCGTATGAGACCCACATCGCTTCCCAGCACTGAGGATACCACTGGGTCCCCCTTGCTTATTTATGTAATGTACTACACTGATGTTGTCCATCTGCACCAACAAATGGCCAGGGGACAGATGGCTCTGGAAGGCTTGCAGAGCATACAGAATGGCCCTCATCTCTAGAACACTGATGTGAAGGGAAGTCTCCACTCTGGTCCATGTTCCTTGAGTCTGATGAGGCCCCAGATGAGCCTCCCAGCCCATCCCCGAAGTGTCTGTGGTGAGAATCTGCTGAGGGGAAGGAATTAGGAAGGGAACCCCTTTCAAGGGATGGCTTAGTTCCATCCACCAGAGGAGCACCTTCTTGACAGTGGAAGTGACTAGAAATGAAAATTATGTACACACCATCATTCTTGATCTTCCCAAGATATCTTCACCATTCATTACTGGTGTGTACAAGCCAGAAGCACCAGACCCCATGGAAGCATATAGCTTTAAGCTTTTTTGCCTTTTTTAGAAGGAGGGGCCGATGTCAGAGGCGGCGCCACCCTCAAGGCCGACGTACAACGTAGCACTTGCAAGTTGGCCAGTAACCAACTGCCCCCCCAACCTCCTCAGTTCTGCTCACTGGAGAGGAAAATAAGACAGAGAGAAAAGGGAGGGTGGGGCAAAGGAGCCCATGGGATAGGAAAATAAAAGGATATAAAATTAAAACTCTAAAGCCAACCACAGACGGGAGAGGGGTAAGGACTCTAGGCTGGTTCTGGACAGGGGCACCCTCAACTACTGGGCAGGCCAGAGAGAGAGAGAAAAAAAGAGAGAGAGAGAGCAAAAGAGAGAGAGAGAGCGCGCAAGAGAGAGGAACTGAGTTTCGTAACCCTTAAACAAGGATGAGAAGCAACATCCCTATTAGGGCAGGCAGAGAGCCTTTCCTGTAGACCGTAGTCAAGAAGGACTGTTCTGCTACAGAATGTCGAACAGAAACTAGGTCTAGCTGTACACAGGAAGGACTTCAAGGAGTGGCAGAGAGAAGAATTGTCCTAGGAGCCCTTTATAGAGAGCATGTTAACAGAGAGTTATATGAGACAGAGCGCAATCTGCCAGGAAGAACAAGAACACGAGTTCCCTGCCCCTTCACCTTCCCATTTTTTGGGGGGAAAGACTCGGCCCGAAACTAGGTTAAGAATTCCACTGAGGAGCTCCTCTCCCTCTGGAGGGGTGAGAGAACACCCTTGGGGCACAGTTCCCATGGACATGAAGGCGTACCTGGCATAGTAGTTAACAAGTGCACTTCCCAGCCAGAAGACATATCCCATCGAGAACATCATCATCACTAAGTAAAAGTGGTGGGGGGGGTAAGAGAAGGTCTAGGCCCTCCAATGAGAGAAGGGAGTAGAGTATCGCTGGATAAGGAAGGCCCATGGGGACTTTGCCCATATCGATACCAAAGGAGAAAAATTGTAGGAAAGGGCCCTAGAAGGCACCACTGGAGGTAACGAAAATATGAGGGCCCTCAGGACTCGAGAAGTTGGAGAACAGGGACTCAAGGTCTCCCGAGAGGCAAGCCTTTGAGAGCAGCCCATAACAAAGGCACAGACAGAAGGCTGGCATGATGGAAAGAAACAGCAGAATGATCCAGTCTGAATCACTGGGGAAAAAAAAAAGCCACATGCTGCAAACCAAAAGATGGCAGGAGTCCTCTATTTCAGAGACAACTCAAGCCCCGGGGGCCCACACTAGAGAAGGCAAAGTGTCCCTGCTCACCTTCTCCCTAGCAACTCACAATAAGACCTTCCAGAAGAAGGACTCAGGATGCTAGAAGAATGGCCCCAGAGAGGGAGAAGGCCAACAGGGTTGCGGCACCGCCCAATGGTGGGTGGGAAGCAGTAATGAATAGTGAATGTGAATAGCGAAGATATCTTGGAAGATTAAGAATTAAGGTGAGTATGTAATTTTCATATCTTCCATAGACTAATCTTCACCATTCATTACTAATCAATTAGTACCAAGCACCACCTAGTGGTGCTGGCACCTCCCTGAGGGAAGAAAGTCTCCCTCAGCCTCCTGTGGGGGAGAACACAAGGAGACGGTGGGGCCCTTCACGGGCCTGGCAAGGCCTGAGACTGGTCAGGGTAAGGCAGAGACTCCTGATGCCTGGGAGATGGAAGGCGCCCCACTAACTCGTGCTTCACCCTGCGAGAGAAAAAGTGGGCCCCTGGAATGGAGAGGCGATCACTCTTTGCCGGACCAGGGCTGACAACCTTGAAAGGTGAAGCCATGCCATCTGCCTGATGCAGAGTGCAGTTCCTGCCAGTCTGGAAGCTACCTCACTGGTGTCATATGACACCCTTGACTGGAACCTTGCCAGCTCCAGACCACAGGCAGAAAGGCTGATGGCCTGGATTGTAGCTTCTGAATCAGGCATAGATGCCAGGAGTTGTCCTAGCATTGTCCACAGGTGCCTGGCATAGGCAGTCTGGTGGGCATGGTGCGCCAGAATGCACAGGAGAAGGCACACCGCCGAGAAGACTTCCAACCCAGCAGTCAAACTCAGTGGAGTTGGACTCCGGGGGGGGGGGGTGGTCGTGCCTTGGGTGACGATGCCCAGAAGGGGTATCCAGGAGTGCCACTCCCAAAGAGGGGTGGGGCATAGCACATGGAGACCCCAGGGGTGTTCCCTCAGGGCTGGAGAGGAGGCAGAGGGATGATGCCAGACCCTGTGAAATGCTTCCGTGAAGAGCCAGGGCCACGAAGGGATGACAAGATTGTCAGCGCTGTATTCCCCAAGGAATGCAGGCATTGCTCAGGCAGGATTGTAGCTTGTGAAATGGGAAATGTGGAGCTCCTACAGCATCTCTGAAAGGAATCACTGATAACTGGTGAGATCAGCGTCAGATGACAGATGGCTGGAGAAGTCCTTTTCCTCAAAGCAGGAAAATGGAGAGGTCAAGGAGCTCGATTCAGGGATTGGTGAGGATGGCAGTTCAGTTCTAAAGATGACCTCATCCAGGGCCCTCAAGTATGTAGGGAATGAGCCACCATTGTCCTGAACTGTTCCCAGGTCATGGGCCCTAAAGAGGCCTGGGAGAGGAGGAGGAGGAGGCAGAGCCCTGATGGACCAGGGTAGGTCCTCTGCTGGGGCTGTGGAAGCAAGCAGGGGATCCTTCCCGGAGGGGGACTGTGCAACCTGCCCACTGATGAGCACCTAAACTGTCAGGGGTGAACAGGGTGGAGCCCTTGGGGGAGAACTCCCAGGTGAGGCGACTGGAGCCAGTCTGGCACTTGTGGGTGGCCCTTGACCCCACCAACTGCAGATCCTGCCAGTTCCAGCAAGGAGAAAAGAGTCAGGTCAGCACTTCAGCTCCTCCCAGAGCCACCAGCCGCTCTGGAAACGGGACTCCATGCCGACCTCGACCTCCCTACCCCCACCTCACCTGACAAGGACTTGCTCATCGGAAGGCCCCTAGTATCTGAAGTTGGAGGAACGGAGGCAGCCACGGCATCGCAAGCAGTGCCAGAACCCACCCTGAGACCTGCCACGGTCCAATCTGGTGCTGCCAACAGTGCTGGAATCAGACCGGCACCGGAACCTAACCCAGCACCGCCCTCAGCACCTACCCCCTCCCTGGTGCTGGAATCAGCACTGGAAACATCCACAGAACCGCAGGTGGCAATGGTGGATGCAGACAAGGTGGTCATAACGGCCCCGGGAAGGGAAGTGACTGACTCAGCAGTACTGGAGGCCCTAAGGCTGGGTGAAGGAGAGTCCTGGGGCTCCAAGGAGCCCAGCAGCCAATCAGGATAATCCTGATAGAAACATAGAATTTGACGGCAGATAAGGACCTCTTGGCCCACCCAGTCTGCCCATTTCCCTACCTAATTGATAAGCTGCAGATCCTAGTTAACCAGCAGCCTACTTCTTTCTACCCCCAACCCCTAGAACTGCCTTATGACTGTCCCATGCATGCTTGAATTCAACCACTGTTTTGACTCCCACAACCTCTCGGAAGGCCATTCCATGCATCCACAACCCCTCTGTGAAAAATACTTCCTTACATTACCTCTGAGCCGCCCCCCACCCCATCTCAAACTGTGCCCTTGTTCTTGCACACCTCTTTTGAAAGATGCTACCCTCTTGGACTTTGTTGATTCCCTTGAGGTACTTGAAAGTTTCTATCATGTCCCCCCTCTCCCTCCTTTCCTCGAGGATATACATATTAAGCTCCTTTAGACTCTCTTCATATGTCTTCTGGTGTAGACCCTGCACCATTTTAGTTGCCCTCCTCTGGACAGCTTCCATCTTGTCTATGTCCTTGCGAAGATTGGGTCTCTAGTACTGCACACAGTACTCCAGATGGGGTCTCACCAGCTGTCTGTACAGAGGGATAACAACTTCCTGTTTTCTACTGGTGATGCCTCTCCCTACACATCCCAGTATCCCCCCAGCCCTCCTTACTGCCCTCTCACATTGCTTGCCCACCTTTAAGTCATCTGATATGACTACCCCCGGTCCCTTTCCATTTTTGTTGTTGTTAGTATCTCACCCCCCACTGTGTACTCTTCCCCTGGGTTTTTGTTTCCCAGGTGCATTACCTTGCACTGCTTAGCACTGAATCTAAGCTGCCATACATTTGACCATTCCTCTAACCTTGCCAAGTCCCTTCTCATCCTTTCCACCCCACCTTGTCGTCAACTCTGTTGCAGATCTTTGTGTCATCTGCAAAGAGACATACTTTTTCCTTCCAGTCCTCTGCAATAGTTAAACATAAAGACACTGAAGAGGACCGGTCCTAATACTGAACCCTGCAGTACCCCACTAGTAACCCCCCTTTCTTCAGAGTGGACTCCATTTACTATTACCCTCTGTATCCTATTCTCCAGCCAATTCTTTACCCAGGCTATCATCTTGGGACCCACTCCCAGGCTGGCTAACTTGTATATTAATCTTTTGTGTGGGACTGAGTCAAATGCCTTGCTAAAGTCTAGGTAGGCCATGTCCACAGCCCCTCCCTGATCTACTACTTTGGTCACCCAGTCAAAGAAATCTATTAGATTCATCTGGCATGATCTTCCCGCTGTGAATCCATGCTGGCTTGGGTCCTGTGTCCCTCTGGCCTCTAGGTACTCGACAATTCTTTCCTTCAGAAGTGATTCCATCATTTTCCCTATCACTGAGGTTAAACTTAGTTAAAGTAACAGGTCTCCTCCATAGATGAGAAGATCAAGAAGATCTCCAAGGAAGCCACCCCTGAGACCCTCCAACTCCCGGCACCGCAAACAGTGTCAGAAGGGAACCCAGCATCGGCACCGCTTTACTCACCAACACCAGCGCCGGCGTTGGGAGCTGAAGCAGTGTCAGAAGGTAGCACCGAGGGCTCCACTGACTCAGGCCCAGCATATAGCTGCGACCATGACATCGGGGGCATCCGTGCCCCCTGTATACAGCCCCAACAGTGACATGTCGACAGCGACTGACACTACAGTGACAACAGCGCCAGGACGCTGTAGTGTTGGCGCTGGACCCCGGCACTGTTTTCTAGGGGTCTTGCACCCCCTTCCCTAATCAGCTCTGACTCGGAGTTGATTATATTAATTGGGGGAAAGGGAGGGGCACAGCCCCCAGCTTGGGGGGTTCAGAGGGCCAAAGAAAACATGGTAGGCAGTGACTACCTAAAGGTTTTGCTGTACCATCAGTCAACAACATTTTTGTCACCATATGGTCGCAGATCCCGTGCACCCGAGGGGCAACGGACTGTGACGGGTGCTCAGTCAACCTCCCAGAGGAGGCTGAGTTTCCCATAGACCCCTCGTGCAGGTCTCTCATCCCAGTGAGACTAGGAGCAGCAGGGCCTGCTCTCCCTCAGTACGTATAGTACCGGGGAGAGACCCAGGGGGAAGGGCCCAGCAACCTGACCTTGATGTCCCGAGGACAGCGCCATCCTCCGAAGGTGGGTTTCTGACCCACCTTCAATGTGCAGATTTCGAGGACAATGCAGTCCATGGAGAAGCAGGCATTGCAAGCATCCATGTCGTGAGATGGACCCAGGCAGGTGAGACAATGGTCATGGCTGTCTGTTATGGTAATCTGCTTGCCACAGGGACATCGACACATAGAGGCACACCCCACCTTGGACTTACTGGAACTAGGCCACAAACTGGACACGACTGCATGAACAACTAAAACAAAACATAGAATTTAACGGCAGATAAGGACCGCTTGGCCCACCCAGTCTGCCCATTTCCCTTTCTGATGGATAAGCTGCAGATTATAATTAATTAACAGCTTACTTCTTCCTACCCCCCCCACTAGAACTGCCCTATGTCTGTCCCATGCATTCTTGAATTCTCCCACTGTACCTGACTCCACAACCTCCTCAGGAAGGCTGTTCCATGCATCCACAACCCTCTCTGTGAAAAAATTCTTTATAACATTACCTCTGAGTCATCCCCCCATCTTCAAATTGTGCCCCCTTGTTCTTGCACATCTCTTTTTCTGAAAGATACTACCCTCTTGTACTTTGTTAACTCCCTTGAGATACTTGGAAGTTTCTATCATGTCCCCACTCTCCCTCCTTTCCTCAAGGGTATACATATTAAGCTGCTTTAGTCTCTCCTCGTATGTCTTCTGGTGCAGACCCTGCACCATTTTGGTTGCCCTCCTCTGAACAGCCTCCACTCTGTCTATGTCTTTGCGGAGATGGGGTCTCCAGAATTGTATGCAGTACTCTAGATAGGATCTCACCAACTGTCTGTACAGAGGGATAACAACTTCTTGCTTTCTACTGTTGATGCCTCTCCCTATGCATCCCAGAATCCCCCAAGCCCTCCTTACTGCCTTTTCATATTGCTTGCCCACCTTTAGGTCATCTGATATAATTACTCCTAGGTCTTTTTCAATTTTTGTTATCTCACCCCCCATTGTGTACTCTTCCCCTGGGTTTTTGTTTTCCCCATGCATTACCTTTCTTTGCACTGAATCTGAGCTGCCATATATTTCACCATTCCTCCAACCTTGCCAAGTCCCTTTTCATCCTTTCCACCCCACCTTGTGTATCAACCCTGTTGCAGATCTTTGTGTCATCTGCAAAGAGGCATACTTTTCCTTCCAGGTGCTCTCCAATGTCACCTATAAAGACATTAAAGAGGACTGGTCCCAGTACCGAACCTTGCGGTACCCGATTAGTTACCCTCCTTTCTTCACTGTGGATTCCGCTTACTATTACCCTTTGCGTCCTGTTGTCCAGCCAGTTTTTTATCCAAACAAAGTTAAAGTACTTGATACCACACTGAGAATAAAAGGAAACAAGAAAATGGAAAATATTACCTACTCCAGAAGAGGGACAGTGTTGAAGGCTGAGGTACAGCGTCGAGTAAATGTGGCTGCGGCAGAACTGATGCAGCTAAATTTCGATTTTAGGCTTCCAGCTCCCATAAGATCTGACCTCTATGGTGGGAAAAGCAGAACTGAGGAGGTTGGGGGGCCAGCATCGGTTACTGGCCAACCCACGAATGCCACATCGTACATCAGCCTCGAGGGCAGCGCTACCTCTGATGTCAGACCCTCTTCCTTAAAAAAGCTTAAAGTTACATGTTCCCACAGGGTCTGGCACCTCCAGCTTATACTCACCAGTAATGAAAGGTGCAGACTGATCTATGGAAGAGCCTGCCGTTCTATGCTGTCAATGTGTTAATACCACTGGAGCCTCAATGTCCACTGAGGGATCCTTATGTGCAGCCTGGCTATGGGTCATGTGAGAACGGCTGCAGCCATCAGGCCCAGGAATGTTCTGGCTGCAACTTATCTGCTGTTGTAAATCAACTGAGCCACCAAGTGATCCCCGCCCTATCCTGGGGTAGGAAGGCAAAACCCTAAGTCATGTCCAGGACTGCCCCAATGTACTGCAGACACTGACAAGGGGTCAAGACCGACTTGGGCAGGTTGATTGTGATTCCTAGAGCAAGGAACAGCTGTCTGGTATGCGCTGGGGTGTGGGACAGATGCTATCTGGACTGTGCTTTGAGCCACTAGTCATCCAGATAAGGGAAGACGTACAGTCTCTCTCTCCTAAGAGCCGCTGACACAACTACCAAGCATTTGGTAAATACCTGTGATGCAGAAGACAAGCCAAAAGGCAATGGTACTTTCTGTAGGGTACATAAATCTTGATATGCAGGTAAGCGTCCTGCATGTCCAAGGAGCATATCCAATCCCCTTTTTGCAGAAGAGGCAGCAGGCCTTGCAGAGCGACCATCCTGAACTTCTTGTACTGGATGTAGAAGTTCAGGTCCCTCAAATCCAAAATGGGCCTTAAGTCCCCTGTGGACTTTGGGACTAGGGAAAAATGAGAGTGGAACCCCATGTTCCTTTGGTCACTGGGAACTGGTTCTGTGGCCCTCTTGTACAGCAGCGTATGCACTTCCTGTAAGAGCACTGGTATGTGGCCTGGGGGAATAAATGGAGGGATTGGGCGGAAGTTCTGAAGGTAACTCCAGGTGCTCCAGAGTATATCCTTGTTCTGAGTTGCAAGCATCTGTGCTGATCTCTCTCCAGTTGTCCAGGTGGAGGGAGAAGCAACCCCTGACCATCTCCTCTGGACTGTCCACCAGAGGATGGGGGTCTAGCAAGGAGTCATGCTGAGGCAGGCCTGGTGGCCGCAGCTGTGGCTCCTCTGAAGGCCTTAGAATGAGCACCTGTGGAGGTGGGTGGGGCAGACAAAGCTGATCTACTTTTGCTTTGCGGTCTGGCCCCCGATCTGGGCCTATTGGAGGCCTTACAAAAAGGCCCCCTGTGCCTACTCTTCTGCTGTGTGTGGTACAGGGAATGGACTGACCTATGTGGCCATCCTGAGGCTTGTAGGTTGGAAAGAATGTCCTGCACATCCGACCCAAAAAGCCTGTACCCTCTGAAAAGGGCATTCAGGATGGACTGCTGAACATCCACAGCAAATCTGGACACTCTCAACCAAGAGCGCCTCCTCATACAAATGCCAACTGTGGCTGCTCTGGCTGAAGCATCTGAGCTGTCGTAGGTGGACCTTAAGAGGTGTTTACCCATGTCAGCGGCAGCCTGGATAACCCTGAGCATCTCCTGCTTCTGGGGACCATTCAGGAGGGCCTGAGCTGATTGCTATTCTAAGGGCCATGCTCTTTTCTGCATGAGGTCTAGGCCTCTTGACTCTTTGTCGGGGGGTAGAGAACTGAGATGCTTAGGTTTCTTAGTACTATCATTTGCTGCATTTATCACCACCAAGTTGGGCTGCTGTTGGTTGGTGAAGAAAGGCCTCTCTGAGGGAGACAGGTATAGCTAGTCTGCCTTTATGGGCATGGCAGGAATAAAGCTTGGCCTGTGCACAGTAGCCATGGTGGCATCCTCTAGAACAGCCAAAAGGGAGTGTGGATTATCAAAAAGGGAGAACAGTACAGTTACGTAAGAACTTACCGTAACAGCAGATCATCGAGAACAGCTCTTGCAGCAGGTTACACCATTAGGACTGAAGCCCGCAGGCGCCAGGACCCCATGGAAAAAGTCTAGCTAGCAGTATCCAGCGGGGACCACCCCTCACATCAGCCTCCATCCCCGGCGTCAGGCATCACATAAAAGGGGCGGTCCCCCAGCATCCCCAGTTCTCCCGCCCGAGACTCCCGGCTCAAGTGTGACATCTGGAAGGGGAGACCGAGGATCCGCTCCAAAGGAAGGCTAGGAAAAGGCGTCAAAGGACGCCTGTAGCCTAAAACTAGGTCAGAAGACCTCAACCTCCAGAGGAAGGTAGGAATTATCTGCTGCAAGAGCTGTTCTCGAAGATCTACTGTTACGTAAGTTCTACGTAACTGTACTATCTTACTTCAAGAAACAGCTCTTGCAGCAGGTTACACCATTAGGACAGATTCCCAAGCAGCTACTGGGAGGAGGGTAGGAGAGATGACTCAGACTTCAGGACAAGAGTTCTTGAAGGACCACCAAGCCGAATCCAGCTCTATGCCTACAGGCAATGTCCAAACTGTAGTGTCTGATGAAAGTGTGCACAGTGCTCCAAGTCGCTGCCGCACAGATGGCTGAAGTGGAGACATTTTTGAGTGCAGCGAAAGAGGTAGCCACCCCCCTCGTAGAATGACCCTTCACCGGTCCCGGTAAGGGTTTATTGTGCTTCTGATAACAGAACATAATGCACTTGACCAACCATCTGGAAAGCGACTGTTTCGAAACAGGAGCACCGAGCATCCGCTGTGCGTAGGAAACAAAGAGCTGGTCCGACTTACAATGGGCTTTGGTTTTGGTCAGATAATATCTGAGACATCTATGCACATCTAGAGTGTGCAACAGGGCCTCCCCCTGTTACCGTAATTTGGGTAATACACCAGCAGGTCTATATCTTGGTTGAGTGTGACTGCCGAGACCACATTGGGAAGGAACTTAGGATTTGTTCTTAAGGACACTCTGTCCTTGTGAAAAAACAAATAAGGATCCTTGCACATGAGTGCATGAAGCTCAGAAACTCTTCTGGCAGAAGTAACAGCAACTAAAAGGAGTGTCTTCCAAGCAAGGAGACGCAGCTTGCAATCCGCGGCTGGTTCAAAAGGAGGTAGAGTAAGCTGCTCTAAAACAAAGGGGAGATCCCAAGGTGGAACCGGGTCTCTGATAGGAGGTCTCAGGTGCAGAATGCCATGCAAAAAAGTGCATGAAGCCTCTAGTTGAGCTAGAGAGCTATGACCTATGGTGAATGATACGCCGAAATGGCACACAGGTGACCCTTAATGGAAGAGTAGGCAAGGCCTGCCTCATACAGGATTAGAAGGTAGTCTAACACTGACCTCTCTGAACAATCCAATGGGGTCAATCCACGAGCTTGAGCCCAGATGCAAAATCTGCGCCACTTCATGGCGTAAGTGGCATGAGTGGAGGGTTTTCTGGCTGCCGCCAGAACATCCGCAACTTTCCGAGACCCCGTATCTCAGGACTGCTATGTCTTTAGGAGCCAGGCATGCAGGTTCAGCGACCGAAGATCCGGATGGACTAAGGAGCCTGCCTCCTGGGACAGAAGTTGAGAGCTGAATGGCAGAGGCACCGGAGGTTCCTGGGTCAGCTGATGTAATAGAGGGAACCAAATTTGCCTGGGCCAAAAGGGTGTTGCCAGAATCAGTGACTCCCACTCTTGTTGGAGCTTCACTAAAACCCTCTGGATCAAAGGGAAGGGTGGGATAGTGTAGAGGAATCTGTCCGTCTAAGAGAGGGACAACGCGTCTCGCCAGAAAACACAAGGCCCTGGATCTAGTGAGCAAAAATTGGGCAGTTTTGCGTTGGATGGGGATGCAAAAGGTCCAATTCTGGTGTCCACCATCTGCAAAACAGATCCTCTACGACTTCCTGAAGCAGTTCCCATTCGTGGACTCTCGCCTGTGATCAGCTGAGACTGTCCGTAATTGTGTTGTCCACTCCGGGAAAGTACACTGCAATAATATCTGCGCCATGTTGCAGTACCCAATTCCAAACCCTTTGAGCCTCCCTGCAAAGGAGGTAGGAATGAGTGCCTCCTTGTTTGTTGAGATAGTACATCATTGCAGTATTGTCTGTTTGAATCAGAAGAGTACCCAGTGGAATGGCCATCTGGAATGCTTGTAGGGCATAGAGGACGACTCTCATCTCCAGAATATTTATGTGCAGATGGGACTCTAGAGATGACCATGAGCACTGAGTCCTAACCCCGTTGAGGTGCGCTCCCCATCCAGATCCCATGGAGAGTGTCACTAAGTGAGGTGGCACCATGAAGGGGACTCCTTTCAAGAGATGGTCCGGGGCGAGCCACCATTGCCAGTCTCGGATGATGGCATTCGTGATCCGGACTGGATGCTGCATATGAACTTGCTTCTGGTCCCATTGAGCCCGTAACATCCATTGGGTAACCCGCATATGGAGTCGGGCTAGGGGAATGGTCACAATGGCGGCCGCCATATGTCCGAGCAGGCAAAGAACGGTCCTGGCGGGCACCGTTGTCTTCGTCATTGTGTCCTGTGGGAGGGATCTGATGTGTTACGCCCTGTCCAAAGGAAGAAATGCTCTCCCTTGAGTGGTGTCCAGAACTGCTCCAATAAATTGCAGAGTCTGACACAGGACAAGGTGCGACTCCTCCTGGTTGATGATGATGGCCAACGATTGGAAAAGAGAATGGGTATCCTGAATCGAGGACAGCAGGGCCTCACGAGAAGGGTGCCATGAGGAGCCAATAGTCTAGGTACGGAAAAACATAGTGGCCCCGCCTCCTGAGAGTTGCTGCCACGACTGCCATGCACTTCGTAAACACCCGAGGCTTCAGTCTCCCATCTCATATTCTCCTGGTTGTGCCTCATGATTTCGGAGAAAGAGGGATCATCCGGTGGTGACCTTGGCTGGTCTCATGGGTCTGGTGATGGGGGACTATAGGGGGATGGAGACCTGGCGGTATCAGACGTATCTGGTCTGGAGTCATCCCCCGGTGGGTGTCATCTGTCCCTGGGTCGTTTAGGGCTCGGAGACCCAGAGGGAGATCGTCATGGGCGTCTTTTTCTCTCTCTAGATCTGCCTCTAGGAGGTGGAGTTGGCTTCTTAGGGGTCGGGGGTCTTGAGCCTTTACCCTCCCGAGGAGGGGGTGGAGGTGGTGGAGGTGGAAGAGGCTTACTGGGGACCACGTCCTTTCTGATTGTCTCCCACCAGAAGGTGAACAATTCCTTTACCTCCTGAATGTTCATGCCCAGTGACTGGCCCGGCGTCGGTGTGGGTCTGTCGCCGGGGTCGGGCGTTGGGTCCTGGGGAACCATCAGATCCCTAGATGGCTCCCCGGGTGAGCTGACATCCTCCGTGCCGCCCGTCTGGTCATCCGGCAGTGCGGCAGCCTCCTCTCCTGAGGACCCCTGACGTCCAGTGTCACCCGGCGTTGGTACAACTGCTGTCGGGTCAGGAGTCCATTTTTTGTGCGGCGGGTCAGGCACCTTTTTATTCTGTGACGTCCGCTTAAGAGGTGTCAGATCCTTGGTCTTCCTTTCCGGGGCCTTGGGAGGCTGGAAGACAGACCTGAGGTCAGTGTCCCAGCGTCGGCTTGACGCCCCGCTAGATTTTGAGGAAGACTTCCTATGTTTTTCTGAAGAGTCAGGCCTGGAAGAAGAGTCGGGTGCACGGTGGGTCTTAAGCGGGTGCAAGGAGGCTGAAGCACCCCCTGAAGACCTTACCTTAACTGGGGGAGGTTGGGAGTGGGCCCCGGAAGGAGAACGGTTGGAGAGTGTAGAGCTCGAGCTGGCCCTGGATTTAGATGACCTGCTGGGGGATCCCGACCTACCAGAGTCCTGGTGCTTGTCCAGGTGCTTCACGGTCTTATGGGAAGAATCTCCTTTGGAGAAAGGTCTTTTTTCCATTTTGCGAAGTTTCTCTTCAAGAAGGAACCCTTGAAGGGCCTTTCAGCGGCGGATCCTGGTCCTATTAAATTGTTGGCAGATGGAGCAGGCCTGGGTGTCGTGTTCTGAGCCCAGGCACCTCACACAAGCCGAATGATGGTCGGCGAAGGGGATCTGCTTGCCACAGGTGCACTTTGAGGAGTGTCCTTCGTGAGAAGGAGTTGGAGAAGTAGACATGGATTTGTTTTGTAAAGATTTTACACATCGTATCGTTGATGCAGGCGTCTGTGACGTCGATGCTGGCGAGTAGATGGTGGAAAGAACTAGGGATGCTGGGGACCGCCCTTTATGTGATGCCTGGCTACGGGGGGGGGGGACTGACATCAGGGGTGGTCCCCCGCTGGATACTGCTAGCTAGAATTTTTCTGTGGGGTCCTGGCGCCTGCCAGCTTCAGTCCTAATGGTGTAACCTGCTGCAAGAGCTGTTTCTCGAAGTAAGATCTGGGAGTTCCAGGAAATTTACCGGTTTTTCCTGGTACAGTCTTGCTCCTCAGCATCAACTCCCATTGCTATTTGGAGCGGTTTCATCATGGAGAAAAGAACAGATCCTCTGGGGATCTAGGGGTATACATGGTAGAGTCCTAACTCCTGGAGGAAACAGTGGAGTCAGACCTTGGACTCCCCTCCATATCTTCCCCTTCTTCATTCTGAAGCATGAGGTCAGGGTGATATTCATCCTCCTTATCAACAAGCTCCAACAGAGGCTAGGCGGTAAGGGAGGGCACACTTGATGTCTTGGGTATGTCAGGATGCAGCGCCGGGCCAGGCATCGATGTGGGGTGTAGGCCCTGTCATTGTGTTGCTTAGTGAAGGTAAAAGGCACTGTAAGACCTCCACAAAGGAGGAGAGCACCATCTGCATGTCGACAGTGGGCTGTATCAGAGGAGTGCCTCGATATAGTGATGGGGAAGGTTGGAACCTTGGTGCCAATGGAGCGGCCTGTAACATTGGCGCTGTCTGTAGCCAGAGCATCGATGGGTCGGCACCAGCCACAAATGGTCCAGTGAGAGCAACTGCCCCTGCGAGAAGGGAGCTAGCAGCAAAACCTGCAGCGTTGATAGGGAGGCTGGAGCCCCACTGCTGATGAAGCCTCTAGAAGCACTGATGGGGGAGGTTGGAACCCCGATGTTGATGGAGTGACCTGGAGCGTTAACGGGAAAAGTTGAAGCCCTGATGTCAATGGAGTGGCCTGCAGTGTTGATCAGGGTGTCAGCAGCCCCAGCATTGATAAGCTGGCGGCGGCTGAGGGAGGTCCAGCGAACTCAGTGCCAAGGCCAACACTGTAGGAGTTAGGGTGTGGGTGGTAGAAGGCATAAGCCACCATGAGGGCGATGAGGGAGGCTACAATGGTTGGCGACCCAAGGCAGGCAGAGGGTTGGACTCCTTTCTCTCTCCCAGTGCTTGTGCTTCCCCGATGATTTCTCCTGGGCCTTGGAGGACTGAGAGCCCAAGGACAGGGTCAGCAACATGGAGGAACTTGTTCCCTGAAGCTCCCTTTCCATCCCGGCTACCTTCATCTCTAGCAGGAAAGCCTCAAGGGTTTTTTGATGGTGCTGCCGAATAGCTTGATTGAAGCTCAGGCAGACCTTGCAGACCTTAACATAGTGGGCCTCTCCAAGATTGCCAATGCAGGTGTTGTGTTCATCATTGCTGGGAATCTTCTTACTGCACTCGCAGTGTCTAAAGAATCTGCCAGCATTGGTCATTCTTGACATACAATACGATGATGAGAATCACTTTAAAAATAAAGTGACAACTACTAGGGTGAAAAATACCTAAAAAACAAAAATCAAAGGTTTTGGCAGTCGACTACAGCAACGGCATCTCTGTGGAGTCCGGTGAGTATGGTTGATGGCGAGAAACAACCTGAGGAGGGTGCAGGGCCACCCACATTTATATGTACCACAGGATGCCATTGTGGGAGGCTCCTAGTGGACTGCTAGCAAAAAGATTTCTGTGTGGTGCTGGTGCCTGAGGGCTACAGTTCCATAGGTGTGGCCTGAAGAAAGTGATATCCTCGACAAAGATCTACTGATTTATAATTCCCAAACTACTTTAGACTGTTGGAATGTTTGATTCCAAAACATCTCTGTTATGTTGGCTGTTAAGTTCAACATATCAGGTTTTATAGAGATAGTATTTCAAAAGTCATTACCTAGTGCACCCATGTCATCTACGTAGGGACTTTTGGCTCCCACAATCCCTCCAAAGCACTCTTTCTGAGGAGCACAGTACGGCTGATCTAAATGCGTCTTTCCATCACTGTCCACCATGCACCATTCACAGTCCAGCACTCCAAAACAGTCACTACAAGAAAAAGAAAAATGGTAAACAGATTATTGTGCCCATTAAGTTCCATGGCATGATATGACATACCTCCACACAAATAATATCGTGTTTCTAACCAACTAGGACTTGGAGCAAATTAAAAGTGTTGTGGTGATGGGAGAAGCTTAGAGTCTGTCTTTTCTGACCCCACCTGCTGCACAGCAGTGACTATTCCTGATTTGAGCATGACGGCACAGCCAAACTTATGAGCTTGGATACAATCCCTACTCATGCTGTTTAGCCCATAATGCCATTCTCCCTCGGGAATCATCAAAGTCCTGCTTAAAAGCCTTAACTTCTCAGTTTGAATTCATGTCTTCTAGTTCTACCTGCACCAACCAGCACAAATATCTTTTATTCACCCCACCACAGCCTAACCCCTTTAGTAATCAGAAAACCATGATCAGGTCTGCTCTCAGCCATTTCTTCTCCCTTGGCTGAGTATGTTGAGCATGTCCAATCTTGCTTTGTAGCTCTTGTCCCCTAAGCTGCTAATCAGTTTGGTGGTCCTGAAATAGTCTCACTTGATCTTTCCAATATCTTCTATGTACTGTGGTGACCAAAACTGGAAACAGTACTGCAGGCCTTGGAAAGGGGATGACCACCTGCTATGACTTGCTCCTTACTCGACTCAAAGTGATCCCAACACTCTGTATTTGCTCCTTTGGCTGCAGAAGCACATGCCTGCCTGGCTTCAGCTTACTGCCCACAATTATCCCTAGATACTTCTACTTGGTTGTGCTGTCTACTGCTATACCACACAGGAGATCTGTGTGACCCAGATTCCTCGCCCTTGATTATTAATGCAGACATCTGCTTTGGCCTCCCTGCTATAGCTGATTTGTAAACATACCCGCTTGTTAGTCTTTGATTACATGCAGCGTCAATGCACTGCGGAAGAGTCTCCTGTACACTGGGGTCAATAGCTGTGAAGGTCAGAGGTTCCTGATGGACTTCACAACTTGGGTTCCTGTGTCAACAAAAACGAACAAGGATGATGAACATGAAGAACAAAAGTATGCAGTTTCACAATAATCAGACACACAATGTAAATCCATAAAGCCTCAAAACTGACTGTAAGTAAGTCAACTTTATTTTTCAGTGCCCAATCCCAAGGGCTCTGGGCGCTTAACATAAAAATACAACAACAGGACACAGCATTTCAGAGAACACAATCATTTAAACAGAGTCAGCTACACTAAGATCTAAATAATAAGCTAAAACTCTAAAGCCTTATATAAAATACTAATTAAACTCAAAGGTCGGAAGATGGCGGTTGTTTTTATCGATTTATCAAAAGCCTTTGACCTGGTGGACCACTCCCTCCAATATGACAAGCTGAGGGGTCTGGGTTTTTCTGATGGTCCTCTACACTGGTTAACATCTTACTTAACTGGGCAGACCCAGAGGGCTGAAGTACAAAAGTGTCTATCAAAACCTCGAAAAGCAACTAGAGGGGTCCTCCAGGGGTCCAATATTGGGATCCCTTTTGTTCCTGATTTTCAGTAACGAATTACCCCAAGTAGTACAGCACACATCCATAAGACTGCACGCAGATGATACAGTCATGGTTGTCACAGGGGCAAATGTACTGGACCTTCAGACAAGGCTGCAGACCGACTTTGCAAGGGTGGAGGAGTGGTTCACCAAGTCACAGCTACTTATGAATGTTAAAAAAAATAAACTGATGCACTTTGCATCAAATGACAATACTACTCCAAAATTACAGATTTTTACAATTAATAAAGAACAAATAGAATTAGTGGATAGCTACTGTTATTTGGGAGTAGTTTCTGATCCCCAATTAAACTTTAATAATCATATCACTAAAACCATTGAAAAAGTAAATAAGAAGTTGGGGGCTTTAAGAAGAACCACAAAATGTTTAAGATTTAATGATCGGAAAAAGGTGGCAGAACAACTTATTCTGCTGACCCTGAAACATGGGGATCTAGTTTATTGTACAACAAACAAACAGCTGTTATATAAATTAGACACATTAGAATATAAAATAGCAAGATATGTGCTACAATATAGCTACAGGACGCAGCACTGTCTATTACTCAGTAGGCTGGGATGGCAGCCCCTTGAAATTGGCTAGTCCTAATCCATAAATATAAGACACACTACCCAGAACATAATATTCCTCAACTTATTTTCCTAGTTGATTTTATTAACAAGAAAGAATTATCAAGAACAGTCCACTTAAATAAAAGTATCCAAGGAAAACGTAAAAACAAATATGGGGACAGAACACTGAACTCCTGGGCAGCCTCCCTATGGAAAAAATATCACCCCAAATACGTGCACTCACAGGACACAGGGCTTTTACTTCAGCGAATTATGGATTTGTTTTCTTTTACCTGTCAAGGTATATATTCTAACAAACATATTTTGGTCTCTTATTGCAAGGAATTGTAAATATTGTATATACTTAATGTGTATTACTCTGCTTATGTTCAACTGTCTCTTTGTAGCATTGTTCGGGCCTAACTGCTTTTCCATTTATTATTTTATTTGTAACTTGTGATAAAAATACACAGGACGGTCTTGCAAACTAGACTGTTAAAGTCCAAATTACATGTATTACCTGTAGAAAAATAAAGTTTTACCTACCTACATGTGACAGGGAGCTCCTGCCACTCTTGAGGAACAACCTTTTCTTAAATCTGTTGCAACAGTTCTTCTATTTCTTAGTCTAATCTATCTTTTACAATTTCTAGTCCATAAGGTTGGCCACCTGTGGGCACCCCCCTTCCCTTTCTTGACTATGCCATAGTGTCCTCTTTAATTTTTCTTTTCCCTCTCAGGTCCTCATGCAGGGAGGTTATTGTTGTGACCTCTGAGCTGATATGAAACAACAGGTTGTGTTCCTCGTTGGATTTAGTATGCAATGGCACTATGTCATAAAATACTTTAATGTATATACCTTATGTGTATAAAACCTGTAAATGTTGAAAATACCATGGCAGGAGGTTTTTTTGATTAAGGTAAACAGTTACTAAGGGACTGTATGATACATATTAAGTTAGCTGTGTTATTAAAATGCATGTAAATTGCTGTAAACTGAACAAGTCTGAAATGTCATGGTGATTAGCATATATCCCATGATGCTTTGCATTATGGAAGTATGTGTGATGTGTTTCTTTGAAACTTGATTTGTTGCCAATGCCCTTTGGGGTAATCCTTTTTTCAGTGATTCTGCATTGAGGTTCTTTGTTTTCAGCTTATTTTGTTTTTTTTGTATTTGAGCCCCCACTACCCAAGCAAACAAGGCCCGCATATGAGTGGAGGTTGAACCTCAGCTGCTAAGTTAGATCAGAGATCAGTGTCAGTAAGTGCTGGCTAAATGCAGAGAAAGGATATACATAGTCTGTTGCTACAAACTGATGTACCAAAGAAGGAATATGCCCTTGTTGAAGCTTATTTGCTGTATTCTAAATAAACACCACACAGAGACTGTGTGTTAAACTTGATGTTTGGTGTCTTGTCCATCTGTTATCCCACAACCCCTCTACACTACATACCATTAAAAGCTTGCTTAAATAAATGAGTCTTGAGTAGACTGTAGATGATAGGCATGGAATATCAGATCAGTTTGTCAACATAAAACTAGCAGTAGATTCCAAAGTTTTAAAAACTATATAACTAAATACGTTTACTAATATTCTTGTACACATTTTTAAACTGTAGAGTATATTCGTGTTTCAAAATTTAATAGTACTCAGCATAGTAGGCAATATTGTTAAGTATACGACTACACCCAAGAAAAAGGCCACCTCCCCTCGTGGAAATGCTCAATGCGAAGGTTATCAGTGTTATTTAAAAACAAAACAATGAAAATATTTATAACACTTTATGCTACTACTCCCTTGTGATTTGGCAGGTACTTTTTCTGCATGCAACGGTTTCCCATCCTAAAAGGCTCCTCCAACAGGAGAGCTGGCACACTATAAACTGAAAAACACTCTTTGTGCCAGCCCACCGGCACAGCGGTAGCACTACTGCTTGTGATGTTGATGTCCTGGGTTCAGGAATGGGCCCCAGTTGTTGGTGGCTTGAGCATTTGAGGGACATCTTGTCTCCTCCGGTGGGTGGGGGGAGCACTGACTCTGTGCATGCCTGGCCTCTGGTGGTGGCCAGAGGTACAGCATGCTAAACTCTGGTTTAGGGGGGAGGAGTGACAGACGTTGGCATATGCCTTGGCGTCCATGCATGTCATGCCTCCAGGGGGGTGGGTGAACATGAAAAACTGCTAAGCCCCAGTGCGACACTGACAAGAGGGTCTGAATACTGGCTCTCACCCACTGGTGCCATGACTGATGAAGGGGACCCTGACAAGATATAAGGTATGAGGGGCGTAAGTGGGGAGGCCCCACTTTGTCCCTGCTGGGGGAAGGGTATAGCCAAGGTTCCGCGGGGGTCCCAGTGGGGAGCAGAGTGACAGTGCTGGTGATGAGGGGCTTAAAACAGAAATCGAAATTTTTTTTTCAATAAACTCATTGTTCTGGTTCAGTGCTGCATGTTATATTTATTTATTTAGTTTCCATTGACCAGGCAGTTGCACTAAACATGAAAATGCCTATTTTCAGGCACAACATACGATGTTACAAAGACAAATGAGCTTACAAAAGCAGCAATGTCACATGTAGGATGTTTTCTAAATATTTAGTTTCTCCAGGGTAGTTACCATGAAATATGGTCTGCTGGAATTGTATTGGGACGCCCTAATACCAGTGATTTATCATAATGATTTTAGTTACTGTTTCAAATATTAAACCACTGAGCAGAGTCTCCTTTTCAATGGTGTCCTTAAATACTTAAAAAAAACAAAAAAAAAAAACAGTTGGACATGTTTCCTCTCACCTGTTCTCTGCATTAGTGAGGTTGCCAGTACATTCATTCACCTCTAGAGGGCATTCACAAGGACATTCACATTCATTCTGCTCCATTCTAAGGAAAAGGAAACAGTTACTCTTTGAACTTTTCATTTTGCAGCATGAATGCTATCAAACTTCAGACCAGATGTCACTGTTTGCAAAAGCAAATGCAAGCAATAAAAACAAATACTGTTATTAACCTTTGTACTGTAGATAATGGAAAAACAGACTACTACACATAAGAACAAAATTCAAGGTACATAAAATTTAGATTCAGGGCTTTTTATATCCAATTTTTAATAGGTTTGTACTAACATATTTGTAATCAAATTACCAAAAAGTAACACTTTTTTTTTTTTTTTTTTTAAATACTCCCTGTTCCTGCAGCCCCTCCTTCCTGCTGGTCCTCCCAGCCCCATCACCCTGGCACCCCCTGAGGGCTTACTTCCCCCGTAGTCCCCCACGACTTGCCCTCTGGGGCAGGGTGGTAGGAGTCCCTCAACACACCAGGACCGGATCCAGATTCTGGGAGGAGCCTGAGTCGCCAGGTACGGGGTCTGCAGAGGCCAGTGGTCATCCTACACGACTGGGAGTTTCTTCCCTTTTTTCTCCCCATGGGAGATGTGGCGTGTGCTGATGTCAAGGCAGATGTGCCAATCTCTGACATGCCTCCCCTACCTTTTCACCTAGGGCTGCCTCTCTCCTGGCTTCCACCAGGGGACAGTCGCACACCAAGCTCTTCTCCACCCTCCCCCTAGGAAAGCGGTCCCACGGACGTTCAAACATCCTCCCCTGGCTGACCCTTCAACACCACAGACTCGCTTCCAAACCTAGGTCACCGGTGTTGCAAGCAGTAGCGCTAATGCTGCACTAGTGAGCTGACACTGAAGTCACTAAAACCCATCGCAGTTAAATTCATCCAGTCAGTACTCACCGGTGACAATTAAGACACAGCCTATCTACCATACTGCAAGCACAGAATGCCAGGGAATCACATGTTTCATTGACCACTCCAATAAAGGAATTGGTTCCTGGAATTCTTGCCAGTCTGTATTTAGAACAATGGCTGCCATGTACAAGGTTCGTCAGATCACCCTATAAGACAAAGTATAATAATTAGAGGGCACGCTTTTACAGTTCCTGATTAACCAAGTATTTTCCTATAGAATTGTTTACCCTTCTCTTGTCCTATTCTGCCCCTATACCACCTGCCTCAGCCACCTGCCCAACTCTGACAACCCTGTCTCTGGTCTGACCCCCTATAGTTTATTTCCCACACCGTGGCAGGCCCAGTGGTGAGGGAATGTGCTACTCCCATCGATCTTACAAAGTACCAGTCAGTAACCAGCGTGGGGCATAGGTCCCAAGCTAGTGTAGTTTCCTTCCATCCTGCAGCATCCAGGATCAGTTTTTTTCCAGCTGTTACCTCCCAGCAGGTGCCAGCATCAGGAGCTCCAAGTGCACATATGTCACAGTTTGCTGATGCACAGCTTGGCCAGGCAACTCTTCCATGTTGCTGCTGGCACTCAGTTGCACTGTTAACTGTGGTTGGGCAAGTGGCATCAGTGAAGTGAGGCCCATCTAATCCCCACCCCAAGGAGGAGAAGAGAGTCCTCTGGGAAGCTCAACCTTATTCCTGTCAACCCACCAATGCTGCTGAGTGTGGAGCAAGAAAGTACAGTTACACAAGAACTTACCATAACAGTAGATCTTCAAGAAGAGCTCTTCAAGCAGGCAATAACCATAAGGACTAAGCCGCCAAGCACTAGGACCCCACGGAAACCTTCTAGCTAGCAGTCTTCAGTGGGGACCACTCCTGCTGTCGGCTCTGCCCCGACATCAGCCAATGGTATAAAGGGGGTGGTCCCCAGCACCACCTCAGTTCTCCCACTGGAAACCCAGAGTCTAGGATGGAAGGAGAACCAGACAGGTTCTTGCCTAAAAATTTAAACAGCAGAGAGAAAGCCAGGAGGAAAGGAGGGAGGGAAAGCAGTGCCTGCTGCAAGAGCTCTTCTCAAAGATCTACTGTTACGGTAAGTTCTTACATAACTGTACTATCTTACTTTGAGTGAGAGCTCTTGCAGCAGGCAATAACCATAAGGACTGAATCCCAAGCAATCAAAGGATAAGGTGCAGGAAAGTTCGGGAGGAGACTGAAAACAACTAGCTAGAGGCTCAAGAAAGGAGACCTTGCAGAACTGCAAGGTCAAACCCAGCCCTATGTCTGGAAGCTACGGCCAAGCTGTAATGCTTGATGAAGGTGTGAACAGAGCTCCAGGTAGCCACTGCACAAATGTCTGCTGTGGAAACGTTCCTCAAAGAGGCGAAAGAAGTTGCCATGTCCCTGGTGGAATGGCCTCTTACCAAACCCGGTAAGGGCTTAATGTACTTGTAGCAAAAATGAAGCAGTTAACTAGCCATTTAGACAAGGGTTGTCTGGTAAATGGCACACCCTAAGTCTTAGAAGCGAACGAAACAAACAACTGATCTGTCTTCCGGAAGGGAGCTGTGTGGTTTAGGTAAAAACGAAGCATCCAATGGATGTCTAGAGTATGCAACAGTGCTTCCCCCCTGTTAGAAAACTCAGGGTAGTAAGCAGGTCGATGTCTTGATTTAAGGTGAATTCTGACACCACCTTAGGAAAAAACTCAGGATTTGTACATAAGGCTACCCTGTCCTTATGAAAACCTAAATGAGGCTCTATACATATCAGAGTCTGAAGCTCTGAAACTCTTCAAGCAGAAGTAACTGCACCCAAAAATAATGCTTTCCACAACAGAAAGCGTAGCTCACAATCTATGACTGGTTCAAATGGGGGAGCATAAGCTTTTCCAACATAAGGAGGAGATCCCTTGAAGGGACGGGATCTTGGATGGGAGGTTTTAGGTGCAAACTGCACCGCAAAAAGGTGCGGGACATATCCAGTTGAGTGACAGTCTTACCCTTCACCGGTGCATGGTACACCAAGATGGCGGAAAGGTGCACTGTGATGGAGGAGTAGCTCAGGCCCTACTCAAAAAGAGAGAGGAGATACTCAAGCCCGGAGTTCGGAGGGCAGGAAAAGGGATTAAGCTGGAGTGCAGTAGCCCACAGGCAAAACCTTTTCCACTTCATGGCATAAGTAGATCTAGTAGAGGGTTTTTGGGCCACCACTAGGACATCTGCTACCTTGGAGGAAACCCCATATCTAGGTCTGCAGGAGCCATGCATGAAGATGTAGGGATTTGAGGTCTGGATGGACTAAGGTGCCCTCCTCCAGGGAGAGCAACTGTGAGCTCAGAAGCAGGGGAACTGGAGGTTCCACTGCCAGCTACTGAAGTAGAGGGAACCAAATCTGCCAAGGCCAAAAGGGAGCTATGAGAATCATCTCTGCTCCCTCCACCTGTAACTTCAGAAGCACCCTCAAATGGGAAAGGGAGGAAAGGTGTAGAGGAACCTCCCTGTCCAACAGAGGGACAATGCATCTCGGCAGAAAACTCCAGGCCCTGAATCTAGCAAGCAAAAATTGGGCAGTTTGGCATTAAAAGGGGACGTAAAAAGGTCCAACTCTGGCCGGCCCCATCTGTCGAATAGCTGGTCTGCCACTGACTGAAGGGAGCTCCCACTTGTGAGCCTTGGACTGAGACCTGCTTAGGCTGTCGGCCAAGATGTTTTGGACACCTGGAACATGAACAGCAATGAGCTCGAGACAGTGTTCCAGTGGGCAATATCAGACCCCCACTGCCTTCCTGTAGAGGGGGTAGAAGTGAACCCCCTCTGCTTGCTGGTGTAAAAGACAACAGACATGCTGTCTATCTGAATGAGAAGAGGGCCCAGAGATAAGTCCACTTGGGGGACTGCTCGCATCTCTAGAATGTTGATGTAGAGTGATCGCTCGTCTGGTGACCAGGTCCCCTGGGTCTGCATGGTCTCCAGGTGAGAGCCCCAACCTTGTCCCGAGGTCCCTGTGGTCAGAACTTGTCTTGGGGGCTCCTGCTGGAAGAGGACCCCTGTGGATAGATTGAGTGGGTCCAACCACCAGGTTAGTGTCCTGCGGACTGGGTCAGAGACCAAGACTTGCTGAGCTAGGTTGTCAGACCTCTGGTCCCATTGCACCCTGAGCATCCACTGAGGGACCCTCATATGGAGGCGAGCCATGAGAACCGTAGGGATGGCTGCCACCATGTGACCGAGGAGTCTAGGACAGACTTGGACTGGGACATGAGAAGCTGAAGATACCATTCGGGCCTGATCCCGAAGGTGATCCACCCTGTTTGGGGGGAGGAGGGCAACTGGAGTCTCTGGCTGGGCCATGGGGATGACTTTGGGATAGTCAGGGTGATCCCCAGCTCTCGGAACAGTGTAAAGGTGTCTCCGAGAGTGCAAACCAGCTGTTCCCTTGTGGGAGCTGCCAGGAGCCAGTCATCTAAGTAGGGAAAGACGTAATGGCCTTGTCAACGTAGAGCCACAGCCACCACCGGTAGCACTTGGTGAAGACTCAGAGCGGAGGAAAGGCCGCAAGGCAAGGCTCAAAACTGATATCGGCCCTAGGATGTGCAGGTATACATCCCACATATCTAGAGAGCAGAGCCAGTCCCCTTGATGCAGGACGGGGATCAGACCTGGCAGCATGACCATCCAGAACCTCTTGTACTCTATGAATTTGTACAGGGAACTGAACTCTAAGATGGGCTGAAGGTCCCTGGTCTTTTTGGGAACTAGGAATAAATGGGAATAAAATCCCTTTCCCCTTTGAGCCAGGGGAACTGGCTCTATAGCCTGCCTTTATAGTAGGGCCTGAATTTCTCCTTTGATCAGGGGGATATGAGAAGGAGGATAGTGGGAGGACACTGGTGGAGTTTCTGGAGGCATTTGTTCAAACTCCAGAGTATGACCTCTCTTTACGAGCTGTAAAATCCAGAGTTCTGTCATTATTTTGCTTCAACCCTCTAGATAGAGGGAGAAGCAACCCCCTTCAGCTTCTCCCAAAAACTCCGTGAGAGGAGGGGGATCTGGCAAAGAGTCACTGTGTTGTTCTGGGAGTAGACAGAGGGCCTGGGAGGCAGAGCTTCCAGGAGTCTGGGAGATGGCCTTTCTTTTGTAGCCTCCTCTCTGCTGAAGCTGGTTTTGGGGCTGCTGACCTGAGGGTTTCTGAAATGGCTACTTCTTAAAGGGTCTTTGGTCCCCCTTATACATTTCTTGGATGGACCAAATGGACTTCCCAGAGTCCTGGAGATGGGTGATCAGTTTCTCTGTCTCATCTCCAAAGAGGACCGAGCCCTTGAAGGGGAGGTCCAAGATGCCTGACTGCAGATCCTGGGAGAATCCTGAGACTCCAAGCCAGGCATGGCACCTGAGACACTTACCCAAAGCCACCACTCTGGCCGCCATATCTGCAGTATCATATGAGGCATGCAGTACATGGGTGCCTACATCCGACCCAGATTTGAGGAAGTCCAGGAGCTCAGTTTTCTGTGCCGAGTCTGGAAGGACCTGAGCTAGCTCCATACCTTTCTTCCACAGGGCATTCTGGTTTTGTACCGCGTGTGAGAAAGTTAAGGGATCTGATGGAGCAAGTGGAGGATGAGTAAATCTTTTTGCCCGTCTGGTCGATATATCTGTATTCTTGGTCAGGAGGCTCAGTACTCAGGTGTTTCTTTGATCTATCAAAAGCAGCTGTACTCACCACAGAGTCCACTATAGGGTGTTCCACCAGGAAAGGCTCTTCCCTAGGGACTCTATGCAGCCTAATGTCTTGGAGACGGCGGAGGTGGTGGATGGGCGCTTCCAGGTTAACCTTGTGAGGTCCTGAAAGGTATCTTCTAA
The DNA here is from genome assembly GCA_016271365.2 of Neoceratodus forsteri. Taxonomy (NCBI): domain Eukaryota; kingdom Metazoa; phylum Chordata; order Ceratodontiformes; family Ceratodontidae; genus Neoceratodus; species Neoceratodus forsteri. The sequence continues at coordinate 399,366,664 of CM028136.1, read as the reverse complement.
AGGTGGCACCACTAGATGCTTGGGCTCCTTCTGCCTCAGGTACTTTGCCAACCTCCACCTCTCCGGAATCCAGGTCCTCAGTCTCCCATTCGTTCGAAGTCTGGATGTCTCTCATGACATTGGGTCATCAGGAGGCGACCTGGGGGTGTCATTATCTGGGGAGGAAGGGCAATCCCTAGGTTCAGAATGGTCCAAGCCCAAGGACAAAGAACTGTGGCTGGTGTCCACCGAGGAGGAGGAGGAGGAGGACGAAGAGCTACAGCGATGTTGGCTATGGGACTGACGTCGACTATGGGACCGGCGCCCACTGTGGGACTGATGGCAGCTGTGATACCAGCAATGGTGACAGCCGGATGGGTGGGAGTACTTATGGTGACACCGCCCTGTGTGTGGGGGTCTTCTGTGGTGGTCGTCCAGGCTCAGGGTATGATCATTAGGAGCAGGAGATGGTTGTTTAGGCTCCTGGTCCTTGTCTTGGTCCAGCTCCAGCTTGGGCTCTACGGTCATGGGCACCTTGTGGGGGAGCAAGTCTCTTTTGGCCTGGTTGCACCAGAAGGAGAAAAGTTCCTGGATTTGGTCCTTGGTGAACTGTAGACCAGCCAGGCTGGCTGGTGACAGAGGAGCTGGCATTGGCTTGCCCAGCATTGGAGCACCTGGGATCCAGCGTACAAGGTGGCGGCAGAGCCAGAGGCAAGATGGGGTGGTTAGAAGCCCCATCTGGCCTAAGGTTAACTGGCCAGAAGTCTCCTTTGGAGGGTGAGGAGTCTACCTCGACTGGCGACAGAGAATGGGCCAGCAAGGAAGTGGGCGAAGCCCGATCCGATATCCGGGAAGGCTTCTCCTTAGCAAGCGGCTGCTTGGCGGGTCTGAGTGGGTGCAGCCACTGCCTCGGCCAAGGCCTTAGGGTGAAGGCACCAGAGGGGGGAGGAGTCGGTGTTCATACACGAGCCTCATGGCTGCCCCTGACAATGGGGTGTCTTGTCCAAGGCCTTTGACGAGACCCTTGTTGGAACTGGGCAGGAGCCGAAGCATCACCGCCCTGCTTCTGACCAGTCCCAGCTCCTAAGGTGGAGAGTGACCCTGCTGGTGCTTGAGGGGCATCAGGGTAGAGACTGAAGTCCCTGACCATGACTTGCCCCCCCCCCCGACATGATGGCGTGGGGCTTTGCTGCTGGCTGCCTGGAGGAGTTGTGGGCAGGCTAGGGGGAGTGGTCTGATACCCCGTTGGACAAGGAGCTGGACGAAGACTTCTTGTGGAGCGGGGACCTGGAACGGGAGTGTCCCCTGGACTTTTCCCAGTCCTTGGACTTGTGCCTCCAAGTCCTTCCTTTCTCCTTGCGTGGCTTCAGGTGGAAACCCAAGAAGATAAAGAAGGACTCTTCCCTGCTGGCTGACTCTGCATTGCGGCAAGCTGCTTCTCAAGGAGGTGAGCCTTTAGGGTCTTCTGGCAGGGGATCAGAGTCTGGGAGTTAAACCACTTACAGTGCTTGCAGGCTGCGGTATCATGGTTTGGGCCTAGGCGAAACAGGCAGGCCTAGTGGATGTCCTTTGATGGCAGCTACTAGCCACAGGCACTCTTGGATTTTCTTCATTCCATGGATGAAATGGATGCTGGAGACGAAGACATACAGAAAGGCATGAAATCCGAAAAGTAAGAAAAAACACTGAGGGAGCGAAAGTGGTTGAACTGTTGCGAGAAGGTATCCAAGAAGCCGACGCAAACGGGTTGATGGCAGGAAAAGAACTGGGGTGGGACTGGGGACCGCCCCCTTTACACCACTGGGTGACGTCCGGGCAGAGACGATGTTGGGGGTGGTCCCCAGCTGAAGACTGCTAGTTAGAAGGTTTCCATGGGGTCCTAGCGCCTGGTGGCTTACGCCTTATGGTTATTGCCTGCTGCAAGAGCTCTCATTTGAAGTAAGATCCTGGGATACCAACGCTAGAACTCACTAACATGTGCCAACAGGCTGACCCCCTAGCAGACTATTTCTTATCCCATGAAGACAATCTGTTTACAGAATGCAGCTCATAGGTTTATGGGTCTGGCTGGAGGGCCCCCTTATTGATATAAGAGAGTCGCCTCTGTGTTCTCAGGGCAACAGAATTGCAAACCGAAGGTAAACAATTCTGTTGCTGTAAGGATGCAAGAGGCAACATTCATATCGATGAATAGGCATCTGGTGCCAGCTGTACCAAGCCAGGTAGCAAGGAGCAGAAGTAGATAGCATCCTTTGACAGGGGACATGGAAGCTTGATTCAGTTGTCAAGCCTGACACACTGGTGCCAAAGAGAGGCTGTACAGTTAACCTCTGTACTTGGTGGTTTTTAGAGAGAGCTAGAAGGAGGAGTTACACTAGACAGGGAAAGTGCTTCACAAGAGACAGTGATGCTGTCACTTTAAGCTTGAGCAGCTGGCTGGCAGTAGCCTATAGGAGTGAGCTAGTAAGCCCGGGCGGGGTTTAAGTGTATTTAGACAGGACTGGGGGTGGGTGGGGGGCCAAAAAAAAATCAGGCAGCTAGGGCTCCCTTCCTGGAGGTAAATCGGTCCCTGAGGGTGAGTCCATACCTAAGATTCTGTGAGGGGCTGGTGGCTTCAGACTTGGACTGCAGATGGCAGTCTGGCAGGTCGGGTTCATCAGAGAAACACGGCTGTGGCTCTCGAACTACCTGAAAAGAGAAGGACACGGCCCGGTGGTGCAGAGGGCTGAGGCGCTGGACGTCTCACCTCGTGGCATGCCGGTGACCCGGGTTCGGGAGTGAGCCTGGGTCGTCGGAGGTTGGCACGGGCGGGTGGAGCAGGATGGAGTAGCTGCAAGGCAGCTCTCCTCTCCGGGGAAGTGGGGTGGCATCGCTCATTCTCGGCTACCCCATGGTGGAGGCCTAGGGGCTGCGCAAGCGAGGGTGCCGGCGATAAGCCAATAGGGGTGGGCGGAAGAGGGCGATTACTGGTGCTGTATGGTACATGCGTGCCTCCACACGCATGCGTCCTTCTCCTTGGGTCCTCGGGTAAAAAGGGGAGAAAATCAGAAAAAGCAGCCGGCGGCAGGATGGAGATAGACTCTCCATGCACCGCTCCTGGACCGGGCGTAAGGTTAAGCCCGGCAATCCCGGGGGACAGAGCTGGGGGAGTCAGTCAGATGGGGGCCGCATGGCGTGAGGAGAAACAGAGTGGAGATAAAAAAAGAAAAGAGAAGGACATAGGGAAATTAAATAAGAGAGGCGGGGGGCTGCTTGTGGAGCTAAAAAGAAATGCAAAATGGCTTAAACAGGGGGTGTGTTGCAGACCAAAATGTTAGGCAAGGTGCCACAAGATCTGAGACACCAAGAACAGGGCTAACTAAAGCACAACACCAGAGTAAAAAAGGTGGTAAAAAGAAAAAAAAAAAAATGGTGGGGGGGGGTTCAAGACCTGAGCTGAGATCACTACTGGGTCTTAAGAGGGAACACTCCACAGGCACTTAGATTAAATCATTAAACTTGAACACTGAAATGCTAGCAAGACAAGCATTAACAGTGCAGAGCTATATGGAGCCAATCGGAGTGCTGCTGGGGCTAACTGCAGCCAATGGGTCACAGCAGTAACAGATGCCGGGTTTAAACCCAGAAACAACTGTCCTCATATAAAAAAGAAAAATCAGGCAGCTAGGGCTCCCGTCCTGGAGGTAATCAGTCCCTGAGGGCGAGTCCATACCTGAGCTTCTGTGAGGAGCTGGTGGCTTCAGACTTGGACCGCGGATGGCAGTCTGGCAGGTTGGATTTGTCAGAGACCCACAGCTTAAACTGTGATATCATACAGAAGTGTGATGTCAGGTGGAGACAAGCAGCCAGAGTTGAAAGGCAGAGACAGTTTTCATGGAAATACCCTTAGTAATAAGGAAATATGGTTGAGAATAACATGTATTGGGGGGGGGCAAAGGCAGTCCTGTCTTGTGCCTCTCGTCAGAGGAAAGGATGGGGTGAGAACCCCATTAAAAAATGTGTGCTGTAGGGAAAAATTATAGGGTTCTGATTCAGCTCCTCACTGTATTGCCCACCCCAGATCTCTTCAGGGTCTCAAACATGTACCCCCACTCCACACGGTCGAAGTTTTTTTCAGCATCCAGGGCAAGGACAGCAGTGCCATGCTTGTCGAGTCTTTTGGACCAATTGTAAATAACATTCTAAGTTCACTTGATATGCCTGCCTTTTAAGAAACCTGCCTGGTGTGGGTGGATACAAGCGGCAGCAGCCCTTCCAGTGGATAGTGAGCACCTTGGCTAGGATCTTATAATCAATTGTAAGCAGTGAGATGGGGCGGTAGGATGCAAAGTGCCTGGGGTCCTTTTCCCCTGTTTAGAGAGCACCATGATGTTGGCACACAGTGTGGAGGGGGGTAGTACTCCCTTTTCTAAACCCTCGATCAGCATGTTGTAAAGAGGGTCCAGTAGCTGGTCTTTAAACATCTTTAGAAAGTCAACAGGCAGACCCTCTGGTCCTGGTGCTTTTCCTCCCTTCAAGTCCTTGGTGGCTCATAGGACTGTGATTTGCTGATGGGGAGTGTCTGGTTCAGCTGCAGCCACTGCCGTGATGGAAGCGAGACTTGCTTTTTGAAAAAAGGAATCAAGTTGGTCCCTTGAGGATAACCTCATATGTATACCATTTTTTCTATAGGAGTTAAATGCCTTCCCAATTGTTGGTCACAGAACCACGATCTGCATATTAAACCTTTCTCACTCCTTGCAGCGGAGCTGCCTGGCGAGGAACTTTATGGCCTTATCCTCATCAAAATATTGATCTGATGGGTCAGGAGTAGTACCCCTTTTATTCTGGTGCTACTGATGCTGTTACACTTCCATTTTAGCTTCTTATCACCAGGGAGGGACTGGAAGGTCTTGGCCATGTGGGCTCTCTCACATGCCGCAATGTTTTGTTCCAAATGCTTGAGTTTATGGGCTTTTTTTTTTGGGCTAGCATAAGATATAGTCTGGCCTCTCAGGAAGGCATTTAGAGACCCCCCCCCACCCTGTTGCATGGGGGGGTCTCCCTTTCTGCTGGCTTCCAAGAACTCAGGTATTGTCCCAGAGATGAAGTCCCTGTATTCCCTTTCTACAGGAGGATCTGATTGAGTATCCAGGGTTTGGCCGGTGGGGCCACGAGGCCCATGATGATGCTCAGCATTAGGGGTGCATGGTCTGAAACAAGGATGGCGGAGTGACCCACAACTGCTGTTTTGGCTAATATGGTAGTGGATACATGTAGCCTGGCAATTCTTGCATACAACTGGTGGATGTGGGAGTAATAGTGATCTCTCTACCTTGGGGGTTCTGATGTCTCCAGGCATCATGTATTCCAAAGGTGTCCTCAAGTGCTTTCAGTGCTTTGGCATTTTTGGACAGTTGGGTTGGGGCTCCAGTAGCTATGTCCAGAGATGTGTCAAGGACAGTTTTTTTTCCATATAGATTTTTATCCTGGTTTTCAGGAGGGAGGCAGGCATGTGTCTCCAGCAGCAGGTGGACACTGGATTGTAATTTTTGAACATGGCCTGAATCCTCTTCCTGTTTACATTTTTGAAACTACTGACATTCCTGGTTGTACTGTAAGTGTACTAGTTGTAAGGGATTGTGAGGTTAAGAGCAATGATTCCCTCCATTGATACATACATTACCTGCAAGGTGCAATGTGTGACGTACAACAGTATGCTAGTATTCTGCATGTGTGACCACAACAGAACAACAAGAACATCCTCCTATTTATACGCTCCCATCCACCCTGGTCACCCCCTCCTCTTCCCAACTCCAGTTATGCAAATCCTGCCATTCTTGTTCCCCATGCCATCAAAGGTGGAACCCCTCCCATGGTCAGGCTAAATGCCGACTGACAAAGGTTCCTCTACAAACACATGGCACCCTTGCTATCATAGGGAAGAGATTAAAAGAAAAATAACAAGTAGATGTATTCAGCATGCAGTAAATCCAGTGAAAACATGACAGGCGAGTGAGATGTTGGCACCACATCACACCATGGCCCCCCCCCCCCCATGGTTGTTCACATGTTGCCATCAAGGTTTCAGCAGGACAAATCACTGGCTCTAGACTCCAGATCAAAAAGTAGCCATTTACCATCTGCATCACACAGTGAGGGTTGGGACTTGGAACCAGGGCACCCTCCAAGCCCCCATTTTTTTGTCATAGGTAGTGGTTTAGCTAAGCAGGTCCAGCATACCCACTAATCACAAGGGGTATAAGGACCCAGTCCCCCAAAGTCCTCAAGTACTTCCAAGGAGCCCATGACTGTCACTGCCCAGCCTCTCATGCACTTTTTATTAAGGATGTCAGCTCAGCTGGGGTGGTGGCAGCAATTATTTAATAGGAATCCTCATCATAAACTGTATACGCAAATATATGCAGCCTTTTAAACAGGAGCAGGTTTAACCTTAATAGACAAAGAAAACTTTGAAAAGTTTGAGAAAACTTTGAAAAACCCTTGCCATGGGGGTTTGAATCTCATGCTCAGTAAAGTTCTGCACCAAAGTACAGTGTGTCTAGGGATCCATGTGGTGGAAATAGGAGACAGTTACAGAGACCTATGACCCATAACCTGCCAGTACAAGCCTCCCAGAGGCAGTCGGACATGTAAAAGGGACCCAGTGCTATTCTTACAGAATTTGCCTAAATCCCATGTGCATGGCAGGCATACCCATGAGATTTAGGCAAATTCTGTAAAAATAGTGCTAGGCATCGGAGATAAAGACATTATAAAATCTCCATACATAACGGCATGATTAAGGAAGGGGCACTGCAGTGTCATTTTCTCATGATGTTACCAGCGCAATCGTGGGGGGTTGAGGAGCACCATACTTAGATATGCTGGGTCCACGGGAGGTCTGGGCAATATTTACGAGTAGTCAGGTAATAAAACTCTTAACTTAATATGGTTCCCCTACAGGGGGATCTGAGAGGTGAAGCCCCAATCTGTGCAGCAGTCAGGACTTCACCTCTGCCCGTAGAACTCCTTTAATAAAATGGAGACAAAAAAAGTTTGCCAGAATTTGAAAGCCTCCAGTACCCCTTGTCCTGTGATGAGAACAAGTAACCATGCTGCAGAAGGAATAAATTGGGACTGGGATTAACTGACTGAGGAAGGAGACTAACAGAAGGTTACTTGGTGGATCCCTGACTCCGCACGGAATAGGGCACTGCAGGATACAGCAGTCCTTCAAAGGACTGCCATACCCCACAATGAATAGTTATCTATTATAACAGAAGATCTTCAAGCCAATCTCCTTCACTGAGCCACATCATGGAACTGTAAACCATCAGCAACAGGGCCACCCAGAAACGTTTTGCAGGCTGGAGCCACCCATGTCTATTAACCTCATCAGTGTCCAGGTAGCATGGGCATCCCCAGCATGCCTCAGTTCTCCGCTGGAGACAAGCTCGGAGGATCACTGGACTAGCAGGGACCACAGCTACCAAGATACCACATCAGGCACACAGGAGAGGATATGGAAACCGGAGTATGGATGCTACAGGAGGGTATCAGAGGAGAAACAGCTTGCAAGAACAGGCAGTACTGTCACCCGTCACTCGACAAGGGGGGGGGGGGGGGGCTGTGGCTCAATGCTGGAGATTCTGTTGAAGCTCTACTGTTACAGTAGGTAACTATTCTATCATGTTCAAGGATGTCACCCTCCACTGAGCTATGTCATGGACTGATTCCCAAGCAGCACCAAGGGAGGACGGCAAGACCCAATGATCCTGAGTAGGGAGGCCTTGCAAAACACGGAGGCTGAAGCTGGCACGTCTACAAGAGATGCTGTCCAGACTGTAGTGTTTAGTGAATGCATGAACTGTAGTCCAAGTTGCATAGTACAAATGTCAACAGTGGACACATTCCAAAAACAAGTCACTGAGGTAGCCACCCTGCGGGTAGAATGAGCATGAAACGGACCAGAAGCTGCTTACTGCACTTCTGGTAACAAAACAATACAATATGCAAACCCTTTGGACAGGGCCTGTTTAGTAATCGGGAAGCCCACCATCCAGGGGCAAAAGCAACAAAAAGCTGAGAGGATTTTCTACAATCCTTTGTACGATCCATTTACCAACCTATGGACATTCAGCACATATAAATTATGTTCTTCACTATCTGTGGGAGACAAAAAAGTAAAAGAGGAGGGCCTATAGTCTTATTTAGTGTTCTTTCAGATACAACCTTCAGAAAAAAACAAGGAAAGTTATGTAAAGCAGGGTATTAAATAAGCTGAAAAAACTGATTAGCAGTTTCTCGCGTGAAAGTGCTAATCCAGTGCGAAATTCTATAGCACTTTGCATAGATTGATTAGCAAACTTTAAAACAAAAATGTTGTTTTATTCAGGTAGTCTCCTGTGCCATGGAGTTGCTCAAAAAATGGTTAGCAGTCTACTGCTATGCATTTTTGGAAATGGTTAGCATTACCCCATTTTACAAACATTTTGCTATGTTATACCAGCCATTTAATACCTTGTAAGGTAACCCTACTATCCTTGTGAAAAATAATAAATGGAGATTCTGCAACCAGAGCCTGGAACTCAGAGATGTGTCTAGCAGATGTCATCATCGCCACTAGAAATAGTGCCTTCCAAGAGAAGAAGCGCAGCTCACAAGTAGCAACAGGCTCTAAGGGAGGTGCAGTGAGGGTCTCTAGGACCAAATTAAAAGTCCCACACAAGAACCAGCTCTCAGACTGGGGATTGCAGAAGGAGGATACCCCTTAGGAATCTAAGGGGAACCTCCAGCTGGGCCTCAGTCTTGCCCTCTGTCAGGGCATGAAAAGCCAACACAGCAGCCATGTGGACCTTTACAGAGAAATATCCAAGTCCTGAGTCCTGTAGGAACAAGAGGTAGTCCAGCACATTAGGAACTGGACATGTGAAAGGGACCAAGGCATACCAAGTATACCACAAAGTAAAATATTTCTATTTTTGTGAATAAGTGTATCTGGGACAACTGCCTAGCCACCAAGAGAACATCATCAACCACAGGAGAAACCCCAAAATAGGAGAGCTCTATGCCCTCAGAGCCATGCATGAAGGTGCAGAGATCTATGACTCGGGTGCACCAGGGCACCGTCCTCCTGTTATCAGAAGTTCTGCTCATAGGGGGAGTGGGATGGGTTGTTCCACTGCCAACTGCTGGAGAAGCAGAAATCAAATTAGTAGGCAGTATAGTGCAGTGGTTTAAGGCTCTGAGCTGCAAATCTGGACACTTGGGTTTGAATACCACATCCCCCACTTGCACACTGTGTGACCCTGAGCAAGTCGCTTAACTTCCCTATGCTCCCAGGTTGCACCTATAAACGAGCTTTCAGCTTAGTGTGTCTCACCTGGTTAAACAACTGGGGAAAGAAAAATCTGTCTGGGTCAGTGAGGAGCAACCAGAACCAGGATGGCAGGCTCAGCCTAAAGCTTGACCAGAACCCTCTGTATGAGAGGGAATGGGGCGGAAGCATACAGAAACCTCCCTTTCCAACACACACAGTGTATCTTGCCAAATAAACTCCAGGCCCTGCAGTGAGTGAGCAGAAATGTGGCAGTTTTGCATTATATGGAGACACAAACAGGTCTATGTCTGGACTACCTGTTTTTCGAAGAGGTCATCTGCAACAGAGTATGAGAGTTCCAATTCATTGAAGAGCACACGGGATCGACTGAGGTGATCTGCAATGTGTTCTGGGTACCAAGGAGGAACCCCACAGACAAGAATATGTTGTGTTCCACCACCCAGTTCCAAAACTCACCCCGCCTTGTCGATTCATGTAATATATAACAGACGCATTGTCTATGTAAATCAACAGCTGATTCCCTGTAAGAAGGGTGGCAAAGGACTGCAGGCCACGCAGAACAGCCATCATCTTCAGGCTGTTGCGGTAAAGCACCATTTCCAGAGAGCTCCATTGGCCCTTCGTTCTAAAGTGGCCCAAATGAGCACTCCAGCCCGAACATGAAGCATTCATGGTCATCACCAGAAGGGCGAATGGCCTTTGGAAAGAACAGTTATGTAAGAACTTACTGTAACAGTAGATCTTCGACGGGATCTCAGCCATCAGGTCATACCATAGGAACTTCCACATGGAAGATTTTCGCATTACAACTGGGGCCGCCCACGCCGATGTCATGTGACATCACCAACCCAATAAAGGTGCGAGTTGCACCGTTCCCTCCACAGTTCTTTCCCCCCGGAGACAAAGGGAGCATAGCTCTAGCCATGGGGACTGAGGGGAGAGAGAGAGAGAGAGAGATGATCAGGCCTGTACGAAAGGCTGGATACACCAGCCAGCCAGTTCCAGGAAAGAGTTCCCCTCAAAAAGAAAGGGGATGGTGTGAAGGAAGGCAGACCTGATGACTGAGATCCCCTCAAAGTTCTACAGTTATTGTAAGTTCTTGCATAACTGTTCTATCTTCTTCAGGGGTATCTCAGTCATCAGGTCACACACCGTAGGAATGAGTCCCAAGCAGTTACAGGTGCAACAGAACAGTCTGGAAGGAAGGCCAATCATAAGCCTAAGACAGAAGGCCCTGCAGCACAGCCCTTCCAAATCTAGCACAGGCTCTTGAGGCAATGTCCAGACTGTAGTGCTTGGCGAAAGTATGGACGGTACTCCAGGTGGCAGCCACACTAATGTCAGCGGCTGAGACCCCTCAAAAACAAGCCACAGAGGTAGCCACGACGAGTGGTTGCTAGAGATTCCAAAGGTTTCTTTAAAATCTTCTGGGGCCTGGGCAGTTACGTACGCAGCCCCAGCCCTTTGGAATTCTCTACCCCGTCAGCTACAGGAGTGCACGACTACGGAGGGATTTAAACAGGCTCTTAAAACACATTTATGGCATCAAGCTTATGTTTGATTTTATTCTGTCAGTTACTTGAATTTTATAAATCCAGAAGCAAATGATTTGATACCTTTTAATGGACCAACATAGATGTAACAACAAGAACAAAGTGCTCTAGCTTTCAGACCAACCAGTCCTTCTTCAGAAGCTCATGGCAGTTGTTTAGAAAATACAATATTTATAACAGCTAGATAATGCAGAGAAAAACAGAAAAAAATTCCCATTGGTTTAAAATACTCATTTAAAAAAAAAAAAAAAACGAAGATGATGTCAGAGAAGTTTAACAGTACAATACTGCCTTCAGCCAGAAAGATCCTTGGGTCAGATGCACTTGGTGGAACACACATACAAAGAATCCTACTGCATATAAATCTAATTGACATAAGATAACACTGCTGAAGCAGATAACTCCTAAATCAAGCTATGAGTGTCACAGTTAGTATAAGGATGTGATTACTGAAAGGCAACCCCCACCCAGATTAAAGACAAACTAAGATTGTTACAGGGCTCATGAAATTTCAATGTTAGCATTATAGACAAGAATTTACCGGTAAAGTTGTCTTAAAAATATCAGTGCACACTGTGTGATGTGTAAAACCTAGCTGGACCTGTCATCCAGCTGTATTCTCAAGCTAGATATAAGGCCCAAGAAATTTCAAAAACTTAATGTTAATGTTACTTTGCAGATAGTAGTACGGTTATATAGTGTTACATTTTTACTCTGTAGATATGAGACATAAGCCCTTTTACTCAGGATTTCATGACACGTTGAATTCCTTTGGGGAACAATTGCAGTGACTGAAGTTAATATAGGTTCACTAGGAGAGAGAGTGTGTGTGTGTGTGTGGGAGAGAGAGAAAGAGAAAAGGGGGGGGGAGAGACAGAGAGAGACAACATCTCCCATAAGCTATGTATCTTCCCCACCCACATTATTGTGATGTGGGTTGGGTTAGGTTGTATTGTTTGTATGAAGAGGAGGAGAGAAATTACATTTTATCTCTTTTTCAGATTCCTTAGACACTTGTGGTACATCAAGTTGTTACATTCTCAGTATATATTGACATCAGTACATATCAGGCTACATGGTCTTAATTCCTTGAGGTTCCTCGACTAGAGTTTTTTGTTTGACACTAATATTATCAATTTATATTTAAATTATCATTTATATAGTCCTGAGGTTTTTGAAATTTCTTGGGCCTTATATCTAGCTTGAGAATACAGCTGGGTGACAGGTCCAGCTAGGTTTTACACATCACACAGTGTGCACTGATGTTTTTAAGACAATTTTACTGGTAAATTCTTGTCTATAATGCTAACACTGAAATTTCATGAGCCCTATAACAATCTTAGTTTGTCTTTAATCTGGGTGGGGGTTGCCTTTCAGTAATCACATCCTTATACTAACTGTGACACTCATAGCTTGATTTAGGAGCTATCTGCTTCTGCAGTGTTATCTTATGTCAATTAAATTTATATGCAGTAGGATTCTTTGTATGTGTGTTCCTGGCGCATCTGACCCAAGGGTCTTTCTGGCTGAAGGCAGTATTATACTGTTAAACTTCTCTGACATCATCTGTTTTTTTGTTTTTTTTTTAAATGAGTATTTTAAACCAATGCGGATTTTTTTCTGTTTTTCTCTGTCTTATCTAGTTGTTATAAGTATTGTATTTTCTAAACAACTGCCATGAGCTTCTGAAGAAGGACTGGTTGGTCCGAAAGCTAGAGCACTTTGTTCTTGTTGTTACATCTATGTTGGTCCATTAAAAGGTATCAAATCATTTGCTTCTGGATCTATTCTTGCAAGGACCAATACGGCAACTACTAAATCTAGATTTGAATTTTATAAGTATGATGTTTACTGTTTTATGAGTTGTTTTAACTTATTGGTGCCTTGGTTTACTGAGAGGTGCCTTATAAATAAAGTATTATTATTATTGTGGAATGAGCTTTTACAGCTCCAGGCAACTCTTTGCTGTACTTGCCGTAGCAGAACACAATGCAATTAGCCAACCATTTAGAAAAACATTGTTTGGAAACCTGAACGTCCCTCTTTACCCGGGGTGAAAGAAACAAACAGCTGCTTCAACTTTCTACTTTCCAAAGTGTGAAGCAGGTAGTACTTCAAGGTTCTGCGCACATCTAATGTATGGAGCAGTGCTTCCCCGGACTGGCACACTCAGGAAAATAAACCGGAAGATGGATTGATCTATTGAGGGTAAACTCAGACACCGCCTTAGGGAGAAACTAAGGATTCATGTGTAAAGACACTCTGTCTTTGTGAAAAGTCAATTAAGGCTCCTTGCACCAGGGGGCCTGAAGCTTGGAAACCTTCCGAGCAGAAGTGACAGAAACCAAAAATAACGCTTTCCAAGAAAGGAAGCGTAGTTCACAACTGGCGGCTGGCTCAAAAGGAGACAGCGTCAACTTCTCCAAAACAAAATTCAAATCCCAAGCTGGGACAGGAGAATGGATTGGGGGTTTCAGATGCAGGATTCCCTTCAGGAAAGTACAGGAAACATCCAGCTGACCTATGGTGCGGTCACCCACTGACTCATGAAAGGCTAACATAGCCAAAAGGTGCACCTTGAGGGAGGAGTACTGGAGGCCCGAATCTGACAGTGATAACAGGTAGTCCAGATTCTGGTTTACTGGACAAGTGAAAGGGTTCAGATTATGTTTGGCAGCCCAGATGGTAAACCTCTTACACTTCATGGCACAAGTGGCTTGAGTGGAAGGCTTTCAAGTGGCCACAAGAACATCTACTACCCTGTTGGAAACCCCAAATCTGGCAATGGCTACGTTCTCAGGAGCCAAGCATGCAGATGGAGAGACTTCAGGTTGAGATGGACCAGGGTCCCCCGAGCCTGGGTCAACAGATACCTGTAGAGAGGAAGCAGGACCAGAGGCTCCTCTGCCAGCTGCTGTAGTAATGGGAACTATATTTGGTGAGGCCAGAATGGAGCTACTAGATCATGTTGGCCACCTCCATCTGCAGTTTGATTAACACGCTCTGAATGAGAGGAAATGGAGAGAAGGTGTAAAGGAACCTCCCGCTCCAGGAGAGGGACAATGTGTCTCGGCAGAAAACTCCAGGCCCTGGATCAAGCTGAAATTGGAACATTGTGTGTTGAGTAGAGACGCAAAAAGGTTCAACTCTGGACAACCCCATCTGTCAAACAGATCTTCTGTGACAGATGAGAGAAGCTCCCCACTCATGTATGCCAGACTGTGTCCATCTGAGTGTCTGCCAAGGTGTTTAGCACTAATGGGACGTGAACCGTTGAGAAAGTCAGACCGTGGTCTAGTGCCCTGTACCACACTTTCATGGCTTCCCTGCACAGGGTATATGAATGTGTTCCCCCTTGCTTTTTGATGTAGTACACGACACTGAGGTTGTCGAACCGCATCAACAGCTGGCTCGGGAGGAGAAGATTCCAAAAGGCCTGCATGGCATACAGGACCACTCGCATCTCCAGGACATTGATGTGCAGGGAGGGCTCAATCTGGGGCCAAGAACCTTGAGTTTGAAAGGGGTCCAGATGAGCACCCCAGCCCAAACCGGACACATCCATTGTGAGAATCTGCTGGGGGGAGGAGATCTGGAAGGGGATCCCTTGTAGTAGGTTCAGGGGATCCATCCAGCATTGGAGCACCTTGTGGACTGGGGAGGAGACCAGCACTAACTGATCTAAAACGTCCATGCGCTGGTCCCACTGTACTCTTAAGAGTCCACTGGAGGATGCGCATGTGGAGCCTGGCCAGTGGAACAGCGGGGATGGTCGCAGCCGTCAGCCCTAACAGCCTCAAGTACAGCCCTGCAGAGACATAATGGCTCTGTACAACCTCCTCAGCCTGGACAATAAGGCAGTTCACCCTGTTCTGAGGCAGGTAGGCCTTTCCCTGCACCGAGTCTAAAACCACCCCAATGTACTGCAGCCTTTGGGACGGGACTAGGATCGACTTGGGCAAACTGACCATAATGCTTAGGGAGAGAAACAACTGAAGAGCTCTCTCCCAGAGTCTGCAGCAGCTGTTCCCTGGATGGAGACTTCAAGAGCCAATCATCCAGATAAGGGAAAACTTACAGCCCCTCCCTTCTGAGAGCCATAGCTACTGCTGCTAACCACTTGGTAAAGACCCGCAGTGCAGAGGACAAGCCAAAGGGCAGCACTTTGAATTGGTAATGCTCGCCTTAGAAGAGAAATCGGAGGAACCTCCTGTGGGGAGGGAACACAGAGGTGTGCAGGTAAGCGTCCTGCATGTCCTGAGAACACAGCCAGTTACCTTCCTTGAGAAGGGGCATGAGGCCTGGCAAAATAATCATTCTGAACTTTTTTGTACTGGACATACAGATTGAAGTCCTTTAGGTCAAAGATGGGCCTCAAATCTCCGGTCTTTTTTGGGACCAGGAAAACCCTGGAATAAAACCCCTTGTTTCTAAGGTGCCTGGGCACTGGCTCAATGGCCTGTCTCCACACAAGAGACTGCACCAACTCCCGGGGCAGAGCCAGGTGGGTCAGAGGTAGTTGAGCTTCAGAGTGTGACCTCTTTCTATGATTTGAAGAATCCAGGCATCTGAGGTGATGGTTTCTCCACTGACTGAGATGGAGAACTGACCTTCAATCACCACCTCTTGGTCAGGGACTAGAAGAGGGGGGTGTAACAAGGAGTCAAACGGAGGTGAATCCAGCCACCAGGGCAAGTCCATCACTTCTAGGATGCTTGGCAGCAGAGTGTAAGGGGGAGGTGGCGGGCAGGGAGGGGCACAGCTCAGAAAGTGAGGCCTTGTGATGGGAAGGTGGGTGGGATTCCGTGATCTTCACCATTCATCACTGGTGGGTGAGTACCGAGCCCCCTCCCTGAAGGAGGCCTAGGAATCCCTGAGAGAATAGCATCCCTCAGCCGCCCCATGGGGAAAAGGGGGGGGGGACAGACGCCCTCCACTGGCCAGCTAGGCCTGGGACTGACCAGGATGAGGAAAGAAGGCACCCCTGCAACTCCCATCTCGACCTGCGGGAAAAGATATGGGTCCCCTGGAAAGAGGACGCCAGTAACCTACACCAGGCCAAAGGTAACAACCTCGAAAAGGTAAAGCTGTGCCGTCCGCCTAATGCAGATCGCTGTCCCTGCAAGTCGTGAAGCGACTTCACTGGTGTCATAAGATGCCCGTGACTGGTGCTTTGCCAGCTCCAGACCTATAGCAGAGAGTGCTATGGCTTGCTGGGTAGCCGCCGAAATCAGGCAGTGATGATACAGCCTGTCCAGCATCGCCCACAGATGCCTGTTAAAGGCAACGCAGTGCACCTAATGTGAAACAATGGCTAGAGCTATCTGCACAGAGGAGAAAACTCTCCACTCCAGACAATTGACCTCCGCAGAGTCAGGATCCGGGGGTCGGTCGCGGACCGGACAGCTATGCCTGGGAGGAGTGTCCAGATGCGTCAGTCCCATGGGATGAGGCAAAGAGCCTGGAGACCCTCAGGGTGCACAGTATCACCTCCAGCAGTTCATGGGGGCTGGATCTGTGGCATATGGAAGCTGTCAGGTGCTGTATGATGCCTCCTGGAAGGGAAATGGTCAGGAGGGGACCACAAAATGGTGTGCCCTGAACTCACCTAAGAAGGCTTGCGTCGCATGCTCGGTATTGTGATGGGCAAAGTAATGTGTAAGTCCCTGACCAGCCTCATTAGGAAGTGCTGATACTGAGTTTGATCAATGTCTGAGGACATGTGGACAAAGGGATCCTCTTCATCCGTGGAGGAAGATGAGGAGGCCGAGGAGCTCGCGGAGTCAGACTCTGGCTGCGGAGGGGGAACCGGTCGAAAGACCTGTTCATCCATAGCCTTAACATACTGGTGGAAATCCGCAGTCCGGGATCTGAACTGTTCCCAGGTCAAACGTCCCAAAGGACCAACATGGCCTGGGAGAAGGGAAGCTGGACGCAAAGGCATGGGCGAACCTGTCACCTTCTGTGACGTGCCTCTGCCAGGGCTGGAAGACTCTATAGGCAAACCTGGCATAAGCGGGAATCTGCAGGTCTGCAAATTCACCCACCTGTTAAGAAATGTAAAGCAGTCAGGACTTAGCTCTGTGGGAGAAGCTTCCCTATGAGGGGACCGGGACCACATGGATCCAGAAGGGCAGTCCCCAGCTCCACCCTATGAGGACTTGAAAGGGATGAAGGACAGAAACTGAGCGCAGCACTGTGGCTCCTCCCCAGGCCTCTGAGGGCCATGGGAAGTATGCTGCCGTCCCTCACCCTGTCCTCTCAACCTCAATCGACTCTGAGGAAGCCCTCTTCCTCGCACCCTGTGCAAAGGAACCCTTCAATTCCAGTGACTCCCCAAGGAGAGTCGCAGAGGAGGGAAGGAGGTTCAGTCTTGAGCCTGATAGAAGGGATGTCACCGGGGATGGCAACCACCCCCTTCCCCAAAATCCGGACTGCCAGTCCCGCAGTAGTGGGACCACCAGCACGCACCTGACCCACTGAGCCATCGTCGGGTTGAGAGTCGGCACAGGCCACAGTCGCTGGAGCCACAGGAGGGAGCATCTGGGGAGGCGCAAGGGTACTAGGCCGTGCAGAACCCTCAGACTCTAATAAGTCAGGCTGCCAGTCCAGATCAGCCTCAGAATAGTCTGGCTCTAAAGAGGAGACATTCCAGAGGAGCTCTGGACTGGTGGCCCCAGGGGCTCTCCTGCCCGCCGCATCGCAAGCCATCCTCGCACCCCTTGCAGCATCACCCTGATCAGCAGAGCTGTGAACAGCCCCGGGCTCCAGGGCGGCACCAACGGGCGGTGCCGAGGAATGCCCCACGCCAGGACCCACAGCCTTGGGCCCAGAAAACTGGGAAGGCTGCACCTCTGAAGAGGTGACTACCAGAGCGGTGCTCCCAGCCTTGAGTGGAGCCAGACCAATCCTCAGACACCGTGGTAGGAACCTCCTCTATGGCAAGGCAAGAAGAAAAGGAGGCCCCCTCTTCACTGGACCATGTAAGCCCGGGAAGGGACCCAGAGGAAGGGCTGAGAGACCTGCGCTTGGACTGACGAGAATGATACCATCCCCCCAAAAGTCGGCAGAGCCTTGCTGACCTTTAATGTGCGGTACTCCAGAACGGGGCGGTCCATAGCGATGCAGGCATTGCAGGTATCCATGTAGTGATGGGGTCCAAGGCAGGGGAGGCAAACATCATGCCAGTCGGCAACAGAAATCTGTTGGCTGCTGGGGCACTGACGCATGGGAGGCCGACCAGTTTTCTTAGAACGTTTCTTGTCCAGAGGACCAGGCATGATGCAACAGTAACAAAACACAAGACAGTAAAAGACTCAATACCACTTAATAAAAGGAAAGATCTTACTGAACTGGAGGGTAAACAGTGTCGAGTGGGCTGCAGAACCAAGGTGGAGTCGCAGTGAAGGAGTCGAAGGATCTGCATTGAACGGCCCTGAGGAACAACGGCTCCAGAAAAGGCATCAATGTCAGACTAGGCCGCTATGTCACAGTGAAGAATTCCAAGCTGCTAGGCGAGGTGCCATTTCAATGGTGGGAGAAGCAGAACTGAGGTGGAGGAGGAGCCAACGGCCGTTACTGGCCAACCCGCGAGTGCCACGCAGTGCATCAGCCTCATGGGTGGCACCAATGACGCCAGCTCCTCCCTCCTACAAAAAAAAAAAAAGCCGCTGTGGCATGCCTGTCTCCAGCCAACCACCCACCAGTGATGAATAGTGAAGACTAACACAGGGAAGAGTGACCTTTTCCAGATCAAGATCTGACGTCTATGGAACCAACGACAGCCCTAGACCGCTGAGGTGGAGTCAACAATGATGGTGCTGTCGACAGTGTAGGTGAAGTAGTGTTGGACTATCACCGAAGTAAATTTAGTCAAAATTTCACTGAGCTTGACCGTTGACAGCTGTGTCAAAGGAGGAGGGTTGGCGGTGCAGGGAGCGACGACCCACCAGAGGGGCCCTGAGACCCCGAACAGTCTGCAGCCCGAGGGCCTGGGGAAGCATCAGACCGCGACAGGAGAGCCGTTGATGATGACTCCGTCGTCGGCAAAGAAGGGGTCAACGACCGGCCACCTTGAAGGTCGGGTGGAGGCGCTGTTGGTATGGGTCTGGTAGGGACAGAGACCTGGGCAATAGATTTGTGCGTTGACGCAGCTGCAGTTGATGGAGTACCTCCAGACGAAGAAGAAGAGGCCACTGGGGCGCGAGACCACTACTGGGTGAAGTGGTCATGATCTTGGTCTTTTTTATGACTTTTTCTCCCCTCCCCCCACCCCAAGGACTTGTCTCAGACCTTAGCGGCCTGTCAGCTTGATGACCCTGCAAGGGACTGAGAAATAGGGACTCCGGAGGACCCCTGCCTGGAACTGGCTACCTGTTGATCCATGAGGAAATTTTCAAGTGCCTTTTGTGTCACCTGAGGGATGCTTGATTAAACTTCTGGCAGAGCTCACAGTCAGACTTCGTGGTCAGGCCCAAGACAGCAGACACAGAGAGAGAGTTCATCTGTGGATCTGTGGAGGCAATCTTCTTTCCGCAGTGGCAGCGACAGAAGAGAGAAGTCAAAAGATTAACTCTCAAAATAAACAAAATAAAGTAATCGCTTATAAAAAGAGATTCTAATATAACAGGTAAGAAAATAACGTTGGTGAAAAATGGCACGAAACTGCATCAGAGCTTCTGAGGAGACAGATGCGAACAAGTCGATGGTGGGAAAGAACTGGGGAGGGAGTGGGGTTTCTAATGCCTTTAGAGAGTTGGTGGCATCATCACATGATGTTGGCATGGGCAGCCTCAGTTGTACTGCTGAAAATCTTCAGTGGGGATCATGCTTCACCCACGGTGAAGTTCCTACAGTGTGACATGACTGAGATACCCACAAAGAAGATCAGGAATTTCCATCTCCAGGTTGGAGTGGTCCACCAACCAGAGCAGGGAATGACAGAGAGGAGGAGGAGTGACCTCTATTAGACACTCCAGTTCATCAGAGTGCTGAGCCCAGTGCATTCTGTGGAACCACTGAGGGATTCTCATATGGAGGCATGCCAGTGGGACAGTCAAGATGGAAGCTGCCATCAGGTAATCAATGTTAGTGAATATCTGGCCCACATTTAATCACTAGAGGAAACCAGCTGTGCCTGTGTCACCAGTGCCATGGCATGGTCAGAAGACAGGAATGCCCAACAGAGACCCATATCCTGAGTGGCCTCTATGTACTGGACCCTCTGGCAGTGGGTAAGGAGCAACTTTAGCTAACTGATCAGTATGCCAGCTGGTTGAACAATTGCTGGGTCCGAGACACTGTGTATACAATGACTTCCTGAAATGGGGCCTTTACCACCCAATCATGTACATAAGGGAAGACATATAGACACTCCCTGTGGAGGGCAGCTGTCACAGCTGCAGAACACAAACCAAAGGGTAAGACATGAAATTGGTAGTGTGAACTGTGATGCATGAAACGGAGATATTTTCTGTGTGACTTGCAGTTCCTGACAAGAAGGTATGTGTCCTTAATGTCCAGTGCAACCATCCAGTCCCGCTTCAATGTAGGGGCAGGAGGGATTGCAGGAAGACCATTATGAACTTCTTGTGTTCTGTGAAAAGGTTCTGTCCCTGAAGGTCTAATATTGGTCTTAAATCCCCAGTTCATTTTAGAATCAGAAAGTACCATAAGTAATGGCCTTGATTTATTTCCAAAACTGGGACTAATTCCAATGCCTCTTGGGGGAGGAGTGTTTGAACCTCCTCCAGCAAAAGGACAAGATGCCCTGGAGGGTATCGATTTGGCAATGGAGAATTGCAGGAACAGTAAGGAGCTCTAGGGCATGTCCGTGCCGAACCACATCCAGTACCAAAGCATCTCTAGTGACCTCCCTCCACTTTGGTAGAAAGAGGTAGATGCATGCTCCCACCAGAACATCCTGAGGCAGTGAGACTGGAAGCAGGGGAGGGGAATCAGAAGGTAAGGTGGCGGGGGTGCTGGTAATGGTTTGACCTTTTGTAAGTCTGGCATGGGCACCTGGGGGCAAGTTTGTAGCATGAGAAGTGGAAGGCTGAGGTCTCTGGGAACCATGACCGAGCCTCTAAAGTAACCACGGCCTGGATGGGCATAGGGACTGTGAAAAGAACCAGGATCCCTTCCCCGGGGCTTAAGGTTCAAAGTATGAAGGGATTTAAGTGTCATTATAGAAGACTGCAAATCCCTTAAAAGTATTCTCAGCATCACTGCCAAATGATAGTTTTCCCCTGAAAGGAAAATTCATCACAGACAGTTGCACATCAGTGGAAGAAACAGCCACCCTAAGCCAAGAGTGGTGATGGAGAGGCAAATCCCAGAAACAGCAGCCCTGACTGCAGTATCGGAGACATCGTAGGCCGATCTGAGCAGGTTGTTACCAGCTTCCTGTCCATTACCTATAGTTTATTGAGCCAGTATTTTATTCTGGTCCTCCAGCAATCTTTCTGCAAGTGTGCTCATTGTCTTCCAAAGGCAGTTCTGATATTTGATCATATATGCCTGATAATTAGCAATTCTTAGGCCCAGGGCAGCAGAAGCAAAAAGTTCTCTTCCCTATCACATCCAGCTTCCTCGACTCCTTATTAGGAAGAACATAGCTCATGTGTTTGGAAACCTTGGATCTGTCATGAACAGCCATTATCATCAGTCTGTTTCAGGCTGTGAAGAAAAATATGGCGTTGTAGTAGGGGCTGGATACTGTTTATCCGTCTTCCGGGGAACTGCAGGCAGTTGAGCATGTGCCAGGCAGCCAAAGTAGCATCCCCAAGTGCAGAATGCACAGGAGAAATAACCACAGTAGGAGAGGCAGAAACCTTCAAGAACTCGGAGCTTATCCTTGGAAGAATCCTCCTCTTCGGCTTAGAACCCCAGTTTAGCCTGAACCTGTGTAAAGAAGGCTTGAAAAGAGGCATCTTCAAAGGGATATCTAGGTGTGTTTTTCACACACGCCTCTGAGCAAGAGGACAGAGTGGAGCTTGAGCCAACCACATCTCTAACCTCTTCCTCATCCACACTGCCTCCTCCTCCTCTTCCATGTATTCTGGAATATGTTCTAGATTGTTGCTGACCATTATTGGCTGAGGGCCAATGAAACAGGGAGACAAACGAGAAGAATCTGATGATGGGAATCCTGTCAATGGTGACTGGTCTGGAAAAGGCACAGAGGAAGAGACAAAAATAGGAACATTGATGGTAATGCTGATGATGGACCAGACAAAGGTGCCTACAGAGCAGGTATCGACTGCCACAGTAGGCACTAGGGAAAGGGAAAGGGAACATTGTTTAACCAGGAGCAGCACACTAAGCCGAAGCTCGTTTCCAGATGTGACCTGGGAGCACAGGATCACACAGTATGCATTTAGGCGGCTGTGGGATTCAAACCCAGGTCTCCAGATCAGCTCAGAGCCTTAACCCACTGCGCTATACTGCCTTCATTACAATTCCATGATGTGGTAATAAAATGGCTGACTTTTTTCGATACAATGCCCGTGAATCAACAGGGCCCGAGGAGGTCAGCAATGGCAGAGCCATCAATGGAACAGTGACTGACAGTGGAATTGGCTGCGAATTCCCAGGCGGAGAGGACGAGCCAATGCCAGACTCCAACTCTGGTGTTTAACAGACAGTCGGGGCGGGGGGCAGCAGGCCCCAAGGCTGGAGTTAGGGACCTGTCTTTACCTGCAGACTTACCCCATCTGATAGGTGAATGGGAATGGCCTACAGAAGCATCCTTATCCTTCTAGTGCTTGCCCTTTTCAGAATGCTGCTGTTTTTCTGCCAGTTCTGAAGACTTTCTTCGATGATTCAGTGATGGCCACTGGTGACTGCAGGGATCAACAGGCCAGCTATGAACCAGGAACACAGGCAGTTGATGATGGTGAAGCTGCCTTCGCTACAACCCATGTCTCCATTTCTTGTAGCTTTAGAAAAACCCTAAAGCCTTCTGGAAATGTCCACTGGTGGCCTGGTTAAAACTCCAGCAAACTGAGCAGGCTTTAACGTTGTGGTTTGTACCGAGACAATGGATACAAACAGAGTGGTCATCATCTTTGTAAGTCTTAACGTCGTTGCAACATCAATAATGGAACAATGGTTCCTTGTCTTTCAGTGGCAGCATAAAAGAAAGTTTAAAATAAACTTAGAGAAGTAGCAGTGTTAGCAAATTCTTACAGAATCCCAACAGTGTTCTTCAGCAGCAGTGGACTGATGAGCGGTTGATGGCAGGAGAAAGGAGTGAGGTATGCTGGGGATTTCCACGAATGGGGCCCTCTCTATGCTTGGCTTTTGACAATTAAATTTTTAATGTGTGTACATGTTTATTGTGGATATTATATATTACTTTCTTTTGTATTACTAATCTATTTTTTCACTGGTAGGGTGTTTTCTAATTCTGAAGGTTGGCGGCATCATATTGGGGCATTCATTCTTGGGAGGACTTTTTTTTTTTTTTTTTTTTTTTTTTTTTTTTTTTTGATTTTCTTTTCCTTTTCTTCTGTTTAGCAGTATACCAGGTTTGTAGCAGTAATGTATTTGGATGTTGCGTTTTTTCTTTTCTTTTGCTTGTTTGTTGTTAACAATGCAAAATTTCAATAAAGTGTACTTAAGCGAAAAGATATATATAGGTGCTGATGAGGTGCATCGACATGAGTCGGACCCAGCCTGCAAAAATGTCTGTGTGGTCCTGATGCTGACGGCTTACAGTTCCATGGCGTGGCTCAGTGGAGGGTTATCCTGGAAGAAAATAAACTGCACCGTTCTTCTGCCAGCATAGCCCACTACTGCCCAGGCTCTAGTGGCTGCTGGAGGGGCAGCCGAGCCCCGGGGATGCCACAATAGCTGTGCAGAGGGGGGCACATAGTTGCTAATACTGCTAATAGGGCAGCACAGCCTCCACCTACTCCACCAGCCCTACTCACCACAGATACGTTTTCCTTGGACTTCATTTGTTGATGTTGCTTATGCCTTTTGTAAATTCATAATCTTCTACTAGTGACATCACAAGCTATTGCTTCGGAAATTATTCTGATCTCACAAGATGATGATTGTAAGTTACGGGCAGAAAAAGCAGCATGGGCAGATAAAGCCTGAGGAGCAAAAAGGCCTGCTTTCAAACATATGTCTTTAGTAATAAAGACTGGAATGTCCAGAGCGTAACATTTTTTGGGTTGTTGAATCCTGCTGATGTGAACGGTAATTTTTTTGCAGAAAACTGGAAAATCACTTTAACAAAAGCTACTGACGAGAAAGAAAAGAAAAATCTCACTACATCTTTTTAAGCACAATTGCTCAAAAACTGGTACAAATAAAACATCTACACTCACTTCTGTAATCACACAAATGGATTAATTCTTGAAAACAAAAAAATCAAGTTGGCAATCATCTCAAAATATACTTGCTAATCAGAAAGTTATGTGTGGCATGCGTGATTAGGAACACCCAACAGAAGTGTGTGGGATCATTTCCTCATTATCGCCGTCATGCAAGACTTCAATAACTAGCACAAAACAAAACTTACCACCAGACTGGCATTAAACTTGTAAAAGCGTTGGACTGTTCTGTCACTGAAACTGTTGCAAACGTTTTTCTTTACAAAGTTGGGATGGTTCAGGATATCATTTGCTACCAGGGGTTCCTAGGACATAAAAATAAGAAAATAAATTTAAACAGAGAACAGAGTTAACACAAAATGGTCCAGGGGTGGGTGTTGCCAAGTCTGCTGCAGCAGCCACTTCTCTAGCGAGTTTGCATATGAAGGATGTTGTAGGTGACCATGCAAAATCTATCTTCTGGCTGCTAGGATCTCATTTTGGGTGCCTCCCCTTTGGTGATTGAGTGGAGGTAGGATCCACCTCACTGCAGGAGAAAAAAATGCCTACACTGCGTCAATGATGCGGACATTCAGCCTGCCCACTTCGTAGCCACCAACCTTCCCGTTTCCATCCCCCCTTTCTCCTCACTTGATTAATTTCTCCTCTGAGTAAGGTGGGAGACAATGTGCTACTACCCCTGACATGCAGACATCCACTGCGTCCACCAATTCAGCCTTCAGTGCTAGTCCCTGGCTCATCAGTAGTTGCCAGGCACCAGAACCCCTCTCTTCCCAGAGAAGGTGAGCAGTCAGTTGGAAACTCAGCCCCACCGGGCTGGCCCTCTGACAGTCATGGATTTGTTCCCTAACCTGGGTCATATGCATTGCAAGCATTAGCACTACTGCTGCACAGGCTGTCCAGTACCCTTTTTTCATTTCTAAATCCATCTAAACATTTGTTAATACTTTTTCCCCCAAACAGCGATTTCTCCTCCTCCTCTGTTTGCAATGCAGTCGTTGGGCCTGGGGGCATACTTCCTTGGTATCACTCTTAACCCCATCCACTGCTAATCCCACTGTCTCTTCCGTGTGGGGGTCTGCAGTGCTGGAGCCACTAGCTGTCATCCCAATGGCAGGATGATATTTCTCCTCATTGCTACCCACTTCCTTGTGGCACCAGGTACCGGACATCTTGTCAATCCCATGCACACACAGATGACATCCCAAGAGGGAGAAAGTTCCCTGGCTCTCCAAAGGTCCATCCCTTCCCAGCAAAGACCAATGCCATGCAGCAGCCCCTCTCCAGCACACCTAGCCAGCACCTGAACCCAGGTCATTTACATGGCAGTGTGATATACTATCTCTGGGCCACTGCACACCCTCCCAAATCTGCAATAATTTAGTAAAAGACTGAATTCAATTTGAATAGAATTTTATTGCTGAACTGCAACCTTAACATGCCATCTGAATTTTGCATAAAACAGGTCGTAACATACATGTTAAAATACTTCACAGAAGGAACTTGCCAGTGGACAAAAGGAAGTCAGTTGTGCCTCCATGCAAGCAACTCAGGTTTAGCAGCAAATGTGGGCCCCTGTAGCTGAGCCAAGAAGCCTTGGAAGAGCATTACTTTTTTTGTTCCCCGTTATGTATTTTATGTGTTTTTTCCAGTTTTACCCACCCCTAGTCCCAGAGGCACTTGCATGCTGTGTTCAGACACCCTCCCAACTTGCCGCCCTCCTGCCTGCACTGCCACCAGACATCCATCCAGTGGCAAGTGAACTACAGGGGGCAATAACCACCCCAGAAGAGAGAAGAGCTGCCATTAGGTGCTCGATCCTGCTCCACCCCTTCCTCTCCATGCTGGCACCCCGATGACCCCAGGTCATTCCCAAACCTGGGTCGCTGGCATGGCGCAAGGTGTGGCATCCAGCACCTCAACCCTCAGTGCCACCTGACCAGTGAAGAGCATTACTTCTGGCAGTGAGTGCCAGCCCGAGGAGGGTATGGGGGCAATGATATTTACAGAAGCAACCTGTTGTGGTGGGCTAGAGAATTTGCTTCCTCAAAACTGGTAGGCTGGAACACTGATGTGGCAGCAGAGAAGGCTGAATGTGGCTGTGCAGAGTGTTTGTGGGAGGAGGGTGATGTTTGGAGCCCACTGAAGGAAAGAAAAATAAACAGTGTGCCACCGGAAGGGGAAAACAGCCTGATGCTTTCAGACCCAATGCCATGTGACCTCTGGACCACCAGATAATTACCTCAGCAGAGACTCAGAGGACCTATGCCACCGACCCTGCCATGGGGGAGGAGGTTGCAAGCTGTGGAGATCCCCATCTGGAGGACAGTGGTATTGGGGCTCGGAGGTAGCCAACACGAGTGGATGCTGGCAGCAAGTTTGGGAAATAACCTATATGAACAAAATTCATTCATTCACAGAGTAAGAAGACATGTAACATACTAAATATACAACTTTCCATACACTGATTCACATGTGCAAAATAGCAAAGGACTAAAAACGCAGGTGCTGATATGGAGTAATTAAAACAGGACTCTAACCAATCATTATGCAAGCCAAAATTCTTCATCACCAATGGACTACAATTCTATGAAACTGCTTTGCCCACACTCGTAGCCCACTGTTTTCAATTCCTTGCCAAGTATATAGTTTGCACAGAAAAATGTTTGTTTGTTTTCCCTTAGCAAGATATGGCACAAACATGTAGAGGAAAACATAGATGGGTACCAGTGGCCTCTCATCAACCAGATCCTAACCAAAATGTAACCTGCACACATCAATACAAATGGTAAATATGATCTAAAATAGAAAGGAAACTCTTGAGCAGTTCTGAAGCAATCAACGTATAAAAAGAAACAAAACAATGACAACCTCTCAGCCAGTGCCTTTGGCCGAATTCTTCCCAACACCTAGTCAGCACACTTTTGTATGCAAGGTAAACACCAAAATCTGGAGGGAATATGGCACATTTAGTTACAAGTGAAGTGATAATAGTTTTACAAATACGGCCCCCAAAGTATACTGAGCAGGATGGCAAGCAAAATTGTACACATTAAATTTGCCTTCACTGCTGATTACACTTCATTAGTTTGAATCTGATTAAAAAAAAAAAAAGGTAAGCCGGCCCAGTGGCGTGGAGGGCTGAGGCATCATGCCTTACCTCCTGCTATACCGGCAACCTGTGTTCGTGGTGCAAACGGGTTGTTGGGGGTCTGCCGGGGAGATAGAGGATCGAGCTACCAGGGGACAGCACTTCTCTCCCAGGACTGGAGAACAGAGACTGGCACCTGCCTGACATCTCGCAGCGACTGGGTATTGGCATGCCTGGTCCTGTACAGTGGGGGATGGAGGTGGATCAGCCAACCGGCATGCTGCACGCTGAAGCATGTGCAACACTGCACGCTCCCCTCCACCGGAAAAATGTTAAATGGTCCCAGTCAAGTCAGACAACTGCTGTCCTCCACAGGTGCCACCCCCAACAAAGGCACCTCCCCAAACTGGATCTGGTCCCAGTGGGTCGAGAATGAACTCCCCGCCACCCTGCCATGGAGGGCAAGCCATGGGAGAAGAAGAGTGGTAATGCCTGAGGTCAGGGTACGGGGCTTGGAGGATGGCACGAACATGGGCCAACTGGGATGGGGGAAGAAACAGTACTAAAAAAAAGGTAGATGTCAAAGCAAGTTTATTCTACTGTGGCATGTACACCTAACAGGAGAGACTCTCCTACCTGCATTTTCCAGTGTGCAACCATGCACTTTTGAATTCAGCTTCTGTGGGTCACTATACATTTCCTTTTTTTCCAGTGTAAGACGACGACTTCTGACTAGCTGGGCCCCTTGTGTTTTATGTGTAGTGACTAATATGCTAATGACCAACATATGCTCCCATTGGCAAAGAAAAAACAAAACAAAAAAAAGTCTCACACCTTTAAATAAAATGACCCAGCAGTTCCAAAATTAAATCATCAGAATGGAAAATGTCTGTGATACTTAGTTAAGTGGGGTTTAATCAAACTGTATGACAAATCACAGCAATTAGCAGTGTCATATAACGCCTGGGCAGTGACCAACACAGGCATGCTATATATCATCTACAACATGAGGGCGTACCTTGTGCGTAATGTGTTGCTGTTCCACTGGGGCATGACCTTTGGGATCAATCAGTGTTGGATGCGCCACAAGGTAACCTCTGTCCTCCATGATAAAACACCTTAATACAAAAATGTGACAAGTTCTGTGTTTAAACGTTTACAGGATGTTAGGCACTTACTAAACAAAACACCTCCTTTGAACACTTACTAAAACATCTCCTCTGAACAGTTGCTATGCAAACATCTCATTGGATGCCTCTTTTAGCTTGACTACAAAAACTTACCTCACCTACCTATGTAGTTCCGTGCCCTGGTACAAATGACTTTCCAGAGGCATGACTGCATAGCTCTGGGGTGGGGTGGGCACTAGATATACAAATGCCAGTATAAATCCACTGGATGTGCGTGGCTTCTTCAATCTTTTATTTAAAACTTCTAATAAATGTTTAAAACAAATGGCTTAACAAGCAGTGTCTTTGGAGCGGAGTGCTCCTTTTCGTTGACATGAAATGCTTATTCTGAAAAGAGTGCCTTATGTGCTGGTGCCCTGGAATTGGGCTCATTCAGGGAAAGGTCTTTACATTTTTAATATATTATTGATGGGAGTTCAGTGAACAATAAACTGCCTCTGACACCACTCGTACGGTTGTAAGAATGGTCTCACTTGCATCGTTAGGGCATCAGAATCACTCACCTTCAGTTCCCGGTTCTCAGACCGTAAGAACACGTGTGAAACCACTCTTTGAACAGTAAGAGTGGTCTCTATGGCAGTATTAACATATATGGTGATGCCCACATTGGAAACAGAATCCTAAAGCACACATTCATTCCACTGAGATGTCCAGCAGTGAATCCACCTCTTTCTGGCATGGGCAGGCTGAAGGGATATGAACTGTACTGCCTGCACCACAGTCAAATCCGAATCTCATATAGGGGAGTAACAAAGCAGTATCTAAATCTGGCACCTAGAAGATCTTGGCACCACATACACCTACCAGGACTTGTAAACTTAGGGAGCACTGACCGTCAAGACCTCTTCATCATTATCATCTTCTGCCTAAAGTAACCCCAGTGTAGACTAGCTTGTTCCCATTTCGTTAAAATGGCAATCTAATGAAAATCAGGGACTCTTTTAAAACCTAACTTGGTAAGAGGCCTAGATTAGTCTTGTAAGGCTTTTTTTTTTAATTTTATTTATTTTCTGTTGACTGGGTAAGTGCACTAGATAAATTCTGCCTATTTTCTGGCACGACCCGTGGGAGGGGGATACAGATGAATTCCAACTGATCTTGAACTAGATTAAGCTGTTGGTGGTATTTTTAGTGAACGAGGGAAAATTTGGTCAGGGCACCGGGGAATTCCCCTACTCTTTCCGAGAAGTGCCATAGGATCTTTAACATCCACCTGAACTACCACCAGAACAGGCAGATGGGACCTCAGTTTAACGTCTCATCCGAAAGATGGCACCTCCGGAGTGCAGCACCCCCATCTTGCTGCACTACAGTGTCAGTATTGGGATTTAACTCAAGTGCCTGGTGTGGAGATAGAACCCACAGCCTTCTGATCTCCCGGCCTCAGAGGGAAGTGTGCTACCTGTTGAGCCACTGACACTGACTTTTGTTATCGGACTCTGAATGTAATTAACAGGAAACATTATAAAACAGCATTTTAAAGAGTGTTTCTGGTTTCCAGCACCAAATTCACAGTGGGCCGTCAGCAAAACTCGGTTACACAAAATTCACCCCAAACTGCCATTTCAAGATCTTTGATTTTCAGTAAAGCAGGAGTGTTCTCCCTTTGACTTTATTTGAGGTCATGATCTGTGCTTATGGCATCACAACTTGTTGCCATGCATATTACTCTTGTGTATCAAGCAGAAGATTATCATTTCTAAGGGGCAAAGAGCACGGGAGCATATAGATATCTTCAGTTATTAAGAATGATGGCATGTGATGAGATTTTAGTCCAGGCAATGCTACCTGAAACAGTTTTGCAGGAACCAGACTAAGGATATTTTGCATGGCATGGCTTAATGGTTATTTTTGCAACCTCCGCTAGCAGCACAGAGTCCCATGCCTCATCCACTCTTCAGGGTGCAGGTCTGGATCCCCCTACTGATAACCCCAATGGCATCACT
Organism: Neoceratodus forsteri; assembly: GCA_016271365.2. Lineage (NCBI taxonomy): Eukaryota > Metazoa > Chordata > Ceratodontiformes > Ceratodontidae > Neoceratodus > Neoceratodus forsteri. The sequence goes on along the minus strand of CM028136.1, from coordinate 399,336,237 downwards.
TCATCCATTTACTTGAAGCCCTTGAACAGCTCCACTGATGGGATTATCAAGCAAGCCACGAGATGGGAAACCCATTTATTTATTGTTACAAAAAGAACATTTGTTTCCACTACTTACTTCAGCTAAATAAAATTACATTTTAAGGTGGTGTATATATATATATATAGTTAAAAAGACTTGACATATTTTATAATCATAATAAGACTTCTAATTATGCCAGAAACTTAAGATGTACATTCTGTGGTTTCATTCTTGGCAGCTCAATTTCAGCTTCCAATATGGGCTCCCCTTATCCACATTCATCAACGTCTTACAACAGGACACTTGTACATTTGTTGAGTGACATTTTGTAGTGTATAATGAGGGCTTGTTCTGCATGGATTTCCATGCCAGTTGAACTCTTGCTGTACCACAGTTCAAAGGTCATGGAACAGGCTGTTCCCTTACCCTTCTGTGGTACAACAAAGTTCCAGCTAATCGGAAATCATCAAGGCAGCTGGTGTTTTTCACATTGCTGCCAAGCGTACAGCAATCAGTTCAATTGGCTGTGAATGGCTGCCCAACCAGTATTCTCTATGTAACATTATGCAGGACACTACTGAAAATAAGCTTCAGCTCAGTGGTTTTCCTGAATAAAAGTGCATTCTGCTTTTACTACCACTTGTCTTATGCAAAAAAGATCTACAAACCAATTCCAAATTTCTGACTCTTACCTAAATTTGTTTCCTCCATCCTGGTTACAGATGGGTATCAAGTCCATCAGAACCTTGTAGAAGTACCTCAGGGTGAAGTCAATACCCATCACAGCCACGGTGTGCCCAGGAGACATCTGTGTGCTTTAAAACAAACAGTACTGGGAACAACGAACAAGTGAAGCAAGTCTTTCCTGACAGTTATTTAGTTTTTGTTAACTAAAGAAGTACACTAGACAAGAAACTGTCTATTTTCAGTCATAACCTAGGAGGTTACAGTTTGGCAAAAAAAAAAAAAAAAAAGATGGACCAGAGACAACAGTAAATAAGCAAACTGAAAACAAAGACACACAGCAACGCTACAAACTGCAAAATTATTATCTGAGAATGATGATCACACATTGCTGTGCACGTAAATACAAGCTATGCAACAGTCAATATGCAGGTTTTTTGGGAACTCCAGACATCATTTTACACAATGTTAAAGAGCAGCTGATGCCTTCAGGAAAACTTTACCAAAAAACAATATTCAGACATAGTTTAGCTTACATTTCACATTAGTTCTATATTTCTCCTCTTCATTATTTATTACTGAGGTGATTTGCATGAAAACAGAATCTCTGCTCCTGAACAGTTTATCTATTCCTGTTGCTTTCTCCCTTCCTGATGTCATAATGCCCTGCTTGTGACATCACAGTTACTCCCATGGCAACAGACTGTGATGTCACAATAGAGGATTATGACTTGAAGTAGGGAGTAAGCTACAGAGGCAGATGACATATAAGGGATAAAGGTCATGTATTCAAGCAAATTTCCTCACTAATAAGTAATGGAGAAGAGACATCTATAGACTATATATGGCACGCAAGATAAACTGTACCAAAATATTACGTTTTTGAAAGTTTGCTTTGAGGTGAAAGCAGCTCTTTAAACAAGATCAGACTGACCAGGCCTACAGTAGTATTTTGCTTTGGAACACTAGAAACGTAAGACAATGATGGCAGAAGAAGTCCAAAGGTCCAACTAGTCCGCACATAGATCCCTTTCTGCCCGGGACCTATTGTCCATATGGGGTTTTAGCCATCCTAGCCCACCCTCCTGCTTCCCTCCCTACTGTTACTGACCTGAGCAACTTCCAAATCCTTCTGTCCCAGCCATGCTTGAAACCATTTATGGTCTTGGTACCCACCACCCCCGCTGGCAGAATGTTCCACGGCTCCACCACCCTTTTCATAAAACAGAACTTTCTCACATCTCTCTTAAACCTTCCCCGTCAGTTTTCACTTGTGACCTCAGGTTCTTGACTCTGTACCCTGCTAAAAAGTTCCCTGCAGCTCACCTTGTTCATTTCTTCACGAACACTAAGGCTTCTATCTTATCCTCCTCTTGCCTGGTCCCCAGTAAGTACAAGTTCAGTGCCTTGAGATGATCTTCATGAGACCTGTGCTATCGGCCCTTAATCACACTGGTCACCCCGCGCTGCACTGCCTTCAGCCTTTCCCTGTCCTTCTTTACGTGAGAACTCCAGAAATGAGCACAGTATTTCAGATGCTACCTCACCAGTGACCTATACAGTGGTAGAAGTACCTCCTTTTTCCTGCTGTCAGTACCACTTTCTGATACACCCCCAGCATCCTATTAGCCTTACTACAGGCCTTGTTACACTGACTTGTTTGAAGGAGTCACCAATGATGACTCCCATGTCCCTTTCCTCTGCCACAGTGCTCAATTTAACACCTCCCATCAAGTTCTCTGCCATCATCCCCCTGCCCAACCACCACCGGTGCACCAGGACACTGTTAATTTGATACTGACTGATCACCAAAATCAAGGTTAGCAAATCTGGCACTGCAGTTCTAAATATGAGTGCCAGATATAAGTGTGCCAGGGATTCTGTCTGACTTGATAAAAATGTGTTTTCATTTTGATTTAATTTAGTTTCATGGCTTGCTCTGTGATTCAACATAATTGGTGATGGGAGAAATATATGATTTACAACTCCTGAAAATTACATTTCCTAATGTATTTTGTTAGGGGTTGTACACAAATATGGCTTTGCTGTAATAAAATCATTAGCGTAATTTTTTTTAATTGTTCATTACCAAATTGAAGGCTGGATAAAATATTCATGGCATTGCTTTCATTCACATGACATGCTGCTCTTTTTACATTTTTGAAATAAAAGAACAGTAATTTACAAAGCTACATTAATACAGCCAAAACCAGCAGAAACAAAACGCAATTCACTATTTTACACATATTTTTGTATTTCATATTACTAATTAGAAGCTATTTTACTTGATATAGTAGTATTAGGAGTGAAACAGAGAGCAGCATTCTTCCTGGAAGGTGACATATCTGGTACTATTCCCTTTCATACTTCATCAGCATTGTGACATCACAAGTGACAAATCACAGAGATCCAACGTATAAAAACTAGGGCCTGCAACCTCAGCGCGCACCCGATGCGGTTGGGGGTGTGGTAGGGGAATCAGGGGCTCAGCCTAACACGAATTCCTCGCTTTTGTCGCTGTGGAACAACCTAACTAATGCATTAAACTGAGTTTTTAACACACGCACAATCTCTATGTGACCAATTTTCCAACTGCAGGGACTGGCTATTTTTGGTAAGCTGAGGGGAAAAGAAAGGACAGTTAGACAAGGCAAGGATCAGGAGTATATGGCACCAGGAGGTCTTGCAGGCAGCCCGTACCCAGACTGTGCAGGGCCTTGTATGTCAACATGCACACTTTGAAGCTAATGTGCCACTGACAGGCAGCCAGTGGAGAGTGTGGAGAACTGGCATGATGTGCTCAAACCAGGAGGTCCAAGCAACCAGCCATGCTGCCGCATTCTGAACTAGCTACAGGTGATGCATCAGCCTCATGGATAACCCAAGGCAGAGAGAATTACAGTAATCCAATCTAGGATAGGGCTTGATCCGGAGGTGATAAAAGCCACTGCGGACAACAGCCGACACCTGGAACTCCAGAGTCAGTTTGGAGTCCACAATGACCCCCAGATTCTTTACCCCATCTGCAGCATAAAGGGCCACACCATCCAACAGAGGAAGGGCTGCACTACCACTTGTTGCTGCTGAACCTGACTGTCCCAGTTCCACCAGCAACACCTCCGTCTTTAATGGATTAAGCTTAAGTCAGCTAGCTGCCATCCAATCATGGATTTCTCCAAGGCACTCGCTCAGTTCCAGAACAGTTGCACTATCATCAGGGGCAGAAGACACATACAACTGGGTGTCATCAGCATAGCAATGACGCACCAAGCCATAGTGTCTAAGGATGTCTCCCAATGGCAACATGTACACGGCAAATAGCATGGGAGCCAAAATCCTCCCACAGCACACCACAGCAGAGTGCAGCACTGCTGGATGTAAAGGAGCCAAGTGCCACCTGCTGTGCTCTGCCAGACATGTAGGACTCAAACCAGCGTAACACTGTTCCTGAGAGTACCACATAGTGTCTAAGGCGATCCAACAGCATCACATGATCCACCGCATCAAATGCCAAAGACAGGTCAAGCAGAAAAAGAATGGAACGGCATCCACTATGCTTCGCTAGGAGGAGATCATGGTGCAACCTGACTAAGGCAGTTTCTGTACTATGGTGAGGCCGGAAACCAGACTTGAAAGACTGGTGTTGTTCTAGCTGCACCGCCACCACCTTCTCGATCAACTTCCCAAGAAAAGGACGGTTCGAGACAGCTCTGCAGTTGGAGAGATGATCAGGGTCCAGGGAAGCCTTCTTAAGGAGAGGCCTCACCACAGCCTTTTTAAGGGCTCATGGAGAAATACCCTTCTAAAGAGAATACCCGATGATCTCCACCACAACTGGACCAAGCAAGTTCCAGGCTCCAGATTTTTAAAAGAGCGGTAGTTGACCATCTCCGCAGGGGAGTTTAAACAGGGAGCCCTGCAGAGGAACTGGATGACATGATGATCCAACCAGCGACTGGATCCAACCCAACAACCATGATACTGTATTAGGATTTGCCTAGTTGGCCTTAAATCATCTTGGTGACCCTGGACACATGGCCTCCAGCCTATCCTTGTCCTTTTTGAGATGCATTTTGAGATGCAGACTCCAGACCTGGGCACAGCACTCCAGTTGGGCCTCACTAGTGACCTGCACAGGGGAAACATCACCTCAATTCCTCCTACTATCAAACCCTCTCCTTATGCATCCCAGCATCTTTACTGCTTTGCTTTAAGCTTTGCTGCACTTACCAGATTGTTTCAGGGAGTTGCTATGGATAACCTCCAGGTTCCATTCCTCAGAAGCTGTGGCCAACCTCCCCCCCCCCCAATCCAATACACATGGGTTCCTTTTCCCAGTGTGTATCACTTTGCACTGTTTGGCACTGAATCTCAGTTGCCCAATTTTGGACTATCACTCCAGCCTTGCCAAGTTCAAACTCCCTCGCCCCCAACCCTCTACCTTGCTATCTACTCTGCTGCATACTCTCATATCATTTCCAAAGAGGCACATCTTGCCTTGGATACCCTCCCTTGTGTCACTAATAAACATACTGAATAGGACTGGTCCCAGGACAGACTCCTGCAGCGCTCCTCTTGTGCCCCCCCCCCGTTCTCTGACTTGACCCATTTACTACCACCCTTCATTTTCTCCCTCCCAACCAGTTCCCTACCCATCTTACTAATTCTTTCCTCACTACTAGATCTTCCAGTGTCTTCAGCAGCCTCCTGTGTGATAACAAATTGAAGGCCTTCCTGAAACTTAAGCAGAGTAAATCCACCGCTGGCCCCATCTCCTGCCTGTGTAACCTAGTCAAAACATACTACTTCAGCCAGCTCACTGGTGCAGTGGTAGCACTACTGCTTGTGATGCTGGCGACCTGAGCTCTGGAATGAGCTCAGGTCATCAAGGAAATGGCTGCGGGGGAAGAAGGATTAACATTGCAGGGGATGCTCTCCTCCACTGGGGAGGGAGTGTCACTGACCCCGCTGATATACTGTCACATGAGTGACTACAGGAAACAGTGCACTTGGGGGCATTGTAGAAGGGGGGTTATGTAGGCTGAGATCTGGTGCAACAGCACGCCTAGGTGTGTACATGCACCTTGGATCTCTGCAAGTGCCTGCATCTGCCAGAACTAGACTCATAGTGGATTCCCTGCAGAGGGAGGGCCTCAAACAACTGGTACAGCAACCCACAAGAGACAGGGCTATCCTAGATCTAGTACTGACTAACAAAGAAGGGATCACAGATCTCCAGGTAGAAGGTCACCTGGGGGACAGTGACCATCACATGGTATGGTTCAATTTGGCTACTACATCTAAATCATCCCATTCCAAGGCAAAAATATGGGACTTCAGAGGAGCTGACTTTGATAAGATGGCCAACAGAGTTAAGCTAGCCCTGGCAAAAGAAACACAGGTGAGGGGGTACAGGCAAAGTGGGCAAGCATTAAGGATGCAATACTTGAAGCAACATCCCATTGTGTTAGACAGAAAAGGAAGTGCAAAAGAAGAAGGAAACCACTTTGGTTCTCAAATGCAGTATCAGAAAAGGTCAGAGCCAAAAGGCTGGCCTTCAGGAAATATAAGGGAACACAGCAGGATGAAGATAGGGAGGCATACCAAACTGCCCTAAGGGAAGCAGGGAAGGCAGTAAGGCAGGCAAAGTCCCAAACTGAGGAAACACTAGCACGAACAGTAAAAGAAGGTGACAAGACTTTCTATAGATACATTAGTGAAAGGAGAAAGTCCAGAGGGGGTATTGCTAAGCTTAATGGAGAAAAGGGAGCATGTGAGGAAGAGGACCCTGTAAAGGCATCTATCCTAAATAGATACTTTTGCTCAGTATTTACTGAAGAGAAGGTAGGGCAGGGCCCACAGCTCAGCATCATGGACACAGGGGAGGGAGGTGAGCACTACTCCCTTCACAAAAGAAAGGGTCCTACAAGAGCTTGCTAAGCTCAGGGTGGATAAGGCAATGGGACCTGATGGCATACATCCCAGGGTACTTAAGGAGCTAAAGGAGGAACTAGCAGAGCCATTAGCAGAATTGTTTAGTGAGTCTCTGAGCACAGGAGAGGTCCCAGAAGACTGGAGAAGGGCTCATGTGATCCCACTCCACAAAAGTGGTAGCAGGGAGGAGGCAGGGAACTACAGACTGGTCAGTCTTACCTCAGTAGTGGGCAAGATTATGGAGGCTCTCCTTAAGGAAAGAACAGTGCAACACCTGGAATCCATAGAGGCACAGGATCCAAGACAGCATGGGTTTACAAGGAAGGTCCTTCAGAAACTAATCTCATAGATTTCTTTGACTGGGTAACCAGAGTGGTGGACCAAGGGGGCAGTTGATGTCGCCTACCTTGACTTCAGCAAAGCTTTGACACTGTTCCACATAGAAGATTGATAAATAAGCTGGGTAGGCTCGGGTGGGTCAGAAGTTGGTCAACTGGGTGGCAAACTGGTTGATGGGCAGAAAACAGAGAGTGGTGGTAAATGGTATACAGTCAGAAGAGATGCAAGTCACAAGTGGGGTACCTCAGGGATCAGTCCTGGGGCCAGTCCTCTTCAACATCTTCATTAGTGACCTTGCAGATGGACTAGAGGTAAGGCTTGTCTGTTTGCAGATGACACCAAGATCTGCAACAGAGAAGATGATCCAGATGGGGTGGGCAGAATGAGAAGAGATCTGGATAAACTAGCAGAATGGTCAGAAGAGTGGCAACTGGGATTTAATGCAAAGAAGTGCAAAATCATGCACATAGGGAAGAGAAACCCTGAAGCCACCTATAGGCTGGGAGAGGAGTTGCTAGCAGTCACAAGGAAGAAAAGAGACTTGGGCATCATCATCACTGATGACCTAAAATCATCAAGCAGACCTCTAAAGCAGTAGGTAAGGCTAGGGGGTGTTAGGGTGTATTAGTAGGGGTATCACAAGTCGTGAAGGAGGTAATAATCCTCTGTACAAGACACTGGTTAGGCCCCATCTGGAGTACTGCGTGCAGTATTGGAGGCCACACCTTCACAAGGACATTAACCAAATTGAGGCAGTCCAGAGAAGGAGCAACCAAAATGGTGCAGGGACTGCATCAGAAGACATATGAGGACAGATTAACGGAGCTCAATATGTATACCCTTGAGCAAAGGAGGGAGAGGGTGATATGATCGAGGCATTCAAACACCTTAGGGGCATAAACAAGGTGAAAGAGTCTAACATGTTTAAATATAAGAAAATAGCAGGACAAGAGGACACAGCATGAGATTAGAGGCCGATTAAGGGGAATGTGAGAATTCTTTTCACAGAAAGGGTGGTGGATGCATGGAATGGCTTACCACAAGAAGTGGTGGCTATGAATACAGTGCAGGGCTTCAAACAGGCATGGGATAGGCATAAGGGAGCAATACAAATGACTATGAATAGATAGGCCACTGACAGAGCAAAGGCCGATGGCACATTTATAAGGTAGAAAAAGAAATGGGCAGACTGGATGGGCCTTGCGGTCCTTATCTGCCGTCAACTTCTATGTTTCTATGTTTCTATCCTCAGAGAGGGGAGGAAACAGAAAATGGACCCCACAGCCAGCCTGACAACAACCTCCAGTGGACCAAAGGACAACCTAAACTGGAACCCTTAGGGGCCAGCCTGACAAGGACCTCCAGTGGACCGAAGGACAACCGAAACTGGAACCCTTAGGGGCCAGCCTGAAGAAGAAATATGCAGGTAGAAAGGGGGGGGGTGTCTCCCTCCTTCCCCGCCCTGGGGGTGGGGGGGGAAGAGCTGAATCCAAGGCAGCTTGGAAGCAGGGCACCTGTATGAGGGCTGGAACTAGGCTTAACCATGGCACCTTTGAGGAATCTCAGGGGCAGGTCTAGCTGAGGCATAGAAGGGGACTTAGAGAGAATAAAAAAAAAATACTACTTAATTGGTCTGGCATGATCTTCCCCCCACAAATCCTTGCTGCTTGTAGCCCTGCAACACATCAGCCTCTTAAGTAGTCTACTATGCTTTCCTTGTCTAGGGGCTCCATCAGCTTCCCTACTGTATAAAGAACATAAGATTGAACAATCTGTAGTTTTCTGGGTCCTACTGCCCCCCCACCCCCGCTTATGTAACAGACGCGCATCTGCTGACCACCAATGCCCCAGTGTCTCACCAGTCTCTAATGGGCATCTGAACACAATTTGCACAAACTGCACAATTTGCCTACTGTTAATGCTTAGTTTACATATAATTTATTGTTCAAATTGTTTTACGCGTTTCACACTTAGCTTCAATGTACTATTAATTCAATTAATTTAATTAATTAGAATTAATATTGAATGTATTATTAGCTATTTATTGTAGTATTAAATTATTCATTTATAATTCAATTATTCAATGTAATATTATTGTTCTTGCCCCGACAAAGCTAGAAACAAGCTATTATTAGTGTAGTATACCTTTCCTGGTAAAACTTTTGGAATAACTAAATAAATAAATCTGGACAGCTCAGCTAGGGAATCAGTGAGTTATTATCCTAATTCTCTTGGGCACTCTAGGGTGCAGGCTGTCTGGTCTGGTCCAAGTGTCTGATCTACCTTAAGGATTACAAATCCCTTCTTTAGTCTGTCAACCATGACCACTAACTGCTCCATTTCTTGCACGCCCCGGCCCTTGTGTAAGCCTTTTTATCACTTTCCAGTAGCGGCCATGTGTGCGTCACTGTGCATACAGAGCTGAAGTAATTATCAAGAATTTTGCTTTCCGCCCGTCATCCTCCACTACCCACACTCCTGCCATTTAGCAATTTTACCTTTTTTCACCTTGATGTAAGTGCTGCTCTGTGTCTACTTTCCAATCCTGACCACCCCCTTTGCCTCTTTTAAGTTAACTTGATAGTCTTCCCATTCCTCCTCCCTTGCCTTTCTCTGAATCTTTTGAAAGCCATTCTTTTGGCCCTCAACGCTACCCCAACCTCCCTGGAAAACCATACTGCCTTATTTGCATTTAATCTTCTTGGCTAATTTCCTCATACATGAGGAAGCCACCTTCAACATAGCCCTTTTTATTTGATTCCATTTTTCCTCTGCTCCTCTCACCCATACCCTTCTGTTTCTCCCTGACCTTTTCCCTTATTTTGCGAAAGTCTGCACTTCTAAAGTCCAGGTCACAGTTTCCAATGAACGTCTGCAACTCCTGCGATCATTTCAAACCCCAGAGATCTGGTCATTATACTCTAGTGGCTCCTTCACTTTTACCCCTTATACCACCTCCGAGTTGGAAAGCACTAAAATCAAGGATGACATCAAGTTTTGTGGGTTTCCTGACCCAATGCTCCACCTTAAAAGATGCCCTCCTTAATGTAAAGGCTACAATACCTCCTTTGCCTCTGGCCCCATCCCTCCTGAACAGGATATAACCTGGGATGGCCGTGTACCCATGCATTATTTCCTGCTGCCCATGTTTCTGTTACGGCTACTATGTCTAGCCCGTCCTCTGCTACCATCGCCTGGAGCTCACTAATGTTGTTTCCCACACTCCTGGCAGTCGGACATACTGCCTTCCACCCACTCTTCATAATCCCCCTTCTGTTCCCATACACAGTCCTTTGTCCATACCCCTCTTCTTACCCCTCTCAACCCCTTGCCCTTTGTTGCCTTTCCCTGAGCCCCTCTCCTTCTTCCCCTCAATTCCCTCTTGATTCAGTCCTATTCCTGCCTATGCCATTCCTAGTTCTCCCGTGGCTCCTACCCCTTTCTGAGCCAGTACTATCAAGGCCCCTCCCCCCCCCCAGGCTCCGTTAGCTCTAGTCTTCCCCCAGTTAGTTTAAATGCTTAGTTATGTTGATAACAAACTTCTGCTCAAAGGAACTTGTTCCAAGAGTGGTTGGTCCTGGGATTGGTACTCTTCAATACGTACAGCACAGTGGAGTTAACCAGGATGCAGTGCTCTGTGATAAGTATGTCACATGTTTCTGTGCGACAAACTGGAGTAACTGGCACTGGATTAGATTGTGTTCCTGCAGCATGTCACAGGCAGAAATGGTGATAAAAGCTTTGCATCCTGGCTGACTCCACTGTGTAATAAGTGACACTGGGGTGCAGGTACAGGGTAAAAGAAGTCTCTTCACAGACAACAAAATTCTGCAGCAGTGTAACAAATCATGAGGAGATTAACAGCACGAAAAGGGACGTAGAAAAGCTGGAGCAGTGGCCCAGAATATGGCAGTTAAAACTCAATACCCAAAAATGTGTAAAGTGATGGACACCGGCAACAAAACTCCGCTGACAGAATATAGCATCAATGACATCACGAATGGGATGTGCCATGTTGGGTTTCACTAGCCAAAACCAAGAGGTGCTATAGCCACCGTACAGGTTACTGATTATACTACGCCTAAAGTAATGTATGCATTTCTGGAACCTTCATCCGAAAAAGGAAAGGACAGAAACTATTCGGTGGAGGGCAACAAAAATGATCAAGGTAAGACCTATCAGGAAAGACTAGACAGTTTAAACATGTACACACGAGAAAACAGGACAGAGAGGGGGGCATGACAGTCACCTACAAATACATGCAGACACAACCAGGTAGACTTCTTGGATGTATTTAAATTTAGGAGTAACTGTAACCTGAAGCCACAAACTCAAAACAGCAGAGGAAATGTTCAAGTAACACATAAAGAAATACTTATTTTGCAGAGACGGTAGTGAAATTAAATGAAAATGGTGGATAGCTGGAACAATATACACAGTAAAGTAATTATTGCTAGAGCTATTTCAGGGATATTCACAAGGTGGTAATTAGAAGCAACAAGGAGGACTGGGACTCTGAAAGGATTAAGGAATTCTAGGTAGGAACAGCAGGGTAGACTTGATAGCAGTTTAGCCTTGTTCTATCCTATACCATATAAGTATCTATAACCCCTTTTACACGACAGGCTCTGCACCTTATTGATCAGTGCAGAGCCACTGCAACAAAATTTACCTTTCTTGTTGTCCATAGTAGAGCCGCACTGCATCCGAGGGGAGCATTCGCGATACTGGCATTGCCTGCTTTTCTTAGTTTGCCGCTGTGTTTTACCATTTCACGCTGCTCCCTGGTGCTGTCTAATCTGATGATGGCGCTTACATCAGTTCAAGGATAGCATCTTGCGAGAGACTCCTCGATTTCCCAGGCTGCACTTCCCCATATGCAGTCTCAAGGCTGGTGCGTCGAATATTCTACCCAAGTTCAGTGAAATATATCCTCAGATACTAGAAAAATACTGAACTCGGGGAGACTAGTTACTTTTCTGATACGGGGGCTAAAAACTACTTTAAAAGTGCTCAGAAAGTGGAGCCGTGATAATGGACATGCACTTATGCATATTCATATCCCAAGGGCTATGAATATGCATAAGTACATGCCCAGTATCACGGCTCCACTTTCGGAGCAATTTTAAAATAGTTTGCAGCCCCCATTTAAAACGTAACTAGTTTCCCCAAGTTCAGCTTTCTTCCTAGTATCTGTAGACATATTAGCTGAACTCGGGTATAACATGTTAATGAACCACTCACTGCTGCATGCCCCCACCATGGAAGTCTTGTGCTCTGGCCATGTGGAAAGACGGAAGAAAATGCCGGCACAGCCATGAGATCGATTGAAACATCTGTAGTGTAGAGGCAAACGGTAGCAGTGCAGAGCTAACGATGTGAGTGCTACTCAGTGTAAAAAGAGCTGATGTATCACAGGAAAGAAGCAGAGTAGTCTAATTCAGCCATATATTACCATGACACTCGTGCTAGTCACATGGCTCTCATTGTCCAACATATGAGAGTCGAGACTTAAGTAGATAGCAACGTCTCCTTTTTCTACACCACATTTAGCCTTCTAAGAGCTTGGAGGAATTTCTTATACCTAAAACATGAGATCAACTCTATGTTCGTCAATAAACTACTGTGTAAAACAACTGGGCCCTGAAGGCAGAGTACAATCAGAAGATGTCCCAACATGGGGTTGCCAATGAGCATACAGCAGGTGCATTTTTGCTTCAGTGCAGGTGACCCAGGTTTGGAAGTGGACTTGAGTGCCTACCATCAGGCCACCAGGGCTAGGAAAAGCGTATACTCTGGCAGCACAATCCCAGTCTATGGAGTGAGGCACCGTTGCTTACCACTACGACTCCTCGTGGTGGGAAGCAGAGTCTGCTCCCTTGTGAATGGCAGGCTCTGGTGCCTTCACAGAGTGCAGTGAAGCCCAGACATGGCTGTATGGGTTCCATGAGGAGGGTGGCTCATGGGTGAACAGGGAGCAAAATGCCTGCCATCAACAGGTTGATGATAGATAATGCTCAGGCCTGTGCCATGTAGCCTCCATCTCACAGCAGAGGAGGACACTGTAGGGAACTGAGGTTCTCCTTTGACCCTGCCATAGTTGGTAAACCATGGCGGACTATGGCAGAGATCAGTAGTGTTAGTTGGGGGGGTCGGCGGACAGACAGAGGTCTGGTAGCAGGTAGGAGCAAAATAACTAAAGAGATGAAAAGAAAACATGCAACACTGGCAAATGTGTTCTGAGCAGAAGGGATTTCTTGGAAAATAAGGTACAATCATGTGACACTGTGCAGCCCATAAACTTTACTTTTCTGATCCAACTTCACAGCAGAAATAAAGGAAATGATCAAATTTTAAACCATTAACAACTTAGTTCACTTCTCCTCCAATGTAACTAAAATCATTGGTGTTCACCCATAAAACAGCCCTATTAAATACATAGAAGTATATTTTTTAATGTTTCCTGTTTAATCTTCTCACGTTCTCTTGCTCTTTGCTGCAACTGCTTCTGGAGCTAGCATTTAGAGGAATGAGGTTTCTTAGCACAAGGGTAGGTTGCCCCCTTCTGGTTATGTTTCAAACTTAACTTTCTACAGCTTGAAGGCAGCTGAAGTACTCTCTTTCTACACTGGTGTACTGATGGCATAGCATGCAAGCTACGGAAAACTACTGTACTATGGTGATTTGTACTGCTTAACGTCTAAACTTCAATATTTATTGTCCTTCTCATCAGCACTATGCTATTCATTCTGCACTAAAAAAACCGAATTCCCAGGGAAAATTAGGAAATTTCCTACTGAATTAGCAATAGCAAAAAGGCAGCACGCTTGTGCAATACCTCTAGACAAAAAATAAATACATTCCACAAATCTTTGGTAAAACACTATTTTCATACAAAATGAAAAACGTACTCTCCCATTACAATTTATTTCTGTATAGTGTCTTCCACACAAAGCACAACTCAAACAACTTTGCAATGATGTAGACAATTCAGACAGGACACACAGAATGCAGCGTTTAAAACAGGAGAATATACATAACACACATATGTACATACACACACAATGTCATCAGAGAAGGATCTCAAGGCCCACCCAGTGAGTCCAATCTCGCCACCCTATCCAGATATCCCCAGCCTTATCCTTTTGCCACAGGAGGGATGACCACTGTAATACTCGTATTGCTATCTAGACAGTGACGACTGTTGCTAAGCTTACACTGCTGCATGTTGTGTCTGTGTTCTACTACTGAAGTCTGTCATTGAAAGGGACAAAATCTTCATCGTACTGTTTTAAAATGGTACTTTCTGCCAGTGTGCCAATCGGAAACACCTACTGAGTTTGCTAAAAGATCAGTAAAAATGAAACAATAAAAAAAAACAACTGCTATTTAAATAACAGTTTCAGCAGGAAAAGAATTACTGACAGGTTCGGCGCGGTTCTCTTTTTAAGAAAATCGGGCCTCAGCAATAATTCAAGGGGATATTTTTGTGAATATTTTGCTTGAAGGGTCTTCTGCCACTGTGAGGGTTAACATGTTTTCAATTACCATTTTCTTCTTCTCCATCTAGCTCTCCTACTTTACAAATAGTACTGATCAAGTTAAAGGCCACAGATCAAGACAGCAACAGCCCACTTCTGGCTCGTTCCAGACTTCCATTACCACCCCCACACACACACACACACACACACACACTTCATCACTAGGATCAACTACAAATGCTCCTGCTTCTGCAACTGTGTCTACAGTGCTTCCTTACAGCATTGGTGGCAATGAACAATAGAATCCAGGCCTGGCCTGGTAGCTGGGGCTACACTTGTTACGCTGGTGACCCGCATTTGAGAGCAAATGTGGGCTGTTGGGGGAAGAAGAAGGGGGACACTGCTCTTGCTGTGTCATGGCCTAATGGTGGAGACTGGTCAGCACCACTGTCAGGAGCACCGGGACAGAAGGGGTTCCCGCTGGATGCCAGTGACGTATATATGCCACTGTATGGATGTGCAACCACATCACTGCATGCCAGCAATCAGGTGGGTAGGAGGAAAATGCTGGCCATCCAAGCCCCTGCAGGCTCTCGCACAACCGACACAGCTGGCCACCCACCACACTGTGATCCTAGGGAACTGGTAAGTTTGTAAGATGACCAGTGACAGGGCTTGGGGGTGCTGCTGGAGGAGATCAGGGAGAGAAGCAGCTATGTGGGGAAAAAACACATAATCTGTTGAAGTTTTCTGCTTTCCATGACTACCCATGTGGCAATGGCAGTTATTTAAGGGAGGCCATATAGCGCAGTGGTTAAGGGCACTGAGCTGCAAACCTGGAGACCTGGATTTGAATCCCATCAGCTCCCACTTGCATACTGTGTGACCCTGAGCAAGTCATTTAACTTCCATGTACTCTCTGGTTGCACCTGGAAACAAGCTCTGGCTCAGTGTGCCTTCCTGGTTAAACAAGTTCACCTTTCCTTTCTCGTAACTAGAGACTGGAATATCATGTTGATTTACAGGGCACCTTTCATGCTTGATGCATTGCAAAGTTCTTAACAAGGCGATGAGTTAAGACTGGCAAGTTAGTGCAGCGACTGTCTGCAGACAGGTGGAGCAGTCTGTACATGCCCTACATAATCCCACATGCAGTAAGGGGACTCTTCCTTGTAAGTAGCTACAAAGGAGGCCCTAATACCTAACCTCAGGTAGAACACAGGCGTAAACAGAAACAATAAAGTGCTTCTATTGAGAGGGAATTCTGATTAGGAAATCTCCTATGCTTTTCAAAAAGTGCAATGGGATCTTTAATCCCTGATGTGACCTTAAAGGCTACTCAAATGAGCTTGTCTCACCCATTCATCTGTTACATGACTGCCTACTTTCTCACCCCTTCATGTGTGACTTGATCTTTCAGGAAGCAGTACGGTTTAGTGGTTAGAGCACCGGCTAGGGGACCGGGAGATCACAAGTTCAAACCCTACTCGAGGCAATTACTCATTGTCTGACAATGGGCAAGTCACGTAACCTCCCAGTGCACCCAACTGCAGAAATGAGTAGAAGCAGAACCCTACTTGTAAAGAGATGCTGCATCTCAACTGGGCTAGCCATGGTACATAAATGGGAAAAATATCTTGTACCAGAACTGATGATGTTCCAGCCCCAGAGATACGACCGATGGCCCTCTGCCCCACAGATGAGATTGCTATGTGCATGCCATACAGACTAATTTCTAAGGTCAGGCATTACTGCTTAAAACAAGCATTTGTCAATGGCGAGTATTCGCCATGTGCAGTGGTGTCCTAGGGGGTGTGTGGTGCGATCAACAGAGTTCTCATGATAGCCCTTGCATGCCGGTTAATAACAAAATCACAAACTGTTTAGCAGCCGCCAAGTTTGAGCTGGAATATGCATTTTAGTCTGTTGCTCCTAGTATCTGTCCCCCCAACCCTGAAAGAAAAGTCGCTCAGCTGTACTGGACAATTGCCTAGGGCCCGCAGTGACAACATTCAACAGTGTCCCCACCACCCTCTCTTCCCTGCAAGGTCCCAGAGACCCACACTTAGAGCTGAAAGAGTCCCTGCTCACTCTGCTCCTCGACCACCCCAGTAGTGGTGTTCCAAACTTCGGCTCTCTTCCGGCCCCAGCCAACCGTCCTCCTGAGCCGTACTTAATGAGCTGCTCATTGCTCCCAATGCTCCGCCGCTACTGCATGGCTGGCCGCTGACGGAACAGCCCCGACCTGCACAGGGTGCACCAGGAAAATGAATTGGGTTTCAGCGGAGGGAGATCGTGGAGAGGGGAGGGACCACTAGAGTGCCAGGTATTTTTTGTTTTATTTTTATATGGGAATGATGGGGATTGGACATTGTGGGAGGGAGGGAAAGACCACTAATCTACCAGGGTACTGTTTTTTATAAACAGATGGGAATAGGGGATGGGGGAGGGACCACTAGACTACCAGGTATGGTTTTTCCTATTATTTATTATTATGGGTACGGCGATCGCACATCGGGGGGAGGGGGTAAGGAACCACTAGACTACTGCGAGCACACATGGGAAGGACCACTAGACTGACAGGGCAATTGGTAGGGCCACCAGCAAGAGACATCGAAGGACGGTTTTCTTTGTTGCAGGCACACATTCTCGACTATGACAGATCAGCCTGGCTTGCTGGGTGGTGCAGATCAAAGGGACGGCAACTTCTTTTGAAGTTGAGGACCATTCCCACCCAGCAAGCCAAAACTCTGTCATAGTCAGCCTGTGTGCTGATTGGTCTGCCACTGTCGTGCCCCTGCTACACTACCCTGGCATTGAGTGGACAGGGTCACACCCCTCAAAGGGCACTCCCTCCCATACCAATGTGTTTGCTTGCACTTGTGCGCACAGCAAACACAAAAAACAGGCCAGGATAGGAGGGCGGTGGTAGTAGTAAGTAGTATAAGTAGTCATAGAGTTTATTTCTATTTGGCAGTCTTCACAGGAGGTTTAGGGCACCATTACAACAAGAATGGAATGAGCAAATACATAAAAGAAATATAACAGAAATAAACAAAATCCCATAAATGGGATGGTAATGGTAGCATCAGCAAATGTGAGGTTCTAGTCTGTATAGTCATGCTATCCAACATGAAAAAATCTGAAGTACCTGACCAGTCACCCACTTTTACTGTAGGTCTGTTAAAGCCAAGGTTAAGTTACTGCCTAACAATTCCCAGACACGCCAACACAGTAGTTCTACCCTTATAGAGCAGATGTGCAAGAACAAGGTGGCACAATTTGAAGATAAAGGGGAGACAGCTCAGGGGCAGCGTGAGGAAGTATTTTTTCAAGGAGACGGTGGTGGACACATGGAACAGCCTTCCTGAGGAGGTTGAAGGGTTAAAAATGTGGGGGAGTTCAAGGATGCATGGGACAGACATAAGGCAATTCTAGTGGGGGTAGGAGGAAGTAGGCTGTTGGTTAACTAGGATCTGCAGCTTATCCAAGTAGGGAGAGAAATGAGCATACTGGGTGGGCCAAGCGGTCCTTATCTGCCATCAAAGTCTATGTTTCTCTGTTATACTACATTTGTTATGGGACTGTTCCCAGTAACTGAAACAAATGCCTGCTCTGGGGTCAGTTTACACAGGATAGGCATTCTTCAGATATTTATAAAACAGAAGCTTACTTGGAAGAACGAATCGTGTGACTGAGGGTAACCACATAGCCAGCTCCTCCAACATCAAGGTAGGGACCAGTGAAGGTTATTAACCCAGGATTGGCTACTGCGTGTAGGTACCTAAGATTCAAAATGCAAGATTCAACATTACATATTTGAGATACAGAAACACGTTTACTTAGTTTCATGATTTGTCTCGACGCTGTTAAACTGCCAGCTTGGCATGGCAGACCTCATACAATAATTACATAAATGTGTGTCTACATTATTAATGTATAATTTTACTTTCAACTGCCTATTAGTTATCCATTAATTCCCACTGTGAGCCAGACTTAGCCTGTGACTTGTGAGCCAGATAAGCCTTTTTTCTTTCATTAATAAAAGATTTGCTATGTATTAATCATAAAGTCTGAGTTGTTTTTTTTTTTATTTAAATTGCAAGCTCAGTGTCAGCAGCATAAATCAAAACTGATTTAGCCATTTCAATAACAAGTCACAAACATTTGAAGAGAAAAATACACCGTCATTCTTCAGAACATGGGAAGCCTTTCACAATGAAGCCAGGAACCTACCATTGTCTCCTAGTGGGATCAAATGCTTTGTCCATAAGAGAACCGGGATAAATCCGGAGGACCCCATTGGGTGTTGCTATGTAACCGCGAACAATGTAACTGTAGAGGCTACTCATATCCGTTTGTCTCACCCATTCATCTGTGACGTGACTGGTAGCCATTACTTCATTTCTGACAGAAAACTGCAGAACAAGACAAGACATAGCAGGGTTCCTTTAAGACAGGCATGAGAAGATCGCAAGCTGCAAGAAAGGTTTCTAAAAGCCTTCCAGAGAAGATATTCCTCAGACAAAAAAGAGCCTCCTCAATGATATAAAAAGAACAACTTAGCTCAATAAAGCTTCTTAATAGGAACATATCAGCTACATTTTAGACTGATACAGCGTTTGCTTCTTTCACGTTTTGTGACCTACTGCACAGACATAATACATCGATTTGTTTTCTATTTGTTTTTTTTCTGAAAGCAGCAAGAAAGATAGAAGATTCCTGAACGTTAAATGAAGAATTTGGCAATGCTTGCAATGCAACTGCAGTGCTTTGCCAATGCGGTAGGGTTACAAAAATTGGTTAAATGTTTAATTTTTGGGTCTGAATATTAACCATTAAATTTGAAAAGTTTAAAAAGGTTTACAAAACTGTAAAAAAGTCAGACAAAATATATAAAGGTATATTATTTCAATTATTAATACATAAAAACTGTAGTGATGAAAGTTCTCTGTTGGTCTGACTCCAAGCTTTCATTTAATATAAAAAAAGTGTCTAACTCTAATGGTTCAATAGTTAATTTTTAAAGAGATTATCTTTAAAAAGGTCAACTTTGGAACCACTAAGACTAGAAACTTAATTTTTATTACAGGAAAGCTTGGGCTAAGGCCATCATAGATCTAACATAATGTTTTTTTTTATTTATTTATTTATTTAGTTCATAAATCGGATTTACAACCTTTGAGTCATAGACTTATTTACAAAGGCACCTCGTCACAGGGAAGGGGAGACAACAAGTAGTGAGGCGAGACAGCTTTTTGCAGCTTTTATGTACCACTATATTAGCATGATGCTGATACAACGGAAACATGGCAATTCCCTAAGTATCTGGTGTCAAGGATGCAGAAAATACTAACGATATTCGTTTTCCAATATTTATATTGGTGTTACATAAATAAAACAGGAAAATCAATACTTATACATTTTTAAACTTTGGTTTACAAAATTTTACAATAAAACTACTTTATCATCTAAGGACAAACTGTAGGACGGTGGTGCTTTGAAAGACATGTTTTTTTTTCCCATTCAGCAGAACCACAGAATTTTTTCCCCCCTAGTTAGTATGCTTGACATTTTTTTGTTTGGGCAGCTGTGTAGTTTGAATATACAGTTAGCTGTCTGTCTTTCTCTTAGAACAACAGATGAATTTAAGTATTTTAAATTCTGGTATGAACTATGTTAAAACGTAAACTAAAAGTACAATCAATCTCATCCCTTCCTTGACTGTACTTTTTATATATATATATATATATATATATACACACACACACACACACACACACACACACATATATACATATACACACACACACACATATATATATCTATCTATATATATATATATATATATATATATATATATATATATACACACACATTTTTCCTCTGAGAAGCCTGGCAGGCAGCTCCGTCCCTCCTTGGCGACTCTGTCTCAGGCCCCACCTTTTCCCTTCCAACTATCCCCAGTGATCCCCATGGGTTTACCTTCCTGTGACAGGGCCAGGATGAGGAGTGTTGCTGCCCCCAAAGAACAAAAATCCAGATTCCGGTGTTGGGCTGGGCGCTAGCGGGGCCATCATGGAGCCTGCCAGCTCCATTTTCCTGTTTTTTCTCCCTCCCCGCCAACTCATACATCTGCTCAAACATCCCGACCTGTATCCCCCTCCAGCCACTGCTGGAGAGCGATCAGCGGACGGGACCGCTATCCCTCCCTGCCCGAGAGAGGAGAGCAGTCCTCCGGACATGTGATCCTCTCTCTTCCCTGCTGACCCCCGGTAGCCCTGGCTCATTCCTGAACCCGGGTCACCGGCATGGTGCGAGGTGTGGCATCCAGCACCTCAACCCTCAGTGCCACTGTGCCGACCTTGACTGTACCTTTCTGTGATACTCACTTTAAGGCCTGGATTAGCAATAAGGCGTGTGTTGTCACTGAGGTAGGCTGTGTAATGTTCCACCATGCGCTCCGTCTCAGGCTGGCTCAGGTGTTCATAAGGAGAGGAAAAACTACCAGCAGACAGCATGACAGTGGGACTCTCTGTAAGAGAAAAAAAGGGTGTAAAACGAAAATGCTGACAAAGAGGGACCCTGAGCATGGTTACATATTTCTAAGTGCTGTTTCTTTCATATGTGTCCACTTGTATTCAAATAAAAAAGGTATATCTTGGTATTGATAATGATTTAATAACAAATAGGCATGAATTAAAAGAAACATTAAAATGAAAATATGCATAGTGAAGAACCCACTTTTGCCACAGTATAAAAATACGCAAGTTCAGAAAGGGACACGTAACAAATGAAAACCGATTTAAAAGCAGAGTGCATGCCCAGTGATGCTGCCAGAAGTGCCATTATGTAGGGTACCCGGCTTCATGTTGCACACTGCAACTCCATGGGAAGGGAGCGCAGGTCTACCCACTGCTTCAGCACCTCCTGCAGTGACTAGGCATCATGCCCCTGGCTGGGTGGGTACATGGGTGACCACAAGCAGCTCGCCAGGCCCTGATTATGAGACTTATACTGAAGGCACTCCTTGACATCAATGAGAAAGAGAGAGCGAGAATGAATAGACTGCTAGGGAGAAAGCTGGACCGAGCTCAGTAAAATGGTGTGGCCATTGCCACCATGCCTATAAAGGGCTAATTGTGATCTCTAACCATATCCCCTGGATCAGGAAGGTTGCACCCTGTTGGTCTGCATTATAACATTTGGCCACAAACCAATCTTTAATGACCTTGTTTCGTATCCTGCTGTACACCTGTCATCTGCTTTACTTGTAATGTTTGTATTGTTTTTTTTCCTTGTAACCTCCCCGGTCGTGCCTGAAAATAGTCATCTCTTTGGCTAGCGCACCCACCCAATAAACAAAAATTAAATAAAATAAATTGAAACTTCTGTCCAGAGGGAGGCTTCACTTACTGTATAGACTTGGATGAAGCAAAGAAAAATGCCTGGTTACCAATTTTTAAAATAAAAATAAATTATCAAGCTGATCGATGGGAAGTCTGTTGGAACATTAACATTTACTACCCCATCCACCTAGCAATTCATTTTCTTGCAATGTGTGCTAAACTACTGCCAATCAGGAAACCACAGTGAAAACAGTAATGATGAGCACTGTTCTGTAGTGAGTTTAGCGTCACTCTGTGTCTAGAAATAGAGTTGTGCTTCTGCCTTTACTGTGTTGAGAATTAAATCAGCCTGTATGTACAGTACGGAGGAACCATCACATGGCTCAGGCTGGACCAGCTTGCACTACCCTACATCTCAGGAAAAGCTTCTAGAGCGTTGGGGACCGAGTCTACTCTAGAGGATGGTATAAAAGGCAAACAGCAATTTAAAGCAGAGAGAAGTTGACCTATGCCTACATGCTCTGCTTGGAGTTAAAACAAGGCAGTAATGCGGTGAACCAATGCACGTCATTGCAGGTGGTCTCCGGCTAGCAAAAAGTTTCAGTGTGGTCCTGATGTGGACAGCTTACAGCTCCAAAGGTGTGGCCTAATGGAAGAGATTCTCTCCAACACCTACTGTTATAGTAAGTTCTTATATAACTGCTCTATCTTCACTGGCAATCTTTTCTACATTAGGCCACACCTTCGGAACAACTCACAAGTAGTACAACATAAACCGTGAGGATGCCACAGCCCGATATGTGATCAGAACAGCAGCCTTGGAACACAGCAAACCCAAAACCAGCACC
Organism: Neoceratodus forsteri; assembly: GCA_016271365.2. Taxonomy (NCBI): domain Eukaryota; kingdom Metazoa; phylum Chordata; order Ceratodontiformes; family Ceratodontidae; genus Neoceratodus; species Neoceratodus forsteri. The sequence goes on along the minus strand of CM028136.1, from coordinate 399,313,581 downwards.
TCTATGAGAGACGATCTCCAGACTGTGATATTTGTTGAAAAGTGAGAATGGCAGCATATATGTCAGGAACAATTCTGAAACAAGCTACTTTAAGTATTTAAGTGTGTAACTGGACACTACTAGGGCTATGCGAAATTAAACTTCCGCTGGTGAAATTTTGGCAAAAGTTGGGAATTTCACTTTCGCAAAATTTCAGAATGTACTTTGGCAACTTTCGTGGAAATCCGGACTTCTAATGGTGGAATAAATGTATGAATTGGGGATTACTGTATTAAACTGCTGAAAAAAATTCTGCAGAACTGATCACTGGCAGTGGACAGTTCTGTGGATATTTTTTTCCCTTAGTTTAATAAATTAATCCACAATTCATACATTCGTTCCACAGTTCAGTGAGTCACTGAACTGCTGGAATGAATGTATGAGTTGTGGGTTAATGAATTACTCCCACAACAGGTACCTTGAATTCTGGTGCAGGACTGGGTGCTGTAACATGGCTGGCTAGCCCAATAAATCCAGTCCTTCCCAAAGAAAAAGCACTCCTGGTAATAAAGGTGCATGGCCCACTGACAAATTGTGTGCTCAACTTCTTTTAATTAGTGAAGATAAAACATCTCTAAGGTACAAACAACGCACTCTGCCTTCATACAAACATTACAATTTATTTCTGCAAGTCTGATTGTGAGATTTCACTGCTCATAGTGAGCTCTCTCCCCAGCACTTCGACTCGAACCCGAGTCTTCCTCAGGGGGAGTGGCTCAAGCTCAGCAGCATTAAACCTTTTATACTAACCCTATAGCCATGTCAGCATAGCCAAATAGGGTTTTCTAATTGATTTGAAAGCATATCTGTATGATGAGCTCAGGGTAACCGGCTAACAGTCTTGCAGCATATTTACTTGACATGGCAGTAAGCAATCAATAAGCACGGTATCCTTAGTCCCACCATCGCTATTATTAAAAGTGGCTGAACTGATTTCTTTGCACTATCAGCTGTACCAGGCTGTGATAAGCATTTGCAACCGGTGGACAGTCTAACACCATATTTCTGAGTGAAATTAACAGGACTGTAAGCAAACAGCATGGTCGCCTTAGTCACACCAGCTCTATGCATAAAAAAGGCTGAATAGTTCTCTTTGCACTTACAGCTGTATCAGGCTATGATAAACATTATATAGTACCAAAAACTGAATAGTATTCCCTTAGTCATACCAGCGATTTATATGTAACGTAGCTGTATTATTTTAAATCAAGACACAAAAATCAAGAGCTGATGGCGAAGCAGCATTATATTTAAAAAGCATTAATGGAATTTATTAAAATTTTTGTATATATTTAAATTTTTACACTAGGGTGTTTATAGGGAGCCAAGCTGAATTAGTCTGAATGAGCACTATTTTGAACTGGGAGTCTTAGCCAACTGTACTAGGTTATAAAAATGTAGGCATAGGCAAAAACTTGCATTTTCCACACAATGCTGACTTAGAGCATTCGGACACTGTAAAAAGCAACTCTGATGTGGCCAAGGGACTAACAGTTTTAACGATTTGTTTATTACAGCACTGATAGTTAAAGTTAGCACAGAGTAAATATTTGTCATTCTTTGGTTTTACAAGTACTGACGCTGTTCTGGCTAAGGGAATTGAGATTTTGCTATATAGTGCTATGATAAATATGTTCCCCACTTAGCTGTCAGCTCTTGATTTATGTGTCTTGGTTTAAAATAATACAGCTAACACAAACAACACAAAAACAGTAATAAATTCCATTAATGCTAGACAAATGCTGTTTTAATACAATGCCACTTAACCGTCAGCTCTTTGATTTGTTTTTTCTTGATTTAAAATAATACAGCTAAATAAAACATAAATTGCTGATGTGACTAAGGGAATACTATTCAGTTTTTGATACTATATAAATATTTATCATAGCCTGATACAGCTGATACTGCATAGAAATCAATACAGCCACTTTTATCAATAGTGATGGTGTGACTAAGGATACTGAGCTTACTGACTGCTTACTACTACGCTAATTAAATATGGTGTGAGACTGTTAGCCGGTTATCTTGAACTCATCATAAAGAGCTGCTTTCAAATCAATCAGAAAATCCTATTTTGCTATGCTAACATGGCTATAGGATTAGTATAAAAGGTTTAATGCTGCTGAGATTGAGCCATGCCCCTGAGGAAGAACTGGGTTCAAGTCGAAGAACTTAGGACAGAGCTCGCTATGAGTAGTGAAATTTTACAACTGGACTTGCAGAAATTAACTGTAATTTTTGTATGAAGGCAGAGTGTGTCAATTGCACCTTGGAGGTATATTTTATCTTCACTAATTAAAAGAAGTTGAGCACCCAATCTGTCAGTAGTCCAGTTGCCTTTATTACCAGGGGTGCTTTTTCTTTGGGAAGGGTTAATGAATTATATTGCAGAAAGAAATTCTGCAGAAATGATCACTGAACTATGGAATAATTACATGTATTGCGGACCAATCCATTAAACTGTGGAATAAAATTCCTGAGAACTGCCATTTCGCAGTTCATGTATATTATTCTGTAGTTCATCCAAAAAAATTCAGTGGAACAGGACAAAAATCTGCCAAACAGTCAGAAGATTCAGATCTCGCCAATGGCAGAAGTTCAGAAAATTTTGCTAAATTTCTAGCTCTAGACACTACAATGGCCTTTGCAAAACATATTGATCAGACAATAAAGAAAATCAATATCAGGCTGGAATTGTTATATAGAAACAAAAAGAATTTCACTTTGGAAACTCGAAAGTTAGTGGCCAAAATTACTTTCTTTGGCAGACTATGGTCTGCCCATTTATGCAATGGCAACAGACAGCGCATTGAAAAGGACGAGAATTGTATGCAATAGAATGTTATTTTACGTTAGATGCAAATAGGGATTGTCATCACTGCGATTTGTATCAGAGATTAAACTGGTTTACACTAAATGCTAAAATTGCCTATTTTGTCATTATCTGGACCTGAAAAATTGTCAATGGCCATAACACTAGTGCACAGAGTGTGAATTATTACCTAGGTGTTCAAATTCATATAACACAAGAAATACAAAAAATCTACAACTGGTTATACCAATTTACAAAACTTCCCTGAAACAGAGGTCTTTTAGATACAGAGCTGTTAAAACTTGGAACACTCTACTGATGAATGTACTGCACAGTGAATGTTTTATTTATTTATTTCCGTTTAGGATTATACCTTTGAGTCAAGGACTAGTTTTCAAAGCTTCCGAGTCAGTTAAACGAACAGATACAGACATAACACATAGCACAGCAGTGGATTATAAAATAAGGTTACAGAGGGTTGCACATACTTTTAAGTTTAACTAATACATAGGAGTCTAGGTTTCACTAGTACACAGGAGTCAAACATTGTAAGTTTCACTAGTATGTAGGAGTCTAACATTGTAAGTAACAGCACTAAGTGTGGGCATAGTAGTGTTAGGAACAGGAAAGGGGGAGAGGCCAGGGATTGAGTCTCTGTTGGGTAGTACGGGGGCAAGTGGGGTGGGGTATGGATGGTTGCCAGAGTGGTAGGCTGAGCTCACCAGTGGTGGCCAGGGATGAGAATGGGGGTGGGGGTGGGAAGCAGCCAAAGGTACGCATTGTCAGATGTTCACATTTGTAGTTGATGGAGTGGGCGATCTGTTGGGGGAGGTTGACAGTTTATTTTAGTGTAGACTATGCAAGGTAGGTATTTTGTGGGTAGGGGGATTTGTTGAAGAGAGCGGGGGGGGGTTAAGAGTGCAGGGGGCAGTAGTTGGGTGGTTAGAGCCAAGGGGTGGGTGGGATAGCCTAGAGGTCCTCAGTATGGGCTATGTGCGGCAGACAGATTTTTTTTAGTTCTAGCTGGGAACGAAGCTCAGTTTTGAATTGGTGCATTCTAAGAGTGCGGTAGGCAGCTCACTGAACCACTTTGGGCCCAGGAAGGTGAGTGATCTCTGTGCCAGTTTAGTATGCTTGAATGGCACCTGGAGTCCCCCTTTTGCAGCATTCCTAGTCTGCTTAGGGGTAACACCTTTGTGAAAAGCCTGTTAGTGGACTCAGACAAAAGCTCTAGCAAGGCTTTTTTGATAAGCATGCAAGTTTGGAGTTGAGCTCGGAGGTGGAGTGGGAGCCACCCTGTCTCACTGAAGAGGGTGCAAGTGTGGATAGAGAGATCAGCACCCAAGAATAAGTGACAGGCCTTGTTTAGGAGAGTGCTGACTCTCTTGAGGGTAGTATCAGAGCCTGCTCCATAGATTTGGAGCCCATAGTCAATGGTGGCTAGTACTGAGCTACTTATGGCTAATTTCAGAGCCGCAGGTGGTAGGGAGTGCTTGTGGCGGTACAGACCACCTAGTTTCACGTTGGAGGTCTTGATGATGTGGTCAATATGACTGGAGAAATTGAGAGCGTCATCAAGGTAAATTCGTAGGTATTTAAATACAGAGACTTATTCAAGAGGGTCTCCCTTAGGGCTCAGGATTTGCAGTGGGCTGAACTTTTTGTTTTGGGGAACTGTGAACAGCATGCTCTCGTTTTTTTGTGGTTGAGCAGGAGCTTGTTCTTGCAGAACCAGGATTCGAGCTTACGGTAGCTGTCCTGCAGTTCAGTAGTGATGGTATGCAGGTTTTCGCCTGGGATGGTTACGACAGCATCATCAGCACAGAATACAATGTGTGCAGGTCAGGCAGAGGGGAGGGTATTTATGAACAAACTAAAGAATAGAGGGCCGAGGATAGATCCCTTGGGGACTCCTAGGCTCACCTCTTTTGGCTCAGAGTATGTGTCTCCTATTCTGACTTATTGAGTTCTTTGGGAGAGATAGCTTCCAAACCAAGTCACCGTGCTTGGAATTAGGCCAGTTGGTGACAGGCTGCTGAGGAGAAGGTGGTGGTTCACTAAGTCAAAGGCCTTTGTAAGGTCTTTGAATATAATTCCCACTGCCATCCCTTTATCCAAAGCGTCATAGAGCTGGGAGGTGTATTTGACTAGTGCTGAAATGTTTAGGACACTTTAAAAATGGTTTGAGACTGCATCTAAATGATCTGGAGATATGTACTTGTTTTAGATATTTATGATGTGGTTTTATGTAAATGACATGGCATTTATATACAGTATATTTTGTTATTGTTTTATTTGTATTATATTGTTATTGTAACTTGACTAGGTCACCTTTGAAAACAGGCGCGTCTGTCTAAAGGTTTGTCTCTATTAACAAAATCCAAATTCAAGTGGCCATACCCCTTATGGAGTGATCACAAACAATACCAGGGAGCTACTTATAATACATCCTTTAATAAGTGTAATACAATTCACCAGTCATTTGAACAGGCATTATTTAGACACAAGAGCACCCTCTTTCCTAAGGAGAATGAAACAAAAAGCGGAAGACACTTTCTGCAGTCCATGGTGTGATGAACACAGCATCTCAGTGTTCCATGCACATCTAAAGTACAGAGCGGTGCTTTGCCCTGGTTGGTATGCTCAGGATAATAAATAGGAAGGTGTATCATTGGACTGTGTAAATTCTGACACCAGCTTTGGCAGCAACTTAGGATTCATACTCAAAGAGACACTGTATTTGTGAAATATCAAATAAGAAGGCTCATACATTAAAGCCTAAAGTGCGGAAATCCTTCGAGGAGAAGTCATATCAACTAAAAACAGCATGTTCCATGTCAGGAAATGCAACACAACTTGCGCAGGCTCGAACGGGGCCATCGTCAGTTTCTCAGTTGTGAAGATCAAGTCCCCAGATGGGATTGGAGTATGGAGAGGAGGGTTCATATGAAAAATACCTCTCAGAAAAGTACGAGACACCGCTAACTGGGCAACCGTGTAGCTAAATGCACCTTAATAGAGGAATATCTTAAACCTGAATCAGAGAGGGAAAGCAAGTGTTCCAGTACAGAATTCACAGGACATGCGAAAGGGTTCAAATTCCTAGGAAGCAGCCCACAAAGTGAAATGCTTCCATTTCAAGGAATAAGTATGTCTGGCAAAGAGCTCTCTAGCTGCAAGCAGGACATCAGCAACCATAGAGGACACCCCAAAACATGTAATGGCTATGTTGTCAGGAGCCATGCATGCAGGTGTAGGGACTTCCAAGTCTGGATGGACCAGGACCCCACGCCCTGTGACAACAGACCCCAACACAGAGGTAGAGGAACAGGATGTTCCACCGCCAGATGCTGAAGGAGTGGAAACCATATTTGGTGAGGCCACAATGGAACAGTGAGAACAAGAGTGGCATGATCCACCCATAACTCAAGCAGAACCCTCTGTATTAGAGCAATACGTATGGGAATTTTCCCCTCCAGATGAGCGACAATGTGTCTTGCTAAAATAAAATGCCAGGCCCTGGAGCGAGAAAGTGGAAATGCGGCAGTTTTGCGTTGTGTGAGGACGCAAAAAGGTCCCACCCTGGCTATGACCATCTTGCGAAGAGGCTATTTAGCATGGAGGTTAGCAATTTCCATTTGTGAACCACTGACTGGTATTTCTTTAATCCGTCTGCCACGACATTTTTGGAGACCTGGAAGAAACATGGCCAACAACTGAAGGTTGTGTGCCAGTGCCCAGTACCATACTCTCATCATTTCTCTGGCATAGGTGGTAGGAGTGCCTCCCTGTTTGTAGATGTAATGCATCACACTTACATTGTCCATTTGGATTAGCAGAGGATCAGAGCAGAGATGATCCTGAAAGGCCAGGAGCCTGTATAAAACAGCCTATATCTCTAGGACATTTATATGCAGCTCGGACTACACCTTGGTTCATGACTTTTGTGTCTGATAAAGGCTGAGATGATCACCCTGGCTGGAGCCTGAGGCATCTGCAATGAGGATCTGTATAGGAGATGGTACAAAGAATGGAACACCGCTGATTAAATTCTCACAGTCTACCCACCACAACAATGTTCTGCATAGTGGAAACATGATGAGAACCATTTGTTCCAATTCATCCATCAACTGATTCTAATAGACCCTGGGTGTCCACTGTGGTATCCTCATATGCAGTCAGGATAGCGGCACAGTTAATATGGCCACAGCCCCGAGGCCTAGCAGACGTAAAATTGTTTGTGCAGAGACATAGTGGCTCCTGTGCACCAAGTGTGCTTCAGCAATCAGTGTCCACTCGTCCTGGGGCAGGAGGGCACATTCCTTTTCTGTGTCCAAGACCACCCCTATGTACTGCAGTCTTTTGCATAGAGCTACCACAGACTTTGGCACATTCACTGTGACCCTCAAGTCATCAAACAACTGACATGTTTGGGACAGGGTGTGAAAGCTTCCCTTGAACTGGCCTTCAGGAGCCAGTTGTCCAGATAAGGGAAAACATACTGGCCTTCCCTGCAAATGGCTGCTGCAACCACTGCAAAGTATTTTGTAAAGACCTGTGGCACAGAGGACAAGCCAAAGGGTAACACTTTGAACTCAAAGTGCCTCCCCACCAACGTAAAGCAGAGATACTGTCTCTGTAGGACTTCCTCATCTTTATATGAAGGTATGCATCCTTCATCTCCAGTGTACAAAGCCAGATCCTTGTTTTTAATAGGGGAATCAGCGCTTGCAGGGACACCATTCAAAATGTTCTGTATTCGATGTACAGGCTGAAATCTCTGAGATCAAGTACAGGATGCAGATCTCCTGTCCATTTTGGGACTAGGAAATATTTGGAATAGAACCCTGTGTTCCTGTCTTGAAGAGGGACTGTTCTATGGGATGCTTCTGAAACAGGTCTTAATTCCTCCTTTAGAAAGGACAAGTGGCCTGGAGGATAAATGGAAGGAGGCAGAGGATGATCTGGGGAGATCTCTATCAGGTCCAGAGGAGGTCCCCTTGCAATTTTCTCCAGGACCCACTCATCTGTGGTGATCTCTTGTCATTGTTTGAGATTCATGGGACAGCCCCCCCCCCCCAAACCTCTGAAGGCAATAGCTGAAGGTGGGGGGGGGGCAGAAGTGGGTCAGGCAGAACTGGGGGTGACAGGAGTCAACTCCTTCTGGTGCTTTGTCATGGGCACCAGGGGGGACGCGAACCAGGAGGGGACCACCACCTCTGCCACAGCCCTGCTGATGGTATGGACAGTTACCTCTGGCAGCAGGCCTACAAAAACAGCCTCTACCATGCCCTCTAGAGGAAGTTGGGTAGAGGGACCTAACAGACCTTAAAGTCATCTTAGAAGACCGAAGACCACATAGGGCTTCTTCAACTTTGTAACCAAACAGTGTGAAGCCTTTAAAAGAAGCATTCAAAAATGCTGTTGCACATCAGTGGCAAAGACAGCCATCTTACAAATGCCAGAGGTTGCAGCCCAAGTAGAAGCATCAGAGACACAAGTGGAGTGTAGCAAATACTTGCCAAATTCAGCTTCCACAGATAAAGTTTTTAAATAAATCATTCTTAGCACAACCATCAGACAAAGCTCGGGAAGTGGTAAGAGCAGCTTTCCTCATGCTGTCTGGTAATGATATGGGCCTGGTAATCTGCAATCCTAATGCCCAAGGATGCCGAAGTGTAAGTACATTTGCCTGTAATATCCAATCTCCTAGATTCTTTATCAGAAGGCAAAGTGCTCATGTGTCTAGGCGCTTTAGATCGATCATGAGCAGCCATGATGACTACAAAGGCAATTTTAGGCTGGCTAACAAAGGAAGGCTTAGCAAACAGAACAGGGTACTGCTTATTAACCTTCTCTTGAACTGCAGGCAGTGAGTTAGATCTGTGCCATGCAGCAAAAGTAGCTTCCTCTAAGGCAAGATACTGTATATAGGGGGAATTACAATGGTACAGGGGGAATTATAATGGAGTAAGTACAAGACATCTCCAAATATTCCATCAGATTCCTCTTCTTGGAATACTCTCTCCTCAACAATGAAGCCCACGGCAGATTGCATTTGCTGCATCATGGCCTGAAAAAAGGGGTCCTCAGGAGGAGACCTTGGAATATAAACCATCAAGTCCTCATTACAGGATAAGAAAGTGGAGCTGGAAGGCCGGTTCCCTTCTTCAAACTGTCCTTCACCCTCATATTCCTCTTCTAAATCCCTCTTCAAGATCTATGAGGTCAGGATTACACTCCATTTCGTCACTGGCATCACGTATAATGATGGGAACTGCAGAGGGACTCATCGATGCCAGCAGTGGCTGAGGGGCAAGAATCCGTATTGTGCTTGTGGAAGTCATTGATCAAGGCCCTAGACCAGATGGCCTCAATGGCAGTAAAACTACCTGCAGTGGCAACCGTGGTGGTTGCCGATGTATCATATCTGAAAACGATGGGAGCACAGCCTGGGAATTAATGGCGCACCCTGAAAAGGGTCCAAGACTACCTGCATCAAAGGTCCAGAGCCTGATGATGATGGCAACATATCATACATAGTAGGCATGGCAGTGCCTGAGCCAGACCCCAACCTTGGTGTCTCTGCCACTGTCGGGGCTTTCATATGCTGCCGGCCAGAGTGAACATTGACCAGGATGTACCTGTTTTCAATGGTGACCTGGACCTCTCCGACGAAGCAGCTCTGTCTTTAAACTTCGACGGCATGTAGAAATGATGAAATAACACTGAAAAAGTGTAAGAAAATAGTAAAAACAGCAACAGCTCTATTAATGTCGTCTCCTTCAGCAGGTCTGATGAAGATGATCGATGGCAGAAGAAAGAACTGAGGAGGGTTGCCCCCAGCTAGCAAAAAGTTTCTGTGTGATCCTGATACTAACGGCTTACAGTTCCAAAGGTGTGGCCTAACGGAGAAGATATCCTTGATGAAGATCTACAAACTTAAGAAAAAAAAAAAAACTAGAACGAAAATACAGTGCCACTAACTTTTTTTCAAACACATGAAGCATAATAGTGATAATGTGGTAGCTGTTCGCTATCATCAGCAACTATGTGATTGTCTCATGAGGATAAAATATTCTACTTTCGGCCTTGTACTTATTCTACTCGAAAACCACATTATTACCTCATATGGTGAGCCAACTAACACATTATCACTTAAATATCTTGACTGAAAGAGGATTGCTGCTCAGTGACCTACAGTATGTGAAATGAGTGAAAGAGGATTGTTGTTCAGTGGCCAACAGTATGTGAAACGAGTGAAATAGGATTGCTGCTCAGTGACCTACAGTATGTGAAATGAGTGAAAGAGGACTGCTGCTCAGTGACCTACAGCATGTGAAACGAGTGAAAGAGGATTGCTGTTCACTGACCTACAGTATGTGAAACGAGTGAAAGAGGATTGCTGTTCAGTGACCTACAGTGTGTGAAACGAGTGAAAGAGGATTGCTGTTCAGTGACCTACAGTATGTGAAATGAATTTTGGTGGTTGGTCTTAGTATAGCTCCAAGTGGGCAGGTATCAAAGTCACAAAATCACCAACACAACTAGCATAAATGGGCACTATTATCAGTCTCCCATGAGAGAACGAAGAGTGGTTCTGTCATGACTAAGGCTGTGGCAGCGTAAGGAAGTTTGCACTGTGGTAACCCGTTCTGTACCTGCCACCAGGATATACAAAGGGATTTAGCCCCCAGTGGTGTCACTACATGACTTTTTTTTTTTTTTCCTCCGAACTCTACTTTTTCCTCCCAGCTTGTGGAACTCTCTCGGGCATCCTGCAGTGCCCCCGACTCTACCTCTGTGCCAGAGGGGCCTCCTGAATCCTGGCACCAACCTGGCTATCCCCCCCCCGGCTCTGAGCCCCCCAAGGTAGGGCCACCCTATCTATCCAGGGCACTCTATCTATAATTCGGGCTGGGCTTGGCCCAGGTAAGGAGTGCACCCGGCATTGGAGTGTGGTCGGTGGATGCAGGGTGCAGTTGCCTACCCACAAGCTGGGTTTTTTCCTTTACTTCCTCGCCCCGGAGTAGTTTGCTTGTGCAATGACGTGTCACGACGTCCGGCCAACCTCGCCTCCATCTACTCAACGCCATATGTGCGCACATCCACCAGTCTCCACCGGTGATGCTGGGTTGCACCAGGCATTCCTGATCCCTCCCAGAGAGAGAGAGAGCCGTCCACAGACACTCAATCCTCTCTCTCCTCTGCTGACCCCAGACACCCCGGGCTCGTTCCTGAACCCGGGTTGCCAGCATGACGCGAGGTGTGGCATCCGGCGCCTCAGCGCCACCAGGCCAGAGTACATTACCTTTCATAAGCACTAAATTGAACACTAAATAGTTAAACAAAATAAATAATCAATGACTAATAACTAAATTTGCATACATTCCAAATGAACCCACTACCGGTGTGTGACCACTAGGTTCACAGTGGTTGAATATTAGTATCTGAAGAGCAACAGTCAGTTGCTGTCAACTCGTGACCTTCATTCTACAGCCAATAAAACAATGTACAAACGAAAACTGATGAGGGCTGATGTTGCTCACTTACCCAGCGTAGCTAGCTGCTTGAAATGCAGACAGGCATTAGGCTGACCCAGCAGATCGAGTCTATGGTACAACAACTTACTGCTGGGGACAGTGTTTAGGTTCTTGAGCTGTCGGACTGGTACTTCTGGCTGCACTACTACTATACACAAGATGAAGGATGTGTCCTGGACCTAAAGAGAAAAAGAATACATATATGTATACTATTACTGTTTATAAACTCCTGGCAAATTAATCAATCAACGTACCAAAGAACACAACTGTCAAAAAGGTATTCACAGATATAGTACAATGTTGAAAACAACTCTGAAGTGCTGGGTAATTAACTACTGGATCACCCAACACTAATGGGCTTCTGAGACCTCAGCTTATATAAAGTAATTTAGGCACTGTCACTAAAAGCTACATGGAATTAAGAGGTTATTCTTCCTCTCTGAAGTAAACAATGCTACAGAGTCAAAAAGGCCACAACAGTTATATAGTGTATGGTCGAGTGTGGTTGTGAATGGAAAACCATGCACTGTAAAAAGTGGTTCTGCTTCAGTAGCAATGTAGCTACTAATGCAGAATGACTTTTCGTTCTGCGTTAGTAGCTATGTCATAATGCAACCGGCCCCATCAGCGCTGATCATAAGATTGGGCCAGCTGAAGTGTTGTGTGCACGACCTATTTGGCGAGTTTAACGGCAGCAAAATGTGGGTCACAGACAACAAAGGCTGGCTCCCAAAAAGTAAACGAATGTGTTTTTGGAATGATACACTATAAAGAATAGTGTATGGCATCCCAAACACAACTAGACTATTCTTCCCCATTGTGTTTTCGATGACAGCAGAGTGGCCTCTCGAGCTTCACTCTTGAGGTCATCAGCTGTCACTGAAAACTCTTGGGGGGGGCGGAGAATAGCCTTGTTGTGTATGGGATGCCATACACTATCCTACATAAAGTACACAGCTGTTGGCTTAAGTTATTAGGTTAAGGTGTACCTGATATATATCTTGACAAGTGATTTTGATAAATTCTTTAGTTTTTCACACTTATATGCATTTTTATCCTCATCAATAAGTGTGTGTGTGTGTGTGGGGGGGTGGTAGAGAGTAAAAAGCATTCAGAGACTAGACTCATCCAGATTCACGGAGATGGTAAAAATCTCTTGAGGATGGTTCCTTTCCAGAGTCCCTTAAAAAGGCCCTGGTGGATGATAAATTGGGCTCTTATTTGTGAATCCCATATGGGACTCCTGTGGTGCAATAACTTCGAAGAGACTCAATTTAAGTTTGTTCATTGCCTTTATCTCCTGCCTGTGGTTATGAGTAAATTTACTCCAGGGGTGTCTCCTTTATGTGGGAGATGTAAAGAGGCAAGAGGTACCTATCTCCACTATTTTTGGAGCTGTCTGACACTTAAACAGCACTGGATGGACATCCATGAACAGTTGAGACGGTGTCTGGGTTCCCTAATTGCAAATGATCCTCTTTCTGTTTTGTTTAGTGTGGATATCAAGGATGGAGAGAAGTGGGATGATGCCAAGGGTTAGTAGTGTGCTGCTGGTACTTGCTAAGAAACGCAAACAGAACACTTGGGTTTCGTGCCAACCACCCACGGTGGGTATGTGGCTAGAATCAATTACTCAAACGCTTCCCTTAGAACGGGTTACTTATGAGTTAAAAGACAGAGGGGAAATGTTTGAAAGGGTCTGGGGTCCTTTTATCGATTCTTTTCCATATGCAGAGGTTACTATGAAGTGCATAGGGGTTTACTGTGTAATTTGAATAAAGGTCTTACTTGAGTTGGACAAGAAATCCCCCCTTCCTTCCTCTACTCTCTGGCTGGGGGTGCTGGGTGCTTTAATTTGTGAATTCATGCATCTACTCGATTTATGGGTTTGAAGGAAATGTGGTGTGGGTCTGGCAGCACTATCTCTTTAGTGATATTAGTTTTATTTTTGGTATAGTCTATCTGTGTTTACTTGTTATGAGGTAATTGCTTGTCTCTTGTGCTTATAGTCTTCTAAGTTGGGGTATAATTTCAAATTTAACAGGATGGGAAGTAGCTTATATTGCGTGTAGTACACAGCTATTATGTTGGATAATTGCCATGTCTTTATGTAGAATTATATGTAATATAACTATGACATGGACTTTGTCAGATTCCATGATGAGCTGGTGCTGGATAACATGATGAGCTACTACGGTTTGTGATGTACTTGAGTATAATGTCTTAAAATTTTTTTTTTTTATTTTAATATATAGAGTTATAAAAAAAAAAAAGAAGTTATGGTGAAGGTATCTTCAGATCCCTGTGATATCTTGAGTTACAGGCCTATAATGTGATTTCCAGTCTGAGCGCACCCCTGGAGGAATACAAGTTTTGTGAATCCTTCCAGTTTGGCTTCCGCTCCAATCACAGCACAGAGACTGCTCTGGTACAGGTTATGGATGATCAGGCTTCACTAAGAACTGGGGGAGAACAATCAACTATGATTCTTCTGGATCAGTTATCAGCATACAATACCATGGAACATGGGGCATTAATTAAGTACACAAGGAGCTTCAGTGAACTGGCTGGAACCATGCTTTAATGGTTCAAGTCATTTCTAGAAGACTGACAGAGAATGGGGTTGGGAAACTGTCATTCTTCCTTGACCATGGTCAAGGGCAGCATCCCTCAGGCCTCTATCCTCTCCATATTATTGTGCGTTACATTTGCTAAAGCTATTAGAAGTAATCCAATGGTACAAATCAAGATTTCACTGCTATGCAGACTCAGCTGTACCTACATCATTTAAACCCAGGCACAGCGATCCGACATCAGATGACTGGGAATGCCTTCTTACAGATGAGATGCTGGATGGCAGTCAGCTGTCTGAGACTCAGTCTCAGCATCACTCAGCTGCTACTGATGTTGCTGACTGCATGGTATCAGTGGTTACAGGATTGCTCCAGACTCCCATAGTTGATGGGTGTCAACTTGTGGTGAGTGGGAAGATTTACAAGAGTTAACGAGCCAGGAGGGAGGATGACAACGTTTGATGAGACTGTATGCAACTGCATGTGCCAGCGACAGGAGTATCGGGAGTGGAAACCACCAACCACAGTAGGAGGTCGCCCAAACCTCACCACAGGCCCCACATTGCTAACCATGGCACTCTCTTCCGGATCAATGACAGAGCCTCCAGTTGGGGCTGGGGGGTGAAGAGTACTGCCCCCCCGAAGGCTGTGTCCCGGGGGGTAAGCCAGGTGCACTAGGGAAGACAGGTAAGTCATGAGAAGGCGGGTGATGGGGCTGGGTTAGTGGGAAGGACTGATGGGGTCCGGCTGCCTGCATGGGGAAAGCAAACTAATTTATATATAGCTCGATTGTTCTCACACGCATATCTTGTATTGACCTGGCCAGGAGTATTACTTTCATCAATGACTTTATCGCTTGTATCAAAGAGTTCTGACCCGCAACTTTATTCTGCTGAAAACCGAATCCACGGCCACGCCGCCTGCTTTCAGATGTCAGTAAACGGCGTCGCACAGGCGCTGCCTCATTGACTTGAATGGGTTATGAGCCAGCGTTTTATAAATCTTTTATTGGGATTTTTAGAGAGCATTGTGACTGCTCGAGTAAGAGGGACTCTCTTTAATCGGGCGGTCACTTGATTTCTTAAAATCCCAACATTAAAGATACATAAAGCCTTTGGGAAAATCACCCCATTCAAGTCATATGGTATGCAGCCTTCTGCCTTACTGACATCACAAAACGGGCTATGGCCGGGCGTATGCGGTCAGGATGCAGAACTGGCTCTGCTTTTGCCGCAGGTCAGAGAATTAAGTTACCAGTCAGATAACATTTTTAAACGGTAGCCCATAAAGGAATCATTTATAGAAAACGACTCCTGGCCAGGTCAGTTGAGGGATATGTGTCAGCAGGGGGGGGGCGCTAGTCGTGAGCGTAGAAGCTGCTCTTTAAAAAATAAATAAACAAATCACCATGTTGCATGATCCGATGATGTTTCGGGTTTTATTCAAAATATGTAAAAGATCACATAAGGATAGTAAAATATACATCACTGACAACAGAGACGTGACTTTTTTTTTGGGAAAAGCACAATAGCATATTTATATTACAGAAAGGAGTTAAAACACTCATACATATACTGACAGATACAAAGAAGATTATTATAGGCATGAGAAACCACGCTTTGGATTTTAAAACTTTTCTAGCAAACAGTACAAATAGTCTGCGTGCAAAACTGGCAACAGCATACGTAGTTATATTAGAAGTATTCATAATCAAATAGGCTTCAGTATTATCAGATAAGAACGTACTTGTATCTAAAATAAGTGCAATCCACTGTTTTCTGTAGGTCGCAGATGCAGGTGAGTCTAAAAGCAAATGCTGGACTATTACAAAACGTCCACAGTTACAGACATTTTGTAAAACAGTTATTTTTCAGAAAATGAGATGCAGTATCAGGAAGGTAACCAAATAAAATTCCTAGTCATACTCAACATATGGCAGATCTACACCTTTTGTTCTCACAATATCATGACATAATGATGGGAGATAATGCTGCATGATCACTACAATGCCAGTGCCGCCACCCCCCCCCGGCCACAAGCTGGTTCAGCATCAGGACATGCTGCACTCTCCATCCAGAGTATGAAGACACTGCCTTAGCAGCATGTCCAAGACTCCACTGGCACAGTGGGCAAGACCTCTGAATTACTTTTTTTAATTTCACCAAGGGCCACCATCTCAAAAGGTTTCACTTGCTTTATACAGCTTTATGTTTGATGGCTCCATGACAATTCATCCCAATTATTTCACTCTGCGACAGCTCGCCCTGGACTATCAGCTCCAGCGTCAATCAACTCCAACGTCAATTCGTCCCCCGACAATTCACCCCCAGCATAAACAGGTGGGTGCAATTTGCCCACCAGATGAGCCAATGTGCTCGAAGCTTATAGAAGTGAAAATCGTACTCTAACTGTTGCTTGAGTACAGTATGATATGTAGTGGGAGCCAACTGACACCAGCGCTAAGGGCGAGTTGCTGCAGAGTGAAATGACTGAGACAAACTGACGTGTCCCCATGTTTGTCCCGTCCACCCCAACCTAAAGGTTTGTGTGTGAGTAGGACTGGTACTCCCAATATCGCTCACCAACGTTTGCAGTCCGCTAACACAGGGGCCATGGCTCTGCATTTGGGAACCCTCTGTACATTCTGAAGAATTTGAGTATGCCACAGAAGACTTTATGCACTGGCATGCAAGGGGTGGGTGCCAGCAATGTCCCAGAAGACCACAGATTTTCTCCTCCGGTTTCCTTCCTAGGATGACAGCATGCAATGACGTGCATGTATGTGTGCTTGGCGCTCAACAGCTGCCCATCTCCCCTTTAACATGTGCCAACTGTACTGTCAACTAACCTCCACTAGGTGGCAGTCAAGTAGTGGGCACAGCGTCTCCTTACTTTGAGGCAGGAGAGCTGTCCTTGGGACACTCAATCCTCCCTCCCCAGCCAGCACCCGAATGACCAGTCTGTTCTGGAACCCGGGGTGCTGGCGCAGTGAGTGGTTACACTACCGCCTCACTACTGGACAAGCACGGCCATAGAAGACAAGTAGTGAACATGGTATAGTATGCTAGGGACCATGTATGCTGCTATGTTCTACTAAACAAACCCTTTAAAAGTTTTTTTTTTTATATTTGTTTTTAAATCATCTTAAAAGAGTATAATGGCAGCTGACCCCACTGAATGATTGTACAGTGTACGTAACTATAATTTGCTGCTGAGTTTGTATCTTGCCCTAGGTCAAGTCTGAAAATGAGATGGTCATCTCAGTACCTTCCTACCCATTTATCAATGAACAAAAAATAATTCAAGTGCCCATAATCCTGTGACACAACAATTCATTTACTGACCCTGCATAATTATGGCAGCCTGGGTGAATCAAGGACTTCTGATAGGAAGCCCACTGCTCCTTCTGCCTTGCTCCTCCACCTCTGGTTTATGCAGCCTTGACACACAAAGAAGGCTCTCCAGGTTTGGAAGGGCCTCCTGTTAAAGCCAGCTGAAACAACTGTCGTGAGGTATAAATACTGGGGCCTGCCTGAAAGGCCCTCCTCTGAGGATAGGGTCCTAAGCAGTCCAATTCACATGGGCTACAAAAAGAAACTGTTTGTTGTCTGCTTAGTCACCTGCTTATCAAGTGCTCTCACTAGCTTCAACAAGCCAGAATATTGTACAGTATAGAGATTCATCGGCCAGCACTCTTACAAGGCGAGTCTGTTTCCCATTTGAAATCTTGTAATTTGCTCCATATGACTGTAGGCGAAAATTTAACTTTCACCAGCTTTAAGTGAAAAAGACAATAAAACCAAAGTCTCAAAATGCCATTTTTCATTCGCCTTACCAATTTCCAGGCATAGCTGACATTGTAGGCATCTTTGCTCGTTTCTCTCAGTTTGTTCACATGCCAGGAGAGTGAGGAGTTCACTGGAACTGTAATAATCTGACTGCCCAAAGGAAGGCTGCATTGGCAGGAAATGAAATCAGAATTTTTATTTAGCAATAAAAAAATGAAACGTGTGGAAACAATTTCATACATTTTTCCAAAGTAAAAACAGATATTGAGAGGAACTGCAGTGAATAAAGCATTTAAAGCACTTTCTGATTAGCCTATAATGCACATCTTCCTTGATTAAAAATTCAGCCACAGCTATTGTTATTTAGATCTTTTAAACCAAAAGCCTGTTTTTGGTACCCCCCCCAAAAAAAAAAAAAGATTTAGTATCACAGTATGTAACTGCTGCCTATACCAGCACCTATATTGTCTCTGTATGCTATTTAAATTTGTGTCTCAATTAAAGTCACTTGGCATGAGGTTACAGTAAGTCTGCGAGTGCCTTACCCAGGTTGCAAACAATTTTCAAGAAATACATTTTCAAGCAGCCTTGCTTCAGCACAATTTTGTTGCTGGGAAGTCTGAAACATGTAGAAGTCAACCGACTGACCCAGTGTGACATTTCAAGCCAGTGTCTATATAAGGACTTTAACCAGGCCCTGTAGTTCAAAGTTCAGTGCTCTAAACACCAAACTAACTGCTGCCTCCAAACTCAGAGCTAACACAGCAGGACTGAAAGGCTCTAAGAGAATTTAATTGAAATAAACATAGAAACTTAGAAACTGACAGCAGATAAGGACCACTTATCACACCTAGTCTGCCCATTTTTCCTACCTACTGTAACAGCGCAGACCCTACTTGATCTCTGGCTCCTCCCTTTTCTTATCACTAAGTTTCCTTCTAGGTGCTGTCTCCCCAGTGATTTATACAGCGGTATCATCACTTCCCTCTTCCTGCTGGTGATACCCCTCCCTATGCACCCTAGCATTCCACTGGCTCTCCCCACTGTCTTGTCACACTGTTTGGCCACCTTTAGGTCATCAGATACAATTACTCCTAGGTCTGTCTTCTGTTTGGAGGTCTCCAGTACCACTCCCCCATTTTTGTACTCTGCTCCTGGGTTGGTTTTTGCACTCCAAGTGCATGATCTTGCACTTCTTCACAATGAAACTAAATTACCACATTCCTGACCACTCGTCAAGCTTATAGATCCCTATTTATCCCCCGTGTCTACCCTACTGCATATCTTGGTGCCATCTGCAAAAAGGCATACCTTCCCTTCTAGCCCCTCTACAATGTCACTAATAAAAACATTAAAGAGGACTGGTCCTAGTACTGATCCTTGTGGCACCCGGCTGGTCACCCTTCCTTCCTTCCTTCCTCTGAGTGAACGTCTCATTTCTACCATTTTGTTTTTCTGGTCACTGAGCGAGCTACCTGCTTAAGACTCCTCCAGACTCCACCCAAGTCCTCTCCCCCTGCAAGAGCATCCCTAAGGCATTTCTCAGTCTTCACAAAATCGGCCCTCCTGAAGGCCAGGGCACTTGCATTTGCATGGTTTGTTTCTGCCATCGTTCTTATACTGAACCATGCCATATGGTGATCTTTGATCCCCAGGTGGCCACCCACTGCAACATCTGCAACACTGTCCCCGTTAGTGAGCACAAGGTCCAATATTGCTCCCCCACAAGTGGGCTACATTACTAGTTCTTGAGGAATACCCCCTGCAGGGAGTCCAGGATGTCCCCACTCCTAACAGAAGCTGGGATGCTCCAATTTGTATTGGGCAGGCTAAAGTCCCCCACCAGCAGCACCTCCCCCTTATGTGCCATCTTTTGAATGACTTCCACCAGATCCTTATCCATCCCCCCCCCCCCCAATGCTGGAGGTCTGTAGATCATGCCCTATGCGATAGTGACGCCATTCACCGCCTCCCCTACTGTGACCCACAGTACCTCTGCCCCTCCTGTACCCCTCTTTTGGTTTTTTATGCTGTCTCACACAAAGAGACACTCCTGTCTTTCTTACCCACCCTGTCCTTCCTGAACAAAGTACAGCCTGGACTGGCTATCTCCCAGTCATGATTCTCATCGCACCATGTCTCGGTACCGGCAACAATATCCAGGTCAGCCTCTGCCATAATGGCCACTAGGTCCAGGATTTTATTTCCCGGAATGCAAGCATTTGCATACATGGCCTTCCCAATTCTGGTACCAACCTGCTTGTCAGCCCCCCTTTCCCTTATGACTTCTTTCTCTACCCCTCTGCCCTCATTCTGATCTCTCCTCATTTCTACCATTTTTTTTTCTTGTTATCAGGTACCTTTGGGGATTTGTCTCCCTTTGGTTCTCCCTACTAACTACTTCAGCTTTGGGGTACAGTTTACATCTCCCTTCTTCCTACCGCCATCCCCCATGGCTAGTTTAAATGCTCACCAGTGTAACATTTATACTGCTCACTGAGGACCAGGGTTCCCTCCCGGATGAATACAGGCCATCTCCCTATAGAGGCCTTTATCCCTCCAGGTGGGACCCCAGTCCCCAATGTAGCCGAATTCCCCACTCCTTCAACCATTGGTTGAAGCTCCTGGTGGGGAGTACCCTATCCACCTCCGTCATAGACAGGCAGTACCGAAGAAATGGTCACTGAGCGAGCTACCTGCCTAAGACTCCTCCCAAACTCACTGAACTCCTCCTGCACTATCCTAACCTTGTCCTTAGCCAGGTCTTGTCTCCCTAGATAGATAATGACATCCAGCTCTCCCTCCTGCCCTGCTGCCCTAGCAATCCTCAGGATCTGCTTTCCATCCCTCCGAGCTGTGGCGCCAGGTAGGCACTTAACCTCCCGCTCCCCCTCCCTTCCCCTCAAATCTATCCCACACCATGATAATTTATTTAGTGACTGACTGATTCATCAAGTTCTGCTGCAGGATGAGTTCATCATGACCGAAGTCGCATTTACAAGAACGCCCTGCCCTGAAAAACCCTCTGCTGAAAAAAGACAGTCTTTTAAAATGGCTTAGATGAAACTATTTTGAATTACTTCAATCTTTAAAAACACATTGAGTACATAATGGCCACCAGCTATGCCCCCAGGCTACCTAGATTTATAATGGGCCACCTTATTTGCAAATCTCTGTAAAACAGAAAAGTTAGCATGTATACCTGTGTAAAGCCTCTATAACACAATGCTGCATAGAGAGAATAAAGTAAGCTCATTTGAAGGCAGGTTCATTCCACCACTGAGCACAAAGGCACTGCTCTCCTATCTCCTGTAGCAGTTACTACAGTTTCCCATAGCAACAAGACAGAGAACGGCATGAACTTGTCAAATTACATACATAACTGACAAAAAGAAAAAAAAAATCACTCTGGAGTTCAGTTAATAACAAGTGGTTTCTACAGTGCCTTTTGTGAAACACCACAAGACTGCAGGAGTATACTGTATATACGTTCAAACTCTATATACGTTCAAACATATTCAGCACTCAAAGAGTTAACCAAATGCCTTTAAGAGCTGAGGAGTCCTAATTACAGATTTAATAACAGGAAATAAACCTAACATTTCAAATCTCAAGAACAAGGGAGTGCTACAAAGGGCTATATGGCCCACAAGGTATGGGTTACTTGTTTTTGTTTACACCGTAAATTCGCTGAAACGTGAAAGTACAGTACCGTAAAAACATACAGTAACAGTAGATCTTTGAGAGAGGTTCCTGCAGTAGGTCATAACATGTTGAACTGCACCCCCTGGCATCAGGACTGCATGACAAACTTTTCCAGCAATGCCTGGCGGGGGACTGCCCATCCGACATCACGTGACGAACATCAGTGTGATCCTATGTAGTGGGCGGTCCCCATACCGCCTTCCGGTTCACCCGCTGGAGATCCAAGGATGATGAGACAGGAGAAAGGATGAAATCCTGGAGCCCAGTTCAAAATAAGCTGAATGAAATGCAAAAACTGGGGGAAAGAGGGAGGGAAAAGGTGACCTACTGCAGGAACCTCTCTCGAAGATCTACTGTTATGGTAAGTTCTTACGTAACTGTACTATCTTACTTCGAGAGGGTTTCTGCAGTAGGTTATAACATGAAGGACTGAATCCCAAGTAGTCACTCAGAGAGAGACCGAGAGAATGATGGGAGGAGGAGCAACTGAAAAACAGATCAGGACCGGCCTAAGACAGTAGGCCCTGCAGAATGGCGAGGCCAAACCCAGCCCTACTCCTAGAGGCAATGTCCAGACTATAATGCTTTGTGAAGGTATGGACCGAACTCCAGGTTGCTGCCGCACAAATCTACGCTGCAGAAACATTCCTCAAGAAGGCTGTAGATGCAGCCATGCCTCTAGTAGAGTGACATCTGATGTCCCCCAGCAGAGATTTATCATACTTCTGATAACAGAAGCGAATGCAGTTAGCAAGCCATTTGGATAGGCACTGCCTAGATACAGCTGATCCCAAGGACTTAGGGGCAAAGGAGACAAAAATCTGATCAGACTTTCTGGAAACTTTGGTTCGGTGGACTTAACACCTTGAAATCCTATGTACGTTTAGTGTATGAAGGAGAGCCTCACCTTTGTTCAAGCAAACACGGTAGTAAACTTGAAGTTCGACTGCCTGATTTAGAGTGAACTCAAAAACCACCTTGGAAAGAAACTTAGGATTTGTCTGCAAGACCGCCCAGTCCTTGTGAAAAATCAAATAAGGCTCCTTATGCATCAGGCCTGAAGCTCAGAAATCCTATGAACAGAAGTAATGGCAACCAAAAATAGTGCCTTCCAGGAAAGGTACCACATGTCACAGCTCATCGCTGGTTCAAAGGGAGGAAGCGGAAGCTTCTCTAACACAAAATTCAAATCCCAAGGTGGGGTGGGGTTATGGATGGGGGATTTAAAATGGAGGATCCCTTTCAAAAAGATCTTAGAGATCTCCAACTGTGCCACGGGTTTCACCTCCACCAACACATGGTAGGCTGAAATGGCTGACAGGTGGACCTTAAGGGATGAATAAGACAGACCAGAATCAGACAGGTGCAACAGATACTCCATAATCTGGGGAGCTGAGCACATAAAGGGGTCCCATCCTTTAGACGACGCCCAAATGGAAAAATGCTTCCATTTCATGGCATAGGTGGACCTGGTGGAGGGTTTCCTTACCTCCACCAGGACCTGAGCGACTTTGTGGGAAACTCTGAAATAAGACCTGATTATGTCTGAAGGAGCCATGCATGAAGCTGCAGGGTCTTGAGTCCTGGATGCACCAGCCCACCTCGATCCTGGGTCAACAAGTCGTATCGTAGAGGAAGAGGAACTGGGGGTTCCGCTGGCAGCTGCTGCATGAGTGGAAACCAGATTTACCTCGGCCAGAGAGGAATTATCAGGATCATCCGGGCTCCCTCTACCTGCAGCTTTAGAAATACTTTCTGCAGAACGGGAAAGGGAAGGAAAGCGTACAAGAACCTCCCTGTCCAACATAGCGACAACGTGTCGTACCAGAAAGCACCAGGCTCTGAAACGAGCGAGCAGAAGCTAGGAAGCTTTGCGTTGGATGGGGAGGTGAACAGATCTAGGTCTGGGCGACTGCACCTCAGAAAGAGAGAGTCGGCTACTTCCTGACTTAGTTTCTATTCGTGAGCGAGGGATGACGTCCGACTGAGGCTGTCTGCCAGGACGTTGCAAACGCCTGGAAAGTGCACAGCTTTTTAAGTGTCTACTTTTCCATTTGCAGATTATACTGCAAAGCCACTAGAGGGCAACAAGATGTGTAGGTTGCAATCCTCTTCCGACTGCTTCCCCTAACACTTCTGTCCCGCATCATTCATACCTAAATTCTCTGCTTTTTGACCCTCTCTGTAGAGTCTCTTGCACAGTCTCTCAGGCTATCACTAGGCATACAATGTGGCATCCAAACCGGGGTTCAAACTAGGTACCTTTCGCTCCAAAGGCAGCAACCCTACCACTGCACCACTGTGTCTGTCACAATGTTAGGTGTCAGCAAGAATCACCCATACCTGCCCATGGTCACACCTACCACCACTGTACTCCTTCACAACACCCGCCCACACAAACTAACCATACTATTGTTGCTAACCATGTTTACCCTGCTCAGCAACAACCACCCCAGTTGCCTCTGGTATGTACACACCTTTGCTGCTGGGGGAGCACCTCACCCCTCATAGCCTCTCCGTCACCCTGTCTCTCCCCATAGTCCGCCCCGCACCCCTTCCCCCATTTCTCTGTGCCTTGAGCCCTCCATGTCTGTTCCTCCACCTGGCCATCTGAGCCCTCACGCAGCTGCCCATTCCCTGCTCATCACCTTCTAAGCTTGCCAGCTGCCGTTACCTGGCAAAACGCCACCAATTCATGGCCCTTGTCAGGATCTTCCACTTGCTTCTTTTACTATCTGGCAATGTTCACCCCAATTCTGGCCCAGCAGCACCCCCCCAACTGCAGTCACCCATGGGGCTTCCAATAGACGCTATGAATATCTGCAGCCTGCCTAAAAAAATGACACTCCTGCAATGCTGGACAGCACAGCACCAACCAGACATTCTGGCTTTAACAGAAACCGCCAAGACCCCAGACTCATCCGTCTCTATTCCTGACTACTCTCTCATTAGGCTTGATCGTAATGTCAAGAGAGGCGGTGACTGCGCCTTCTATTAAATGACTCACTGCATTACCAAGCCCTGCCTGCGCCCTCCCTAGACCATGGTGCCCAAGCCCTCTCAATAAAACTCTCCCCTGACCCAAACCATGCTCCTCTTACTCTCACCGTCGCCTACATCACACCCCACAGCCAATCCCGTGCCTATAAAGTGCTCTCTGACTACCTAGCCAGCCACCCCCACAAAAATGGAACAAATCCTAGTTGCGGATCTCAACATAAACTGTCTGACGAGCTCATCAACACACGCCAAAGATACCTTTGCTGCGTTAGATATGACCCAACTGGTATCCCAGCCTACCAGGGCCAACCCCACTAACGGAACCCACACCCTACTAAATATCCTGCTCACTAATCATCCCTGCCATATTACTGACCTGGGTGTCCTCCCAACGCCATAAGCGACCGCTCCCCAATCATCTTCAGCTGGTCCTGTCAGCTACCTAAACCACCATCAAATATCACCTTTCGTCATCGACTACACTCTGGAGGCATAGCCAAACTCAAACAATATCTAATTAACTGGGACTGGTCCCCTATTTCCCAAGCCCAGCACATAGATGATGCATTGCACTACTTCACCACCACCTTTAATACCACCTGTGATGCTTTTGCACCGACCATCAAAGTGACCACTAAGAAACGTAGTGCCCCTTGGATCACCCCAGAACTCTTACAACTGTTCAAAATTTGTGACAACCTCTGGCATCGTGCCACTGCCTCCAGTTTGCTAAGCGATAGGCAGGCCTATAATGCTGCCCGTAATAAGTGTACCTGGGCAATCCACAAGACCAAGGCGGAGCACTACAGAACTGCCTTAGCAACCTCCTGGGGTAGCACAAGAAAGTTCTGGGATAGCATCAAGGAGCTTAATGATGAATCCCACTCCCCCCTCACAACTGAGTGTTAACGGTACTACCACCACAGACACACTTCACATAGCTAACTGCCTCAACTCCACCTTCTCAGACCTCAGCTCAGTCCTCTCTAGCAATTTTTTCGATCCAATTCAGCCTACCCCCACCACCTGAGGTCCTCCACCCCTCCTTCAAACTCAGAGTCATTACTCCTACAGAAGCGACAGCCCACCTGCCCAAAGCCCTCCAGAGCTCCAATTACTGCAAAGACACCTTTGATATGCGTATCCTATACCTTGCGCTAGATTCAGTTCTCTCCCCACTCACGGACCTTCTAAATCTGTCCCTGCGCCTGGGCCAGTTCCCAACCTCATGGAAAACGGCAGTGATAACACCAATACTGAAATGTGGCGACAGCTCCCTCTGAAACAACTATTGGCCCATCACGATTCTCCCCCCCACTCTCTAAAGCCCTTGAAAAGATCATGGCCAATCAGCTCACTGACTACCTCTTCTCACACAACCGCTTATGTAGGGAGCAGCATGGTTTCAGAGCTGAACATAGCACTATGACCGCCCTCACAGAATTCGCTATCTCCCTGCACTCCATGCTCGACAAGGGGCACTTCGCAGGGGCCGTGTTTATAGATCTCTCAAAGGCCTTCGACATGGTTTCTCACCCCCCTCCTTCTTAACACATTACAACAAATTGGGGTCTCTCATTGTCCACTCTCATGGTTCTCCAGCTATCTTTAATCTAGAACCCAATGTGTTAAAATTAATAATACCATATCTACTATGCAGCCTGTGAGCTCAGGAGTTCCCCAGGGATCTATCCTGGGTCCCCTGCTATTCAGCATCAACCTTAACGCCCTGCCTAAATCCTGCCCCGACAACCTTATTCTCTATGTGGATAATGCTGTTCTTTATGCCGGACATCCTGATCCTCTCTCCAGCGTACGTTACAAAATTCCTCCTCTCAGATAGAACACTGGTTTGCTGAACACAGATTGGTGGTCAACATTAAAAAAAATAAGACGATGCTCTATGCCCACCGCCAAAAACAGATCAAAGGATTTTCCCCTGGAAATACTCTCCACCCCCCTCTCATCCCACTGGAATAGGTCTAAAAGTATAAGTATCTAGGTATTACATTTGACTCTTCCCTCTTGTTCCACGAACATATAAAAATCCTCACCTCCACCATCAACACCCGCATTGGTCTCCTTTACAGACATAAATACTGCCTGCCACCTGAAGCACTTCACCTAGCCATTACATCCTCAGTCTTATCACTAGTGGACTAGGGCCTCACAATCTATGCTGCCACCGACCCCACGGCGCTTCATCAAATAGAAGTAGTCATCAATAAGGCCTGCTGGCTCCTCTCTGGTGCCGACAGAAATACAAATACCTGCACCCTATAGACGCTCACCAATATCCTCTCCCTTGAGGAAAGACTATTATACTAGACCTGTCTCTTCACCAAAAAAATCCACCTGGGTTTAACCTCAATAGGTGTCATGGCTTCTCTTCAGGCAGCCACCATCTCGGTGTCCACAGGGGCTGCCCCAAAAACTATCTGGAAGGTGCCTAGGGTCAGGACCACCCTGACCCGGCGATCTTTCCCCCTTAGAGCTCCATCCTGGTACAATGCCCTCCCACCAGCAGTCACATCAATCACCAATCTAGGTCCTTTTAAAAGCTGTCTTAAGGGCCCACATCCTCTCCTCGCGTCAATGCCAGTGTAACCGGTAACCTGTGGATCCTGCACCATGCCGCTAGGCCATGCACCCGCCCATGGCCAGGCAGTGGAGAGCCCTCACTATTTCTAGCCTACAGACTCCTCGCCTCCCTTGGTTATCATATAATTGCAGTGGACTATGAATGCATTGTATTATGTATATGACAAGGCCGCCCTGAGGCGGCTTACTACCAACTCATATTATGCATTGCTTTAGCTACCACTTGGATAGGTCTTAACCGCTCATTAGGTAAATATGTCAATAGCTCTACCCTGTTTTAGCTACCAAATGTATAGGCATTAGCCAGTGCTTATTGTATTTATACTCTGTATAATTGGTCATGCACATTTATTCTATGTATGTACTGTATGAATGTCTATGTTTTACTCTGACGTGGAGCCTTTGGAAACAAGTCTATGACTCAAAGGGTTGTAATTACGATTTCCTAAATAAATAAACAAACGGCTCATGCTGAATTGCCCAGCTCCACACCCACATTGCCTCCCCTTGCACAGGGGGTATAACTGGGTGCCTCCCTGCTTGTTGATGTACCAGACTACTGACATATTGTCTGTCTGGACCAGCAGTGTTCCACTTGACAGGATGGACTGAAAGGCCTGAAGGCATAAAGAACTGCCCTCATCTCCAGGATACTGATGTGGAGAGACATCTCCAACTGGGGCCACGGACCCTGAGTCCAGTGATCCCCCAAGGGAGCCACCCAACCCAGACTGGAGGCGTCTGTGGTGAGGGTTCAATGAGGTGGGGAACTTCTGAAGGGAAGACCCTGAGACACATTCAGAGGATCTAACCACCAAAGGAGAGCCCTCTTGATCACGCTGGAGACTAGAACTGGATGGTCCAAGTCATCCAAGCGTTGATCCTATTGGACATGCAAGGTCCACTGGGTGATCCTCATATGCAACCTGTCGAATGGGACTGTGGAGATGGAGGCCGCCATCAGGCCTAAGAGGTGTAACAACACTCTGGCTAGAAGGAATCTGGAAGAGGTCACTATGTTGACCTGCTCCTGAAGAGCCTCTGCTCTGTCCGGAGGGAGGGAGGAAGGAAGGCTTTGCACTGGACCATGTCTAGGACCACCCCGATTAACGGAAGGTTCTGAGAGGGGGTGAGAGTCGACTTGGGAATGTTGACTGTGATACCCAGTTGCAAGAAGAGGTCCAACGTGCATGAGAGGGCATCCAGAAGACTGTTCCTGGACGGGGCTGTCAAGAGCCAATCATCCGCTAAGGGAATACTGCTATACCCAGACGGTGCAAGGCCGCTGCCACCACCGCAAGGCACTTGGTAAAAACCCAAGGTGCAGAAGAAAGACCAAAGAGGAGGGCTGTAAACTGGAAGTGCTCCCCCTGGAAACAAAAATGCAGGAAACGGCAGTGGCCTGAGAATGTGCAGGTAAGCATCCTGCATAACCAGTGCACAAAGCCAATGGTCCTTCTGCAAAAGAGGCAGGAGGCCCTGTAATGTCAGCATGCAGAACCTTTTGTACTCGACAAACAGGTTCAATCTGCTGAGATCCAAGATGGGTCTGAGGTCACCCGTCTTTTTCGGAACCAGAAGAAAATGGGAGTAAAACCCTTCCCCCCGTTGGTGCAGAGGGACTGGCTCTATGGCTGCTTTCTGTCTTAGAACCTGAATTTCCTCCTCAACGAGAGGAACCTGGTGCAGGGAATAGGATGAGCGACTTGGAGGGGATTCTGGAGGAAACTCTAGAAACTCCAAGGTGTGCCCTTTTGAAATGAGCTGTAGGACACATGCATCTGAGGTTATGTCCCTTCACTCTTGTATGTGGAGGGTGAATTTTCCTCCCACCGGCTCGTTGCACGGTAGCAGAGGAGGGGGAGGGAGTTGCCAGTCAGGAAGTGGAGGGTCGAGGGGTAGGAGGTCCCCCGGCAATTCTCTGAGATTTTGAGGCAGGTAGGGAGGAGAAGGTGGGACCCGTGGCCTTTCTTTTTGCCCTGCTGTCTAGTGAAGAACTGCTTACTCTGCCTTTTGGTCTGCCTCCGAAAGGGCTGCTTCTTTTGAAAGCCTGATCAGTACACAGCACAGACCTCAGGGCCTGGCTACTGTCCTGGAGGCTCATTATGATACCTTTAGTATCCCCTCCAAAAAGGATTGAGCCCCTAAAGGGGGCATCCTGAATTGCAGCCTGGACATCATTAGAGAGGCCAGAGATGCATAGCCAAGCATGCTGTCTGAGAGACACAGCCGTGGCGGAGGAGCAGACCACCACATCTACCGAATCATATGTAGCCCTAAACGCGTGTCTACAAGAGATTTTTGACAGGCGCAAATCCTTAACAAGCTCCTCCTTGAGGTCCAAGGATTTCACAGCCTAGATATGGGCCTCAAGCTTGGCCATAGTCACTTTTTGGAACGAGACCATATGCACTACATAGTTGAAGGAGCGGAGGGCACACATAGTGGAGGAATAAACCTTTTTCCCCGAACTGGTCAAGCCACCAAGATTCCTTGTCTTGGGTGGGGAGGAGTTCTCATGTGCTTCGGGGTAGCCAGGCGATCATGAGCAGCTGCTATGACAATGGAATCAGCTTTAGGGTGAGTATCCAAACATGAAACACCCTCCAGAGCGTGATAAATCTGAGCTGCCTTCTTAGGAATGGCCAGTATGGAGGGGCAGATGCCAGATGGTGAGGTTTTCATGAGGGGCTGTCCGGGGAGAGATAGGATAAGAGAAACTGTCTCTAGGTCCAAATGTTCCACGAGATGTTTTCTCTTAGCATCTTGTTCTTCTGTATTTCAGCCACTGGTCTGCTGGATAATACACAACTCTGTGAAAGAGGGATCCTCTGGGGGAGACTTAGGGGATTCCTTGCCCATAGCCATGGAGGAATGCTTGTCAGAGAAGTCTTCTACGGAATCCTCCTCAGAGTCCTGAGAGTCCTGTTCCAAAGGGGGGGGTTCGAAGTCTGGAAGGGTGACCTCTTGAGGCTTGGTCCACGAAAAATGTGCACTGTCGAATGGACAGAGATAACATGGGACAGGGAATGTGGGGGAGGAGTGACTACTGAGGCTGGTAGACGCCGCTCCAAATCTGAGACCAGCTCTGACCTAGCCTTTTTCCACCAGGACTGGATCATGGATTGGAAATCCTGCTGAGGGGGTGGAGGTGGAGGAGGCGGTGGAGGTATGTGGGCAGGTGGGTAATGATGACTAGGTGCACCCGACCCATGATAATGGTGCTGGTGAGGGTAGCCCTGATAATGGGGATAACCAGGATGATGGTACCCTGAAAAGACAGAATGGGGTAGAAAATCCAACTTCAGGCCAGATGGAGGGTAGGCCGATGTGAGCCCTTGGGGAATAAATCCTAGGACAGTATGTGGCTGAGACTGGCCAGGAATAAAATCCTGTGTCAGGATACCCAACGTCAGAGGAACAGACGTCGGTGGGGGGTGACGTCAGACCAACGGTCGTCTGAGTGTGTGGCGTCGGACCCGGCATCACTATGACTTGCGTCAGGGTCGGATGCAAGGGCCCTGACAGAAGGGGAGCTGACCAAATACCTGTCGGTGCCCCTGACGTCAGGAGGGGCGAAGTCGGCGGAGGAGGCCTTGATGGCACTGCCATCAGCAGGTCCAGCGAAGGTAGGATCGGGTCGGGGACCCTGTGAACAGTCAGATTTGGTGCCGGAGCCCTGGGCCTAGTGCCCCCAGTGGGGGACTTGGGACACAGTAACTGGGGTGGGAGAGGAAAGGACCACCTCCAGGGGTCTCGCTTCTTCCTCCTCTGTACCCAACATGATCACAGGGGTCGGAGGTTCCACCGGGGGAAGTGGAGAGGAAGGCTCCCACCCAGGAGGAGTCTGAGGGGAGGGTTGGCAGATAGCCATCGGCATGCTCGACCAGACATCAAGTGAGGAGGCATCAGCCCCAGATGAGTGAGCGGTGTCTGGGCAGTCGTCCAAGGCAGAGACGACCGGCTTAGCGGATGAAAGAGGAACCGGGCAGAGGAAGGAAGAACCCTTGACCGCCTTATTGGTCAGTGTCATGCAGGTCGCCGACTGATCCTGGGACCTGACTTATCAACAGCCGGGCGGACCCCGGAGGAGCTGGGAGCCAACTTATCAGCAGTAACCGGGTGTTCGCCGGAGGAGCCGGTTGACAACATACCCATAGAGATTGGGAGAAAGGCAGCAGAAGGGTCTGGAGAGGTCCTGGGCGTGGCCTGGAGTACTACTAGGGCAGGCGGCAGGGGAACAGCCTTACTGGTAGAGGTTATACTTGAACTTGCACAATCCTGATCCTCCAGACACTCCCGCTCTCAGTGTTTCTCCTTGTCTTTCTTTTTCTTCTTCGACTCAGAAGAAGGGTAAGATGCGGCGTCCCTCAGCTTTTGCATCTCTTTTTCAAGGGAGGCCATTCTGGTCTTCAAAAGGTGGGCCTCCAGGGCCTGATGTCTCTGTTTGCGGGTGGCCCGATTAAAGGGTTTGCCATCAGAACAGGCCGCAGTGTCATGGTTTGTGCCCAAGTAAAAGAGACGTCAATGCTGACCGTCCTTGTGAGGGATCTGTGCACCGCACTTCTTCTTTGTCTTTGCTGTCGGTGAAGAAGACATAAAAGAAATGGAATATGAGAGATATTTGCGAGAAAATAAGGCAAAAATGGCAATCAACTGAGCAACGTTTACCGAGAGGAACTCTGTGCAGGACGATGGCGGGAAAGAACTGGAAGGTGGGCATGGAGACCACTCACTATATAGGATCATGCTGATATCCATCACGTGACGTAGGGTGGGTGGTCCCCCGCTAGGCCTTGCTGGAAAAGTTTGCCATGCGATGCTGACGCCAGGGGGTGCAGTCCTACATGTTATGACTTACTGCAGGAACCCTCTTGAAATAAGATCTCCATTTACAGGAACAGCAAAGAAAGGGTTCATGTGTAGATAAGCAATAGGTAAGAATACACAGAATAAATAATGGCAAAATGTGGTGTACAAGGAAAGAACATTTACGTTAGAACTTACTGTAACAGTAGATCTTCAAAGAAATCTCTGTCATCAGGTCACACCTATGGAACTTAGTCATCAGGTACTAGGATCCCTTGGAAGCTATTTCTGCAGCAGTCTACTAGGGGCCACCCATGCTGACGTCAGTCTCCAACATCACTCGCCTATAAAAGCGTGGGTGGCCCCACTCTCTCCTCAGTTATTTCCCTAGCTGGAGGTGATGAGAGACAGGAGTCCCACCAGGGAACCAAAGAGAGAGAGAAGGTGCCCAGCTAGCAGAAAGGCTGGAGCAACAGGACAGTCGAGCTGGAGAGAGAAAGAGAGAAAAGGGGGATTGAGGAAGGGATGGCATGACCCGATGACAGAGATTTCCTTGAAGATCTACTGTGACAGTAAGTTCTTACCTAACTGTTCTATCTTCTTCAAGGATATTTCTGTCATCAGGTTGCACCTATGGAATGAGTCCCAAAGCAGTGCTGTGAGCAAGGACAGACTGGGTGGCAGGAAGCCAGAGGCCTAAGAAAGAAGGCACTGAAGCACAGCAAGGCAAAAGCCTGCCTTTCTTCGGGATACAATGTCCAGACTGTAGAGCTTGGTGAAAGTGTGGGCAGTATTCCAAGTGGCAGCAGCACAAATCTCGGCTGCAGACATACCTCAAACAGGCAAATGAAGTTGCCATGCCCCTGGTGGAATGGCCCTTAATAACCCCAGGACATTCCTTACCGTACTTCCTGTAACAAAAAAATAATACAATTGGCCAACCATTTGGACAAGCACTGCTTCAAAACTGGAGCGCCCTCTCTACCAGGGGTGAAAGAAACAAATAACTGCTTGGACTTCCTGCAGTCCTTGGTACGGTGTGTATAGTAATGCAAAATTCTATACACATCTAAAGTATGGAGAAATGCTTCCACTGGACTGGCATGCGCTGGATAATAAATGGGCAGGTGGGATGGACTGGTTTAGAGTAAACTCAGACACCACCTTAGGAAGACACTTAGGATTAATATGCAAAGAGACCCTGTCTTTGTGGAAAATTAAATAAGGCTGTTCACACATGACAGCTTGTAGTTCTGAAATTCCTCGAGCAGAAGTAATGGCAACTAAAATAATGCTTTCTATGACAGAAAGCGTAGCTCGCAAGATGCAGCTGGCTCGAAAGGAGGCAGAGTCAGCTTCTCCAAAACAAAATTCAGGTCTCAAGCTGGAACCAGGTTACTGATGGGAGGCTTCAAATGGAGAATGCCTCTCAGAAAAGTACGGAAGACATCCAGCTGTGCCACCATATGGCTATCAATGGGCACATGAAAAGCTGATATGGCAGACAGGTTCACTTTAAGGGAGGGGTATCTGAGACCGGCATCAGACAAGGTCAGGAGATACTCCAAAACCTGGTTCACTGGACAGGTTAAAGGGTCCAGGTGGTGAGAAGTGGCCCAGATAGCAAACAGCTTCCATTTCACATAGTAAGTAGCCCTGGTGGAAGGTTTTCTGGCAGCCACCAGGACATCAGCCACCTTCTGAGATACCCAAAACCTCGCAACTGCTATGTCCTCAGGAGCCATGCATGCAGGTGGAGGGATCCAAGGTCTGGATGGAGTAGGGTCCCTGTGCCTAACTGAGCAGGTCCCGGAAGAGCGGCAGGGGAACTGGAGGTTCCACAATTTTTGCAATAATGGAAACCATAACTGCCACGGCCAAAATGGAGCCATCCAAATTAGGATGGCACCCTACATCTGTAGCTTGATGAGAACCCTCTGAACCAGAAGGAAGGGAGGGAATCCATAAAGAAACCTCCCCTTTCCAGGAGAGGGACAATGCGTCTTGCCAGAAAACTCCAGGCCCTGGATCTAGTGAGCAGAAATGTAGCAGTTTTGCGTTGAGTGGAGACGCAAAAAGGTCCAGCTCTGGATGATCCCATCTGTCGAACAAGTTTTCTGTGACTGAGGTTATAATGCAGCTCCCACTCATGCACTTTTGACTGTGACCTACTGAGGCTGTCCGCTAAAGCATGTTGGGCACCTGGCACATGGATGCTGACAGTTCTAGACCATGATCTAGAGCCCAGTACCAGACCCTCATTGCTTCCCAACACAGAGGGTAGGAATGGGTCCTTCCCTTGCTTGTTGATGTAATAAACCACACTGAGATTGTCTGACTACACCAACAGAGGACCCAGAGAGAGATGGCTCTGGAAGGCATACAGAACTGCCCTCATTTCTAAAATATTTATGTGGAGGAGAGTCTCCCAGCGGGACCAGAGATCCGGGTCTGATAGAAGCCTAGATGGGCTCCCCAACCCTTACCTGAAGCATCCATGGTGAGGATTTGTTGAGGAGTGAGGATAAGAAAAGGGACTCCCTTTAAGAGATTAGCCAGGTTCATCCACTGGTGAAGCACTTTGCGTACTGGCAAGGAGACAAAGACCAGCTGATCTAGATCATCTGAGTGCTGACCCCATTGAACGCTGAGGGTCCACTACAGAATCCTCATGTGCAACCTGGCCAGAGGGACCGTCACAATAGCTGTGTTCATGAGGTCTAGTAACCTGAGGAATGTCCTGGCTGGGACATGGCAGATCTGAGCAACCTCCTGTGCCTGGGCAATAAGGCAATCCGCCTGTCTTCAGGAAGGAAGGCCTTGCCCTGAGTAGAGTCCAGGACTGCCCCCATATACTGTAATCTCTGAAAAGGTGTCAGCACAGACTTGGGCTGATTGACAGTGATGCCCAAGGAGTGGAACAACTGCAGGGTGTGTTCTAGAGTCAACAAGAGGAGCTCCCTAGACTGGGCTTTCAGTAACCAGTTGTCCAGGCATGGGAACACATAGAGGCCTTTGCGCCAAAGGGCTGCTGCTACATTTGCCAAGCATTTGGTAAAGACCTGTGGCACAGAGCATAAGCCAAAGGTCAATATCCTGAATTGGTAATGCTCCCCCTGGAAGAGGAACTGCAGGTACCTCCTGCGAGAAGGGCAAACCACGATGTGCAGGTAGGCATCCTACATATCGAGATAGCATAGCTAGTCGCCCTGCTTGAGCAGCGGGAGGAGACCATGCAAAAGGACCATCCAGAACTTTTTGTACTGGATAAAAAGGTTTAGCTCCTTGAGGTCTAGAATGAGCCTCAAGTCCCCTGTTCTTTTGGAAACCAGAAGAACCTGGAGTAGAACCCCTTGTTTCTTTGCCGCAAAGCAAGGCCCCCTGTTTTCTGCAGAATGCAGTGATTGCCGCAGAAATTATGACCTGCTGCAGAATTTCGGTCTGGCCGTAGAATGTGGGGTTGGCCACAGAAATTGCCCCAGTAAGTTAGACAGAGATGGACACCACTCCTTTCAAGCAATTCCTCTGCCTGCTTGTAGCTTTAACAACTAAAATTCACCTCAGCCCCTCAAACCAGCCCCACCCAGCCCTGACAGCCCCACTAGAGTCACCCTATTTTTTTTTTTTTGTATCGGCACCCCATTTTTGGTCCAAGGCTGCATGATAATACTTTGCCTTTTCCTATCACTGCCAGTGGGCCAGAATGCTTTTTCCTATACCAGTAGTGCTTTGTAGGGCCCACACAAAGCCATACTGGAGCATGACTCCAGCACTTGGGTCCAGCAGTAATAGGAAGAGGCAGAGGATTGTCCTACACTGTTGGATCAAAAAAGGGTGCCACTATAAAAAACAGAGTAACTCGAGGCTCTAGGTGGAATGACTTTAGGGACTTAGATACGCAGGGTTGGTATTTCTTGTTTTATAAGGGGGCAGAGTAATGTCTAAGAGGAGACTTTACAATACTTTTGAGGCAGGAAGAGGCAGAGGATTACTGGACAGTGTTGGGCTGGATAATGATACACATTTAAATCTACAAGACCACTCAATGGCATTCTCAAGGCTTGTTAGGAAAGTGGTGAGGTTGAGATGGGCAGTAGCGGGGTTTACCTGTTCTAAAACCATGAGAGGGTATAGTGCTGTTGGGGGAAGGCAATTTGCGATTCTTATATTTTTCTTGGTGGCATTTCACTCCTGACCTCTGAACAGGTGCGTAACCTGGGGGTAATTTTTGATGAAGGGCTGACCCTACATTCGCAGGTGTCTGCCATTGTCAAAACTTCCTTTTACCATTTTAGGAATATCGCCAGGATTAGGCATCTGGTTCCGTCCGACGACCTTCTTACACTGATCCACGCCTTTGTGTCCTCGTGCTTAGATTATTGCAACTCCCTTTACCTAGGGCTTCCTGGGGTAGAAATCCGCTGCTTGCAGCTGGTGCAGAACGCAGCGGCCCGGCATTGGCGGGATCTTCTCAATCCTGCCATATTGCGCCAGTGCTGCGCGAACTGCACAGGCTGTCAGTACAGTGGTGGATCACCTTTAAAGTTGGTTTGCTGACTTTTAAAGCCCTACACAGACTGGGCCCCGACTACCTGAAAGAGCTCCTGGTTCCCTACTGCCCTGGGACGATCGCTCCGCTCAGCTGGCGAGGGGTTGCTAGAGATTACGAGGGTATGTTTAAAATCTTCAGGGGCGAGAGCTTTTGAGTTTGTAGCCCCTACCCTCTGGAATTCTCTACCCCGTCAGAATCGGGAGTGCACAACTGTGGAGGGTTTTAAGCAATCATTAAAAACATACTTATGGCATCAAGCTTTTAACAACTTAGCCTCCTGTTTTAGTATATGGATAGTTTTATGATTTTATTGATGTCTGTTATATTTTATATTGTTATTGTGGTTTTAAATGTGAGGCGCCTTGGTTATAGATAAGGCGCCATACAAATACATTTTATTATTATTATTATGATGGAGTTTTGAGTACAAGTGGTTGCTGTGGATGGGGCTGTGGAGGCTGCCACCCTGATGGGTCCACTCTGGTGCCTAGGGAAGAAAAATGTAAATGATAAAAAATGCAAACAAAGGAACAGCTAAGTAAATAAAAAGCTGTTGGGGCAGGAAAAGAAAGAGAATGCTGGATAGACTGAAGAAATTAAAAAGACGAAACCAAGGTAAGAAAAGTGAAAAACTAAAGATTATTTATATAAAATGTGGAAACTTAATAAGGGAAGAGAAAAACAAATTGGAAAATAGAGAAAGTCATAATGACATTGCAGATGAAACATATTTTAATTTTGTAACATTTAAATTTTGCTCCAGGACAATATGCAAGTGTGGGCAAGACATATTTCAGGCTTACTGCCCCACAATTAAAAATGCCACTGAGGGACAAGTAGATTTATTCAGAGCATCAGTGCAGCTTCTAAGTATTTTTTTAGAGCACAAATAGCTTGAGTATTCAGTACGGTAGTCCATTTTTTTTTTATGTTCTTTGGTAACCAGGTAAGGTTACAAAAGAATAAATCCAGAGTAGCCCATCCCCCATTTGAATAAATCAAACTGTGGCTTTGTTTAACTGGCAGCCCTATCTCTTCTACTTCCCTAGTCTGACAGCCAGCCCCCCAGTGTGTTAATATTCTGTGATAAAATTGTTTGGAGAGCTTTGCAGATACCATCCTTTTCCTTCCTGGGTGGGTAGTGGTGCTGAGATGGGCAGAAGTGGGCTATACTTGATTTAAAAAAACTGGGAACTGGCAAGGCTTTGGGGGGCAGGAGCATGTTAGGGAAAGGAGAAAATATCTTGCTGCCATTAGGTCTAAAGTAGGGGAGGTTGCAAAGAGCATTACTACCATTATGGGAAAGGAGGGGAGACAGCATTGCTGCGCATGCATACCTCTCAATTGTACCACATTATGAGGAATGTTCCTCATTTTACTTCACAAAAGCTCCCTGTTCCACATTGTGAGGACTTGTTCCACATTCAAAGTCAACATTTTAAAGCACAAATCCATAGTAAATGATGCAAAAAAATATATTATTCAGATAATAACAGACTTTATGAACATAAATGCAACATTTTAACAGTGTTTTGATCTTCTTAAGTAAAGATTTAATTAAGTGTTCCACATTTTTCCCATTTGTTCCACATTTTGACAGGCAATGTTCCACATTTGGGGGACAAAAGGTTGAGAGGTATGTTGCTGCGATTAGGTCTGGGGAAGAGAGGAGAGGACAGACTATTGCTGCCATTATGTAGATTGGGGGAGGAGATAGCATTACTGCCATTAGGGAGGTGGGGGAGGAGAAAGCTTTTCTTTACAAGGTTTTGGAGAGGGAAGAAGAGAGCGGGGGGCATTGTAGCATTTTGGTCTGGTCTGAGTAGAGGTGGGAGCACTGCTGTCATTTTTCCTCCGGGAGGAAGGAATCTTTGCTTGATTTAGAAACACAGACAATCAGACTACAGAGGCAGAAGAGAAGAAAAAAAAAAGGGAATACACAAAAAGTTAGCTGAGTCACCCTCCTAGGCTAGTAGTAGTGCATCCAGGGTTCCACGAGGGCCACCCAGGATTAGGTGCGATCCAGAGATTACCTGCTCTAGGACAGCCCATGATCAGAGGGCCTTGCAGATGCCAGGGCTTTCAGGCTAGGGAAATGAGGTGCACATGAAAGAAAATAAAAAGATGAAGCCAATGTAAGAAAGATGACAACAAAGCTAAAGTTGAATTCAAAATGTGACAACTAAACAAGGAAAGTGTGAAAGAAAGAAAAAAAGAAATAATCATGCTGACACTGCTGATGTTTAATATTTTATATTTTTATTATATGGCAGTTTTCAGGGTGGCAGTATGGGGAAGTCTCTGCACCAATAGCCTGGCACCTCAACTACGACTCTGTATGGGGCCCCGATAGGTGTTCACAGAGATGGGGAGTCGTGGCTGCTCCACAGCTAGTTTACTTCAAGCTGTCCCTTGGAGAACAATTCAGCTATTTGCTTTGTTGCCAGTATGTTGAGATGGTGCCTGCCAGTAGCATAACATAGCTCTAAGCCCTAAATACATTTAGATAAATATGGAGAACCAGGACAGCTTCTGATCAGTAAAAGAATAAAACTGAAGGTTTAAGGGAAATTATGTGGCTTACATTTATGTGGTGGAAGTCGGAGATCGTCCTTGCAGGCCATCCTTGCTGGGATCCCCCAAAACTGTAAAAAGCTGGCTCTGTATTATTTATATATAAATGTGCCACAGGACTTGACCTAACAGTGCTGCAGAAATTCAGAGTCCCTGCCACAGAATTTGCATCAGTCTGCCACAGAGAACAGGGGGTCTTGCCGCCAGGGCACTGGTTCTATGGCCTGTTTGCGCAGCAAGGTGAGGACCTCCTCCCTGAGTACCTGTGTGTGATCTGGAGGGTAAAACAGGGGGACAGGGGGAACATCTGGAGGCTGCTCTAGAAGCTTGAGAGCATGGCCCTGTTCAGTTATCTGCAGGATCTAAGCATTGGTTGTGATGGTTCTCCACTGGGACAAACGGAGAGAGAACCGCCTCTGCCCACCATCTCCTGGCTTGGGGAAGGAAGGGGGGGGGGTCTGGCAAGGAGTCAGACAGAGGCTAAACCAGCAGCTGGGGCCACATTCCCTCCTCTGAATTACTTGGCAAAGGGTCCGGCAGAGGAAGAGGGAGCAGGCAAGACTGAGCTGGCTCTATATTTACCCTGAAGCATGCCTCCAGAACATGACTTGTGAGAGACCTTCCAAAAGGAGGACCTCAGGCAACTCCTAGGCTGGGTATGATACAAGGAGTGGACAGACCGAATGACCCTACTAGAAGCCTGCAGCTCATTAATAATGTCCTGCACATTAGGACCAAAAAAGTTTGTGACCCACAAAAGGGGCATAACACCTTCTGTTGGACATCATTGGCAAAGCCAGAGACCCACACCCAGGAATGTCGTCTGAGGCAAATGTCAGTGGCAGTTACCCTGGCCATCAGCCATATCACAGGTGGCTCTGAAGAGGTGCTTGCTAACATCCTCCGAGGCCTGGAATACATTAAGGGGCTTCTGTTTGTGAGAACCCTCATTAGCCACTTTGCCCTTCCTCTAAAGGGTGCTTTGGTATTTAAGATGAGCCAAATAACTGGCAATCTGAAGGCCAAGGATGGCTAATGCAAAAGTCCTATTGCCCCAAAGATCCAACCTTCTGGATTTCCGGTCGGGGGGGGGGCAGGGAGCTTAGGGGGCCTTAGTCCTGTCATGAACAGCTTTAATGACCACAGAGTCAGTTCTCAGGCTGGGCCACATAGACGGGCAACCCCTGATGCACCAGATAAAGATTGTCAGGCTTCCATAGCATGGCTGGCACCATACTGGGCCTGCGCCAGGCTGCAGTGACTGCATCATTTAAGTCTGGCAGCAGAAGAGGAATAATCTTTGGTGGAGACTCGGGGATCTCCAGGAAGTCTACCAGATTCCTCCTAGTTTTATCCTCCTTCTCTGTTTGGAAACCCATTGTGGGGGAGAGCTGTTTCATGATGCTCAAAAAGGAGGGGTCCACTGTGGGGGACCTGGGAGTGTGCTAACAGATTCCTCACTCCCTGAGGTGACAGTGGACCTGTCAGAGATTTCCACATCAACTTCATCCTCATCTTCTTCAGGGAGGATAAGATCTGGATGGTACTCCTCTTCGACATCCGGATGAACAGGAATGGACGAGCACCATGCCAATGACTCTGTAGAGGGCACAGGGCACGCGGGCCTAACAGGCGTCAACACCGAAAAACAGCTGATGACGGCAGTGGCTGTGACACCAGCTGTTGGAAAAGAGAAGTAATAATGGAAGGAATGGTACTGAGGTCAACGGCAGGGAAGGGAAGCGATATCAACACCGACATTGATGAAGAGGTGCAAGGTCCTGATCCAAACTGCTAGCCATGAAGTAGTGGGTAGGCCCGGCACTGATGGACCTTGAGGATCAAGAGGTCTCAACGGCGGGGCAGGGGTTGATGACCTGGAATTCAACAGCCCTTACAGAGCCCTATGACGGCTGGAAGTCAATAGCCCTTACAGAGCCCTATGTCGGCTGGGAGAGGAATCCACCGTGGGGGGCCTGGGAAGAAGCAGAGGCCTGCATGGGGTAAGGCGCTGATGCCAAAGCCATCGACTGAGTGATCCCAGGAGAGGAAGAACAGGAATCCAATGG
The DNA here is from genome assembly GCA_016271365.2 of Neoceratodus forsteri. NCBI lineage: Eukaryota > Metazoa > Chordata > Ceratodontiformes > Ceratodontidae > Neoceratodus > Neoceratodus forsteri. The sequence continues at coordinate 399,272,516 of CM028136.1, read as the reverse complement.
GGACTTGGATCGCTAACAGGGGAGTGGTCCTTAGGCTGTTCTTTATCCCACTGAGAGTGCTTCCCCTAAGATTTGTCCCAGGCCTTGGCCAGCCTGCGTGCCAGTGGAAGATGTCAGAGACTGGGCCAGGGGGAACTGCAGAAGACCTCTGCTCTATGCTGACTACCTGCTGTTCCATAGGAACTTCTGCAGGGCTTTCTTTCAGTGGCGCTGGGTGGTGAGGTTGAATTTTTGGCAGAACTCACAGGCGAGGACATTATGGTTAGACCAAAGACAACAGACACAGAGCTGGTGTTCGTCGGTGGAGGAGATCTTTCCACAGCGACAGCGACTGAAAAAAGCCAACGAAGGAGTAGTTATCGACATATAAAGGAGAAGGGAATAGCTTTTAAATAAAAGTGATTTGATAATCAGTTAAAATAAAAAGGTAAGTAAAACTGGTGGTCGAACAGAGTAAAGAAGCTTCTGCGGAGTCCATGCCTGAATGGTCAACGGTGGGAAAGAACTGAAGAGGGAGCTGGGCCACCTGCGCTTTTATAGGGTGAGTGACGTCAGAGTCAGACGTTGGCGTGGATGGCCCCTATTGGACTGCTGCAGAAAAGCCTCCGTGGGATCCTAGTATGTAACGGCTAAGTACCACAGGTGTGACTTGATGACAAAGATATCCTTGAAGAAGATCTAATGCCATTGAGAAGCTAACAAGATCATACAGAGATATTATTCACAAGTACAGTGCATTTTGCCAGCAGTTTAATATGATACAATGGGATAGCTGGCAATGGTGTAAGTTGTGGATTTAGACAGCAACTGCCATCTTTAAGTTGATGACATGCTCATGCAGATGGCCATGTGTGCTTCTGTATTCCTGCAGAATGGAAAAGTCGCAGATCAACTACAGTCTGCAGCGTAAGTAAAAGGTAGGAAAAATGGGCAGACTAGATGGGCCAGGCAGTCCTTACCTGCTGGCAAATTCTGTGTTATCTACAGTCGTGGCCAAAAATATTGGCACCCTTGCAGTTTTTTCTAATAATGCACCATTCCTTCCAGAAAATTGTTGAAATTAAAAAATATTTTGGTATCCACATATGTATTTCTTTGGTTTGCAGTGGAATAAAACACAAAAAGCAGAAACATTTACTAAGTCTTAGCTTATTCCACACAGAAATCCTTAAATGGCCCGGACAAAATTATTGGCACCTTTTAGAAGTAGTTAGAAATAATTAGATTTCAAGCAGGTGATTCTCCTTCACTTTGGAATTGAACTAACCTGTGGTGAGTTGCAGGTGCCTGCAATATAAAAATCACTCATTCAACGAGTTTGAATAGAGAAAAGGACTCATTCTCCTGTTTTGTGTCACTGTGTGTACCGCAATGAGCATGGAAAAAAGAAAGACAGCCAGAGAATTGTCTGAGGAGGTCAGACAGAAGATTGTAGCCAAGCATGGACAATCTCAAGGCTACAAATCAATCTCCAGAGACCTTGATGTTCCTGTTTCCACTGTACATAATGTTATCAGGATGTTTAAGGCCCATGGCACTGTAGCCAACCTCCCTGGACGTGGCCGCAAGAGAAAACTTGATCGAAGATTGCAGCGCAGGATTGTTCGAATGGTGGAGAAAGCACCTCGATCAACTGCCAAACAGATTCAAGCTGACCTTCAGACACAAGGTACGAGAGTTTCAACTCACACCATCCGTCGCCAACTCAATGAAAGGGAGTTATATGGTAGGAGGCCCAGGAGTACCCCACTGCTGAGAGACAGACATAAGAAAGCCCGACTGGGGTTTGCCAAAACACACCTGAACAAGCCAAAATCCTTCTGGGAGAATGTCCTGTGGACAGATGAGACCAAATTAGAGCTTTTTGGTAAAGCACATCATCTCTATGTTTACAGAAAACAAAATGAAGCCTTCAAAGAAAAGAACACCTTCCCCTACAGTCAAACATGGAGGAGGTTCAGTGATGTTTTGGGGTTGCTGTGCTGCCGCTGCCTCTGGCACTGGGTGACTTGAACGTGTGCATGGCATCATGAAATCTGGAGATTACCAAGCCATTTTGGAGTGCAATGTTGAACCCAGTGTCAGAAAGCTGGGTCTCCATCGACAGTCATGGGTCTTCCAGCAGGACAATGACCCCAAACACACTTCAAAAAGCACCCAGGAATGGTTCAAGACAAGACGCTGGACTGTTCTGAAGTGGCCAGCAATGAATCCAGATCTAAATCCCATTGAAAACCTGTGGAGAGATCTGAAAACAGCAGTTGGGAGAAGGCACACTTCAAATCTGGGAGAACTGGAGCAGTCTGCACAAGAAGAGTGGTCCAAACTGCCAGTAGAGAGGTTCAGGAAGATCATCCATGGCTATAGGAAGCGGTTGATTGCAGTTATTTTGACCAAAGGCTGTGCTACCAAATATTAAGTCTAGGGTGTCAATAATTTTGTCAATGCCATTTCTTTTCATTTTCTGATTTAAAAGGACATATTAAATTCTGAATCAAAAACAAAGGTTCTGTAATATTAACAGAGAAATAAAGAATTGTGGAGACCAAATACTGTACTGTTGTTAATTTCAACTTATGTTTAGAGGAACTGTGAGTTATTTGAAAAAGTGCAAGGGCACCAGTATTTTTGGCCACGATTGTATGTATGTATGCACCAGCGTGTTCCATTATGTGCACGTGTATGTAAATTAGACCCCGGAGTCAGCTGAATAACCAATTATGACTGATTTACAATTATGACAGATTTTTTCAACCAGTTGAAAATATATGACTGCAACTGAATAAAGAAAATCCAACCAATTTTTTCAACTTCCGCCATTGTGGAATTTTATTTATGTATTTGCAAGGGGATCCCAACTCGTGTAAATTAACACACAGGTCCACACAGCAATAGAAACGAGACAACAAGAAACCCCGATTCTTAGTACAAGCTTCTGAAAATTGCCTGTGAGAAAACAATGGCATTTACAGTACACACTGTAACTAGGGAAATCCAAACAGAGAACTATTGTCAGCCTTGTCACCTTTATACCCAGTGTACTTTGTACACTAACATTTTACACTGTTTTTCCTCTTCATCTAGAAAATTATTTGCGCTTTGCTTTTATGGGTTATGTATATGTACCGGCTGTCATCACTTACTGCTGTTTAACTCTGTGCTGTATCCCCTCCCCAGGTCCCACCTGGAAAGAAGCTTTGACTCAGTGTGCATATCCATAATCCCAGTAAGCACATTTTAAATAAAATACAAGTAAGACTGTAACACTAATGCCGCCCGGCATCATGTCATTAAAACCCCTGATTTCAGTGCCAGAAATGCAACATATTGTAGAGGGTCAGGGGACCGCAAAACACAGGGGCATCTCCAAATGCCAAGGTGCCATAACGTACACAGAGATGAATGCAAGCAATTTAAGAATCAAAGACAACAAAACAAAAGTGAACAGTACTTGTCAGTTACAAAGCAGGGCTTTCAGGTCAGTCAGTCATTTTCCCAGTAGCTCCTGGGCAATTTTACCATAGATCACATTATTTCCTATGAACGTAATCACTCAGTTTTTCTTACTGTAATTTTGTTTATTTAGTGAATCGGAAAAAACCTTTGAGCACAAGCTCTTTTACAAAGATTCCACGTCATAGATTGCAAAACAAAGTACAGTAGGAGAAAGCAAAGATACATTACAATGAACGAAACAACTTGGATTCAGAACTTACAGAATAACTCAAAACATAGGTACAAGTTAAAATAACAAGAAAAACACTTTATGAGGGTGGGAGGGGGGATAAGCAGCCACAAAGTGCCTTGTCAGTAGTTCAGGGGGACGGGGATAGCTGGCAGAGGGGTGAAGGGAGGTACGAGAGAGAGAGGCAAGTACTGCAGTGGAAGTGAGAGGGTGGGGGAAGAAGGACGATAATGTATAGGGAGAAATGGTGGGGTGAGGGGAGGCTGAGAGGAGAGGACATGCTAGAGTGAATGGTGGGGTGTGAGGGGGCATGGTCAGGCAGCCTGCACTAGTAGTGACTGTTTAGGAAACTCACGGGACTGTGAGTTGGGGGAAGGGAGTGGCAGGTGCCGAAGGAGCATGATGTAAACTGATTGCTGGGGTAAGTCATGAGAAAGGACAGAGGGAGGGTGTACCTGAGGCCGTCTAGTGCTTGCTCGGGGGGGGGCGCAGAGAGAGCATCATGTACTGTAACAACCAGCTTAAGTGTGGGAACAATTTCTCTGTAAACTGCTCCACTGCCCGGTAAAACAGAGGAACCCACACACATCAGACTTTCTGAAAGCCAATACGTAGAGCAGTGTCAGGATCACATAGAAGTTGACGGCAGATAAGGACCGCAAGGCCCATCCAGTCTGCCCATTTCCTTTTCTACCTTATAAATGTGCAATCGGCCTTTGCTCTGTCAGTGGCCTATATATTCATAATCATCTGTATTGCTCCCTTATGCCTATCCCATGCCTGTTTGAAGCCCTGCACTGTATTCATAGCCACCACTTCCTGAGGTGGGCCGTTCTATGCATCCACCACCCTTTCTGTGAAAAAGAATTTCCTCACATTCCCCCTTAATTGGCCTCTCTCTAATCTCATGCTGTGTCCTCTTGTCCTGCAATTTTTCTTATATTTAAACATGTTAGACTCGTTCACCTTGTTAAAGTCCTTAAGGTGTTTGAATGTCTCGATCATATCACCTCTCTCCCTCCTTTGCTCCAGGGTATACATATTGAGGTCCGTTAATCTGTCCTCATATGTCTTCTGATGTAGTCCTTGCACCATTTTGGTTGTCCGTCTCTGGACTGCCTCAATTTGGTTAATGTCCTTGTGAAGGTGTGGCCTCCAGTACTGCACGCAGTACTCCCGATGGGGCCTAACCAGTGTCTTGTAAAGAGGGATTATTACCTCCCTCTTATGACTTGTGATACCCCTACTAACACACCCTAACATCCCCCTAGCCTTACCTACTGCTTTAGAGGTCTCCTTGGATGATTTCAAGTCATCGGTGATGATGATGCCCAAGTCTCTCTCTTCCTTTGTGACTGCCAGCAACTCCCCTCCCAGCCTAAAGGCCTATGTCCTATCTAGGGAATCATAATGCAGCCTCGAAAATGTGCATAATAAATCTCTGCTGCCACCACACAAAGCAAGTAACCACTAGATGAAAAGCGTCCCATGCTGGTCTAGAGTGCCACTGATCAGAAGGGAGGAAGCTGCCAGCCTACTATACTGCTCAGGCAGAACCAATCCCCAAGTGAGTTAGCAAGGCACAGATATACGTGCTTCACAAAACTCTCATACACAAACTATATAGATTATTTAGCATAGGCTACGCTCCAATCTATGAGGAAATGCTGCAACCTGCTAGCTCAGGAGATAAAAAATAGCCAAGTTACATGAAGGACATTAGGACAATATGTGTGTGTGTGTGGGGGGGGGGGAGTTAACTGTGTGCTGTACCCCTGAACTGTAGGGAGTGTTGAGATGCCTGCAGCAGTCTCTGAACCTGAATCTTGTGGTAAAAGAGCATCCTGGATGGAGTGCCTCAACATCTGGTTAATGGGAAAAAGGAGCATATTGTGACGTAGGACTGGGCAAGACAGGTGGGAATCAGTGCTGGAAATGGGGGAAATCTACGGTAACTCACTTCTATGAGTAAAATCAAAAGCCTGATTCCAGGAGTAGAATGGTGAAGGACTGTTGTCGGTAGCTAATGTGCCAAACATACTCACTGAAAGGCAAAACATTTACTAAAAAAATATGTAGACATGCAAACTATAAGAGGAAATTTGCCCGGACCCCTAAGCAGGCAAGTTCAGTCCCATATGACAGCTGTTGGTTCCCTTGGCAAATTTTCTGTTTCCCAAACTGTTGGGTGGGATAAAAAGTACATTTTAATGAAACCTCCACAGACCATTTTGTCTATATTTCATTTCTACAAGCTACTGAAGAATGTCTCTGGATGAACTCAATCCTTCTCAAGAAATGATTTGATTAGCCGACACAAACACCTGTTCAGGGTTGCACCCCTCCCCACACAAAATAGCCACTGCATAAGGAGGGTGTAAAAGCAAAAGTGAAGATAGATGAAAAACACCAAGGAGCAGAGTGTAAAATAAGGTCAGCTCTGAAACACACATCAATACTTGCAAAAATCTGTAATTTCCTAGTTAATAATATACCACATTAAAACATTTTACATATTTAGTGCGTCACTCCACTATAATTCAATACAGATGAACAAATAACTACCGCAAGACTATACTAAGTATACAGAGCCACCTATTTGCCAAGAAAAAAGTGAGCATACTACATTACAAAATGGGAACCTCCCAACACATTACTAACTGAGTATATTATCATTTTAAATCTTGCTGTGAAAAGTACACCTCTGGAAAAAACATCTGACCTTCCAAGGGGAGTACACATAAATAAATAATCAATTGATCAATTAATCAATATCAATGTCAATATCAATCACATCAGTAGCTTGGCACAGTAATTCTGACACAGCTATATAAATGGCCTGAAATCAATTTCTGCATTCAGACTACTTTGAGCCAGTATATCCAAGCGATAAATCCACTCTGTTTCTTTTTTCAAACTGGCCTTAAGCCTCTCCCTCCTGCCCCTTTCTTGCCATGGTATGCAATTAAGGACTCTGAAGGAAAATGCTGTGGTCCCCACATAAACTTTACCCCAGGTGCACCACCCAAAATAAATTACATATTTGATCAATTTCAAGCGGCTGGTCCTCCATCAAGACATTTACATTAGAGCACAAAGTGCAAAGCCACAGATCACACTTGGAGCGTACCTGAGGCTGTCAATTTATAGTCTGTTGGTTCAGTCTTTCAGTTCCTCCTTCTGCCTGGGCCCTCTTCTCGGCTCGAACTGGAGTGGACTATTCAGACCAGCACCTGACAGCAATCGCGGTCACAAATCTTCTTCAGTGGGGTCTCTCTTCCCGCAGCCTGTCTCAGTTCTCACCCATCCTTTGAGTCTTCAACTGTTTCCCTGGCCCTGCCCACCCATGTTGTTGCAGAATATTTAGCTGCGGCAGGCTGCCTGCCTGGCCTAATACTTTTATGGCCTGTTGCCTCAGTCCTCCTCCCTCCTGGGCATGTACGTACGGCTTCTCTTGACCCAATACCGATTGAGCTTTGGTCTGCCTGCTGTGCTGAGTGCTACCACAGCCTGGGAACATATGCCCACATGACGAGCTCATGACCACTGTGTCCTGCCCAGTCCCGTCCTGACTGCCTAAACTGAAATGTGTCCTTCTGCTCCTCTCCCAAGTCCCAGCCAACCCGACGCGCAAGCCCCTCCACCTACGTGATTATCTGTCTCTGCTCTCCTTCAGTCCAGACTCCTGCCTCATGCACTCACTTGTTCATGTTCCTCTGGGCCCAGGCCCTGCTCCTGGTGCAATCTGCCACTACTGAAAGTTTATTTTTCGAGCCCAGGCGACTCCCTCCCAACTTTGTTCTCCTGATCTAACCGCACCGCCTGTCTGCTGGTAGTCAACGTCAGAGTCCGTCAAGTTGACTAGGACAGATTGCGGACCCCCGACCCCAATTTCGTAAGCAAACCTGGTGCGGGCATGGACACATGTCAGCATTCCTCTCTGCAGCCACTTCGTTCTCTGCTCTTGCCCAAGTGACTCAGTTTGCGCGTGCAGTGTGCACAAACGAAACAACTGGCTCCTTCCTCACTCTCATCCTCTATTGGAGGCTCAGCACCGAGGAGCCAGGGGCACAATGTGGTTGGTGGCTCAGGCTGTCCACAACTACACCCACATTTAAAAGAAAAAAAATGCCTGCAGCAGTTGACATTGGATGGGAGGGGGTGGAAGGGATTTGGCCACGGCAGAGTCGCCGACTTCAGAAAAATAAGACGCAACTCAATGACGACTGCAACTAAGGGCAATTGCAGCTAACTGCTATTGCCTTGAATTGCAGCCCATGATTCTGATGGCCAATTGTGGCTCCAGGGTCTAATGTAAATCCATAACCACGTGCACATGAACATTTCATTTTTTAAGGATGTCAGGAGTTCTGGTGTAACAGTAGGAGTCGTCGTCACAGGCAGCAACATAAAAATCTTGTGTTAAGTCCTCACTGAGAACAATATGGTCAGTGTAACTGGGTGAGCATATTTAATGATTTGCTTTCTTTTGCAGGGTTTTAACATGTCTATTAGGTGCTGAACATTGTGTGTGCTGTTTTGGATAGGGTATGAAATGGCAGTGTGCATTTAGTGCCTTTACTGTTCGCAGTGTGTCACGGCTAGAGAAATGGAAGTGGGTGTCTGCAGACTGGGGATGCGTAGGGTGTTTAAATGACTGATTTAATGTTTTCTGGTCATTTTGCAGGGTCTGAGTTTGGTTATACAGTACAGGCAGATTTCATGGATCTCTGCTCTACATGTGCCACTAGATTTTTTTGTTTCTATGTTAATTAAGCTATATCGACAGAGAAATACAGGTTACTCACCTGTAACAGGAGTTCTAGGAATGGTATATGTTGTTCATCCACACTCATTGGCAGGTATCCTTGCCGCTTTAAATCTTGCCGGAAGGTCTTCAAGCTTGCTCCTCCCACCCACCCGGGTGGTATAACTCTCGGCTCCGCCCCATGACGCCAGATCTGGCCCGCTGGAAGCTCAGGTTGTGCGTCGGCCGGAGGTAAGTGGGGTGTGGATGAACAACATATACCATTCCTAGAACTCCTGTTACAGGTGAGTAACCTGTATTTCTAGGACATGGATATGTTGTTCATCCACACTCATTGGCAGACTCTAGCAGTTCTCCGGGAGGAGGGAGGCAAGACGCACACCCCAATACTTACTTGGGAAAGAGAGACTGGAGAACCGAGGCCCCAAACCAGCATCCCGGCGTGACTCAAGGTCGATGTGGTAGTGGGTAATGAAGGTGTTTGCTGACTTCCAGGTAGCAGCCCTGCAGATTTCCTGGATAGGGCGTCCTGAAGCAGCCACCTGCAGCAGTATGGCGGGTAGAATGAGCTCTTATCCCTCTGGAGGCTCCATGCCCGCCAACTTATAGCAGAGATCTATGCAGGAGGTTCGCCACCTGCTTATCAATCCGCTTGGCTGCAGGTCTGCCAGATCGGCTTCAGCGTAGGTGACAAACAGCTGGCGAACCTCTCCCAATTTCAGCCGTGCGCTCCTTATAATAAGCGGCGCCTTCTAGGTCCAGAGTATGGAGCCTATTCGGCCTCCGAGGTGTGATTGGGGTAGACATCTGCAGAGTCAACACCTGGTTAAGGTGAAACTCCACACCACCTTCGAAGGAATTTCGGTGGGGGGCGCAGGACAACCTTGTCCCTGTGGAAGACCAGGTATGAGACCGATGAAAAGCGCCCGGAGCTCTCCCATCCTTCTGGCTGACGGATAGCCACCAAGAAGGCGGTCTTCCACGACAGGTGAGAGAGAGCACACCTGTGCATAGGTTCGAATGACTTGCCCATGAGCTTTGCCAGTACCAGCAGTAGATCCCACGTGGGGGTTCCCGCACTGGAGGAAATGTGATCAAGGCCTTTGAAAAGCGCCAGACCACCTTCTCCTGTGCCACCGACTGCTTCCGGCCCGCCCGGTAAGCAGAGATGGCTGCCAGGTGCACCCTTAGGGTCGCCGACCTAAGCCCTTGACTAGAAAGGACCATAAATAGTCCAAGATGCTTGCAGGAACAGGAGGAAGGGTCCAAGCCCTTGCCCTGACACCAAATGGAAAACCTTTTCCATTTGAAGGCATAGCATTTTCTGGTCGACTCCTTACGGGACGCCTCAACTACATTGAGGACCTCGTCGGAAAGACCCAAGGCCTGGAACTCTAGCCGCTCAGGAACCAGGCCGTCAGGTGCAGGGATTGAAGGTCCGGATGGAACACCTTCCCCTGATTGACTGAGAGCAGGTCCGGCGAGCTGGAAGCTGCCGGAGTCCTGGAGCTGAGACTGAGGAGATCTGGGTACCAGAACTGACGAGGCCAGTCTGGGGCTATCAGAATCACCTGCGCCTTGTCCCTCCTCGCCTTGAGAAGCACCTTGTGGATCAAGGGAAATGGGGGAAAGGCGTAAAAGAGGCCCGGGGTCCATTGCCTCGAGAAGGCATCCCCCTGCAGCGAGCCCTGCTGAGGGGGGCGGCATGGAACAGACTCAGCTGCTCTCCCTGGAGGCAAACAGGTCCACCTGAGTGTGCCCCAAAGGGAGAACAGATGCTGTACTACCTCCGGCAGGAGAGACCACTGTGGGATGCAGCCCCTATCCGGCTCAGGGCATCGGCCAGGGTGTTGGAGGCTCCTGCCACGTGAATGGCTAGGAGATCCGCCTCCAGGCTGCGCACGAAGTGACCAAATGCGGAGAGCTTCCTTGCATAGAAGCATGGGCGCCCCGCCCTGGCGGTTTAGATAGTACATGGTCGTGGTATTGTCCGCTCTGGACTCGGACCACTTGACCCCGGAGGAACGGAGCAAAGGCGGTGAGAGCTAGGCGGACCGCCTGAAGCTCCAGCAGGTTGATGTGGCATCGACTCCGCTGGGACCAGAGGCCATGAGCCCGGTGTTCCCCAGATGGGCACCCCAACCCATCAGAGAGGCATCGGTCGATAGAGAGACCGCCGGCTCGGGCGGACGAACGGGATGCCCTCCTGCAAATGATCTGAACGGTCCACCACTGGAGAGCGTTCCACATCCCCTGTGTCACCGGCTACACAAGCTGGTCCAAGGGATCGCAGCTGCCAGGACCACTGGCTGGCCAGTCCCACTGAAGGGGACGATGTTCCAGCGGGCCCAACGGACCACGCTGGTGCAGGCCGCCATGAGACCCAGGAGGCGCAGGAAGTCCCGGGCAGGGCGCAATTGCCCAACCAGAAATGATCGGGCAAAGGAGGAAAGAACCTCGGCCCTGTCCGCCGGGAGCCGAGCTCTGGCTCGAAGAGAGTCGAGCTGCGCCCCGATGAATAGAATCACCTGCTTCGGCTCGAGTTCCGACTTGGCCTCGTTGATAAGGAGGCCCAGTTGAGAGCAGACCTGGAGGGCCAGATCTCTGGACCACTCCGCCTCCTTCCTGGAGGGAGCTGCTATCAGCCAGTCGTCCAGGTAAGGGTACACCCGGACCCCTCGGCGCCAGGAATGCTGTCACCACTGCCATGCATTTGGTGAAGACCCTGGGAGCTGGAGACAAGCCGAAGGGCATGGCTTGGAACTCAAGAGGATCCTTCCGCCGAAGCGAGAGGAATCTCTGGTGAGACGGACGGTAGGGACGTGAAAAATGGCGCCCTGCAAGTCCAGAGAGCAGAACCACACGCCGTTGCCCAAGGATGGTATTATCTGAGCCAGAGTGACCATCCTGAAGGTTCGAGACCTTAGGAACTTGTTTAGGTCGTAGGTTGAGAATGGGGCGCCAGCCCCCCGTCCGTTTCGGAACCAGGAAGTACCTGGACACAAACCCTGGGTCTGAAGGAGGGTCCACCACCTCTCTTACCACCTCCTTCTGGAGGAGGAGAGCGATGTCGGCTCGACGAGCCGCCAGTGAGGCTGGGGATCCCGAAGCGCCCCGAGGGGCGACGGCTCTGAAGGGTGGTGCCTGCTCGAATTCCAGAGGCAGGCCTCTTCCCACCACCTCCAAGACCCACCTGTCCGTCGTAACAGCGGACCAGGCGGAACGGAAGTGCCGGAGCCGTCCCCCCACGGGGGGACCCAGGGGTAAGGTGACGGGATGGGGGCGACACCCCTCAGCCCGTCACTGGGCAGGCTTGGAGGAGGGACCGGCCGAGGGACCTCCTGGGCCCTTTCCTCCCTGCCTCCTGTTAGAGGAAGCCGGCGGCTTGGGTTTGGGATGCCAAGGCCGAGCCTGCTGGCCCTGACGTTGCTGGGCCGGGCGCGCCGGGGGCACAGAAGGACGAAAGGGCTTAGGCTGTGGTTTGCGGCCTTTGTCCTTCTGAGCGGAAGAGACCGAGTCCAAGGTGGCATTGGAATTCTCGATCCTCTGCAGGTGACCTTCCACCCCAGGGTCGAGAGGTCAGTCCCCGAAAGGGAACATCCGCCAACTTGTGCTGGGTATCCGGTCAAAGGTGGATATCTCAGCCAAGCCCGCCGACGCGATAGCCACTCGTGCCGCCACCGATCTGGCACATGAGTCCCCTATATCCAAAGCAGTCTGGAGCTGCTGTTTGGCCACTGCCCTTGCCCTGGTCCCGCACCTGCTTAACCGTAGTCTGCAGATCGGCGGAAGATGAGGGATGACTCATCCAGGGAGCCCAACAGGGCATGAGAAAATGTGCCATGAGGACGGCCAACTGGCCTGGACGAAGGCCGAGAGAGGACGAGCGAGACTTTTCGCCCGACATAGTCCAATTTCTTGGACTCCTTGTCAGGAGGTTTGTCCGATCCCTGGCGCTAAGCTGCTACCGAAAACGCTGTCAGTAACCAAACCCTCAGCAGAGGTGTTCCAAAACCGGACAAGGAACCGTGGACCGCAACTTCCTGGCCATCCTGGCCGGGCGCAGGGCAGGAAGCAGGGCGCTGCCAAAGCTCCAGTGCCGGACCCACTATGGCCTCGCCACCGGAAAGGCCTCGCTCGGAGAATCCCTCGGTCCAGAATCTCCGTGAGGGGATACCTGGCCCGCTTGGAACGGGTTCGAGCTCCATCCCGTAGACTCCGAGATGAGCCAAGCAGTCCTAGGAAGGACGACGGCTATCGTCCATTGACTGACCTCCTGAAGACTCCAAGTCCAGTCGCTGGAGAAAAAGGAGGAATCATCTTCGGACTCGGAAGAGTCCTCGAAGAGCTGCCTCTGGCCTGAGCCACCTTCACCTGCCGAGGTCGGTCGGGAGTGAGGGTAACTGACAGCCGATGGGAGACCCTCAGCCGACCGAGAATCCTTGGTCGGAGCCCCAATTGGTGGCTGTGGAGGCGGAGGTTCCACCGGAATCGGTGGAGCAGCTGGTTTTGGCCGAACAACCGCCTGGGTATAGGCCTCGGATAAGTCGAGGGGTTGTGTCGGCTGCCCGTGACAGTTACTTAATGGCCGGGAAGGAGACGGGTCGGCTTATTCCCGGCCAGGAGGAGCTGTTGAAACATAAGGTCCTCGTACCGTCGACGTAATTTACGCCGAAGCCTCCCCTCATCCGAGGAGGAGGACGAGGACGAGCGGCGACGCCGCTTACCGCGGTGCCGAGACCGAGACCGCCTATGACGGTGGGATCGGCTGGACCGCGAAGAGGTCCGAGACCGAGAGTCCCGGAATTTCCGAGGTCGGTGCGGGGAGGTGTCGGCCGGAACCGGCACTCCCTTCGGCTCGGATGGTCCATCCGAGGGCTCCGGAACCGGAGGCACAGGCGAGCCCACGGGATCCTCAACTCCTCCCGGGGGAACCGGGGAGAGGGGAATCTCGGCTGCTAAAGGCGACAGCCCGTCCAATGGGTCGAGAAAAATCTCGACTTCATCGGTGGGAGTCTCGGTCAACTGACCTGACGGGGACACCGTGAGGCCAGTGGCCGAAGCCGAGCGGTCGACCAAAGCCGACGGTCGACGGCCCGGGGAGAGGGACCTTTCCCGCTCCCAAGAGCGTCGACGGAGGGACTTACCCCTGTCCCTCTTTTTGGACCGAGAATAAGGTCCAGCAGACGCAGGCCCTTCTCCTTTAGTGGAGAGGGACAGACAAAGCTCCTTAAAAGAAGCCGTGTAGGAAGAACCCAGAGAGAGCGGGATAAATGCCGTGGCCGAGGAAGATACGGCCCGCGCCGCCTCCTCTTCGAGGGCGACCATCCGCTCGAGCTGATCCGACGAGCCCGCCGCCGCGGACACCGCCAACCGGGCCTCCTTGGACTTCACCGGAGGGAAACGCTTCTGGATGGCCTAGCTGCAATCGGCAGCACGGTCTCGAGGACGTAGGCCGGTGAAAGATGAGCACAGGTCCAAGCCCGCGGGTCGTGCTCAAGGCCTAAGCAGTAGACACACGTGGAGTGTGGATCCGTCCGAGACATCTTCTGCCCGCATGGGCATCTCCGAAATCCGGGAGTCGATTTGTCCATCGCAGCCGCGAGGGATAGAAGACTGAAGTCTTTTTGCAAAATTTATTTTTAAATCCGCAAACGGAGAAATAGGAACCAGTCACAAACGCAGAGCGTTAAGGAGGGAACCTGTGCTTCCAAGCGGTAAGGAAGATCTGGCCTCATGGGGCGGAGCCGAGAGTTATACCACCCGGGTGGGTGGGAGGAGCAAGCTTGAAGACCTTCCGGCAAGATTTAAAGCGGCAAGGATACCTGCCAATGAGTGTGGATGAACAACATATCCATGTCCCTAGAAATCAGTCATTTCCTTAGGCTGCTCCCCACCAACACCCACACCACCTCTGTATAGCTAGTCCCCATCTGTATGACCAGTACTCCAAGGGGCCTGATGACCCTAAACTGACAGACTAAACACTTCCTTTGAAACTGTTTCCTTTGATTGAGCTGTATCCTGAATGTTCCCTCACTGAAATGCTTTGTACCCTTGAAACCATGTTCCTCCTATATTATTTGTATCCTGACTGAAACAAACTGTTCCTTCAATGTATTCTAACTCGTATAGTTCAAATGTATGCAACCAATATGCTTTGTCTAACTTTTTTTGTAATCCCTGCAACCTGTACGTTTGATCAATTGTTTTGTGTATGACCTGGAACCTTTGTAAATCAGTCCCAGCACTCACAAAGGTATTAATCCTAAACTGCAATAAATACATAAATAAATAAAATTTCTGAGGGATTAATGACCAGCTGAGGGGTGTCAGTGGCTCAGGGGTTGCAGCCAAGGGCCACCTCCTTCCAACTGGTCATTAATCCAAGAAAATGACCAGCTTCGAGGTTGTTATTGGAATTTTAAGTGTAATCGCAAGAACAACTTTTGTTTTACATGTTCTTTTGCTCACTTTTTTTTCTTTTCTTCATTTAGCTGTTTGGCCCCCAGTTGACCTGCTCCTTCCCTTCGGGTGTCCCCCTCCTGCCACTCCCCAGCTGATTTAAAAGTGGGGATCCACGTGGGGAGTGGTCAGAGTGCTCCGGGCTGCCATCATGCACGTCGACCAGTGCACATATTCTCCCCCCACCCCCCCATTTTTGTTCCCTAGTCCCAGGCTGGCACACATGCCATGATGGGAGTGTGCACTGTTAAATATGCCACATGCATGCAGAACCTGTGCCTGGCCAATCAGGAGGCTGTTTCATGATGTACCACCCAGCCTCTGCTAGGTGGTGGCCTGGCAGTGACTCGTGCTATCCCTCCTCCCATAGGAGGAGAGCCATCTCTGGATGCTCCACAGATGGACAGACTAGGTGGGCCAGGCGGTACTTATCTGTAGTCAAAAAGAAATCTAAATCTAGGTTTCTTCTTTCTCTGGCCCCAACTGACCCTGGTCCATTCCCAAACCCATGTCATTGGTGTCGTGGAGGGTGAGATGCTCAGTGCCTCAGGCAATCATGCCAGTGGCTGGCCCTTTCTTATTTCTATGATTCAGCAGTGTGGCACTAGAACAGCTCACATTTAAGATGTTGCGGGCCACACTACATCATTTGGCAGCTGAATCAGTAATTTCCAAGACATTAATCACTGATCCAGTAACCAATCATGAGCCTTGCTAGGCTCATGAATATTTAATTAGACCGGTAATAAGACGTCAGTGGTAAACTGGTTGAAAATATGGCACTTAAATGGTTGGTATATGGGGAAATAAACTATGGCTTTTTCTACGGGTAAAAGGGCCCATCTATGTATTTTTAAGCAATATACCATGACAGGGTGTGGGTTATGCTGGGATTTACCCATGCCTGGTGTGGTTTGGTCATGGGGCCGCAGGCCGAGTGAGTAAACCACACCAGAAGTGGGTAAATCCCAGCATAACCCACAACCTGAAGTGGTGTACTGCGATAATACAATGTGCTCCTATTTTTATGAGGTTAAAAAAAAAAAAAAAAAGAATGAAAAATACTTTTCCATTTTAAATGGTTTTAAATGGTTTATTTTTTGTAATTTATTACTGTGCCACATAAAGTAGTCCTGTGTTGCTATGAAGACGCTGTGTGTTGTTAAGCTAAGGTGACAGAGCTCCATTTTTTAAATCACAAACAGTAGTGAGAGAGAGGGAAATACTGCCTAACAACAGTTTATTTTTATGTCACTGTATGCTACAATAACTAGAAAGGCTTGAGCGAGAGATACAAGAAGACTTGCAGGTGTCATGTTAGCCCAGTCACGAGACCGTTTCATACTGCCAGTTATGGTCCTGGTGTGAAGTGCGCATGCGCATCCTCCGGTGGCACGACCACCGAAACAGTGATGCGAGATTCCTTTATGATGTATGGATTGGGAAATGCAATCGAAGACGGGGTACTTCGAAAAGAGAAACAGAAGTTTGTTTATGAGTCATGACAGACAGAGCGGGACTGTACTCGACAGACAGAGCTGGAAAGGACGGGAGAGGGAGTGGGATTCGAGCAGAGAGTCGCAGCGAGAGGTTAGGTGGCTGCAGTTTGGGAGTGCTCATGTGGTAGAATATTTGGTCGTGAGATAAAGAAAAAAAAAAAGGTTTGTACTTCTGTTTTGTCGTGCTGCAGTTCAGGTGTGGAAGCCTTGCGTTACTTTCATGGTTTAGCAGGGGTTCAACATGGCAGTTTCTGCTGTCAACTTTGGGGGGGTTCAGACGGATTTCATAAGTGTGGCTGACTGGCACCTTTTCTCATTGGTATATGGCAGGATTTACAATGAAGAAAAGGTGACAGCCAGCCAATCAGCATCCAGGAATTTTCCTTGCCATTGTATAATAATCAATTACTATCTCGAGCACAACAAACATTACACTACGGTCATATAAGCAACAGAAATTATAGACTGAAGGACGCGCAGAGCAATACATACCAGTACAAGTGGTGCAGTATAGTTCTGTTTAAAACATATGTATTTAACACTGACAAGTAAGTATTCTTTCAGCTAATGTTTAAAGGTAGCATGTGAATTGCACTTAAGTAACGGGGAATAGAAAGTCATACTCCTGCAAAGTTTACTACAAATAAGTTCTGCCCTATTTTGGTCCTAACAAGTGCAATATCAAGGAGCTTTTCTTCAAATGAACAGGAGTTAAAGTTACTATGATATGGTTTCAGTAGGTCAAAACAGACAGCTTCAGCACTAATCAAAAGACGATGAACAAAAGCCATAGTAGCATATCTGGATTTTAAATCAGGTGGTAACCAGCGTAGTTTGAAGTACAGGAAACAGCAACGGGCTTTTGGTTAGCAGAAAGTGCAAGCCTCACAATCTTGTTGTACAATACAGGTTTTAAATTAAGCTCAGCTACAGGAGCTTAGTCACAGAAGATTGAGCCATAGTCGAAGACAGGTAGCAAGTACAGTTGAGCTATGGCTAGATGGCTTCTATAGTTAAGTAGCTTTGCACCCTATGAAAAATCCTCCAGTTTTCCTTATAGTGTCTGTATAATATTGTGATATGTTTTGACCTTTTTTATTAAACTAATAATCTAATTTTTGTTGTCTCTGTAACTACTTGAATCTGTCTCTCCTCAGCAGCTACTGCTTTCACTTCTTGTACTGCCTGAACATTCTATGACATAGTAACACCATTCCAGGCCATCCAGATGGGACACGGCAAGCTGACAGTGGGTGAGAGGCACTTTGTTTTTAGATACAGGCCTAGCCTTTTAATATGCTTAGCTGTGTACTGGAACTGTGCTGTACAGTCACTGCCTCTTTTTTCCAATAGTTCCACAGGTATTGCTCTAAGGGGCATGTGATGTTAGCCACGTACTCCCAGCTGTGCTTATGCTTGAAACTGTGGAAAATAAATTCTGCACCTGAATTTAAGACTAAGTATGTGATGTTTCAACCTGAACTAACAGAGGATGTGTTGTCACGGTGCTCTTCTGATGCATGTGGTCCAGCACTTGCCCCTTTTCCCTTTTTTTGTTGACCTAAGCTATTGAGTTATGGTCTTGCAAACCTGATTTTAGTGCACCAACCCTTAAACAGCCCCTGACACCATTAGAAAAACTTGAAAAAAAAATATGAGATGTAGACACAATTCAGTTTATATTTCATAGATTTTCAATAATTATTTCCTTTTTTCTTTATTGCCGAGAACAGCTGTATGAAAAGAATTACTGTCCCTTAGATTTTATCTGTTCTTTCAGCTTGCCTACACTTGACATCACAATCCTCGGTTTATTGCACCATAATTATCTCCACAGCAACAGTTTGTGATATCATAAACAGAACAGTGATGTCGGGTGTAGGCAAGCAGCCAGAACAGATAGGGCCCCAATCCTGTTTACATGCAAATGTCCTTCGTAATAAGGTAATGAGGATGAAAATTACAGAAAAAAAATTAAATATAAGTTAACTTGTGTATAAATATTACATTTTTTCAATGTTGTCACAGTGGCATCGGGCCTCTTTAAGAAAGTGGCACCTTTGAAAAACTTTTTAGGAAATCACTCTTAGATGACTAGCTTGGAACTGTAACCAGTTCCAGGTGGTGCCTGTGCACCACCAATTCTGCCTCTGCCACCTTTGTGACCCACCTAATGCAGCCTGCTCCTTCAGCTGCTTTCACATTCCTTGATCCCAGTGTGTTGTTCCAAATCACACAGGTGGTGCGGCACCATAAGCAGGAGACAGAAGTTGGACTGTTAGTTGCAACTCGCAACGCGTAAATGATTAACATACAGCAGTGTGTTATCCCCTCCTCTCTCTTCCATAATTCAGTCAGATTTGCTGTCAAAGGGGTATTCTGCATGTGAATTTTTTGTGCGTCTGTTTTATGCCTATAGGATTTCTGTGACTAGGCCGAGTACCACATCCAGTCAATGTCAATGAGAAGGTAAACTTTACCGGACACAATAAAAAAGTACAGTTACGTAAGAACTTACCTTAACAGTAGATCTTCGAGAGGTGCTCTTACAGCAGGTAATACTATTAGGACTAAGGCTGCCAGGCATTAGGACCCCATTGAAAAATCTTCTAGCTAGCAGCTTATGGTGAGGACCGCCCCCCCGACGTCGGCTCCACCCTGTCAGACGTGGTATTAACGAGGTGGTTCCCCAGCACCATCTCAGTTCTCCCGCCAGAGACCCAGCTGAAAAACAGATGGAGAACCAAGGAGGATCTCCTATCCCCAAAGAGAAAATAATGAAATTTGTCCCTGGGGGTAGGTGGGTGGGAAAGCCACCTGCTGCAAGAGCTCCTCTCGAAGATCTACTGTTACGGTTAAGTTCTTACATAACAGTACTATCTCACTTCAAGGGGGAGCTCTTGCAGCAGGTAATACCATTAGGACTGAGACCCAAGCAGTGCCCAAGAGGAGACTCAGGTCAGACGTGTGGAGGAAAATAGTATGCTGTAGACAACTAGGAAAGGAGTCCCTGAAGGACTGCTAGGCTGAAGCCTGCTCTCCTCCTGGAAACAATATCCAGACGGTAGTGCCTAACAAAGGTGTGAACTGAACTCCAAGTAGCGGCCGCACAGAGGTCTGCTGAAGAAACGTTCTGAAGGGAAGCAAAGGATGTCACTATCCCTCTGATGGAATGACCCCTAACCGGTCCCGGTAAGGGCTTGTTGTGCTGCTGGTGGCAGAATGTAATGCAATGCACGAGCCACTTAGTTAGTGTTTGCTTTGTCATGGGTGCCAAAAAATTTCTGTGGGCAAAGGAGACAAACAACTGGGCTGTCTTTCTGGTGGAACTGGTTCTGGCCAAATTGTAACGCAGAATTCTATGTACATCCAGAGCGTGTAACAAAGACTCCCCTCTGTTAAGAGTACTCTGGGTAATAAACTGGTAGTTGGATGACTTGGTTCAACATGAACACAGACACTACCTTTGGCAGAAACTTAGGGTTTCTACACATAGCTGCCCTGTCCCTGTGAAAAATAAGATAAGGCTCTTTACACGTCAGAGCCTGCAGCCCAGAAATCCTCCAAGATGAGGTAATGGCAACTAAAAATAATGTCTTCCAAGAGAAACTGCATAGCTCACAACTTGCGAATGGCTTGGGGAGGCAAGGTGAACTTTTCCAAAACAAACAGGAGGTCCCAAGGCAGCACTGGGTCTCTCCTACGGGGTTTAATATGCAATATACCACTTAGAAAGGTCTTGCAGATGTCCAGCAGTGCCAGAGTCTTCTCACTCATTGGTGCTTGGTAAGCAGACAATGCGCAGAGGTGCACCTTAATGGACAAGTAGCTAAGGCCCAAGTCCAATAGGTAGAGAAGATACTCCAGTACAGATTCCACTAGACAATCGAGGGGATCTAGAGAGTGGGGGAATGCTCACAAGCAGAAACGCTTCCATTTCATGGCATATGTAGCCCTGGTAGACGGTTTTCTCACTGCATTAGCACCTCTGCCACTCTGAGGGATACTCCAAATCTATCCAGGCTAAGTCCGCAGGAGCCATGCATGCAGATGCAGGGACCGGTGGGCTGGATGGACCAACGTCCCTTGCTCTTGGGAGAGCAAGTGAGTAGAGAGGGGCAATGGAACTGGTGGTCCCGATGCAAGCTGTTGCAACAGTGGGAACCAAATCTGTCAAGGCCAGAAGGGTGCTACCAGTATCATCCAGCCTCCTCCTGCCTGTAACTTAAGAAAGACACTGTGGAGAAGGGGAAAGGGAGGGAAGGCATACAGATACCTCCCTATCCAAGAGAGGGACAATGCATCTCACCGAAAAACACCAGGCCCTGGATCTAGTGAGCAGAAATTGGGCAGTTTGGCATTGTGTGGGGATGCAAAGAGGTCCAGTTCTGGTCGATCACACCTTTCAAAGAGGTCATCTACGAATTCTTGCTGTAGTTCCCACTCGTGGTTCTGAGACTGGGAACAACTTAGGCTGTCTGCTAGAACATTGTAAATCCCTGGAACACTGACTGCCGTGAGATCCAGGCTGTGATCCACTGCTCAAGTCCATACGCTAATTGCCTCTCTGCATAGAGGATAAGAGTGCGTGCTCCCTTGCTTGTTGAGATGGAAGACTACTGGGATATTGTTCGACTAGACCAGAAGAGGCTCTAAAGGAGTACCCCTTGGAAGGCTTCAAGGACATACAGTATAGCCCTCATTTCCAGGATATTTATGTGGAGAAACCGTTCTGTTGAATTCCAAGAACCCCTTGTCTGATGAGAAGCAAGATGTGCTCCTCATCGCAGTCCTGAGGCATCCGTGTTAAGGATCTGCTGTGGTCTGAGTCACTGGAAGGGAACTCCTGTGACCAAATAGGCTGGGGTGACCCACCAGGTCAGGGACTGACAGACAACACTGGCAATTCGGATGGGTTCCTCTAGCTTGTCCATGCATTGATCCCATTGCACTATGAGATGCCACTGCAGGATCCTCATGTTCAAACGTCCGAGTGGAACTGTGGCTATGGCTGCGGCCATATGACCCAGACGCTGCAGAACCACCCTTGCTAGAACCAACTCCGAGTCTGTCACCCTGTGAGTGACTTCTCTCAGCCTGGATGCCCAATCATTGGGAACAAAGGCTTTCCCTAGGATGGTGTCCAGAACTGCTCCTATGTATAGCAGTCTTTAAGTAGGCCATAGGTTGACTTGGGCATGTTTAGGGTATTGCCCAGAGTCTGGAATAGACTGAACGACTCCTCCAGCATCCTATTCAATTCGTCTTCGGCTGACACTGTAAGAAGCCAATTATCCAGGTGGGGTAAACAAAGTGACCCCCTCTCCTGAGAGCCGCTGCCAGGCACTTGGTAAAGACCCTTGGTGCTGATGACAGACCGAATGGCTGCACCCGGGAACTGGTAGTGCCTACCTTGGAAGGTGAAGCAAAGGTACTTCCAGTGGGATGGCAGGATCTTGATATACATGTACGCATCCTGCATGTCTAGGGAGCAAAGCCAGTCTCCTTGATGGAGCATGGGCAACAGGCTCGCTAATGTCATCATTCTGAACCTTTTGTATTCGATTAAAGTGTTCAGCTGGCTCAGATCCAGAATGGGACACAGGTCTCCCGTCTTCTTCAGGACATGGAAGAAATGGGAGTAAAAACGTTTGCCTCTTTGAGCATAGGTGACCTCCTAGATGGCTCTCTTGTCTAGCAAGGCCTGTATTTCTGCTCACAGGAGAAGTGCATGGGAGGGTGAGCAGTGGGAGGGGACTGAAGGATTGTCCGGTTGGATCTGACTAAACTCTAAGGAGTATCCTCTCTCCACTATCTGGAGGACCCATTGGTCCAATGTGATATTGGACTATCCGGATAGGTAAAGGGAGGATCTCCCTCCTACCGCCTCCCCCTGTACTTCCTCCAGTGGGGGGTGGGGGGTCAGTTGAAGTCATGCTGTAGTGGAGGGTAGGCAGGGGAGGTCTGGGCCCTTGGGATTTGGGGGGCCCTGGGCACCTAAAGGAACAGGGGCCCCCTCTTCTTTTAAAGCCTCCTTTTTGTTGCATCTGGCATCTTCCTTGCTGTCCCTGATTTTTTCCGAAATGGATGGCATTGTATGGCCTGTGGCTCTGACCTATACATTCTGTGGACTTCAGATATTGCTTTGCCAGAATCTTGCAGCCCCGTGATCAGCTTTTCAGTCTCCTGTCCGAAGAGAACTGGACCCTGAAAGGGAGGGTCCAAAATGGCATCCTGTAGATCGTGTTGGAAAGCAGAAACTTTGAGCCAGGCATGTCTCCATAAGCAAATACCAGTGGCTGCTGCTCTTGCGGCCGTATCTGCGGAATCATAAGAGCTCCTTAGGACGCGCTTGTCTATGTCCATACCGGACTGTATGACAGCAAGAAGTTCTGCCTTATACTCCAAATCTGGCTGGGCCTTGGCCAGGTCTATCGCCTTTGCCCACAGAGATTTCTGGTATGTGACCATGTAGGCAAGGAAATTTAATGACCTGACTGTGCATGTTGCCAACGAATACACTTTACAATCCATTTGGTCCAGCTTTTTGGACTCTGGGTCTGGGGGCTGGGCACTCATATGTCTTGGCTGCTGTGCTCTGCCATGGGCAGCCATCAGCACCATCAAGTCGGTTTTCGGATGTTCATCCAAGAAAGGATCCCCTTTGGGCATTCTGTAAAGCCTGTCAGCCTTCCGAGGCAGTGCAGTTGTGGTGGTCGGATGTTTCCACATTGACCTGGTGACATCCTAAAATGGTTCTATTAATGGGGGGGATGACCAAGGGTTTTGGGTCAGTGGCCCCCAGAAATTTGGCCAAGCAAACCCTCTCAGGGTCCAATTCTTCTGTGTCCCACTGATACAGCACTAGTATGTACCTCGTGATATCCAAGAAGGACAGGTCATCCGGAGGTGACCTTGGCGAGTCCCCTTGGATTTGGAGGCAGGACAGGCAACTCATCCTCTGAGGAGTAGTCAGATGATGAATCTCCGGCATCCTCACCTGAAGTCGATGGTGGGCATCTGCTCATGACGGGGAGGACGATGGGTACCTTTTCCTAGCACCCGACCCAGGTGTCCACCTGCCTTCTTCGTCAAGCAGCGGAAGCGCCTTCGGCCGGAGGGGCCACTGTGGTAACTGGTCCCTAGGCGGTGGCCAGACCAGGGATGGGTCCCTGGGTTTTGGGAGAAGTTCCCCTTTTATGGTGTTCCACCAGGCATTAAAGAACGCTCCCACCCTCAGCTAGTGGAACAACTAGGGGTGGGGGCATCGGGTTTGGAGCGCTGGAGGTGCCAGGCGTCGGGCCTTGTAGGCCTTCCGGTACTGGCGTCTGGTCCTCAGGCTCCTTCTTAATGGGTGTCTTTGGCGTCAGACCTGATTTGTCTGGTGGAGCCGAACCCCCTTGTGGTCTGGCATCTAGCTCCTTTGGAGGAGGCTGGGCGTCTTGTGCCCCTGCCTTTGGGGCCTTGGTCACTGGGGCCAACGGACGTTCTTTGGTTGGTGGCACCTGATCCATCTCCGACGCTGAGTCAAGAGAGTCCGGTGGTCTGTCTTCCTTCGGAGGCTGATGTCACTCTTTCTTTGGGTGGAGGAGACGTCCGATACCCGACGTCCTCCTGGCATCCTGTGGAGTCATCCAACTTCTTGTGTTTCTTGGATGAACTAGAGAGCTTACGGGTGCTGGATTCAGAGGGTTTGCCCGAAGCTGATGCCTGTCCCTCTTGGGTCGACCCATGCAAAGGTTTGTGGGGTCAGTGGGCCAAGGGAACGTAGGTGGATGGAGGCCCCTGGGATGAAGACTCCTTACCTTTGGAGTGTGATGAGGCGGTCGTCTTGTGAGTAACACCTGAAACTGCAGTGGTACCTGGGGGAACAGACTCCAACCTCCCACTGGAGGTGGAGGTAGCAGCGGTCCGGTGTGGGAACTTTGAGCGGGATTCTGACCCGACTCTTTCCTTTTCCCAGTGGTGGTATTTCCCTCCTGATCTCTTCTCCTTGGGGGGGGGGGGAGAACTCCTTGGCCAAGGAGGATGAACTATGTCCCGATGGGGTCTTCTGCATGGCGGCCACTTGCTTCTCTAGTAGGTAGGCCTTAAGAGTGCTGGTGTGGCAAATCCTAGTTTTAGTATTAAATTTCTGGTAGTGCAGGCAGTCGTCAGGCCGGTGGTCTGGGCCTAGGCAGATTAGGCAGGCAGAGTGTCTGTCTTTTGCTGGGATCTGCTTCCCGCACTCACACTTTGACTTTCGCCGCTGTGTTGATGAAGACATGCACTTTACCGACAAAAAAATTCGACAGAAAAAAATGCGAGGAAAAGACAGCGTGATACGTGAGAAAATAGCTGTTGACTGCAATGATGCCAGCCGTGGATCCGATGTTAGCGGGTCGACAGCAGGAAAAGAACCGAGATAGTGCCAGGGGACCGCCCCTTTATACCACATCTGACAGGGCAGAGCCGATGTCGGGGGGTGGTCCCCACCACAGACTGCTAGCTAGAAGATTTTTCCATGGGGTCCCAACGCCTGATGGCCTTAGTCCTAATGGTATTACCTGCTGCAAGAACTCCCCTTGAAGTGAGATCCCAAGGTTTGCAATGAACCACTGAGCCAAATAATCATTATATATATATTTCAGAGACCCTGATTTCACACTCTAGTCGCTGGAGCCAACAGTGGCTGCCAGTACTTGAATTCAAAGAGGGAAATATTCATTTTGTTTCCCCCCTTACAATTATTTACAACTCTCTTTTTTCTTATAGATATTTATCATTGACTGATCAACAAAGGGAGAAAAAGCAACAAAAAAAACTTTGTCACCTTCAAGTTTAACTTTTACAAGAAAAAGGAGACAGTTTAAACTGCATCCAACACAGTCCCTGGCATCCAAGGGTACTAATCTACTCCCCCTACCCATCCTATGCTAATAAATTCCAGTGTCTACTTACCCCTTCCCTCACATCCTACTGTGCCAGCAAGTCATACCCCACCTCTCTTCATCACATGCCAATACGTCTCTGCAATCCAGTGGCACCCCCTCCATCCCCCTCTTCTTATCATGGCCCCTGTAAATAAATTTCTAACATATAGCCAGTGGCACCTCAGCCCGAACAGTGACTAGCACAACTTTCATCTCATCTCCTCAACCGGACACAGTCTGAACCCTTTATCACAAACAGAGATCAGTGAAATATGTGCAATGAGCTTGTGTGTCATACATCATTTTTTCTTTTTCATCCCTTGTTTATATTCCTCTCCACGGCAAACCCCCCCCCTTCTGACTGACCCCACCCCCAGCCATCATCACCCAGCTCCTCAGAAGCTTACCTTACTGCCATCATCCTCTGCCACAGGACTGTGGCAGGTGCCCCGCCACTGGTGCAAGGCCTGCGAGGGGTCAGTCTTCATCATGTCACCGAGGTGTTTTTCCTCTGTTTTCTCCCTTGATCCCCACGGTCACAGTAACGCAGTTGTACATGCGCGCGGAGGCATGTATGCGACCAGAGGCCTTAATAACCCCTATCCTCCCACCCCGCCTAGCACCAGCACCCCCCATGCCTGACACTAACATCGGCTTTCATCCAGTGGCAAGCCCTCCCCAATCCATGAGAGAAGAGCTTCCTGGGTCAATTGTCTTTCAGCTCTACTCCCCCGATTGACCCCTGGCGGTCAGAGCTTGCTCCCGTACACGGGTCACCAGCATGGAAGAGGTGAG
The DNA here is from genome assembly GCA_016271365.2 of Neoceratodus forsteri. Lineage (NCBI taxonomy): Eukaryota > Metazoa > Chordata > Ceratodontiformes > Ceratodontidae > Neoceratodus > Neoceratodus forsteri. The sequence goes on along the minus strand of CM028136.1, from coordinate 399,246,392 downwards.
CCACTAGGTGCCTCTGGGCCGACATACACCATCATTTCTGACAAAGGAATCAGACAATGGATGGCCAATGGGGCAGAAGGAGGAGGGTGGGGCCAGTCACCAGGTGTTTTTTTTGTGTTGGGGGGGGGGGCTGGCTACCAGAAACATTTGGTATAGGACAGGATGAGCAGGAATTTATTTGCATGGGAGGGGGTACCACTGGATGTCAGAGACTTAGCGGCATGGAACGGGATGAGGGGCAGGATAGCACAGGATGCCTTGGGCATACTGGCCTGGGATGGGGTGTGGCATGGAGTTACAACTGGATGCCAAGGGTTTATTGGCACAGAATGGAGTGAAAGAGTGCGTGCAACTGAAGGCCAGAGATTTACTGACATGAGATGGAGGGAGGCAGGGCGTACCACTAGGGGTGCCAGGGACTAATTGAAATGGACTGGAGTGATTGCAGCGGTTGCCCCTGGATGGTCTAGATCTACAGTATTGACAGGGGAATAGCTGAGGGTGGGTACTACTGGATTCTAGGGACTGCCTTTGGATGGATGGGTTGAAGAAGGAGGAGCAATAAGACACCTGGAACTTATCTGCAAGGATGTGGTGAGGGAGATGTACCAATGGATGCTAGATACTTACTAAAATGGGATGAGTTGGAGTGAGCGGGTTCCACCGGACAATAGGGTCTTATTGGCATGGGATGGGGAGGCACTTAAGCTTAAATAATTGAGGTTTCAGATACTTTGTTTTATTATGATTAGAAAATTACAATTATCATAAAAATGTATTAAAATGCTTAAAAGACACTCAAAATGCACAACTGAACAGCTAAAATCTTTCAGCACCCAGCTTCCTTGTAAGTGTTAACTAGGGCACCGTCATTGTTTCAAGCCACCTACGCCTCTGGGTGTAACTGATGTCATGGAGTCACTTAGAAATATGAAAAGAAAGAGCAGCAGCTGCTGAGGACTGTGGAACTCTATGTAGAGTCAATGGTACCCTAAAGCTAGATTATTTATCAAAAACTGGTCAAAGCATATCAGAATAAATAGCTGGCATGAAAAGGAACTTGGAAGGGCAGTTAACCGAGTACAATTTTATATCACCTTTAAACAACTCATATTCCAAAAAGCCATGCAAGCGGTATCTCCAAACTAAACTGTTTTCCCACAGGGCCAGTATGTCAGTGCAGCAGTAGAGTTACCGCCCATGATGCTGGTAACAGATTTGGGAAAGCATCTGGGTTGCAAGAGGGCCAGTGGAGGAGGAGGTTTGAGAGTCCCCCAAGATGCTTGCCTCCTGGGAGCTGGAGGCAGAAGGACTCCCACTGCAAGAGTGCGACCTGGAGGCCCAGAGGTGGAGCCAGTCAGTGGGGATAGTAGAGAGGGAGTGGGGATGCTCAGCTAAGCTACGTACACGCTGGCTGCATAAATGCTGTAGCAAACCAGAGCTGGTATCACTGTGGCAGGACAAAAAAGTGTGAGGAAAATACACAGCTTGAAAGGATGTTGCCCAGGTGTGTCTGGGCTCTTCACCAACAATCTGCCAAGCACAGATGGGTCCCCTACCATCAAATGCATGCCTGGAGAGGGTGTAGGAGCCCCACTGTAGGGATAAATCATGATGAATGTAAGGGGACCCCTCCTGGTCTTCTAGATAGGTGACAGGGCTGGGTGCTGACCTAATAGCTGAAGAGGGACATGCCTGTAAGTAGGGAGAAAACAGTAATTAAAAACAAACACAGAAAGAGATTTCAAGGTTTCCTTCTTGTCTACAGTGACAGTTGATCTGCACTAGATTATTTTTCTTTTCCTTATTTTTGCCACAGAAGTTTTTCCAAAATGAGTTTACCTTACTTCAAAAGGTTCTGGCGAACCAATTCAAATTTAGGAATATTTTCATAATGGATAATATCTGTATGTACTGGTGGTTCTGTCAACAAGTAGGGCCTGGTCAGAGATGGATGCATGAGTGTGTAACCTAGAAATAATAATAAAAAAAGAAAAATGCTGCTTAGATCCATATTCATTTTGCAAGATCATGGATTACAGTAAGTCATTACTACATGCCACTACTGAATACAGTCTTCTAACTCGGTCATGAAAAACTACACCTTCAAATGCAGTAAGCCAGGTCATGATTCTCCTGCAATGACTTTACCCAAGATAGGTCAGCAGTGATGACACACTGTTTACAAAGGCTTTCAGTTTCTACTTAAACTTTCAACTCTGTTGACTGAAGCACACTGAGGTCAGGTTACTTGCTTATGGTCATGGATTAAGCCATTGGCTGAAATGTAATTTGAAACTGGAACCTCTTTGTTCACAGCTACACCACTAGACCGCACTGCCTTGCACAAATCTGACAGTCTTCTTGGGCAGGTTCATGGTGGAACACTGTGTATTACAATAACAAGACGTCCAAGAACATGGGTTAGAAATGGCATCAGCTCACTGATCAGAGGCTGGCTGATTTTTGAATGCGGCCAGTAAAAGATTCTTTAAACTAGTCATGCTGGTTAGTATTGGCAGGACATAATACTGTCAAAGAATACACCAGCTGAGCCAAGAGAATGTCTGTTGGGTCAGTGGATTCTCCCAATAATGAGAAAGTAGCAAAACTAAGTTAAAGACAAGGTTTTGTCTAGTTACATTTTTACAAACAGCACCAACCAATTGTGTGCAAATTTCATGACTTTCAAGAACTACAAAAAAGGGTTCTTCTACATATGTCCTCCATTCTTCAAAATCCAACAGGCACAAACAGGGCTGGAGGACCTATAGGCTTTCCCACAAAAACAGCAATGAACAAGGCTGTTGTAGGGCAAAGGATCAATAAAGAGGGGGAAGATACCCACAGGAAGCCCCCACCCCCAGGCAAGAGACACTTGAAAATTCACGGTACTGGTTCAGGTATTTCAGACTCCAGTTTAGACTGTGCTAGGATTTGAACTAAGGAACCAGTGGGCATGAGGAACTGTTCAGCTCTTCTGCTGACATTTTCAGGAAAGGCCCACTACACCAGCTTATTGAGTGAGGCAAAACTACGGCCCCATTTACACTCGTGAATCAGCTCCAAATTGGCGTGGTTCACACTAGCATGCATCTGCCCCTAACCCTGTATGCAGACATCAGTATATACCACCTCACAGAGGCAAGTGTCACACAGGTGTGACTGCAGTGTCTAGCACATGCACACACATCTGTGCCCCAGCTGCACCCATAAGTTAAGAATGCTCTTTGAATGATGCCACCAATCATAACTTCCTGTTGCCTGCTGAGGAAGTAAACAGTGAGGCACATGGAATGGCACTATAAAGCACTTCTGCCTGACTGGACTCCACAGCGGTCTAGGGAAGGTGTGCCTACCCCCAAACAGGATCACAGAGCAATCTAGGGAGGGAGTGGTTATCCAGAACCAGACTGCAGGTTTGTATTTCTTTGAACTGCAAAGTGGTCCACGGAGGAAGAATTTACCCCAAATCAGACCTTAAGCTTGCACTTATTTGAGCCATAAAATGGTCTAGGTAGAAAGCGCAGACCGTGCACGCATAACTGATCCCAGGTTTGTGCTTGTTTAAACCAGCGTCATCTAGAGAGGGAGCAAAGCAGACCAAGTAGAACTGACAGGTGAGCTGTCCAGTGTTAACTGGTAGGAGAATTTGCCAGTTCCTTGACTACTGTGACTTGCTTTGGGGGAGGGTGGCGAGAAGGATTACTGTTACTGAGCAGGTGGAGGGAGCTACTGCAACCTGCTGTGTAGAAGTGGCTGTGCAAGGTGGTGGTGGGGTTACTGTGCAGGTGTGAGTTGAGGTGCTGCTGCAACCTGTTTGAAGGAGAAGGTGGTTGGTTGTGCAGGTATGGTTGGGTGCAAATAGCAACCGGCCTGGAAAGGGGTCTGTGTGGGGTGGGTGGAGTGCGTTAGTGTACAGGTGTATTGGGGATGCTGTTGCAGCCCGCTTGGGGTTACTGTGTAGGGCTGAAATGTAGTTGACTATCTGTTTTATCATTTTATTCAACTGTTCATTTGCAAAAGTTTTCACAAGGACTACCTTGTGGAAAATAAAATGTTTACAGCCCAAGTTCTTCGTTTTTGTTGAAACATGAGTCCTGCAAAGAATGCCCTGGTGCACTGTGGTGCTGTATTACCCTCAAGCAGTGATATGTGTAGTGGCTACTGTTTACACTATCCTTGAAAACAGTGCTACCTACATCGTTTTCACTTGCAGATGAAAACCAGCATGGCTGTCCAAACTACCTACCCACATTGGTGTAGAAAGGCCAAGTGTAAATTGGGTAAATGATATCAATGACTGGGACCCTATCGTCTATTACAGAACTATAGCATGATGCTGGCCATGGTAAATATACTAAGCATTTTAGTTGAGACAAGTTACACAGATAGCTAAATTGTAAAGACATCGCTAAAAGGTAATGCAAGTTGACGAAGTGTAGAGCAAGTTGATGCCATTGTCAAAACTCAATATTCTGTACTGTACTATCATGCCTCAACAGAAAAGCAATAAACAGATCTATTGACAGTTTGAACAGAGCCCTTCAAAATTATGGTCCACAAAATTTAGGACCACACATTCTCATATATACTGCTCGTCTTCTGTTCTAGACCTTCTTACTCTTATTATAAATTATTCTGTGCAACCCATACTGGTTTATAAAGCCATGCAATGCATTCAGCTGCTGCTGTACAGTCTTTCAGCTGAGACTGGCACCATATGCAACCCTCTCCTGGTGTCAGCAGTAGCCCAGGCATAGCCCAGGGACACCCTTTATGTCTAGGTTAAAGGGGTATATGCAGAGGAGCAGGACGGAGGGAGCGTGTCTGTCCCGGCCCAGTGGCTCGGGGGCCATAGGGGGACCTGTAACAGGGATGTGAGGCTAAGGGGGGCCAGTCTAAAAGGTGTCCTGGACACAGGAATTTCTAGTGACACCCCTTGGTATATGCTTGCCAGAGGGCTTCCACAAATAACTTACACATCTGTACCCCTTTCTTGGTTGTGAGTGTATTCAGCTTGGCCCTCTGTTCTGACAGAAATTCACACATTTCAAGGATATTTAAGTAGCTGCCACTCTTTACTGATACATATAATTACTGGTGAGCCTATTTATTGACTGGACTGACACCACTTTCAAATGCCGTAACAATCAGGTTCCATTCCGTAATAACTGACCCGTTATTACAGCACGGGTGTCAGCCAGTCAGTATGAAAGTGAAAGCTACAATCATCTCACACTCATAGAAATGAAATGCCACAGAAAGGACAACTTACTTTTTTTTTTGTTTTTTTTTAAACACGACACAGCACTAAATCAATCAGCAATTATATCAAATTAAGTAAGGGATGTTATAGTATTTTTTAGCACAACCTCAGTGTGTAATACCATCACAAACCACTCGTGCTTCACACGCGTGATTTATGTGGTGTCATACACCTTGGGTGTGTTAAAAAAAAAAACTCATAATGTGCAACGCCCCATCCATTATTACTTTTTTGGTTGGTGCTTTTTCTCACCGGGGTCCTCTGTCAGTTGGTTTCTCCTCTGATGTCACCCCCCCCCCCCGTGCGGAGCACTGGGTATCAGAACCCCTCCCCTTTAACCCCCACAACTTACCCTTTACGGTAGGAGGTGGAGAGACCTCTCAACCCAATAGACCGGATCCAGTTTTGGGGGGAGGCGTCTTCCCAGGCTGCACTGCAGGGGGACAACTGTCATCCTTCTGCGGCAGAGGACTCCCTTGTTTTTCCCATTTTCTGCTTCCCTCAGGGAATGGAGTGTGCAATGACGCCAGCGGTGGCAGCATGCAATCCTCCAGGCATCTGCTCCATCCCCTGCCCAAATCTTCAGCATCGGCGAGCTGCCCCCCCTTCCCAAACTCTGCTAGGGGGCAAGTGTTCGCAGACTGCTGGCATCCCCCCCCTCCGAAGAGAAGGAGAGCAGTCCTTGGGACACTCAATCCTTCTCTGCCCCTGCTGACCCCTGGTGGCCAGCGCTCGTTCCCAAACATGGGTCACCGGCGTGGTGCGAGGTGTGGCGTCCAGTGCCTCAACCCTCAGCGTCACAGGGCCGGTGTGCCCCATCCATTATTCTTTCTATATCTGGTTGCACACAAATGGAATCCAGTTTCTGAATGCTCTCCTGGTTAGCACTGTACAGAAAAGTTTGATCCTGGCCCTGGGCATGATCAAGACCCCTTACAGTCCCTCTGTATACGCTGTACCCTCCTCTCATGTCACAGGAGCCTCATGACCCCTTCTATTCCTCTTTTAACATTAGTGGGTGAGGTTATACTTCAGGTTAGAGTGTATTCTGCTCTGCACTGAATTACCAGACTCTTTCACCTTGCTATATGCTTTAGATTTACTTTTTTTTCCTTTTTTTTTTTTATACACACACAGAATCCTTAGTGTCTTGTCAGTGCGTGGTGCAAGAGGCATTACCACCACTGTCCAAACATTTAGTCTTGGATTTCTCTGGCTAATGGCATCTAGTAGGTGCCCTGGTGCTGTGGAGCTGCTTCTCCACTCATACCAGTCTCCCCCGCTGAAACCTGGAGGGCACCTCTGTATTGGGTGCCTCACATCAGCACAGCAATACTCACTGGCCACTGTGTGGGTATAATGCAGCAACTGCCTCAACCCCTCTGAAAGAGTGTCCATCCCTGCTAAGGATCTCCAGTACACAGTGTAGGCTTTGCTGCAGATGCAGCAGTCTTTCTCACCAGGTCACTCATCACCATCAGCTTGAATGGCAGCATCTTTTGGGCACAGTATCGCAAACTCTTCCCAAAAAGTGAACGCTTAATCTTCTGTGGGTCCCCTCCTGTGCTGCAAGGCTGCCAGAGACTCCCCTCAAAAGGAGACCCCTCAGGGTTCCCACACCCTATGATGTCTCCTTTACGTACTCCCAAGAACTAACAGTGATCAACACTAAATGTCCTCAGATCTCAGAGACCAGGAATCTCCACTGTTGGCATGGACCTGTCCCTGGAGGCTACCAGGTGACTGGGCATTCAGATAAGTTGGTCTCAAAAACTGGACCCATTGAGAGCTGCTCTGTATAAGGCCCTTACTCCCACAGCAGCCTGAAGCAAGGTGCCCCAAAGGCACACCTGGCATCCTTCTCTCACATTGGCATTCTAAGTTCCTTCCACTGGACTCCCTAATCAGGGGCATTACCAATAAGCATGCTCCAGGTCTGGTACTATAGTAACCAACCCCTCCCCACTGCCGGCAAGAGGGAGTTGTTACTCTTGTCTTATCTATTTTTTTAAATCATAACAATTATTATTATGGATATTTTGCCCATCTAAACTTAAATGACACAGACAACCTGACCTCTGTCAATTACAGACGTTTTGCAAAGTCCATTAAAAGTACAATTCATGATGCAGCAAAGCCTTACCTTTATTATCTATAAGAAATGTGTATGAAGCCAGGGAATCTTGGTAGTAGGTTACATCCTCCAAAATATAGGCCAGGTTCACATCAACTCCCACAATTCCAAGCAGCAGGTTACCAAAGTAACAGGGCTTGCTCACAGTCATTATCAATCCTTTGAAGAGAAAGAAAATCAGCTGGGGCAGAGTGTCTGACCAGTATTTAATCATCTAAACTGGTGGATAAAATTATTATACTCAATAGTTTTTAGCCTGTTTTGCATTGCCTTTGATACCACACAAGAAAGGCCCAGCAATGTCATTTCAGTAGTGCCACAGAATTTACAGCACCAGATACACAGAATGATGTATGGATAACCACACACAACAAGGCTGCATTTCCACAGAGGGTCAAGAGGACATGACAGAGCTAAAGAGCATTTCACCCCAAGATGGAAACATCAGTGCTGCTGTATATGGTTGCCCATACATTATTTTGCATAGCGTATGTCTGTTTCAATTCATTTACCTGCTTTCTAACCATACCACTCAACTATACCACATTACGATGAATGTTCCTCATTTTACTTCACAAAAGTTCCCTGTTCCACACTGTGAGGACTTGTTCCACATTCAAAGTCAACATTTTAAAGCAAAAATCCATAGTAAATGATGCAAAAAATATATTTAAGCAATATACCATGACAGAGAGTGGGTATATTGGTGGATTTACCACGCCTGGTGTGGTTTGGTCACGAGGCGCAGCTGAGTGACTTCACCACACCAGAAGTGGTAAATCCACCCATATACCCACTTTCTGTCATGGTACGTTGCTATTATGCAATAATCAACTTTTTTTTTTTTGTTTTTATAGTAATATAAAACTTTTACAATGGGTATACTGGAGGATTTATCACAGTCATATGATGTGCTTTGACCATTGAGGTTACAGGATTTTCATACACCACTGTATAATTATACTTAATTAATAATAGACTTTCTGAACAAAAATACAACATTGTATCACTGTTTTGAGCTTCTTAGGAAAAGATTTGATTAAGTGTTCCACAGTTTGCCAGGCAATGTTCCACATTTGGGGGACAAAAGGTTGAGAGGTATGTTTCTAACTCTGTCTTGAACTGTGTTCAAACAGAAAACAGCAAACGTGGTAAGAGTAAAACCATTCAGTGTGATTTAAGTAGTAGCTACATGAGCTGGCAGCATTTCTAGTTGTTCATTTTACAAACCATTCACTTGGGAGTGTTTTTAGTCATGTGATTGCTTCATTATGAGAAATTAGCTGTGTAGTAAGGAAAAGGAATCTTAATAGTCGTGAGATGCTATGCTGTTGTGCCACGGCAGTGACATAGCAACTGTGGTATAACAGCATTCTGACATCACTACTGTGGTACACCAGCATCTGGCAGTGTATGGATTTCCATAAACAACAACAACAACACAGAGCTATTTACTATAAAGGATTTTAAACTGGCTGATTTCCGTGCACAGCCAAGGGTAATCATATACTATAACATGTGATCATATACTAAGACATTTTTATTTACAAAGCAATGGATGTGAGTGATTTAATTGTTGAGCAGCTTCAGAACAGTACTTTTTTGGTGGGGACAGATGTCCTTTTTGTTAGCTCCTCCAAGACCCTGCCTCAAAGGAACAAAGGAAATGCTAGACGAAAACAAGCATTTGTCAGTGCCGAATGTTGTCACGCTGGCATTGGCAGTGGAGGTGGAGAGGCATAGCACTGTGAGTTTGTTAATGTGTCCCAAAAGGTGATTTTGCACAGCAAGTACACCACTGTGCGGCACAGCTGCGGAAACGTGTTTTGGGCAGGCTGTGGAAAATGGCAGCTGGACTGTCGATAATGAGGTCTGCACAAATGCCAGTGGTGAAAATGTGGCATGAAAATATTGCAGACTGACAAAGCTATAAGGGTGTGTGGAAACTGCGCAATGCACGCTTGCAACACAGTCACTGTCTGGACTTTCGCCACCAAATTTTCAACATAGGCGTTTTAGGACCTCTGCTGATGAATAGTGTCACCGTCATTTCCTGAAAGTGTCCCGAAAAGTGATTTTGCACAGTGACCGTACAATTCTGCATCGGATGTGCAAAAACGCATTTCAGCCAGCTGTACTGTTCATAAGGAGGTATGGAAAAATGGCAATAATGAACAGCTGGAGTGAAAGTATTACAAATTCACAAAGTCACGAGCGTGCGTGCAAACTACGCAACGCGCGCTCATAAAACATTCATTTTATTGACCATCATCCCTAAATTTTCAACATAGGCATTTTAGGACATCTGCTAATGAACAGTGTCACTGCCATTTTCATAATGTGTCTCGAACACAGGCTTTCCACAGTGACTGCGCTATTGTGCGCCGGAACTGCGAAAACAGATTTTGGTCAGGATGTGAAAAATGACAGATGTACTGTTCATTAGGAGGTGTAGAACAATGGCACTGTTGAAAATGTAAAGTGAAAATATAAGTTTGCGAACTTACGAGCGTACGTGCAAACTGCGCAACGCACACTCGTAACAGTCATTTTATGGAGTATTGTCACTAAATTTTTAACACAGGCATTTTAGGACCTCTGCTCATGAACAGTGTCACTGTCATTTTTGTAATGTGTCCTGAACAGTGATTTCACAGTGACCGCGCTATTCTGTGCCGTAAGTGCGAAAACACATTTCAGCAAGAATGTGAAAAATGACATCTGTACGGTTCACAACAAGGTGTGGTAAAATGCCAATGTTGAGAATGTGGTGTGAAAATATTGCAATTGGGCTAACTTACAAGCATGCGTTGCACAGTTGCTAAATACGCAAATAAAACAGTCATTTTATGGAGTATTGTCACCAAATTTTCAACACAGGCATTTCAGGACCTCTGCTCATGAACAGTGTCACTGTCATATTACGTAATGTGTCCGAACACTGATTTCGCACAGTGACCACGCTATTCTGCGCCAAAGTGCGAAAACACATTTCGGGCAGGATGTGAAAAATGACAGCTGTACAGTTCTAGAAGGTGTGGTAAAATGCCAATGCTGAGAATCTGGCATGAAAATAGTGCAAATGCGCTAACTTGATGAAAGCATGCGCTACAGTTGGCGCACGCTTGTAAAACAGTCATTTTTGGGATTTTCCCACCAAACTTGCAAAATAGGCTGGCTTTATGAGAGCCCCTCTCATGAACAGTTGCACTGTCATTTTGTTACTCAGTCCCGAAAGGTGATTCTGTGCAGTGACTGAGAAATCACCTTTCGGGACTGAATAACGTCATGACAGTACAAGAATTCATGAGAAGGGGTCCCAAAAACCCCACGTTGAAAATCTGGGGCCAAAATTCACAAAAATGCCCGAGATATGCATTAAAGTTGAAAAAACAATATTATTCCATATACAGCATACCGGCATTTCTTCAGTTCACAGTCAGCTTTGAAGAGTGCAGACGTATTCCCGGTGCACAGAAGATTGTTGCGCCGGACTCTGCAGGTAAGTATGGGGTGAGAGGGTGAGGGAGGCAGGGTGCGCAGTGGGTGGAGTGCGCGGTGGGAGGAGGGACATCGAGACTACGAGGGACTACTTTCATTTACAGGGGAAAAAAATGCAGAGTTTAGCGCGCTGGGGTGGGCTCCCAGCGAATCACCTAACTCTTTGGGAGGGGGGTCTGTAGCCGACAGGGGATTGGGCACCCTCATCTACCACAACAGGGAGGGAAGTAATGCCGATGGGGTTAGGGCACCCCGTCGCCACTAAAGAAAGCATGGGGGAGGGCATGAGCAGAGGGTTTGGGCACCCCTCAGGATTCAACAACTGGGGGTTTATGCCAATGGGAGTGGGCTCCCCGTCGGCACCACAGCGGGGGGTTAACTGACAGGGGATTGGGCACCCTAAAGTCCAGCAGTAGTAAGGCAGCCGCCCGGCTGCGCCGACCATGCATAATGGTGGCAAACACGGCAGAAAAGGACCGCTGCGTATGAAGACCTTTGCTCTGACTGCAGCGGACCTTTTCTTAGATGTGCTCGCCATGTTATGTATGCACGGTGTGGCGCCAACATGCAGGCTGATTGGGGAATGCTGGATGCATCTACTGGTGCGTGCCCTGCATTCACCCAACAGCAACCCCGCTTCCAAAGCTGCACTGTCCCACTATGTTGGCTGCGCAAGCGGGCCAACACAAAAAGGTAGGTCCATTGTTTTCTTGTCTTGCCAGCCAGGCAGCTACAACATTCAATTAAGCAATGATGCACAACAAGATGTGTGTCATGCTGAGACAATGTCATGCACCGGGAGGTTGTGCAAGACCCCGCAGGCCAAGTGTGTCCTACACCTGAGAAGAACAGGTTACTCACCTGTAACAGTAGTTCTAGGAGTGGTATATGTTGTTCATCCACACTCTTTGGCATGTCCCTTTCCCTTTAAATCTCGCAAGAAAGTCTTCAAGCTGGCTCCTCCCACCCACCTGGGTGGTAAATCCCTCGGCTCCGCCCCATGACGCCAGATCTTATCCTGCCGGAAGCAGGGTGATGCACCTAAAGCCGAAGAGGATGGGTGGGTACGTGTGGATGAACAACATATACCACTCCAAGAACTACTGTTACAGGTGAGTAACCTGTTCTTCTAGGAGCGTGGATATGTTGTTCATCCACATTCTTTGGCAGACTCCTAGCAGTTCTCTGGGAGAAGGGAGGCAAGGCGCACACTCCCTACTTAGGAAACAGAGATTGGAGAACCGAGGCCCCAAAACCAGCATCCCGGCATGACTCAAGGTCTATGTGGTAGTGGGAAATAAAGGTGTTTGCTGACTTCCAGGTAGCAGCCCCACAGATTTCCTGGATAGGGATGTCCCTGGAAGCAGCCACTGATGCAGCAGTTTGGTGGGTAGAATGAGCTCTTAACCCTCTGGGAGGCTCCTTGCCTGCCAACTCATAGCACACACCTACGCATGATGTGATCCATCTTGCAATGGTCCATTTAGCTGCAGGTCTGCCAGAAGCAGCTTCAGCATAGGTGACAAACAGCTGGCGAACCTCTCCACGAATTTCTACCGTTCTTTCCTTATAGTAGGAGAGAGCACGTCTCAGGTCCAGAGTATGGAGCCTGTACTCGGCATCCGAGGTGTAGTTAGGGTTGCATACCGGCAGAGTCAACACTTGATTAAGGTGAAACTCTGAGACCACCCTCGGAAGGAATTTTGGATGGGGGCACAGGACAACTTTGTCCTTGTGAAAGACCAGATAAGGGGAGTCCACTGAAAGCGCCTGGAGCTCCCCTGTCCTCCTGGCTGACGTGATAGTCACCAGTAAGGCCGTCTTCCACAAGTGTGAGAACTCACACTTGTGCATGGGTTCGAATGGCTTGCCCATGAGCTTTGCCAACACCAGCAAGAGATCCCACGAAGGTGGAAGTTCATGCATCGGAGGGGATATGTGATCCAGGCCTTTGAAGAAGCGCCTGACCACTGTCGCCTGTGCCAATGTCGGCTGACCGGCCCGTGCCCGGTAAGCAGAAATGGCTGCCAGGTGCACCCTAAGGGTTGAGAACCGCAGACCCCCTTTGGAGAGAGACCAAAAGTAGTCTAGAATGTTAGCCACAGAGCAGGATAAGGGGTTCAGACTCTTACCCTAAAAAATGGAAAATCTCTTCCATTTGAAGGCATAACATTTCCTGGTTAATTTTTTTTTTTTTTTTATTTAGTTGTTTAACCAGGTATAGCACACTAAGCTGAAAGCTTTTTTACAGGAGCCACCTGGGAGCACAAGGAGGTTAAGTGACTTGCTCAGGGTCACGCAGTATGCAAGTGGAAGCTGTGGGATTCAAACCCCAGGTCTGGTCTGCTGGATGTAACCAGATTTGCAGCTCAGAGCCTTAGACCACTGCGCTATACTGCCTCCAAATAATTCCTTGCGAGATGCCTCCACCACAGTGTAGACATCCTCAGAAAGACCCAGAGCCTGGAACTCTAGCTGCTCAGGTACCAGGCTGTGAGGTGCAGAGACTGAAGGTCCGGATGGAAGACCTTCCCCTGGTTTAATGATATCAGGTCCAGGCTTGTGCAAAGCTGCTCCAAGGGGCCTGCAGCTGAGGCAGAGGAGATCTGGGTACCAGAATTGGCGCGGCCAGTCCGGGGCTACCAGGATCACCTTCGCCTTGTCCCTCCCTCACCTTGAGTAACACCTTGTGGATCAAGGGAAATGGAGGGAAGGCGTAGAGAAGTCCTGGAGTCCATGGCCTTGAAAAGGCATCCCCTTGCAGCAAGCCCTGCTGAAGAGGGCGGGCATGGTATAGACTCAGCTTGGCATTCTCCCTGGAGGCAAACAGGTCCACCAACAGTTTGCCCAATGGGAGAACAGACTGTAAGCTACCTCTGGATGGAGGGACCACTCGTAGGATGTCTGGCCTAGGTGGCTGAGAGCATCCGCCAGTTGGTTCAAGACTCCTGCCACATGGATGGCTAGGAGATCCGCTTCCAACGGTCCAGATGCGGAGCACCTTCTTGCACTGTAGACGGGAGTGCATGCCACCCTGTTCGTTGAAGCAGTACATGGTCGTGGTTTTGTCCATCTGGACTTGACCACTTGACCCCGGAGCTGAGGAGCGAATGCTGACAGTGCCAGTCTGACTGCTCTGAGCTCCAACAGGTTGATGCGGCATCAGGACTCCTCGGGGGTCCAGAACCCATGGGCCCTGCTGTCCCCCATGTGGGCTCTCCAGCCCATGAGAGAGGCATCAGTCATAAGAACGACTGTCTGCTCAGGGCGGACAAACGGGATCCCTTCCTGCAACCGTTCTGGGACAGTCCACCATTGGGAGAGCGTCTCACATCTTCTGGGTTACCGTGATCAGCTGTTTGAATTGACCATGGCACTGAGTCCACTGGGCAGCCAGCTCCCATTGGAGGGGGTGCATGTGCCACATGGACCAACGGACCACTGAGGTGCACGCCACCATGTAACCCAGAAGGCTCAGAAAGTCCCGGGCAGGATGCAAGAGCCCAACCAGAAATGATCAGGCAAAGGAGGAAAGAACCTCCACCCTGTCTGCCAGGAGCCGGGCTCTGGCTTGACAAGAGTCGAGCTCTGCCCCGATGAAGCCCATCACCTGAGACGGCACGAGTTCCGACTTGGCCTCGCTGATCAGGAGGCCAAGCTGAGAGCAGGTTCTGAGAGCCAGATCCCTGGATCTCTCCACTTCCTGAAGGAAGGAACCTGCCAGAAACCAGTCATCAGGAGAAGGGTAGATTCGAACTCCTCAATGCCGAAGATGAGCTGCCACCACTGCAGTGCACTTGGTGAAGACCCGCAAGGCCAATGACAGGCCGAACAGCATGGCTCGGAACTTGTACAGGGTCTCCTTGACCCTGAAGCGGTGGAACCGCTGGTGGGACGGACGGATTGGGACGTGAAAGAACGCGTCCTGCAGATCCAGAGAACAAAACCACATGTTTCGTTCCAGGGATGGTATGATCTGATTCAGACTTACCATCCGGAAGGTGAGAGACCAGAGATACTGATTCAGGTCATGGAGATCTAGGATGGGGTGCCAAGCCCCCATCCGCTTGGGCATCAGGAAGTACCTGGATACAAAGCCTGGGTTTACAGGCAGATCCGGCACTGGAGCTACCGCCTCCTTGCAAAGGAGCTGAGTTATGTCATCCCAGAGGGCCGACCACGTGCGAGCTGAGACAATTTCCTCCCGAGGGGAGTGGGCTCGGCTGGACGGGTACTGCTCGAATTCCAGAGGCAGTCTCTGCCCGACCACTTCCAGAACCCACCTGTCTGAAGTGATATCGGACCAGACAGAAAGAAAGTGGTGGAGCCGACCCCCCATGGGAGGACCCAGGGCAGGCATGATGGGAGTAGGGGTGGCAACCCCCAACCCGTCACTGAGCAGGCTTAGAGGAGGAGGAGAAAGCTCCTGGACCTGTGCCTCAGCCTCCTTCACAGGACTGTTGAGGGCCCTGCTTGGGCCTAGGGCACCAAGCTTGAGCCTGCTGCTGCTGTTGGTGCTGCAGACCTCCTTGACAGGAGGGCTGCCTGACCACAGGGGAGGACTGCCGAAAAGGCTTCCTATTCTGCTGGTTCTTGCCCGAGGAACCCTTAGCAGAAGTGGCATCCAAGGTGGCATTGGACTGTTCAATACGCTGAAGGTGGCCTGCCACTCCTGGGCCAAACAAGTCGGTACCAAGGAAAGGCACACCAGCTAACTTGTGCTGGGTATCCGCCGGAAAGGAGGATGACCGCAGCCAAGCCCTGTGGCAGGTGGCCACTGCGGCTGCTAATGAGCAGGCACAAGAATCCACGATGTCCAGGGCCATCTGGAGCTGCTATTTGGCAACAGCATGTCCCTGATCATGGACTTGCTTGACTGTGGTCTGCATGTCCCCGGAGAGGTGAGGAAGTACTTCATCCAATGACCCTAGGAGGGCATCGGAGAAGTGTGCCATGATTACAGCTGAACTGGCCTGATGAAGGCCCAAGGAAGAAGCCGCACAGACCTTACAGGCAGAGTGGTCCACGTTCTTGGGCTCCTTGTCCATAGGTCAGTCAGTGTTGACCGAGCTACCAGTACGTCTAAAGACGGAAGCAGTCACCAGGCTCTCAGCCGAGGGATGTTCCGTGAATCCCGGTAGGGATTCCATAGGCACCGCATACTTACAGGCCATATGGCAGACGGTGCTGAGCAGGAAGCTGGATGCTGCCAAAGCTCAAGGGCTGGACCAGTAATGGCTTCAGCCACTGGGAAGGCCTCCATCAGGGTATCCCCCCTCTTAAGGATATCTGTAAGGGGGTACTCCGCCTTTTTCTGGATAGACTCCAGGGGCATTCCAGTGGAATCGGAAATGAGGTGGAGGATTCCCTGAAAGGAGGAAGGACCTTCCTCCAAGCCCCCCGAGAGTGACTCCTCATCACCCAGATGGGAGTGCAAACTGGTGGCATCCGAATTCTAAGAGTCGTGGTACAGCGGTCTCCCACCTATGTCCCCCTCAATACGCTGAGGGCGGTCAGGGGTAACCGTGATGGACAGGCGTCGGGGAAGCCTGGTGTCTGTATGGTCCCCTTTTGAGGGACCCCCTGAGATAGGCTGTTTAGACGGTGGTTCCACCCTAATCGGTGGTGAGACCGGTATGGGCTTAGGAATTAACGGCTGGCCCCACAGGTGGAGGAACCGAAGATTTTGGGTTCGAAGGGGTCGGCGTCAGCCCTTGAGGCGCAGGCCTAGTAATGGCCGGGGTGGATGGCGTAGCCGGCTTCTGTCCAGCCAAAATCAGCTGTTGCCACATAAGCTCCTCATAGCATCAACGGAATTTAAGTCGAAGTCTCTGCTCGTCCGAGGAGGATGAGGACCTGTGGCGGTGCCTCTTTTTTGAATGTCGGTGGCCTTTCTTTGGTTTTCCCGCCGAAGAAGGAGAACGAGTCCTCGATCGAGACTGGGCTTGGTGAAAATGGAGGCTCTGTATCAAATCCCTTGATGGGGACACCCAAAGGAAGTGTCTCATCATTGGGGAAAGAAAGGACCAGGGTCCTCTCTAGAGAATCGTCGACCGGAGTCGGCAAAATCAGCTCGATCGGCTAGAGAACAATCTCGGCTGGATCAGCCGATCCCTCTGTCTCCACCTGGCCAGACGGAAGATCCGTGAAGCCGGCAGCCAAGGAAGCGATCTTGACCGAAGTCAAGGTTCCAGTGTCCTGGGACTCTGACCCCTCTCAGTCCCAGGAACAACTCCTCTTCGAAGATGTTGGATCACTGTCCTTCTTCCGAGGGCGGGAGGAGTGCGAGCCCGAGAGCGCCTCACCCCTGGTGGGGAGAGACTGGCACATATCCCTGAAGGAACCTGTGAAGGAAGAACCGAGGTTGAGAGGAGCAAAGAAACTTCAGCTGGCCAAAGCTTGGGCAGCTTCTTCTTCGAAGGCCTTCATCTGCTCGAGCTACTTGGTGGATCCCACGGCCGTGCAAACCGCCCACCTAGCTTCTTTCAATTTCACTGCTGGGTTCCTTTTGTCCGGTCTCTCCAGCTTAAGGCACACCATGCGGTCGTCGAGGACGTTGGGATGGAAAGCCAAGCAAAAGGTACAGGTGGTGGTGTCATGACCGACTCCTAGGCAGTACACGCAGGTAAGTTGGGGATCAGTGCGCGACATTTTCTGGCTGCACATACACCGGCGAAAACCGGGGGATGACTTGCCCTCCATATGCGATGCACTATTATCATAATTGAAAACTCTGACAAGTTTGAGATTTAAATTGGGTAAAAACCGACTATACAAATCCAGGGCCTACAATTGCTAGAGTTAGCATGAGGGAACCTGAATCTTCCAGTGGAAAGGAAGATCTGGCGTTATGGGGCGGAGCCAAGGTATTTACCACCTGGGTGGGTGGGAGGAGCCAGCTTGAAGACTTTCCGGCGAGATTTAAAGGGAAAGGGACATGCCAAAGAGTGTGGATGAGCAACATATCCATGCTCCTAGAAGTGATGTTATCCTAATGACACACACCCTGGAGTGCATTACTGCAATTATAAAATGGCTTGCATGTTAAAAGAAAGGTGGAAAAAAATATATTTTTAAAATACAGTTTTAGTTGCTTTTTGAATAGGTGTGATGTGTTGGGATAACATCACTGTTGAAGGTAAGCAATGACCAATCAGAGCCCAGGAATTTTTCTTGCCATTTTATAATATCATATGAAATACCTGCAGCAACTGTCATAAGGTAAATGCTACCAGTACAAATTATGGACACTGGCAATATAAAAATAATAATTTTATAAGGTGCCTTATCTATTGCCAAGGCGCCTAACAATATAAAAACAGTTCAAAATCATACAAACATCAGACATCAGTTCAGTTAAAATCACATGACAATAAATCAGAAAAAAACAAAACATTCAATTGGCTGAGAAGGTTGGTGACACAGAAAGGTTTTTAAGCCCTGAAGAGGAAATGAACACCGGCCATATGGAGAGGAAATGGACACTGACCATGTGTAAAGGAAACAGACATTGGCCATATGTAGATGAAACAGAAGTCAGTGATATGGAGAGAAAATTGACATTGGACATATGGAGAGGAAATGAACATTGGATGAGGAAATGGACACTGGCCATATGGAGAGGTTTTGGACATTGGCCATATTGAGAGGGAATGGGACAATCGCCATATGGAGAGGAAATGGACATTGGCCATACGGAGAGGGAATTGACACTGGCTATATGGCGAGGAAATGGACATTGGCCATACGGAGAGGGAATTGACACTGGCTATATGGAGAGGAAATGGACATTGACAACATGGACAGGAAATGGGCGGTGGCAATATGAAGAGGAAAAAAACACCAGTGACAGAAACATCCGGGAACCTGAAGCCAAGTGATCTGCCATTTCTTCCAAGGCATCCTAATTCTATTGGGGATTTGCTCTTCACGACCTCCCAGAGTGAATTCAATGCTACATCCAGCAACATTATTCTCCACAATATCCAGCAATGGTATTCTTCTCAAGGAACTGATACATCCTAAGTTTAAAAAGATTCAACACTTCCATGTACACCACTTCCTTTGGGAGCATGTTCAACAGGTTTACCTAAGCAAGGGTCATGGAGAGCATACCTTACAGCAGAATCAGTATGCCTAGTAAGAAATGGCAGCTCACCTGGCATCTGATTTCCACTACCGGTTGTTTTCCTCTTCATGCTGCTAATGTCTATCCCCTCCACATGACAGTTTGTTCCATGGGTTTACCACTGTCTGCGAGTAAAGATGCTTCCTCATATTAACACATATTTTATCCCCACCCCCATCAGGCATAGGGTATACCCCTACATCTACTGCCCATAAGGTGGAAAACATTTCCCAATCCACCCTATCCATTCCCTTTAAGGTAAATAAAAGCTGACATCTTGTTTCGCTTTTGCATTCTTATTTCCACAGAAGACATGCTTAGCTTGTCTAGACATTCCACAGAGTACAGCTTCTCAATCTTACTCTTTCACTAGTGACCTGAAGCACTCCTCACAATACAGGATGACAGCGGCAAAAGCCAACCTAATGTTGAACTGAATTCCCAGGGGGATCGGCAGCAGTCAGGAGGAGGTCATACCGCCATTATATAGGTTGCTGGTGCAGCCCCACCTGACCTAAAGAAGGACATTAATCTGCTGGAGGTGGTCCAGAGGACAGCAACAAAGATGGCTAAAAGTCAGTAGGGCAGTACATACAAGGAGAGGCTGGAAGTCCTGAACATGTACTCCCTGAAGGAGAGCAGGCAGAAGGGGGACACAACTGAAAACTTTAGGTATTTGATACAAGTAGACAAGGAGTGCCTCTTCAGGCTCAGTGGAAATACAAACACAAGGGGGCATTCCCTTAAATTGGGGAGGGGAAGGAGTTCAAGAGGGAGACAGGAGGCATTTCTTCATTTAGAGGGTGATGTCAGGGTGGAATGGGATCCCTGAGGAAGCAGCAACACTTGAAACAGTAGAAGGCTTCACAGGGGAATGGGACAGGGTAAAAGGTAAAGTCAAGGCCAAAAGGGGACTAGCCAGAAATTGGGGGATTAACACATTCTTTCCTGGTGGTCATTTTTGGTTGGGCTAAGCAATGGATGGTTCCGACATTATATGGCGACTATGGGACTGAAGAAGTTAAAAACTCCTGTGTAAGAAAGGCTAAAGAGTGGGGAGTTGTAGGACTATCCAGCCAAACTAGTAAGGTCTCAGAGATTGCATGAAACACCAACCAGAGACACACAATTTCTTGCAATTATGACGGGGGGGGGGGGTTAGTTATGGATGTATGGCTGGCATTACTGCGACGATGTGGGGTAGGAGCAACACTGATGGAGATCTGAAATATAACATGCAGCATGAGAGATTAAAAGGAAATATTCTCATACTCAAATAGAGAGACAAGTGAGGAGAATTCCTCGATGGCTGTTTAAAAGGGCTATAAAAAGGGGTACATAGAATAAAAGAGGACTGAATTCAACAACTGGCTATCTTACACAGATAAGATTAAGATAAGGGGGTGTGGAGGGAGGGGGCATAGGGGATATATACTACAAAAGATATCATTGAGAACATATATAATTGAAAAAAAAAGTTTATTTGAAGGTGGATGAGAGATCTGATGTATGCAAAAGGGGGGGGAGGGATAGTACTCATATGGTTTTATGACTGGGTTACTAGTTATTATTAACGACATGGAGCGCTTTGTCTATGGATCTGAATTAGAAAGTTTTTGAGATTGCAAAAGGTGTTCAAGACAGCAATATGGTACAACAATGGTACATGATCAACACAGCACTATAATATCATGGAATGTTAAGGAGCTCACATCCCCAGCTAAAAGGGCTAAAGTACTGGCAGCACTAAAGCAAAAAGGGGCTAGCTTAGCTCTGCTCCAGGAAACACATCTAATGCCCAAAGAGTATGACAAGTTGAAGGGAGGATGGGTTGGGGCCTGCTAAACAGCATCATACAACTCCCACAAGAGGGGAGTGGCCATACTTTTGCATAAAAATTTCCCTTTTGTGCGCCATTGCACAGTAAGAGACCCAGTAGAAGGCGCTATGTTTTTGTGGTGGGTGAGGTGCAGGGGCAATTGGTGACTTTTGGTAGTGTTTATGCTCCCTCGGTGATGGACCCTGCTTTCTACCAAAACATTATAGATTTGCTCTTAAAGGAACAGTTCCCAAACCTGATATTGGGGGGAAGATTTCAACTGCGTAGCAGACCCTAGGCTAGATTAGTCGGGCTCCAGGGCTAGGGGGATAGTGGCTATTCAACAATGGCAGCTGGGCCTTATAGATACAATTTAGTGGATGCCAGGCGTACTGCAAATCCGGGAGCCCAGGAATACACTTTCTTTTCTCACCCCCATGCAACCTGGTCAAGATTGGATTATATATACGTGCACCAAGACATTTATTCAAGAGCACAGGATATGTCACATAGCCCTATCTTCCTATCAGACCATGCTAGGGCGGAGACAGAGGGTTATCACTGGAATTTATTCCTCTGACGCTGTCTCTTTGCCTTGTGGGGTTCCGCAGGGTTCCATTTTGGCACCCATGTTGTTCGCTGTCTATATGCTGCCATTGGGAGACATTATTAGGCAATATGGCTTGGGTTTTCACTGCTACGCAGATGATACCCAGCTATATTTGTCCTTTAGTCCCGGACAAGAAGATGCAGTCTCTATACTTAACAACTGTCTATCCGAGATCAATGATTGGATGAGTGCCAGCTGGCTAAGGTTAAACCCGGATAAGACTGAGGTGTTGGTGGTGGACCCAGGTCGCCTTGAGGCGGGCTGTAGGGTTGGTCTCCCGTCGGGCGTATAGATCGATGGTGCCCAGCTCTCGACCTCAGACCGGGTGCATAACCTGGGCGTTATTATTGACGACAGTCTGACCCTGAAATTTCAGGTGTCTTCTGCTGTCAAATCTTCCTTTTACCATCTGAGGAATATTGCTCGGGTGAAACACCTTGTTCCTCCGGCCGACCTTCCGACATTGGTCCATGCCTTTGTTACCTCTCGCCTTGATTACTGCAATGCCCTGTACCTAGGGCTGCCGGGGGTTGATATCCGCTGCTTGCAGCTAGTGCGAAACGCCCGGCAGCCGGGCTGACTGGGACATCTATGAGGTGTCACGTGCGCCTGTGCTCGCAGCGAACTCTGCACTGCTGCAGTTCAGTGGTGGATCACCTTAAGGTCGGGTTACTGACCTATAAGGCCCTACAATTTAACAGGGACCGCGATCTTCAAGATCTGCTTGTTCCCCTACTGTCCTCTCGCTCACTCCGCTCTGCTGGCGAGGGGATTGCTAGAGGTTCCCAGGTTCGCTTAAAACATCGGAAGCACGGGCATTTTTCTTATGCTGCCCCTACCCTGTGGAAATTCTCTACCTCGTCGGATACTAGCTGCCTGACCGTTGAGAGCTTTAAGTCAGAATTAAAAACTTATTTATTTCAAATGGCATATGGGGAGTGATTTACTGTATTTCATTGTAATTATATTGTTATTGTTGCTGTTGTGTCATATGTATGTATTTTGTATGTATTTTAATTGTTTTATCTGTACAGCGCTTTGATATTGAAAAGCGCTTAAAAATAAATTTTTACTTACTTACTTAGGTCCAGATAAAGATGATATTGACCAGAAGAGAAGGGGGGTGGAGGTTCCCCACATACATGCTGGCCAAAAAGGAGTTCAGAGATTTCTTAAAGGAGCAATGGCAGACATACACAACACACAATAAAGGGACAGTGGACTCAGATGGTGTCTACTGGGAAGCAGAAAAAGCATATATGAGAGGAATAATTGATGGGTATATGGCCAGAATTAACAGAGAAAGATTAAGAAAACAAAAAGCTAGAGGAAAGTATTACAGTACTGGAGCAGGCAGTGGCAGAGCCGGGGGGGGGGGTGGCATTTAGTCAATCATGGGCTCCACAATGGGCACTAAACAGTGAATAAAGATGGTGGTGGGGTGCCACTACTCACACTAGGGAAGCCAGGAGGGGCAACCGCCCCCTCAGCCCCCTTCTAGCTCCACTACTGGGAGCAGGCTGTAATAAACATGGGACAAAAGAGAAAATAAGGGAATTACAAATAGCTAGGGAGGCTCTAAACACTAGCCTGAAAGAGGAAGCAAAGATGAGATTAGTATACACAAGACAAAGAATATAAGAGTGGGGAAATAAACCGGGACCCCTTCTAGTACATCTTATGAAGGGGGGAAAGACAAATAAACATATAGTAACAGTTAAAGACAGGAAAGGGAATTTGATGAAAGAAGAAACTCAGCCAAGGCTATCTTTTTAAGGACTTCTATGAAAAGCTTTACCAGTCAGAATGTCAGGGGTTGGGACAAGCCAAGCACTTCTTTTCGGAGGGTCTCCACATCCTAAAACTAAATGAGGAATACAGAGAAACACCTGGAGCTGCCATTACGGTGACATAAATAAACAGAGCCATAGGTTGTCTTAAGAAAGGTAAAGCAGCAGGTCCAGATGGATTTGGGGCAGAATATTATAAGGAACTGAGAAGTGAAATAGCTGAACTCCTAAGAAATTTGATGGATGAGGCTAGGGGGGAGAGGGGGATACTAAAGACATGCTGCGAGGCGAACATTATTGTCATCCCCAAGCCGGATATGGATCTCAGTGAATGCTCGTCCTATAGGCCAATTTCCCTTTTAAATTGTGATTGTAAGATTATGACAAAAGTTCTGGCTCTTAGGCTGGAGGGTCTGCTCCCCTTGATAGTCCACCTGGACCAAACGGGCTTCGTACAAGGCAGGTTGTCGTATCATAATATGAGAAGGCTCTTAAATGTGATCTGGTGGGGCTTTCGGCATCCTGGGCAGGCTTGTGTCTTATCCATGGATACCAAGAAAGCCTTTGATAGGACAGAATAGAAGTATATGCTGGAAGTGCTGAGGTGATTTGGTCTGGGTGACAAGTTTGTACAGATGGTGGGGTCTTTTTATAGGGCTCTGATGGTGAGGGTCTGAGTAAATGGACTGCAATCTGAAGAATTCTGGCTGGGAGAGGCACGCGACAGAGATGCCCCCTCTTCCCCTCTTCCCCTCCCATGCTATTTGCGATTGCTATAGAGCCCCTAGCCATCAAAATAAGCAGTGATCCCAAGATTTTCGGAATCCTAGATGGGAGGAGCAGTAGACATACTATTACATTATATGCAGATGATAATCTGCCATTTCTCACTAGGCCGGACCAGTCAATGCCAGCTCTGTTAAAAGTGATAGACCACTCTGCCAGTTTTTCTGGATACAAACTGGATCTGCTTAAATCAGAAATTATGTTTTTGGGAAAAGACAATGGAAGAGCAAGGGGTACATGGGGGCACAAGGTATTTACATACCTAGGGATCAAGACAGGCAGGGAGTTGGGCACATTATATACTTTAAACTACAAACCACTATTCGGGACTACACTAAAAAAAATCTTAGTAGGTGGAAAGCACTACCAATATCTTGGATGAGCAGAATTAATCTCCTCAAAATGAACGTGTTACTCAGAATACTGTATGTTATGCAAATGGTGCCCTTTAGCCCCACAACTACAGATATCAGAAGACTAGAAAGGAGCTTCACAGATATTATACGGCACGGGAAGAAACCGAAGATCAGCCGCTCAAAGCTACTGGGACAAAAGGAGGATAAAATTTCCCAGATATTTAAGGTTACTTCCTGGCAACACAATATAGGTACATACAAAACTGGATTAACAGAGGAAGTGCAGCAACATGGTTGGGCATTGAGGAGGCGAGCTGCCTGGGACAGGCTTCAGCCTACTTGGGAAATGGGGGGGGGTTATAGGCCTATAAGAGGACAGAGAGCCCAAATCCACTAGTGATTTCGAGTTTAGAGGCCTGGGACACTACACTATCAAGGGGCATATGGGCCCAAAGCAAGAAAATACCATCTTGGTACCACTAGCGGACAACCTGGAATTTCTACCAGGACTAGGGGATGAAGGTTTTAGATGGTGGCAGGACAGAGGGATAAGATGTGTCAGAAATATACTGATGAGGACAGATATGTATATGTAACCCCCCCTCACAAATTGGGGTTCCTGAAAGCCTTCCCGGAGCTTGCCAAAAATTCTCCCTGCCTAACTGGTGTTCTGCGCAATGCCACCTAAATGTGGGTGCTGTGAGTGCTTCCAAAGCCTCCAGTACTGTCTCTTTAAGAGCTGCCTGCTCGCTGGCTCCAGCGGGTTGATATGGGGGGGAATGGTGTTTCCCTGTTCGAATCCCACCTGAACTGTGGTGAAATCGCTCCCGTTTGGCAGTCGCTATATGCACAGGGGGAGCCCGTTTTTGAAAGATGTAACTGTTTGGGCATAATTAGTTAGACTGTTGGTGGGGTTACAGTTTGTCTAACCTGCTTCTTCTGCAGCTGGGACTGTGTGTGCTGTGCCCCTCCATTTTGGACCAGGATGTTCTGAAGGGTCCAATGGGGTAGGGGGTGTCCCAAATGGAGTAACTGGTGACCAACCAGAATGAGGGCTCTCTAGGGAGCCGACGGACCAATAAAGATACAGCTAGTAATTGTGGGAAGAGAAGGCTAGACCATGGTGCCTTTTTCGCAGCACTGAGAGCAAGATTAAGTGACTGGCATCTGTAGCCAGCCAATGGGATCGGGTGGCGCCCAAGCTAGAGGATTGCCCCACGCTGCCAAGGGGCAGAGACGTTGTGGCTGTGGACGTGGAAGGAGCTCTGGGCTCTTGCGCCGTTGAGTTTTCGCACGGAAAGGGCGTGAGAGGCCGGAGTCAGCCGTCTGAATAGTCGGCGAGCTTCGGACTAAATCCGCGGGGCAGCGGTCAGAGGAGGCTGTGTAAAAGCACAGCTACCTACCAGGCTCACCCTGTAGAGGACTGGAGAATCTGCTGAATCACGCTCGGTCTGTCAGGAAGGTGAAGCTGCAGTGAGACTCCTGAGTAACTGTGTGTTCAGTTGGGCCACAGGAGCAGCTGCCTGGTATGGTACCCCTCTGTTGCTTTCCATATAAATGTGTGGGGAAGTATCTGAAGTGCAGGCTCAGCCCTACGAGTGGTGTGAGAGCAGTTCTCTTCTGGAGTTGTGAGTACTAAAGCAGGGTAGCTCCCTGTCACAGGTTTCTAGCAAGGGCAAGATCTTCAGGTTGCTTTGCTGACTGCACTAACTAAGCCTGCTGGGCTCCACCTAATCTTTATAGGAATTAAACGCTTGTGGTGTCAGGCCCCAACCAGTTGCATCGAGGAACTAGCCTTTAGGGCTTGGGTACCCATAGACAGCAACTTATAGGTTAGGCCTGTGCACAGAGCCCTAGGTAGATACTCATATATTGTAGTGGTAAGCCAATCATCCTGATTCCCCCTGGTCCTTGTTATTCCCCCTTGAATAAATCAGATTGCTTCTTCTGCAAAAGTACACTGGCTAGTTTGTGCATTAATAGTGACCTACTGCACAGTGAATATTGTGTAACCGTACCTTACTTTCCAGGGGGTTCCCGGAGTGAGCTGAGTGGTTTGAGCCGGGGGGGGGGTAAGTGTCTATGGTGAGTACACTGCAACTATACTGTGTGGGCCACTAGTGGGAAGACAGGGGGGTTGCAGCAACCCAGAGGGTTGTTACCAAGTCAATCTCGACTGTTCTAACCCCAATCTCTTGATGGAGGCACCCGCCAATGGATCTGGGCCCCTCACCGTTACAGTTAAGGCAGGCAGGGGTAGTAATCCTTAGGATAGCACCCCGGGGGGTTACATATACATTTCAAGAAATCCAAAGAAGTATAGGTCCTCCCCCCACCCCCCCACCATCTATATAGCTTTCTCCAGGCCCGAAATTATTGTAAAAAATTAAACAGATCAATGTTAGAGGGCTCACCCCCTTTCAAGAGTGGAACAAGAAATATTAGGAGCCAGGAAGAATGAAAAGGGACTGATGGGGAAGGTAGTGAGACTAGGCAGAGACTCACACCAAGGAGATACCCACAAAACTAAACAGTGGTGGGAAAAGGATCTCAACAAAGATAACTGACTCACACTGGGAAATGATACTGGGCTCACACATGGGATTACTCCTCTGTAACAAATACAAGGAGATGCAATACAAATTCTTACACCATTTATACTATCCACCCACCATGGTCCATAAATTTCATCCAGAGATATCCCCAAATTGTGGCAAAGGTATGGTGAAGAGGTATTTTCTTTCACTACTATTGGGAGTGCCCAAATCTCAGGGCCTACTGGAGGGAAGTGGCAGCAGTAATCTCCAGAGTGATGGGGCAAGGTATAGAGTTCTCCCTGATATCAATGCTACTAGAGGTAGAGGAAGTGGGTGATGAGGAATGGGACCTCCACCCTCGCTGGGTGAGAGTTCTGTTGGTGGTGGCCAGGCAAGGAATACAAAACCTCTGGACTATGTGCTCAGTTTCAAGAGCTGATCAGTGGAGAGGGTTAGTAATCACGTACTAGCAGTAGACAGGCTGACATATATCTTAAAAGACAAAGAACAACAATTCCTGAAAGTCTGGGACAAGTTTCTCAGTGCTCTGAGCCTGGGGAGGATGCTGCACTCCTGGGGGGTGGTATAGCCAACACTGAGGTAAATGCTGATCCCAAAGGTGGAAAAGGAAAGTAAACGAACAAAAGAACAATAAATGAAGTAACAATAATTAAATATGACATGATCCTAAACAAAGCATGTGCCAAGGCTAGTTCTAGGTAAAATCTCCATGTGGAATTAGTTCTAGTTTGATGTTGAACTGACTTTTTTTTTTGTGTGATTAGTTTACATGAAAATATTAATTGTTAGAATTAGTGTCTTAAACAGCTACAATACAGAACTGTGAAAGAGTAAGCCTGGGAAAAGTGGTAATACTGTATCATGCCTGCTTAGTATTCCTGGAAAATGAAAAGTACTGTATGTGACTACATGACAATAAAAATATTATTGCAACCCCCACCTCCCTGCCTTCTTGCAAACGACAGGTAGTATGCTGTTTGAATCTGACAGCAGTACCAGGTGGGGAATGGGTTCGGGGAGGAACAGGTCACTCGGCACAAAGGCTAGGTTTGGCTACTCTGCACAGGGGCACCCAAGTAACTCCGAACACAGGAAGCAATAACTGTAATGTCCAATACCAGGAACGGGATTCTAAAGTGTGGCTTTATTCACATCCAAACAGAACAAACAAAGTATAGACGGACCCCCACAGGGCTACACTTCTGGTAATGCAGATTAAAAGGATCAGAAACACTTCTTCAACACTCCAGCCCTCAGGCTCTGAACCCACCGGGCACACAGCCCCGGACTTGCATGCTGCTTTGGGTACACAGCCTGAACTTGTACACTATCTGGGATTTCCCTGGCTCGCCTCCCTTGCCAGCCATTCGGATACCTTCCATATGTCATGGAAACCTTTTCTGGTGGCTCCCTAAACCACCTAAGAGCACCTCAGCTCTATAAGGGAGTTCTCCTTTTAATCCCATGTCTGGGTACTTTCCTCAGGCACTGGCCAAGTACCTGAGAGTAAGTAAGGGTGCCACAGAGCAAATCCGTAGAGGTGAATTTGGTTACTATTGATGGCGGGGGGTCTCCCACCTCTCGTTTCCACAATTCATACCTGGCCATTTCTCTGGACATTAAACATCTTCATTCTGTAAAACTTGGCAAAGTAGATTAAGGCTAAATGTATGTCACATTTCCTCTACTTGTCTTGCTTTCCCTTTGTGCTGGACTTGGACATACTTTTACTTGGCTTAGCCCATTGCTCTTGGCCCCCCAACTGATTAAGCAGTCCAATCCCCACTTTACTCTTTGTGCTGGACTTGAACCTACTTGAGTTAACCAGAAATGTCTATTACACTAGACCTCCTACAAATTAAGTAGTCCAATCCCCATGTTCCAACAGTTCAGGTGAAAACATAGGCCCTCTGTCTGAGCGAACTCACCCTTTGGTTGCAGGTGCCCCACAGGCGATTCCTCACAGGAATTTCTCTCCCACAGCTTCTGGTGCCACAGCACAACTTGAAATACGGCAGTTTCTTCCTTAGCCGGAACCAGGAGGGTTGCCCCTGGAAGACAGGCAAATCTTTCTACCCCCATCCCCTCAGGGATGGGGCACATGGACCAGTAACAGCGGTCTCCACCACTTCAACTATCAGCTTACTGTGTTCCTCTTTCAGTGGAAACACACACCTCCCTTACAGTAGATCTAAAACAAAGCTTAAGGCTCTGAGAGCCTGCACGCAGACTGCTGTGCTGCTCCTCTGTTCAAGACTGCACATAGACTCTGTTCAAAAATCCCCAACATTCTATCCTAACTTCCAACTGCAGCACTCCAGTGTGGCTCATGCAGCTGCAAGAGTTCTATGGTGATGTCATCCCTCAGTCTCAGCTGAGACTGAGAACAGAGTGAGACAGTGTGAAATCCATTTAACTGGAGTTTCACAAGCTGCCTTCTCTGCCTACCACTAGGTCTTACTGGGATTCTAGTAACCCCGAGTAACAGGGGGTTACACTATACAATACAAAAAAAAAACACTCCTCTCACTGGACTAAGTCCCATAACAAGGGGTGCGAGAAGAAAGAAAGCTGCAAATATGATGTTTTTTCCTTATATAGTATTGTATTACTGTGCAAACATGCTAAACAGCTGCTGTACTAGTATGAGGACCCAAAGGAAAAACAAACCTATTAGCCACTGGATAGCGAGTATGGTCAGCTTAACATGCTACTAGCATGTTTGTGAGTTGTTAGCCATATGGAACCGTGCTGATGGCCCAGTGCCTCCCTACACCTGTGTGTACAGTGCAGCAATGCAGCAGTTTCCAGCACACACACAGGAGTTGTGGAGCATTTCTGACAGGCTATCTCGCTTTTCTGGCATTTCTTCTGATGCAACACTTGCCTGTGCTGGCCTCTCCTTCCTTCCAACCATCCCAGTACTAACATTTTTTTTTTTGTTTCTTGTATCTCCCGCCTGTTCCTCTCTCATCACATCCAATCCCCTGTATTAGTGTATAGCTTTTTCAATAAAGCTCCCTCCCACTCCACCCTCTGTTGGACCCGGCTCCTACCACCAGATTCCAGTACTGGCATTTTTTTTTACATTTACATTTAACAAGCCTCCCACTACGCCTTCTGCAGGCTTCCTCTCCCCGACTCTAGCAGGCATCACTGCAGCCAGTAGGGAGTATCCAGGCAATGCAGGAAAATGCCTACAGTGTTTCTCCCACCCCAGAAGCATTTCACACCACCCACATAAGACTTCCACTGCTACGCACTAGGACCAGTCCATATATACTGGTCTGCTAAAACTCTGCGCTACTCCCAATGTAGCACAGATAAATGTAACAGTCTGTACAGTAACGTGTCAACAAACAGAAGTCGCTTCCCCGCCCCTCCAATACGTATCACAAGCCTGACTGCTATAAACTAAAAGTAAAGTTTAAGAAAACACCCCAGCATTACCATTGGTAAAATATTTTAAATCCATGGGCACTATGGAGGAGACTTTCTGCCCAAAAGGGGTACAGTAGTATGATTTGCTCACATTGCTGGTTGGTGCACTGGTGATGAATGTTTGATGACGATATGTACGATCATACCCACCTGCTTAAAGCAAAACCAGACTAAATTTTTTCATGGTGATTGGGATATACTTTCCATGATGCTCTGCATTACTGGGGGAACATGTAATTTTGAATTTCTGTCAATATTTTGTAAGTGTTGCTTTATTTCTAAGTCAGCATCTGAAATAACACCACACTTTGCGCATGGTACCAGTGTCTAGATTTTTCTGCACAAAGCAGTGATTACTTACCATCACCCAGTTCATCAGAGTAGGGTAAGCTGAAGACTGCCTCATCAATCATACGGTTGGGAAGGTTGGTGTAGAATCGGCCAACAGATGTTTCCAGGTTACTCAACTGGTTCAGGACCATCATGCTCCCCTTAACCACAGGGAGTGCAATTCGATCTGGCACGCCATACTTCCCATAGTTCTGCTCAGCCAGATCTCTCAAAAAATGCCAGTTCTTTTAAACCAGTTACACCCTCTGAAATAAAGACATAGAACAATATCAAGTGACAAAACTGACAATTGTTATGAAATTTCAGAGCAGCATCTCTCAGTATGGCATGCATCCTAGTCTCTTCCCCTTTTCTCACCTGCCATGGCCTGTAACATACCTGGCCACTGGGCATCATCCACATGTTTGCACCCAAGGGTTAGAAGCTTTTTAGGGCACTTCTAGCTGCAATTATTTCCAGAGGTTTGGGAACCCAGGTAATAGATGAGGAATGGGACAGATGTTGGGCCACAGCATATAAAGCCTCGAAAGATGTATAAGGAAAATAGGTACAGTATAAAATACTACACCAATACTGTAGGACCCCTGTGTTGCTCATAAAGAAGAGTCTTCTGCCACATGACCAGTGCTTAAGATGCAAGACAGAGGGGGGCAGATCTCCTACATATCATGTGGGATTGCAGGAAGCTACAACCCTTCTGGGCAGATGTATTGAGGAGGCGGCAGGGCTGCAGCCGCCTCGCTCCCAGGCAAACTGTCTCCTTGTATAGTGAAGGGAACAAGGCAAGCCTCCAAAGAACAAAAATTATGGCTCCAAGCTGTAATGGTAGGAGCCAAGAGAATGATCTTAGCTAGATACAGGCAGGCTGAACCGCCCACTGAGCAGAAACAGATTGGTAGGCTGGGAAGGCAGTGAGCTAATGGAGAATGCAACTCCACAGTATTTGGGAGCCTTTTCTGAGACTCCAAGACTGCTCACTCTCAGGACTGGGCAGAATTAACCCACCCCATTAACTGTGACACTTTAATGAATAAACACAAGGAGAAGTTTTGGCCCTGAAATGTTTACTGAGCCAAAGCTTGTTTCTAGGTGTGAACTGGGGACACTGGAAGGTTAAGAGACTTGCTCAGGGTCAAGTAGTATACACGTGGCAGGTGTGAGTTTCAAATCCAGGTCCTGTTGGGTCTCCAGGTTCACAGTGCTCCAAACTTCAGGCTATACTGTCTCCTTTTAAATGCACCAACTGGAATACACCTACATGGAAGCACCAGTGTTCAGCTAGGAGTGAAAGAGCAGCAGCTGGTTCCACAACTGCCTTACAACAGCACTGCAATTAGTGCAGCAAGCACTGTGCTTACAATGCGTGCAGACAAAGCCTCCATCCACCACTTCCCACCTTAAATGCCAGCCTGCATCACCTCCAAAATGGTATTGAGCTTCCAGAGGTCTAAGGTCAGATGACAACAGTAGTTTTGGTATTTTTTGCAGAAAATACTATAAGGAGGAAAAAAACTGAAATGTACAACAAAGAAACTAACAATGTGGGATGTGGCATCAATTCCCCAGTTTGATAATGACAAGACTCAATCTCTTGGGGGTTGGCAGTCACCATTTTGCTGCATCAGTTATAGTACTACTGTACACACTATGCCTTTTTTTTTTTAAATGCTATCATTCAAATGTTTGTTTCCTGTCCTCTACACTGATCATTGGGGCCAGCATGGTTGCGTGCTGCCTCCTGGCCCAAGAGGGTGGGCAAGCAGCTACCATCACATCAGTTATCAATTGCTCTATGGTTAGCAGGTGGGGCTGCGCAAATTCTTGGGCAGCCTGTGTCCCTCTGCCACAGGAGAGGAGTGCCTTTCCTTGGCTATGTACCCAGTCCTGCCCCTACAACCCCCCCAACAGACCCTGCACAGGAAACCCAAATCAGCTTGTAAAACTAGTGGCCTAGGTGACAGCAAAGAATGCTACTGTCACATCACTGTGTCACTCTAAAAATCACTTCAAGGTAGCAGCAAAACATCTGTTAAATGCATACATTTATTTAGCTTTCAATTCTGTTTATCCTACTTCCATCCAGTTGTGTGGGGCCTCCCTGGGCTGTTAGCAGCACCCCCTTCCATCCTTCCAAGGCCCCCATACCAGGATCTCTGGTGTCCTGTCCACCTGCAACACATCGCAGTTGACTGTTCCCCCTCGGCTTGCCCTCCCTCCACAGGCAGGGCTGTCTACAGCTCCTTGGCAACACTCCAATCCACCCGGTCAGCCACCGCAGCAGAGGTGAAGACTTGTGGATCCAGGACCAGGCAGGTGAGGACCTGCTTCAGTCATGGGGTGCATGATGTAGCTTCATACTGCACTCATTGGCTGTTGTTCCTTAGTTTTCTGGTCCCCAGGATAAACGTGCATGCAGTGCCATCAGGAACATTGCTGTGAGTGCTGCCACTCACAGTACATCAATGGCTGTCACTCCTCCATTCCTGTATCTGCAGTCCTTGGCTCCTTCACCCCAACCACCAATAGGGGACAGGTATGTGCCAGGCAGTACAGCCCTTCCTCCCCAAAGGAGAAAAGCAGTCAATGGGATACTCTATCCTCTTTCCTCTAGCCGTCCCTCCAATCTCTTCCACAAACTTGGTTAGTTGGGGCAGCAACAAGTAGTGCTACCGCTGTGGTGGTGGGCTGGCAAACGTCACATTTATACAACATATTTTGGTTTGCTAGCTTCAGTACATTTATTAAAAAACATTGGACAAACTACTTTATCATAAGAGCTTTACTGTGGACAAAAGTTCTATTCATCTCCTTTCACCATAGTACTGTCTTGTTTAAAACACTAGAGAATTTTGCTTTTCACAAATCATTTTTCAAAGAATAAGAACTAAACAAAAAAATGTTATAGCAGGGTAACGTGGACAGAGGCAGCTAGGCTGATTGGGAATGCTCAATAATGGAGCCAAATCAGACAGTTTTTTAAGAGTTCAAATCATCAAAGGCATTTATTCAACTCACAGTTCAAAACACAGACAGCTATTTTTTTTTCAACTCCACATCAAACATATTCTTTTCAGGGAGCATTTTCATCAGGCCCCAGCTGGCAGTACTCAACTCTGTTTTACTCTCAGTACGCTCTTTTTAGCAGCTATGCCATTAGGCTCCAAAAAGCCATCCTCTTAACTCGGTTTGTCTCTCAGTATCTCTCTGCAGGGTTTCCTCACTCTGCAATTCAGGCTTCCTCTCGGCCTTTAGCGTTCCCACACTGAATTCAGGCTGCTCTCTCATCGGAGCTTACATCAGCACTGACCCCCGGCTCCCCAATGGGTTCCAGATCTCCCCCTTCCTGGTCAGGGGCACCCTTAGTAACCTGCTACTTTAGCCGAGCAAGCTCAACTAATCAGTTAAGGGCTAGCTGCCCTTCAGCAGCCATCCCACCTTCTTGCAGCCTTTAACACAAGACCTGCAAGATACGAAGTACTTACAGGAGGCCTCTCTGGCCAAATGCTAAAGTAAACACTTTGTGGATTGTGTGCGCTTTAAATGAAAGCTGTTCATGTGTACTGCCTTAATGTTTCTTTCTTTTTTTTTTTTTTCAAACCTTTATCTTTCTTACAGGGTGCGGTAGCACCCCTATAGTTAGGGTTGAGTAGGCTGCTTAATGTTAAACCCCAGATTTTGCACCTTAATAACTTTGGCATCACTTTGACAAAATAGCCCAAATTTTGGCATGTGAGGACAGGCTGCCAGAGTCTCAAGACATGAAAAATTTTGTGTCGGCAGCTTGTTCGGTTTTCAAGATATAGAGTGCCAAAAAAACAGAAAAAAAAAAAC
The DNA here is from genome assembly GCA_016271365.2 of Neoceratodus forsteri. Lineage (NCBI taxonomy): Eukaryota > Metazoa > Chordata > Ceratodontiformes > Ceratodontidae > Neoceratodus > Neoceratodus forsteri. The sequence goes on along the minus strand of CM028136.1, from coordinate 399,211,818 downwards.
CATGTTTGGTTTCCTTATACTTAACATTGGGTATATTTTGCTCTCACCTACAGATAGACAGTGTGGAATTTTTTCATGACATTTTCAGGGTTGAAGCGGCCCATGCCAAGGGTGTGCCATTGGAAGGTTTCATTAACAAATTTTGTATGGTTTCAGAGTTAACATGCTGCTGCAAACAATTAAAATAAAAAATCTAGCAAGTCCTGTTTAGCTAGATTCAGGTGTTTGTTTTCATAAAACTTTACTTAAATACTTTTTCTTGGGCACTCCAAGTCCAGGGTACCCAGCTTAGGAGAAGAGCCATTCACCTGTGTTCTCTGTATAAGAATAGTGGGATTTCTTGAGTTCTGCAGCCACAGCTGGATGTCGTGCTATGGACTGCAGTAAAACCAGTGAGCTAGCGATCCCCTGTTCAGTCTGCCTGTCTCGGTCGGTCGGTCTGTCTGTCTGTCTGTCTGTCTGCCTGCCTACCTGTCTGTCTGTCTACCTATTAATTTATTCATGTAGTGGACCGGGAAGCCCACCTCCAGTACCACTTTTCTTGACCATCCCCTTCCCTGCAGGTCACCTGCCCCGTTCCCATTTTGAAGGTCACGGGACCGGGTGCCCACTACTCCCAGGCCACAAACCAGTCACCCGACACTGGAGTGCCCAATCTCCAGCATTGGAATGTCACTTGTCCCCTGAAAATAAGAAAACTGTCCCTTGTTTTTTTTTTTTTCCTCTGCAAAAAAGGATACAGTCCCTTGCCAATCTGACCTCCACCCCAATCTCTCACTCAGCACCCACCACCCACACATCCTCACTCACTTGAACAGGTCCCAGGGCAAAGATCCACTCTCCAATCGAAGACATGTGTTGCTGTTGGAACCACCGACTGCAATATGAGAAACTAAGGTAAATGCAGTTCAATGTATTTCAGTGGGGTTTTGAACTTTGATGTACAACTTTCTCATTTTTGCATATTTGGACCCCACAGTTTCAACTTTGCCATTTTGGGACCCCACCTCATGACCAATGATGGTGGAACTATGCAAATCAAGCCCAAAAGGCAATTTTGCGGTCCCTTGGCGGAATCACTTTTCAGGCAGAATTTGAACGTTTTCGCCACTCTTGTTCATGAGATGCATTCAAAAGAAAGCTATGTTAAAAATTTAGGGTCATGATATGTAAAAATGACAAAGTTATGCACATAAGTTGAAATGTTACTATGCTCGCTTATAGCTTTGGTAATTTTAAATATTTTGACCCCCAATTTTCAACATAGCCATTTTTTTTTTTATACCACCTCATGAACCTGACAGCTGTCATTCTTCAAATCCTGGCCAAAATGTGTTTTCGCACCTGCAGCACAGAATGACGTTTCAATGCTATGGAATGTTTCATTGGGGATTTGAAAATTTTCACTACTGGGTTCATGAGGTGGGGTAATAAGAAGGCTATACTGACAATACGGTGTACAAATACAGTAAAATGCCCAGGTTATGAGTGAACATTGCTGCACTTCGTGCCACATTACACCCCTAGGGTGTGATTAACAGGCTGTTACTCTAACCCCTGGTCATGCCTTATTGCTTAAGTAACAGTACATCTTTGAGAGACTCTCCTCCACTAAGGCACACTATTGCAATTGCAAGCCATCAGCATCAGGAACACACAGAAATTTTTGCCAGCTGAGGTGGCCCATGTCGACGCATATCAGTGCCACCTATATAATGTGGGCGGCACCTCCTTTCCTCAGTTGTATCTCCCTGGACACAAGCTCTTTTGATAATGCATGCAGGCAGAGAAACCAGGGAGCCAGTGAAAACACAGGCACACAGAAGTGGGATTACATAAATGGAGCGTCCCCAACAGGTGACAGCCAAGCAAGCAGGCATCAATTAACCAAATGCCTGTTTACTGTGGCTCCAAAACTGAAATGTATTTTTGATTACTCTGCACCTTATTGTACTTCTGTCTTGCACCTTACTGTATTTATCTACTCCCTCACATCCCACCAGCCAGGTTGCATGTGGAAACAAACTGTTACCAGCTCAGTATGTCTTTCTTGGTAAAATGTTTGAAATAAATACATAAATAAATCACAGAGGACAGGCAGGAGGGTGAGCTGTGACTCGATGGAAGAGATTCTCTCAAAGATCTACTGCTACCACTGAATAACATAACCATCTTCTTTGAGGATAGCTCTTCCATCTAGCCACACCTCTGGAACAAGTACCGAGCAGTACCATAAGAGCACGTGAGGTAGGCCACAGAGAAAGACCTGGATATCCCAGATCCTGTAAAGGGTATAGTGCACAAATACATACGTCATAAATGAGAAAACGAGGGCCACAGCTTCTTCTGGGTGGCTGAGAATGAAAACAAAAATACAGTAGAGAAGCACCTCACCGGGCTTCAGAACCCCCAAGATATAGTACTATATAGTGTCAACATACTTCATCAGTCACCTTGACTACTGTAACTCCCTGTACTTAGGGCTACCAGGGGTTGATATCCGCCACCTGCAGCTGCTGCAGAATGCGGCTGCCAGGTTGCTGACAGCACTGTCTTAATCTAGTCATGTCACACCAGTGCTGCGTGGACTGCACTGGCTGCCAGTTCAGTGGCAGATCACCTTCAAGGTCAGTTTGCTGACCTATAAAAGCCCTACCGGACAGGGACTGAGTTTCCTGCAAGAGCTCTTGCATCCCTACTGCCCCCTCCAACCACTCCACTCCGCCAATGAGGGACTGCTAGAGGTTCCCAGGGTTCGGTTGAAGACACCTGGGGCCCGGGCTTTTGAATTTGTGGCCCCCACCCTGGGGAACTCTCTACCTTGTTGGATACAAGAGTGCCTGACTATGGAGAGCTTTAAAACCGCTCTAAAAATGTATCTGTTTGATCTTGCCTTTTTCGATTATTGCAGAAGATGTCTGATTTGTATTTTATGTTTTTAAGTATGGTACTTATTGTGTTTTATTGGACAAGCACTATGATCAGTGCGAATAGCATTTTTTTTTATAAATAAAGATGAATTGAATTAATGAGAACCATCATTTGGTGATGTCCATCTCAAAACTAAGGAGTGGCATAAAAGCAAGGGGTAACTTCCTCAAAATAAAATAAAGAAGAGGAGGAAAGAAACAAAGCACCAGTTGCAGCCTGAGCCCCACCAGTCCCAGCATTTCTAGGGGCCTTAGGGTAAGCACTCATAGAACCAGGAGTAGGAAGGGAGGAAAGGGCAGCAGCCCCAGATGGGCCACTTGAGCCATGTGGTGCACCCTTTTGATAGAAAGAACAGCCTTGGCCTGCAGAGGGCAGAATGTATAGAGACTTTTATGAACATAGTATCATAGAGGAAGACTGAAGTTCACGCAAAGTGAGTTCCACATCATGCCCAAACCTTTCAGAAAAAGATGTTCTAGAACAAGGGGACATGGCATGAGGCTGGAAAGGGGCAACGTGAGGAAGTATTTCTTCACAGAAAGGGTGGTGGATGCATGGAACAGCCTCCCAGCAGAGGTGGTGGGGGATAACTCGGTAGGAGAATTCAAAAATGCATGGGTTAGGCATAGGGGAACCCTAGTGAGAGGAAAGAGAATAAAGCCGGCGATCAAGTAGGGTCTGTGGCTTCTGCAGCAGATAGGAAAGATGGGCCGACTGGGTGGGCCTAGCAGTCCTTATCTGCCGTCAGATTCTATGTTTCTAAATAGGTTCTAACCTCACAAGGGAAAATTCAGGATGGACAGCTGGATGCTGGGAGCAAATTCTAACACCTATAGCCAGGAGTATCTCCCAAGTGACATACCCAGGGCAGCAGCATGGGCCAAAGTGTCCCAGGTATCATAAACTGAATAATGTAAGCACTTCCCAGCATCCAGACTAGCACATGATGTCTGGAGGACCTCCTCCTTCAAAGGATCTTCTAGTAGCTTCTGTTATACGACAGAGAGGGTTTTACATAGGTTGTCCTGGTACTTAATCATATAAGCTTGATAACTGTTTATATGTATGTCTAGAGAGGCGGAGGCATATGTCCTCTTGCCTATAACATCTAAACACCTAGACTAATTAGGAGATAATAAACCAATGTGGTGAGAATCCACAGAGTGATAATCAGCAGCCATTATCACTGCAGAGTCAGTTTTAGGATGTGATGCATAACGAGGCTTAGCAGGAGGAGGACAGTACATTTTGTCAGACTTAAAGGAAAACTACACCCAAAACTTGAAAAAATATATGTTGCGCAGAGTGTTTTAATTTGTATGTGAAGTTCTAGTGTTTCCTTCCCTCTGACTGGTATTAGGAGTTTTTCCTAAATTAGCCTGCTAGCTTTATGCTAGTTTTACGACCCCTGGGGATCTTCATCCCTGATAGCTTAATTGTATTTCTTGTTCCCACAGTGCATCTTGTCTCATGTGACTGTGATGTAAGAGAGACCCAACATTCAGCACACAAATGCCAAACAAACTAGATATCTTGGAAGCTTTACAAGCTGCACAAAAATTACCAGCAGTAAAGTTTTTCAGGAAAGTAAAACCTTTACGATGAGGGTGGTCACCAAGCTGAATTCTACAGATTTTAAAATATAGCCATCTCTACTGTTGTGAACTGATTGAAAAGCAATGCTTTCTGCTGGATTTATGGTATCTGCTACATCACTGTCACATGAAACAAGGTGCATTGTAGGACAAAGAAATACAATTAAGCTATTTCATATGGAGATCTCCAGGGGTCGTAAAACTACCCTAAAGCTAGCAGGTTAATTTAGGAAAAACCCTTCTTAGCAGACAGAGGGAAGGACACACAACAACTTAACATACAAATCAAAACACTCTGCACAACATATGTTTTTGCAAGCTTTGGGTGGACATTTCCTTTAAGGGGCCCAGCAGGCAGGCTTTGAGGTCTATACCATGCAGATGCAGTGGCATCCTTCAGAGCAGGATACAGCAGAAGAACTACTAGAGAACGGCTAGAAAGAGCCGCCAGATATTCAAAGATGGCTGTTTTAGAACGGTCTTCCTCTTCTGCCAAAAAAACAAGCCCTCTTGCATATCCCTAAGCAAAGACTGGCAAAAGGCATCCTGTGGAGGGGACATAAGGGGGTTAGAGAACAGAGTCCTCACTACAGAGAAACAAAATGAAACTTAACTCCAGGCCACAAGGCAAGTCCAGATCCTCACCCTCAACTTCATGCTCGTCTAGGATGACAGCAAGGTTGTACTCCTCTTCCTCATCGTCAGGCACAGGAAGGAGGAGACATAGTGGAAGGCATATGTCCTGAAGGTCCCACCAGTGACAGCAACTTTAGTGGTGATGAGGAACAAGTTCTGATGGGGGAAACCAGTGAGGGTAATAATGGCATTAACTGTCTGACAAGTTCAGATACAGTAGCCATGAAAACCTGAACGTCAATGGAACATGCCAGTAATGACAACTCCCAATTGACAACAAGGCACTGCCAGTGGTTAAAGGCTGCACACTACCATCAGCGGATGGGCCTTAGTCAGACCCCGCCCTTGACGTCGAAAGTGGTTGGGGGGGCATAGACAGAGACCACCAATGTAGTAAAAGACTTATCTCTGCTATCTAGATGGTGTGGAGACTATGAAGAGAGAAAAAATTCCTTTGAATGTTGCTTGTGGTGGGGTTCCGATGATGATGAGTTATGCCATTTTTTCTTTATCTTGGAAGATGCAAGCTGATGATGAAACCACCAACTGATTTTTTTGGGGGTGGGGAGAATAAGACATTGCTTGAGCAGACACCAAAAGAACAGGATGGTGAAAATGGATGAAAAGCCTACTAGGAAGCCTCCATTTTCTGCAGGAAAGTTTCAAGGACTTTCTAATGGTGTCTTTGCATGGCCTGGTTGAAACCTTGGCAGATGGAGCACTACTTCATGTCATGCGAGAGACCTAGGCAACAGACACACACACTGAGTGGGTGTCCTCAAAAGGGGCCGACCCAGTGGCATGACAAGCTGAGGTGCACGTCACCTTACTGAATGCCACAGTGGTGATCCAGGTTCAGTAATGGACCAGAATTACACAGGGTCAGCCAGTGAGGAAGGACTGAGCACCCTAAGGACTGTTCTCCTCCCTCGGAGAGGGGGATCTTGTATACAGCTACATGACTGACACCTGGTGGAGACCATGTGTCAATGACAGCAGACACACCGTGTAACTGTATGACAATGTCACGAGAAGAAAAATCAGAAGGAAAAAGCCCCAGACCCCTTGGGCTTCCCCCACAGGCCCTGCATGCCTGTAAGTGGCACGCCACTCTTAGTGGTGGGTAACTTGTAATGCCATTAGATAGGCCAGTGACAGGGCAGGGGGGATTGCTGGGACTGAGAACCAAGGGGCAAAAGGTACAGATGAAAAAAAAAATTATACCACACTGACAGAGGCGAAAAATGGCTCCTGCTTCTTCACAGTACTCAATGAAGGCATGCAACAGCGAACTGTTAGTAATAAAAACAAGAAAACAGTGTTCAAAACTGGCAGTGTTCCTCGAGGATCCAACAAACTGTCGACAGAGAGCAAAAGTACTGAGGAGAGATGGGACCACCCACATTCTATAGGCAATGCCAACATGCATCAACATGGGCAGCACAAGCTGGCAAAATGTTCCAAGTGGTCCTGTTATGGATGGCTAAGAGTTTCAAACATGTGGCTCAATGGAGGATATATCCTTGGGGAAGACCTCGATATGATGGCTTCCAGTTAAAACAGTGTTCCACACATCATACCTAGTGATGGCAGCTGTAATACCTTCTAAACAGCAAAAGGGAAAAGAAGAAGTACCTTCAGATATAAAATGTATCAGTTGACTGCAATTTATTTATTTATTGTTTCTGCTGACTGGGTAGGCACACTGGAGAAACAAGTGCCCATTTTCACGTGTGACCTATGAACTTACAGTCACTACATCACAGCACAATGCAGTACCGCACACAGCAGCAACCACACACACTAAGCACAAAAGTCCCAACTCGACAAAGTCTGAGCAAATGTCCCCCTCCCCCTACATTTTCAATGGCATTTCTATACATAATAATGGCCAGTTGGAGATTAACGATGGCCACCGCTCAACTAACACTGCCCCTGCTAGCCGAGTGGTGACCTTCATTAATCTCTAACTGGCCATCACCATGTATAAAAATGACACTTAAATGAAGTTCCACTGACTTTAATGAGGCACTCTCCCTGGTCACATGTCATTATGTACCTGAGCATGGGGGCATGCCAGAGCTAGAGGAAGTAGAAGAGACTGGCTGGCCACCTTGTTAGGGCAAAACTACGATCCCTTCCACTGAAACACTGACGGACAAAAAAATTATAAAACAATTACCTAGAATGACAATTGCTGGCATTGACTATTAAAACATGTGAGTGCTGGCTGAACAGTACAACGTTGGTACATCACTGTAAAAAGGAATCAGCTTTTACAATAAAAGCTTCGATTCTGTAGAGAAAGGAAGGCACCAGAACAAGGGAGCATCTATCAGTTCAATAAATTCACTTTATTTACCGGGTAAGAACAGTGGGCCAGCCCGGCCTGGTGGTGCTGAAGGTTGAGGTGCTGGATGCCACACCTCACGCCACGCCGGCAACCTGGGTTCAGGAATGAGCCCGGGCTGCCAGGGGTCGGCAGAGGAGAGAAAGGATTGAGCATCCAGAGGACAGCTCTCTTCTCTCTCTGGGGAGGGATCCAGGCTTGCCCGGCACAGCAGCACCCCCCGGTGGAGAATGGAGGCACTGCATGTCTAGGCAGCACAGCAGTGGGGCGGAGCTGTGGCGGGCGTCACCAGATGCCATTGCACGTCCGAGCTCGGGAGAGGGCGTAACACACACAGAAAACACCCCTTCCTCGACGATAGGTGAAGGCGCCTCCCCCTCTGGTCCACATTCCCAAGGTTGGCTACACCTCTCCGTTGGCGCCCCCCGGCCTAGAGCTCAATCCTATAGAAAGACTGCCCTGGGCGGATAGGGCGGCCCTTCCCCAGAGGGTTCAGACCTGGGGGATGTGCCGGGCTAGGGAGTGCAGAGTGCGGTGGGCATGATGGGAGGTAGAGACCGGGGGTTCAGGAGGTCACTGGAGAGAGTTCACCGAGGAAGGTGAATAAACACAGTTCAGCGGGGAAAAAAAAGAACAGTGGGCCAAGGCCTGTTTTCAGGATCGACCCAGAGCTTCATACAAATATAAAAGCTAAGATGGTATACACAAGATACAAACACATATAGAGTATGAAACAATACAAATGTAAATACAAACATTTGAAAACAAATACATAATGCAAGAGATTGCAAATAATACAAAGTTTTTTAAATGTTTCATGTGTAGGGACATTCATGCAATTAGTAGGCAGAGTATTTCATAAGTTTGAACACTGTACTGAAAAAGCCCTTTCTCCCATACAGGTCGAAAACCAAGGTGTAAACAACTGTAATACACTGGAAGAACGCAGCAATCTAGATTCATCCCTAATTGTTAATAAACTAGACAAAGGAGATTTACACCCTTGAGCAAGTGCAGTATTAGTCATACAACCCAGATTGTAAAGATAAACCAACCTGGGAGGCAACCAACCCAGATCATTATATAGAACACGATGGGTTTTAAATGGTTTAGCCAAAACGAATCTGCAGATAGAATTAAAAGTTCTGTTGACTAGATCCAATTCCTTTTTCGCTAACTTTGTGAGCAAAAAAGAGTTATAATATAGTGTGGACAATAACACACTTTTAGATAGAAGTTTCTCTAGTTAGACAATCTTTAATTAGATATAAAGCACCAATTTTTTGATTCACAGACTTCACTATTTTCCTAACGTGCTAAATAAGTAAGATGAGGATCAAGTGATATTCCTAGATATTCAGTTTCTAAAACCTGTTGTATCATATTCCCCTCTGAACTGTAAATTAATAAATGTTCAGTGTTATGTAATTTAGGTGTACAACCAAATAAAATACACTGTTTTTTTTAGTATTTAATATTAGGTGATGTTTCAATAACCATTTATTTAAAACTGTGAAATCTTGATTTAGAAAAACATTTAATTCAGCCACTTTTGGAGAACTAGCAAACAAGGTAATATCATCAGCATAAAGCAGTATTCAAGAAGTATTAGAAACCTTGGAAATAGGATCAGTTAATAGGGAGAACAACAAGGGTCCCAATACAGACCCCTGTGGGACACCCTATTGAAGCATACATGTCAATTAATCTATCCCTCCCAGGTTTACATTTATAGGATGGTTAGCTAAATAGCTTTGAAACCATTCACAAGACCTTTCTGTCAGGCCAAAGTCCTTCAGTCTCTGGAGCAGCATGGCACGAGAAACCAAATCGAAAGCTGTCACTAAATCGATAAATATTGCAACTGTCAACATTCCCATATCCATTAATCTTAAGGTATGGTCTGTAAAATGTGCCAGTGCAGTACCAGTGCTACAAAGCTTTCGCAAGCCATGCTGCTCCAGAGAGTGAAGTCTTTCGCCCCCCAAATATTCAACCAGTTGACTGTTAATTATTTTTTCAAAAATGTTACTTAAACGGGGAAGAATAGAAACTGGACGATAATTATCCAAGTCATGAGGTTGGCCAGATTTAGGTATAGGCTTAATAACAGTTTGCTTCCAAGCTTCAGGAAATTCCCCAGTAATCAAATATAAATTATAAATTTGTGTCAATGGCCTATATATATAAAATTAGAAATAAGCCTTGTAAACAGAGGTTCAAGACCATCAAACCATGCACTTTTATTAATAAACATTTGTCTTAATTTATGTACTTGCTGTGGTCAAATAACACAAAAGTAAAAATCAATCAATCAAAATCTTTATTTACCCAAGCGATCACCATTGAGCAAGCTCATTTACAAGGTGGACCTGCAGTTTGCAAGGACGAAGGTACAGAATAGAGTACAAGTGAAATATACATTACACAAAAAGAACGATTAGAATTGAATGAATGATCAAACACTGGGCCATTTAGAGTACAAGATGAATCAAAGCTAGTTAAGTAACTGGAGAAATCAGTAACCTTTTTCAGAAAAAGATCACAGATTTCGTTAGTATCAGTTGTAGCAACCCCATTTAAACTGATGTTCCCAACACCTATATTTTTTCCTGGATCTGTAAGCTTTTTAATCAATCCCCAGAATTATAAAACTATAATTTTAATTATAATTCCATCTCTTAGCATGCAATGAAGCTAAGAGGTGGAATGTTTAAGAGAGATGTTGCCAGGAGGAGGTAGTGGGAGGGCGGCAAAGACTATGGGAAGCTTCAAGCATGCATGGGACAAGCAGAGGGGTATACCAGGCAGAGGAACGAGGAGAGGGAGTGACACCTATGACCAGCTGGGTCAGTGGTGATAGAATAGGCAGGGACAAGGGGCAGACTAGATGGGCCTAAAGGTCTTTTTCTGCCAACAAATTTATATTTCTGTGTAGAATGCAGATGAGGAAACAGGGAATTTACATTTTTCTACATCTGTTTTTCAATATCTCTCCAAAATGTAGCACTCATGTAAGCAGTTAAATATATTGTTGGTGGCAACAGTAATTTTTAACTGGACCATATTACCTTAGCCATTGGTTATCCAAACTCTGCTGTACTATGTGCAGTAAACTGCTGTAGCCTACTGAATACTTATAAGAAACCAATAACTAATATCATCAAAATTACTTAATTTTTAATCGCTGAAATTTGCTAAATTCAATATGTGTCAGGCCTGGAACTTGGTGACATCAGCTGAGTGGATGTTTATAGTACAAGTTTCAATCTAGGGTTGACACTTAACTGATGTCACCGGGATCAGATATATAGCCATGGTAAAAATTAATGTCATGCAAGGGAACAGTAGCATCAACAATGGATCAAAAAAAAAAAAAAGGAAAGAAGAAAAGATTATTTCAAAGTGAAAAAAATGAACAATCATGGTAGGAAGCTTAAGGCTACACACGTACCCACACACCCAAATATGTTTACCAAAATAAAACAAAAGGGGGGGTGGCTAAAGACCAGCAGTGGAGGAGGAGGTATGCTCTGCTATGTTGGTGACCCGAATTCATGCCCCCTCCCCCTCAAAGTTTGGGATGTTAAGAACAGAGGCTGACAGAAAGGATTCCAGAGTGTCTACTACTGGATCTCTCCTCTTAGGGAGGGCTGCAAATGTATTGTAATGCAGTGACTCCTAGTGGTGGCTTGATGGCAGCGCCCTAAGCAGTGCAGGTGACCACGCATGCCAGACATCCCCAGGACATCACTACAAGTACATGAAGGTAAGGAGAGGAGAATGCCCATTCAACACACCAGATGACAGCCTCCTGGGTTCCTCTCAATTCATCAGGCCTTGAGCCTACCTGGTGCTGCATCCTACAGCTATCGCTTCCTGATGGAGCTGCGATCCATGCAGGTATCAAGGACCCAGCCCATTAGAGGCCCAAAGGAGAGGAGTGTGGATGAGATGCATGAGGAGAAAGAATGAAATAAGATGGATACAGAGATAAGACATTTATTTTTATACAGGATAACTACATGTCATACCCTGTTTATAACACAGTCCTGTTAAGATGTTCAACAATACACAACCAATATCGCATATAAAAACAAATACATGAACATACTGTACATCACAAACTATGATTACAAAAACACATAAGATATACTGACAGTTGCATACCACAGAAAAAGTAGATTTCAACATAGAGTTGAACACACCATGTGAAGCAGTAGTGCGCATGGAATGGGGTAACCCATTCCACAGAACAGAAGCCTGATGTCTCAGTGTTTTGGCTCCATACTTAGTCCTGTGCAGGGTAATAGATATCTTATTTTCATGTACTGTTCTAGTTAATACTCGGGTTGATGTTTCATTCCTACCCAAAGCTGTAACTGAGATGTAATGTAAAGGAAATTTTACAAAAAACTTATGAAGTAGCTTTAACCAAGCCATACTATTTTTTATGTCTAGGGTATACCACCCCAACTCTCTCAGCATGTCACAATGATGTGTATGGAAGCTGCATCCTAAGATAAATCTAGCTAGTCTATACTGGACCTTGTCTAACTTTAATAACATTGGTTTATTCACTACCCTGTATGTATTACTACTGTATTCCACTGCAGGTAAAACCATTTGTTCAACCAAGGTCTTTCTAGTTCTTAAGTCTAGACACTTAGAAGTACGTCTAAGCGCTCCTAACTTCCTATTAGTATTACTAAGTATATTAGTGATGCGTTGTGTAAAATTTAACTCAGCATCATATATTATTCCCAAATAGCGATAATCTGTCACTTGTTCTAACTTTATTTTATTTAAAGTATGGTCAGCTCAAAATTATTCCTAGCTCCAAAATGGGGCACCTTAGTTTTATTAATATTCATAAGAAGTCTCAACCTGGTGAACCACTCCCCAATGCTGTCAAAATCCCTCTGATGCATATCTTGAAGTTCAGACCGACCTACCCCTGTAGTAATCAGCGCCATATCAGCAGCATAAAGTCTTATTTTAGAATGCTGTACTTCCAGCGGGAGGTCGTTTATGAACATCAGGAACGGCAGTGGTTCCAGAACAGATCTCTGTGGAACCCCTCGATTTACCCCTTTACCTGAGGACAGGACTTGGGACACAGATACCCTCAGGGATCGACCAGCCGTATGACTTGACTCAATTCCAGGGGCCATCCATTATACCAAACGCCTCTATCCTCTTTAACAGGGAGTGATTCACCAGGTTGAAAGCCTCGACAAGTCTACAAGTAGAACGGCAGTTTCTAGCCCTGCATCCAAGGAGGCAGACACAAAGTCACTGAACTCAGTTAAAGCCAACAGACTTACAACAAAGGTAAAAAAAAAAGGTTAATGTTTCCATTAATTAGCATTGTGTGAAACAGCCAATTTCTTTAAACTAAGGCTAGTAAGCACCTAAAAAAGGAATAAACTGCCTGGTTGTGGAAAGAACACTATCGACTGGAGATGATCTTTCTTTGCTATTTTTGTGTATTTACTTGTCTCCTATAATCATCCACTTCCCTCTCCTTCTCCCGCTCAGGGCATTCCATTCTACTAGGAGTGATCAACATGCCCAGCACTCACTAAGATCTGAAACACACTAGTTATTTCACATGCAACAGAAAGTTTGCCACAGTCCTAGGTTACTGTTTTGCAAGTATATAAAGATTAGTAGAAGCAGGAATAATGGTTCAATATGGTGGGGAGGGATGTAGGTTTGAAATGTTCACCAGGCTTTGGAATGCCCTCCTATGGACCATCTGTACTGCTCCCTTAGCTGAAGATGTTAAATCTTGCCTGAAATCCTGACTCTTCATCAGGTCTTTTTCAGTAAATGTTCCCATTAATCCTTCATCTGAACTTTTTTAAAATAATGTTAAATATGAATGTGTTCAGCTTGTTATAATACATGTTGATTGACAACTTACATTCTTTTTACACGTATCACATTCTTGGTATTCTGTTGTAAGCACAGTATTTATTTTGTTAAGTGCTTTGAACCTGTGAGAGTCTGTTGGCTTGTACGATGTACCATGCCTAGAGACCTTGGTTTGCCTTATGGTACTGATGGTTGGACTAGGGAAAGTACAGTTATGTAAGAACTTACCGTAACAGTAGATCTTCAAGAAGAGCTCTGGCAGCAGGCTACACCATAAAAACTATGCCGCCAGGCACTGGGACCTCATGGAAAAATTCTAGCTAGCGGTACCCAGTGGGGACCACCCTCCGATGTTGGCCAATGGTATAAAGGGGGTGGTCCCCAGCCCCACCTCAGTTCTCCAGAAAAGGGGCATCTAGGATAGCTTCCTGGAGGTCCTGTCAGAAACCAGAAACCCTGAGCCATGAGTACCTTTCTCAGACAGATGCTGGTGGCCGCAGCCCTAGCGGCAGTGTCCGCCAAGTCACAGGAAGAACACAAGACATGTTTTTCTACGTCCAGGCTGGACTGGAGGACATCTAACTGTTCTGTCCTCTGGGGGGAATCAGGCTGTTTTTGGGCCAACTCCAGGGCTTTCTGCCATAGGGACTTTTGATGTTGCACCATATATGCCAAGAAATTGAGCGATCGTATGGTGCAGGTGGCTAAGGAGTAGATCTTACGGCCAAACTGGTCCAGCCTCTTGGATTCCTTGTCTGACGGCTGTGAGCTTATGTGTCTGTGTTGTTCAGTCCTGCCGTGGGCTGCTGTTAGGACTATGGAGTCAGCATTTGGGTGTTCTCCTAAGAAGGGTTCATTTTCAGGAGATCTGTACAGCCGGTTCGTCTTTTTTGGGACAGCTGAGGCTGAGGAAGGGTGGCGTCAAGCAAGCTTGGAGGCAACCTGAGAAAGGGCCACCAATGGTGGCACAACCAGTGGCTTAGGATCACTCATACCCAGAAAATGGGCAAGCCGCTGTCTCTCCAGGTCCAAATCCTCAGTATCCCAATGGTTTAGGAACTGGATATGATGCATCACATCCATGAAAGTAGGGTCATCCGAGGGCGATTGGGGGGAATCCCTGTAAACATCAGGCTGAGGAGGAGGAGGAAAAGTAAATCCCTCCAGGGACCTGGAGGAAGAGAATGAGCTCCTTCCAGATGAGTCCAAAGAGGGTGATCTGGTACAAGAGTGCCAAGACTAGCGACGACGAGAGTAGTGTCAGTGTCTGGAGGAAGGAAGACCAAGATGAAGAGCGATGTCTCTGTCTATGATGCCTAGGAACCCTCCATCTGAGAGGTCAGGAGGAGGGGTGATGACCTTGGGTGGGGGTGACGGTCTCCTGGATGGTGGAGGAATAGGCTGTCTTGGAGGTCCTTGAGGTACTCCCAAGGGTGACGGATCTGGTAAAGGGGTTGGGCGCTCCTTGGCAGGAGGTCCCCTTTTATAGTGTTCCACCATGAGTTGAACAAAGTCCTGACGTCGGACAGCAAGACGAGTGGAGCCCCTGGAGGGTCTGCCGCCAGGGAAGGTATGTCAGGGGTACCCGGCGCTGGATCTCTCAGTGCAGCTGGCCCTGTCGTCAGGTTTGGGGATGTGGGCATATCTGGCAGTGGTCCACAAGCGGCAGGGTAGGTGACACCAGGTCGTCTGGCTGGATGGGTGGAGTCAGGCTGTCTGACAGCAGCTGATCTGATGTCGGAGACGGGGGCACCGGTTTAGCTGGCAGTGCAGCCCCAGACAGCAGCTTGGAAGAAGCTGGTGGAGGGGATGTCACCTGGTTTGACCCCAAAGAAGCAGACATTGAGGACGTAGAGGTCGGATGATGGGTGTCCATCATCTTGTATTTGGGGGAGCGCATTATGGACTGAAGTTCCTGCTCCTGGTACCTTTTCTTGTCGTCAGACCCTGATGAGCGGCACAACGAAGAGGACGCCACAGCCGGATGGATGATGGGCCATACCCGCCGTCCTAAGAGGAGCTAGCTTAGGCCCAGAAGGATGCTGAAAAGGCCTAAGACTTTGGGGGGGGGGCAGAAGGCCCTTGCCCCGAACCCCCCCCCCACCTGACATCTGGATCAGGGCCGGAGGCTTCATCGACAGAAGTCCTGAGGGAGTTAGAGCTGCTGGGGAGGGGAACAGAGTCCGACCTCACGAGGAGTGAGGACTCAAGGAAGCCACCTTTTGATGCAGAGATCTGGAGCAGGAGTCCGATCTGGGTCTCTCCTGCTGGCCTTCTTGTCCTTGTTTGAAGATGTAGAAGACCCTGGGATGAGGAGGAAGAGGAGCTGTGACTGGAGAGGGTCCTCTGCATGGCGGCTAGTTGTTGCTCCAATAGGTGGCTCTTCAAGGCCTTCAGGTGACAGATGCGTGTCGGCGGTTAAAACTGCGGAAATGCAAGCAAGCCTCAGAGTTGTGGTTGGGGCCTAAACAAATCAGGCAGGCCGAATGGCTGTCCTTAGCAGGCATCAGTTTCCCACAGGCACACTTAGATTTCTGATGCTCTGTGGAGGAAGATGGTGAAGACATGCAAGAAAAACTCTGAAATGTAAAGAAAATAAGAAAGCATGAAAAATGGCAGTCAGTCGACTGCTGGCAGGAGGCATCTGTTGAGCCGATGTGCATGGGTCGACAGTGGTAAAACAAACTAAGGTGGGGCTGGGGATTACCCTCTCTATACTATTGGCTGATGTCAGAAGTGGTCAGACATCAGGAGGCGGTCCCCACTGTGTACTGCTAGCTAGAATATTCCCGTTGGGCCCTAGTGCCTGGCAGCATAGTTCTTATGGTGTAGCCTTCTGCAAGAGATCCAACTCAAAGTAAGATGTGCAGTTACGTAAGAACTTACCATAACAGTACATTTTTGAGATGATCTCTTGCATCAGGCCACATCTATGAAAATATAGCCACCAGGCACTAGGCCCACAGTGAAACTTTTTAGCCAGCAGTCTAACTAGGGCCACCCACGCTGAAGTCCTCCCAATATAAACATGAGCAGCCCTACCCCCTCCTCAGTTCCCTTGCTGAAGACCATATGCAGAGGACCTCCTCTAGGGGAACCAAGAGAAATCTAGAGGTTCCCACCACTAAGGAAGGTGGAGCCAGCATGGTGGCACTGAGGGTTGAGGCACTGGATGCCACACCTCATGCCACACCAGCAACCCGGGTTCAGGAACGAGCCGAGGCACTGGGGGTGGGCAGGGAGGGAGAGGATTGAGCGTCCGATGGACTGCTCTCCTCCCCTGGGGTGGGATCTGGGGCTCACTCGGTGCCTTAGGGACCTCTGGTAGAGACTGAAGGTCACTCGATCACTGAGCCGCATAAAGTGGGGCACAGTGATGGCAGACGTCAGCGACCAGGATTGTGCAGACATCACTGCATGTCGCTCTCCAAGGAGTAACTAGATAAGAAAAATTCCCATCCTTGGGGATAGGCAATGGCACCTCCGCCCCCAAGCCACATGCCTGACACCAGGCACACTCCTCTCCTGGGCCATGGCCCAGCCTGGCACACTAGATTTCAGATACAGCACCCTGGGTGGCTAGGGCAGCCCCACTTCAGGGGGTTCAGAGCTGGGGGCTCCGTCAAGCTGGTGCACGGAAGAGGAGGTGTCTCAGGTAGGAGGTAGAACTTGGGTAAGTGATGGCTGCCGGAGAGAGTTCCTCGTGGACGGTGAATAAAAATAAAGTATGCAAAAACTAAGGAAGGTGGAACAGAGGTGAACCAACCTAGAGAATGAGAGACAGGAAATGAGAAGCCTTGAGGCTAAGGGGGATGGGGGGTGGGACGGCATGGCCTGATGCAAGAGATCCTCTCAAAGATCTACTGTTACAGTAAGTTCTTACATAACTATACTATCTTCATCAAAGGTATCTCTTGCTCCAAGCCACACCTATGGAACGAGACCCAAGAAGTACTGACAGACAGTCTGAGTGACTGGAAGGTATGTGCCTAAGAAAGGAGGCCCTGAAGTACCACCAGGCTGAAGCCTGCTCTTCTCCTAGAGGCAACGTCCATACTATAGTGTCTCATGAAAGTGTGGAAAGTACTCCAAGTGGCAGCAGCACAGATGTCAGTGGCTGGCACATTCTGGAAATAGGCAACAGAAGTTGCCATGCCCTCTAGTAGAGTGGCCACGGACAACCCCAGAAAGTTCCTTACTGTATTTCCTGTGGTGAGTTTGGCCACTGCTATGTAATATTGCAAGATATATTTTTATGTATTTTTTTACTGTGATTTCTGTTTATGCTTTAAAAGGGTTACATGCAGAGCGACTTGGTTATGTTAAATTCCCAAACAAGACAGAAAGACCCCCATGTGTTTTTTTTTTAAAGGGGTACATAGTTTTAGTGAAAGATCACAGGAAAGAGAGACGGTCTTGTAAAATATTTTACATTAGTCTGTGACCTGAGAACAGGCTGATTAGCCAGGAAATCAAGAGTCCATTTTCAAAGGGGATTTACCTAGTTGACTAATCAAGGAAGAGTGTCATAAAACTCAGGAGATGAGAGAGACTGTCCCCTGTCATAAAATTAAGATCAACGGAGAAATGTTTTAGGCAGAAGGTGTCAGCAAGGTTACCACAGTCTAAATTTTTTTTACAAGTGCCAGGAAGTTGGGGTGGGAGGACACCCGAAATATTAATCATGATAATTCCTTCAAAGTTTGGGAAAGAGCAAGAGAGCCCCCACGTGGCCTAAAAGATACGGACACCAGCTATAAACCAGAGAGGGGTTTTACAGACTGGAAGGGTATAAAAAGGCCCTCCAAACCCAAACAGAAGCTCAGAGCATTTTGCTTTTGCATTGCATCTGGGCACTTGTTCCTGACCACAAGAGAAACAAGACTGCCACAACACAGAGACAGACCGGTGAATGCTACAGAAGGACTGAAACCTTTGAAAACATTTTTTGGTTCTGGACTTTCTGAATTTTCCACAAACAAGGTAGAAATTAGGCAGTTAAAATGTCTACAGTATATTTTGATGTATATTTCCAACTTTGTTTTGTTATTCTGTGACCAGATTTCTAAAATCTTTTGTTTGTAAAATTTGTATGATAATCATTTAAATTTCAGTAAAAGCATTTTGCTTTTAAAACTGCCTGTGAGTGATTTTTGAGTGTGTAGAAGCAAACGGTTTAGCCAATTCTGAGACCAGCCTGTAATTGCTAAAGCCCTAGCATTCATTGCCAAGACTAGGATCCTGAAAAAGCGGATCTGGGTGCATTAAGTAAGGAAGATACACAAGTCTTGGGCAGAGTCTGTAGGCGGGAATTAGGTGCTGCGCACCTCGTGGGAGAAGACACAGTTAGGTTTACGGGAGCAAAAACCCCAAGAGCTGGTAACGCCTGGGTCTTCCCCTCAGTACAGCAACTGAGGAAAGTTCTCACCTGGCTACTGACTTGTGACTGTATTTTGCCCTTATCCAGAATAGAGAGGCAGCCCTGGGATCTTGTGATGGGTGTTCAGTCGTGAACTCGGCAAGCACTCTAGAAAGACACTTGTAGGGTATTCCTGTCTCCCCCTGTCACAGATTGCACTTAGGGGCAGGCACTATGAGCTCAGGGACCTGGCCCCAGGAGTGGGTTTGTGACACTTCCTATAACAGAAAATAATACAGTTGACCAACCATTTGGACAGGCATGGTTTAGAAATGGGTTTGCCCTCTTTCCCAAGGGCAAAAGAAACGAACAGCTGAGAGGATTTTCTGCAGTCCCTCGTGTGATGAACATATCATCTGAGTATTCTATGTACATCTAAAGCACGGAGCAATGCTTCCCCTGGACTGGCATGCTTTAGATAATACACAGGCAAGTGGATGGCTTGATTCAGGGTAAACTAAGACACTACCTTTGGTAAAAACATAGGGTTGGTACGCAAAGGCACCCTGTCTTTGAGAAAAACCAAATAAGGAGACTCAAACATCAGAGCCGGAAGCTCAGAAATCCTTTGAGTAAAAGTAACAGCAACTAAAAGTAATGCTTTCCATGACAGAAAGTGTAGTTCACATGTCATGGCTAGCTCAAAAGGAGCCAAAGTGAGTTTCTCTCACACGATATTTAAGTCCCAATGTGGGACTGGATTGTGGATGGGAGGCTTCACATGAAGAATGCTTCATAAAAATTATGGGACACCTCCAGCTGTGCCACTGTACGGCCATCAATGTTAGATGGAAGGCTGAAATAGCAGCCAAGTGCACTTTTTTCCCTTCAATTCTATTTATCACCTGGAGCTTCCCGGGGCATTTCTCAGACAAACCCACCTGACCACAGGCACCTAACTCCCCACCTGAAACCACCTGACTGAGGAATACCTCACCCTAGCTCCCTGACCACAGTCAGCCCCCTGGATCTATACCCCCAAGGTGGGGCCACCCACTCACTTACCGGGTGTCCTCATCTAAAATCTAGACAGCCAGGCCAGAAGCAGGGCAAGGATTCGGAAAATTGGCCAGGAAAGTCTGGTGTGGGGATATGGGCCAAAGTCAGTCGGGCTGCTGTCGCCTCCTCTGAGAGCCAGTTTTTTTTTCCCTGTATTAGTTCCCTCCTCCCCCTTTGGCTTGGACATGCAATGCTTGCTGTGCCCCCCAGCCACTGCTAGGAGCCACCAGAGCTTGGGATCACTGTCCCCTTTCCTCCCAGGACAGGAGAGCATTCCTCTGGATGCTCAATCTTGTCCTCCCCCTGCTGACCCCCGGCAGCCCGAGCTTGCTCATGAACCCGTGCCACTGTTGTAGTGCAAGGTGTGGCATCCAGCACCTCAATCCTCAGCACCACTGGGCCTGTCAGGTGCATTTTAATGGAGGAGTATCGCAGGCCAGAATCGGAGAGGGACAGCAAGTACTCCAGAATCTGGACAAGTGAAAGGATCTAAATGGTGAGAAGCCGCCCAAAAGCAAAGCGCTTCCACTTCATAGAATAAGTGGTCCTGCCCGTGGTGCTGAAGGCAGAGACACTGGACGCTGCACCTCGCGCCACGCCAGTGACCCAGGTTCGAGAACAACCTCAGGTCACTGGGGTGCCGGTGCATGGGGAGGGGGGATGGAGGAGCGGGATGTAGCAAGCCGGTGGGTTGATCTTCTCTCCTCTCCCAGGGTTGGGTTGTTGCCCCCCCCCCCGTAGTTCCACTCCCATCGGATGGAAGCCTGGTGGGTAGCACAGGCAGGAGGGTTGGCACAGTTACAGGTAGGCCGGAGGGACTGAGTTGGCACCACAGTGGGTGTGCGTGCCTCCACACAGACGCATGGCCGTGTACCTGGGAGTGGGAGAAAAACCTACCAAAACACCATAAATACCTATCATAAAAAAAAAAAAAGAATAAGTGGTCCTGATGAAAGGCTTCATATCAGCCAGCCACTTTCTAGGATTCCCCAAATCTAGTCATGGCTATGTCTTCAGGAGCCATGCATGAAGATGTAGTGACTTGAGATCTGGATTGACCGGGTGCCCTGTTCCTGTGAGAGCAAGCCTTTGCAGAGGGGTAGGGGAAATGGATGTTCCACTACCAACTGCTACAGTAAGGCAAACCAGATCAGAATTAGGCCAGAAGGGAGCAATGAGGATCACAGTCGCTCCTTCCATCTGAAGCTTGATCAACGCCCTCTAAATTAACAAGAAGGGAAGGAAGGCATAGAGGAACCTCCCTTTCCAAGAGAGGGACAGCGCATCCTGCCAGAAAACTCCAGGCCCTGGAGCACGTGAACAGAAAAGCGGCAGTTTTGCATTAAATGGGAAGACAAAAAGGTCTAATTCTGGACAACCCCACCTGTCAAACAGATCTTCTACAACTGAGGTCAGCAGTTCCCACTCATGCATCTTGGACTGTGACCTGCTTAGCCTGTCTGCCAAGATGTTTTGGGCACCTGGCACATGGACTGTTGACAACTGCAGACAGTGGTCTAGCGACCAGTACCAGACCCACATTGCTTCTCAGCACGGGGGGGATGAATGGGTCCCAATTTGCTTGTTGAGGTAGTGCACTACACACTGATATTGTCCGTTTGCACTAGCAGAGCCCCCGGAGACAGGTAGTCCTGGAAGGTTTGCAGGCCATATAGAATGGCCCTCATCTCTATGACTTTTACGTGGAGGGAACTCTCCGCCTTGGTCCAAGTACCCTGGGTCTGGCAAGGGCCCAGATGTGCTCCCAACCCACCCCTGAAGCCCCCGTGGTGAGGATCTGATGAGGGGAGGTAATCAGTAAAGGGACCTCTTTGAGCAAATTGCTGGGTTCTATCCACCACAGGAGCACTTTCTTCACTGGAGAAGTTACTAGAACCTCCTGTTCTAGGTCATCCGTGCGCTGATCCCATTGGACTCTCAGAGTCCACTGAGGGATCCGCAAGTGCAATCTCACCAGGGTAATCGTGACAACTCCCGTAGCCATCAAGCTCAGCAGCAGCAGCAGGAATTTCTTGGCTGTGACATACCAGGTGCTGTAAAGTAACCTTACCTGATTTCCGTCCTGTCTTGGGACAAGAAGGCCGCACCCTGGGCGGTGTCCAGTATAGCCCCTCTGTACCGAAGGCACTGACAGGGGGTCAAGACTGACTTGGGCAGATTGACCATGACCACCGACACGTGGAAAAGCTGTCTGGTGTGTGTTAGAGTGCATAGCAGTTACTCCCGGGACTGCGCTTTGAGCAACAAGTCGTCCAGGTAAGGGAAAATGTACAGTCCCTCACTCCTGAGGGCTGCTGCTACCACCACCAAACATTTGGTAAAGACCTATAGAAACATAGACTTTGATGGCAGATAAGGACCGCTAGGCCCATCTAGTCTGCCCATTTCCCTACCTACAGGATAGGCCGCAGATCCTAGTTAACCAACAGCCTATTTCTTCCTACCCCCCACAAGAATTCCGTTATGTCTGTCCCATGCATTCTTGAATTCTCCCACAGTTTTAGACCCCACAACCTCCTCAGGAAGGCTGTTCCATGCATCCACTACCCTCACTGTGAAATAATACTTCCTCACATTGACCCTGAACCGCCCTCCTATCTTTAAATTGTGTCTCCTTGTTCTTGCAAGTCTCTTTTTCTGAAAGATGCTACCCTCTTGGACTTTGTCGACTCCACTGAGGTACTTAAAAGTTTCTATCATGTCCCCCCTCTCCCTTCTTTCCTCAAGGGTATACATATTAAGCTCCTTTAGTCTCTCCTCATACGGCTTCTCTTGCAGACCCTGCACCATTTTAGTTGCCCTCCTCTGGACTGTCTCTATCCTGTCTATGTCCTTGCGGAGATGGGGTCTCCAGAACTGGACACAGTACTCCAGAAGGGGTCTCACCAACTGTCTGTACAGAGGGATAACAACTTCCTGTTTTCTGCTGATGATGCCTCTCCTGTACATCCCAGTATACCCCCAGCCCTCCCTACTGCCTTCTCATATTGCTTGCTAACCTTAAGGTCATCTGATATGATTACCCCCAGGTCCCTTTCCTTTTTTGTTATTACCTCCCCACCCATTGTGTATTCTTCCCCTGGGTTCTTGTTTCCCAGGTGCATTATTTTGCACTTGTTTGCATTGAATCCTAGCTGCCATACTACTGACCATTCCTCCAACCTTGCCAAGTCCCTTTTCATCCTTTCCATGCCTCCTTGTGAATTAACCCTGCTGCAGATCTTTGTGTCCTCTGCAAAAAGGCATACTTTTCCTTCCAGTCCTTCTGCAATGTCACTGATGAAGACATTAAAAAGGACTGGACCCAATACTGAACCCTGCGGTACCCCACTAGTAACCCCCCTTTCTTCAGAGTGGACTCCATTTACAATTACCTTCTGTGTCCTGTTGTCCAGCCAATGTTTTACCCAGGCTACCACCCTGGGTCCCCTCCCAGGCTGGATTAATTTGACTATTAATCTTTTGTGTGGGACTGTGTCAAATGCCTTGCTAAAGTCTAGGTAGGTCATGTCCACAGCCCTCCCTGGTCTACTACTTTGGTCACCCAGTCAAAGAAATCTATTAGATTTGTCTGACATGACCTTCCGCTGTGAACCCATGCTGCCTTGGGTCCTGTGCTCCACTGGCCTCTAGGTACTCAACTAGTTTTCCTTCAGAGTGACTCCATCACTTTCCCTACCACAGAGGTCAGACTGACAGGTCTGTAGTTTCCTGCCTCTGTCATGGTCCCACTTTTGTGAAGGGAATCACATCCGCCTTCCTCCAGTCCTCAGGTACCACACCATCCTCCCATGATTTATTAAAAGAGTAGCCAGTGGTTTCACTAGTTCCCCCTTAATTCTTTTAGAATTCTGGGGTGAATTCCATCAGGCCCCATTGCTTTGTCCACCTTCAGTTTTAGGAGTTCTTGCAGAACCCTTTCTTCTGTGAAAGGACTGGGATCGACCCCCTATCAAGAATGCTTCTGTTAATTGGATTGAGCACTTCCCCCTCTTTTTGTGAATACTGAGCAGAAATAATCGTTCGGTATTCCTGCTTTTCACTGTCCCCTCTGCCCACCACGTTCATTCTAGTCAGCCTCACTATCCCTCCTTTGTCTTTCTACGCTCGCTTGATGTACCTATAAAAGGTTTTATCCCCCTTCTTAACTGAGTTGGCTATCTTTTCCTCAGTTTGGGCCTTTGCTATTCTGACTTCCCTCCTTGCTTCCTTCTGCCTTAACTGGTACAGCTCTCTGTCCTGCTCCTTCTGCTTTCCTTATACTCCGGAATGCTATCTTTTCCTGACTTTCACAGCCACCTCTTTTGAGAACCATAGTGGCTTTTTCTTTCATTTTGATTTGTTTATTTGCTTCACACAAAGGCTTGTTGCCTCTGTGATGGCAGTTTTGATAATTCCCCATTGTTGCTCCACACCTCCTTCTAGCCTGTTTGCTAGTGCTTTCTGAGGCACTCTCCCATCTTGCCAAAGTCAGCCCTCCTAAAGTCCAGTACCCTCACTTTTGTATGGCTTGACTCTGTAGCTGAGTTTAACGTGAACCACACTGTTTGATGGTCACTTGTCCCCAGATGGCAACCCACTTCTAGATCTGAGATCCTCTCACTGCCCCGTTTGGAGTCACGAGGTCTAAGATTGCTCCCTCACAGTGGGTTCGAAACTAGCTGTCTAATGCCTGCCACCTGTAGGGCATCAGAATGGCCCTGCTCTTGGATGTGGCTGCAGCAAATGTGCTCCAGTTAACATCTGGCATATTCAGGTCTCCCATCAACAGTATCTCCCTTTCTCTGCCATTCTAAGAATGCCTTCTATCATATCCTTGTCCATTTCTTCCCCGGACATGGGGTCTGTACACAACCCCATGGATTGTGGTGCCTTTCCAGTCTCAAGGTGACCCACAGTGCCTCCTCTCCTCCCTGTTTACTCTTTTGTTCAGTTGCTTTTATCCCTTCCTTACATGAGAGCTACTCCTCCCCTCTTCTCCCTGCCTGTCTCTCCTGAGGTTATGTACCCTGGTATGCTAACATCCCAGTCATGGTTCTCTGTGTACCATGTTTCTGTGACTGCTTACGATATCAGGCATCCCTCTTCCATTAAGGCCATCAGCTCAGGAGCTTGTTGCCCAGACTATGGCATTGGTACTCATTACCCTCCATTTCCTGATGGCCTTACTCCCTTTTGCCCCATCCCTGTCCTTCTTGCCTTTGTCACTTTCTCCATTTACCCCTGCCCTTCTCCCTACTGACACCTCTATGTTGGTGTTTGCCGCACTTACTACCGTGATTATTTGGGGGCTAGGATTTTCCTACTCCTTTCCAGTGCCTCCCCCCTTGGCTAGTTTAAAAGCTTGCCAATGAAGCATTTAAACCTATCACCTAGGATCCTGGTTCCCCTCCTGGACAGATGCAGCCCATCATGCCAGTATAGGCTTGCATCACTCCAGGTGGACCCCCAGTCCCCAATGAAGCCAAATCCCTGAGCTCCACACCAGTTTTTCAACCACTGATTGAATCCCATGGTGCGGAATACCTTAGCCTCTCCTATGCCATAGATGGGTAGCACCTCCGAGAAGGTTACCGTGCATGCTACTTGACTAAGGCCCCTCCCCAATTCCACAAACTCTTCCTGCACTTCTCTAATCCCTTTCTTAGCCAGGACATTTGTCCCTAGGTGGACAATGACATCCAGCTCCCTCCCCTGTGCAGCTGCTCCTGCAATCCTGAGGATTCGCTCCCTGTCCCTCCAAGCCATGGCGCCAGGCAGGCACCTCACCTCCCTCTCCCCTTCCTCCCCTAGTTCTACCTTCCTAACAATGGAGTCCCCCACCAGGAGTTGTTTCCTTCCCCTGCAGGGTCCCCTGCCACCCTCCTGTGGGTCTCCTTTGTGGAGGTTCCCAGCATCCTCCTTGGTCTCCACTGTGGGTGCCTCCATAGAGGAGCCACTTTGCCAGAATGGCATAGGAATTGTGGAGAGGTACAACTGGAGGATCGCCTCTGTTCCACCCTCACCCTCCCTGAGCCCACTGTGGTCCAACCGCTTCTCTTTCTTGGCAACCTCTGAGGCAACGGCAGTGGCACTGGTGGTCCCTGGATGGAAAAGGAGGTCCCACAAATCCTGGCCAACTCAACCTGGAGATGAGCAACATCCTCCCTCAGCCCAGAGAGGTGCCTGCAGATGGGACAACACGCATCCTCCAGAACATCTCCCGGAAGACTGCTGCTCCACAGCAACTGCACCACTCAATCATGTCTTATTTCTGGCCCCTTAACTGTTTGCAATCCTTACTCTTTCCTCTGTTTTTCTCTCTCCTTACTTTCTGCCTGTGTGCCCTTTAAGCTCCTGATTGTCCTGTTCTGAGACAAGAATATCCTATATTTCTCAGTAGACCACTTACTTGCTCAGAGGCAGACCTCCAGCAGCTAGAGGGGGCCGGAGAGCTACTCTTGCCCTTCTAGGATGGTGGGTCCTTGGTGGTTCTGTGATCACTCACTTCCTGCCCCTAAACAGGAAGTTCCTGTTGTCAGTCAAATCCTGTGCCTATAAAAATAGAATTAGCTTTGGGTGGAGGGGAAGGAAGGAGGACAATATAGTCCCAGTAGAGAAGTTCAGTCACACAGCGGTCCTTTCTCCTGGTGTCTTCTGCCAAGCTATTAGCTGAAACTTTCTAAAGCAGTCTTTAAATGTAGCTTCCTTCTAGCTAAGCCACTCCCCCTACTTACCAGATCTTTCTACAAGTAATTTAAACCTCACAGCAGTTAAGTCCTTTCAGTCACCTGAGATTTACACCTAGATAACTCTTTAGATACCCATTCAGTTCAGTTAACCCAAACACACACTTTTTTTTTTTTGTATGTTAGTTTTTTTACCCTAAATTAAAGGTCCAAATACAAAACTTCTTCTACTTTAGTCCCAGCAGAGAAGTTCAGTCACACAGCAGTCCCTTCTCCTGGTGTCTCCTGCTAAGCTATGGTGCAGAAGATAAGCCCAAGGGCAAGGCCCTGCACTGGTAGTGCTCTTCCTGGAATAGGAACTTGAAGTACTGCCTGTGGGGCAGGGGGCACAAATTTTTATGTGCAGGTATGCATTCAGCATGTCTAGAGAGCATATCCTGTCTTCCTTGTTTAGAAGAGGCAACAGGCCTTGTAGGGTCACCATCCTGAATTTCTTGTACTGGATGTAGAAATTCAGGTTTCTTAGATCCAGAATAGGCCGCAAATCTACTGTGGATTTGGGGACCAAAACGAGTGGGAACAGAACCCACTGTTCTTCTGATCCTCAGGAACTGGATCTATGGCCCTTTTCTGCAGCAGCATACAAATTTCCTCCAGCAGCACTGGGATGTGATCTGGAATGTAGCTTGAATAGACTGGAAGTAAATCTGAAGGCCATTCCAGAAGCTCCAGTGAGTGGCCTTGCTCTATGAGCTGCAGGACTCAAGCATCTGTTGTGATCTCCCTCCACCAGTCCAGGTAGAGGAAGAAGCGACCCTCCTACCACAGCTTCTTGCAGTACTGATGGGTGGGGGTCTGGCAAGGAGTCATGCTGAGGCGGGGCCAGCGGCCGGTGCTGCACCACAACCTCCTGAGGCCTTCCCAATGGTGGAGATAGGGGTAGGAAGGGCTGTGGCTGCTTGGTGCTTGCCTGGTTGTCGAATACCCAACTTGTGTTTGTGGGAGGCCTGATGAAAAGGCACCTTCTGTCCACTTCTTGGCTGTGTACGGTAAAGTGAGTGGACTGACCGCAGACTCCTCCCAGAGGCCTGCAGATCTGACAGGATGGCCTGTACATCCACCCCGAAAAGCTTGTATCCTCTTTAGGGGGCACGAAGGATGGACTGCTGTACATCAGTAGCAAATCCTGACACCCTGAGCCAAGAATGTTTTCTTAAGCAGAAGCCAACCACAGCCACTCTTGCAGAGACACTGGAGATGTCACAGGCAGTCCTCAAGATGTGCTTGGTCACATCTGACCCGGACTGGAGTGCTTTAAGCAGCTCCTGCCTCTGAGAACCCTCTGGAAGTGCCTGAGATGCAGCTTTGGCCTTTTTCCTGAGGGTATTCTAGTACTTGACCATATGGGCTATGTAATTAATAATGCTGAGGGCCAGCTTGGCAGAGGAATAGGTCCTCTTGCCCATAAGATTGAGCTTTCTGGACTCCTCATTCGGGGGAGACACCAGAGGTGCAGAGGTCTCTTGGACCTATCCTGGGCAGCATTTATTACCACTGAATCTGCCCTCTGTTGCTCAGCGAAGTAGGGTTTCCCTGCAGGAGCCTGGTACAATTTTTCTGCCTTTCTGGGCATTGCCGGGATCATATTTGGCCTGTACCAGGCGATCATGGTGGCATCCTCAAATGCAGCCAGCAGAGGAGAAATAATCAAAGGGGGGGAATCTGGCAACTCCAAATATTCCGCCAGGTTCCTCCTGGTAACATCCTGCTCCTCTGCATCAAACTCCATAGCTGCTTACAGCTGCCTCATCACAGATATGAATGAGGGGTCATCGGGGGGTGGGGGGCCATAGGGTATACTTGGAGGAGTCCTCACACCCTGAGGAAACAGTGGAGGCTGAGCTGGGGGGCTCCAGCCCCTTCTTTGTCCCCCCCCATAATCCGGTGAGGGAAGTCAAGATGGTATTCATCCTCTGAAAGAGGCACAGATGATGTTGACGACTGCTAGGGTGCCGGGTGCATCAATGTCAGAGGTTGTGGCGCTGGGGCAGGCCCAACATGCCCCGGCATTGATGGTCCTGGAGGAGGTGCAATGTAGTGAATAAACTCCCAAAAGAGGAGAGCATAGTCTGGACTTTTTTTTTTTTTTTTAAATGACTATTTTCCCCTTCCGTCACCCCTGGCTGGGGCCCCATCAGTCACCCTGCCTGTTCCCCTCCAGTCAAGAGCCTCCCGATCCGAATTCTCATCTCCCCTCACTCACAGCACACTTCTGTAAAATCCCCTGGTCCAGCCGCCTTCTGCTCCTCAGCGCTCCCTCTTCTAATGTTCCTTGGGCGGAGGTGATGTGTGAGATGAGAGTTGGTGGGTAGGATCGGGCATTGGAGGTGGGGGCAGGCGACATCTTCCTCCCAGCCAATTGGTGGTTTCTTTGTTCTTGAGCTCCCTCCCCTCAGGAGCAAGGTCATGCAATGACATCCAGCGTGGTCTGAGCACACTCCTGCGCCCCTCCCGTGGACATCTGCTGATGCTCCTCCCCATCCCTGCAGTTATCCCTCGGCGGTTGCACCCCCAGCCTCTGCTGGGAGTCGCTAGCGTCCGGGAATCATCAACCCACCCTCCCCAGGAGAGAAGAGTTGTCATCAGATGCTCAATCCTCTCCTCCCCTGCCGACCCCCGATGGCCCAGACTCGTTCCTGAATCCAGGTCGCCCATGTGGCGCGAGGTGTGGCGTCCACCACCTCAACCCTCAGCACCACCAGGCCGGCAGCACAGTCTGGACATTGATAGTCAAGGGCATCGCTGGAGTACCTGGCAGTGCCAACATAGGCAGACAGTTCCCCAGCATTGGCAGTATGGCCTGAAGCATTGACAAAAGGGGCTGAAGACCAGGCACTGGCACAGGAGCTGGAGATGGTGATGGGGAAACTGGGTCCCCAATGTTGACAAGGTGGCCCACGTAGACATTGAGGGAGGCAGAAAGCCCGTCGATGGGCCAGAGCCTGCCAAAGTAGGCCCAGCGGAGCTCCCTGACTGCTTCCCCAGAGCAAAAAGGGGTCTGCATGGCAGGGGCTCCTGAAGCAGAGAGTGAAAACAGGATGCCCAGTGTGGACGGGATGGTCAAAGGCGTCGAGGCAAAGAATCAGAAATACCAAAGTTGACGAGCCAGCACTGGCCAAAGCAGGTCAGGCGGAGTGCCCTGTCTGTTGCCCCCGAGTCAGAAGGGGTCTAAGTGACAGGGGTTGGAGTATCAGTGAGAGCATCAGGAGGCCCAACATCTATGAGCCATCATTGGCTAAGGAAGAACCATGGGGAAGTACTGCAAAAGCAGACACTGTGGAAGAGAGGGTGTAGGCTGCAGAGGGGGTCGCCGCCATGGTGGTCGATGACCCAGCTATGGTCAGTGCTGGAAGCGGTGACAGAGGGCGCAACGGAGAGGATTTCACATTACTCTGCTCCCTCTCCCAGTGCTTGTGTTTGCTGGATGACTTGCCCCACACCTTGGGAAGAGTGGGAGCCCATGGACGGGGCTGGCAAGGTGGAAGAGCTTCTTGCCTGGAACTCTTTCTCCCTCTCTTACAGCACCTACAGTGTCTGAAGAGTTTCTCAAGGTCAGTCAACATAAACAGTGTTAAAAATCACTTTAAAAAAATAAACTGATTTACAAACTAGGATGAGAAAATAAAAAATAAGTAGAAGAGATTTGGCAGTCAACTGAAGTGGCGTTGTCTCCGTGGAATCTGCCATGCGATGGTCAACTGGGGGAAAAGAACTGAGGGGCGCCCAGGGCTGTCCAAGTTTATATAGGGAAGACGTCGGCGTCTGATATCCCAGCTAGACTGCTAGCTAAAACTTCTCCATGTGGTCCTAGTGCCTGGTAGCTATAGGTCCATAGGTGTGGCCTGATGCAAGAGATACCCTCGATGAAGATCAGCAACTGTGTTAGCAGCAAGTTTTTGGACTAGAAGTTCAAAGGAGTCTAAGAAGGTGGGAGGCTAGGGGTGAAGGTGGGGACAGACTTAAAAAAAATAAATAACAACCCAGTACATAGAAACATAGAAAATTATGTCAGAAAAAGGCCTTGCAGCTCATCTAGTCTGCCTAGCCACATCTATAGTTAGATATGTTGGTCCTACCAGCCAGTCAACCCTCCTTTCCCACATTCCCTTTTCATACCAACACCATGTGTCTGTCCTACCCATGCTTGAAACCCTCCACTGAATTAGCACAGATGACCTCACTACACCTAAACTTTTTTTGATTTTGGACTTAAGAGGGGAAAAACAGAGAGCAGAGCACTCAAGAGCCTCAACATCTTGCTCTTAAGCAGATATGCGTCAGTTTCAAAGCTTCATGTGAATTTTAAAAAAGGCTTGTGGTGCGCACAACTGTTTTTCTTTCTTGTGAAAGTCTGGTCTGGCAACACTGAGTGGCAGCACCTTTTATATATTATTTGGACCACTAAACTGCAATATTGTGCAAATTTCTGATCTACGGAATGTGCGCCACCGCCTTCATGGAAAATTGTCATCTGCTTTGAAAAGCAACTCTGCACTTCGGCAGGAAATTTCATGAACACATTTCAGCTTCTATAATTCAGTAGAAAATACCCCCCCCCCCTTTTTTCATTTTTGGTTTTCCATTTCTGCATTTTATAGCACATCTTGGCAGCATGTCTATTTGCTGCATATAAAAAGCACTGAGTTGCCCTCAACTGACCACGTAGTGGCTTTGCTTATGACATCACAGTGCTCACCACCACAACAGACTGCGACATCACAAACAGCAACTGTTTGGTCAGTTGGGAGTCAGTCAGATGCTTTTTTATTTATTTATTTTTTAACAGTTTTTCCCTCTTACCTCCCTGAACCTCACAGCCCTGTCACTCCGGCTTCTCCCAAGACTTACCTCTGCCCGATTCCCCCATGACTTGCCCTGAAAGGCAGGGAGTCCCTCAACCCACTGAGGTCCGGATCCGAAGTCGGGGAGGAGCCTGAGTCACTGGGTGTGGGGCCTGCAGAGGTCGGCAATCATCCTGCCAGCCAGGGCGTTTTTCCAGTCTTTGGTTCCCCCATGGTCTGCCACTCCATCCTTCCCATAGGGACACCGGTGTTTGGGAATATGTCCCCAGTGTAAGATGCAGTGGCACATTTGCACGATACACAGCATGTCATGTCCCTTCCCTTCCATGTCCTGCATGCCCTACCACCCACACACCTGTAGGTGGCAGTGCTGCAATGGGATGCTACCTCCCCCCACCCCCACCCCAAAGAAGAACATTCTGTGGGATGCTCAGACCCCAGGCTCCTTCCCAAACCCAGACTGCCAGCATCGCGAGCAGCAGCTCTACC
The DNA here is from genome assembly GCA_016271365.2 of Neoceratodus forsteri. Lineage (NCBI taxonomy): Eukaryota > Metazoa > Chordata > Ceratodontiformes > Ceratodontidae > Neoceratodus > Neoceratodus forsteri. Next base: position 399,179,968 of record CM028136.1, on the reverse strand, counting down.
GCTGTGCCGACGGGCCGGCTTAGTCAGATGTTTTTTGAAAGACTCAGTGGAATATGTGTACTACATTATTTAAAATATTTAATAGACCAACAACTGTAAAGATAAGAAAACATATTAAACTTGACTGCTGAATAACTAGTAGTGTTAAACTTTTTATTTTATTTGTTTTTAACTTTATTTTATTCATTTTATAAGAAAAAAAATTCTTTGCATGGAGACATGAGAGCGACCATACAATTAATATCTACGGTACAATACAAGACAAGTAGCCAGATATTACACTGTATGGGGGTTATAAAGTTTATACCACTGCAACTATGCTGAAAATTGCCCAGAAACGTTTTTGCAACAAGACAATGGGTATGATAAAAAGGACAGTTTTATTTTATTTTTAATCAGCAATTCACTTCAGTCACTGTTACAGGTCGAGTATGTGTGCGTTTTCTAACTCTAGGCTGGCTACCAGCTTTACTGATGGGCTTCTGATCCTGCCGAGTTGGTTGCCCTGCTAGTTGTTGAGGGTGGGGATCTTTACCCTTCCAAATATGCATTTGTATATACAGTTAATCTAGAAAGTAGGGCAACAGCATTAGATTAGTATTAAATTAATATTAGAGAATAATTTTTACAAAACCTTAGTAAAGCACAGGCAGAGGACCTATTTTGTCCCTTGACAAGCTGTAACTGGAGCAGATGTGCTGCTGCTTCACTTTACATTGCTCCCTGCTTCATCCCAAACACATTACGCAATGACCCAACATCTGGCAACCAGGTACACATCCAACAAGAAAGCTGTAAAAGGCTCAAGGAAGTGACCTGGCAATAGGCTTGGGAGGTGAATTCCTAATATAAAGAAATGGTGGAGACGATGGGCACATCACTCTCAGCCCCTTTAAGAAAGGCAAAATAATGGGCCACACGATGCCCCAGTGGGTGGACACTGCACTGCTATGCAGGCCGGACCTGGTGAGGCACTGGCACATGGTAACCACCTAGGTAGGCTAAAGCTGAGTTCCTGCACCGCAGTGACACCCTGTGGAGGGTCAGGAAGCTTGCTCCACACCACAGGAGATGTCTGCAAGCGTGCAGACCCGACAGTTGGCTATACCTGGAGCTGCAGCAAGGACGGAGTGGCAAACAAACCGGGAGTAGGCAGCCAGTCTTGTTGAGATAACGGGTGGTGAAGCTGCCGGGACCTGCGCCGTGGCTTCCCATCGGAGCGATCACTGGGGGTAGCAGAATGGTCTGGGAGCTCCACCATGAAGGAATGCTCACAGGCCTGAGAATCAGGTGAACGACACTGCAGAAGAAAAAAACTATGTGAAAATAGAGGAAAAAAGAAACCCAAAATGGCATTCTAAGATAAGTGACAGAGTACCTCTGATAAAGATATTAATGGATATATAATAACTGGGCAGTGCCCCCAAGAGAAAGTCAGGAGTAATCCACCATTATAACAAGCTAGTTTTAATGTTGAACATGTGCCGCTTTCTGAAAGGGAAAGGGAAAGCTGTGAGCTAGCGAACAGTCTGCGCCACAAATAATTTTCTCCCTCAATCAGTTGTTAAGGTATCTTAAGCCAGGTCACATATGAAGAATCTTCGGTGGGGAACTATGAGGACGAGCAGTGAAGTCAGATTTGGGAGATGTTTTTTAAATACAGGCAAATGTTTGTGTACACTTGCCTGTATTTAAAAACCCTCTCCCAAACCTGACTTCACTGCTTGTTCTCATAGTTCCCTACAGCAGATTCTTCATATGTGACCTGGCGTAAGATACCTTAACAACAACAAAAGTCTCTGCCCAAAGGCCGCATGCTACTGGTCTCTAAGGAAACCCAGTTGCTATGGACATGATGATTTTGTTTGGGGGGAATCCTCCTCAGGAACTGTGTTAAACACCTTGCTATCTCTTGTACTTTACAATTTAGTTTCTTAGTACAGAGAGCTAAAAAAAGTAAGCTTATCTCAGGATCATAGAAAATTCTGCTTCAGCAGTGTCTTTCTTGAGAATTGTTACTAAGAATTGAGAACTCTTTGTAAATGTTAACAAAGACCACCGTTTCCAACTATCACATAAATCATTTAAAATATTTAATGGTAAAAATCATTCAATAAACTCGGTAGACGTTTATTGATTCCTATGGAACTGCTTGTTTTTAATGTACAACTGCCTTGCACTTATATCACTGCTGTGACTAGAAAACGCTCACCAGCAATTACTGTATATAAAACGAGGCATGGGGCTGGTGTGTAAAACTCGAATTTTGCACACACCCTCAGTATGGGATACTTGGATAAACCCCTCAAGCATGCAGCATCCCATACCTTGGATGTGCGTAAAATTCTCGTTATGCACACCAGCCCCCTGCATTATTCTATAAACAATAAACATACAACAGGGTGTGCATTCGTTGGGAGATAGAGTAATTCTTCTGGTGTATGCCGAGCAGTGAGTCAGTTGGCCAAGTGCTCATCAGCACACACTGAAGGGAGTGCCTGTCTCTCCCAACACATGCAGCTCCCTGGAGTGTGTTACTACACTGATAAAATGGCCTGGTATTACATGTTTTGGCTTAGGAAATGCAGCAGTACAGCACCTTCCTGAATGTGCACGGGCATGGAAGGTGACCTGGTTTGCTCAATCAGAGAACAGTATTGGTGGTGGCAATTTTAACCCAAGTTAGAAACACAGACACAAATAATTTGTTGGCAGAAAGGACTGCTTGGCCCACCCGGTCTGCCCAGCTGGCCCCTGCCTAGTCTGTCTCCGCAAACCCTACCCAGTCTCTGGAGACCATCCCTCCTCTTTGCCTATTTACTAATTTTCCCCTATGTCTATCCCACACATGCCTGAAGACCCTACTGTTTTTGTCGCCACTACTTCCCCAGGCAAACTTGTTCCAGGCTTCCACCACTCTCAGTGAAGTTGTGCTTCCTCACATCCCTCTTAACGCCCCCCATCGAGCTTCACTACATGCCCCCCCCAGTCCTGATGCTTTCTCAATTGAAAGAGACTTTTCTTCTGCACCCTGCTCACCCCCATGAGGTATCTGTAGGTCTATCATGTCCCCTCTCGCTCTCCTTTCTTCCAGAGTGTACATGTTGAGATCCCTCAGTCTCTCTTCATAGGGCTTTTGATGTAACCCTTGCACCATTTTACCTGCCCTCCTCTGAACTGCCTCCTCCCTGTCTATATCCTTTCTGAGATACAACCTCCAGAGCTGGATACAGTACCCCAGGTGGGGTCTTAAAAGCGAGCGATACAGTGGCACCACTACCCCTCTTCCTGCTGGAGATACCGCTCCCTAAAGCGAGCGAGACAGTGGCACCACCACCCCACTTCCTGCTGGATACACCTCTCCATATGCATCCTACTGGCCCTACCCACTGCTTTAACACACTGCCCTGCCACTTTCATGTCCATCAGATATGATAACCCCAAGGTCCCCATCTTGCTTAGTGACTGTCAGTACCTCACCCCTATGCTACACTCAGCACCTGGGTTCCTATGCCCTAGGTGCAAGACTTGGCACATTTTGGCACTGAACCCAAATGTCATGCTCTTGATTACTCCTCGAGTTTCCTAAGGTCCTCCACACATTCTCTCCAGCTCCTCCAGAGTGTCTATCCTATTACATATTTTGGTGTCACCTGCAGAACGGCATACCTTCTCTTACAGTTCTTCTGCAATGTCCCCAGAGCTCTGCTAATTTATAGAGGAACACCTGCCCTGCAATTGGAGGAAAAGGATGCAGGGGCTGCTCATGTAGTTCTAGCCCCTTGGGGTTGGATTTAAAGGCGGGGAGAGAGGAGCTTAGGGAGTTGTTCACTTCCCCTATAAGTTTACTGTGTTGTACTGCACCTAGTAACAGGTTTACCGGTTTACTGTGAGACTGTATCTAGGATTAGTGGGTGACCCGATTAGGCAGTAGGGGAGTATCTTGGACTAGTGGGGAACCTGGTGGCTAACCCAAGGAAACCTACTTGGAGGCAGATGGGACCACACATCATTAGGGCCGGCATCTTTGGGAGGGTGGTGGGGTGCACAGGGTGTGAAGCAGCCATGATACTGGACTGGGCTTGGAAGTTCGGTGGTTGCCCAGTGTGCTACCAGCTGGCACAGCTTAGGGAGGAGGTTGCAAGGATTAGGAGACAGCTGGGGAAGGGGGGTATGGTTGGGGAAGGGGGCAGGGGATCTCCCACAGGGTTGCACCAAGCACTAGGGGCGGGGGCATAGGGAAAGGAGTGCAGGAGAATACTTGGGGGTCACATAGGCACCCTGGCAGAGAGGGCCCAAAAGGAGGACTCTACCAAGGAAGCAGGCAGGTAACTGGGGACCCTCACAAAGGGGGGGGGCCAGAGGGACAACATTCTCAGGGAAGTAGGCAGATGGCCAGGGCTGGACAGAAGAAGCAAGGCGGGAGGTGGATCAGACCTTACGCTCAGTAACCACTTCAATTCTCTTCTTCTGCTTGAGGGGTGATGTAGCTATGACAGGGGTGGTTAGAGATGGAAAGGAGTGGGGGCAGGGCGCGGGGGCGGATAGCAGGAGGAAGGGGTAACCTGGAATGAAGGAAAATGGGGAAGCAGTGAATCAGAGCAGGAGGGGGGGGGAAGAGGGAGGAAAGTGCAAGGAGAAGGACCAGTTGGGAGGAAAGGGCAAGGAGAAGGACCAGAAGTACAAGGAGGATACAGTAAAGGAGCTGAGGGTTTAGGCCAGGGGAGCAAGACAAGCAAGGAGGGACTAAATGGAACAGGGAAGAAGGGAGGACGAGCCAGGCTAGTTTTAGCGGATGGGGAGAAGGACCAGTTGCGAGCAGTGAGGGGGGAGTTAGCGAGGTACAGAAGGATACTCGGGAGGAGGAGAGGCATAGGATCGGAGGGGAGGGGGTGGCCAGGGTAAATTAGGAGGGGGTGGCATGTGACACCCAGATAGGAGGAGGAACAAGGAGCCGGCTGTGTGGAGGGGCCAGTAGAAAGGAAGAGGGACATGGAAGGGGGGGAATGGAGGAAAAGGAGTGGTCAGAGTGCTCCTGCTGGGGGATTCTATGATCAGGGGTATCAAATGGGATAGGGAGGGAGAAGCCTGGCCAGTTAGAACAAAATGCTTCCCTGGATTAATGGTGCAGAGGGCCAAGCATGAGGTATATCAGCTGGCAAAGGATTGTGGGGTTCCCCAGACATACTGGTCCACCTGGGTACAAATGACATTGAGGGAAATAGCGAGCTAGAGATACAGGCAAGATTCAGGAGCTTGCCAGGGTCTGTCATGACATAGGATGCACAGTTTTCTTCTCAGAAATCCTGCGGTGCCAAGGGCTAGTGAGGAACACAAAGGAAGATTAGGGAGATAAACCAGTGGCTCAGGGGGTGGTGTGAGGCCAGAGGGTATGGGTTGATGGGGATTGGGAGACCTGGGAGGATAAGGAGCTGTATGCTAGAGATAGACTCCATCTCAATTTGGAGGGGAAGGGAATCCTTAAGTTGAAAATAGAAGGGTTCATTGGTGAAAAGTGGGGTTTAAACTTGTGAAGGGGGGCGGGATGGGAGAAAAGGCTGTCAAGGGGGTGCCGATAAAGGAGGGACTCTGTCTCCACCCTCCTGGGGAGCTGGAGGAATGCGGGAAAAGGTCGACTGGTAAAGTGCAGACCAGGGGAAAACAGAATCCCCATGGGAACATGAGCAGGGGAAATGGAAGTATAGGGAAAGGGTGGAAGGTAGTCCTGCTAAATGCCAGGAGCTTGGGCAATAAAATGCCTGAGCTTCAGGCGATGATAATTGAGGGAGCAGTGAATGTGGCAGCGGTCACTGAGACCTGGGCCACCGCAGGACACGACTGGGACCTGAAACTGGAGGGTTACCCTATGTTCAGGAAGGACAGGGGGGAGGGAAGGGGAGGAAGGGTAGCAATGATAGTCAAAAACTGCACTGGCATAGGGGGAGTAGAAGGCGGAGGGAACCGTGGAGGCGATTGGTCACCTTGATAACAAGGGGGCAAGAGAGTAAAAATAGAGTGGTGTATAGACCCCATGCACTGGCGGAGGACCTGGAGGACAGTCTGGTGGCAGATGTTTGGGAGACACTGCAGACTGGGCAGGGGAAGGGTGGTGGTGTTAGGGGACTTAAACATGCCAGAAACAGACTGGGAGACTATGACATCTTCGGTGGCCAGGGAACAGAGGTTGTTGGATGTCTTTCAAGACACGTTCCTAACTCAGCAGGTGGGGGAACCGACCAGGGAGGTGTGGGTACTGGATGTGGTCCTGGCAGACAGTGACCAGATTGGGGGCCTGGAGGTAAGGGACCCATTGGCGGGAAGTGACCATGCCACGATCTGGTTCTGCCTGGACCTAGGAGGGGTAGAAGGCTGCGCAAAGATGGAGGTAACTGACTTCAGGGGGGCGGATTTTAAGGAAATGGAAGGATCCTTAAGGAGCATTTGGATGGGATTGGGTCAGACATGGAGGCTGATAGTAGGTGGGAAATCATCAGGAGAGGGTGCAGAATGCTACCAGCACCTGTGCAAGAGTAAGATGAAAATGCGGTAGGGCCCAAAAACCCTGCTGGTGGACCAGGGAGGTCCAGGAGGTGGTGCGGGGAAAGAAGGCAGCCTATAGGCAATTCAAGTACTCAAGGAGTGAAAGGGATCGAGGGGAGTACGAGCTGATGGCTAGAAGGGCCACTAGGGTGGTGAGGGCGGCTAAGGCAAGGAAGGAGCAGAACCTGGCCAGGGAAATTAGGAGAGGAACAAGGGGTTCTTCAGATACATTGGGGAAAAACAAAGGGTGAAGGGGCAGATTAGCAGGACTAAAACAGGGGAGAGATGGGCACAAGACCCGGGGGAGCAGGCTGAGGTACTAAATGAGTACTTCACCTCAGTTTTCACCAAGGAAAATGGGGGTGCTGCATCATACATGGGAGGAGACAGTGATACTGAGGAAGGGGACCCTTACCGATCAGCGGGTCTGGGGAGAGGGGGAGGCATCACTGGCAGATGGGGAGGCTAAGCAAGGAGAAGAGGTAGCGGAAGTGGAAATCACAGCAGAGAAAGTGAGGAAGCCCTCAGGTCCCTTAAGATGGAGAAAGCACGGGCTGGATAAATTACATCCCAGAGTGCTGAAGGAACTTGCGGATGTCCTGGCGAACCCAGGTGGAGCTTTTCACCATCTCTGAGGACAGGGTGGGTGCCCCAGGACTGGAAGGTGGCGACATAGTGCCTATCCACAAGAGAGGATCAAGGAGGTGGCAGGGAACTGCAGGCCTGTCAGCCTGACATCAGTGGTGGGCAGGTGATGGAGGGCATTATCAAGGAGAGGCTGGGGGACCTGGAAAGTCAGGTGCCTGGATGATGACAGCACGGATTCGTCCGGGAAATCGTGTCAGACAAACCTTGCAGAGTTCCTATGACTGGGTGACGAGTGCCTGGACCTGGGTATAAGTGCGCCCTCTTTCTAGACTTCAGCAGGTATCTGACTCTGTTCCTCACGTGGGCCTGTTGGATAAGCTGGGAGAAATGGGATGGGGAACCAGATGATCAGATGGATAGGCAATTGGCTCAGGACCGGACCCAGAGGGTCGTGAGTTGGCTGGATAGTCTCATCCCAGGAGGTCATTAGTGGGGTCCCACAGGATCAGTCCTTGGGCCCCTTCTGTTCAAGCCTACGTCTCTGACATAAGGACAGGTATCAGGAGTGAGATGAGTCTCTTTCGGATGACTCAAAACTGGGAGGCGGTGGTGGATGGGGGAGGGAGGTGGCCTACAGGGGACCTGGAGGCTCTGGAAAGATGGTCTAGAAAGTGGAAGCTGAGGTTCAATGCAGGGAAATGCAAGGTACTGCACCTGGGGTCCAGAAACCTGGGCCAAGTGTACACCCTGGGGGGCAAATGCTACAAGTATTGATGGCTGAGATGGACCTGGGGTGGTGGTGGATGTCAAGATGAACAACTCGGAGACTTGTAGGAGGGCAGCAGCCAAGGCCAACAGGATGCTGGGATGCATCGCTAGAGGGATCACCTCAGAAGGAGGGAAGTGATACTCCTCTGTAACTTTTCTTGTTGAGGCGCACCTTGAGTACTGCGTGCAGTTTTGAAGCCACACTTAAGAGGGACATTAAACTCCTGGAGAGGGTCCAGAGGAGGGCAACCAAAATGATTTGGGGCTTGGGGACAGGACCTATGAGGAGAGACTCAAGAGCTAAATATGTACACACTGGAAGAGAGAAGGGACGGGGACATGATAGGGTCTTCAGGTACATGAAGGGGGTAAATAGGGGAGTAACAGTCAGGGTGCTTGAAGGAAGGAGGAGGGGCCACTAGAGGCATGGGTGGAAGCTGGAGGGAAGATTCAGGAGAAAGGAGGAGGTGCTACTTCACTGAGAGGGTGGTTGAGCCATGGAATGTATCTAGGGGGCTGGTGGAGGCAGAGACAGTGGAGGGGTTCAAGAGGGGGTGGGACAGGTACAGGGGAAGGGTTCTGGAAGCAAAATCCAATGCAGCGAGAATATCTGGAACTAGGAAGGGAGAAGCCAGAGAAGGCGAGGGGGGCAGTAAGGTCAGCTCCCAGGGTGGGGGCTGACCAAACGAGCAGATGCGAAAGACCATTAGGTCTATTCTGCTGGCATTTTAGTATGTTAGTATGAAGACACTGAAGAGGACCAGTCCCAGTGCTGAGCCCTGCAGCACCCCACTAGTCACTTTCCCCTCATTAGAGTGGGTGCCATTAACCACCACTCTCTGTCACCTATCCATTAACCAGTTCCTTATCCAATTCACCACTTTTGATCCCACCCCTTGGCTGCTCATTTTCTCTATCAGCCTCCTGTGCAGCACAGTGTCGAAGGCCTTGCTAAAGTCCAGAATAGGCCACATCCACTGCACTCCACAGATCTATTTCCTGGTTACCCAGTCAAAGAAATCAATCAAACTCATCTGGCATTACCCCGGAGAATTCATGCTGTTTTTGGTCTTGCAGCCCAATGGTTCAAGGTACTCTAGTAACCTTTCCTTTAATGGGGCTTCCATTAATTTCCCCACCAGTGATGTGAGACTGACTGGTACAGAGTTGTTAGCCTCCTCCCTGATGCTGCTTTTATGGAGTGGGACCACGTCTGCTCTCCTCCAGTCCTCTGGAACCATGTTTGTTTCCAGTGAGCTGTTTAATAAGGTCATCAGTGGGGCAGCTTGCACCTCACGGAGTTCTTTTGTTCCCTTAGGTGTATCCCACCCAGTGGCATAGCCCTGTCCACTTTCAAAGCTACGAGTCCATTCAGAACTCTTTCCTCTGAAAATGGACTTGTGTCCACCCCCCCCCCTTTGTTTCTGCTGCTCCCTGGTGGTTTGTCCTCCTTCCCTCCACTGTGAAGACCGAGCAGAAGTACCCGTTTAATATGACTGCTTTTTCTTGATCCTCTTTTGCATCATCTCCCCCATCACCCTCCTTATCCTCACTATCCTTCCCCTTGCTTTCCTCTTCTCAACTATGTACCTGAAAGCAGTCGTATATCCTTTAGCTACCTCTTTGGCTATCCTTTCCTCTGTCTGCGTCTTTGCTTCCCTCACTGCCTTTTCTGCTTCCCTCTGTTTTACTTGGTATACCTCCCTGTCTTCTTCCCTCTGCATTTCCTTATACCTCCTGAATGCCACCCTTTTTTACTCAACACCTTGGCCACTTTCCTAGACAACCATAATGGTCTCTTCTTCCATCTGCTCTTACTCATTTCCACCATGTAGTGGTTGGTTGCCTTAATTATGCTGTCTCTTATTTTTCCTTACTGTATGTCTATCCCTCCCTGGCACCCGCCACAAGGCTGTCTCTCATTTCTTTAAAATCCACCTCTTCTAATTATCCAGGACCCTCATCCTTGAGTGATTTGTCTCTGTTCCCGTCTTAATGTTAAACCACACTGTACAGTTATCAATGGTACCTAGGGACTTCCCACTGTGATATCTGCATTGCTCTCCCCATTTGTAAGCATTAGATCCAGCACTGCCCTGTCCCTAATGGGTTCTTTGACTAGCTGCCTGAGAAAAGCCCCTGGTAAGAAGTCAAGGATGGTTCTGCTCTTTGCTGAAGCTGCAGCTGGAAGGCTCCAATCCAAAACTGGCAGACTAAAGTCCCCAATTAGCACCCCCCCTTACTAGCCATCCTCATGATGGCTTCCCTAAGTGCCCAAATACCAACACTGTACAGATAGCAGCCCCAGTACCTATCTCCAGGATGAATTACATAGCACTTCCAGACCTCCTTTTTCTTTTGAGTGAACCTATACTTCTGTGGCCTTGATTCCTTCCTTCACGTATAGTACAACCCCCTCCTCCCTTCCCTATGTATCCTGAACAGAGAGTAGCCTGGTATGGCCATGTTCCAGTTGTGGCTGTAGTGTACAACACGTTATGGCCACCAACTTCAGGCTAACCTCTGCCATGATGGCCTCCAGGTCCAGAATTTTATTTCCCCAGACTCCAAGCACTGACACACATGGCTCTCCATATATTACTCCCTCCCTGCCTGCTTCCCCTTCATCTTGTTTATGCTGTTTCTTGAATCTCCCCGACTCCACTCTTTCCTTGTTACCTTCTCAGTTACCTGTCTCCTTTCTTCTTGCTTTCCTGATTTATACCCCCTTGTTCTCTGCCCTGTCCCCCTGTCCCAACCCCTGTCTTCTTGCACCCCTGCCCTGGGAATCTTACTCATCTCGGGCTCTCCCTCCCTGCTGCTCCATCATCGGGGGGAGGGGGGGGAGAGACTTGATTCCTACCTTAGTTTTACAGTCTCCCCTCCTCCCAAGATAGTTTAAATACTCATCCAAGTAGCATTTAAACCTCCCACTATTGAATGTGGATCTCCTCCTGGAAAGATGCAGGTTGCCTCTCCAATACAGGCCCATAACCTCCCAGGTTGGCCCCCAGACCCCAAGGTAACCAAAGCCCTCCTCCTCAACAATACTGTTAAATCGCTGGTGGGGACTGCCTATCCTCTCCCCAGCTATATGGACGTAACACTTTGGCGAAAGCCACCATGCATGCCACCTGGCTGAGGCTCCTCCCCAGCACCCCAAAATTTCCAAGGGCTACACCTACCCTGTCCCTTGCCAGGTCATTTGTCCCAAGGTGGACAGTGACATCTAGCACCCTCCCATCTCCTACTGCCCCGTGAGCCTCTGTATCTTCTCTCCATCCATCCAACTCAAAGCACCTTTCAGGTACTTCACCTCCCCTTATTCTCCCTCCGCTTCCAAGTCTATCCTCCCTAAGAGAGTCCCAAACCAGCAGCTGCTTCCTCCTCGGCAGGATCCTCCTCCTCCCTCCTTGGGGCCTCCCTTTATGAGCACCCCCACTTCATCTCTTCTCACTACTATGGGTGCCTCCTGCCAGCTGCCCCATCCCAACAGTATGGCAAAGGACTTGTGCAGTGGTACAGGTGGAAGAGTGTGTACCCTTCCCGCCTCCTCCACCCTGCCAGAGTCCACCTAAGTTCAACTGCTCTGTGCCTGCATCCTCTGGGGGACCAGTGGCAGACCTAGTGACCCCTGGGTGAGGCAGGAAGTTCTCTGCTCCCTTGCCAGTTCAGCCCAGAGTCCAGCAACCTCTTCCCTCAATCCAGAGAGGTGCATACAAATGGGGCAGCACCTCAGTCTCCAGAAGACTTCCCAAAAGACTGTGGAGCCACACCTTTTGCACTACACCACTCCCATTCTCTTTCCTTCCATTACTTTAGAGTCTGTTTAAACTTCCCTGTACCTTACTGCCTCTCTTCATGCTCGCTGAATTTCTACCTCTCCCTCTGCTTGTCTGAAATGTATCTGGTACCCTACCTAGACAGGGTGTCTCTTGTTTTCCCTTTTTTTAACCCAACTACCTGTGCCTAACTTGCTCTGGGTGTCTACTACTCCTTGCCCACTTGTCCGAACTTATTTGTCACCCTACCATAAATAGGGCATCTCTTACTTTCCCTTTCCAACACCCTTACCTGTACCTACCTTATCCTGGTTCCTACTACTCCTTACCCACTACCTGTAGCTGCCTACTCTGACGCAGACTGCTTTAGTATACTAGAATACAGTAGTGGGGTATCTCCTAACGTGGCCTGTTGTTCTCCTTCAGAGTCTGCTGCAGATGCCTTAAGATCACTGTTCCAAAGTGCCCCCAACTCTGACAAGAAATTTCTCTTTTTTACCTACTCAAACGGCTACTTTATGTACAGAGAGAGAAAAAAGAAAAAGATTGATTCACCTCTAGTTTAAATCTGGGTGCTTACTCTCCTCTCTGTCAGCCAGTCCAGCACTTCAGTTAGCTTGTTTGACAATTTGGTCTACTAGGCATAACTTGTGCCTGCAGTGCTCACACATTATGTAGTTTGGCTCAAGTTTTGGCTGTGCCTTTGGCTACTCCTGGTTACCCATTCCTAATTTAGCCTACCTGCTGAAACATGCTGCATCACAAGATCTGATAATTATTTTAAGTTCTTGTTACTAGGACAGTCTCATGAGAGGAAGCGACTTTTTTCATTATACTAGCTCAATATTTTCAAAACTATAGTAACTATGGGTAAATGAGCAAAATATTTTGTGGTTAACCACCATGCTTGCTGGTTGCTTGCCACAGGCACGTGAAAACTGTCAGTAGCTAAAACTCTTTGACCCTAAGGTTGCTGTGGTAGTGAAACTGAAGTGATTCAGGGGGTCATTAAAAGTTGCGTTGTTGTGATTCATGTAGGTGATTAAGTGATGTGCCCACATTTCAATAATAAAATAAGAATTGAAGGAGAAAACTGGACACACACAAAGAACTGCAAAGACTAGGTACGTGTAAAACAGTCAGCTGCTGTACAGGCCGACGAGTCTGATAGCAGGAAGAGCAATGATCAGCTCACCCACTGAATCAATCAGCAAGGAATGACAACAGTACAAATCCCACGGAATTATTTACCATCTGAACAAAGTAAAGGTTACAGGACTTTTTATTTTTAATTTACCAGGTAAAATTGATTTATTTATTTATGCATGTATTTAAGTATGTATATTTTTTTTAATAACTGGCTAAGTATACTGGACTAGGGGTCCTTTTACAGGCATGACTCAGGCCACTTTATGACAACTGAATACAACACAGAAAGCTGGGACACACCGAGATCAAACTGATTACAGCGTGTCAGAAAATGAACAGTTTTGGCAGAACAACGTGGCTTGCAATCCATAGGTACATGGACGGGAAAAATTATCCATCAGGTAGTCCCTCTTCCACTCCGGTTTAAATTTTAAGGTGGAATCTGTACTTGAATTGTGAAAATTGTGCTTGCAACTGCTTGTCTTAAGTTAAAAAACTCCACAAACAGAATATTAATCTGATACATTCCATGCCTTTAGGGCTTCACCAGAGGCTGGTGATACACAGCTATTCAAGAAAGGCAACCACACTGGAACTGGGACACTGTCAGCTTTTTGAGTTGTCTGCAAGACATAACTTTTTATAGTGCCTGTAGCCTTCATGCTTGTCAAATGTGTTACACTGTGCCCCCTATTTCACATAATGACATTTTTAATGCAATATCACAATGAATAGTAATTTGCTCGTCTCAACCTTTAGCCTGCCTCCTGATCAAGATGCGCATTCCTGTGTTAAACATGGCGCAGAGGCATCGGTAAACTCATGCATGCACTGGTACTTCTTTTTTTAAGCAACTTCAGATAAAGGCATATTTTGAAAGAATCCCAAACCTCAAATTTGGCAAAGTTAGTAAAAATGTAAAACGAGTGTTCTAACATCTTGACCAATGGCTTTGAAAACTTAAGGCCATGGCTCCGGGCATGCACATCAGCCTTGATGCGAGTAGCAATCTTTCTTCCATTGCATGCACTTTGTGTGAAAATAAATTATCTGTTTTTCATGCCAGTCCTGTGTGTTGGTGCTGGTTCTCATTAAAAAGGACTGACGGTTTGAACCAGGCACGCTTGTGGTGGAGCTGCCTTTGTTGACCTCATTCCTGAAAAAAACATCTTTTTCCTACCCATTTTTTCCCCTGCAGTTGCAGTATTTTATACCACTCCCCCAACACAGTAGCCAGGGCTCACTCACTCACTCATTACATCTTCAGCCTGCGTCGCATTCAACTGATGGCCTATCCCTGTTTCAAAATTCACTACATTGCTTACTTTCAGGTTTTCCTGGTTGGCTTTAATCACGTACTTTTTTTCCTGCATCTGATGTCATGTTGGAGAAACACAAGCATTCACAGTACTAGTGCTTCTGGTTCCACCCGACGGCCTGTCAGTCATTCACCTCTGTGCTCTATGACATTTAATAACAAAAAAATCTGCTCCCTCAGTATTGCTGCACACTAGCAACAAACACACTCACTCTCCAAGGAACATTACACAGTAAAAATGACAAGAACTGGAATAAATACAACTGCAGAAACCTACTTAGGACAAAAGACCTAAATAAAAAAAAAAAAAAAAGCATTAAGCTCATGAAAGCAGAGGAACTATTTTATGTAAAAATTAAATATTTTACTTTAGCATTTAGGGCTCATAATTTTAATATCATGTTTGAATTGGTGCCCATTTTATAAGTGCAATAAGACACTCCAGGGAAGTGCATTAGCCACTTCTAAAGCACAGTCGGGGTCTGAAAGCGCTCTGTCTGTGGTCTTGTACCTTACTACACCCCTGGCTGTGCATTAGAAGTGTCTAATGCACACTTCATTGTGTCTTGCTGCATACTTAGATGCAATACCAGGATACTACTGGATGAGTATATGATAGTAGTTTTTATTTAGTTTTTGTTTACCGGGTAGGTGCCATAGCCACAGAAGTGACTATTTTCAGACACGACCCGGGAAGTTACAAACAATTAAGCAGTAAACAATTTACAGGTGAAATATACAGAGATTTAAAAAGTATTGGGAAGCAACAATTCAGAAGGCACAGAAATGATTAGAAGCAGTTAAATAGTAGCATACATATACAAGTTATTAAAAAAGAGAGACACATTCCATCAAAGTAAATTAGGATGATTCGCAACAACAATAGCAATTGTGTAATAAAAACAATAGCAAGTGCATTTATTAAGCAAAGGTAAAGTCCATTGAGAGCATGGTCTATAGGAGACAGCGAGCAGCCTGGGGGGATTAAAGCAAGTTTGATTGACGAGGAAAGTGTAATGCTTCTTTTTAAATGCAGCATGGTTAGGTGCAGAGCAAACTTCGACTGGAAGGGAATTCCAATATTTTGGGGCAAGACTTGAGAAGGCTAAAGTTCTTTTCAGGGTTCTACACCTCAGGGTGCGCAGAAATGAGAGTTAATTTCAGCGAAAGCCGCCGTAGGAGGAGGAGGAGGACTGTGGCACTAGCATAGAGGCAAGAGAAAGATGGGTAGGTTGAATCTTATAATGTTGTCAAGTAGAGTCCCCAGGGCAAGTAGTCAGTGGATAGACAGGGAGGGCCAGTTTAAGTCAGCATATAGCAAGCAATGGTGCTTTAGTCATGGAGAGGGAGCTGCATAGCAGCAGATATTGTAAGCGGTGTCCCATTTGCAGAGACTGCTTTTAGGAACATTTATGTAGGTCACTGCCCCATATGCCAGGGATGGGATTAAGATGCCCTTAGCTATGGCCAGCCTAGCTGAAAGAGTGAACATTCGACTAGTTCTATAAGCTATGCCAAGTTTTGAATTTACTGACTTGCAGGCTGCCAGGATGCGTTGCTCAAAGTTAAGGGTTTCATCAAACAAGACACCTAGATACTTGAAGGAGGTAACCATCGTAAGTGATACACCATCAGCACAGAAGACATTGTATAGGCTGTGGTTGGAGTTAAGTTTAGCAGAGGATAGAAACAGCATACCCCGAGTTTTGCTTACGTTAAGGACAAGCCTATGTTTGTGGATCCAGTCTTGCACGGTATTGAAAGCAGATGTGAGACAACTGATTATTGCTTGTATATCTGTAGAAGAGGTGTATAATATGAGATCTGCATATAGAATAGTACAGCATAATTGAGAGTCTGCGGATATACAGTTTATAAACATGTAGAAAAGGAGAGGCCCCAAAATGGACCCTTGAGGGACACCAACATTAATCAGCACAGTGTCAGATATCGCAGAGTTGAATTTCACTTGCTGTCTTCTATCAATTAGGTAGCTGTGAAACCATTTGAGGGATTTTAGAGGAGAAGCCAAGCGAGGTAAGGCAGGTAAGCAGTAGTGGGTGATCTACAAGATAAAGCACTTTAGAGAGGTCAATAAATCAATAAACACTGAACCAGTCATGAGGCCTTGATCGGAGTAGGAGTTTAGAAGTTTAAGGATGACTTCTTTGGAGATGGCTTTAAAGTAGAAAGGCGGATATACTGACATGCCAATAACTGAGGAAGGTGGCGAGCCTCAATTTGCAGGGAAGGAAGCAGTGTATTTTGATAGATCAGTGAAGAGTTTATTGAAGGAGTTAGCAATGGTAAAAGGGTCATTGCAGTGGACACCATCAAGGACCATATCATTAGTGTGATTAGACTGATTAGCTCCCAATAAAGATTTCACATGCATCCAGAGTTTCTTAGGATCCCCTGCAGCTTCAATTAGAAGACCTTTGCAATATGAACTCTTTACCAGTCTTATTTGTTTTTTGCACATATTTTGCTGAGTTCCATAAGTGTCATAATCAGTTGGAAGACCAGAGTTTTTGGCGTGTATCCAGCTTTTGTCACAGGACTGAAGTGAGGAGAGAAGTTCCTTATGTAACCACCTGGTCTGTTTAACTCAAACTCTTCACATGTGTTTAGGCGTATGAATATCCTGTAGGGCTAGGAATGCTGAGACAGAGCTCAAGGGCAGACTCAACATCTTGGGACTGGTATATAGAGGCCCAGTTTAAGGACGAGCTATCCTGTAGGAAACTTGCCTGATCAAGTTTGGCAAAGTCACGGAAGGCGGTGGTTGAGTAGGGCTCACTGTGGTTCCCCAGGTGCAAAAGACAGGGGAGTGGTCACTTATTGAGTCTGGGAGTACACCCAAGCTAACAATTCTATCAGGACAATTTGTAAGTATCCAGTCAATCAGCATGCTGGCTGCGGGGTTCTGGGTTACCCTGGTACGATCTTTTATCACCTGGTGCATGTTAAAAACATGCACTAATGATATTATAGGGCTTTATAGCTGCAGTGTCGAATCAGTTTGTTGAGGTTAATTGTTTTTCATGAACCATTATGAAATCTACCTTTTTTATTACGCCAATGTTTTAACAAAGGATAACATTATTCATGCTTAAGGTGGAATGAAGATGTCAAATAAAAAGCCAGAATGCAAGTTAACCCAATTTTTTTTTTTTTTTTTACTTTCTCTTATACTCCCCCACCCCACCCCGGCCATCAGTACTCCACTCTTCGGGAGTCGCTTATGCCTTGTAAGTCCCTGTTCTCCTACCTGACCTTTTCCTAGCAGTCTCATCCCCCATGGAGCCTTGGTTTACCCCCCAGGCGGAGTTGAGGTGGGGCCCGGACACCCCGTCTTCTTCCTGTCTCATTGGGATGCTGGTTCAGTGGCAGGCAGGAGGCATTGGGGATCGGGGATAGCGCTTCATCTACCGGAGATGCCGCAGCCATTTTTGCTGTTTTCTTGGTGTGCTGTGTGCCCTGACGTCAAGGCGCTAAGCACCAACATCCAGCACGCCGCCCTTCTCGTTGGCTTGGGCTTGCTGTACCTCTGGTCTCCACCCAAGGTCAGACATGCACCGAGCCCTAGATCCCCCCTCCCCCTGGAGAAGGCTAGCTGTCCTTGGGATGCTCAGACCTCCTCCCCCGGCTGGCCCTCCAGCTCCCGGGCTCGTTCCCGAACCCAGGTCACTGGCATCGCAAGCGGAAATCCAACCGCTGTGCTGGTGGGCCAGCCAAGTTAACCACTTTTATACCCAGAAATATTAGTGATTACGGTATTGGAAAGCAGAGGGGAAAAAGTCCATTGATCTGTTATATTACTGAATTTTAAAGATTGAATAATTTTTATACTGTGATATCACTTGTCATTCTCTCATATCTCATTATCTTTCTCAATAAAGAGGAGTTTAAAAAAATTGAAACATATGATCAACTTTTTTTTTTTAAAGTTAGCTAAGTTTTTAATTTCTAATTATTTATTTGAATTAGGAATATAATCACTCCTGATGAATTGGTCAGTTTAGACCACGAAATGTCAACATTACTTGTGCATGCCAGTTTAATGTTGTGGAATTTGTGGAATAAATACTTTATTCTGATATCAGTGACTGGGTCTCTTTCCACACGGGGTATCGACATTTTTTATTTATTTATTTTTTTTTTTAAACCACCCACTTGCACTTCTCTGTCATGCAATGACATCACAATTCTGTATTTGTGACATCAGTCTGTTGCTCTGGTCCAAATCATGACTACAGGACAGTAACAGTGACAGTAATACATGTGCCAGAAATAAGAATATGCTGGTGGGGACAGAGCCTACAAGCTGCCAGGCATGACATGTTTAGCTAGAGTTCTACTTCAGCATGGTATTTCAATGGTCAAATTATAAATTTGCCTGTGGACTCTGGATAGTAAACGTTCTAGATCTATTCAGAGGAACCTCACGACCAAGCTGTGTGAATTGTGTTGCATGTTAAGGTAAAGTAATTGGCAGAAAAGATGTGACTAAATCAAATAATTCTTCCAACACCACAGCATGGTGCCTTACAGCAGCTGCTTCTCAGGACATGCATTATCCAATTACGGGTCAATTAACCATGTCTACAATTTTGCAGGTAAAGAGCGATTTGGGCTGGCAGCCCTTATGTGCAGTGGCCATGTGGGCATGTCTTATATTTTTGTTTTCTACAAAAAGAGATTTGGACAAAAAAGCTGACTCTTATAATGTATGCCTTACCACAGTTAAAACTAAGGCCAGCCTGGCAGTAAAACATTGCAGAGAAAATGTTAAGGCAGCGCTTCATGCCACGGCTTCAACAGTAGACCTGATTAAAGTCCAGCAGCGGGAACGCAAAACACTTGAGAATGCCACTCAGGCCAAGAACATCAGGCTGCTTGGTATGCCTGAGGGATCAGAAGGGCCCAAGACAAAAATGTTGTTATAAATCTCCTTGGCATTAAAGTTTACTTCACAAGCAGAGGTGGTCAGGACATACAGAATCACTCCCAGGCACCACGCAACAAATGACAATATACTTACATGCTGCTTGTAGTTACAACAGGGCAGCATGAGAGGGACAGGATCCTGGTGACTGCTAAGGGAACTGGTGGCCTTAAAATAGAAGATGAGAGTTGGCCCGGTGGCGCTGTGGGCTGAGGCGCTGGATGCCACACCTTGCGCCACACCAGTGACCCAGGTTCGGGAGTGAGCATGGGTCACCGGGGCCTGGCAGAGGAGGAGGAGAGGGATCGAGCGTCCGATGGATGTCTCTTCCTCTCCGGGGAGGGGTCCACAATGGTTGGTGTCCAACTGCTCCCCCAGAGGAGGCTGTGGGTCGGGGATGCAAGGCGTACAATGGGGCAACATTGGGGGCAGATGCCTGGGTGAGGACGCGTGCGCGTTCACGCCTTCTGGCATCACTGCATGCCCACCGACTCAGGGGAAAAACAGAACAAGGAAATAGTGGCACCCACCGCGGCTTGATGGCCATCCGCAAGTGTTCGGCGGATGCTGGCACCCGAACTGGATCTGTTGTGGTGGGGAGTTAGGGGGCTCCCTGATGCCCCACTGCAGGGATTGCTGGGTGCCAGCAGTCCTGGCCAAGACAGACAGCGGATGGATCCTCCAACAGGAGATGCGAGTCTAAGGGGGGGGGGGAGCAGTTAAGGTGGCCACAGGAGGATAAATACCATAATAAAAAGGAAGATGAGGGCTGGCCTGGTAGCGCAGAGTGCTGAGGCGCTGGATGCCTTACCTCATACTATGCTGGTGACCCGAGTTCAAGAACAACCTCGGGTCGTTGGGGCGCCAGCATGGGTGGAGGGAGGAGCAGGACTGAGCAGCCTTATAGCAGCTGTCCTCTCCTGGGGTAGGTGGTCATCCTCCCGTAATCCCGCCACCACCGGCTGAAGGTCCGGTGTCTGCACAGGTGGAAGGGGCAACACGAAGGGAGGGTGTCTCGATGCACGGCATGTGTGTGCCTCCACATGTGCACCCGCCCAGAGATGGGGGTGGGAGAAAAATTGGGGTTAAAAACAACAAAATACATATGGAAAAAAATGGAAGCCGAGACCCCCTGCAGACCTTTCTGGATGTCGGCTTCTCTACTAGAGAACACCAGAAAGCGTTGACTGCTACCCAGTTAATATTCCGAGTGTTGGGCAGTCATCATACTTTACAACTGCTGACAAAACTGAGTGGATCATGTGGGGACGACATACATCTTTGGTGACCCAGCAGAAGCTGGAACGTCATCAGCGTGACTCTAATCAGAGTTCTAGCATGGAGAAATTGCTGAAAATTCAGATTCATATGTGGTCTCAGGCTCTTCTGTAGGATTCTGTGATATTTATACAGGCTCTTGTGTTTGCTTCTCAAACGGTGTTGTGGATGCCCTGAGGTATACAGCATGAAGGTTGGTACTTGTTTGTCTTCCTACTGCAGTTACTCAAACATGAGTTTCTCTATGCAGGCTTATAGGCCAAATAACTTATAAAGCAGCATGCTGCTAGCTAATATAAATCCTTATGTTCCTGAGTGTTTATAGCTGGAACTAAGTTTACAGCTTATCTTATTGTAATTAACAAAGAACCAAATGCTGGGTCTATAGAGTAAGCCTCAGTCAAGATTATTACTGTTGATTGCTCAAGCTTAATAAAGATTATATAATTATCGGCCAGTGCTTTTTCCCATAGGGAAACCCAGTTATAATTTGCTGTTATAAACACGCACCAGATTTCCCTGTGTCTGTGCATGCACCAGATGCTCTCTTCACCTCCTTGCTGCAGGACGGATGCAGCAAATGCTGCGAAAGACACTGAAACCGCCAGTCAGCAGTAAGTAAAACATTTCACAAAAAAATAATTTTTTAAACTAAACAAACAGTGGTCTTCTTCTCTTGTGGCATACACTAACGGGATATGTGAACCTGGCAGATTGCAGACCACGCTGAAACCCTAGCAGTCCGCGGCCAAACACCGATCTCTGCTTATTTTATATAATTGCTGTGGCGAAAAAGTGCACACCAACAATTTTATAAAATAAAACATTGGGTGGTGTGTAAACTCGAATTTTACACCCACCCTCGGTGTTGGATGCCTAGATAAACCCCTCGAGCTTCGCTCGAGGGTTTATGTAGCATCCAACACCACGGGTGTGTGTAAAATTCTTGTTACACACACCACCCCATATATTATTCTATATGTTATAGCCTAACAGTAGTATACTGGACCTAATGTTTGCCAAAATAAGATGGCTCATGGTCATTTGGATTTTTGAGCCAAATATGGTTCTTCACCATGCTTCAATTGCAGACTTCCTGAAACTTTTTTTAAATCTGATTATCTTACAGAGTAATGTGTTAATTCCACCATGTCCTTACTAGTGGGAGAGATAAGTAAGAATCCCAATATAATTACGCTAATCATTTATTGGACATATTTGATGTTACCTCACTGTGGTGGTCTTCTGCAATATTACATTTTCAAAATCAATAAAATTTAAGTTTTTAGACTAGAAAGAGTAGGCTGGTATTAATGGGAAAGGAAATGAAGGCAAAATCTTAAAAGGCCATTCTTTTTTTACATTAGAAATTTTTATTGCAATTTTAATAACATACATTAGAGAAATAAAAGACATAATATATCCATATTAACAAGTTTCAGACATCATAACCTAAGAATGCAAATGTGAAATCAATTCAGTAATATCCATCAGAAAAATCTGAATAAATCTGCAGAGTGTATTAGGTCCTCTTTGATCAGCCACTAATAATACATAAAGAAAAAAGGCAGTTCTTAAAAACATTTTTATTTTGCTTGCAAGCATGTGCAAGAAACAGTGCCATCATCTGAGTTTTTGGAGGTGTGGCAGCCCTCTTCCAATTCAGTCAGTGTGTTTGTAGGCACGGCCGCAGTTCTCCAATCAACGCTGCAGCTGTCTATGGCAGCAATTGAAAATGCAGTTCCGCACAGCTGAAAGGGAGAGCTACACTTCAGTGAGCAGCGATAAGATTGCGTGCTCATGCATGCTCCCCCACACACACGCACGCACGCATACTGCGTGCTTCCCCCCACGCACACACTGTATAGCCGAAGGGGGTGCCCAATCCCCCGTCGGCTGTGCTGTATCCCCCCAACAGAATTCCAGGCAAGCTGCGCAGAGCAGTTGTATGGTCAAGGTGCCTAACCCCCGCCGGCCTCTACTCGTCCCCCCGAGACGATCGGGTGCCATGCTGGGAGCCCACCCCAGTGGGCAACAGGTCCTATGGCTGACGGGGTGCCCAACTCCCGCCGGCTCCACTGCCCCACCCCCAAATAGCCTTCCAGCTGCCATGCTGGAGCCCACCCCAGCGTGGCACAAGTCCAGCCGCCAAGTAAAAAAATACCTAAAAGAAAAAAACCTTTCCTCGCAGACTGTCCTAACCCCCCCCACCCTCTGTGCATCTACCTCCCCACACCCCCACCTCACCCCATACTTACCTCCGGAGTCCGGCACGATGATCTTCGGTGGACCGGGAACACGTCTGCACTCTTCAAAGCCAACCATGAACTGAGGAAATGCCGGTAAGCTGTATCATAGAATAAATGGGGGGTTTTCAACTTTACTGCATATCTCGAGAATTTTTTCACCAAATTTTCAACATGGGGGTTTTTGGGACCCCACCTCATGAATTCTGTCACTGTCCTTAGTTGGTGTCGGCCCAAGGTGATTTCCACGGTCACTGCGTGGAACCACCTTTCGGGACCAATTTATGAAATGACAGTGTGTCAGTTCATGAGGTAGGCCCCCAAAAACCCTATGTTGAAAATCTGGTGAAAAAAATTCCCAAAAATGACTTTTACGAGCATGTGTTGCGCTGTTACTACGCACGCACGTAAATTCGCAAATTTTCAATATGTTCACTCCAGATTTTCAAAGTTGCCATTTTACCACACCTCCTTATGAGCAGTACAGCTGTCATTTCTCACATCTAGCCCAAAATGTGTGTCCGCACATGTAGCGCACAGTGGCGCAGTCGGTGTGCGAAATCAATGTTCGAGACAGATTAAGAAAATCACAGTGACACTGTTCATGAGCAGAGTTATTAAAATGGCTATGTTGAAAATTTGGTGAAAAAATTCCCTTCAGCCGTTCTGTAATGTTACTAATGAAGACATTGAACAGGACTGGCCCCAGGACCGATCCCTGCAGCACCCCACTGGTCACCCCCTCTCCATAGACTGCACCCCATTTACCGCCACTCTCTGCCTCCTGTCTGTTAGCCAGTTTCTAACCCAGTTTACCACCCTTTCCCCCATGCCCAGCCTACCCAGCTAGTTTATCAGTCTCCTGTGTGGGATGGTGTCAAAGGTTTTTCTGAAATCAAGGTAAGCATTGTCCACTGCCCCACCCTGATTCACTTCCTTTGTCACCCAGTCAAAGAAATCAACCAGATTTGTCTGACATGATGTCCCCACTGTGAATCCATGTTGTCTATGGTCCTGGAATCCGACGGCTTCTAGATGCCCCACTATCCTTTCTTTAAGCAATGTCTCCATGATCTTCCCCACTACTGAGGTGAGGCTGAACGTCCTATTGTTCCCAGCCTCCTCCCTGCTGCTGGACTTGTGTAGAGGGACCACATGTGACCTCCTCCAATTCACTCGTGTTGAATGACTCAGTGAACATGGCTGCCAGAGGTACTGCTATCTCCCTTCGCAGTTCTCTTAATATCCTTGGGTGTATGCCATCTGGTTCCATTACTTTGTCCACTTTAATTTACTAAGCTCCTGCAGGACCCTTTTGCCTTTGAATGGACTATTGTCCACCTCTTCACCCCCTTGGCAACTGCTGTACTGTTGTGGCCCTTGCCCCTCCCACTCTTTTGTGAATACTGAACAGAAAGACACAGTGCATGTCTTAGAAGGAAGGCATGGAACTATCACTTCCAAATACCTGAACAGTACATACAAGCAAGCAACATTCAGCATTGACAAATGCTCATTTTAAATACTCTACAAGTCAAGCCTTTGGTGCACTCTCTGCCCCACCCCCTCTCTCCTGGCAGGGAACAGAGTTAATGAATTACAGAATATCTTTTTTTAAGATGGCAATAGCACTTTTGCTAGGCCCCTTGAATTTCTGCTACATGCCGGCAGTTTTCTCTAGATACATAGATGTTGATGGCAGATAAGGGCCTATGGCCCACCCAGTCTGCCCATTTGTGCACGCACCTCTGCTTCTCTAAATGGAGAACATAGGAGCCCTACTGTACTTTCCTTTTGTGTGATCTTTTCTTGCTCGCTCATTTTAGTTTTTTATTTTGCTTTGTTGTCTGCGCCTATACGGCATTTCTGACACATTGTAGTAGGCAGGCTACCTGTGTGAAACTCAACTTTGTTTCAAACAACCACCAGCAATACATATAACTGCATTCATAAAGCAACTGATAAA
Source organism: Neoceratodus forsteri (assembly GCA_016271365.2). NCBI lineage: Eukaryota > Metazoa > Chordata > Ceratodontiformes > Ceratodontidae > Neoceratodus > Neoceratodus forsteri. The sequence continues at coordinate 399,155,385 of CM028136.1, read as the reverse complement.
ATACAGTTACTTGAGCTGTTCAAGCAAATGCAGTACACATTCAGGTTATTGCATTAATCCTTATTTAATACATAGGTGCAGTACCGAAAATTACTAAAAGTCCATTGAAACGGCCCTGGTGATTTACCTTGCTTTAGTCTCCACATTTCTCTTTGGTTCCAAATCACCCCCTTGAAAAAGTTCCATTGGGTTCTAAACCTTAAGACAGTGTCAGCATTGATCATTGTTGGGTAGACTGTTACACTTATCTACCAGCCACCCCTTGAAGAAGTACTTTCCAATGCCCTTCTGGAAGGTCCCTCCTTCTGGTTTAAAACTGGGCCCCCTTCTGGTTGTTCTGTTCCAAATAACTCTATGAAGTCCATCCTTATGTTATCCCTGCATGAACTTGCATGTTTTTAACATTTTCCCCATCCCTCCTGACATCCAGAGACTATATATTAAGACAGTCTCATCTCTCCTCATAGGTCTTATCATAATGCCCTGGATCAGTTTTGTAGCTCTCTTCTGGACAGTCTCCAGCCTCTCCCTGTCCCTTTGCAGGTGCAGGATTCAAAACTTCACACCATACTACAGGTGTGGTCTAACAGATGACCTGTACAGGGGCCAAAACATCTTTCTGCAACTCGTGAAACCCTGCCTGATGCAACCTAGCACAGTTTTCCAGCTTTTCTACAACACAGACAAGTTCTCTCCAACCCTTATCCATTGCCTCTGGGTATAATGACTTCTTCTCAGACCTGGATAAGTTTAAGACCCCCTCAAGTGGCAACTCTGGTAGCTCACTGCCTCTTCATCAGCCACTTTACCCCGGCACCCCAACCTAAATTCCACTTTAAATTAGTAACCAGGAATGAAGTTTTCAAGCTTATCAAAGGCATAAAATGTGATGGCTCCCCTGGTTTTGATGCCCTGGGCAAGTTCCTTAAAACTGCTGCACCCATAATTTCCACCCCTATCATGCACCTAATTAATAAATCTCTCCTCTTGGGCACTGTCTTGGAGAAATGGAAAGTGGCACTTGTGACCCCTAGTTACAAAGGGGGGTAAAAAGACTTGGTCAAAAATTATCGACCAATCTCTCTGCTCTGCACAGTTGCTAAAAGCCAGGAGAGTCTACTGTATGACCAACTCCAAGCCTTCCTTGAGCATAATCACTCTCTGACCAATGCTCAACATGGTTTCAGCAAAAACCACAGCACAGAGTGGTTAGAGTGACCTGACATTCTCAATGCCGTGTACTTGGGTATGGCAGGCTACTGGAGCAATCTTTGTCAACCTGATGAAGGCATTTGACCTGGTCAATCATGGCCTACTACTACCAAAATTAAGGGCCACTGGCCTGGATGACCTCTCCTACCACTGGTTCAAAAACTACTTATCTGGACAAAAACAGAGTGTAAAGTGGCAGGGCTGCACCTCTGCCCTTAGGTTAACAGATGGGGTACCCCAAGGCTCTATCCTTGGTCCCCTCCTCTTTTCTCTATTTATAAATGACATGCCCCTTAACTGTGGAGGGGCCACAGTACAGCTGCATGCAGATGATGCTATTTTATATTGATCCTCTGCAGATATACATTGGATTAATGACCACCTGGGAAATGACTTCCATGTTCATGAAAACTGATTCCTACAAAATAAACCTGCACTAAACACAGAAAAAAAAGCCATGCTATTTAGCCACAATAAACTGGTCCCAGAGAGACAACACCTTCTTAATCTTTCCACCATCAATGTTATTAATTTTAAAGTGGTTCAATCATTTAACTATCTAGAGGCAAGTACTGAACCAAAATATGACCTCCGAACCTCATGTGGATGCCTTGGTCAAAATGCTTCATCAGAAGCTCAGCCTCCTTTACAAGCTTTCTCCCTACCTCTCTAGTGCTGCTCACCTAGCAACTGCTAACTGCTCCCTTACACCTATCCTCAGCTATGATGCCCCAGTATTACAATCTGCTCGTGAATCTGTACTCTCCAGAAAGCAGATTCTCTATAAACAGAACCAGGAATTTTGCAGCTGGTGCTCACTCCAGAGACCATCACTGGAGTGCTTGCATAATTGAGGTGGCCCTCTTTTGCCAAGGCTGAATTATCCCCTGTACTAACACTTTTTTTTTTTTTTTTTTTTTTTTTTTTTTTTACATACAATTTTTTATCCTCCAGGGAGCCCTGGCAGGTGGCTTTGGTCTCTCTTTTCAGAAAGACTCACTCACTGGCTTATGCTTACCTGCATCCCGAGACAGCGACTCCAGTCAGTCCCCTGTGGACTGCCCCTCACAGGGACAGGGCACTGGCACCCCCCCCCCGAAGACCCAATCAAGATGCACCAGGCCAACCCCTGTGGACGCAGTAGCCATCACAGAACCTGCCAGACTCCAATTTTCCACTTTTCTCCCATCCCCGCTGATGCAGTGACATCGGCACGTGTCTCCCGACCCATGCTGCCCTCTAGCCATTACCAGAGGGCAGTCAATGAGTGGGACGACAGGTCCCTCTCCCCCCAAGAGAGGAGAACAGTCCTCGGGATGCTCAATCCTCTTTCACCCCTGCTGACCCCAGGCGGCCCGAGCTCGTTCCCAAAACCAGATCACCGGCATGGCACAAGGTGTGGCATCCAGTGCCTCAACCCTCAGCACCACTGGGCCGGCTTACTGTCTAACTTTTAAGCTACTGAAAGTCACTACTCCCCCCCCAGTCTTGCTGGAATAATACAGTGTAAATGATGAGCTGCAAAGAGTTTGCTCAGTTCTTCTTGGACAAGGTGTCCACCATTAGGCAGGGGATTCCGCCAGTGAGCCATATTTTGGCTGACAGTGGTCACCTTGGGCATCTGGAGAGCACTCTGTCTGGTTGGGGCAAGTTTAGACTGGTGGAGGTCATTGAGGTTGCTTCCAAGCTGTGGCACATCTTTTACGAACTGGACCCGGTGCCGACTCATTTCTTAATGGGATATGTTGACTCCGTTGGCTCGGTGTTTGCCTTGATTGTCCGGTGTTCCTTGCTGGAGGGGGTCCTTCCTGATGTATTGAAGGAGGCATTGGTGAAACCCCTTCTGAAGAAACTATCTTTGGACCCTGACATCAAGGCAAATTACCATCCCCATCTCCAATCTTCCATTTTTGGGTAAGACTGTGGAGAAGGTGGTGGCGCTTCAGCTTGAGGAGCACCTCATGGCCCATGATTTATATGAGCTGCTCCAGTCTGGGTTTCGTGCGAGGCACAGCACAGAAACTGCATTCGTTCTGGTGAATAATTACTTTACTCCCCTACCCTATCATTTTTCAGAAACAAGCTTACCTCTTATCTACTCAACCCCCCCCATGCAACTGCTCTAACTAACCTATCCCTCTGAAGCTCTGAATTATGTTACACCATCTTTAATTACTTACCCACTATTCCTGCAATTGCACTTATTGTATTATCTTGTGGTCTTGGTTAAATGTCTTATGTAAATGCTTGACTATTTATGATGCATAACTTGTTTGTCTCTCTTTTACCTGAATCATTGTTAATTTTTCACTGTATCTTGTATTACTGCTGTATTCATTAGCTATATTTTGTTCATAATTTGTCTCCCGGGTCGTCACTGAAAAAGGGACTGCAAGGTCTCAGTTGACTTACCTGGTTACTAAAATTCAAATAAATAAATAAATAAATAAAGACCTCCTTAGGGCAAGAGATCGAGGGGAAGGGATAATTCTTGTCCCCATGGATCTCTCTTCAGTATTTCACACGGTGGACCATCGTGTATTACTTGACTGCCTGAAGGAATTCTGCGGACTTGCTGGTTCTGTCTTCCGCTGGTTTGAGTCTTTTCTTACTAACAGGAGGCAAAGGGTAGTAATGGGGAATTTCTCCTTTTCCCCTAGCCTCCTGTCACGCAGAGTCCCACACGGCTCAGTCTTGTTGCTGATGTTGTTCACCGTGTACATGCTGCCCCTAGGAGAGCTCATTAGGAAGTATGGCTTAGGTTTTCATTGCTATGCTGATGATACCCAGCTGTATCTTTCCTTTGTCCCTGGAACATCCAACACAGTGGAAGTGCTTAACAGCTGCCTTGCTGAGATCAATGACTGGAAGGCCTCCAGCTAGTTGCGACTGGACCCCAATAAGACAGAGGTAATGGTGGTAGATTCGAATAGAGGGCGTGATAGGTTGGCCTCTGGTAAAGAAACAGGGCTTTTTCTTGGGTCTGTACCACTGAAGGCCTCCTCTAGGGTGCATGATCAGGGCATTATTCTTGACAGCAGATTGTCGCTTGAGTCTCAGGTGTCATCCGTTGTCCATACCAGTTTTTACCATCTGAGGAATACAGCCAGGATAAAGCCCCTAGTTCCACCCTGGACCTCCCCACCTTGGTGCATGCCTCTGAGACGTCCAGGCTTGACTATTGTAATGCGCTCTATCTTGGGGTCTCTGGAAGTACCCTGCACTGGCTGCAGCTGGTGCAGAACGCAGCTGCCAGGTTGCCGACGGGGCCAGTCTAAATACTGTCACATCACCCCGGTGCTGCGTCTTTCAGGCAGTTAAGGCTATGGATGGAAGGTTGACAGCCTTAGACAAGAAAGTTGTGCTCATCCAGGGCAAATTACAAACATGTGAACAGCAGGTGAATGCAGCAGTAACCAAACCAAAAGAAGTGGCAGGCATGGCCAGAAAGTCTCTAGCAGCAACCACTGGACTCATTAAAGAGAACAAAGTTCTCCATTTTCTATTGGAAAATGTAGAAAATCAGATTATGACTAGCAATCTTAGAGTCACGGGACTGCCTGAATACATGACGGGTGAGAACCCATTAAATTATATGAAGACCTGGATAACGTAACATTTCATCCCGATCCAGCTCCCGATGTCTGCAAGCTTACCCAATCACACCCATATAGCCCTGACGAGATCAGAGAGAGTGAGAACTATGCTGACTGTTCCCCACTCACACCTCTGAGAGAGACTGGATTTTGGAAGCAGCATGGCACCTAGGACCGGTGGCCTTGGAGAACGGTAAAAAAATTTCCTTATTCCCGGACTTGAGCTTTGCAACACATTCTCGTTGCAAGGCCTTTGATCAGACTTGAGCTTCCCTCCATTAACTGCAGATCTCTCATAGTCTGCAGTTCCCTGCAAAAATAAAGTCATCCATTCAGGCAGAGTGTATATCTTTGGAGACCCTAAAGAAGAGGGAGCCCTGCTAGAAAAAATAAACACACATTTGGTCCTCCAGGAGAGTCTTCAGAGTGAAGATGAGGAAAACTGAAGAATTTCTCAACCTCAGGTCCTACTTTTACATGTAGGACTCTCTTCAGGGATCAGGTTTTGGGGGGGGGGGGGCGCGCAAACTGACCTGTGGTCGAGCTGGCTGTCCTGACAGTACATTTAGATGTTTGCCTTGTTAAACTTTATTGTGCATGCATTTTTCTTTTTTACAAGATCAGGACTTTGGATAACTTATGACTGGATGCATATCTGAAATAAAATGGTGCCGATTTTGTGGCCAAGTAAATGGTCTCTTACCCACTCCCTACCTATTGCTCCTCTATTCGACTGTTGCACACTCAGGAGGGAAGCCATTCTTAAACTGCATGTATTGAAACTGTTGTTTCTTGGAATATGGTATAGTTTACCATCCAGGGGGTGGGAACCTGGAAGTGAATATTTTGATAATTATTATGTTACTCAGTTTACCAGTAGTATGTGAGTGCTGTGTAAATCACAGAGTTTAGTAATGTTAGTTACATTCTGATTTAGTAACAATGTTATACTACATTGTTGAAACCACAAATGATTGCTAGAATTTAACTATGTTCAGAGGTTTCCTGCCAATCTTGTATTGGAAGCGACTACAAGATGGTACATGGATGGGCAATCTAAGATTTTAGACAATGCTGGATGTGGCCCATAGCTGCAATATTGGCAATTTATTATCATCTTGAAAAACTAAGTTTTAATTTGGAGGTCCACGGCTTGATGGTAAATCAGTGGCTATATAAACAAATGTGAGGGCCCAGCAGGGTCTGTACAGACATATGTAGTTCAGCTCCATATGAAGTAACAGCCGGAGTAGGAGGAGTCTGTTTTGAATCCTATTATAATGTATGCATAATGCTGAACCTGTACTTTTCTAGTGGGGGTTAATTTGTAAGTTGTTCTTATAAAAATTAAAAAATACCAAGTTAAAAAAAATAAATTGGAGAGTGTCAGGACAGAGCCAGGTTGAGAGCGTCAGCTAGAAACAATGACATCCATGTAAAGGACGACATTAGAACAAGAAAGAACAGATGGCATGCCATTTAGAAATATGACGAACAGCAGTAGACCCAAAATTGATTCATGGGGTACACCAATGTTCATAGGTAAAGAAGTCTAAAAGGTGTTTCCAATAAAATTTCAATGAAATCATGATTTGGGAACACTTATCTGACCTGACCTTGACAGCAATGAGACCCTGAAACACTATTTTAAAGGTGATTAGTTTTCATCACACTAGCTACATTGCATTTTTGTAGCAAAATATACTCTCCTAGTCCCTTAACTCCTTTGCATTTTCTGAGGTGGATGATTTCTGTCGGAGTAATATGATCCATTATACGTAATATTTTATTATGCCTAACCAGATATTCGGCTCTATGACAGTCGGTCAACAAATTCGATGTCGTTACAGTGACTCCTTTATGTTGACCACATTTGTGGTCAGCATAAAGGCAGTCAATTCAGGCAGAAGCCCCCCGCAACTACAATAATCAGCTCCGAGATGGAGCTGATTCGGGAAGGGGGTGCAAGACCCCCTGAAAGCATTGCCGGGGTCCCACGACGACACATCATCGACCTGGCGCTGTTGTCGCTGCAGTGTCAGCCGCGGTAAATGTTTCACCATAGTGACGGCATACCCAGATACTGCATTACACCTTTTGAGCGCATATGTACTTTTATGTATATACATGTTGCTACTTCGCATTGTGATAATCCATAAATAAGGAGGTAAAAAAAAAATATGTTAACCATTTATACAATGAAAATGATGGATATGTGGCTTGACTTCAACAAAGGCAAAATGACAAAAGTGGTCTCAAGTCACAGCAAAATCAATGCATTAATCTTCCTGAGCAAGACTCATCCACTGCACTCTGTCCAAGAATATATCATGTAAAAAAAACAGAAGTAAAGAGTTTCCTACCATTCATGAGTGCATACGTGAGGATCATTACAGAGTTGTTAAGGTGGCTATTTTCCTCATGAATAACATGGAGGGTAGCCTTTTTATCTGCCTCAGAGGAGTCCTTTGAAGTAATTCCAGATGACAGATAGATGATTACCATGTCTGTATCTGTAACAAAAGAAGACATCTTCCACTAAACATCTAGGCACTTTTTCTGTTTCACTGAGTTGTTTCATCTCTGGACATCAACATTAAATAGAACATTTCATTTTACCCCCTACAGGGAAAAGTTTTTTTGCTATTACTTTTGTAAATATAACAAAAAGCCCAGGCCTCACTGCTGTCAGAATATGAAGGGGAAACATAATGACATCATCCCATGCTTGTCACTTTGATCGGTAGGCCACTTCATTCAGGATCAGTTACTTAAGCATTAGGAAGGTATGCACACGTACCACCTACCTATACTTTCTAATATAAATTTTTTCCCCATTCCATTAGAGTAAATGGAGACGTATGCTACATGTGAAGATCCCTTAAACAGCAAAGAGGTCTTTATTTGCAGCAGTCAAATCAGTATTAAAATTCTGGCGCAGGATTCCAGATTCAATCTAGCCCCTCCCCCACACTTTTTTTTTTTGGGGGGTTTACAAGTTTCCTCATTTTATGTAAAACAACTGGCAGCAGCGCTTCCCGAAGTACAGCATTCACGATAGCAGGTTATTCTGTCCCCCCTCCTCCCATTCACAGATGGCAACAGTCCAGCAATTAAGTAAAGCTACAATGGTAGTATTGGCCAGTACTTACTGACTGGACAGGTAAAGTGACGAGAATTAGGTTAGTGATTTATAATTATAATGACCGACACAGATATCTTTACTTACAGCAATAAGCTGACTCTGAACACAGACCCTGGTGGGTGTTTTGTGTGTGTACATGTGTGTCTTTACCATTACTTTGCTCTGCAGCCCACGCCATTTTGACGTCACTCACCACAGTTTCAGTCAACAACAACATTTGAATCTCCTTAGCACATTCTTTCGTTCACGTGTGGTCTTTCCCTACTGACCTACTTGCACCAATTCTTATGACAAAACAGGAACAGTTTTTTCAGATGTTCTTTGCCTTATCAAGAGCATCATCTTGTACCTTCTTAGGGTTCCACAACAACTCAGGTTCACGTCTTGGTTCTCAAACTCTAAGACATCACCAGATGACACTCTTAATAAGCGCCACAAGGACACCTCAAAAGTACAAATCACCTATAAAGGTAGCTTTGCACATTTATTGTTTAACAGAGATGCCAAGACACATACAGGTAAATAGGTACCAAAAGAAAAGCTGATAACATTAGTTTTGTAACTTCATACCACCTCCAAGGGGTGTCTCTCATGCTTTAAGAGACACCCCTTGAAGGGGGTATTGAGTTATTATAAATCACTTGAGTTATCAAGTTTAAATTTGTTTTTTTCCCTAAATATCAAAATTTAATGTAGCTGTACTCCCACTGGCTGTGAAGTGGAATACTCCACTCTCCATGTTCCTACACAACCATCATCAAGCTACATAAAGGTTAAAAATGTATCCAAATCATCAATTATACTGACACTTTCAAATTAGGCATTTTGTTTTATTATGTGCTTATGCCCACCTCACCAGCCTGTCACTTTCTGCCAGCTCTCCCCCAGCTCCATCACTCACCTTCTCTGGGTACTTACCCTGCCATCCTAGACCCCAACGGCAGGGTCATCCAGTCCCCCAAGCCCCTCTGGAGTTTGTGCTCACATAAGAGGGTGCTTTTGCCAGAGAGGCACTCATCCTCTCACTCTTTCTGCCTGAATGAGACTGCCCTTTTAGTTGCTGCAAGCAGTGAAAGAAACTAAGAAAGGCTCTCTTTTACCTCACCTTTCCAGCAAGCAAGCGTCACAACTCGAGTGCCCCTATGAAGTCCTGTCATGCCTCGGCTACTGCCACACAAAAACAAAACAGCTGCCCTGCTCTCTCGGGAACGTGTGAAGTACCTGCCTGCTCTGATGTTTAGCAGCCCTCAATGCTAACGATTCCTTGGCATTTCATGGCAGTACAGTCGTTAATGACTTTACTCCCAACTCCTTCCTGTGAAATAAGCAGCCTACTTCACACCTCTTCCACTTTTGGGGGACTTGTTGCTATCTGAAGTGTCCTGCACTGGTGCCTCCACCCTGTTAAGCCATCTGCTGCAAATAATGGGGAAAAAAATGAGAAGCCAGGCTTGCAAGGTATAAAAGCAGGACCATGCACAGCCCATTTCTCTTGCTAACCTGACTTATGTGTTTTGTTTGGTTGGTGTGACTGGTTGCTGTACCCATACCTGTAAGCCTTACTAGTGTCTCAGTTGGACTTCTGCCTTTTTCAGTTCTCTGTCTTGCCGATCACCTGCCTGACCTTGCTTCAGAGTTAATTTATGACTCCGAAGAATCAGAAAGGGACATCAAAAAGAGTGTTTGGTTCATCTGCTGGCTGCCACTCTTGGTATGTAAAAGTTTAACTAGGTTTCAGTGCTCAGAAAAGCTGGCACCACACTGACTGTTGTATTGTTCAAAGGGATAACTAATTTGGTTTGCGCAGCAATGGATGGAAATGGCTTGGATGACCGGCATTTCTACAAGAGCAGCCACTCCATCGTGCTTAGTCAAGGCAGTAACACGTCCCTTAGGGTTGGTTTTGTTATAGTTTGCTGTAATACAAACATACACACGAACATACAAAGAAGCCAGTAGAAGAAGGCCATCTAGTCTATCTAGTCTCCTCATATTACAGGGTCCAAGCCTGAACTCTGTCCTTGCCCCCACTCCTGCCATCCTCCCTACCCATGATCCTTACCTTCTCCCATGCCTATCCCAACCTCTCTTGAAGCTGTCCACTGTCTTCAACGACACCACCTCTTCCAGCAGTGCATTCCAAGTGTCCACCACCCTCTCCATGAAGAAGTGTTTCCTGACCTTCCTCCTAAACCCCCCTCCAGCTTAAGATGACGCCCCCTCATGTTATGGTTGCCACAGCTTAAAGAGACCCTCCTTATCCACCTTATTAATCCCTTTCGAGTACTTTAAGGTTCCAACCATGTCCCCTCTCTGTCTCCTGTCCCCCAGGGAGTAAGTGTTCAGTGCCTTCAACCTCTCCTCGTGTGTGTAAAGTGTGAGAGAGTGTGTGTGTGTGTGTGTGGTCTGGCATCCAACACTGCCCTTGTTAACATTACAGGGATTAAACCTATTCTGCACAAGAATTAGTAATCATCCATACTAGTGAAGGTTTGAGTCCGGTCCCATAGTGAGAGTCGGCTCTGCTGAGCATGCTAAGCCTGCCGATTTTGGCATTTCCACTGCTTGCCCAACATGTTGTGTTTGTACTGAATTGAGAAGATACAGGTTTTAACTATTATAACCTGCTCAGGTTGTAATTTAAAGATGTGTGTGTGGGCCAGCCTGGTGGCACTGAGGTGCTGGATGCCTTACCTCCTGCTGGGCTGGCGACCCAGGTTCAGGAACAACCTTGGGTCATCAGGGTGATTGCATGTGGGGGGAGAGAGGTGGCTGGATTGAGCAGCCAATGGCAGCTCTCCCCTCCCGGGGGTAGCTGTCTGCCGCCCCATCCCCGGTAGTTCCGCTCCCATCGGGTGGAGGCCGACGGGAAGCATAGGTGGGAGGGGCGGAAGGTGCTGAGCTGGTACCCAGCGTGCATGTGTGCCTCCATGTGCATGCATGCAATGTCTGCCGGGGTCAGGGGAGAAAAGCTGCAAAAAAAAAAAACTATCTTGTTGCAGTGCTAAGTGCTCAGCGCTAAGTGCTCCCCCCCAACCCCGTTTGTGAGGATGAAACTACTCTGAAGGCATGAGACGTGACTGACAATTTGTTCAACAGTTCAAAAACTGCACTGATTGCATTCTGTAAGTTTTTTTCCTCCAAGAGAGTCCTAGACATATTTGTATACAAGCCTATGCTGTTTGCTATCAAACTTTGTACAGGAACATGCATCCTACTGATCTGCTCCTACAAAACATACAATGAACACAGTGGTGACATTTTAGAACTCTGACAGCCTGAGGCTGTGTGAAATAATGCAGGTGGGTGCTGTTTAGGACCCAATCCTGAGCCCCTGGTGAAAGCATACATTTTGAATAATATTAAAAAAAATCAGAGTATTCTGGCCTTAGGGCCAGAAGAACACACCGATTTTTAATATAGATTATGTATTGCAAATACATATATAGACACTACCGGCCAGCTATGCAGTTAAGAGGCAGGACACTTGATCAGGTGTCCAGGGCTGAGATTATGTCTGGCCATTTGAACTTAATTGACAGCTTTTAGCAGTCTCTGCTGCTAACAGACAAAGGTTACTATTGCATATTACTGCATACTGTGGGTTTGGGACATTGCAATTATTTGTTGTGGTCTTCTCTCAGTTTTTACACTCATCCTGTGAGGTCAGCACTTCTGCCACGCGTTGGCTCACTTTGGCATGCCTATGTTTAACTTGCAGCAAAGTGGGGGCGTGGCTTGGACCCGAAGATGGTGGCAGCCTAAATCCTTCTCTCTGCCCCAGCCTGACAGATAATCGAGTACAAAACGCCAGGATGCTGGGTTGATGGCTATATTTATATTTTAAAACACCTTTCCCACCTCTGCCGCCATCGTTGAGATGTTTTTTGGGGAGCTACGCTCTTAATGCACGTCCTGCACAGTGTATATCGGAGCCGATTAGTTCTACTAGGCCATAAAGGCCCAAGCGTGGAATATGAGCACAGCGGTACCCTCCTTGATCAGAACCTTGGGGCCCTTCTCCCCTTCCTCATAACCAAGAGTCGGGTCGCGATCACAGGAGCCCTCCGGAGTAGAGGGACCCCACTACTCCACGAATGACAGAGGATATATTATCTGTCAGATGGCCGCAATACCTATGGGTGAGATGGAATCCTCAAACCTAAACAATGCTGGCTTACTTACTCAGGCTACACCACCACCTCCTGAGCAGGCCCAAGTTGGAGAGGCCCTGGCTAACATCACAAAAATGCCTGAAGCTTTACTGAGTAGAGTGGACACTATCAGCACCTCCTTAGCGGGCAATGTAGCGGATGTTCACCGACTAGAGGATCAGCAGAATGTCCTGGAGCAGCGGACGGAAGAACTCAAAAGACAACATCTGCATGTACTGCAAAAGTTAAGGGACCATGAGATTAGGCTGTCTCGCTTATGGTACAGAGCAGAGGACCAAGAAAATCGAAGCATGCAAAACAATGTTCGAATCCTGGGAGTACTGAAGGAACCGAGGGCCCAAATATGGAGAGATTTTTGAACGACTGGATACCACAGCTTTTAGGGGACCGTTGGAAGGAGCCAGTTGGAGTGGAAAGAGTGCATCGCGTTTTTGGTAACCTCAACAACACTAAGGGCACTAGAACCATTATTGCTTACTTGCTCCGTTTCTCAGTCAAGGAGTGCTTACTTCGAGCTACTCGTGACCTTGGGGAAATTGTCTGGAGAGGCAATACCATTTCTTTCTATCGGGACTTTACCCAAGAAGTGGCAGCTAAGCGCAGAGCCTATAACCCCTTGAAAAAGATTCTCATAGCCAATTCTGTACAATATTGTTTCAGAGGCCTCACAGCACTGTACATGACAAAGAATGGGCAATCTTTCCTGGCGGAATCTCCTGGAGACACAGAGGCCTGGATCCAGAGTCACTGGCCGGGTATGCTGTTGAAAACTACCTCTCCCAGATGCCTCTGGGAGTCTAGGAACCAAATAGCCCAAGGAACTAATAAAAAAGGAAGCACTGTTGCAAGGGATACTAAAGTCAGTCAGAACAACCCACCCAGTAAGAGTTCCCCTACTCGAAGGTAGTTATGGACTCCACAACATATGGAGGACAAGCCACACCAGATTGCTCCTATCTCTCTCTCCCAGCTCCTGAGACATCCAGTGCCAACTCACAGCACAAGTACCAGGACTCCGCTGCAATCCCGCTGCCTGCCAGACAAAGGCAGCACTTGAGCAGCGCTCGAGAAGTCCACGCTTCCTGATGCAGGGTAACATCATAGCCTCACCGCCTGCTAAGCACCCTAGAGCTGATGATTCGGTATGGAAACAGGACGCATAACAGGACCACTCTGAGGAGGAATCCGAAGAAATTATGGAGCACTCGACCCCGTTGGACTGGGTGACCGCAATGGATGAATCCAAAGGTGAAACTGCAGAAGCTGCTGGCGTCCTGAGACCGGGGCTTAAGACATTCGAAGAAGCTCTTGCTTCAACTCCCAAACCTGTTGGAACTGAACTGTCAAGCAGAACCGGGGATGATGAAATATGTCAGTTCACCTATACCAGACAAGCTACTCTGTCTCTAGCTCAAGGCTCCTGTACTCCCCCCCCCCCCCAAGGCCATTAGGCTCAGGATGTATTGGTCTGACTGCTTTATGATCAGACCCCCGCTCTGCACAGCTCCACTGTTAGACTACCCAAATTCCTGCCAAGTAGATGCAGTCTACCTCCTTTTAACAGGCAGCATAAGGCAGGCTAGGCCACCCCATTTCTCACTGCTGAGGTTCCTGACAGATTAGCGCCCACAGGGCATACCTGTGGGGAGTGGTCTGTATGTTATAAGATTGCTATTATGCAAGAAACTGAGCATGGTAACCCCAATAATCCCTAGGATAGAAGTTATCATCACTTACTAAGGTATCAGTCATAGAGAACGTGGCTTGCAGAGACCCCCCCACACCCCCCCCTTTTCCTTACATGGTCGACTGATATGCCGGGACTCCCCGGATCTGGCTTTATGACTAGACATATGGAGTCAGGCTGGGACAGATCACCTCTGTTGGGTGTGACCTCTTCCCGTTGCTCTCTTTGGTGACTGAAGCAGTGTGGCTTGTAGAGGACTTGTGCTTCTCCTCACACATACACCTTGGCACCATCAACTGAGTTATTGATAGTAATCTACGTGTTAATACGGTTCTAGTGACATCTTGTTGTTACCTGATTAGTTACTGTTAAGATAACTAACCTTCATCTTTTTTCACTTTGTTCAGGTTGTGATATTTAGGGGCAAGAACATTTGATATCTTCAAATCTCCATCAGTTACGTGAACCTCGATCATCAATAGTACCTACTCTTTTCTAAACTGCCTTTCCCACTGCTATCTGTGGGGTGAGTACTCTTCTTCTTCTATAAGACTCTGGTGGTGAACTGCAATGGCAACAATATCCACAGCGCCGTGAGGTTGGAGGTGCGTCTCCTGGAATGTTAGGGGGCTTAACCACCTGGCAAAACACTCTAAAGTTCTACAATTCTTGAATTCCATGGAAGCTGATGTGGCCCTGGTCCAGGAGACACACCTCACCAGCCGAATGGGGCAATGGCTGAAGAAGCTGTGGGTGGAGACAGTGGTAGCTAGTTGTGCACCCACCAAGTCTAGGGGTTTCGCCATTCTCCTTCGGGAATCTGGACCCTGGACAATAGAAGGTCAGAGCCTGGACTCCCAGGGAAGATGGTTAGTAGTTAGACTCTCCTACCCGGGTAGTAAAGTTATAGTAGCCAATGTATATGGTCCTAATACGGACTCAGGGGAACTATATTCCGAACTAAACCAAGCCTTTACGGGGTTAGTAGAGAATGAGACTGAGGTTCCAATACTACTGGGGGGCGACCACAATCTGGTGTTAGATGGCTTTATAGGCAAGTCCCTTCCCACACCGCAGTCCCATCCCAAGGTCCTAGCAACCCTGAATACCCTGATGTCGGAATGGGCTTTGGGTGACCCCTGGAGAAACAGCCATCCACAAGGGCGAGAATACACCTTTTACTCTAAACGTGCATGGCACCCACGGTAGGTTGGACTTCTGGCTGGTTAATCACCTAGCCATGCCGGGAGTGGGGGATGTGACCATTGGTAACAATATGATATCTGACCACGCCTCTGTAGCAATTACATTGTCCCCGCCGGAGCAAAGCCCGCCCTCCACAAGATGGAGATGTAACCCACTACTACTACTACAAGACGTAACCTTTCAGGAATACATAAAGGAGGAAGCGCAGTCCTATTTCTCTCTTAATAGCCCTGGGGAGATGCGAACGACCATGGTGTGGGAGACCTTTAAGGCTGTTATAAGAGGGAGAATTATCTCCTTTACAGCAGCCAAAAATAAGGAGCAAGTGAAGCAAATGCAGGAGCTCCAGGATGAACTAGCCAACTTGGAGAAACAGTTTAAAGTCTCCCCCCAGAACCCACTTAGCTCCCCGCTCCTGGCCCGTATTAGAGGTTTAAAATACAAGATTAACGTACTGTTAAACAGGAAGGTAGCGTGGCAGTTGATCCGGGCGAAACACAGATCATGGGAGGGAGGGGACAAGGGAGGGAAACTACTGGCTTATTATCTACGGAAGCAACAGGCTTCCTCTAGAATTCTTGCCCTTAAAAATAGACAGGGAAAGATCATAACAGCACCCAAGGCCATTAACGCTGAGATGCAGAGCTTCTACCAGGAGCTCTATCAATCTCAGGGCACACTTTCTGATGGCGAGCTCTCTCAATGACTGGGTGTTTTCTGTCAGGGGACCGCTCTCCCTCATTTGACTGTGGAGCAGCAACGAAACTTAGATGCCCCAATCACTCTTGAGGAGGTGCGCACTGCCCTCTCCCAGATGGCAAAAGGAAAAGCTCGTGGGCCAGATGGGATGTCAGTGGAGCTTTACCAACTACTTTAAGATGAAATTTCTGATCCCCTGTTGCAGGCTTTACAGGGAGCCCACAAAGATACTATGCTCCCCCTGACCATGCATGAGGCCTTAATAACCCTCACTCCCAAAAAATCGTCAGATGTTTTACTCTGTGCGAACTTCTGACCCATCTCACTTCTCCCAGTAGATACTAAGCTACTGGCCAAAGTTCTAGCAAACAGATTATCCTTACTCCTACCTATCCTAGTCCACATGTCACAATCTGGATTTTCAAATGGGTAGTCGAGTGCAGACAACTTACGCCTAGTTCTGAATCTTAAATGGCTGGCGATGCAAGCTAAAACCCCAATGGTTGCCTTAGCAATTGATTTCGCCAAGGCATTTGATTCTGGAATGGACTTATCTCCACAAAGTCCTTGGGTTATATGGCTTCGGGCCTAACTTTCGCTCATGGGTTTCCACCCTGTATTGCTCTCCCACAGCCAAAATTGTCACCAATAAAAATACCTCCCCTCCATTCTCGCTACAAAGAGGTACCAGACAGGGTTGCCCCCTCTCTCCTCTCCTTTTTCTCCTCACTCTAGACCCTTTGATCAGGAAGCTCATAAGCTCCCCTGCCATTATGAGCATCCCCATATGACAGGCGACCTATTTAGCCAACGCATATGCTGATGATATGCTCCTTACACTCTCTGATCCCCAATCCTCCATTTCACCGCTCCTGACAATTTTACAAGACTTTACCTCTCTCTCAGGACTAGCAGTGAATCAAAAGAAAACCATTCTATCTCCCCTTAACAGAGCATGTAACAGACTCTGTCTTGCTGGTATTGATATTACCTGGGCCCCACAAGGTTTTCCTTACCTAGGTGTAACCATCACCACCTCTTGGAAGGACCTAGAACCCACAAATTTCTCCCCTCTTTTGGCATCCCTAACGGCTGAAGTCCAACGATGGAGAAAGCTACACCTTACTCTGAAGGGCAAGATAGAAGCTATTAGAATGTTTGTTTTCTCCAGAGTTTCATATCTGTTAAATAATCTCCCAATTCCACTTTCTCAAAAAACATTTAAGGTCTTAGATAATCTAGTGTCATTATTTCTGTGGGAAGGCAAAGCCCCGAGATGGGGACAGACGAAACTCTGAGCACACTGGACCAGAGACAGACTCTGGTTCCCCAGGTTCATGGGCTATCACCTTGCTTATAGACTGGCCCAGGCCACTGCCTGGTTCACTCCCCCCCTCCTCAATGGGTATCATTAGAGGCTACTCTATCAGTGGGCACTCCCCTCTATTCCCTGTTATCTAACAGAAAACCCATAGGCGACCGACTTACCCCCATCATGACAGAGACATGCAGATCATGGTGAAGAGCGATGGCCATCACTAGTGTTCCCAAGACAGAATACCTTCCCCCCACTTCACTATGCCCTGATATGGAATAACCACCTTATTACGGTCGACCGTAAGCCGATCATGTGGACCATTTGGGCCTCCAAGGGTATCCGAGTTGTACGAGATCTCCTACTCCCGGCTACCCAAACACTAATGTCCTTTGAGCAGATCCGGGATAGGTATGGATTGGGATCCTCAGATTTCTGGAAATTCCTGCAATTAAGAAGTGCTCTATCTCCTCTACTCAAAGCACTGCCAACTCAGAATACCAGGAGTTGTTTGAGTCACCTCCACTTACCTAGAAAGAGTCAGGGACTGGTGGGTGTCCTTTACAAAACTCTCAGAGACGCATTGCCTGACACCACACAAACTAGTAGAGCCGCCTGGGAACGACATCTCCCTCACCCCATATCCCAACAACAATGGTCGGGGTGCCTCAGAGCGGCTCACACAGCTTATGAAGATACTAAGAGCCAACTAATACAACTGAAAATACTCCATAGGTGGTATAAAACCCCAACGCTTCTTCATAGCCTCAGGATTATACCGCAGCATCAATGCTGGAGATGTCATTCTACCCCTGCCCATTTACTCCATGTTCTGTGGACTTGTCCTGCACTTCTGGATGCAGGTCCTAGGGGACTGTTCCAGGATAATAGGTAAGCCACTCTCAATGCAACACTACTTCCTTCTTCTGGGAGGTTACCTCGATATTAAACCCATTTACCCCCAGTGCGGCCTGGGTCCTAGTGGCTGTCATGGAGGCAAAGAGGGCCATCCTTGTGAGATGGAAGCAGCCTGCACCCCCTGTACTTTCGCAATGGAGAGCTGCTATGGCCAGGCTGGCCACCTTTGAGAGGCTCACAGCAGTAGCTAAGGGAAGGTTGGATAGATACTATAAGAAGTGGGGAGCATACATGCACTCTCATATCTGCTCGGTTGCTCCCCCACCATTGCAAAACCCACCACCTCTCTGACTTACAACATATCTCGTTTAAGCTATAATAGGCTGTTGCTGTTGATTGGCTTTGCCGCCTCTCTAGCTACACTGTATTCTTTTCTCCCCCCATCCTATGTTGACAATATAGGGACTTGTAGATCAGAATTTTTGACATATCTAACCTTTGTGAATCTATTGTACCTTGATTCATACCTGTACTAATATTTAGTGGGTTGACCTGGTCTGACTTATCGGGTAATTATTCTTAGTAGTTTTAATCAGATGCAGGAAGATTATGTTAGTTAACTTCCCTCCTGTATGAAGCTTAGCGCTGCTTTTTTGAATGTGTAAGGACCATTACCCGTATCAGATCAGATCTGTTTTACAAAACCCTGCTGGATAATCTATTGAAAATTTTCTGAGATTAATCATCTTTGTTTTATATTGTATGAACTTATTGTTCTACCTGGTGTAGGAGGGCCGTTTCTACGGCTTTTGTAATTAGAAAACCTCATAAAATCTTAAATGATTAAAAAAAAAAAAAAAACTTGCAGCAAAGTGCCGGTCAGTGAACGTTTCCCTCTACTTCTGCAATAGACATCAAAACTGAAGCCTCTCCAACTGGAAACAGGTCAGTGCAGGGAGGGTGCAGTCTGCCTTTTTAGAACTGATCATTTGTTCCAGTTCTGAAGCCCCCATCCATCCCTCTTCCTGCTCCCCAGTGCTACACTGTTACATGTAAATCATGTAGCACTGGGAGCGGAAGAGGAATGGACGGGCTAAAAAAAAAAAAAAAAAAGACTGCTTTTTGATATAGTTTTTTTTTTCTTTCAAAGGTACAGTTTAATGTTACTGTTTCACTGACTGTGGCATGGCCATAAGGCAGCTTGGTCATCTGCACCGAACCTTCCCTTTAATCATTGAACAAAAATGAGTACAATACAGTTACACAAAAACTTACCGTAACAGTAGATCTTCGAGAGGATCTCTTGCTGCAGGCTATCACCAGTAAGACCAAGCTGTCAGGCTCCAGGACCACACGGAAACCTTTCCTAGCTAGCAGTGTGCCACAGGGGGCCTTCCACTTCAGATATCAGTGGATGATGTCAGCCTATCCTATATAAGGCGTGTGGCCCCCGTGCCCTCAGTTCTCCTGCCGGAGACCATAAGCAGGATACCAGAAGGGGGAACCGAGGGCGATGCTGAGGAATCCTTGTAGCAGAGTAAAAGCAGAAAACTCACCCCGATGGAATGGGAGAGACAGACACAGGAATAGCGAAAAAGGGGAAGGAGGAGGGAGGAGGGAAAGCAGGGCCTGCTGTAAGAGATCCTCTCGAAGATAAGTTCTTATGTAACTGTACTATCTTTCTTTTAGGGTATCTCTTGCAGCAGGCCATCACTGATAGGACTAAGTCCCAAGCAGTTCTGGCACTGTAGACAGGAAGGCTGGGTGACTGTTGAAAATAATGGTTGAAAAAATGGTGTGGAGCACAGGGGTTTGGCTTCACTGGGGACTGGGCTTCCACCTGGAGGGACACCAGCCCATACTGGCAGGATGGTCTGCATCTGTCCAGGAAGGGAACAAGTCTTTTGGGCAATCGGTTTAAATGCTTCATTGGCAAGCTTTTAAACTAGTCAAGAGTGGAGGCACTGACAAGCAGCGGGAAAATCCCAGCCTCCCCCTACAAAACAGGGTACTAAATGAGAAAAAAACCAAGGTAGAAAGGTCGGTGGGGGATGCTGCTACAGAAGGTAAAGCCATCAAAAAATGGAGAGCAATGAGTACCAATGCCCATAGTCTGGGTAACAAGCTTCCTGAATTAGTGGCCTTGATGGAGGAGGAACATCTGGATATCATGGCAGTCACAGAAACATGGTAGACACAGAACCATGACTGGGACATAAACATACCAGGATACACTATCTACAGGAGGGACAGGGTGGGTAAAAGAGGAGGAGGAGTAGCTCTCTACATAAGGGAATGAATCAAAGCAACAGAACAAAAGGGTAAACAGGGAGGAGAAGAAGCACTGTGGGTCAATTTGGAGACAGGCAATGGCACCACAATCCGCACAGGGGTTGTATACAGACCCCCCTCTCAGGGGGAGGAAATGGACAAGGAAATGGTAGAAAGTATACTTAGAATGGCAGAAAAAGGGGAGATATTGCTGATGGGTGATCTGAATATGCCAGATGTTAACTGGAGTGCAGTTGCAGCAGCCACTTCTAAGAGTGGGGTTATTCTAGATGCCCTACAGGGGGCATGCCTTAGACAACTAGCATTGGAACCCACTCGAGGGGAACAATCTTAGACCTGGTTCTCTCAAATGGAGATGGAGAGAGGATCACAGATGTAGAAGTGGGTAGCCATCTGGGAACTAGCGATCATCGAATAGTATGGTTCACAATAAACTACAGCAATAAGTCAAAACACAAGAGCAAAAGTACTGGACTTCAGGAGGGCTGGCTTTGCCAAATGGTGAGTGCCAAAGGAATGCACTAGCAAATGGTCAGGAAGGAGAGGTGGAAGAACAATGGGGAATAATAAAAACTGCCATCACAGAGGTAACAAGCCTTTGTGTGAAGCAAATAAACAAAACAAAACGATGTAAGAAACCACTATGGTTCTCAAAGGAGGTGGCAGTGAAGGTTCAAGAGCAAAAGAAAGCATTCAGGAAGTACAAGGAATCACAGAAGTAGCACGACAGAGAATTGTATAAGTTAAAGCAAAAGGAAGCTGGGAAGGAAGGCAGTCAGAACAGCAAAGGCCCGAACCGAGGAAAAGATAGCCAACTCAGTTAAGTAGGGGGATAAAACCTTTTTTAGGTACATCAGGCAGCGAAGGAAGACCAAGGGAGGGATAGTGAGGCTTAATAAAGGGGAGGGGGGGTGAGCAGAGGGTGACTGTGAAAAGGCAGAGATACTAAACAAATATTTCTGCTCAGTATTTACAAATGAAGAGGGGGAGGTACCTAAAACAAACAATAGAAACACTCTGTATACAGAAGTTGATACCAGCCCATTTACAGAAGAAAGGGTTCTGAAAGAACTCTTAAAACTGAAGGTGGACAAAGCAATGGGGCCTGATGGGATTCATTCCAGAATTCTAAAAGAACTAAGGGTAGAACTAGTGACACCACTGACTAACCTCTTTTAACAAATCATTGGAGGATGGGGTGGTACCTGAGGACTGGAGGAGGGCAGATATGATTCCCCTTCACAAAAATAGGAGCAGGGCAGAAGCAGGAAACTCCAGACCTGTTAGTTTAACCTCAGTGATAGGGAAAATGATGGAATCACTTCTGAAGGAAAGAACTGTCGAGTACCTAGAGGCCAGAGGGGCACAGGACCCAAGGCAGCATGGATTCACAGCGGGAAGGTCATGCCAGACGAATCTAATAGATTTCTTTGACTGGGTGACCAAAGTAATAGATCAGGGAGGGGCTGTGGACATGGCCTACCTAGACTTTAGCAAGGCATTTGACACAGTCCCACACAAAAGATTAATATACAAGTTACCCAGCCTGGGAGTGGGTCCCAAGATAGCCTGGGTAAAGAATTGGCTGGAGAATAGAACACAGAGGGTAATAGTAAATGAAGTCCACTCTGAAGAAAGGGGGGTTACTAGTGGGGTACCGCAGGGTTCAGTATTAGGACCGGTCCTCTTCAATGTCTTTATAAGCGACATTGCAGAGGGACTGGAAGGAAAAGTATATCTCTTTGCAGATGACACAAAGATCTGTAACAGAGTTGATGCACAAGGTGGGGTGGAAAGGAGAGAAGGGACTTGGCAAGGTTACAGGAATGGTCAAATGTATGGCAGCTTAGATTCAATGCTAAGAAGTGCAAGGTAATGCACCTGGGAAACAAAAACACAGGGGAAGAGTACACAGTGGGGGGTGAGATACTAACAACAACAAAAATGGAAAGGGACCTGGGGTAGTCATATCAGATGACTTATAGGTGGGCAAGCAATGTGAGAGGGCAGTAAGGAGGGCTGGGGGGATACTGGGATGCATAGGGAGAGGCATCACCAGTAGAAAACAGGAAGTTGTTATCCCTCTGTACACACAGTTGGTGAGACCCCATCTGGAGTTCTGAGTGCAGTTCTGGAGACTCAATCTCCACAAGGACATAGACAGGATGGAAGCTGTCCAGAGGAGGGCAACTAAAATGGTGCAGGGTCTGCACTGTAAGACATATGAATAGAGACTAAAGGAGCTTAATATGTATAGCCTTGAGGAAAGGAGGGGGGGACATGATAGAAACTTTCAAGTACCTCAAGGAATCACAAAGTCAAGGGTAGCATCTTTCAAAAAGAGGTGTACAGAAGAAGCGGGCACAATTTGAAGATGGGGGGCGGCTCAGAGGTAGTGTAAGGAAATATTTTTTTCACAGAGAGGGTTGTGGATGCATGGAACGGCCTTCCGGAGGAGGTTGTGGAGTCAAAAACAGTGGTTGAATTCAAGCATGCATGGGACAGTTATAAGGCAATTCTAAGGGGTGGGGGTAGAAAGAAGTAGGCTGCTGGTTAACTAGGATCTGCAGCTTATCCATTAGGTAGGGAAATGGGCAGACTGGGTGGGCCAAGCGGTCCTTATCTGCCGTCAAATTCTATGTTTCTATAACAACATCCTAAGAAAGGAGATCTTGGAGGACAGCTACACCTAAAGGCAAAGTCCAGACTGTAATGTTTAGTGAAGGTGTGGACAGTACTCCACGTGGCAGCAGGGCACATGTCTGCAGCCAACACATTACGAAAGCAAGCCACTGATGTGGCCATAACTCTTGTGGAATGGCCCTGAACCCCTCCAGGAAGTTCCTTGCCGTACTTCTGGTAACAAACAATGCAATTTGCTAACCACTTAGACAAACACTGTTTGGACAGCAGGGCGCCCTCTTTCCCAGGAACGAATGAAACAAACAACTGATTGGACTTCCGAGAGTCCTTGGTCTGGCACCTCAGGATTCTATGTATTTCTAAAGTATGAAGCAATGCCTCCCCTTGACTGGAATGCTCCGGATAATAAACAGGCAGGTGGATGGATTGATTCAAACTAAATTCCAACACCACCTTAGGAAAAAACTTTGTACACAAAGACACCCTATCTTTGTGAAAAACTAAATAAGGTTCCACCCATGAGGGCCTGAAACTCTGAAATCCTTCAATCAGAAGTAATGGCAACTAAAAAAAAACACCTTCCACGACAGAAAGCAGACCTCGCAAGATGAGGCCAGTTCAAGGGGAGGCAGTGTATGCTTTTCCAACACAAAATTAAGGTACCAAGGTGGGACAGGGTCCCTGATTGGGGTCTTTTGAGTGCAGAATGTCCCACAAGAATGTGTGGGACTCACTGAGTTGGGCTACTATGCACCCATCAACAGTTACATGATATGTAGAGATGGCAGAGAGATGTATCTTAATAGAGGAGTACTATAAACCAGAGTATGAGAGGGACAGAAGGTACTCTAAAACCTGATCAACTGGACAGGTGAAGGGGATCCAACTAGTGAGAAGCAGCACAAAGAGCAAAGCGCTTTGATTTCACATTGTAGGTGGCCCTGGTGGGGGGGGGGGTTTCTGGACACCACGAAAACATTTGCCACTCTGAGGGAGACCCCAAATCAGGCTATGGGTTATGTTCTCAGAAGCCATGCATGGAGATGAAGGGACATGAGGTCTGGATGGACCAAGGTACCCTGTGTTCCTGGGAGTGCAAGTTTGTGCACAGGGGCAGGGAGAGCAGAGGATCCACTGCCAGTTGCTGTAGTAAGAGGAACCTGATCTGACGAGGCCAGAAGGGGTGATGAGGATCATGGTAGCCCCCTCCATCTGCAGTTTGATCAAAACTCATTGAAGGAGTGGGAAGGGAGGGAACGCAAACAGAAACCTCCCTGTCCAGGACAGGGTCAATGCATCTCACCAGAAAACTCCAGGCCCTGGAACTAGTAAGCAGAAAAGCAGCGGTTTTGTGTTGTGTAGGGATGCAAAAAGGTCCAACTCAGACTGACCTCATCTGTCGATAAGATAGTACAGTTGCGTAACAACTTACCGTAACAGTAGATCTTTGAGGGTATCTCTTGCAGCAGGCCATAACACATGGGACATCCAGCCATAGGCATCAGTTCCTCAGGATGATTTCCCAGCAGTCTCTACCAGGGGCCTCCCCTTCCTGTCACCTGATGTGCCCTTGCACATATATAGAGGGGAGGCCCCTGATATTCCTCAGTTCCATTTTCCATCTTAGCAACCAATACGAAAAGTGAATCATAGGTCTCCGATGGGAACCGAGGAGAGGAATAAAAGGCAGCAGCTCAAGGTTTCCATGAGAGGATGAAGCAAGGTACCCTTCTGAAGCAGGAGCAAGTGGGAAGGTGGGTGGGGCAGGCATGGCCTGCTGCAAGAGATACTCTTGAAGATCTACTGTTGCGGTAAGTTCTTACGCAACTGTACTATCTTCTTCGAGTCAACCTCTTGCAGCAGGCTATGGTACATGGGAAGAATCCCAAGCAGTTATAATGCCCACGAGAAGAGGAAGCAAACTGCAGCAGATTAGGATAGGAGGCTGTTGAGGACGGCCTGCCCAAAAGCAGCACGGTGCTTAGAAGCAATGTCTGGACTGTAATGTTTTGTGAATGTATGTACGGTAGACCAGGTGGCGGCTTCACAAATTTCTGAAGCTGAGATGCCTCAAAAACATGCTATGGAGGTAGCCATTCCTCTAGTGGAATGGGGTTTCACTGATCCTGTGAGAGGTTTATCATATTTGTTATATATGAATGTAATGCAGTTGGCCAACCATGTGGACAAGCACTGTTTAGAAACCCCAATCTCCCAGTCATCCTGGGTCGAAAGAAACAAAAAATTGCTCAGTTTTACGCAACTATTCAGTGCGAAGGAGGTAAAGTCTCAATGTTCTTTTCACATCGAGAGTGTGAAGCAGGGCTTCTCCTGGATTCTCTGGCTCCAAAAATATAGTGGCAACTGAATGGACCGATTCAGAGTAAAGTCAGAAACTACTTTTGGAAGAAAGTAGGGATTAGTACGTAATGACACCTAATCCCTGTGAAACTATAAGTAAGGTGGCTTGCACATAAGCACCTGTAACTCTGAGATACGTCTACCTGACGTAATTGCCACAAAAAACAACACTTTTCACGACAGAAACTGGAGTTTGCATGTATCTGTGGGCTCAAAAGGACCTTCAGTCAGTTTTTCAAGTATAAAATTCAAAATCCCACTCCGAGACAGGGTCCCGAACATGGGGATGTAAATGTAGGATACCTTTCAGGAAGGTTCTAATGAGAGACAACTGTGACAATGGTTTGTTGTCCACAGGTAAATGAAAAGCAGAAATAGCCGATAGGTGTACTTTTATCGAGGAATGTTTTAGGCCACCTTCTGACAGAGAAAGTAGGTAGTCCAGTATTCTTTGTGGGGAACAGTCATAGGGGTCCAGTAACCAGAAAGAGGCCCCAATGGAGAAACGTTTCCATTTCATAGAGTAGGAGGACCTAGTAGAGGTCTTCTGAGCCACCTGTTGAATTTCTGCTACCCCTGGGGACACTTGATAATGACAGACGACTACGTCCTCAGGAGCCATGCGTGCAGGCACAGGGAGCGAAGGTCTGGGTGTAGCAGGGAGTCGGTCTCCTGTGACAGAAGGGCAGGACAAAGAGGCAGAAGAACAAGATCTCAATCAGAGATTTGCAACAGCAAAGTGAGCCAAATCTGCCTCGGCCAGTAGGGGGCTGAGAGAATCAGATGCCCCGTCTTTGACCAGTTTTAGGAGTACTCTCTGTATGAGAGGAAAGGGCAGGAATGTGTAAATGAATGTTCCTATCCAGGAACGAGATAAGGAATCCAGCCATAAAGTTCCAGGACCTCGCTCTAGAGAGCAATAGAGAGGCAGTTTTGTGGAGAGGCAAACAGGTCTAACTCCGGTTGACCCCACCGGATGAAGACGTCTGCCAAGATGTCTGGGTGGAGTTCTCATTCGGAAGCCTGAGCCCAAGCCTGAGTTCTGCTCAGGGCATCTGCCAGTGTATTTTAAACCCCTGGAATGTGGACTGCCGGAGAAGATAAATACCTCTCTGAATTACCCAATGTCACACCCTCATGGACTCTCAGCAAACAGGGTATGAATGGGTACTGCCTTGTTTGTTCAGGTAGTGAACTACCATGGAACTGTCTAATTGCACTTTAAGGCATCCCTGAGGGAGTAACGTCTCGAACACTTGTAAGGCATACAAAACAGTCCTCATTTCCAGGACACTGACGTGAAGATGGGCAAGAGCTCTTGGACTGAACCCCCGAAGATGGGCATCAAAACCCATCGAGGAGGCATCCATAGTTAGAATGAGGTCTGGGACCCGAGGATGGAATGACATACCCCTCAGGAGATTGTCCCTGGACTTCCACCATTGCAGTGTACAAAGTGCTGGGGAGGACAAAAGGACTGGTGCATCAAAGTCATCCCATTTCTGATCCCACTGGACCTTGAGGTTCCACTGAAGGATCCTCATATGAAGTCTGGCACAAGGGACAATGGGAATGGTAGCTGCCAGATGTCCCAGGAGCCAAAAGTAGTCCCTTGCAGAGACATACTGACAAGTCTTTAAATGTAGAATGAGGGTCAGAATGGCATCCACCCAGGATTTAGGAAGAAACGCCATGCCGAGAGGTGTCTAGTATCACTCCTGTATACTAGAGAGTTTGTGATGGGGTCAACATAGACTTTGGAAGCCAGCCCGGTGGCGCTGAGGGTTGAGGTGCTGGACGCCACACCTCTCGCCATACCGGCGACCTGGGTAGAGGAGCACTCAGGTCGTCGGGGTTGGCAGGGGAGGAAAGGATCCGAGCGTCCGGAGGACAACTCTCCTTTCCTGGGAGGGGGGGGAGATAAGGCCTCGCTGTCTGGAGTCCTCTAGTGGTGACTAGGGGTAATTCAGCAGTCGGGTCCTGGAAATTGGTGGGATGGCTGCTGCGGTGCTCCTATGGGCGTGAGCGCTCATGTGCTGCACTGGAGCACATTGCACTGCTGGGCCAATGGGGTGGAAGCACAGTTAAAATACCCCCTTCTCACTGGTAGGCAAAGGCGGGTCTAGGGGCACGGCACCACGTCAACTCCGGGTCCTTGACGTCCTTCGGGTTCTCCTATCGTCCTCCCCCACCAGACACTATGAGATAGCGCGCCGGATAGGAGTGGTGGCCCTTGTTCCCAGGGAAGCTTAGATCCAGGGGGGTTTCGGAGGTAGTGGCAAGAGAGAGGAGCGTGGTCCCAGAGAGACGCCAGGACTTCAGGAAGACGGGAACAGCCGGCTAGCCAAAAGACCCAGCTGGAGAGAGTCCAGTGAGGCAGAGTGAGATACAGAGTTGACAAAAATAAAAAAAACAGACTTTGTATAGTTGACTGTGATGCCCACCATGGAGAATATCTCTAGGGTGCAGTTCAGGGTGTATTCCAACATGAGGCATGTAGACGCCTTTAGGAGCCAGTCGTCTAGGTATGGAAAGATGTACAGACCCTCCTGGTGAAGGGCTCCTGCCACCTCCACCAGACACTTTGCAAAAACCCTGGGGGCCAAAGAAAGGCCAAAAGGGAGGGATCGAAATTGGAAATGATGGCCCTGAAACAGGAATCGTAAATACCGCCTGTGGGTGGGATGCATCAGGACATGAAGGTACACGTCCTTCATGTCCAGAGAACAAAGCCAATCCCCCTTGTTTAACAGGGGGAACAGGCTAGGCAATGTCACCATCCTGAACTTTTTGTACCTTATAAAAAGGTTGAGACCTCTGAGATCCAGAATAGGATGCAAGTCCCCCGTCCATTTGGGAACCAGAAAAAACAGGAGTAAAATCCTGAACCTCTTTGATGGGTGGGAACTGGTTCTATGGCATGCTTTTGTAACAAAGCCTCTACTTCTGCTTGCAGTACTAGCACATGGTCCAGAGGGTAGTGTGAGACCCGAGGAGGTAAAGCAGGAGGAAGACTGGTCAAGTCCAACATGTGACTGTACTGGATCAATTAAAGGATCCACAAGTCTGATGTGATCCTTTGCCAAACCTCTAAGGCGCAGGGAGAACCTGCCCCCAATGACTGAGGAGGGGGGGTCCTGCCTTCACAGCCGGAGACAGGCCTTCAGGCCAAAGGCTGACCCTGCTGAGGGGCAGCAGGGACATATCAGGATATCTTTGAGGCAGGTTTAGGGCCCGGCAAGGCTAAATGGGCCTTGCATTTGTGAGCAGGCTGTCACTGAGTAGCGGGTTTACCTACAGAAAAACAGTTCCAAAAGGATCCCTTGTATGCAGGCTTCGCCTGTGGGCCATATAGGGTCCGAACAGACTGAAGGGTACGACCCGAGTCTTGCAGGTCTTTTGGAATGTCTTGGGTCTATGGCCCAAAAAGTTTGTTCCCTTTAAAGGGAGCATTAAGGAGGGATTGTTGGACATCCTGCGAGAATCCAGAAATCCTCAGCCATGCATGGCGTCTAAGGCAAACACTTGCTGAGGAGCCTCTGGCCAAAGAGTCGGCGGCATCATAGGTAGCCCTCAGCAGGTGGTGGCAAACAGCTGCAGCAGTAGAAAGCTTTGCATCAAGGTCCTCTTGGGGCTGGCCAGGAAGAAGGGACTGGACTGACGTCTGAGTGGCATTAAGGATCTCCTCTTGTTATTAGAGGAGATGGCCCACATACATTAGTTAAAAATGTGAAGAGACAAAGTAGTCGAAGCATAGACCTTCTTCCCCATGATATCCAATTTTTTGGATTCTTTGTCTGGGGGAAGAGCACTCATGTGTTGCGGTCTGGTAGATCCAT
The DNA here is from genome assembly GCA_016271365.2 of Neoceratodus forsteri. NCBI lineage: Eukaryota > Metazoa > Chordata > Ceratodontiformes > Ceratodontidae > Neoceratodus > Neoceratodus forsteri. Next base: position 399,126,357 of record CM028136.1, on the reverse strand, counting down.
CATGAGCCACATTCTTAACTACAGAATCCACCTGTGGAGGCATAGAAAGAGAAGGGTGGTCCATGGGTGCCCTATAAAGTCTGTCCGCCTTACGGAGAGTAGAGAGGATTTAAAAAGTTTGTTGCCAGACAAACAACATGGCCTACTCAAAAGCATCCACCAGGAGAGGGACAACTAGGGAGGGGCTATCAGGAAGGCCCAGGTACTTGGTCAACTTGTTTCTTGAGGCATCCTGCTCCGTAGTGTGGAAACCGAAGGTTTTCTGTAGGTGCACTATAATATCCGCAAAGGAAGGGTCATCCGGAGGAGAGCAGGGGAGGACCACTGGGGCATCCCCAGACACAGAAGACTTTTCCAAAGAAGAAATTTGTGAGCCATAATCCTGATCCATTTCCTCATCACCCCTCTTTCTTTAGATCCCATTCTGGCAAGAATGGGTCGGCAGTCCTGGGCCAGAACACAGGGGAGGAAGGAGAGGAACTCTCCGTCTGGGAGGCCAAAGAAGGCATGGAGGGGACTGAGGCAGGGACCCTGGCCTCCCCCAAAGGGTGAGGGAAGGGTCTCGTAAGATCCACAATAGAATGAACTACAGCCTGGATATCCACTATAGCCAGTTGACCCCCTGAAGTTGGAGGGGCCATGGACTGGATGGGTACCACTGAGGGGATGGCCAAGGGTAAGGGACCCAGCCGGCTCATTGGTATGGTGAGCTAAACATAAGACCATAAAATAGAGGATGGTGGAGCACTCAAAGAAGGCATTCCCCAAGCCGTTTGAGGTGGTGCCATGATTGTTGACGGGCAGTCCGTCAACGATGGAGGCAGACATGCAAGTCCCATCGATGAGAGGACTGACGGGGATGAAAGAGAAGCAAAAGAGTCATCATCGATGAGGAGTAGCCAGAATGGGCTGCTGATGGAAGCACCAGAGCAGCTGTGGAGCAGCTAGAGTGCCCTGTTGATGGAAGGACCAATGAATGCTCCATCGATGTTGTAACTGTCAGAGAAGATGCAGCTTTCATCGACAGACGATAGCTGACTATGCAATTTGGCTGAGGAAGCAGTGGGAGCTGCCGCATAACTGTGCATGTCAATGGAGGAACAGTCAACAGTGGAGAAGACCATGTGTGTTCAGTGGGAGCCCTCCTACTTACCTTTGCTGAGAAGCTCAAGGCCTTCAATGACAAAGATGGCGGCATGGGGAAAAACACATTTAGTCTTAGAGGAATGTTTCCGTCCGGCCCCATGCTTCATCGACAGTGAAGGTTCTCCCCTCTGAGACCCCGAGGAAGAGGTCGAAGACTCCTCTGCAGAGGAATGTTGCTGCTGTTCCAAAAGGGCTACCTTCTGCTCCAGGAGGTACTCCCTTAGCTGCTGAAGCCTTTGATGCTTGGTGGCCTTGTTGAATCATCCACAGAGGATACACTCCCTGGTGTTATGCTCTGCACCCAGACACTGAACACACACTTCGTGGAGGTCCTCAGATGCGATCATCTGGCCACAGGAATACTTATGAAACAAAGGTTCTGAAGACATGAGTAGAAGAACTTCTTAGGTGACTTTAGAACTCGTCGTTGACGGAGAAAGCAGGTACTCTAGAAGGAGAACTTGATGTTGACTTAGTCACGGTTAGAAAAGAACTGAGGAGTAACAGGTTCCTCCCTTTTATATATGTGTGCAAGAGCACATCAGGTGACAGGAAGGGGAGGCCCCTGGAAGAGACTGCTGGGAAATCACCCAGAGGCAGAGATGCCTATGGCTGGATATCCCATGTGTTATGGCCTGCTGCAAGACATTGACTTGAAGAAGATCTTCTACTACTGAGGTCAGAAGTTCCCACTCGTGAGCCTTTGACCGTGAAAGACTCAGGCTGTCCGCCAAGACATCTTGGTCACCGGGAACATGGACGGCCAAGAGTTCCAGATTGTGTTTCATGGCCCAATACCAGATCCTCATCGCTTCCCTGCACAGGGGGTAAGAATGACCCCCCCACACTTGTTTATGTAACAAACCACACACATGTTGTCCATCTGAACCAATAGTAGACCCAGGGAGAGTGGAGTCTGAAAGGCCTGAAGGGCATACAATACGGCTCGCATTTCCAGAACATTGATGTGGAGTTCCCTCTCGATCTCTGAGCAAGTCCCCTGGGTTTGGTGGGGTCCCATATGGGCAAAATAAAAATCTGCTGAGGGGGAGGTACTGAAAAAGGCACTACCTGAAACAGGTTGCTGGGTTCCAGCCATCATAGTAGCACCTTCCTGACTGGACCTGACACAAGCACGGGGTGATCTAGGGTGTCCAAGCACTGATCCGACTGGACTTGCAGTACCCACTTAGGGATTCTCATGTAGAGCCTGGCTAAGGGAACAATTGCAATGGCTGAGGCCATGAGGCCCAGAAGCTGCAAGAACTCCCTTGCCTGAACATGGTGGCTGGAGAAAAGAAGATGGGCCTGAACCAACAGGTGCTCTGCTCTGTCAGAGGGTGAGAAAGCTTTGCCTTGAGCCCTGTCTAGAACTGTTCCTATGTAAAGAAGGTGCTGGCAGGGGCTAAGAAAGGACTTGGGCAGATTGATGGTAATGCCCAAGGACTGAAACAGGCTGCAAGTACTCACCAGAGTTTGCAGCAGACAGTCCTGGGACAGAGCTGCCAATAGCCAGTTGTCTTGGTAGGGAAAAACATAAAAAGCCCCATCTCCTCAAGGTAGCAGCCACCACCGTCAGGCACTTGGTAAAAACCCTGGGGGCTGAGGACAAGCCAAAGGGCAGAGCCCAAAACTGGTAGTGCTCCCCCATAAACTGAAAATGAAGGAAGCGCCTGTGGGAGGCAAAAACTTTGATGAGCAGGTAAGCATCCTGCATGTCCAAAGAGCAGAGCCAGTCCCCCTAGTGAAAGAGGGGCAACAACCCCTTGAAGAGCTACCATCCGGAAACGTTTCTACTCTATGTACAAGTTGAGGTTGTTAAATTCCAGGATGGGACGGAGGACCCCTGTTTTCTTAGGATGAAGTGGGAATAGTACCCCTTCCCTGTTGGGATTTGGGAACTGGCTCTATGGCCTTCTTTTGTAGTAAGGCTTGAATTTCGACCCATATGAGGGGAATGTGGCCTGGAGAATAAATGGGAGGGACTGGCGGATTTTCTGGTGGCCACACCAGAAACGAGTATGGCCGTGCTCTATGAGCTGCAGCACCCAGATGTCTGTGGTGAAGTCCCTCTACCTATCCAGATACAGGAAGAAGCGACCCCTGACCACCATCTCTTTAAGCCCTGCCGGGGGGGGGTCCAACAAGGAGTCAGCTGCTGGCTGGGCTGCAGATGCACCTCTATCAGCCCAGAGAGGGACTAAGGCATGTGCAGGGAGGGCAGCACTTGCTTTGCATTTACCCTGGGCCTTAGAAGGGGGTCATGCCAGCCTATGGCAGGAGCAACAAAAAGGGGCCCTGTGTCCTGATTCTGGCTGGATGTGGTACATGGAGTGGACCAACTTCAGGGCACTCCTGGAGGTTTGGAGCTACTAAATATCATCTTGAATGTTGCCCCCCGAACGGCCTGTGACCCGGAAAGGGACATCCATAATGCTGGATTGGGCATCAGTGGTGAAGCCCAAGACTCTAAGCCAGGCATGGCGCCTCAGACGAATACCCATGGCAAGCGCTCAGCCCAAAGCATCAATGGCATCATAAGCCAGCCTGAGGCGTGGGTACCAACAGCTGACCTGGTCTTCAGAGCTTGAAGAGTTTGCTGTTTGGAGGGGTCATCCTTCATTGCTACGACTGCATATCTAGCCTGGTCCCACAGCAAGTTTTGGTACTACACCATCTGGGCCAAGTAGTTAAGAGCCCGAATGGCAAGGGTGGCCGAGGCAAAGGCACGCTTGCCCACCTGCCTCAACTCTCTATCAGGAGGGAGGGTGCTGAGGTGCTTCAGCCACTTGGTGCGATCATGAGTCACATTAATGACTACACAGTCAGCTTTGGGATGCTCATCAAAAAAGGAAACTGCCAGATGGAGCATGGCAGAGCCTATAAGCCTTTTTAGAGACTGCAGGCACAGTATGAGAATGGAGCTACATGGCTTTGGTAACGTCTTCATATGAGTCAAGGAATAGAGGGATGACCAAAGGAAGAGCATCGCACTAACGAAGGTAGACGGCCAGGTAAGCAGCGCTCCGGGTTTTGCTCCTCAGTCTCCCACCCATCATTGCCTGGATATGCCTCATGATATTCATGAAGGTGGAGTCATGAGGGGGCGATCTGGGGACATTAGAGGGCTCCTCTTCATCTCTCAAGGAGAGCCCCTCAAAAAGAGGAAAACCCCGAACTGACACCATTGTTGATAGCAGAATCCTCATCCCCACTGTCACTGGGCTGGTGATTGATCAGGTGAATGGAGGTACCTGCGTCGGTAGGGCTCCTAGGGTAGGAGGAGCAGCCAGTCTTGGGCAGGTTGAGGCAGAGCCCCGAGATGGCCATAAAGGGTGCAACTGAGGAGGCGCCCCAGGGTTTGGGGCCTGTGAGTGCACAGAGGCCCAGAGTGCAGGGATGAGGCCATGGTAGTCCATGGGTGCCGGTGCCAGACCCCCAGGCATGGAATAGTTGTACAGCAGCTGGGGTCCTACAGGCACAGAACAGGGGTAAGCCAGTGTCCGTACCTCCAGCGTCGGGCAGGAGTAGGCCTGCGCCGGACCTCAGGCACCGGGGTCTGCTACCCTGGCGGAGGCTCACTGGAGTGGGAAGTGGAACTGGTGCCAGTCCTGGCGGTAGCAGGCCAGGTGTAGGCCCTGCGGGCATAGGCATGGGAAGGGCAGGCCCTGCAAACACAGGCAGAGGGAGGGAGGAAGGGCCGGCAAAGGCCAGGCCAGCATCAGGGATGGGACCACCGAAGGGACTGCAGGCTGTGGATGAGCAGGAGCAGAAGCCGACCTGGCAGGCTTCAGTCTAGGCAATGCCAGGGTGAGATCCACAGGTGCTGGGTGTGGAGAGGCTGGTAATGGGGAGACTGGTCCCACCAGTGAAGACTGGGAGTGAGACTGGTGTCTGAGGAGCACTGGTGCCCAGCTGCATCTGTCCTTGTGAAGGCGCGTCAGAGCTGATGGAGGTCCTGGAGATCAAGACCAACATTGGGGGCATGTGTGACAGGGCAGCAGAGCGAGAACTGGTGCCAGCAGCACCTGCACTAGCCAGAGAAGCTCCAGCCGAGTCACCTGCTGTAGAGCCCACTAAAAACAAGGGTTGAAAGAGCAGGGGCTGGGGGCAGGATAAGAGAGACTTTGCCCTAAAGGGCTGCTGGTCACAGAGATCCGGGTGGGCAGCAGGGCCACCTGCAGCCCTGAGGAGGTAAGGGCGTGTGGGCCAAGGAGGTCAATTCCCTGAAGAAGACCCAGATTCAGTTGTTTTATGCACCTTATGCGGAGACCATGAGCAGAAGGAATATTGGGGTCAGTCCCAGTCCTTGTCCTGGTGTCTGCGCTTCCCCAAAGATGTTTCCTTGGACCCGGACAAAGAGGAGCCCAAGGACTGGGCTGGGGAAGCAGAAAAGCTCTGGGCCTACAGGTCCCGTTTCATCTGGGCAACCTTCTGCTGGAGAAGATAGCTTTTGAGGGCCCTCTGATGGCATCTTCTGGTGGCAGGGTTAAACCTCTGACAGACCTCACAGGCCTGAACGTCGTGGTGTGGGCCTATGCATAAGAGGCAAGCAGGGTGGCCATCCTTGTCCAGGATCTGTTTGCCACAGGCACACTTAGTACAGTGGTCAGAAGAAGAGGACGGTTGTGAAGACAAACATGATGAAGAAACACTAAAAAAATGTCGATGTTTAACTAAAAAAAAAACTGAGAAAATAAGAAAGCATGGGAAACGTTAAAGAATGGCGATTGACTGTAGCTGCGGCAGAGTTTGTGGTCCGATATGTGCTGGTTGATGGAAAGAACTGAGTAGGGCACGGAGGCTGCCCGCCTTATATAGGATAGGTTGACATCAGTCACTGACTTCAGAAGTGGGCAGCCCTATCTGGTACACGGATAGCTAGAAAGGTTTCCATGTGGTCCTAGTGCCTGACGGCTTAGTCTTACTAGCGATGGCTTGCTACAAGAGATACCTTTGAAGTAAGATCAATTATTTCGGACAGCAAATTGTCTTTCTAGAAGTATAGAATAGTCTCAATACAATTTAAGGAGCTTGTTTAAAGCTAGTTATCTTTTTTTTTTATTTAACATTCATAAAACAATCACCCCAATGTTTCATAAACTAAAAAAAGATCAGTTACAGCATGAAAAGCAAATTACCCAACCCAGATCAGTCTGAAATGAACAAGCCTTGGTTGATAGAGTCTGACCCATATTAGGAGTCCTATAAAACTGGAGTTGTTGCAGATTGTGATTGTGTGTTTTAGTGTTCTAACAAACTGAACAGATGCTATGTTATACAACTTTGGAGCCACAGAGGCAGGAAGCTGATTTTTATGTGGGGAATGCATAGCTATATATAGGTCAGGGTGTCTGGGTGCACTCTACCAGTTCACAGAAGAAACTGGGGAATTTGGGGTGTGATGGGCCTTGCAGTGCTCTGTAGTCGCCTTTCATCAGTAATTTACCCCCTTGTCACCTCTGGCCAATCCCCTTCTGTCCAGTCCCCCCAGCCCCAGTCCCCAACTTTCCTGGGATTTACCTCCCTGTCTGGCATTCTCAGCTTGCAGAACTTTCGACAGGGTGCCCGGTTGCTGGTGTGGGGCTTGCAAGGGCCCAGACATTACCCAGCGGCCAGAGGCATTTTTCCTCCAGTTTTCGTTGCCCCTGAAACTGCACACCTGCAACGGCATGACAGACGAGCTTGGTCTCCGCGAAGACATCCTCAAACACCCATAAATGGTTATTGCTTGTGCACCTAGACTGTGCTACCTCACCTGGACACCTGCAGGTGGCAGATAAGCAGTGGGGACACACTACCCCCTATTCCAAGGGAGGAGAGCCATCCATTGGGACACTATCCTCTCTCCATCTCCCAGCCAGCCCCCGAATGACCTGTGTCCATTTCCGAATCTGGGTCACCGGTGTAGCAGGAGGTAAGGCACTAGGCACCTCAGTCCTCCACACCATGGGGCCAACTAGGTGGCTCAGCTCTTCACACCACTGGGAAGGCTTTATTGTTGGTTTCTGTAATCCATTTTTCACACAGAACTTTGCAGAATGACTCTCAGAACATCATAATGTGCAGAATGAACAATAACTATGCAGAAGTTTCCATGGAGGCCAGGAAAGCATCATATTTTAAAATAATCCCACTAAGTACTGGTTGGCACAGGGCTTGTACTGAGGGGGTATGGGGTAAGGCATAAAGGCACTTTAAAAATAAAAAGAAAAGAAGTTTCTTCCAGCCCTAATATGCCCACATTAGCCATTCAAGTCTGATTGGAGCATACCTCCAATTTTTCTATCCAGGTTAAACCCCTTACCTCCTTCACCACCACAGGTGGTGTTTGGGAACACAGGGATGTTCGATTTTAAATGTATGTTGTGCTGGTAAACTTAGTAAATCATACACGCACACACACACACACACACACTGCTACACTTTTCTCCTCCACTGTTTTATAATAAGCTGCTAAACTGTACTTTGACGTTTGTTAAACTTTAGTTTACGTGCTCCTGTCCCTGTATTTTTGCATGGTCTTGCATTACATGTCTGCTTTGATTTGAATGAACAGTATTTTTATTGGTTTTCTCCTGGGTTGCCCTACACTACTTTATTATATATATTTTCCATAGGACTTCTCTGGAAATAAGATGTTTAGAGACTTATCAGGTCTTTCTGGGTAAACCTTTTAAATAAAAAATTAATTAATGAATAAATAAACAAACAAACCTTGTGTGAAGAACTTGGTTGACAGGGATCCTCAGAGTTCACGCAATCTTTGCTCCCCTGGTTATTTGATGTTATCAGAACCCCTTGGTTTCCTAATAACCCTTTCCCTCACAGTCAGAGGTAAATTGCTGCTATGTATCTTTAAGCAGACCAATAGCTTTCAATCATTTTGACTCCAGAGCTGCGGTCAACATCCATAATGTAATGTGCCATTAAAATAAATATATTTCAACTGCATCATTTAATATATTTTTCAGTATTGTGTAGCATCATTATCAAATGCTTGCTTGCACAGAAGGTAGCTATCAGGGTGTAACTTACAACCAGCATATCTAACAAATGCAGACCCTTCACTTTTCATTGCTGCTTCACATGTCATTAGGTACCTATTAATAACAGTACAGCCCCTCCTCAGTTTGCAACATCATAAAGTAGATTTTAAGGGCGGGGCTGCAGCATGCGACTGGCAGCCTGGATGAAGTTAGAAGCAGAACTGAGTAAGCAAGTAACTTATTAATCCCTTAATAAAAAATGTTGAATACAGACTCTTAAGTTCTCGGGCAGACAGCTTCTTATGAGCTGCTTGCCCTGAAGAAATATTGCCGTCAGCAGCTCTTTAAATAATAACTGTCTAAGCCTGCCCAGCGGCACTGGAGGTTAAGGCGCTGGTCACTACACCTCGCGCCATGCTGGTGACCCTGGTTCAGGAACAAGCCCAGGCCACTAGGGGTTGGCAGTGGGAGAAAGGATCAAGCATCCGGAGGACTAGTCTCCTCTCTTGGGGGAGGGAGACTTGTTGTCCCGCTTGTTGACTGCCCTCTGGTGGTGACTGGAGGGCAGTATGGGTTGGGAGGCATCCTTATGTCAGTAGGGGAGGGCGGACGGGAGAAAAATGATGGAAAAGAAGCCTGGCAGGCTCTGTGATGGTCCACTGCATCCTGAGAGCTGTCCCCAGCTTCTGGATTGTGTCTGGGGAGAGAAGCGGCAACCTCTTCCTGGCCCCACCACAGTGGGTAAGCAGCAGAATTTCTGGGGACCAGCAGGAGCAGTGGGACCAGAGAAAGAGAGTCCTTCTGTCAGGAGGGCCGTAGCCGCCTTCTAGGGCTCCAGGAGGAAAAACATAATAATTACAAAAAAAAAAAAATAATAATGATTGTCTGAAAAACTGAAATAAGAAGAACGTGTTCCAATAGCGATTAAACAAAAGATGTAGTCTTCTTTTGTTGTCAACTTTACTGAGGTTTGATGCCTTGGAGGTGATGGGTTATTTTTCGCCTCTGTTTTTTTTTTTATCTGGAAGTAAGTAGACTAGAGAGCTGTTTCTTGGACTACTGGTCAGAATTTCAGAGCACTGTGATTTTGGGTGCTTTTAATGTTTTACTGTCATGTGTAGTTGAAATGGATATCCTGAAGATGAGGTGCCCATGATATTTTGAGTCTACTTTGCTTTTGTTATTTGTTCAAACAAGGAAAAGTACGCAACTCCGCACCCCCACCCCCACCACAGACAGACAGACAGACACACACACAGCTTGCTAGTTTAGAAGGAAAAAAGGACATATCAAACTTAAATGAAAGATGTCCACATTTATTAAAGTTGGTTTGGAAAAAGTGCTCTTTATACTGTAACAAGTGCCCTTCTGATCTTCAGACCCCAAATTAACAATTTTCTGGCATCAGTGGTGGAGTTTGTATGGGGAGCTGGATTCATCCGGTGCTGGCCAGAGCATTTTCCAATTTTTTTTCTCAGTCCACCCCTCAGGGTCCCTTCTAGCGAGAAGCAAATCATATTCACATGCTGTACATGCTTGTGTTAACATCAGGTGGCATTCCCCCTGCACCACAGCAGCTCCTGATTTCACCACCACTTGTGGTCAGCAGGTGGCAGTAGTGTAGTGGAGGAGGAAAGCATCCCCTGCAATGCTCAACCCCCACCCCTACCCCCCGGTGGCCCAAGTTCATTCCCAAACCCAAGTCATGAGGGGTAATCCCACTGCATGCAGTGACAACAGGCTGGCCATAGATGCCATTTTAAGTATACAGCTAGTCAAACATGCTTTTAATGGCACCGCATTAGCACTGCCACGTGGGAGGCCGGAGTTCCTTCTGTAAAACTGCAACATTCACCTCAAGCCAGCAGGTATGGGCTGCAAAGCACAGACCAGACATTTTTAGGGACTGGTGAGAAGTATGCAAACTGCCCAACACTTGAGCAACCCTAGTCACCTGACCTAGGCGTAAGACTGTTTCCAGCCTCAGGAAAGGCTGAGCCACATGAGTTCAACATGAAGCCATCCCCCGTTTGACTGCTACCTATGATCGGTGTCAGGAGTTATAGGATGCGTCCCTTGGCTTGAGTGGATTGATTAGTAGAAGGGAGAACACATAAAAACAACAAATGAGCAAACAAGAGGACGGTCCATAATTTTTTTTTCTTACTATTTATGTACGCCCTTTAACCCATTAGCTAGCCTTCCTTTAGGACACCCCAAGGCATGCTATCCCCACCACCTGTGATCGTAACTTGCCACCTCCACCTGCTGTGGCTCTAACCCCCCCCCCGAAGCAGTGACCAGAGGGGGAAGACAACCTCCAAGTCTCTTACTGCATCATGTGGTGTGACAGTAAGAGGTGTGGAGCCAGATACATTTGGGACAGTCGTCTGCTACTGCTATGATCATTTTTCTTCATCTCTTCTAACACCTGGGCCATCTGCACACCTGCCACAAGTTCGACAGTCAGAGGAGGAGGCAACCTCCAAGTCTCTTGCTGTATCATGCAGCATGACAGGAAGAGATATGGGGCCAGATATACTTGGGACTGTCATCTGCTGCTGCTGCTGTGAACATTTTTCTTAATCTCTTCTGACACCTGGGCTGTCTGCAGACAAGGAAATTACACATCTGCACACCTGCATCCCAGGGTGCTGAGGGAACTCAAGAGAGGAGCTAGCTAAACCTCTGGCAGCCCTTTTCAACCTGTCACTGGAAACGGGTGGTTCTTGGAGACTGGAGGAGGGCTGATGTAGTTCCACTGTATAAAAGTGGAAGCAGGGAGTAGGCAGGGAATTACAGACCTGTCAGCCTGACTTCTGTGGTGGGCACAGTCATGGAGATGCTGCTGAAAGAAAAGTTGATGGAATTGCTGGAGGCCAGTGGACTGCAGTATCCAAGGCAGCACTGGTTCACAGGAGGAAGATTCTGCCAGACCAACTTGATCGGAGTTCTTTGATTGGGTGACCAGTGGATCTAGGGGTGGGGGAGGGGCAGATATGGCCTATGTAGACTTCAGCAAGGCCTTTGACACCATCCCCCATAGAAGGTTAGTGAACAAACTTGTGGCCTTGCAGTGGGACTGAAGAGAGTTAGATGGGTGAAGAACTGTCTAGAAGACAGAAGTCAGAGGGTGGCAGTAAACGGTGTCCACTCAGGAGAAGGCAAAGTGACTAGTGGGGTGCCACAGGGGTCAGTACTAGGCCCAGCACTCCTCAACATATTTATCAGTGATACTGCAAAAGTACTGGTAATGAAGGTTTGCCTGTTTGCAGATGATACCAAATTCTGCAACATGGTGGACACTTCGGGGAGGTGGGGGGTGGAACAGATGAGGCAGGATCTTAGCAAGCTAGAAGAGTGGTCAAGGGTCTGGCAACTGGGCTTTAATGAAAAGAAGTATAAAATCATGTACCTGGGCCACAGGAACCCAGCGGCAAAGTACCAATGGTGGTGGTGAGGGGGTTGGGAAAAGGATCTGGGGGTAATTACTTCTGATGACCTGAAGGTGGCTAAACAGTGTGACAAGGTGGTGGGAAAAGCTAGCAGGAGGCTGGAGTGCATAGGCAGGGGGATCACTAGCAGGGGGAGAGGAGGGATGTCATAATACCACTGGATAAATCATTGGTGAGACCTCACCTCAAGTACTATGTACAGTACTGAAGGTCCTACTTCTGGAAGGACATAGACAAGGTAGAAGGGGTTCAATGGAGGGCTACAAAAATGGTGCAAGGTCCGCACCTGAAGCCCTATGAGGAATGACTCAAGAAACTGAACAGGTACTCCCCACAGGAAAGGAGGGAGAGGGGAGACTTGATAGAAACATATAAATATCTCACAGGAGTAATCAAGGTACAGGAAGTGGGCATTTTCCAAAAAAAAGGATGGAAGAAAACTAGGGGTCACTCAATGAAGCTGGTGGGGGTGAGGCTGAGGGGGAATGTTAGTAAGTTTTTCTTCATGGAGAGAGTGGTGGACGCTTGGGACCAACTCACGGTGGAAATGGTGGAAGCTAAAACCATCACAGGCTTCAAGACAGCATGGGATAGGCATAAAGGAATCTTAGCACCGAAGAAAATGTGGAAGAAATCTGAGGACTTAAATGGGGCTGGGGAGGTGCTATAGACAGGTATATCAGGGCAGACTGGGTGGGCCTTACGCGCAGACAACGTCTGTGTTTCTGCCATAAGCTCAGCAAACCTCCCCTCCCACATACTTCCACCTATTGTCACTCAGGTGGCAGTGCTGCAGGGGATACTCTGACCCCTCCCTCTCCAGAGGAGGAGAACATTCAGTAGGATGTCTGACCCCCCCCCCTCCCCCGGGTCTGGCTACCAGTGACCCTGGCTTATTTCCAAACCTGAGTTGTCAGCTTCACGAGCAGAAGCTCTACCGCTGTGCCGACAGGCCATCTCTAACAACAGTTCTAATGGAAAACCAATACTACCAGTGAGAACAATGATTCGTGTCACTACATTTGGCTCAGCAAAAATCATTACAGTTAGTAATCTACTGATCCGCTCTCCTGGCATATGATAGAGATTATACCCAGAATGGACACTGTCCAAACTTAATAGCTAGAATGCAACATCGACTAATACTGTGTAACCTTTAATGCCATTTTCCCCTTAGGACTCAGTTTGGTTTTGCTTTGAAATCCTGAATAGCATTGCCTTCCACAACCTCAATACGCTGTTAACCCCTCTCTGTGTAACCTAATGCTTTCTGCCCTGCTCCTACCCATTTGAGTGCTTATACTCAGCAGCTCAATCATCTATGTTTACTTCACTCCATCTATCCCCCTTCAGTATTTGGGAAACCATGATCATATCCCCTCTCACCCTTTTCTTTTCTAAGCCAAGCAATTTAGGCATACGCACTCTCTTCACACACCTCTTGCTTCCTAAGCCACTAATCAGCGTGGGTGCCATGTGCTGAACCCTCTTGTTAATATCCATTCTGTACTGTGGTGACCATAACTGACCAGGTTACCAAAGACTAAAATAAAATAACTGTACGAAGAACTCCAGGTGTGGTCTAACCAAGATCTTCTACAAAGTGGGAACATCACTTCCCTTGACCTGCTCTTCATCACCCCCACCAAACACATCCCAATATTGCATTTGCTTTCTTGATTGTAGCATACAGTGTACATGACCCATGTTCTTCACTCTCAGGTGCACCTGTATGCCTTAAATCCAATTACATTATCTCTCAGCCCAGACCCCTGTGTACAGGTCCACCTGTAGTGTACCCCCCAACTATGTACATTTCTCTTGCCAACAGCTTTTAGTCGCACTCCACAATTTGTTGTCTCTAAGATGGATTTGGAACACAAACAATAAAGATGGTGGTGACGAATCCATAGACTTGCTCGTCAAAAGCTGCTAGACACCACTCCCGACTGAAAAGCCAGATATTAAAATAGAAAATCACTCGTCCCTTTGTTAGACTGATTTTCTGCAATCTGCTGGTGCTACCATTTACACTACATTTTAGGTAGTTGCTGGATTGGGAGTAGAAGGCACTGACCCTTCCTTTATCTGCTGCCATTTGAATCAATGTTACAGACAGCAAAACAAGGCTGTGACTTAAGTTCTAATCCCTATGGGGTAAATATACAGGGGTTACAGTACATGTCAGTGCCACCAGATTGTAGAAGATCAGCTTTTTACCTAGCAGAAAAGCCAGTTTTCTACTGCTATGTCCAGCTTTGCTGTCGGAAGCTGCTGTCTACAGCAACTTCTAGCAAGAAATCTAATGAAGCTGCTGCTGCCATCTTGATTGTTTTTGTTCCAAGCCTTTCTTTGTGGTAAAAGATGGCAGAGCACAGGCAACCCCGGGGTACCTGACTGTGTACATTCCTCCACTCTGAACTGAGATAATCTGGCACCACTCACTGCTTCCTACCCTGTCAAAAAATTTGCTATCCCCATCCTGCACACGTTGTTGACTCCACATTGTGCTACTTTCTTGGGGTGGGGGGCATGTTATGCACTGCTGTGTCAAAGGCTTTGCTGTGATCCAGGTAGACAATATTCACCACATGGCCCTAATCCACTTCCTAGTTACTGCCTCAAAGAAGGCAATCAGGTTGGTCTGGCAGGATCCACCATTTGTGACACAGTGTTGTGTGCTACAGAACAGACCACTTTCGTCCATGTGCCTGACTCAAAGCACTTTGGTAAGCACTGAAGTAAGGATCACAGTTTGTTGGCTGCCTGGGTCTAACCTCACCCCCTCCTTATTTTTTCCATATTGCTTTTTCTTCCTCTTCTGGTCTCTGCCTCACTCTCAGATCATTAGCCCTGGTTATCACAAAACTCCCTCAACTGCTCCTTCCTGTGCCACTGGTAAAGATTTACTGAGGGGAGTTCAGATGTGTTGGTAAACATTATTCTTTCGGGGGGCGGGGCTCTTTTGCATCCCCTTTTTTCCTCCATCAACCCTTCCCCTGTGTAAGACTGAGTGGTGCCCTGACAGCCCTCAAGTGCACGCAATATCCTTCCCGTACAGGAGCATGCTAATAGGCCCACCACAAGGGACAGATTCTGAGGGCCTTAAGTTGATCAACACAGTTGAGAGGACACAGCTACAGATCTGTAGCTTGAAGATGCAGACTCATGGGGCACGGGGTCAAGAGGGAAGGGGCTGGGGGACTGAAAACCCAGAGGAACACCACACAATCAATTTGCCACGGCTCATGAAACTTTGGTCTGTAATTTTTCATTTCCTCACTTTGTCCAATTTGCATTTTAATCCTAACAAACATATTAACATAAGTTTTTTGCAATCAATTTAATATCTTTTTGAAAAAGATATCTAAGAGCATGTTTGTATTTTATGCTAGGATCTGTAACTTGCTTCATGAGCCTCGCGAAGCAACTGCTCGATGATGCTCATTGAGCCAGAGCTGTAGCTTGCTCACTGAGCTTCATGAAGCAGCTGCATAATGACGTGCTGTGCAACAGACCCCAAGTGGCCAAAGCAGACCCGCCATTTTAGTTTCCCTACACTGAGTACCCAACCTGGTGCCAGACAAAGGTACAAAAATAAACCTCCTCACCCACTAGCCCCCATACCACCCACCCCTCGTGCAAGTAAAACATCCCGCCATCCCTCTTAGCACCCATTGTAACTCTCCCCTCCCCCCTGCAACTATCTTTTAAGTAAACTTCAGTGTTGGACAACCAGCACAATGCTCACTCCACCTTGGTCAGACACAGACTACTAAAGAAAAAAAAAATAAGTAACTCAAAAGTCCACATGCATGTGCAATATGTGCATTTCGTGACACTGGGGTTTTCCTGGTTTTATGTTCTTTTGCTTATAATTTGGCCATTTATAGTCATTTGGGGCCCATACTTTTAAGGTGCACAAGCCACTATATCACCTCACGACTACTTAAGTGGCACCTTGTAAATCTGGCACAAAATGTGTTTTGGGGCTCACCTCCAAAAACACATTTCAGGTCTCATTTTATTTCATCAGTGTGAATTTTTTTCAAAATAATTAATGAAAATTGTTAGAATTTCGATTGCTGTTACTTTCTGTTTCATTTTCAGTGACTACACATCTTGCCTAGGCTCTACTTTCCTCCATCCACCAACTCATCTAAGCACATCTTCCACAGACCTCCCCTCTCCAGACATAATATGTGTCTTGGTGGGAGGAGCAATGTTACAATTTCCACTGTCCACCATTTGTCTCCACCCCATTAGGCCAACAAGGCTATCACAGTCAAACACCACAAGTCCTTCAACCTGCCTCCACGACTGTCACCAACTACCAGCTCCATGATTATCTACCAGGGAGGGCTTGTATATTAGGAGTACAAAATCAGAAAGTACTAAGTTTACTGCGCATCTGTATATTATAGATCGTGGGAGCATCCGGACACACTGCCGAACTCCACAGCACTTCATTCACTTGTGTGTAACACACTTATTTCCATAAGAGTGTCTCACATGCACTGCCACAGTAATATGCTTCTGTCTGGCCACTCGTGCAGGCAAACCTTTGAAGAAAAAAGGTATTTAAAAAACATAGTGCAATCTTTAAAAATGTTATGGGTCTGGTTGGAGGGCTTCTTACGGATACTGGTGTCACCTCTTGTACACTGCTCACCTTCGGTTTACAGTTCTCTCCTAAGAACGTATGACGTGAAACTCATATCCATTAGAGACCCTCCAACAAGACCCATAAACACACAAAGATTGCCGTGTACCAGCACTGCTCACAAACACTCTGCATTTCATTATCAGCAGCTTACTTGCTTTACCTCTGACATCATATCTGGCCTTGTATGAATACGGTCATTTGACTTCCCAGATTTTTATGACTTGGCTTTTGTAAAATCAAACTGTCAGGACTGATCTATGCTGCAGACACTGTTGTGACGTTTTAGAAGGTATTGTCTGGTGTCTGGATAATCCTATCTTTTCTCAGTATGTACAATGCTCACAGCTATTAAATTAAAGGCATTAAAACCCTTCCAGACAGTGTAAGCGATATGTAACCTGAGCCATTTATGCATACTGTATCTTTCAAAGCTAAGTTTAGCTCACTCTGAACCAGGCTGTTCTGCACATATCAAACAAAAAGATTCTGAAGGTCATGCCTCCAAGTGCATCCACGTCTTTACCCGTTTTACTTGTTCTTTGTAGTATAATGCTGCGTTACCCTTGTTTATACTGTTATTTATGCTAGATATAAAATGGATTTTATTTTGTAACCTAAGTTGTACTCCATCATAACTTTGTACTGGGTGCTGCTGCTGACTACACCCACAGGAGACCCTCTTGGAAACGAGGTGACACAACTGAACAAGGCTATTCTGCTCTGGGAAACTTCAGTAGCCAACTTCAGTATTTTGACAGTATGTCAAAACAGATAGCAGCAGATGCTGACGCAAGAACTTAGAAAAGGAGAATAGCAGCAAACCACATGCAGCAAGGCTATCTGGCAAGCGCCAAGGACAAGCACAGTAGCCAATGGCCAATGAAAAATCTAACATAGTTAATTTAAACATACAGTGTGGCTAATGGAAAAATACTGCAATTTACTGTACTGTTTTATCTCAAATACTGCAATTTGCAGTATGTGGCGAACTCTTATTTTTCCCCTAGCTTCACTCAAGCTACAGCACATGGCTGGCCACTTTTCCACAGGGAAGCAAGGACACCACAGCCATGTCTGTACCTATTGTACCACAGTTCTGATGTCAGACTGACGGTACAACAGAAGCCAGAGCTCGGTCACCCAAACAGTGCTTTACAAAGAAAATACCATTTTTAGTGTTTGAAACTGACAATAATTAGTGCACCACTGTTTTTCGTTTCGGTCCCGTGACCAGTCATTCACTAAACAAAACACAAGCGTGAGTCCCCATCTCAGGAACCCTTGTGACATCATATACCTCTCGAGCTTCCCTCTCAAGGTTTATGATGTCACGAGATTCCCTTGAAAGAACACAGGCTGGTTGTGCACCATTAACCACCAACTACTTTTTCTGCCTCCCTTGCTGCTGTTCAGGATATACCCTGCATTCAGGGATATATCCTGTTCAGGCAATTCTGTTGTCATTTATGTGGCAGGTGGTTATTGTCCTGGTTTTCTCCTGCTACCAGCCCTCCTTCCCATGGCATGGGGGCATAACCTCTGTCTGCCATGCATGCACACAATGCTCTTGTTAAGACAGCAAACTCCCAGGCCCCATCGCAGGGGTCACCAGAACCCACTACCAACCCTCCCTGATTGAGGCATACTGCTTAGCGGCAGCTACCTCAGTCTGGCTCGCCCCCACCCCACCGCACCAAAAGGAGCTCACTCCTGAACTCAAGTCGCCAGGCCATCAGGGCAGCCTATTTTTTTCTTAATATAAAAGACTGCACTGTTTTGCACATGTTAGTGCCTATAGTTTGTACATATTATGGTTTGAAACTTGAAAACCTTTTTTTTTTTTTACTATACAAGCTCACAACTCTCTGGCCAGTCCTCTTCTGCAGGCCCCCTACTCCAGCCCCATCACCAGTCTTCTCCTCAGACTTACCCACCCTCCTTTGTCTTCCATGGGTTACCCTCCACAGTCGGGCCACCAGGGGGCAGAACCTGAGCCCCCAGGTAGAGCCTAAATTCCAGTAGAGGGGGAAGCTGAAATTGATGGTGTGGTGCCTCCAGGATTTCTGCAGCATGTGCTTTTTCCTACGTTCCTTCCCGATCCCTGGGATGCTGTCAGCAAGGATGCTCAAGCAGACCATGCAAGCATGCAGTGTGCTACCCGAGCTGGCATCCCTACCCTACTGCAGCACCACCATACAGCTCTGCAGTCAGCCAGGCGGCTCCTGCTTGGCAGTGTCTGATACCCGCCCTCACAAGGCAGCACCTGCTGGGATGCCTGAGCCCCACCCCCAGCTTGTTCCCATACCTGGATCACCTGCTTCATAAGGATAACTTGAAAATATTGTTTTCTTTCCCGCTCTGGTTGATTTACAGTTAAAACAGTTTTAATTGAATTATGCTTGAAATTAATTTGGCCCGATAATGTACACTATAAAAAAATGATGTGGAAAAAATGTACAAAAGGACTGTGATTCTATCTTTGGATTCTGATGACATCAAACAATTCAAGTTTTGCTCTGGTGTTTTTCAATGACATCAGGACTTCTTGATGGATACTGGCTCCATGGCACTGAGCAATAAGACGCTGCTCTGGCAAGTTGGTGATCCAGGTTCATGCTCCAAGCCTGGCATATCAGGAGCAAAGGCTGGCAGGGAAAGTAAAGAGCATCAGTGAGGATGTTCCCCTTCCAGGGAAGGGAGAAGCTATGCACCACTGGGACAGTGGCACCTAAAGACAGCTTTGGGCCACTGCTGTTGTGGGTGACCATGTACTGGCAGGCCCTGCCCCTAAGGGTCCCAACATGGGTATGCTCTGAATGAAGGAGAGGGATGAGTGAGAAAACAAGGGAAAAATGCCCAGTCAGGCAGATGTTGAGGGGTGCCTCACCTGCAACACCTAGCCATCAGTGGCACAGCATCCAATACATAGTCCCTTGTGTCAGAAGAATGACTTCAGCAGCAGGCATCTCCCTCTCCTTCTGCTAGCCCTCAAGCATTTGGGGGTGCTCAGGGAAGGACAGAACCGAAACAGGCAGCAGAAGACAACACTGGGAGATGGACTTTGGTGAGAGTGAGTCCAGCAGGCAGAGAAGAGATCTGGTGAGAATATCAGAATGGGTGGGACTCCAGGGGCATGGAAGATTGCAAAACAAGAATTCTTTGATGCAACCTGTCTTGTTGTGCATATTTCTCTGTCTAATATTTTATATATAATGCTACTGAGGGATTCTGATATGATAAACGCATAAGAGTGAGGCTCACGTGGTCAGTGGTGTCATCAGAATATAGAGATGGAATTACATATCATATTATATTTGGTTTTCTGCTCCCATCGCCAGCTGCCACAAAATGACCACTGTAAGTTTTTTTCCTCCCCCAGTTAATGCTATTTCTCTCCTTGGCCCCAAGCAGCCCACCAGATGCCAGCCACTCCAGCCCTGTTACCCCAATATTCTGCCAGGACTTAATTTTGCGCAAAGCAGTGTGGCCTGGGCACTCATCCAATGCAGGGCTACTGGGTGGCTGGATGTCAGTGACCACTTAGGAAACCACCATTTTCCACAGGAGTGGGCATGCAGTGCCACCCAGATGCTCCCACACACGCTTCCGTATGTGGGATGTCGGCAGCCACCACTCTTCCCAGTCTGAGCAGTTCCAGCTGCTGTGCCCCCAGCCGGTGCTAGGGGGCAGGCAAGCGCTGCACACTGTAATACCTTTCTCCCCAGGAGAGGATAGCATTCCTTGGGACGCTGTATTCTCTCCTGCCCCAGCCGACCCAAGTCTGCATCTGAACCCAGGTCACAGATTTGGTACAAGGTGTGGCATCCAGCGCCACCAGGCCGTCTATGGAAGTTTAAAATATGCTGCTGTACTATGAATGTCCACCCCCCCGAAAAAAAAAAAAAAAAACACAAATCTGACTATTTTAAATTTTTAAATAAACACCACACACCTAGCTGCTCAGTGACCCACCCACCACCAGCCCCCAAACAATACTGGTACGTACGACGATTATGTGTTTTTACTCATTTAAATGCCAGCCGCTAGTCAAAGGCAGTACAGCGTAGTGGTTAAGAGCACTGAGCTGCAAACCTGGAGACCTGGGTCTGAATCTCCATCAGCCACCACTTGCATAATGTGTGACCCGAAGCAAGTCACTTAACTTCCTTGTGCTCCCATGTAACACCTGGAAACAAGATCTGGCTTAGTATGCCTTTCCTGGTTTAAAAAACGTCCCCTTTCCCACTCCAACTGCTTCCATCCTACTGAGATCTGTTTCAGAAATGTTCAGCCAGACGTAACAGTTGCAGAGTAAGAAGTCATGACTCAACACTGGATGTTTTAAACATCTACAAGAACATGTCCAGCATTCTTCCCAGTACTGTTTGGGAACAACCAGTACTTGGTATTCTGAGCAACTGGGCACAGGGTTCCTCTCCATACACAAGTTCAAACCATGTAATGTTTAGGCA
Organism: Neoceratodus forsteri; assembly: GCA_016271365.2. Lineage (NCBI taxonomy): Eukaryota > Metazoa > Chordata > Ceratodontiformes > Ceratodontidae > Neoceratodus > Neoceratodus forsteri. Next base: position 399,105,629 of record CM028136.1, on the reverse strand, counting down.
CAATGTGGCGTTATCACATTTTGTTCTGTAGTTGTCTCCTCCTTATTCTTTATTATTAATTAAATCTTAATACAAACGGGATCTTTGCCCCCCGTTCTTGCTGTTTCTGCCCACCTGAGGTCATCATTTTATTTACTGGTGACAGCTCTTTCTCAGTTGTGTCCTGAGGGTGGGTTACATGGACTTGTTTTTTCTGGCAGGAGAAATGTTTGCAGGACACTAGTGAAAATCCCCTACTCCTAGCAAAACACCATTTGATCTTTGACTTCTACCTGGACAACTACCACTACAGAGATGGGCAGAAGAGAGCATGGTTTAGTGTCTTACCTGAGGATGGCACTTAAACACTGCAGCACCCCCTAGTGCTGTACTACAGTGTCAGTATTTGATATTAGCCAAGTTCCTTGCGTGGGACTAGAACCCACAACCTTCTGATCTTCTGGCCCCAGAGGAGAGAGCAGAACCTACTGAACCACGGACATGATAAGAAATCCACTTTGTTTCATCAGAACCATTTTCACAGCAAGAGACTGTAACATCACAAGTTGAGGATTTTGACTTCAAGCAGAGAATATGCAACAAGAGTAGACTTACTCTAGGAACAAGGATCCTGTTTTTATGAAAATGTGCTCCGTAATAAAGAACATGGATACAGGAAATATGGAAAATGCTGGCAATATTAGCCAACGTATCTAACTTTTATGTTTTTCAAGAGATGTCAGCTGCTCTTTAACCCCTTCTGGACCATCTGTACTTGTCCTCAATTCAATATATTCTAAATCTGCTGGCAGCCTAAAGGTTAACACAACGCATGGTTTGATCTCACTTACTGTACTGCAGATAGCCTATTTATTTTGGCTTCTGCAGACTTCGATTTTATAAGCAGTAATAACAACATTTAACTGCAATTTTCATTGCTATTCTAACTTGCACCTGTGGGGAAAAGAATGTTGGCAATGTTTACCACTATAGCCATTTTAAAGAGACTCACTTGTCTGAAGTTTGGTGCCATTGTTGGTATTTTGAATTAACTGGAATGCCTTTTGGAAGCCTGTGGCATGCTGGGTAGGGCTATCAGACGACTTTATGTTGCTAACAAATGATGACATTTTCCTTTTGGTCTCACTGGTGGCTGGGGAGAGGAATGTCTTATAGCACTGATCCAGTGAACAAGTTCTTACCGTCTCTGCTACAGACAACACAGAGATCTAAAAGAAAATGAAAAGACACAGTAATTGTTCCATCTTTATTTTGGTGGTTCATGCAATAGGGGCAAGTGATAACAGTACCTGAAATTTTGAAATGAATGATTCTCTCTGTTTCATTATTTATTAGTTGTTGATACCAGGTAAGATACAATAGGCATATATGACTATTTTCAGGCATGAAATTTTATATTTTAGTATTAAACTAAAGAAGATGCTTCATTTAGAAACCTCACATGGACATTCAAAGCTTATGCCCACATTTCAGACGTGAGGACAGGCAGAGATTTCACATCATAAACCTTTAGCACTGTTTTGTTCAATCAGCAAAACAAACTGTTTTGCACATGAACACATCTCGTAATTCCCAGCACCTTGACTACCTGCATAGGTGACTACATAAGGCTTTGTACTGCACAGCTGCACCTGTAAAATGTTGATACTGCTGCAGACGTGACTTTGTAACGTCCCCTGTCCCCATCCCCTTGGATGCACCAAATCCGTCTCCATGTGCCTTTAACAGTCACCAGAATTTTAAATAAATAAACCGTAAGAAACCCACAAATGTAAAGCTGGAACTATAGTGACATTCTGCTTCAAGTGACTGGTGGGGGGAGGGGGGAGAGCATCTGATGAAACAACCAACCATACAAACTAAAAACAGATTACAGACAGCTTCCCGCCAACCCCCACCATCCAGCATCTCCCCAGGACTGACCTTGCGCTGGAGTACCCCCACGGATTCCCCCATGTGGCAGATCAGGAGCGGAGGGCCGTCCTCCCGACCCAAAACGCAATCCAGTTCCAGACCAGGGTCCCAGCAATGTGGTGGGTGACAGTCAGCAGGCAGGCTTCATGAATGCCTGTCATGCCATTTTCCACCAGGTTTCCTCTCCTTCGCTCTCCAGGAGCCACGGCAGTACTGTCATGCATGCGGAGTCGCACACGCATGCCTGAACCAACAGTCCCACCCCCCGCCGCCAGTGCCTGGCCCCCATTTGCACAGGATTACCACCGAGCCTTCACTCAGTGGCAGCCAAGTTCCGGGATGGCCAACCTCCCTACCCAGGAGAGGAGAGGAGAGCTGCCTGTCACCCACTCAACCCATCTTCCGGCCTTGCACCCAACTGACCTCTGGCAACCAATGCTCATTCGCACCTAGAAACAAGCCTCGGCTCAGTGTGCCTCTCCCAGTTACCAAATTTTAAATAAATAAAAAATAAATTTTAAATAAATTACTGAACATGGGAGGAACTAGGAGAACAAGCCAGGACGAGGCACACAAAGAGAGACATGGCAGTAGCAAACATTAAAATACACATAAAGCACTTACACAAACCGCCAACAAGGCAGTGGATAATCCAGCTAGTTTATATTTCAGTAAGGGAAAAGGATGGTGGGTGGTCCAATGGAGGAGATTCTCTCGAAAATCTACTGTTATGTTAAGTAACTGTTCCATCTTCATCAGGGCTATCTTCTCTATTGGGCCACATCTTTGAAATTATTCCCAAGCAGTACTCAAGAGTGCCCAAGGAGGATGGCAAAGTCTGATTATGACATGACAGGAGGCCCTGCAGTACCACAAGGCCAAAACCAGCATATCAACGAGAGATGATGTCCAAACTGTGATGCCTTGTTATGCACAGTGTCCCATGTGGCAGCAGCATGTAGGTCAGCTGTAGAAACATTCTGAAAGCAAACAACAGAAGTGGCCATATCATGTGTAGAGTGGCCAAGGACGGCACCAGGAAGTTCCTTAGCATACTTCCTATGACAACATGTAATACAGTTAGCCAGCCATTTGGACAGGCACTGTTCAGTCACAAGGGCATGTTCAGGATAATACACAGGAAGGTGTATGGTCTAATTTAGTGTGAAATGAGACACCACCTTGGATAAGAAACAAGGACTGGTCTGCAGAGACACCTTGCCCTTGTGGAAAACCAAAATAAAAGGAGGCTCAAGCATGAGAGCCTGAAGCTCGGACATTTTACAAGCAGATGTCATATCAACCAGAAACTGCCCTCTCCATGAAAGGAAATGTATCTCATAGGTCGTAGCTAGCTCAAACAGAGCCAGAGCCAATTTCTCAAGGATGAAATTAAAATCTCAACGTGGAACCAGTTTAAGAATTGAAGGATGGCTGTGCAGAATAGCCTTAAAAAAAACATACAGGACTTTTCTAGTTGTGCCATCATGCATGCCATCAACAGGGGCATGCAAAGCCGAAATCGTTGCCAAATTCACTTTAAAAGATGAGTACTAGAGACACGAGTTAGATAGGGGACAGAAGGTAGTCCATTACTGTTTTCACAGGACACGGAAATGGCTCCACAGAACTGGAAGCACACCATACTAAGAAGCTCTTCCACTTCAAAGAATAGATGGGCTTGCAGAAGGCTTTCTAGCCACAAGCAGGATATCAGCCACTGGGGTGAAACCCAAAAACATGCAACGGCTACCTCTTCAGGAGTCAGGCATGCAGGAGCAGGCACTGCAGGTCCAGATGGGCCAAAGATCCCTGATCCTGTGACAGCAGAATCAGACATAGAGGGTGCTGAACAGGAAGCCCCACTGCTAGCTGTTGCAGCAGTGGAAACCAAATCAGGAGAGGCCAGAAGGGAATCCCCAGTATTAGGGTGGCTGGAATGTTCCGCCCGCAGGTTGAGCACAACCTTCTGTAAGGGAGGGATCAGAGAAAAGGTGTACAGGAACCTCCCTTTTCAGAAGAAGGATGAGACATCTCACCAAAAAACTCCAAGCCCTGGCTGCCAGCCTGTCGGCGCAGCGGTAGTGCTACTGCTCGCGATGCCAGTAACCCGGGTTTGGGAATGGACTGAGGTTGCCAGAGGGCCAGCCAGGGGGATGAGGCTGAGTGTCCCTTGGACTGCTTGTCTCCTTTGGGGGGAAGGGTAATCTACAGCTCGGTGCATGACTGACCTCTAGTGGAAGCTGGAGGTTCAGCATATCCAAGCCTACAGAGGGGGTGGAGCATGTTGGATGCCAGCATTAGCCTTGGCGTCAAATGCATGTCATGTCTCCAGGAGGGAGTATGCAAGAAAAATTCCCTTACCCGGCATGACACTGATCAGAGGGCTAGGTAGCCCTCACCACTGGCTGGAGCATTTCTGGAAAGGATCCCAACAAGGACTAAGGTATTAAGGAAGGGGGTGTCTTGAGGGCTGTGGTTGCTCACTCCCAAATCGGTGCCCGCCTTGGGGTTAAGCCATGGCAACATGGGGGGGGGTCCTCCAAGGGTCGCTCCGTAGGTGGTCCCGTTGGATACAGTGCCTGGGTCTGGGGTGGGGGATAAATAGAAATTGAAAAAAAAAAAAAACTAACTGCAAGCCCTGGAGTGAGTAAGCAAGCAAAAATGTGACAGTTTTGCCCTGTAGGGGGATGCAAAAAGGTCAAACTCTGGACAACCCCATCTTGCAAAGAGGTCCTTGACCACGGAGATCTGCAGTTTCCATTCTTGCACCAGAGACTGGCAAGACATTTTGGACAACTGTGAGAAACACGGCCAACAGCTAAAGGCCACAAGACATAGCCCAGTACCATACTCTCACTGTGTCCCTGCATACTACAAAAGAATGAGTGCCCCTTTTCCTGCTGATGTATTGAATGACACTGACCTTCTCTATCCAAATTCGCAATCAACTGGGGCCGAGATGTGCTTAAAATGCCTGCAGGCCAAACAGAACAAACCACATCTCCAAAATATTAATATGGAGAACAGACTCCAGGTTGGTCACAGCCCCATATTCTGAAAAGGCCCAAGACGGGCTCCTCAGCCAGACCTAGAGGCATCTGCGGTCAGGATCTGCACAGGAATCACTTGTAGCAGATCCTGACAATCCATCCACCATACCAGAGTGCGGTGGAAAGGGGACATGACTAGAACCATTTGTTCCAATTCATCTGTCAGCTGGTCCCACTGTAGTTCAAGAGTTCAATGTGGGATATGCTTTGGGTGTCTTTTAGCATGGGCTACAGGGGGACCCTGAAGGGAGGTTCCACCATGAGCACAGGGCTAATGATGAGAGGCATAGCCATCATGGGTAGTGGGCCTACAATAAGAAACCCTGTCATGCCTCTAGGAGGGCTCAGGGGTCATGGACTTAAAGAGACCTTAAAATCATCCTTAAGGTTTGAAGCTCACACAGAGCATTTCCAACATCACATCTGGAGTACAGTGTGCAGTACTGGTGCCCTTACCTAAAGAAAGACATTAGCCTGCTGGAGCCGGTCTAGAGGAGGGCAATCAAGATGATCCAGGGTCAGCAGGGCAGGGCAGACCATATGAGGAGAGACTCAAGAGATCTCAACATGTACTCCCTGGAGAATAGACGGGACAGAGGGGACATGATCAAGACTTGTAAATACATTAGAGGTATCAATAAAGTGAGCTCTGAGGTCTCAGGAATCTTTCTGGGAAGAGGAACACTAGAGGGCACTGCCTCAAGCTGGTTGGGGGAAGATTCAGGAGGAAAATGAGGAGACACTTTTTAACTGAGAGAGTGGTGGCGGAATGGAATGTATTGCCAGAAGAAGCTGTCTACCTAAAGACTGTGGACAACTTTAAGAGAGGATGGGACAAAGTAAAAGGAAAAGTTGCATCAAGGTTGGGGCCCGGGGGAGGGTGAACATCAGTGGGAGGAGAGAAGTGGACAATGGGGAAGTTGCAGATCACTCAGTAGATACTGAGGGGTCTGCAAACTCTAGCAGATATGACAGGCCACAAGGACTCTAGCTGCTGGTTCATTCTTATGTTTATATCACCACCAAATAATCTGGATCATCTAAAAGTGGCATTCAGAACAGAGGGTTATACATCAGTGGCAAAACCAGCCACACATAGCCAGGAGTATCTCTGAAGGCAAAACCTACAGGCAGCAGTGATGGCCAAAGCATCAGAGGCGTCATATGCAGAATGCAACAGATGCCTGCCAGTATCCATACAGCTGAAGCAGCTATAAGTAAATCAGCCTTGGTAGGACTGTCAGACAAGGACTGGATAGTGGACATGGCAAACTTCCACAGGCTATTCTGATATTAAACCATACAGCACCTGGTAATCAGCTATTCTGAGATTCAAGAAAGCAAGAGGCACAAGACCTTTTGCCTATAACATCCAGCCTCCCACATACCTAATCAGGAGGCAAGGAGCACCTATGTTCAAGAGCCTTTGAATGGTCATGAGCAGCCATGATAATCACAGAATCAGGTTCAGGCTTGGAGGCATAACACGGCTTAGCAGATAGTGCATGATACTGCCTTTCTGGGCACTGTAGGCAAGGTACTGGGGCCTATATCAAGCAGCAAAGGTAGTATTCTCTAAGGTAGGAGATACTATGGATGGAGTGCTGGAGACCTCTAAAATCCCCAGCAAATTTCTTTGGGTGGAGTCCTCTTCCTCAGCAGTGAAGCATATTGCACTTTGTAGCTGCCTCAATAATGCCTGAAAAGAGGCATCTTCAGGAGAGAGAGACCCTGGTGAACAGATCACAGAGTCCTCACTGCTGGAGGAGGGGCTGGAACTAGAAGGTATACCACCCTCAAATGGATCAAGCTCCACTTTCTCATCAGCCAAATCCTCCTCCATATTAAGGAGGTCAGGATTATACTCCTCATCGTTGTCTGGAATGACAACAGGGTGTACAGGCAGAGGTGGAGATGATGGCAGTGGCTGAGAAGAAAGAATAACAGACATGCTGTTTGAACTCATCAATGACAGTGCCGACAAGGTAGGCCCCATCAGCAGAATGGCTATTATCGTCAATGGGAGCAAGGCAACAAGAGGAAAAAAACTGTTCTGAGGCTGCTATCAGTTTGATCTGGCAGTTGACAGCACCCTGCTAAGGGCTTGGGACTACTGTCAACAGAGCAGTACCTGAAGAAGTAGACTACAAACTGTCCACAGTAGGTACGGCTGCACCAGAGCCAAACTTCAACCTTGGTTTCTCATCAATGGTGGGGCGAGGGGGGGATGTAGTTGTCACCGCCAAGGTGGATGATGAGGAGGACTTATCCTCCTTTAATGGAGACCTCAACCTCATCAGTGAAGCAGAAGCCTTGCCCTTATGCTTTTGGTGATGGCTGGAAGACCGATTGATTGATCTCAAATGTTTCACCAGGAAAGAGATACTGAGCTAGTACCAGTTCATTTCCAGATGCGTTTGTGGGGGGCATAAGAGAACATGTACAATATATAAAATAATGCAATAAATTAGAAATTAAATTAAAATATAAAATCTAAGATCACTTACAGAATAAACTGTCAAACAGTAAAATTCCAAAAGTAAATTGTGGAAAGGGGCAAAAGACCATTAAACAGAATGATGAGGACTTCAACCATTTTTCCTTGTCTTTTGACCTTGACAACTGTGTTGGCGTAAGAGTCGCAGAACACCAGGGAGTCTACTTGGCAATGGTTGTCGAGCGAGAGGGAGAAGCTAGCTTGAAGCCCACGGCCTCTGCGCAGCTCCCTTCACCTTAATGGCAATGAAGGTTTCTAAAGCTCTCTCTGAGTGTCTCCTTGTGGCCTGGTTGACTCTATGGCAGATAATGCAGGTCCACATGTTGTGGGACAGGCCCAAAGAGCACACACAAACCAAGTGAGTGTTATCCTTGGAGATACTGCAACTGCGGGTACAAAACCTAAATAAAGGGTCTTTCAATGGCAGCATAAAATAAAGATGTAAAATAAACTGAGTTTATAAAATAAAAAATTGAGGCATTGTTTCTCTGCAGGTCCGACAAGCAGTCAGCAGTGGGAAAAAGAACTGAGGGGTGTTGGGGCTGCCCACGTTTTACAGATCCCACTGCTGCATGTCACCACGGGCAGCCCCCAGCTATGAAAAGTTTCCAAGTGATCCTGACTCTGACAGCTTACAGTTCCAAAGGTGTGACCTGATGGAGGAGTTACCCTTGATAAAGATCTGTATTTACAAAATGCTCAATAGCAAGTATTTAGGGGTACCATGCTGATCGGCCAGATCTGAGTCCCAAGCTGGAGCAATTGCACATCAGGCGGCAGAGGCAGTGTTGAGGGCCTATACTGGTATGCCCCTTGCCTAAGGAAGGTTGAGGATCCTGCAGTTACACAACTGTCCCCTTGTGGTCTAAGGGAAGGGTGTTATGTGGGTAAACTACACAGTTAGAGGAGGCAACATCCTGCAGCTGGTCTGATACAGATATGCTGACACACGTCACAGTGATGTCATATGTCCAGTCTTATGCTGGCAAATGCCAGTTCACTGCATAAGCTGTTCTACTGTTCTGTTTATCCAAGAGGGACAGCTCTCACTCTGCCCCTTAAGCACTTTGATTTGCCTCGTCAGGGGTCGAAATTGGCACTGGCCCACCAGCCAAATGCTGGTACACACTGTATCGGCCAGTAAGATTTTCCTTTAGCTAGCCCTACAGGCTTGACTTGAAGAAGGTAACATTTCAATAAGTACACCAGCTGGGCCAGTGGAAAAGCCTGTGGGACTAGTGCATTTTCCCTGTCACAAGCCCTGCTGGCTAGGGGCTACAAAACTTAATTTTGGCCCCTGCTAGTGCCTTACTATGCACCTGACCATGGAGGAAACCTAGTACTACCAATGTTCCCATCGTGCCTTATTGCTTATAAAAAAATGGGCCCATAGGCAACTATTAAAAAATGAACACTCAAAAAGTTTTCAAAGCCACAAAAAATATAATAAAATGTTGCTACATAATGTAAAATATTCCCTCTACAGAGGTTTTTCACCTGTCAGTCATCTGTCTTTCTTCACACTCAATACACTGTGTGATTGTTTACCATGGAATAGAATAATTCAAAGCTCTGCATTATTCCAGCAGTAGAATGCTCCTCTAACCCACCACACACACACACACACACACACACACACAGAACGGTAACATGGAATACACGAGTTCAAAATTCTTCAGAGTTCCACTGGCACATACACACAGACACAGACATACAAACAGGCCTCAAGTGGAGCCAGAACCTAAATTGTATCTATTGACAGGTGAAGAGCAGGGAGTTCTCTGACAAACTAGTAGGGACAGGAGGGGGATTTTTAATGGTCATCAAAGAAACACCAGCAATGGAAACTCAGAGTAGCACTTGATTTTTTTTAATTTGTGTATGTGTGTGTGTGTGGGGGGGCTCTTAGTGAAAATAATATTACATTATTTACTTACTTTATTTAATGAACTTTCATTTTAGGGCCTAGTTGAAGTTTTTTTTTATATATATATATATATATATATATATATATATATATATATATATATATATATATATATATATAAAGGTTGCAGCCATGTTTGTGATGGAAATTAGAAGTAAGTGGCTTATGAATTCTGTGAGTTGCCCTGATTTGCAGGGACTGTTTTTTAGCCATTGCTGATGCTCTCTTACCACCAAGGTTGGAACCAAGTCTCAGCCAATCAGGACACAGGGATTTCCTTGCCCATTTTATATACAGAAATTATCTGCCCTACATACACCCCTCATTACAAAGTTCCTGTCAACTCAGATTTTGAAGCATAAATTCATAATAGTTTATGAAGCGAAAGAAAAATTACAGCTTGCACAAATAAAAACACTAGTTACTAGTATTATGAGTTTGTATTTGTGTTTGCTCTGCCCCACATTTCGAGTATCAGTGTCCCACATTTCAGTGACAAAGGATTCTGGGGAGGTATGTACATCAGCCAGGTACCACTCAGCTTCTGACTCCTGCTCAGGCTATGCTGCAGTGAGGTAAGTAAATGACAATGGGGTTTGGTGCTGGTGGAGAAGGACTATCAAACATAGGTATAAACAACAACTGATGACCATGTTATACTCCTACCTGGCCAGTTGTAGCACATGAACCTCTGGACTGTTACCCCCCCCCCAGTTGCAAACAGTTCTTCCGTTGGCTGGCAAACATCCCCCAGAGAGGTAAGTCAGATTTTATATGAGGGGACAGGCTATAGATATGGGAGGGGCAGTGACTATAGCTACACTAGGTGTGGCATCAGTCACTAGTTAACCTTCAAGCCCTTGTGACTGCATGATGATCATCGTCCTGCCTACATGGATTCCCTTTTCTAAAGGGGTGTCCAATGCCCATGTTTTTTCCAACAATTATTTCTATTTGGAATACATACTGACCCATGGTACCTCAAACGAGATTTGACAACTTATTCACAACCATGTGTTCTACCCAATTACTCCTCTGGGAGGAATGAAAGCCAGAGTTATCAGCGGCTTGCCCAGTGCAACACAGCCAGTGACTTAACAGGGCTGTAAGCAAGGTTCGGCTTGCAATCCTTGTATCTAACCTTTTGATCACACTGCCTCTCCTCAATGAACAGTCCAAATAGGGTGGAACCACAATACCCACAGTGCTGGGTCAGCACTCAAGGAAAAGGGCAGCCAGTCCCATAGAAAGACACACAGCAGAAGGACCCTGAGCACTCGTGGAGAACCAGAAAAACAGCCAGAAACAGTGCGCATAGCTACAAAAACACATGCTTGTTTATTTCTAACGGAGGTGCTCACATAAAGACTAGCTGGTGCAAGCTCGGATGCTTGCCACTCGCCCCAATGCTTCACCCAAGAGTTTTAATTGGTTGAGTCAAAGCGTTGGGGTGAGCAGCAAGCAGCTGAGCCTGTACCACCTAGTCTTTACGTGAGCACCTCTGGTTGAAATAAACAAGCATTTATCTTTGCATCTAAGCTCATTGTTTCTGGCCATTTTTCAGGTCCTCCACAAATGCTCAGGGATCCTTGTGCTGTGTCTCTCTCTCCTCAATGACGTTGGGGATGCTCACAACTGATTGTTTTTTAAACTGTGGTTTATCTAGAAGACTCAAGAGATTCATTGTAGAAGATCACACACCTTATCATGCTCATCGATGGAGCTCAGGATCACCTGCGCAGCATCCTTAGCAATCTGAAGTTGGGTATCAGTGACTGATGCTCCATGGTCCACAATGACCACAATGTGCTTCGACTGAGGTCTCACTGTGGACACGTAGACAGGCCTGAAAATTCAAACAACAGCTAAGTGATCATGAGCAGAGTCGGATCTTGTTACCAACATCAACATTGTTACAGAAGTTTAACTGCAAAGATCTAACAGAAGGGCTTCGCTTCCCAAGTAACCCAGACAAAATCTGCTCTTTTCAAGCAGCTCTGGGGATGTAGAAAAGGATGAATATGAAAGCATGTGAAAGTTAAAAACTTGTCCAATATTTTATTTCTTTTACAATATTTAGCCAGGGAAGTACAATCCAATACAACTTAAAAATTTCCAAAACTTAAAAAAAAAAAGAACACACAGAATACGAGGCTTGAAAACTAAATATCAGGTTGTACAAGTTACGTTAGTTCTTAGTAATTTTTTAATAATGTATTTACCCCGAGTTACCAATCTGAGCTACTTGGATGATCTATGGCATTGGGTAGCCTGGATAATTACAATTTTAGGCTCAAGTTTTTAGACAGGAGCAAATAAAGTGGTATTGCTTACAAAATATCCGGCAACGTTTCTGTTATTTTTATTGACCGGGTAAGGTGCACTAGCCATAGAAATTACTATTTTCAGGCATGACCCGGGAGAATACAGAAAATAAAGCATTTTTACAAAAGACATACAACAGCATATAGACAGTAAGTACATACAAATATATCAATACAGTGTAAGTAATGGTAAACAATTTGATACACAGTAGAAACAACTGATTTTGCAAGAACAAAAATGTAGCAATAGTAAAATTAAAGGAGGACAGCACAGTAAAAGTCTTAAGTAACATTGTGGCAGAAAACATAAGTTTAGGTTAAGTTATGTGAGTGTGTCAACTGGTAGTCAAGGGGGAAAGGAAGCAAAGAAAGGAGGGGTAATCGAGGTGGGGAGGTGTAAGGGGATGAGAGGAAGAAAAGGGGGTGAGGTAAGGGTTTTAAGTTAAAAGTTGTATTGAAACAGGCTAGGAGACAGGATAGTGCTGAGAGTAGTTGGTTGAGGGAAGGAGCAGTGAAAGAGGATGTGGGTAGGGGAAAATATAGCGAAGTGAAAGTGATGTGCTGGGGGGTTTGAAATGGGGGCAAGAGCAAGAGATAGCAAGATGATCACGGAGCAAGTATTTGAAAGAGGCATGGAAAGATGCTTGATAAATAGTTAGAGGTAGGGAGTTCCACTTTTTTGGTGCATGGCAGGAGAAGGCACTAGCACCTTTGGAGGAGTGGTGCCTAGGGATTACGACATGGGCACTGGCAGCAGAGCGTAGTTGGTAGCTGGGCGTCTGGTTAAGGAAAAGTTCTGCCAGGGGTTTAGGTGTTTGATTTTGGATGATATTGTCTATGATGGAGTAGAGGGCATAGTCACGGGAGGCTGCCGGAGAAAGCCATCCTAGCTCAGAGTAGAGGAGACAGTGGTGTTCTAGTCGATTTAAGGAAGATGCATACCTACAAGTGTTGTTGTATGTTACTTCCCACTTCTGAAAGCTTGTCTTACATGATGAGGCATCTCGCAGTCCCAATATGGATACTATCTGCTGATCCACTATCCAAGCTTCTCTAGTTTTAACACAGCCCCTTTTACTGGGATCCTCTTCTCAACCTAAGCTTACTGCTACAAGGGACAGGCACAGGAAGGTCATGTGATCTGCCAAATGGTGAACCACTGGCTGTGGTGAGATTTGAACCTGTGATTTCAGGTTTCATAGTTCAGTGTGCTAAGCACTCGACCACACTGCTTCCCATGTTTTAATAAGGCAGTGGAAATAAATGTATTTAACATACTTTGGCTGTTTTGAAGGATTTTGATGTATTACAGAAACTAAATTTCCACTGAAAAAACTACTGTACATTTCCCACTTCTCTGCAGACAGAAGATGGCCTTCCCTGTACAAATCAATGTGGCACTGCCTTATTGATACAGCCTTCTAGAAAAATATCTGCAGCTGGACAGACTGCAATAAAACAGCCAAGACATGGACTTCCCCTCTCCCCCTCAATATAACATTACAATGTTTTCCAAACCTTGTTATGACTACCTAAATGCTAGTAACTAATTCTGACGCTCCAGTCATACTGAGGACTTAACCATTCTTGCCACATCTACGGAGTTTAAGAACTGCTGATAGCACTTTAACACCCCCCCCCCCGCAACCAGAATCGGACAGTCCCACCAACATACTTGGAGATTTTCAGGTGGGCCCCTCTCAGTTGGGTACCTGGCCACCTTCTAAACTCTGGAATTCTTTGCATTTATCATCTTTTTTTCTGATTAAATAGGGTGCGTTGGACACCATAGGTAAATGTAAGATGCAAACACAGAGCTAATGTATCAGATTTAAGAGGATTACTGATACAAGTGTGTCACCTTGAGCATTTCCCTATTTATTTTTAGGTGAGCCATGTATCGCCTTTTAGGTGGTCCCATACCCCAGTCTGACCCTGCAAGCAACTGCTAGTCAGACAACACTTCAGCACATTCTGGAAACCTCTCTCTCTATGTTGCCAAAATGGATGAAGGGCATTTAAAAGCTTGATTCACTGAAGATGCCTTAATTCAGCTGCAGATGTGGTGTGTCGTGTGAATGGGTTTGGGAAATGATGGGTCGTAACCTCGCTGCCAAAAAAACACCAGCAAATGCACAGAAGATGGAACAGCTCCCAGAATGCCACCAAGAGAAACCTTGTGAGCGGGACTGCTACAGAACCAGAGTGAAATACACTATCAGTGGTGAACACATGAAAAAAACTGTCAACCTGAGTTCAGATTTGATAATGTTACATAGTACGACTATTTTCTTTACTCATATACAAAACAACAAGGGGAAGAGAGAGAACAGAAAGTAGAGCAAAATGTCTATGCACACAAAGTGCACACTGGGACCAGCCCACACACATGTGTGGGGCCCTTTGTGATGATAGTTCCCTTTCTGATGACTGGTCCCTTTTCACAGTTCACTTCTAACAAACAGACTGCACTATTTTAATAACTGCATAAATACTTAAGTTTGCATATAATTGCTGGTGTTTTTTTTAATGAATTTAAAGTTTCCAGATGTTAGTCAATGCTCCCAATCACATTTCTGACAAATATACCTGCAAAACAATTAACAAGTGTATATATAAAGTAACATTAATATTCTGCATAAGCAGGGAACAATGCTCAGGCAATTTTGCCAAAGTCCTCTATGGCCTTTTCTGGTATCACAGGGGTTTGAAGAGACAATTTCATACCTGCTACGGTGTTCATAGCTGTCCTTACAACGAAACTTGTGTGCTGGAAACACAGTGAAAATGCCTTCCTCAGAGCTAAAATACTGCCACTTAATTCCCGGATTGGACTTCAGGTTGTCAGCAAGAACTGCAGGGGTGAACAGAAATGAGGTGAGTAGGATTCACAGAACAAAAAAAAAAAACACAGGTGTGTTTCTCTGCATGACTTCCAAGTCGTTTTTCGTGTTGCAACAGGTCTTACATTTCACAATGAGGAGTAATTTATCTGATTATATTTTCATCCTGGACAGCTTACTGAATGAATTAAGGCCTTTTCCTTGGTTCTATTTGATATGACCTTCATGCTAAGTTAGCAACTAAACACTGCAGTTTTTCTAAAGCTGAACAAAGAAATGCTATTCCTCTACAACGTCATGCTCCAAGATCCTTCTTTGTATTACGATTTGGAGAGTAATTCTAGTTCCATAATAATTTAATCCTCAACCACCTCTACTGATCAAAGATTGGCTACTGAACTGAATCATGTTTGATGATTGTGCAGGACCCAGAATGTAGTTTTTCAACAATACATTTTATTAGACGAACCAAAAGATGTTCTTACACGCAGGCTTTTGGGACCAACACAGGCTGGTTCCTTCATCAGGTGTCATGTGAAGTAACCCATGACAGGTGTTGAAATGAACATTTTCAACCACTGGACAGCAGGGTTAGGGACTGAAAAAAATCCACCCGGCCCCACTAACTTTTCACTAGCCCAGCAGAAGACTGTTAGCAAGCAGTGACACTATGTGCTCTGATGGAGTGTATAAGGCTCCCAGGGAAATACGACTTTTTATTTCAAACCCAGTCCGGGGGGGGGGTGTGGGAGATAGTCACTTTAAGACCAGGCTGCACTGAAAATAAATACTTTTTTATGATGTTTACAGAGGTCTGTGTCTTGACTCCACTCTGTGCATTCTTCTATTCTGTCTGTAGTTTGTCTTGTCTACAGAGAATCTGCTTGTTCTCCTTTCACCCACTCCCTGTACAGTGTATGGTCAAGCACACCTCCAGCCACCTTCCTGCCCCAGCATGCACACAACTGTCCTGTACTAGCCCCACGTCTTACATTTATGTCCCTCTGACAAACTCACCTGTCCGTGCCCCAACCAGTGCCCCTCTTGTAGCCCGCTGCTGCAAACCTTCACCCGTGTTCGCAGCTCACCATGATCTTGTGGCCACGCTCGACCCTCTGCAAGGGTGGTGCGCCAGGGACACCTTGACCCACTGAGCCCAGTCACTAGTCCCCCTTCGAACAAGCCAAGGACGACTGCTCAAACCCCAGGTGAAGTGTTGGTTCTGTCTTATCAAACTTCACGCCACTTCTTTCCCTGCAGCAGGAAGGAATATATGTTTCAAACTGCTTAAACTAGATTTAGCGTGCTTCTTCAGAATTATGGGTACCCTACAGATTCGCGAACTATACCCTTTTTATTAAAATGCACAACCAATCTGCATGTTGTGCTATATAAGAACTATTTTATTTACATATTGGCCAGAACAAAAGTGCTTACAGGAGAAAACATTGAAAATAAATTTAGTAAAAGTTGTGACATTCTGTATTGGGTTTCTTAGCCAGTTTCCCTGAGCTGGCAATAGTTCAACTGTGCCATAATTATAACATTTACTACTGTCCGGTAAGGGAGGGAAAGGATCATAACTCTGGCCAAACCACTGCCCAGCCAATCCCTTTCCACCAGCTCCACCCCCCCCCGCATGCTCCGATATTTTGTGATGTGTAACCATGGGGGGGCATGCCATACTAGTCTAAAGGGCTTGTTTTCAAAATGTTTTTACAGACGTTTAAGCGACCTTTGATAAAAAAAATCAAAGCCACTGTTCGTCAAATAGGCTCCATATTAGTTGAGCAGTGGCTTTCATTTTTTATCAAAGGCTGTTTAAATGTCTGTAAAAATGAGCCCCATAGACTTGTATGGAGCGTGCCCCTATGCTCTCCCACTTTACATGTCACAAAACATCAAGGCACAGGGGTGGAGCAGGTGGACTGGAAAGTCGAAAGGGATCAGCTGTCCTGCGGTTCGGCCAGAGTTACGATCCCTTCCCTCCATTACCAGACAGTAGTACATTTTATAATTATGGCACAGACAACTATCACCGCCTCAGGAAAACGGGCTATGAAAACCAAAACTGTAACAGAAAATTTTGCACCTTTACTGTAAACCATAAAAAAACGCAAACTTAACTTTCCAATAGCTAGGTCAAACTTACAGGTGAAGATGTGAAAAAAATACAGTCCCTTGTCTTTGGAGAACTTGAGCACTTGGAGTCCTCCTCCATCCAGTCTCAACCAACAGTCAGATGTGTTGAACTACGCATTGATCCCCCTTTCTCTCTCTCTCTCTCTCACACACACACACGATGAGGTAGGCTTATCTCAGAGTGAGCTCCCACATCTGATTATACATTTTCCTCTGTAGGACCTTCTCACACATAAAACATTATGGTCGAAACACGATGATACCAGTCTTCTTGCTTTATCACAAAACAAATTCACTTAACACAGTCCTCCAACTTGCCATGCTTTTGGCCTCACATAAGTGTCAACTGTATCACTTTTGCCAGGATGTCACCCTGCCAGCAGACCCCCAGAAACAAACAAAATGTTATTACTCAAATGACCCTCCTTGTAAACTGTTGGATAAACAGCAGGACCATTTGGCCACATGCGTGAACTTTTAGAATTTAACTTACGTCTGCCAGTTATTTGTATGAAAACATCTGTATGCCACACAGGGGAATGATCTTAATCTGGTTCAAGGTCAGTTGGCATTCATCTGTATCCCCCTCCCCCGGGTCGTGCCTGAAAATAGGCAGGATTTGTCTAGTGCACTTACTCGGTCAACAAAAGCTAAATAAATAAATAAATCTATGAGAAGAACCTCCTTTCATGTGCGTAACGGTGACTTTTGATTAGAAAAATTTTAGAAATCAGAAAATCATACATTATCATTGTAGTTAGCTAACTGTATTAAAGCATTAGTATGCCACACCCTCCCTGTCCAAGTTTTCAAATGTCTGCCCGTTCCAGCCCTCAGATTTCTGCCCCCTCCCTACCCCCTCCTTTCTCCAAACCTCCCATCTCTGTCCCAGTTCTCACATCTTTTCCCCTTCTCTGCCCCAGCTGTTACATTCCCCCCACCCCAGTTCTGTCCCTTTCCCTAGCCCTGTCCTCACAACTGTTGACTGCTTGCCAACTGCTCCACCCCTCCACCAGATAATCCACTATACATCTCCAACTCGCTACTACAGTGCACATAAGTGGCTCTCTCCCCACCAGACAAAGCCCTAACATAACATGTGATGCCCACAAACAACAACCTTCCCAACTGAAAAAAAATAATTTCATTTTTTGGACAACCTGGCCCTGGACTGACTGCATACTGCTGCAATCAACTACCTACCTGCCCCTTCAGTCGGCCATCAACTACCAGCCTATTTGCCCAATGCTGCTGATAATGCAGACTGTCTACTCCCTCGGCTGGCCAACCATTTTTTGCCCACATGCACACGCATCACTACCACCAACTCCCTTCCTGCTCCCTGGATAGAGCAACCGCTCTGGGCCCATTTGCATGCTGCTGCCATCAAATGACTAAGTGGCCTTTCCACTTCTACGTTATCTCTGCAGCAGCAGTTTAAACATGCGCACCTGATGTGCTGCCACAGACAGCAGAAATAATGGGAAAGGGGAAATTGTTTAACCAGGAAAAGCACACTAAGCTGAAGCTGGTTTCCAGGTGTGACCTAGGAGCACAAGAAAGTTAAGTGACTTGCTCAGGGTTACACAGTATGCAAGTGGGGGCTGGTGAGATTCAAACCCAGGTCTCCAGGTTTGCAGCTCACTGCCCTTAGCCATTATGCTATACTGCGTAAATAAGCTAGGAAGCAGAGAAGAAATCCGGTAAGCAAATTAAACAATCTTTTTGTTTTCCTGAGGGACTTCTGTCAGACTTCTCAGGGGGAAGGAACTATTCCCACAAATAATCACCTGCTCGAGCTCTGGAGTGGGCTGAACACAAGGTGACCAAGCAGGCACTTTCAAAGGTGAATCTACCTGCCCGATGGAAAATCTACCCACATTCGGCAGGCGGGCGGTTGCTGATTTCAAACCTTGTATTACATTTTTTGATGAGGGGCAGGGCACACATAATGCTGGTCCTGAAAGAGTAGGTGTAACAAAAAAAACTTTCCATTTTTCCAAAAAAAGGTATTTAAAAAATGCATTCCGGTTTTGACCCTAACTAAACTGGCACCACAGAATAATTGTGTAGGCTGTGTTTTTTGATATAAATTAGTACAGGCCTGACCAGCATTTTTTAATCATCCCTGCTATGAAGCAGAGAGGGCAGATATGATTGTCTTGAAGTCCCATTCGATGTTAAACTGCTATTACCATGTATGATATGGAATGCAGACCTCTGGGTACAAAAATGGTACCCCCAAAACTCGGTGAGTGTCAAGTTAGGATTTAAGACAAGTCTCGAATATAGTTTTTCATATGGAGTAAAACTGTCTTTTTTGAAGTGAAGTAGATACAATATGAAGTTACACTCACTAGGTCATCGGTTTTAATCAGGTAGCAAGTGCCAATCTGAGCCGCATTCACTCATAGTACTTTATCAGGTCAGTTCACTCCCCCAACTGACTGAATGCAGTTCAGATTTGCTCCACACTGTATGTGCTCTCCCACGTGAAAACAGTAAAATGCTAAATTATCAGACCCTGCTCCTGGCCCCCTTGTAGGGCAAACAACACACACAGCTACCTAGTTCTGCACATTCAACCCTACTGTAACCAAATAACCTAAATATCATCCCCAAACTGGCCCTGGAATTTTCTACGCAAGCTAAAGCTGTGATACTTTGGTATAAATGGATTGTTAAATCAAAAACCATTACATTTTATTAGCTACCATTAGTTAAACTATCAAAAATAAAATAAAAAAAAAAACGTTATATGCATTAGACAATCCAAACTAGGACCTGCTCCATTTCAAAGTTTTTAACCCATGGATCAAACTTTTTATTTTTCACTCAGAAAATGAACAAACAAAAAACACATAGTTATGAGGAACACATTTCAATTTGAAAGTTCTAGAATACCACATTAATCATATGGAGATTTTTTAGCGGGCAGCAAAAGTCTCTTTCTGCCTAGTCCTTTTGTTTAGGTAAAAAAAGCCCTTTCCTATTAAAGGATCTGTAATTTATGGAGTGGAGAGTAAAGTTTAAGTATTGTTTTAATTCCCAAAAAGCGAGGCAGCAGCTGGAGCTTGGAAGGAGGTTTGATTCTACAGCTGTGCACCCCTGATTTATGATTAGTAACAATAACAAAGAGACACTTCTCTGAATATGTAGAGAGGGCCGAGCTGCTCAGACAAACCCGAGTGCACCACTAATTTATGATTAGAATGGAATAAATGTCAAGAAATGAATAGAATGTCTCATTCAAAGGTGGGCAACGTTGATGGAAGGGTCCACTGGAAAAGATAAATTCTACTTACACTGCAACCTGGAGGAAACAACAGTACTGTTTGACTTGCATCAGTGCCCTACATTAAGGTTTTTGCCAAAACAATCATGTTAACCAAACTCAAATCTCACTTAGCCAAAATATCTGGGCCCGTCTGGAGCAGCGTCCTAAGTCCTTAAATTAAGGGAAGACGTTTCCATAACTGGGAGAGTCTAAGTACCCAAATTGCCGGAAAAATGTTCTGGAATTAAGCCTAAATCCCCAAATTGTCAATTTTCCCAAATTAATGTATTTTGATGGTCAAGGTGGGTGGAAGGCAGCATGAGTGACAGAGGGTGGGGAGTTTAATTTTCAGTAAAGGGCTTGGTGGGAAAGAGGAGGGTGGTGATGGACATCTTGCACTGTGAGAGGAGGTGAAGGGTTTGACAATTCCAGCACCGGGATATGTCTGTGTGGTGGTGGGGGGGCGGGGGCGGATGTAGGTGGCTGAAAGGCTCTGACACCAGGATTGAGCAATCTGTGTTGGGCTTAAGTGGGAGTTCTTAGCAAGCCACTGCAGCTAGCCACCTAGGTAGCCGCATAAAACTGAAAAAAAAAATAAATAAAGTTACACTGGCGCTGGGCACCAGGTGTCAAGGGGTTGGGGAGAGAGACAATTTATCCAAAACTGGGATTGGGCATCTCTTTTGTTTAATTGTTGATTGATTTCCTGGTTAATCTGGAATGAAAAAAGGCTAATGTTTTTTTTTTTTTTGTTGCTTTTTTTTTTTTTTTGGTTTGCATATACCTGCGCTACACAGTCCATATTAAATTCTGATTTGGCTTTTTTCAATGTAAAACCAAAGAAAGCCATATTGTAGGCCAAAATCTAATTAACATGAAAATTTACAGTTTTCATTTTTTTTTTCTGTTAGTGCGTAAACAAAGAAAAAGAGAGACTTAATTTGGAGTATTTTTATGTAATACTGACACTCAATAGCACCTCTATTACTGGACCTATGTTTTTAAAAGTTGGCATGTGATTAGCTCCTGGGACTGAGAGGGTGCATGACAATTTTTAAGAGCCTAGGTCCTAGGATTTTTGAGTTGTAAGCTGCTGAAAAAGAACAGTTACGTACTTACCGTAACAGCAGATCTTTGAGAGAATCTTGTTCATTGGGCCACACCTATGAAACTACAGCCACCAGGAGCTAGGACCACACGGAAACATTTTGCAAGCAGTCCACTAGGGGCCGGCCACGATGACATCTTGCGTCGACTTCTGCTCTATATAAACTTGGATGGCCCCTCACCCTCCTCATTTGCCTGCCAGAGATCATGCTTGGAGGATCTCTTCTCAGGGAACCAGGAAAGAAAAACATGAGTCTGCCTACCGGGGTGGGCAGACTACCTCACGGGAAGATATCTGGTATGCTATTGTGAAACAAAGGGAAGCAGCCCAAAAAGGTCATCCAACCCTGAACCTCTGTCCAGGAAATGAAAGGATAAGGGAATCCTCTACCAAATAAAGGAGGCAAGGAAACAAAGAGTGAAGACATCCTGATAAACCTTCCTAGAGAAGGAGACAGCCTGTGGAAGACTTTAAGGTCCTGGGACCCTCTGCACAGGGAAACAGACTGATGGCATAGGGTTGCTTGACAAAGGGGTGTAAAAACCCAACACTGAAATCTCTGATGATCTTTTGGAAAGAAAGGAGACCGCATATATCAAGTTGTAAATCCCCAGGGGGATGAAGGGTGGGTTGGCATGGCCTGACAAAAGACATTCTCTCAAAGATCTACTATTACGTTAAGTACATAACTGTTCTATCTTCTTCGAGGATATCTCTCAACAGGCCACAGCTGTGGAACAAATATCAAGCAGTTCTGACCACAAATAATATGGGCATTTGGAGGACTACAGGCCTATGAAAGATGGCCAAGAAGACCTTCCTGGCTCGAGCCTTGTCTGTTGTTGAAGGCAATGTCCCGACTGTAAGAATCTGGGGAAAAGATGGACAGTACTGTAGTGGTTATCTGCCATGTCCCCACAGCAGGCACAAGGTGAAACATGCCCTAGAGGTTACATGCCACAAGAAAAAGAACAATGCCTTGCACCATGCCATATATAACCACAGTAACGCAGGTGACCAGCTTTCTGGGCAGAGCCTGCTCACAGTTGAAGGGCTGCATCTTCCAAAGAGGGCTGAAATCCAAGCTGTGAGTGCTCCTTGGAGGCAATGACACAGCAAATAGAACACCCGAGTACTGAAGGGGCACCAAGTTAAGATGCAAAGACCAGCAGGCTTTGTGCAGCCAGAGAATAGGAAGGTTGGAATGTCTGCCTGCAAGTGGGGCATCCTTCAAATAGAAAAAATGGCAGCAGACAAAGAGCTCTCCTTCTGGAAAAAGGCATATTCTCCTGACACTGGTCGAGCTATCGCCATGGTAAAATTTTACCTTGCAGGCCGCCAGTCACCTTCAGCTCAAAAGAAAGCCAAGGTAATGGTCTGCAATGCAGACCTCCAGTGAAGGCTGCATGATACCAAGAGGCTTTTGAGATCAAAGACCTCTGCTAAATAGGTGAATCCCTCTCAAATGGGCAGCCATGCCATCTGCAATGGACACCTGAAAGGTGGGTCAACATTCCAAATGCAGTGTAGGGGTCTGGGTCTGAAAGGAGATGATGATGCTGTGGACAGGAGGCACTGGAGAAGAACAGTGACCGAAATGGATCTGGAGGGAGGCCTTCCCCACCGGCTTCCAGAGAGTGATCACTTAACAGGTGACGCTAAGGCTATCCATGGCTGTGCTCCTGGAGGCCAGATAGGACCATAATCCCAGATGGTAATGTCTTCTCATGACACTTGACCATAACTGAAAAGCAGGAGCACAGGTCGATGGCCAGCCTCACCAGTTCGTGAAATGGGTATGTGCGACTCCATGAGGGATGGTGGATGCCCGAGCTAGTCCCTTGATTGGGACAATAAGGGGCACTTTCTGCCAGAAAGGTCAAGAAGGAAAGGCATGCAGGCACTTCCCTTGCTAATAAAGGGAGGAGATGCCCCACAAGGATGAACTCTAGGTTCTGGAAAGAGTATGCAGAAGCGACTCCACACAGGAAAGAATCAAGCCTGTGGCATCCTGTCGGGCATGCATGTCTGCCGCCATGGATGTTAAGTGTCCTGCCACATGGCCGGCCCAGTGGCATCGAGGGGTGAGGTGCTGGATGCCACACCTTGCACCACGCTGGTAACCTGTGTTTGGAGCGAGCTCAGGTCGCCTGGGTTCGGCCAGGGTGGGGGGGGGGGAGGTGATGGATTTAGTGTCTGAGGGACTACTCACCTCACCCAGGTGGGTGGATTGCCACTCCCCACCAAATAACTACACCCAGGTGGAGGCCTGAGGGGTAGGACAGGACAAGAGAGTGACACAAAGGGAGGGCATTGCGGGCGGCAGTGTAGGCGTGCATGCCAGTAGAGAAGGGGAGAGAAAAAAAAGTGGAAAATGGAGCTGGCAGGCTCCATGATGGCCTAGATGCGCCCTTGTACCAGCCTCCCCGACTTCTGAACTGTGCTCCATGGGGAGAACTGGTACTCCTCTCTCCAGTCCCACCATGGAGGGGTAATCTGTGGGGGAACTACTGGGGGCAAGGCCGGATCAAAGGCAGCTAGGCTCATGCTGGAGCCGCCTGCCAGCTCCAGAGAGGGGGAGAAAACAGAGTAATAATAATAATAACTTAAGTTCTGCCATACTTACTGGGCCCATGATCTGCCTAGTTTGAGTCTTGCTAAGCATAAAACATCTGCCAGAATGCCTCACTATTCAGGGTGCCTAAGGCTGTAAGAGATCACCTAAAATGACTTAAATGCAGTCAGCCCTGACATGACTATCAGAACCGTGGCCAGTACTATAAGGTCCCAAGACCTGCGAGATGAATCCACTAGGGCTGTGTTAACAAGTGGGTAGCCCATTCAGCGAGGGAGAAGCCAGGTCCAGGCTGTCTCTCCCCCTCCCCCCAAAATATCTTGCAAATACCACCAAGGAACGATCAGAACAGAGGCATACTGGCTGTAAAGCCAAGGGCGTGGAACACGGAACAAGTCCACAAGAAAAATTAAAAGCTGCACCTTGGAGTGGGCTGACACCATGATGTACAGGGTGGGAACCCGTAACGTATGAAAATAATAAGGCTAAGGGAACCTGGACTGCCAGCGCATGGCACGGCCGACAAGAACTGGGACTCAGCCCCTTCCCCAACC
The DNA here is from genome assembly GCA_016271365.2 of Neoceratodus forsteri. Taxonomy (NCBI): domain Eukaryota; kingdom Metazoa; phylum Chordata; order Ceratodontiformes; family Ceratodontidae; genus Neoceratodus; species Neoceratodus forsteri. The sequence continues at coordinate 399,081,415 of CM028136.1, read as the reverse complement.
TCTGTTTTTTCACCCTCCTCCACTGACCTCTCTCCAGTGTGGTTGCATGGCTACTGGCTCTACCCATCCACCTGAAGCTCTGGTCATTCAGTTCCTGGCTAGGGGGGACCATCCTACCACACAGCTCACCTTAACCCTCTCAGTTCTGAGGCCCCCCCCCCCGAGGAAAGACCGCCACTCCTACCAGTGCTCTGTCTATAGTACTGGTGGGCTTGTCTGCGTGGAGGAAGAACTGGGGTGAATTTCTGGGTGCCCTGCACTAGACATGGGGCCGTACCCACTGGGCCCGCCTTCACCTATCAGCGGGGAGGCTTTTTTTTCTTTCTGCTTAGGTCCCTGGAAGCACAGACATGCAATGATATCCAGCGTAACACGCTTCCACACCCACTTGCAGGATGTCCGCCGTCACTCCATACCCAGTTGTGTGCTCTACATCATGCTGCAGTCTCCCAGTCTCCACTAGGAACTGCCAAAGCAATGAGGAGTACATTCCACCCACCCCAAGAGAGGAGAGCAGTCCTCTGGATGCTTGATCCTCTCCTTTCCCTGCAGACCCCTGACGCCCGAGTCCGTTCCTGAACCCAGGTTGCGAGCGTGGCGTGAGATGTGGTGTCCAGCACCTCAAGCCTCAGTGCCACTGGGCCAAGAACTGGGGCTTGAAAGCATATTTTGTACGTATTCTGGAGAAGGAAATAATGCCCTACTGATGTGTTTAAAAGGAAAGGTCCAGACTCTAGTGCTGAGGAAAGCCTCAGATCCACGAGCTGTGCTCCTGCTAGGACTTGTAAGGCTGAGGCCTTTGGTATCACTACCCTGGCTGATACCCAGCCGATGACCACCCATGTGAAGAACAGTGCTGGAAGCAGCAAGAGGAAGCTAGCACTGCCACAGCCATGCTCCAGTTTATGTGGTGAGGAGCTGAAGGGGCAACTGGCCAGGGAGGCTGGGGGTAGGCAGTGGCCCCACTACTGGCCTAAAGGAGACAATACTGTCAGTGGCACAGACAGAGACATAGGCCGGACAAACAACACCCACTATGTACGCCTAAACTGAGTATGAGAGGGGGGGAGAAAAGGATTCCAGGCTCCACGTAAAAAATCTACTGGCTAGAATAATGGCCTGTAACCAGTGCCTCTTCTACTCCATCCTCTTCTGCAGAGGAGGGGGAGGAGGCATGGAAATACAGGTTACTCACCTGTAACAGGAGTTCTAGGAGTGGTATATGTTGTCACACAGTCTGGCAGGTACCTTGCCACTTTAAGATGGGCCGGAAAGCCTTCAAGCTGGTTCCTCCCACCCACCCGGGTGATGAAACTATTGATTCCACCCCATGATGCCAGATCTAGTCTGCTGGAAGCCAGGTTGTGCACCGGAGCCGGGGAGGTCAGGTGGGTCCGTGTAGATTAACAACATATACCACACCCAGAACTCCTGTTACAGGTGGGTAACCTGTATTTCTAGGGGTGTGGATATGTTGTTCTATCCACACTGTCTGGCAGACTCCTAGCAGTTCTCCAGGAGGGAGGCAAGGCGCACACCCTCTACTTAGGGAACAAGGACTGGAGAACTGAGGTTCCAAAACCTGCATCCTGACATGACTTAAGGTTGATGTGGTAATGGGAAATGAAGGTGTGTGCTGACTTCCAGGTAGCAGCCCTGCATATTTACTAGATGGGGACATCCCTAGAAGCAGCCACTGATACAGCAGTATGACGGGTGGAATGAGCCCTAAGCCCTACAGGAAGCTCCCTACCCACCAACCTATAGCAGAGATCAATGTAGGAAGTGATCCACCTGCCAGTCGTCCACTTTGCTGCAGGTCTGCCAGGTGTGGCTTCAGTGTAGGTGACAAACAGCTGGCGAACTTCTCCCCGAACTTCCACCATATGCTCTTTCTAGTAAGCGAGAGCTCTTCTCAGGTCCAAAATATGGAGCCTGTACTCTGCCTCCGAGGTGTGACTGGGGCAGAAAACTGGCAGAGTCAACACCTGGTTCAGGTGAAACTCTGACACCACCTTCGGGAGAAATTTCAGGTGGGGGCGCAGGACAACCTTGTCCCTGTTCAAGACCAGGTCGGAAGCCTCAATGGAAAGCACCTGGAGTTCTCCAGTCTGTCTGGCTGACGTGATAGCCACCAAGAAGGCGGTCTTCCATGACAGGTGAGAGATGTCACACCTGTGCATCGGTTCGAATGGCTTGCCCATGAGCTTGGCCAATACCAGCAGCAAATCCCACAGAGGTGGTGGTTCGTGCACTGGAGGGGTTATGTGACTGCTTGCCGGCCTGCACCCAGTAAGCAGAGATGGCTGCCAGGTGCACCTTGAGGGTCGTCGACTGAAGCCCCTGCTGGGAAAGAGACCACAGGTAGTCCAGAATGCTAGCCAGTGGACAGGACGAGGGATCCAACCCCTTGCTCTGACACCAAATGGAGAATCTCTTCCATTTGAAGGCATAGCATTTTCTGGTCAACTCCTTGTGGGATGCCTCAACGATGTTGAGGACCTCATCAGAAAGACCCAAGGCCTGGAACTCTAGCCACTCAGGAACCAGGCTGTCATGTGCAGGATTGAAGGTCTGGATGGAGTACCTTCCCCTCGCTGATGGAGAGCAGGTCCAGGTGGGCTGGAAGCCGCCTCGGAGCCTGGAGCTGAGGCTGAGGAGATCTGGATACCAGAACTGGCGAGGCCAGTCTGTGGCTACCAGGATCACCAGGCTACCAGGATCACCTGCGGCTTGTCCCTCCCGATCTTGAGGAGCACCTTGTGGATCAAAGGCAGAGGAGGGAAGGCATAGAAGAGGTCCAGGGTCCGCGGACTGGAGAAGGCAACCCCCTGCAGCAAGCCCTGCTAAGGGGGGTGGGTGTGGTAGGGCCTCAGCTTGGCGTTCTCCCTGGAGGTGAACAGGTCCACCTGAGGTGTGCCCCGGTGGAAGAATAGGTCTTGTACTATCTCTGGCAGGAGAGACCACTCGTGAGATGCATCGCCTATCTGGCTGAGGGCATTGGCCAGACTGTTCGAGGCTCCTACCACATGAATGGCTAGGAGATCTGCCTCCAGGTTGAGCACAAGAGACTAAATGCGAAGAGCTTCCTTGCACAGAGGCAAGGAGTGTGTCCCACCCTGTCTGTTGAGATAGTACATGGTCATGGTGTTGTCCGTCTGGACCTGGACCACTTGATCCCGAACAAATGGAGCAAAGGCGGTCAGGGCTAGCTGGACTGCTTGGAGCTCCAGCAGGCTGATGTGACATCAGGACTCCTGAAGGGACCAGAGTCTGTGGGCTCTGTGCTCCCCCAGATGGGCACCCCAACCCATCAGAGAGGCATTGGTCGTCAGGATGACTGTCGGCTCGGGGCGGACGAACGGGATTCCCTCCCGCAGATGAGCTGGGACAAGTCACCACTGCAGGCCATCCCACATCTCCTGGGTCACAGAGACTGGCTGGTCTAGAAGACCTGAGCGCTGAGACCACTGGCGGGCCAGCCTCCACTGCAGGGGACGCATATGCCAGCGGGTCCAACGGACCATGCTGGTGCAAGCTGCCATGAGACCCAGAAGGCGAAGGAAGTCCCAGGCAGGGCGCAACTGCCCAACCAGAAATGACTGGGCAAAGGAGGAAAGGACCTCGGCCCTGTCTGTCGGGCTCTGGCTCAGAGAGAGAGAGTCGAGCTCCACCCCGATGAACTGAATCACCTGCAAGGGCACGAGTTCCAACTTGGCCCCGTTGATGAGGAGGCCGAGTTGAGAGCAAGACTGGAGGGCCAGATCTCTGGACCGCTCCACCTCCAACCTGGAGGGACCTGCCATCAGCCAGTCGTCCAGGTAAGGGTAGACCCAGACCCCTCTGCACCACAGGAATGCTGCCACCACTGCGAAGTATTTGGTAAAGACTCTGGAAGCTGATGAGAGGCCGAAGGGCATGGCCCGGAACTCATAGAGGGTTCCCTCTGCCCAAAAGCGGAGGAACCGCTGATGAGACAAACGGATTGGGACATGAAAGAACGCATCCTGGAGGTCCAGGGAGCAAAACCACATGCCCTGCTCCAGGGATGGTATTATCTGAGCCAGGGTTACCATCCGAAAGGTGCGCGGCCTTAGGAACTTGTTCAGGTCGTGCAGATCGAGAATGGGGCACCAGCCCCCCATCCGTTTTGGAACCGGAAGTACCTGGAAACAAACCCTGGGCATGGAGGAGGATCCGCAACCTGGCTGACTACCCCCTTGCAGAGGAGCTGGTCGATGTTGTCCCAGAGAGCTGACTGGGAGGCTGCGGACCCGGTAGCCCACCGTGGGGTGCGGGCTCAAAAGGGAGGGACGTGCTCGAACGCCAGAGGCAGGACCCTGCCTACCACTTCCAGCACCCAGCGGTCCATGGTGATAGCGGACCAGGTGGAAAGGAAGTGGTTAAGCCGGCCCTCCCAACGTGGGGACCAAGGGGAGGTGAGACGAGGTTGGGGGCGGCACCCCGCAACTGGGCAGGCTTGGAGGAGGAGGGACCATCCAAGGAGCCTCCGGGGCCCTTCCCCCCTGGGCTTCCTGACCGAGGAAGTGACGGACTTGGCTCTAGGGTGTCAAGTTTGAGCCTGCTGGCCCTGCTGCTGGGCAGGTCTTGCCGCAGGAGTGGGGGGATGAAAGGGCTTACGCTGCTGATGGCGGCTTTTGTCCTTCTGTGCAGATGTGACCGAATCTAGGGTGGCATTGGATTTTTCAAGGTACTGGAGGTGGCCCTCCATAACAGGCCCGAACAGGTCAGTGCCCAGAAAGGGAACATCTGCGAGCTTCTGTTGGGTGTCTGCCATGAAGGCCAAGATCCGCAACCAAGCCCTGCGGTGCATGGCCACCGCGGCCGCTATTGAACGGGCACAAGAGTCTCCAATGTCCACAGCCATCTGGAGCTGCTGCTTTGCCACTGCCCTTCCCTGATCCCGGACCTGCTTGACCATAGTCTGGAGGATGGCCAGGAGATGAGGGAGCACCTCATAAGGGAGCCCAACAGGGCGTAAGAGAAGTGTGCCATCATAACAGCCGAGCTGGCCTGGTGAAGGCCCAAACAGGCGGTAGCGTACACCTTTCTCCTGGAGTACTCCAATTTCTTGGACTCCTTATCTGGGGGCATGTCCATGTTCCTTGTGTTGCCCAAGCGCCTGAAGATAGAATCTGCCACCAACCCCTTGGCCGAGGGGTGCTCTGAGAAGCTGAAGAGAGAGCCAGTAGGGACTGTGTACTTGTGGGCCATCCTGGCCGATGGCGCTGGGCAGGAGACTGGGCGTTGCCAGAGTTCTAACTCTGGGCCCACAATAGCCTCAGCTACGGAGAATGCCTCTGTGGGGGGGGGGAGAGTCCCCCTTGTCCAGAATCTCCATAAGGGGATATCTGGCCCATTTCTGCACGGGTTCGAGCGGCAACCCAGTGGGCTCCGACATGAGCCAAAGGATACCGAGGAACGAGGTGGGGCCCTCGTCCACAGAAAGCCCCCCCCCCCCCAAGGATTCCAGGTCGACTGGACGGGAATGCAACGAGGAGTCTTCAGACTCCGAAGAATATGCATACAGCTGGTGACCACCTGAGCCACTCTCCACTCACTGAGGGCGACTGGGCTGAGAGAGACAGAAAAACAATGGGGCAAACCTTGAACCGACCAAGAATGCTTGGTCGGCACCCCATTCATCAGCTGGGGAGGCAGCGGTTCCACCACAATGGGCAGGGCAGCCAGTTTTGGCAGAAACATTGGTGCCGGGACCGGGTCCTCAACCGGGGAACCTGCAGCGAGAGTCGGCTTTGGCCATTCGGGCGACAGCCACTTAATTGCCAGTGTGGAAGCCAGCGTCGCCTTGCTGCCGACCAAAAGGAGCTGTTGCCACATTAGATCCTCATAGCACAGACACAGCTTGTGCTGGAGCCTCTCCTCAGCCAAGAAGGATGAGGAAAAAGAGTGGCGGTGCTGCTTTCTGCGATGTCAGGACCGAGACCGCCGATGTTGGTGGGATTTCCCTGAAGCGGAGGAGGACCGAAACTGAGACCTCGACAGTTGGCAGTGCCTGAAGAAGGAGCGGGGGAAACCCGCTGCCCTTCCCGTTCAGGGTCCTGGGCCAGGGACTTCGGCTCAATGGTCTGAGGCAAGTCCTCGGATGGCACTGGAAGCAACAGTGTCTGAGAGAGAGTGAGTTGTCGGCCTACTCGGCCCAGGCTGCAACATTGACTGAAGTAGAGAGCCGACAGTCCGGAGAACGAGATCTCTCCCACTCCCAAGAGCATCGACAGTGGATCTTACCTTTTCTCGGATCTTTCTTCCAGGACCGAGGGGTGTGAAACCCAGAAGGACACTCCCCTTTAGACAAGAGGGACTGGCACAGCTCCTGAAAGGAAGCCATATAAGAAGAGCCCAGCTGGAGCGGAATAAAGGCCGGAGTCGAAGAGGAGCTCGCCGTGGCCTAAGCCACCTCCTCCTCGAGGCTGTGGAGCTGTCTCAGCTGTTCCAGTTGTTCCATAGAGCCGCCGCCGTAACCCACCCATGGGCCTCCTTCTCGATCTGACCGGCAGGTACCGTTTCTCCGGTTGCCCCAGCTGCAGTCGGGCAGTGCGGTCTTCGAGCACCGACGGAGAAAAGGACAGACACATCTCGCAAGCCTGTGGATCATGGTCGTGACCGAGGCAATAAACGCACGAGACATGGGGGTTGGTGCGAGACATCTTCTACCCACAGGAGCACTGGCGGAACCCGGGGACGGTCTTGTCCTCCATCGCACCCATGAGGGAAGAGGGTGAAGTCTGAACTTGAATGAGTTTCAAAGTAAGTTAAGGGAAAAAAAATTTATGTTTTTAGAGCCAGGGCCTGCAAAACGCGAGAGCGCTAAGGAGGGAACCCGATGCTTTCAAGTGGTAAGGAAGATCTTGCGTCATGGGGTGGACCCGAGAGTTTCATCACCTGAGTGGGTGGGAGCAGCCAGCTTGTAGACTTTCCAGCCCATCTTAAAGTGGCAAGGTACCTGCCAGACAGCGTGGATAGAACAACATATCCACGCCCCTAGAAAAGGCTTTTTGCCCATCAAAGGCTATATGAGCCACCTGAAAGAGGTCTGTTTCTCTTAAGACAGAAGCCAGGGACAGGTGCTTTGGCAGCAGCTGGGGTGTCATAGGCCTAATACCAATCTATCCTTCCACCCCAGCTACAGTAGTAGAGATTTCGGGGAGCTCCTGCCAAGGCATAGCTGTCTGTAGGCTGGGCCCATGGCATTCACTGACTTGAGGGCAGAGTGGCTTATGAGTGATTATATCCAGGCTTGGATATATCCAAGGTGGCTATTCTGCTACTCTGAGCTTCCTGCCCCCATGCACTGTGAAACTATGCCATTGGGCAGTTGTTGTGACCCCAGGAAGGCTGACGCCAATAGGCAATTTGCCCTGCCAAGTGCAGCAGTAGGGATGGAAGGCCTATGGCAAATAAAGGGTGGAATCCTCCCCTGTGAACTAGAGAGGAGGGAAAATGCCACATGGGTGGCAGCGCCCTGATAATGGCCATTCTCTGTGAGGAAGTCCCCTGGCAGCCTGTTGATGACTGCAGTGATAGTACCAAAAGTGGGTCCACTGGGGGGGGGGGGGCGCAACTGTAAGCAAGGAGGTTCTCTCCCCACTGAGCAGACTGGTCTGAAGGGACACTGCCACAGGCTACCTCCTGATCATCCTTCTAGGTGGTACTGCTGAACGTCGTCGACGTGGTCAACAGAATGAAAGAAATGATTCAGAGCCCAATGTCGCTCAGGAAAGAGTCGATACGGGGGCCAGGAAAACACTGTCATAAGGGGGTACCCCAGGTGCCTCATCAATGGAGTCTGTGTTACCAGAGGATGAGGTAAAAAGACATCCTAGCATGTCCATGCTGGGCTAGGGAATTGCCTTGGTACTGGCATCCATGTCATCAGCCAGAACACTGGAGGTCATCAATGGGGGGTGGAAGAGGTCCCCCCCCCCGAAACACCCAGGAACATCAATGTAAAGTCTTGGTAAGGCACACGTCAATGGGGGAGGCTCAGGGCACCATCATCGATGCGAAGAGAGTAGCCAGGGTGAAACAGGTGATGGGGAGGGGGCAGAGGCACCACAGTCGACGTCACCCAGGGCTGAAATACAGTCGAAGGGAGAGGCAAAGGCATCACCATCATTGTCTCCATAGGACTGAAGGTGCCATTGATGGGAGAGGCAGAGGGCATCCCTGTGATGCCACCCTGTGGCTGAGAAACAGCCGACAGGAGAGGCAAGGGCATCACCATCGATGTTTTGCAGCAGAAGACTAAGATACTGTCTACGGGAGAGGCAGTGATGTCACTGCTGATGTGTCATTGATTTAATGAATACAAGGACATTCGATGGGAGAGGCAGCAGTGTCACCGTCAGTGTCACCCTATAGCTGAAGAACAGTCGACAGGAGAGGGCAAGGCATTACCACCAATGCTGTACAACAGGAGACAAAGGGAGTGTTGATGGGAGAAGCAGAGGCATCACTGTAGATGTGCCATAGGGTCAACGAATACAAAGGCAATCGACGGGAGAGGAAACGACATCACCGTCAATGTCACCCTATGGCTGAAGGAACAGTTGATGGGAGAGGCGAAGGCACCATCATCAATATTGTATAGCAGGAGACCAAGGGGCTGTCAATGGGAGAGCAGAGGCGTCACCATCAACAGCGCTGTGTGAGTGAAGAAAGTCTGAGCAGGTGCTCACCCAGAGACCAACCATTAAGTCCCGTAGGCTGGTCGGAAGGGAGAGGAGGGAAGGTATTGCTGAGGCAGACAACTGCCGAGGACAAAACTGGTCCCAGAAGAATGAGGTGACCTGCAGCGCACCCAAGGAGATCTCCATTGTCTGAAGCCTGGGGCTGAGCTCAGAAGTCCAGCAGTCCCCAGAAGCTGGCAGGTGGGCAAAGATGGAAGGCGCCACCATTGGCTTTGGGGACCAATTCTTCATTTTCACAGCATGGGCACACATTGTTGGCTCAGTCAGCGACATACAGAGAGAATTCTCATAAAATTGAACATGTTTTAAATCAAATAAGGATAAAAAATGGTGACTGATGCAGCAATGTTTCTAATGCAGTCCGACGAGCATTGATCAATGGCGGGAGAAGAACTGAGGAGAGTGAGGGGCTGCCCACGTTTATAGACAGCGGACATCGATGTAAGACATCATCATGGGAGGCCCCTAGTGAACTGCTTGCAAAATGTTTCTGTGTGGCCCTAACACCTGGCGAGGTGTGGCCTGATGAAAGAGATCCTCGAAGATCAGGGGCTTTGACACTAACTCAAACGTAACACAATGGTGCAGTATGGTCTAGCAACTGTGGGTTATATTTAGAATGGTTTATTTGTATTTTTGTTTTGCTACTGTCACATGTAACAATTAAGAGTTTGGGAGAAAAAAAAGTAAAGCCAGTCTGGAACTGTGCACTTTATGCAGCTGTGTTGAAAGAAGTTCTCTCTAAATTTATACTCGACAAATTTAGAATTTCACAGTGTTTCAGCAGTCAGGTTGCTTGGAAAAGCTAACCCATTTTCCAAATGAATATATTTATAAATTTATATACAATTTTATACATTTATGAGTACTTCTGTTCAACATTTTAGCAGACAATCTGAAAGCTGAAGTCTCTAGAAGGCTGCCTACATCTGCTGATGACACTGAACTGGCCAAGGTGGTGGACTCCCTTGAGGATAGGGACAAACTCAAGAAAAACCTGAAGCAGCTGGCTGACTTGTCAGACTCCTGGAATCTTAGATTCAATGTAGCTAAATGTAACGTGCTGCACTTGAAGAGAAAAAAATGAGGTAAACCTATAAGACCTCTACACCATGTGGGATTCTTGCTGCAGTGACAAAGCAAGGGACTAAAGCACGGCAAACAGTGCTCGGCTGCTGTCAAGAAGGCTGGAAGACTGCTAGGGTGCATGAACTGCTTGGTGAAGCCACACCTCGATTACTGCGTGCAGTTTTGGAGGCCACACTTAAAGAGGAACATTAAACTCCTGGAGAGGGTCCAGAGGAGGGCAACCAAAATGATTTGGGGCTTGGGGGACAGGACCTATGGGGAGAGGCTCAAAGAGCCAAATATGTACACATTGGAAGAGAGAAGGGACCGAGGGGACATGATAGAGGTCTTCAGGTACATGAAGGCGGTAAATAGGGGAGGAGCAGTCAGGGTGCTTCGAAGGAAGGAGGAGGGGGCAACTAGAGGGCATGGGTGGAAGCTGGAGGGGGGAAGATTCAGGGGAGAAAGGAGGAGGTGCTACTTCACTGAGAGGGCGGCGGAGCCACGGAATGCGCTGCCCAGGTGGCTGGTGGAGGCAGAGACAGTGGAGGGGTTCAAGAGGGGGTTGGACAGGTACAGGGGAAGGGTTCTGGAAGCAAAATCCAGTGAGAGAATATCCAGAACTGGGAAGGGAGAAGCCAGAGAAGGTGTGGGGGGCAGCAAGGTCAGCTCCCAGGGTGGGGGCTGACCAAACGAGCAGACATGAAAGACCGTTAGGCCTATTCTGCTGGCATTTTAGTGTGTTAGTATGAAAAAGTGGACAAGCAGCAGAACATGGGAAGTAATCCTGCCACTTTACCAAGCCCTGATCAGGTCACCTGATGAAGAGTTAGAGAAGCTCACAGAGCTGGTGCACTCAGGCATGGTTTTGTGTAACTGGAGTATGTATTTTTTCAAGTTTTGCACTGCACATTATTGCAATTTTCAGTTTTAATTTTTTGTTTTATTTATTCATTTGGGAATAAACCTCAGAGCACAGGTGTTCTTTTACAAAGTTTCCATGACAAGGAACAAGGACAATGTATAAAGAGTAATTAATGATAAGATACAAAGTACTCAGTTCCAGAGGAACACTGTCAAGTACCAGTACAAGCAGGTAGTCGCAAGTCCCTAATACAGCACATCATGCTGTCAGGACAGGAAAGATCAGGTGAAAGCTAGTGCAGAGTACATGACATTAACTTATTAGGAGAAGAATGTAATAATGTATTATAAAATCAGTTACAACAGACGAATATGTCGGTTATAACAATTACATTTGGATCCAAGTGTGAGCACCTTTTTCAGTTCTCTCTTAAAGGGGGCTATCTGGGGCAATCCACCAGGGAATCAGGAAGTTCATTCAGCTGTTGGGGTGCTCTGACTGTAAAGGAACGCATGGCCTGGTTTGTTTTTCGGAAGGGTGCTGACAGGGCGTTCCTAGACATATTCCTAGTAGAGTACTGGTTGTTAACTGGGCAGGAGAGGTTTTGTATTGCTGGTAGGTAAGGCCCAACAGAGCTTTTTTTTCTGCGCAGACAGGTCTGGTATCTTATTCTGTCCTGTAGGGGATGCCAGCTGGGTAAGGACTATAGTAGTTATAAGTGAGCCTGTCCACCCCAAGTGCAAAGTGACAAGTCACATGCCTTATTTAGTACAAGCCTGACTCTTAAGAACAGGGTCAGCGGATGCACTGTAGACTGAGAGGCCATAGTCTAAACGTGGGAGGACCGCACTGCATACCACCAGGCGCCTGGCTTCTGGGGTGAGGTCCTGACACTGCCTGAACAGCGTGCCTAGTTTTTTTATTGGCAAGACTGACAATGTTGTCCATGTGGGGTGCAAAGGAAAAGGTATCATCCAACGGGATTCCAAGGTATTTAAAAGAATCAACCTTATCCAGTATACATTAGTGCCATTAGCATGACAAATAGCAAAGGGAAGGACCTTTTCTTTTTTTCACATGAGTACGACAGAACTGCACAGTCTTGGTTCTCTTGTAGTTAAAGACAAGTTTATTTAGCTTGAATCAATCCTCTAGGGATTCAAAGCCATTTTTTGGGTTGCAGGGAAGTATCTCTTGCCATGTACTACTGTTAAAGATGACAGCATCATCTGCATAGAGAAGCACCTTTGAAGTAGGGCATGCGTCAGGGAGCTTATTTATGAATAGGCCGAAAAGGAGTGGGCCAAGTACTGAGCCTTGCGGCACTCCTGTCAAGACGCTTTCAACATTCGATAATGCGCCTTGTATTTCCGCCCACTGTGTGTGGTTGGAGAGGTAGCTACGGAACCATGTCACTGTGTCTGGTGAAAGGCCTTATGTGTGGTGCTTATTGAGCAATAGTGATTGCTGCTGTCCTTTTAGTACTGTGTCACTTTATTCTTATGCAGTTTAATAAAATATAGGAAGCAGCACCAACCACCTCCGAGTACCTGATTTTGTTTTCTCTGTACTATACTGTATTCCCCGGAGGATAGAAGGGAGAGAGGAGATAGGTTTGAGACCTTCAACTACTTGAAGGGTATGAGCAGAATAAGCACCGGAAGCATTTTCAAATTAAAAGGTGGAAGGGAAACCAGGGGGCACAGCTTGAAGTTGGAAAGGGGCAGATTCAAAAGGGAAATGAGTAGGCACAATTTCACCGAAAGGGTGGAGGCAGGGTTGAATGTGCTGCCGGTAGAGGTGATAACACTGTGGATAATGGGCAGCTTTAAAAGGGGGTGAGACTGGTTCAGAGGAAGGTTCAACCCGTGGGGGATCAGGGGAGTGAAGGATACACGGGCAAAATCACTGCGGGGGAGGGGGGCAGCTGCAGTCTGAAAGACTGAAGGGCTGTACACTTCAGCAGACTAGATAGACAGATAAGCCTGTTTCTGCTGGCATTTGCGTACATTCGTATACTGGCTTGGCAGCCTAATTAAGCATGGACCATTTCTGTTTTCTTGTGAGCACATTCTTATTGTGCTACCTGATCTGGCCACACCTGGAAGACGGTGTGCAGTTATGGGCTACCCAAGGCAAAAGAACATTAACTCAGGCAATAGACAGGGGGCAATGAAGGCATACCAAAATGATCAGTGGCATGGATGAGAGAGAGAAAGCTATGAGGAGAGACTTAAAGGCCTTAACATGTCCACCCTGGAGAAAAAGAAGACTGGGGGGGGTGGAGACATGATCTCAGCCTCCCACATACTGAAGAATAGCAACAAGAAGGTCAAACAGCTGGAGATGTTTGGTCTGGTGTGCTCCTGCGGGATGGAGGGACACAGCCCAGTGCTCAAAGGTAGGAAATTCAGGGTTAATCTTAGATGGCACTTCTCCAAGAGGGTGATGAACCTATAAAATATTAGGCATGAAGACAGTACAGGCATTCAAAGTAAGCCTTGTGCTTACCAACGGACTCACAAGGTACCCTGGGTAGAAAGGTGGCTGGAGAATCCCTAGCAAACTAGACCAGGAAAAGTTGGTCTAACCTGCACCAACTGCACACTGGAGTGAAAATCCCAATTGTTGGCAAGAAGACCGTGACAAGCCTTATGCGCCATATTGTTGGCACGCACGTGGCTTGTGCAATCCTTTGGGTTTGACAATCGAGTTGTCTGTCTTTGGCAAAGGGCCTGGGGAGAATGCCAGCAGCTGCAAGACAGCAGACTACGGTACATGCATCTGAACTAATGCCCAGCAAACTGTCTGCTGAGAGTAAGGATCTGGTTAATAAGCACCCATAGCAGGACTGGCCACTTGCCAGGCATGTCTAAGTGAAAGTTCCTACATTTGTGCTGCTTCCTGCACACTAGCTGACCTGATGTCAAGGTAACAAACAGTGTGTGAAATGAGTGAAACCCAAAGTGTATAGCAAGTTGGGAGACCTGGTAAATTCAGAATGCAAGCAGAAAGGCTCTTCCCTGAGTATAACCACACTCACTGGTAAATAATAAGTGCAACAGGGTACAACCTTTATGTAAGGAACCCTGAGGTTCTGACTTATGTCCAAGGTCAGATTCTAGCCTGTCATAGCAGTGCTAACAAGGAGAGTGTTTCAGGGGCCATGTTCCCATGTGTGCAATTGTAGATATATTAGTAAACATGACAACAACATATCATATGAACATACGAAACTACCAGCAGAAAAAGGTCATTTGGTCTATCAAGTCTGCTCGATTTTGCAGCTAGCACCCCTACTCTGCAGCTGTCCCTCCCACCTACCCCCCATGACCCACCCTTCTGCCCTATCCCAGCCCCTTTCGAAGCATCCCACTGTTTTACAGGCCAACACCTCTGCCGGTAGTGTGTTCCACTCTTCTACCACCTTTTCCATAAAGAAATGCCTCTGAATCCCCCTCCTAAACCTTCCACCCTCCAATCTTATGTCATGACCCCCGAGTGTCTCTCCATACCTGTCCTGTTAATTCCTCTCATGTACTTAAAGATCTCACTCATATCCCCCCCGTCCCTCTTCTCCTCTGGAGAGTACTCCCTCAGTCTAACCTCATATGGTAACTCCCCCAGACCCTAGATCATCTTTGTTGCTCTGCACTGCACCCCTTCCAGCAATCTAATGCCCCTCTTTAGGGGAAGGGCGCCAAAACTAAACACAGTACTCCAGGTGGGGTCTGGCCAGCTATCTGTATAACAGCAGAATCACCTCTCTCCTCCTTGAGGTTATACCCCTTGCAATACAACCCAGTATCTTGTTGGCCACTGCTGCTGCTTTCCTACACTGTGCTGAGTTGTTCATTGCTTCCGTAATGAGCACCCCCAGATCCTTCTCCTCGGTCACAGCTAGCTGCACCCCCCTCCCCCAATAGTAGCTCCTCCTTGGATTCTTTGCCTCGAAATGCAGCACCTTGCATTTTTTGGCATTGAAACCAAGTTGCCAGGTGTCAGACCATGTCTCCAGCCTTGTTAGATCTTCCTGCAATCCACTGCTCCCATCTTGGTGGTCGTCCACAAATAGACTGATCTTGCTATTTAAGCCTACTGAGATGTCTGCAATACATACCTCCAAATAACATTGGCCCCAGCACTGACCCCTGTGGGATCCCGCTCATCACTGCCCTTGGGGATGATAATTCACCTTCCACCACCACCCTCTACCACTGTCCCTGCAGCCATTTCTCCACTCATCCCACCAATTTTGCCCCTGCCCCTGTGCCCCTTAGCTTACATGTTAGTCTCCCACGTGGCACAGAGTCGAATGCCTTACTGAAGTCCAGGTACAGGACATCCACCACATGCCCTTTGTCCATTTCCCTAGTCACCAAGTCATAGTAGTCCACTAGGTTGGTCTGGCAGGATCTGCCCTTGACAAAGCCATGCTGCCGACTGTCCTGCACCCCTCTGACCTCCAGCAGGGTCACCAGCCTCTCCTTTAGGATTGTTTCCATCAGTTTCCCCACTATGGACGTGAGACTCACTGACCTATAGTTCCCTGGTTCATCTTTGGGACCACTCTTATAGAGTGGAACCACATGAGCCATCATCCAATCCTGAAGTACACACCCAGAGTCCAGAGAGGCATTAAATAGGTCTGCCAATGGGCCTGCCAGGACCTCTACCAATTCCTTCAGTACCCTGGGGTGTATGCCATCCAATCCCAGTGCCTTGTCCACCCTCAGTGCCCTTAACCCCTCTAGCACTCTACCTTCTGTGATTTCCCTGTCCATCACCCCCTCTCCACTCTGATCCTATCCTCCCCCAGACTTAGGTATCCCCCCCCCCTTTCTCTTTAGTAAAAACCGAGCAGAAGTAGTCGTTCCACCCACTCCTCCTCCTTCTTAATCCTTACTATTTGGTCCTTACAACCTCTTTCTCCCTGATGTACCTGAAGAAGTCTTTTCCCCTCTTTAATTCCTTTGCCAGCTGAGCTCCCTTGCCGCCTTTGCTGCCCTTTCTTCCCTGGTCACCTCCTTTGCTTCCTTCAAGTACTCCCCATTACTCCCCTCCTGTTCTACTGTATCTCCTATAGGCAACTTTTCCTCCTCACCGTCAATGACACCCTTACTCATCCAGCTAGGTTTCTTCTCCCTAGCCTTTTTACTTTGGG
This sequence comes from Neoceratodus forsteri, assembly GCA_016271365.2. Taxonomy (NCBI): domain Eukaryota; kingdom Metazoa; phylum Chordata; order Ceratodontiformes; family Ceratodontidae; genus Neoceratodus; species Neoceratodus forsteri. The sequence goes on along the minus strand of CM028136.1, from coordinate 399,065,586 downwards.
CCTTGCTGCAGGAATTTGTTGCCTCCACTATCCCTAGCTTAATGAATTCCCACCTCTGATTCATGTCCATATTAGGCTGAATTCTGTCCAGAAACCATTGCACAACTTCACCCATCTTTTTGAAGTCAGCCTTTCTAAAGTCTAGCACCTTTGTGCCAGATGCGCCCCTCTCCCTGCCCAGCGGCAACTGGAACCATACTGTCCGGTGGTCACTCCCTGCCAGTGGTTCCTCCACCCTCAGATCCCTCATCGACTCCCCGTTAGATAGTACGCGGTCAAGGGTATTCCCTTCCCTAGTTGGTTCACTGAACAACTGCATCAGGAAATTATCCTCAAAGGCATCTAGCATTATCTGTTCCCTTCTTCACTTGGTGGCAGGTGTCCCCCACTCCACTACCGGCAGGCTGAAGTCGCCTACTGTCACCACCCCACCCTTCTCACAGTTCCTCTGGAACTTTTCCACCAATACCCTATCTGTCTTTTCCGATTGGAAGGGCAGCCTGTAAACCACCCCCAACCATAGTATCCTATTTTTTTGATCTTCGCATCCATAGAGCCTCTGTATCTCCCTCCTCCCCCTCTTCCCTAACACACTTTAGCCGCTCCCTTACATACAGCGCTATCCCCCCTTTCCCCTTAACTCTATCCTTGCAGAATAATCTATAACCTGGAAGCACCAGGTCCCAGTCATGGTTTTGGGTGGCCCATGTCTGGGTGATGGCTGCCATGTCCACCCCTCCCTCCACCATGAGAGCCTGTAGTTCTGCGTTTTTATTCCACATGCTTCTAGCATTTAAAGATACCACCCTCTATCCCCTTTCTTTCTCCCCCTTTATGGCCCTCCCTGTATTGTTTGCTCCTCGTCTTATCTCACTGTTATGGGAGGTAAGCCCATATGGTTTCCCATCTTGAGGCCTCTGATCACCTCGATCCCTTCTGCCACCCCCCTCTCCTAGTTTAAATTCTCCTCAGTATAGTCCCCAAACTTTTGCTTCAGTACTTTCTTCTCCTCTTCATTTAAGTGGGGTCTATCTTTAGCAAACAGACTGCTGTCCTCCCAGGTCACCCCCCACCCTACCAGCCTATACCCTTTTTCCTGACACCAGGTTACCAGCCATTCATTAAACTCCTGAATCCTCAGTTCTCTTGCCATACTTGCCCTTGGGACTGGAAGTACCTCTGAGAAGGTAACTGATCTTCCTGCCCCTCGCAAACTGGACCTAAATCCTCAAACCTCCTCTTCACTTCATCTAGCATCCCATCAGCCGGGTCATTCATCCCTAGGTGCAGAATTAGATGCGTTTTTTTTCCCTGCCCTTTCTGGCATATTTTAGTACTGATTGCCCTACCCTTTCCATCTTCATTCCTGGCATGGCTTCCACCCAGACCCGACTATGCCTCTCCTCCCCCCTTACTACCCCACCTGACTCCTCTCAGTATTGAGTCCCCTAACACTAAGATCCCACCTTTTTTTTCCCCCCCGTCACCCCTCCTTTTTTTTTCTGCTAACTGTTTAACCAGGTGAGACACACTAAGCTGAAAGCTTTTTTACAGGTGCAACCTGGGAGCACAGGAAAGTTAAGTGACTTAATCAGGGTCACACAGTATGGAAGTGGGGGCTGTGGGATTCAAACCCAGGTCTCCAGATTTGCAGCTCAGAGCCTTAAACCACTGCGCTATACTGCCTTTCCCTCCCTGTCCTAACTCCTTCTTCCTCCTGCACACTATTCCCCCCTTTGCCCCTGTTATGCATCAGAACGAGTTATTCCTGTACACTCTGAACTGGTACTGGGTGGCGCTCACTCAGAAGTGAATGGGAGTAAGGAGTAAAGATGTTTGTATGTGGTGAAAACTCAATAGCGGTCACTGTTCTGGGGAAGCCTCTGGTGAGCATTTAACAGCATATCCCTAGACATGGAAGGTACCCATGGCCATATCTGACCACCCTGGGATTCCACCTGGCACCAAGAGAGGGTTATCATACGGTGTAACCCCTCAGCTGAAAGGACATTGATCTGCAGCAGAAGATGACTAGGAGTTGGGGGGGGGGGGACTCTCAGGATTGCCTGCCATCTAGTCTGGAAGTAGGGAACCCAGAGAGAAGGGAAAGACTTACAAAAACCCTCTGCAACTTCATACCATATGCAAATCTCTTACAGATGTATTATCAAGTCTATTCACATTTTATGGATCAGTTAACAAAACCCTTAAAAATCACAAAACAGAATGCTTCAAGTTGAATAAGCCACTGGACAGGATGCACTACACCCTGTGAACATCCATCATGGTGGGAATGTCCCCCCAGTTCCAGCTGCAGAGTCTAAGGCTAGCCAGTTGGTTTTGTAAACTGGGTATAACACATCCTTTTTAATGTCTTTTTCTTTACACGTAATATATACAATACACACATATATATTTATATACATATATATATATATATATATATATACACGGATAATAAACAATATTCAGTATATTCACACACACACACATAACTAGTGTCCTAACTGAATTCTGAGTACTCTAACAGTGATGCAAAAGCCGGAAGCAAGCCAAACATTTTTATTGCAGTAAAAGGATCCACTGGCTACAACTTTATTGCAAGCACTCAAACCTAATATCCTGTTAGTTTCTAAGTCACGTACAGATATTTACAGTTTGCAGTGCCAGCAAAAACATTCAATTTCTGCCATCCTAAGTGGCTAACTGGTAATGCTTCTTTGTAAGTGCCAGATACTAAATTATAAACAGTTCTGAAGTGCCTGTAGAAGCATCCTTTGTCTTGCGTAAACATCAGCTATATGATACTACTTACTGTCTTGATCTGTGCAACAGCCTTGCTGGAAATCTGCAAGTCAGGTCATTTATAAAACCTAAGATAGGTAGGTGGTCATAACATGAGTTAAAGCACACAAAAGCAGTCTTAAATTACAGAATTCTTTTTAGCCCAATTTTATGGTACTGTAAATTAGTATCAGCTAACAGGTTGTTGTTTTTTTGGTATGCTTTCTCTTGTATAGTGAAACAGACTGGAAACTCACCATAAAACTTTACTGTGTGACTCACTGAAACATAATATTTAAATGATGTACTGCATAATGCTGCACAAGAAGTTTCCAGTTAAGTTTCTAAGTTTAAGTTTCTAGAAGTTTAGGTCTCACATAGCGATAACCTACTCCTGCTGCTGCAAAACCTTAAGGCAAGCTTTTTCTTGGCACTTATGATCTCATCTCAAGACATTTCGCATTTTAAAAAATGTGAAAGTTTATTCCTCTTTAAATAGGGTAGCAAAAGCATGGACCTCACCATATTTTCCTTAACTGAGCTGGTGAATGTTTAACTTAACTTAAAACAAAAGAAAAAAATACACTAAATCCCCACTTAAATGTTGGGTGAAAAATCCATTTCTCAACGTGTTATTGATACCCTCTTGGTTTCTGCAGCAGATCTACCCTGAATGATCCAACTGCCTTGCCATTTTTAAGCTGCTACTGCTCATTTCAGCATTCTTTAAGTTGCCAGTGTATTATTTTTCTTCTCCCCAATGTACTTGCACTTTTGGGAACAGCGTATAAAAAAATGGGGTAGTGTTACGCACACAGCTTCCTTTTCACAGCTGCAAAGGTGTCTACTCAGAATTTGATGACAGTTGAAACGGAATAATAAATCTTGAAAGGGGCTTGTTGCTATGGCACTAAATGCTAATCCTCTACACCCCGTGGGTGGTTAAAAAGAAGACTCTCTGAAGAGGACTGAGAAAACTCTAATTAATGAGATACTAACCTGAGTTTAAATCACGGCCAGGGTTGAAAGCACGGCTATTAACAGTCGTAGACAGCCTATCACAACTAATGGTTTTGGAAACATTGGTGTTGAAATTTCCATCATACCTGTAAACAGGAAAACAAAATGTAAATTAAAATAAAAAAAATGGACAAAAAAAATCAGTTTAATGAAATATGTTTATTTTGTCACAGTCTGACTTATTGCAAGTTTGCCATTCAACAAAGAATGAGATTTAAAAGAATTATACGGTGGTAAAAATAAATTCAGTTTTCATTCATATTTGATAAGGACGGCAAAGCGAGAGCCTCATGCCCAAGGCTAAGAAACGGCTACACAAAAATGCAAGAATTTCATTCAGGAGAATATTCGGTCTGTCAGGAATGCAGTGTTAAGTTCCAGGGACTACTGCCCCATTAAATTCCATGATTCGGTTCATACATCCTGGGATAATACTGGTTTACCCAATACTTGGTTGCTTGGGCTAACATCACTCATTTAAGAGTCACTTTAGTAAGCCAGTCCAGTGGCACAGTGGTTGCACTATCGACCACCACGCCAGCAACCCGAAGGAGGATCGAACGTCTGCTGGACTGCTGACTCCGACACACAACTACCACCAGGTGGCGGCCTAGTGGTAGGACAGCAGCAACACAGAACATGAGGGAGCTGTGGGACTTCTGCATTTTTGGCCCTCACTGCCTCCCTGACCTTCTTAGAGAACCAGACTGGCCTCTTATGCCAGTTCCCCTTGGTAATCATTCTCAAGGATTGTTTGGGTGCTTAGAGAATGGTCCCTTTAATTTCTCCCCATCTCTCCAACAAACATAGAAACACAGAAGTTGATGGCAAATAAGGAACGCAAGGCCCATCCAGTCTGCCCATTTCTTTTTCTACCTTATGAATGTGCCATTGGCCTTTACTCTGTCAATGGCCTATCTATTCATACTCATCTATATTGCTCCCTTATGCCTATCCCATGCCTGTTTGAAGCCCTGCACTGTATTCATGTCCACCACTTCCTGAGGAAGGCCGTTTCATGCATCCACCACCCTTTCTGTGAAAAAGAACTTCCTCACATTACCCCTTAATCGGCCTCCCTCTAATCTCATGCATCTCTTTCATCTTGTTAATGCCCTTAAGGTGTTTGAATGTTTCAATCATATCACCTCTCTCCCTCCTTTCCTCTAGGGTATACATACTGAGCTCAGTTAATCTGTCCTCATCTGTTTTCTGATGCAGTCCCTGCACCATTTTGGTTGCCCTTCTCTGGACTGCCTCAATTTGGTCAATGTCCTTGTGAAGGTGTGGCCTCCAGTACTGCACACAGTACTCCAGATGGGGCCTAACCAGTGTCTTGATTCAAAGACACATGTGTGGGTGGTAACACCAGTTTGGTGGGGCAGTCTAACTTTTAAAAAGAAAAAAAATGACTCAGAATCAAACTGCAATCTACATCAGCAATCTCTACAGAACAAGAAAAATCACAAAATGTGTTTTTTTAAACTACAGACACCGTGAGGCCTAAAGGGGTTGTTGACAGTGTCCCTTTAAGTGGCTCTTCTAGGATTCAGCCAGGGCTCTAGATTTACAGCTGTGTTCTAACCAATAGGCTAGAGTGTCTCCCTGATATACAGCTTAATACCCAACATTCTTACTTAAGTAATTTTTGTTACAGCATCAATTGTACTATTGCTTACATAAAGTATTCTTTGCAAAACAATTGTGTTAATGCAACTTTTAGGGTTCAGGCTAAAGTGAAAAAAGTAGGGAAATGTGGTCTTAGGGTTTCCAAACCTTAAACGCCACACCCATGTCTAAAACAATTCAGGGGTGTGTCTTCCTAGGGGGTAAGGGCTACAGCTAAGAAGTTTGAGGCCCAGGACAGGTAATTTGAGATAGGCCCCCATCTCCCAAACCAGCTAAGGCTGTGGGTCTCCAGAAGCTTTGGAGGTTTAGATGCTCTGTGGTGAGTTTGGGGGCTTTTATTGAAGATAAACACACACTTTTGTTACAACTTCCCTACCCCGAACTCCAAGGAAAAAATTATCCCCCCTTCCCATACTTAGTGGTGTGGTAGACTCTGGCTAGCCTTAGACTCTGCAGCTGGAACTGGGGGTGTGCAACTGTTTGACTAACAATGCCCTCAGCTAAACAACCAAATACGCATCATTGTAATGTGCAGTGAAAGATTTTTATATAAAGACTGGGGGTCTGGGGGGCCCTAGGCCCACAGAACCTCTAGGGTTTTAGATGCTCTATGGCGAGTTTGTTGTTTTTTTATTGAAGGTAAAACAAACTTGTAAACATATGTAAACTTCCCCCTATATAAGCCTCTTAAAAAAAATACCATGGGTTTTTTTTCTTCCCAAAAAAATATTTTTCCAATGGGGCTGGGTTGGGTCACATATTTTAGAGATATATAAAATAGTAACCCAGGATAGCAGTCACCTCGGCCCAGCCAGACCCCAGACAACAAACAACTAACTAACCACAAACAATTTGAAAGGAAACCAGTGGACCCCACCCAGACAACAAACACAACTAACCAAATGAAACAAACAAGATCATTGTGAACATAAGATATCTGAAATGAGATTATAACCAATCCATAACCTGACAAAAATCATTACCAAACAAGATTCACGAAACCTAATGAGATGTGTGATGATGCAGCACGTAGTCACAGAACTAACCTTATTTCTTACACCAGTGAGCACAGCAGGAGGTCGGTAGGTCAAACAAGTTAAAACCAATTATTTTTATGGACATTAATTTCTGGCAAAGTTGCAATGGCAAATCAATTTAAGAACACCCATGCTGGTCCCCCACAGGCCCCAGCCGCCCCACAGCCTGCCGTGCCAACTTAACTCACCGCAATATGGTTGAGATAGACTTTTGTGCCTGGCTGATTAATTTGTTGTATTCCCCTGGCTGGAGCTTCTGTAGCCTTCGCTCTCTCACCGAGATGTTCAGAAGCAGCATGTGCTTTTGATCCTCAGCTCCACCACAACATGACGGTGACATGCACAGTCCTCCTCCTCAGCTCCTCTACCTCATAAGCCTTTCAACTTGCGCAGCCTTCTTGCCTGCCACTTTAGTCTGTGTCTGTAGGAGACACTGTGGCAAGATGGGGGGGGGGGTTCATGCACCAGTGACCAGGGAGGAATATGTCTACCTCTGGGCTGGTGGAGCCCCAGAATGTTGAGGAAATAAATACACCAAAAACAAGCCGGAAAAGGGGGGAAAAAAACCAAGCAAAAAAAAAAATCCAACGCCAGCTCCTTGGGTGCTCCCCCAGGAGCTTGGGGCCCAGGACATCAGTCCCAGTTGTCCCACCCCAAGATGGCGGCCCTGCTTGGGGTTGTAAACCCTAAAGCTCACCCCACTAGGTGTGTATGTTTCTGGAGTGTACAGAATGGGGTGAGCTTTAGGGTTGACAACCCCAAGGAAAACTGCTCCCCTGATTTGTTTTAGAGGTGGGGTGAGGTTTTTGGGTTGGAAACCCTAAAACCACATTTCCCTAGTTTTTCTGCTTTAGCCTGAACCCTAAAGGCTACATTAATGCATTTTTTTGCAAAGAATTTCCTTACTTTTTGAGACAGTACAATCTTATCCTTATTTGCCTATGAAAGCGTAGGATCCCACCACAGCTGCACATATGTATGCTGCTGTGAAGGGCCCCGTGCTTCCATTTGTAGGACAACAGTAACCAAATGGTCAGCAAAGCCTTATGCACTCTGTACTGAATATTTTTAAAATCCCCGCAAACACGAGTCCGCGCCACTGCAATGTCATTCCATGCCGGAGATGCAAAAATACATTTTGTCCAGGATTTTAAAAATGACAGCTGTCACGTTCAGGACCTGGTGTAAAAAAAATGGGCATGCTGAAAATTCGGGGTCATATTTAAAATTACCAAATGTACAAGCGAACATAGCAAAATTCCCATGGATGCACATAACTCTGCCATTTTTACATATTTTGACCCCAAACTTTCAACATGCCTTTCCTATAACCCCACCTCATGAACAAGGGCAATGGAAATTTTCAAATCCCGCCCGAAAGGTGATTTTGTCAAGTGACCACAAAATCACCTTTTCTGGTGGATTTGCATAATTCCACCAACACTATTCACGAAGTGAGGTCTCAAAAAGGCTATGTTGAAAACTTGTCAAAATATACGAAAATGGCAAAGTTATGCATCACAGTTGACACCCCCCCCCCACTACTGAAATGCATTGAACTGCACTTTCCTTACTTTCTCATATTGCAGTCAGCGGTGCCAGCAGCAAGACAAGTCTTCAATCAGAGAGTGGATCTTAACCTTGGGACCTGTTCAGGTGAGTGAGGGGGTGTGGGAATGCGGGGTGGAGGATGCTCAGTGGGAGGTTGGGGTGGGGTGGGGTCCGATCGCCCGAGGATCATTTCTATTTTACAGGTTAAAAAAAAAAAAAAATCCAGGAGCCGTTTTCTTTATTTGATGGAGGATGGCGATCGGAGGGCAGGGGTGCCACTAGACACAGAGAAAAGAAAAGTTAATGGGGACGGCAATATGAGGGTGGGGGTGCCACCAGATACCAGGGAAAGATCATATTCATATATGATCATGTATATACATATAAATGTTTTTATTCCATCAAATAAATAGGTAAAGTAAGAGATAGGGGACAGAGAATTGGGAGGGGGAGAGAAATGAAGGGTTCAGAGCAAGCCTTTGTATAAACTGACTTTGTAAACACAAAATTAAATATCCATGTCTCATTTGCCACTGCTTTTCATGTTTTACATTTTGGCAATAAACCACTCCAGTCCATCATCATGACCGGTATACACAAAATTTAATTACGACTCCGATGTTCAACTGATTCGCGGCTTTGCCCTTATGCCCATATTTCATTTTTAAACCTTTTCATTCCATTGGAGATTGCAATAAATTCTAAAATTTGAACCAATTTATGTTATATCATTATTAAAGACTATTAAGTCCAGAAATGCATACAATATTGTCCTACAAAATCACACATGCCCCCACAATGCAAAGCATCATGGGCTGCATATGCAAATCACCACAGAATATTATGCTGGTTCAACTTTAAGCAGAAATGCATGGTGCCGAAAGGCCTCTCACACAGTTTGCAAAGGGTGCCAACAGAAGACATATTGTCCTTATTATTAGGACTGTAAATCAGGCATTTTACCACTGTACTCTGCTTCTGCAGTGCCCGATTCAATCCTGTAGGTTAACCAGACAGAAAAGAAGATTTCTGATTTCTATTAATTTACTTACTATGTGGCAGATCTCAAGTCTTTTATTTCTGCTGGTGTACCTCATATGTTTTTGTAATTACCCTTCTTCTCCCTTCTTATTCTACAATCACTGCTGTATTGACCTTATGTTTTTTAGTTGCTAGCCTCCGTCAATTAAATAGATAAATTGAGAGGTAGGGGACACAGAAAGTGTGTGTGTGGGAGGGGGATAAAGGGTTTGGAGCAAACGATAAATATATAAATACCCATATATCATTTGACGCCATTTTTCATTGTCTTACAATTTGGCAATAAACCGCTCCAGTCTATCATCTTGACCAGGCACACACAAATTCATTATGGCTCTGATGTTCAGATTAGTTTACAGCTTTGCTCTTATGCCCATATTTAATTTTTAACCTTCTCATTCTATTGGAAATTCCAATAAATTATAAAATTAAACCAGTACATGTTATATCATTGTTAAAGTCTCGGGGGAGCTGCAGACTAAATCTTTCTATATTTATTACGAAATATTTAGATCAGGCATTTCACCAATGTACTCTGCTTTTACAGCATCTGATTCAGTCCTGTAGGTTAACCAAATACGGAAAAATATTTATAATTTCTTGGGGGGGGGGGGGCCACTATACACCAGGGAAAAAGAGGTAGCTGTGACTTCTGCAACTTAGGGATCCTTTCTCGTTCAGCTGAACTTTTTTTTAATTTGGCCATACAAAAAAGCGGAAGTACGTCATGAAAAAGGATGCAAAAAAACAACAAACAATTGGGGGGTCATTTTAACAACAGCAAAGTGTAGAATCCACTTTGCAGGGTCCCGATGAACAAGATACAAGTCTTGGTCTCTGTGCAGGATATCACTGTCGGGGGTTTTGAAATGTTTTAATGAAAAAAATGGAAACAAGATGGCAGAATACGAAAAATCACGAAAAAGGACTGGCCTCATATGATCATTTCATACAGCTATTTTGAAGTGTTTACTGAGCATGCTCAGATTTGAAATTTCAAAATTAAATAACTTTGGAATAGAATACTACTTTTTTCACCAAACCAGCCAAAGGCACATTTGTGGGCCAAACCCTTTCCACCCTGAAAATTTCAGACCAAAATTCCAAACTGTCTGGGCATAAGGTGATGACAAAAAAACAGACAAAACAGTGTTTTTTTTTTTTTTTTACATTTTTGCGATATGCTTATCTAGGAATCTGCACATCCAACCGGAAAAAAAACTTGGCATGTCAAGAGATCTACCCCACCAGACCGTGCGTGCAAAAAATGTTTGCGAATCCGTTGAACAGTTGCAAAGTTACTAAAGTGCAAAACTTGCAGTTTAACATAGAAATCCCTGCTCAACCCTAAACACAGGGGTGCTACCACTCCCCTACAACAATCGATCTGTTAACTAAAAGCTTGAGGAATCTGCATCCACACTGTGCGGTACACGTATTTGTTAATGTTGCCTCGGGCGCCTTATTACTTGGTTATAATTTGTAACTGGTAACTTGATCCAGATCATTAAAGATTAGAGCCAGGACACATGCCAATACAGTTTTTGTTATTAAGCAGCAGATTATTTTTGAAACATCAAGACTACAATTCAAACTGCTTTTGATTTTGCGTGCAGATCTCACCTGGTGCATCAGTATTTCATTTGAGAAGCAATTCTCTGGCCATCACAGACTGTGCAGTGTAGGTAGGTTCATTTTACCAATTTGTGCAGCACTGAATGCTTTATTTAAATTAGTTTCGTTCAACTTTGTGACTGGACAAAATACTGTTCTGTCTATATATTTACAAGGACCAAACTTTCACTTATTAATATCTAGTTCAGGACCAGTATCTCAAAAGACGTACTGATCTTGAAAATACAGTCTCAAGTTTCACAAGGAAAAGATATGAATTATTGAGAATCTGAAGGAATCAACCAAAACTAGTAAGGTGAAGACACACACTTCCCCACCCACCCACAATTCCATATTTAAAAAAATGTTGTGGGCATATGGCATGAACCTGTAGAAATAAAGTATATACAAAATCTCTCTCAGACACAGCACACTGAATCAAAGCTCATTTCAAGGAGCATACCAGGAGCACAGGAAAGTGAAGCAACCTGCGCAGAGTCACACAGAATGCATAAGGCTTTTGTGGGTTTCAAACCCAGGTCTACTGGGGCTTTAATTTTAGCAATCCAAGACAACAACAATGGTCATTTCCCAAAACGAAGACTAGAAGGTTTTTTAATCCCAGAGTTTAGAACCCACTCCTTACTAACATTCATCACTTCCTAAACACTAAATTGGCCAAATATGTCATCTTTTTGTTTGTTTTTTGCAGTCATGTATTTACTGTATTTCTTACATTCTTCACTGTGTATTATAAAGTCATTCAATCATCTATTTTGAACACTTTTTTTTTTTAACTATATATGCCAGTTTGTGTGGATCTAAAATTAGGATGGCGGCCAGCAGTTGCTCCTTTGAGGTCGCTCGTTAACTGCACTTACTGTGTGTCCATTATGCAAACATGTTGGGATGTTGCTGACAGAGTTCTGATGGCCAACAGCACAGCACCACCCTGATCTACTTAGATACATGACGGTGGGCCTGGCAAGGAATCAAGAATTTTTTTTAAATCTTCAGAATCCTCGAACTTGCCTCAGGAATTAAATCACACAAAAAGAACACTTACATACTGATGTTTTTGTTTATTAGCTGCCAACTGGATTATTTAAGTTTTTGTTTTCTAGTACTGCTGCTTTAAAGGGGACAGGAAATGTGTGCTAACTGGCAGTGGTTAGTAATGAAATGTCTGCCTTCAAATAATCAAAATGTAACAGTACGTGAATAAACACTAATGTGAAAAAAATGTTTTCTCAATGGTCTTTTTATGGACAGCATTCTGCACAGTTCTTTTCATGGAAACAGTAATTTGGAGTGTTTATTATGTCATGGGTTGTGTATGGAATGCTACGCATGAGCTGTTGACCTATCAGAACCATGCTTAGAGTTATGTACACAAACTGTGACACGGCTTAAATTCCTGCTCCCTGATTCCAGGAAGAGAACTATAACAGAAGGCTGCCCATAAAAATCAAACCATGCAAAATACACTTTTTTTTGTGATCTAGGTTTATTTAAGGTTTTCTTGAGAGAACCACAGCAATACACAATTCATGAACATCACATAAAGACGATAAAAATAACATATCAACTCAGACTACGAAACAAAATATACAAAATAAAGCAAGAAAGAAAGCAATTCACACATACAACAGAAAATACAGTCTTTCCTATCCCTTTGTATGCGGGTACAATTAAATACGGTCCATTTAGGAGTATGACTGTCATGTCTGAAAACAGAACCATTAAAAACAGCAGCCATAAGAAAAAAAATGTCATATATTCAGAGCCGCCCCTGAAAAAGGGACCTTCAGGGCCCAGTGGGCTCACCTGGTTATCAAAATTTAATAAATAAATAATTCATTAAGGTGCATAATAAATACTATAGACTCCTGATTAGTTAAAAATATACATTGTTTTCTTAACCCTTTCCTCATCTTTGTTTTCAAAAACAGTATACAAGGCCCAAACCAATTCACACCACTTCCTCCCAGAACTCTTGACCAGAGACCCACAAATATTCTTGTAATTGGTTTCTGCACTGACTTCCTAGATCAAACAGTTTGGCTGAAATTCGGTTTTCAAGAGAAGTTACATCACGGCATTTTTCACTGCTTCCTGGATTCACTTTAATGAAGGACTGATCGAAACAGCATCCCAAGGGAGAAAGGAGAACTGTGACTCCCACTTTGATCTCTCCCCCACAGAGAAATTCACTCCCTGCCTAGCTTGCGAGATGTTCATTTGATTGACATTCGCTCTGATGTACAAACTGCTTTGAACTTCAGACATTTAATTCCCATCAGGCTGCAGTCATTTATATTCTCCTTCAACAGGATTTGCAAGCAGGAGATCAGCAAATGTAGGAGATAAAAAATAAATTTGCAAAAGCTTTAAATTTTACATCAAAACATAGCCTGCAAGCAAGCTTCAATTGGATTTTATTCAACCTCAATTCACAGTGTAAATCATCTCCATGAGAGCGACTGCAGTTTTCTGAATATAGGAAAAAGCATTTCAAAAGTTGTTTTTTTTCTCTTCGTCTATTAGGGGTCTGGTTATTGTTTAAACCAGGCTATTCTTGCCAACTTTTATTTAACAAGCTACAGAAGTCTCACCACATGCAATGCATCAGTAGGTTAACTTTGCACTGTAAATCCAGCTAAGGCGTGTACCGAAACCTTGATATGAACTGATGAATACATAATTAACGGATCTTCTCTTTAACATACCAGCCAAATTCAGCAGCTTAAAAACATCTGTTTAATGCCAAAATCTTAGTTAAGAGTGAATTATTTTAACAAGGGGCAATACATTTTGTAATGCAAATTAGACAGCATTTGCACGCAGATCAAGAGGAAACCATGGGGTATGGCAGATGGCAACAAGATAGGATAAGGTACATGGTTTCTCTGTACTGTTCCTTAATGTTTGCACTTTTGTGTTGTTAATGCCATGAAATAATCTGTACAAAACTGCATTACAGAACCATGTCCAAGTTCTTACTTTTCAGTTGTAAGCACCTCTCAATGCAACTATGTATGATTATTATTACTGGTATATTTTATAATGGTTATTACAAATCTTTGATTATATGAAACCTTCACAGGGTTCCCAGTAGCTTTACAATGAGTGAGAGACTAGGGAGACATTTCAATTCTGAAACTCCTCAACCTCTCCTCATGGCATTAGTGATCCCAGGAGCTTTTGATTAGTAATATTCTTTATACATACATGAAATACTTAAGGTACACGCAAACGTAATGTGCATTAAGATCGGCTGACTATACAAGATGATACATAAGGCTCCAGTGCAATGAAACACTAGAGGAAAGAAAAACAACTAACCTTCCATCTTTGTTCATGTTCAGATTTATGCAGTCTAGGAAAGGGAAGGGGGAGGGGGGGGAGAACACTGTTTAACCAAGAGTAGTAGCACACTAAGCCGAAGCTTGTTTCCAGATGTGACCTAGGAGCAAAAGGAAGTTAAGTGACTTGCTCAGGATCACACAGTATGCACCTAGGAAGCTGTGGGATTCAAACCCAGGTCTCCAGATCTGCCGCTCAGAGCCTTAACCCACTGCGCTATACTGCCTCCTGTCACTCTGGTTTACTTATATGGTCTTCCAATCCATGAGTCAGTGTCAGGTTGCACATTTGCCTCTGAGGCCAGAAGATCAGAAGGCTGTGGGTTCTACTCCTACACCAAGCACTTGGGTTAAATCCCAATATTGACACTGCAGTGCAGCATGGGGGGCTGCACTCCAGAGGTGCAGTCTTTTGGATGAGACATTAAACAGAGGTCTCATCTGTCTGTTCTGGTGGTAGTTCAAGTGGATGCTAAAGATCCCACAGCACTTCTCAAAAAGAGTATGGGAATGTCCCCAGAGTCCTGGCCAAATTTCCCCCATTCACTAAAAATACCACTAACAATCCAATCTGGTTCAATGTCAGTTGCCATCCATCTGTATCCCACTCCCCCAGGACAAGGCTGAACATAGGCAGAATTGTGTAGTCCTCCTTTCCCGGTCAACAAAAACTAAATACATAAAACAGATGAGCATTTAAATATTTTTCAGTAACTTTTTCTTCAAGAAAACAGATATGGCTGTTTCCTGCCCTCTCTATATATCTCCACCCAGCCACTCTTGCAGCTGTTTAACTTTTTCTGGATATCCAATAACACTATGTAAAATAAAACATTTTGAAATAATGCAACATTTATTAGTTTTCTGCCATTTATGTTACCACATTCTTTATTTGTGAAGGCATTTACATGAAAATTGTATCTTCGCGCCTTCGACTTCAACTCCCCCCCCCCAACCCCGCTATTCCCTCAGCTGAAACCACAACCCTGTGTTAGTGAAATCGGAATATCAGGCTGCCAGAGCAAGTGGTATCTGCTGACACTGTAACAACCTTCAAACACAGACTCAACAATCACTTTGAAGAAAAGAGGTGACAGTACATAGCCACTGTGCTAGTTGGAGGAAAATAAAATTGATGGTCTGCTGGTCTTCTTTCCACCTATGCATATAAGTATGTATATAATATTATGATGGCATAAACAGAAAACTGTGACTTCCGGGGAACAGAATTATGAGAAAGTTTGGGGTCAAACATCCTGCTTTCATATACATTTAAGTCCCCCCCCTTATGGGGGGGTTTACCTGTGAGGCTCTCAGGCCCCCAGAGACTTCCTCTGCCCACTCTCCAGTGTCCTCACCTTCCAATCTCCCAGAAGTTGCAGCTCAGGGACCAGACGGGCTCTGCAGCTACTCTGTCAGTGGCTCTGGCGGAAGTCATGCCTTGGCACCCCACCAGATCTCCACAGCTGCTCTGGCCACACAGTTGTCCTGTGATTCCAGCCCCAAGGCTGAAAGGTGGTGCTGGAAGTGAACCATCACGCACTTCAAATCTCCCCAACCCCTGGGATCTGAAGACCTGTTGGAAGCTCAGTTGTTGGTGACAGAGCACAACAGACAATTTGTGTGTATGTGCACATTGGAGCAAGCATTCAGTTTTTCAGGTCAGACCACATGCCCACAACTGTCCAGTGGTCAGAAAGGGAAGCAGAGGCTGGCCCGCTGGTACAGTGGTAGCACTATTGCTTGCGATGCCAGTAACCTGGGGTCAGGAGTGACCTTGGAAGGCTGGAGGGTCGGCCAGGGGGAGGAGGACTGAGCACCCATAGGGCCGCTCTCCTCCTCCTCTGGGGAGGGTGGGCTGCAGGTCCCACCACTTTACTGCCACCTGGGTGACTACGGGTGGTGGTGCTGCAGAATGATCGGAAGGGGAGAGCACTGGTGAGAAGTCAGAGCGGAGGCACGTTTTGACATGCCATGCCTCCTTGGCTCCCCTTGTGTGCCGATGCTCTCAGGGGATGGGGACTGAAAAAACAAGGAAAAACCCTGTTGCGGCGGTTGGTAGATGGGATCTGGCTGCCACAGATCTTGCAACCGGGCTCCCAACTGGGGGACCACTGGACCACCTGACAGTACTCTAATGGACTGGGAGGGGGATTACCTGGGACCCCCCCCTCCTCGCCCGGGGTGGGGGCAGGCCGAGGTAGGTCCAGTGGCTCCCCTAGGGAGTTAACCGGGAAGAGACTAGGGGTCAAACAGCCTAGGGATCCCTGAAGGGAACTAATGTGATGGAGAGGAGGGGGCAGTAGAAACAGTAAATTAAAAAAAAGAAAGGGAAGCAGAGTCGGGACCTGAAAATAAATGAAGAGCAGTTTTGATTAAAACAACCATTTCCTTGCCCAAGGAAATGCAGAGGGGCCAGGAAAACCAGAAAAAAAGTGACAGTGTGTTTTGGTTCTGCACATGCACCAGAGCCCACAGAATCAGAGTAGGAGCCCCAAAAATAAACTGAGGGGGGCAAAGGATCAGGACCTTCAACAGTTTGCCATACAGGGCAAAAAATACAGCAGGAGAAGGCTGCCAGACTGTAATAAATAAACTTAAAAAAAAAAAAAAATATGGAGGCCCCCAGTGAACTGCAGAGCAGCCAGGCATCATAGGAAAGGTCACGAGTGCTATGATTGGCTTGGCAATCCCAGCCCATCACCAGAGACCCAGCAACAGGGAAACAGCCAATCCAACATCGGGTTTCAGCCCTGAGGAAAGAGGGAAAATTGTCTCTTGAGTTCAGTCAGAGCTGGGATAGGGTGAGGAGCTGGGCTGTGGAGCTCTCAGCCAGGCTCGTAGGAGTGTGTCAACTTAGAGAAGTATGTTTCAGCCAGAGAATCATCTGAGGAGGAGGGTGTTTCACTGAAACATCACAGGAGAAATGGAAATTTCTGCTGGAAGAGGGTAATCTGCCCTCGCAGCAGTCCCAGCTGGGATTATATCCCACACTCCAGGCATTGGTATCAGCAGGACCCAAGCCACTAACTGTTCCACAAGAACCCTGAGAGAAAAGGAGAAGCAGAGGGGGAACTGGAGCCTGAGGTGACCCCCTCCCCCCCCCCGGCGGAGGACAAAGACACAGCAACTGTTGCTATCTCTCATCCAATGTCCTATTGGGGGGTGTCTGATTTCTCTGAAAGGAGGTGGAGAGCTGCTGCTGTGTACCGTCGGAACTGCTCCTTTGAGGTGTGACGAAAGACCTTAGAGGAAAAGACATCGAAAGACCATAGAGGTGAAGATGCTGAAAGACCTTAGAGGCAAAAATGACAAAAGGCCTGAGAGGTGAAGGTGGCCACATTATGTCCAGTTAAAGGCCCCTGAGAGTGTAAATGATCCACAGATCACACCTGTGCCAGTCAAAGCTGAAGAGTTCCAGTCCAGTACCAAAGTGCAGCAAGGACATCAAGCTACCTGTCAAATACTGGAAGCACGAGTACCTCAGAGCTGCAGCTCTGGGGAATTAATTAGACAGATAGGAAGGGGGCGGTAGAAGCTCTGGAAGGGACTGTACCAACATCTACACAGGCCAAGGCAGAAGACCTTCAAGGCCTTCCAGCCCAACCCTGTTTGGATTACAAATAGAGGCTCCTTGTGTTCAGTTTCTGTCAGTTGAAAGAGAATGCTGTTAACATTCCTACAAGTGAACAAGCTCATCATCACTGTGGTTAGCTACCAGCACATCAGTGAAGTACCAACAGCAACAGAGAAAGCTCTAAGGATGGGGGCAGGGGGACAAGTCAGGTGAATGCATGGTGTGTGAATGGGACTGCCAGGGGATTGTGTGACTGAAATACTGCTTGAGGACAGCATTTTTTCCCCATTGCATCCACTTTTCCCTCAACTCCCCTTGTGCTTTCCTTACCCCTTCCTGCTAAATAAATTATTTTTGTATTTCTGCATTTTACTTTTGATATGTTGGATATTGCTATTTGGTACCGCGTTATTGTTTGGGAGTTATCTACCCGTGTGTGGGGGGGTTTGCACTGTATTCTTCTGTGGTGGGGGGGGGTGGTTAGGGTTCAAGCCAATACTGTTTCACTGCTACTCCAGATGGAAGCACACAGCTGCTACTTACTGTATTGTCCAATTTGAGTCTTGCTACTGAAAGAACCCAGGCTGGCCCCTTCAGTGTCGAAAGGAGGAGAGGAATGGAACCTGGGTAGCAATCTGGACAGCCACAACTACAGCTTCACCACCGAGTCCTGGTAAGTCAGGAAATACAGGTTACTCACCTGTAACAGGAGTTCTAGGAATGGTATATGTTGTTCATCCACACTCATTGGCAGTATCCTTGCCGCTTTAAATCTTGCCGGAAGGTCTTCAAGCTTGCTCCTCCCACCCACCCGGGTGGTATAACTCTCGGCTCCGCCCCATGACGACAGATCTGGCCCGCTGGAAGCTCAGGTTGTGTCAGCAGGTCGGGGAGGTCGGTGGTCGGTGGATGAACAACATATACCATTCCTAGAACTCCTGTTACAGGTGAGTAACCTGTATTCTAGGGACATGGATATGTTGTTCATCCACACTCATTGGCAGACTCCTAGCAGTTCTCCGGAGGAGGGAGGCAAGACGCACACCCCATATACTTACTTGGGAAAGAGAGACTGGAGAACCGAGGCCCCAAAACCAGCATCCCGGGCGTGACTCAAGGTTCGATGTGGTAGTGGGTAATGAAGGTGTTTGCTGACTTCCAGGTAGCAGCCCTGCAGATTTCCTGGATAGGGACGTCCCTGGAAGCAGCCACCGTTGCAGCAGTATGGCGGGTAGAATGAGCTCTTATCCCTCTGGGAGGCTCCATGCCCGCTAACTTATAGCAGAGATCTATGCAGGAGGTTACCCACCTGCTTATCGTCCGCTTGGCTGCAGGTCTGCCAGATGCGGCTTCAGCGTAGGTGACAAACAGCTGGCGAACCTCTCCCGATTTCAGCCGTCGCTCCTTATAATAAGCGACCTCTTCTAGGATCCAGAGTATGGAGCCTATATTCGGCCTCCGAGGTGTGATTGGGGTAGAACACCGGCAGAGTCAACACCTGGTTAAGGTGAAACTCCGACACCACCTTCGGAAGGAATTTCGGGTTGGGGCGCAGGACAACCTTGTCCCTGTGGAAGACCAGGTAAGGAGACTCGATGGAAGCGCCTGGAGCTCTCCCATCCTTCTGGCTGACGTGATAGCCACCAAGAAGGCGGTCTTCCACGACAGGTGAGAGAGAGCACACCTGTGCATAGGTTCGAATGGCTTGCCCATGAGCTTTGCCAGTACCAGCAGTAGATCCCACGGAGGTGGGGGTTCCCGCACTGGAGGGGAAATGTGATCAAGGCCTTTGAAAAAGCGCCAGACCACCTTCTCCTGCGCCACCGACTGCTTCCCGGCCCGCGCCCGGTAAGCAGAGATGGCTGCCAGGTGCACCCTTAGGGTCGACGACCTAAGCCCTTGACTAGAAAGGGACCATAAATAGTCCAAGATGCTTGCCAAGGAACAGGAGGAAGGGTCCAAGCCCTTGCCCTGACACCAAATGGAAAACCTTTTCCATTTGAAGGCATAGCATTTTCTGGTCGACTCTTACGGGACGCCTCAACTACATTGAGGACCCCGTCGGAAAGACCCAAAGCCTGGAACTCTAGCCGCCAGGAACCAGGCCTCAGGTGCAGGGATTGAAGGTCCGGATGGAACACCTTCCCTGATTGACTGAGAGCAGGTCCGGGCGAGCTGGAAGCTGCCGCGAGTCCTGAGCTGAGACTGAGGAGATCTGGGTACCAGAACTGGCGAGGCCAGTCTGGGGCTATCAGAATCACCTGCGCCTTGTCCTCCTCGCCTTTGAGAAGCACCTTGTGGATCAAGGGAAATGGGGAAAGGCGAAAGAGGCCCGGGGTCCATTGCCTCGAGAGGCATCCCCTGCAGCGAGCCCTGCTGAGGCGGGCATGGAACAGACTCAGCTTCGCTTCTCCGTGAGGCAAACAGGTCCACCTGAGGTGTGCCCCAAAGGAGAACAGATGCTGTCTACCTCCGGCAGGAGAGACCACTCGTGGGATGCAGCCCCTATCCGCTCAGGGCATCGGCCAGGGTGTTGGAGGCTCCTGCCCGTGAATGGCTAGGAGATCCGCCTCCAGGCTGCGCCTCAGTGACCAAATCGGAGAGCTTCCTTGCATAGAAGCATGGAGCGCCCCGCCCTGGCGGTTTAGATAGTACATGGTCGTGGTATTGTCCGTCTGGACTCGGACCACTTGACCCCGGAGGAACGGAGCAAAGGCGGTGAGAGCTAGGCGGACCGCTCCGGAGCTCCAGCAGGTTGATGTGGCATCGGACTCCGCGGGGACCAGAGGCCATGAGCCGGTGTTCCCCAGATGGGCACCCCAACCCATCAGAGAGGCATCGGTCGACAGAGAGACCGTCGGCTCGGGCGGATGAACGGGATGCCCTCCTGCAATTGATCTGGAACGGTCCACCACTGGAGAGCATTCCACATCCCTGTGTCACCGACACAGCTGGTCAAGGGATCGCAGCGTTGTGACCACTGGCTGGCCAGTCCCACTGAAGGGACGCATGTTCCAGCGGGCCCAGGACCACGCTGGTACAGGCCGCCATGAGACCCAGGAGGCGCAGGGAAGTCCCGGCAGGGCGCAATTGCCCAACCAGAAATGATCGGGCAAAGGAGGAAAGAACCTCGGCCCTGTCCGCCGGGAGCCGCGCTCTGGCTCGAAGAGAGTCGAGCTGCGCCCCGATGAATAAAATCACCTGCTTCGGCTCGAGTTCCGACTTGGCCTCGTTGACAAGGAGGCCCAGTTGAGAGCAGACCTGGAGGGCCAGATCTCTGAACCACTCCGCCTCCTTCCTGGAGGGAGCTGCTATCAGCCAGTCGTCCAGGTAAGGGTACACCCGGACCCCTCGGCGCCGCAGGGAATGCTGTCACCACTGCCATGCATTTGGTGAAGACCCTGAGCTGGAGACAAGCCGAAGGGCATGGCTTGGAAATCGAAGAGAGATCCTTCCGCCGAAGCGAAGGAATCTCTGGTGAGACGGACGGATAGGGACGTGAAAAAACGCGTCCTGCAAGTCCAGAGAGCAGAACCACACGCCGCGTTCCAAGGATGGTATTATCTGAGCCAGAGTGACCATCCTGAAGGTTCGAGACCTTAGGAACTTGTTTAGGTCGTGTAGGTCGAGAATGGGGCGCCAGCCCCCCGTCCGCTTCGGAACCAGGAAGTACCTGGACACAAACCCTGGGTCTGAAGGAGGGTCCACCACCTCTCTTACCACCTCCTTCTGGAGGAGGAGAGCGATGTCGGCTCGACGAGCCGCCAGTGAGGCTGGGGATCCCGAAGCCCCCGAGGCGACGTCTGAAGGGTGGTGCCTGCTCAATTCCAGAGGCAGGCCTCTTCCCACCACCTCCAAGACCCACCTGTCCGTGGTAACAGCGGACCAGGCGGAACGGAAGTGCGGAGCCGTCCCCACGGGGGACCCAGGGTGAGTGACGGGATGGGGCGACACCCTCAGCCCGTCACTGGGCAGGCTTGGAGGAGGACCGCCGAGGGACCTCCTGGCCCCTCCTCCCTGCCTCCTGTTAGAGGAAGCCGGGCTTGGGTTTGGGATGCCAAGGCCGAGCCTGCTGGCCCTGACGTTGCTGGGCAAGGCTGGGGCCAGAAGGACGCAAAGGCTTAGGCTGTGGTTTGCGGCCTTTGTCCTTCTGAGCTGGGAGAGACCCAGTCCAAGGTGGCATTGGACTTCTCGATCCTCTGCAGGTGACCTTCCACCCCAGGGTCAAGAGGTCAGTCCCAAAAGGGAACATCCGCCAACTTGTGCTGGGTATCCGAAGTAAAGGTGGATATCCTCAGCCAAGCCCGCCGACGCACAGCCACTGCGGCCGCCACCGATCTGGCACATGAGTCCCCTACATCCAAAGCAGTCTGGAGCTGCTGTTTGGCCACTGCCCTGCCCTGGTCCCGCACCTGCTTAACCGTAGTCTGCAGATCGGCGGGAAGATGAGGGATGACCTCATCCAGGGAGCCCAACAGGGCATGAGAAAAATGTGCCATGAGGACGGCCGAACTGGCCTGACGAAGGCCGAGAGAGGACGCAGCGTAGACTTTTCGCCCGACATAGTCCAATTTCTTGGACTCCTTGTCAGGAGGTTTGTCCACATCCCTGGCGTTGCCGGCGCGCGAAAACGCTGTCGTGAAACCAACCCCTCAGCAGAGGGTGTTCAAAACGGACAAGGAACCGTGGGACCGCTACTTCCTGGCCATCCTGGCCGGGCGAGGGCAGGAAGCAGGGCGCTGCCAAAGTTCCAGTGCTGGACCCACTCATGGCCTCGCCACCGAAAGGCCTCCGCCGAGAATCCCCCCGTCCAGAATCTCCGTGAGGGGATACCTGGCCCGCTTGGAACGGGTTCGAGCTCCATCCCGTAGACTCCGAGATGAGCCGAAGCAGTCCTAGGAAGGACGACGGCTATCGTCCATTGGCTGACCTCCTGAAGACTCCAAGTCCAGTCGCTTGGAGAAGAAGGAGGAATCATCTTCGGACTCGGAAGAGTCCTCGAGCTGCCTCTGGCCTGAGCCACCTTCACCTGCCGAGGTCGGTCGGGAGTGAGGGTAACTGACAGCCGATGGGGTAAACCTCAGCCGACCGAGAATCCTTGGTCGGAGCCCCAATTGGTGGCTGTGGAGGCGGAGGTTCCACCGCAATCGGTGGAGCAGCTGGTTTTGGCCGAACAACCGGCCTGGGTATAGGCTCCTCGGGCAAGGTCGAGGGGTTGTGTCGGCCGTTCCGGTGACAGCCACTTAATGGCCGGGGAAGGCGCCGGAGTCGGCTTATTCCCGGCCAGGAGGAGCTGTTGCAACATAAGGTCCTCGTACCGTCGACGTAATTTACGCCGAAGCCTCCCCTCATCCGAGGAGGAGGACGAGGACGAGCGGCGACGCCGCTCACCGCGGTGCCGAGACCGAGACCGCTATGACGGTGGGAACGCTGGACCGCTGAAGAGGTCCGGAGACCGAGACCGAGAGTCCCGAACTGGGTCGGTGCAGGAGGTGTCGGCCGGAACCGACACTCCTTCGCTCGAAGGTCCATCCGAGGGCTCCGGAACCGAGGCACAGGCAGCCCACGGGATCCTCAACTCCTCCCGGGGGAACCGGGGAGAGGGGAATCTCGGCTGCTAAAGCGACAGCCCGGTCAATGGGTCGAGAAAAATCTCGACTTCATCAGTGGGAGTCTCGGTCAACTGACCTGACGGGGACACCGTGAGGCCAGTGGCGGCTTAGCGTGATCGACGAAGCCGACGGTCGACGGCCCGGGAGAGGGACCTTTCCCGCTCCCAAGAGCGTCGACGGAGGGACTTACCCTGTCCCTTTTTGGACCGAGAAAAGGTCCAGCAGGCGAGCCCTTCTCCTTTAGTGGAGAGGGACAGACAAAGCTCCTTAAAGGAAGCCGTGTAGGAAGAACCCAGAGAGAGCGGGATAAATGCCGCGGCCGAGGAAAATACTGACCAGCGCCGCCTCCTCTTGAGGCGACCATCATCCGAGCTGATCCGCCGAAATACCGCTGGACACCGCCAACCGGCCTCCTAACTTCACCGAGGAAACGCTCGGACGGCCCAGTTGAATCGGGCAGCACGGTCTTCGAGGACGAGTACGAGAAAGATGAGCACAGGTTCCAAGCCCGCGGGTCGTGCTCAAGGCCCAAGCAGTAGACACACGTGGGAGTGTGGATCCGTCCGAGACATCTTCTGCCCGCATGGGCATCTCCGAAATCCGAGTCGGATTTATCCGCCGCGGCCGCGAGGATCGAAGACTGAAGTCTTTTGCAAAATATTATTTTAAATCCGCAAACGGAGAAATAGGGAACTAGTCACAACGCAGAGCGCTAGCGAGGGAACCTGAGCCTAAGCCGTAAGGAAGATCTGAGCGCCATGGGGCGGAGCCGAGAGTTATACCACCCGGGTGGGTGGGAGGAGCAAGCTTGAAGACCTTCCGGCAAGATTTAAAGCGGCAAGGATACTGCCAATGAGTGTGGATGAACAACATATCCATGTCCCTAGAAGCCACGTTACACAAATGTCCTCTGTAATTAAGACTAACAGAACATTAATGAAACAGAAGTTGTATTGTGTCTGAATATTATGGTTTTAGAAGTTTTCTGGGATCCTAAGAGAGCACTTAAAAGCTTCCTTACAGTTCCAATAACAGAGCAATGTTAGTCAGGTGCCTGGGATGATCTGCACCATCATTAGCAGCTTCGAATGGCCATAGTGGGCATGGGGTGGGGGGGGGGACAAAAAGCAGTGGTACTAAGACTGACTTGGAGAAGTAAATGGAACACTCACATTACCAGCATTCCATGTTCTTTAAAGAGCAGGCTCTTATTTTCATTATTTATAAATTTTGTTTTGCAGGCGGGCTTTGATTGAGTCTGTGGTGTTATTTCTGTAAGTTACTTTCCTTAAATGTTTTTTTTTTTTTTCATTTAAATCTACTGTGGTGAGCCCTCCCAGAAAAGTTTGCTCTCCAGGTGCGCAAACCGGAAGTCCAGGTGACGTTACTAAATAAATAAAATCCAGCAGTCAAGCCATTCGCTACATGTTAGGCTGGTATCAAACGTGCACCACAGTTTTGGTATTTTGGTATTTGGTAAATCATTGGGCTTGGTCTAGTGCACCATTTCTTTCGCAGTTTAACCATTTTCTAATGTCTATATGCACTAGCTCATCAGCAGGCTAACTCCCAGTGCACTCTGTGCAATGCTTTTCCTGGCAACAGAGCCAAATGTGTGCTGAATGCACAACACAAAATCAAGACAGCTGACATAGTTGCATAACAATTTGTGTGTGACAGTCAGTGTTGAATCCCTCCCACACACACTTTAATATTACTGTCACAGCCAACAGCTGCACGTGCCACTGTTGATATCATAACCATACCCCAATGCTCCACTGTCCTTCATTATACTCCTCAAAACAAGGCTCTGTGTTACACGTAATGTGAGCATACATTTCATGCATTACTCTTGGCGTACTGTGGAAATCCAAAAATGTGGACAATAATTACCGTACACCACATGGGATAGGACTGCAACAAATGCCATGCCAAATGTATTGGCTGAAGCCACTCCGGAGAGACTTCATGTCGGTATTGTAACCAGCCACATCCCCTGCTCGGAAAAATAGTGTTCAAACCTCCAACTGCAGTGAGGACACCCACACCATCTCCACTTCAATTTGGAAGCATGGTGGCTTGTCATAAGTAAACTTTTTTCCTTTCTTTGACTTTTATCCATTCTGAAACCGGTAAAGTCCCCCATGTCAGGTGCAGGTGACAACATGACAGCGCACTCCTGTGTGCCATGCACAAGTAATAGTGTATGAAGCCCACAAGTGACTGGACACCCAGCTGTACATTTTCAAAGCACTGTAGTGCAGCTGGCAGAGGAGATCGTTAACACAGTAATTCTTAGTACTTATAGTGCTACTACACAGAAATTAATCTTTGAGTAAATAAAGGAACTTATGTTTGGTGGTGTATCGCTCAGACTGTGGACCAGTGTCCAACACTGTCCCTCATTTTGAGCATCTGTGCCCCACATATCAGTGACATAAGGCTGAGAGGTATGGTTGAGATGCAGTCAGAGACATAATTTATAAGAATCGCTACAGGGATAACTTATAAGGAGCGCTTTGAAAATGTACAGCTGTGTGTCGCTAATTTTCTGAGCAGGTGATCTGGTGGGTTGCCAAAATGTAATCTCTCCCAAGTGGCTTCAGCTAATAAATTAGGCATGGCATTTGTTGCGGTCCTGTCCCATTTGGTGTATGGAAAATATTGTTCATATTTTAGGATTTTCACAGTGCGCCATGACTAATGCATAAAATGTATGCTCAGATCGATTTCGGTTTTGTGTCTTTATTTTTCTGATACTTTAACCCATGCTTTCTTTTTCTTTGCCGGTGATTTTGCCTATTTTCCTGATGTTTGGCTACTTGCATGTTCTGAACTACGGTCGTGTGGTGCAGTGAGTTGCCAGGGACTGGTTCAGAGTTTCCATATGTGCAGCAGTCATTGTTCAGTGGCACTGATTTTTGGAATTTGAATGCCACCTGTTAGTACTGCGAGCTGAGACACAATTTGGATTTAGAGCATGTGCATATTCCCAAGGGGAACGGGTGTTTGTAGCACTTCTCACTGTTCTCCTTACACATGAAAAGCTTTGTGGCACAACTCCTGATTTTGTCAACTTCTCGAATTGGGACTGGAACACACTGAGAAACAGACCTATCTTTATACACTGTGTTGTACCACTCTACCTTAAAACCCTACTGGGTTGAACCCTAAAAAAACTGAGGTGTTGGTAGTGGACCAGGGTCATCGCAAGGCGGGTATGTTGGCAGGTTCTCCTTCGGGTCTATGGCTCGGAGTTGTCCATCTAACTACCTCAGATCAGGTGCAGAACCTGGGTGTTATGTTTGATGACTGTTTGACCCTAAAGTTACAGGTGTCAGCAGTTGTTAAAACTTCTTTTTACCATCTGAGGAAATATCGCCCGGGTGAAACATCTGGTTCCTCCCGATGATCTTCCAACGTTGGTTCACGCCTTCGTTACCTCCCGCCTTGACTACTGCAATGCCCTTTACCTAGGGCTATCGGGGGTTGATATCCGCAGCTTACAGCTGGTGCAGAACGCGGCAGCCAGGCTTTTGACTGGTGCTTCAAGAACCAGTCATATAACACCTGTGCTCCGCGGTCTGCACTGGCTGCCAATACAGTAGCGGATCACCTTCAAGGTTGCTTTGTTAACCTATAAGGCCCTACATGACCAGGGACCGAGTTACCTGAAAGATCTCCTTTGTCCCTACTGTCCCCTCCGTCCTCTCCGATCCACCGATGAGGGATTGCTAGAGATTCCCAGGGTTCGTCTGCAAACTTCCGGAGCAAGGGCATTTAGTTTCGCTGCTCCATCCCTGTGGAATTATCTACCTCATCGGGTACGAGATTGCCTAACCATCCAGAGTTTTAAGAATGCCTTGAAAACTCATCTGTTTGGTCTGGCATTTGGGGATTAGTGCTGCCGCTATTACGCTTCTATCATACTGCATTCTGTTGTAACTTATATGTCTTGTTTTACAATAATTTATTTTATATATTTTATTGTACAGGTGCCTTGGTTTTGGAAAGGCACCTTTTTTGATACCACGGTGCAGTTACACATGCTGTACAATTAAACTGCACCCATGTAAAATTGAGATGGCATGCCTCAGGTCCTGCAGTATAACAGCCAGTTTCTATATTAAGCAGCAGTCTAGATTCTGTATAGAGAGCTGTGTGCTTTGAACAATCGATGGGATGGTTAGACGCTCCCACTAATAGCGGGAGTAAACAAAATAGCTAAATAAAGGAAATGGATGATCAGACCAAAAAGGTCATAAATAAAAGTTACCAGCTGTAGTTTATTAGGTCGCAGTTCGTGAATTTGAAAAGAAAAAAAAAAAAAAAAAGGAATAAAAATTCAATTTAAATGTATCCCCCAAAAAAATAAAACCACAGATAGAACCAAAAATTGTCAGAGGAGACATATAATGGGTTGACTGTAATGGTACCTCTGCAGTGTGACAACCTCTAAAACTATACATGTACTGTGTCAGTCTTAGAAATTATGCCACAGAAAATTAAAAATATTGCTTGCTGTGAGCAGAGTAGGGTACACAAATCATGCAGTGACACAAACTTGATCAGGCTAAACTAGATGGACCACGGAACCGTTAGACAAAGTGGCATGTGCCCGAAGTTGGATATCTAACTTACTGGCACATTGCAAAATAAGCAGGATAAGAAAGTAACATAACTGTAAGGCACAGCAAAGCACTAAAAAGTATTCAGAAGACACAGTCTAAGCAGCCAGACCACCACATAACACGCGTACCCCAACCGCGGATGGACAAACCACTGACCAGTACTGAGGGACGTCCTATAATAATTTGCTAGGCAATGTGATCGCTCCCTGAAAGTAAATCAGGGTAGAGAAAGGTGCATTTAATATTACTTTTTGGATGTAACTGGAAAGCAAACAAAACAAAAGGTGTAAATAATACTTGCACCTCAGTGCGCATCGGAATGCACATTAACTCGCACCTTACAATCGTAAGTGAACGGCAATAAATCATATGCAGAAATAGACACTACAGGAAAAAAAAGGCAGGGGTAAAGAAAACAGCAGGACAACACTGCCAAAACCGAACTGGCAAAAATTAGACCGGACAATATGCTTGTTAGCCCATTACCTCATACCAAGGCACTGCTGATGCCTGACCAACCCGAGCACTGTTAACAATTTAAAAAAAGTAGGAAAATGAAATATGAAGATGATAGCTCAGCACGGAAAACCAAACATACACAAATATTAAATTAACAAAGTTAGCTTGCTTACAAGCAGCACATAAACGTTGACCTCTGAAGGGTATCTCCTTAGCAGCACTGCACTCTGATCAGGAATGCCAGACATAGGTACGCGGAGAATACCTGTAGTTCATTTAGTGACGTCAGAGAAGCAGTCACGCGAGAGGTTCAGCGTGCATTGCTGATGGAGGCAGCACGGAGACAGGTAAATTAAGAAAATAAGTTTAATTAGAAATTGTATTATTGGAAAACCATAAGGGAGAATGCTGAATCGATGCTTTGATAGTGCAATCAGGGGAAGAGACAGAAAGCTAGAAGAGGTAAAAACCTGCTCTTTAAAATACAGCTGTACCAGTGAGCTCCTGGTCAGGGGCACCTATAACCCATTTTGTAAGTATTTCCAATTGATAACGTGGAGTGACATAGTAAAGAAAAAAAAAACTGAATACGACAGGAAACTTTTCAAGAGCACAAAATGGCAAGAAAAATTCCTGGGCTCCGATTGGTCAGTGCTGAACTTCAACAGTGATGTTATCCCAGTACAACATCACAGCTAGTCAAAATGCAACTATAACTGTGTGATAAAAATGTATTTTTCACTTTTTTTCCCCCTTAACGTTTAAGCCGCTTTACAACTGCAATAATGGACTCTGGGCCGTGTGTCGTGAGGATAACGTCACTTCACAGGTTTGAACACACTTGGTCTGCAGCCGACAAACTGGGCAGTGATATTATCCCAGCATGGCGCACACTCAGGCCCTGTCCACACTACACTGAAAACACCCCTCTGTAACGTTACAGAGGGGCCAAACCATTACCGCAACGGTTTGCATTTACACCTGTAATGCTACAGGAGGAGTTTCATAACGTTGTTGAAACCACTTATGAGGTGGTTTCAACAACAGTTACGAAAACGGTTCTGCCTCTGTAACGTTACCAGCTGTAGTGTGGATGCGCGAGCGTGCAGCCCCAGCATTGCCCTCAGTGCAGCACACACTGCATTGTGGGATAGGGTGCCGACCGTAACGGTCACCCGTCACCCACAATGTGGACTGGCTGTAATGGTTCCAAACCGTTATCACAACAGTTCACTGGCAGTGTGGACACACTAACGTTTACCATCTGTAACGGTTTGAAACCGTTACAGGGTTTTAGAGGTGAAGTGTGGACAGGGCCTCAGTTGTGCATTATTGCTTAATTTAACAGGTATTATGATTTTAGCTGGTACTACTGAAATAACATGTCATTACCCTGCTGCATTTTAAAAACAGTTTGAGTGTCTCACTCTGCTCCCGGAGTCTAGATCTCCCAGCTGTGCTTCTTCTGCACACTCCTGGGCTGGCTTAGTTACAGATAAAATATGGACAATGAATATATTGTTCAAGTTATGATAAACTACTTCTTGGACACCATCTTGCTGAAAAAATATGCGAGTAAGAAAGCATCTTAAATTTGGATTTCCTTGAGTGGCTTTTTGTAATTTCCTCTGGAATTTGCATCAGCTTTGAACACAGTACTTCAATGCAATTTGCTTTTCCCAAGAAGGGTCTTCATGATCAACTTAAACAAACATGTCAGTAAACAAATCAGGTCCCCCCCCCCAATCTCTTTTAAAAGAATGTGTGCAATGATCTTATTGCGCTCAATTGCTTTGGCAGAATGTTGTGCATCTAATAAATGGGGGAGAAAATATTTCAGTGATTACTTCATTATTTTAAAGGGACAGAATGTAAATATTGGTGGAGATGACAGTTTGGGACTATTTGAAAATCTTACATCTTATGGCTTCTCTTTCTCCCCCGCACTCTCTTCCCAGTGTTCTTGTAGTACTTACTATGGTAGCAACAAGGCTGTGAGGCCACTATGGGGTTTGCAACACCTGAAGTAAAACAAACTGTAATGGGGTACAACAAAGCATGGGATAGGCATAAGGGAACCTTCATGATAACGGGGGGGGAGATAAGCCAGAGATCAAGTAGGGTCTGCGGTGATACTGTAGGTCCGGGGGTGTAATGCACAGCCATCAGCATCCTGCAACTTTCCACCATTTTTCCTCCCTCAGAGCCAGTCATGCAATGGCATCTGTGCACTTATATGCTAACGCCTGCCACGCTCCA
Organism: Neoceratodus forsteri; assembly: GCA_016271365.2. Lineage (NCBI taxonomy): Eukaryota > Metazoa > Chordata > Ceratodontiformes > Ceratodontidae > Neoceratodus > Neoceratodus forsteri. Next base: position 399,035,007 of record CM028136.1, on the reverse strand, counting down.
GCCCTCAACTGTGCACCTACCTGCAGTGCCCCTGGCCTCCGCCAGCTGCCGCTGCAGAGCGATGGGATCCCGTTGCCCACCCCAGAGGAAGGAGAGCAGTCATGGGATGCTCAATCCTCCCTCCCTCTCCCCTGCCGACCCCTGACAGCCAGAGTCTGCTCCTGAACCTGGGTTGCCGGCATGGGTGTGGCGTCCAATGCCTTAACTCTCAGCGCCACCAGGCTGGCCTGCACATATCATTTCTGAACCATAAAAGTGGATGTTCAATACGGAGTCCCTGGTAGAATCTAGTAAATAGGTATGATGTCAGATGTAATGTGGTGCCTGACCCACGGGTTACCAAACATAGTCTTCTACCATATACCAAACGTTACTATCACCTGTAACTAACCTGAAGTGCGTTATCTTCAAATTTGGCAGACTGGTAGGCCCTACTAACTAGGCCTGATACCTGGTGCTATTTGTGTTCCAACCCACAGTTCAGGCAACATGGACCACAATGATGCCAATGTATGATGTACTCTACACCTTTCTTTTTATTCTTCTCAACCATTTCCCCCAGTTCCCTGTGTCTCTCAGGTCTGATGTTTGACCTGACCAAGGAAACACCCTTCCTCCAGTTTGGAGGGCAAGTGAGTGGATGTCTTCACAGCCAATGCCAATGCCACTCCCTGGTTGGCATGTGTTTGTGCAAGCTGTGTTGCCCACATCGCCCTCAGGAGCGGAGTATTTCACTTCTGTGACACACCTCATCCCAGATGATGCCCATGTGGGATTCTGAGAAGGATTCAACCTTAACCTTTTTTTGCACTAGCCAGAAGGACAAGTTGATTCAATATTGCAATAGCCCAGTGTCAAGTTGCACTTGCCCACAATTATAATGGTACATTTTGATCACTTGTACAAGAAAAAATGCAAGCCAAGAAATACTCTGATTATTGCACATTTATCCTGCTCCCACATTGCTTCCTGCCCCAGCCAAAAATAAAACATGAAATGCAATCACACACAGTGTGTACCCCTACTGTTTTGTGCCATGGCCCCCTCGCTTTCTCTTTCTGCACCCCCCCCTTCCCCACCACACCAAAGGATACAATTAGCAAATGTTCAAATCAAGTAGTCCTAGCTCTGCACACAGAATAACCGACATCATCATGTACCTCACCACAGTCTCACCCCCATCCACAGAGCAATGAACAGAGGCAGAAGAAGGCACTCTTGGCCCCCACCCTGTGATCAACTGGAGACCTGCACTTCTGTAAGTTTTCATAGAGTGTCAAGTGAGCCAGGAGCAGATCAAGGATTTCTTTGGAAAGAGAGCTACAAAAACCTAGGGGACTGGGAATATAGAAAACACTGACATTTCTGTTTATATATACCAGGCACAAAAGTATTGATTTATCATGCTCTGCCCGAATACCATATTTTTTTAACACTATCCTTTCATCAGCCCTTAGGGAACAGTACCCAAGCATGACACCATGCTACCTCTGTTTCTATTTAGGAGGAGCTACACACCCCAGGAATGCCTTTTTTAAACTTTCAAATTATATATTTTATTAAGGTTTATTTTCGTACCATTCATGTTCCAAAGCACTGTTTTTAGGATGAAAGGACATGCTGGGTGGGACTGCATGGATGGGGTGGTCCATTAAGAAGAGTTGTGCACCCCTACACCTGACAATAATGGCTGCTTTTTTTCTATGGATGGTCATTTCAGAGTCTGGTCTGCACTAGTGTCCAGGGAAAGTATAGAGCTGAGAGACTGGGAGGGGAGTGGGAGCAGCTATGGTGAGGCTGGGATAAAACCCATGACCTGCAGGGCAGACCCTGTATACCTCTCTGCATTTTGTCACTGAAATGTTGGATACAAACTCTCAAAATGTAGGGAAATGACGCACACTGGTCTTAATAATGTGGGACAAATCATTCGTCAAAAACAAGTTCAGAAAACTGGAGTCATCGAGTCTTTTGTTAGATCCCCCTCTTGAACAGCCAGATAGCTGCAGCTCTTAATGAGCTGTTAATCACACCAGGACATCTGGAATACTGAGGGAAATGAGTATGAGGACTACAGTCTGCTAAAGAAAGAACTTTTGTTAGTTTCATTAATAGCCATGAAAAACCTACACTAGTTAAGATGAACAAGTAGAGGGTTAGCTGCACTGGTCCTGGTCAATTTGCACTAGGTCCTGAGCTAGTAAAACAATGTTACAAACGACCCCTGAGCTCACATGAGGTCACGTCAAATTAATCTGATAGATTTCTTTGACTGGGTGACAAATGAGTTAGATCACGGTGGAACGGTAGACATGAGGCTCGTTCAAACTGCACCTTGCCGCACCAGCCATTTTCAAATCGTTCAAATAAATTTTAAGAAATCGCTGGAGAGCCGCTTTCACACGGCACCAGTGTTTTCGGTGCCCTTTTGCTTTCCAGCGATTCAAGTGTTGTTCTGGTCACTGTTGAGTTGGTGGGGACTTGTGGTGATGTAGGTGGTTTGCCTGTTCATGGCACAGGAAACCACCTACACCACTCCGCAAACCCAAGAAAAGAGGGATCGTGGAGGCAACGGCACGCAACGGAAACCTACCAAAACGGGAAGGTTCACATGTCTGCTGGAGCACTGTTCTGGCCGTTGAGAGCCAATAACAACGGCTCACAGGCAGTCGTGTGAACGAGCCTATGGTCTACTTAGATTTCAGGCTTTTGACACCATTCCACATAGGAGACTAAGCAAGCTAGGTAGCTTTGGAGTGAGTCCAAAGGTAGTAAACTGCATAAGAAATTGGTTAGGGGATAGGCAACAGAGGGTGGTGGTAAAAGGAGTTCACTCTGAGGAAGAGAGTGTAACCAGTGGGATGCCTCAGGGATCAGTGCTGGGAATGTTCCTCTAATATTTTTATAAGTGACATTGCAGATCAGCTGGAAGGGAAGGTCTGCCTCTTTGAGGATGACACCAACATCTGCAACAGGGTGGACACTCCAGGGGGAGTGGAAAGGATGATCAGAGACTTGAGAAAACTAGAGGAGTGGTCAAGGGTATGGCAGCTGGGATTCAATGCAAAAAAGTGCAAAATAATGCACTTAGGGCACAGAAACCCAAGGACAGAGTATAAAACGTCTCCTCCATCTCCAAATTAGGACCTTTCAAGTTAGCCCTCAAAGAGCATATTCTTGCTTCACGGCGCTGCCAATGTATCAGCTAGTGCCGGGTCATCCATCTATCATCTTACGGGACCACCCCGCCACTGAGCTCCTACCGATAGGGCTACCAAACATTACCTATTAACAATGCCTCCTTTGGCTGCACTCACAAGATGTCTGTCTAATTCTCTACTTCGCTGTAAATATCAAACCTGTTACTCCCTTCCTCTATCAGCAAACTTATTGTTCTCTTGAAAACCGAAATACAGCTCTCAGTAACACATTCAATGCAATGTATAGCTGATCTTGATTCTGCAGTATTGTATAACTGAAAAAACTAACCTTTAGCTGTCATTCTAGGTCTATATGCAGGGTTTTAAATAATTGATTAGCATTTTTTTCCCTGGGACAATACTAACTGTACAGAAAGTATTTATATTGGTTTTCTGTAAGTGTTCTGTTTGTTAAACACAATGAGGTAAATGCTATGCATTTTTACAATGTTTTAGCACTTTAATGAGCAAAACGCTAATCAATTTTTAGAGTTAAACAAAACCCTGATATGTATTAAATGTTTGTTTTTTTGAACACGGAGCCTTTGTAAATGAGTCCCTAATTCAAAGGTTGTAATCCTAAAGTCGGTTAAATAAATAAATAAATAAAATTGGTGGAGTGCTACTGACAACCACCAAGCAGGAAAGAGACATGAGGTAATCATATCGGATGACCTAAAGGTGGCCAGGCAGTGCGACAAGGCAGTTGGGAGAGCTAGTGAGATGCTGGGGTGCATAGGGAAGGGTATCACCAGCAGAATGAAGGAGGTGGTGTTGCCTCTGTATAGATCTCTGGTAAGAAGCCCCCTACAGTACTGTGTGCAGTTCTGGAAACCACATCTCCGGAAGGACACAGACAGAGTGGAGGCTCTCCAGAGGACAATAACTAAAACGGTGCAGGGTCTGGGTCAAAAGCCCTATGAGGAAAGACTAAAGGACCTCAACAGGCACACACCGGAAGAGAGAAGGGAGAGGGGGATATGATAGAGACCTTTAAATACCTCAGGGGGTAAATACAATACAGGAGGGAAGTATTTTTCAGAAGAAAAGGTGCTCAAGAACAAGGGGACATGCTATGAAGCTGGAGGGTGGTAGATTCAGGAGAGATGTTAGGAAGGAACCTTGTTCTTAACGTAAGCAAAACGCATTCCATGCTCTTTGGCTCTCCTGCTAGACTTAAAGGGAATAGTAACTCCCTCATAATATCCTGTGCCGATGGCTCCTCATTAGCTAACACTAGCTCCTTCAAATACCTGGGCATTCTTCTCATTGAATCCCTGGAGTTTGATCTTCATATTACTGCTACCTGCAAATCAGTTAATGCAAAAATTGGGGGTGCCTACTAGACTAGCTATGCCCTCACCCCTGTGGCCAGGTTTGCTGTGGCTCAAGGCCTCCTGCTCCTGGCCCTGGCATATTGCTCGGTCACCTACCTAGGCGCTACCAAGACCTTCCTACATAAGTGGGACACTACATATAATAACATTTGCTGCTACGCCTCTGCCTCACCATGGTACAAACACCACTGTCAGCTCTATGCTGATCTAAAATGGCCTAGCCCTGCTACTCACAGACTCAGGTCCTACGGCTCTCTTATTGATGGTATAACAAGATCAGGCCTCCCCCAATCCCTCACCTCCTTGCTTTACTCCAAGAACCCCTCCTATGGCTTCGATTGAATGACCAATCCCTTCTCTGTATCCCCAGACATAAAACCTCCATGGGTGCACAAGCTTTTTCTTATGCTGCCCCCAAGTATTGGAATTCTATCCCCCAAGCTATACGCTCAGCACCTACCCATGCTGGTTTCAAGAAACTCCACTGCAAATATTTACATGCATCAAATCCCTGCACATGCTACCATCCACCTTAAGTTCTTCCAGCTCTCTTCCTTGCTTTATCATACTCTACTTTCAATCCCTCCTCCACCTGCTTTCATCTTCCTCTCATCTGTGCCCCCTCCCTCCTTCTCCCTTCCTCTCCTCTACTCTTTTCTAGTTGTTTAGGCCTCGTAACAGCACTTACTGTATACTGCACATTACAACCCACTAGGCCAATTCTGTACTTTATGCACTTGTTTGTTTTGAATATTTCCTCACTGTATTGTTTATTTTTTGACCTTGTCCAACTATGTACTTCACTGATTAACTAAGTTGAATGTATTTCTAACACCTTCATGTTGTATGACCTATGTTATGTGCTGCGTCACATTGTTGTTGCTCATTGGATTTGACTTGTATCCTCCCCGGGTCGTGCCTGAAAATAGGCATCCATATGCCTAGTGCACCCACCCAGTTACCAAAAGCAAATACATAAATACGTGCTTCTTCACAGAAATAGTGGTGGATTCCTGAAACAATCTTCCAGTGGAGCTGGTGGTGGCAAAGACAGTGGCAATGTTCAAGAATGCATGGGATAGGCACAAGGGAATCATAGTGGAAAGGAAGGGAGGGAGGGAGAAAGAGCAGCAGATCAAGTACGGTCTATGGCAACAATGTAGGTAGGGGGGAAAAAGGGCAGACTAGGTGGGCCAAGTGGTCCTTATCGGCTATGAAATTCTATGTTTCTACATGAACCCTAGTTTCCCAAGTGGCAGTGCAACACCTTGCTCTCATGCCACTGGGCCAGTCCTGAACCTGTAAACATTAGACTTTCTCCACAGGAATTAGTGCTGTGAGCAGTTCTCTCTTATTTATACTATACATCAATGTTATGGATATTAGTTTGAATTGCTGGGGGGGGGAAATCTGCAGACAATACCAAACTTGGAAGGTCAGTGACAACGAAGGAGAACTCACAGAGGCTGCAATGAGATCTGGTCAAATTACAGGAATGGGCAACATTCTGGGGAATGTCCTTTAACACCAAAATGATTGAGGTGCTACATTTCCGGTAGGGTGATCCAAGAAATCAGTATAGTCTAAATGGGTGTGAGGTGTTAACTTAGGAAGAGAAAAATCTGGAAATGATAATATCCAGTACCCTTAAGAGCACAATGCGATGTAATAAAGCATGTTGAACAACAAACATGGTGCTGGGCAATATCAGACATACAGTAGTTTTGCCAGTAGATCTAGAGATATGAATATACTAGTATACTTACTGGTGACCCCACTGATGATCTGATAATGAGCTCTGATCAAACACCATAATAACCGGATATGACATCATACCTGGTTATTATGGCCTTTTCTAGCCACCGCACTTCACAGCGGGGAAAGACTGCTCTTGCATCAGATGCTCAGTGCTGCCTCTTATTCGCACTGTCACCATTTCAATGCTACTCTCAGACTCTCTATCTCACTGTGAGTAAAACACTTTCTCCCACCAATTTAGAAGTGTCGGCAGCAGTGGGCGAGTGTGTTTTACTTTTGTTTTCAAACCAGCTCCTGAGACTGAACAGTGCAGGTGGGGCTTTTTGGTCTACCTCTCCCTGCATTACAACCAGCTCCTGGGACTGAATAGTGCAGGTGAGGCTTTTTGGTCTACCTCTCCCTGCATTACAACCAACTCCTGGGACTGAACAGTGCAGGTGGGGCTTTTTGGTCTACCTCTCCCTGCATTACAACCAGCTCCTGGGACTGAATAGTGCAGGTGAGGCTTTTTGGTCTATCTCTCCCTGCATTACAACCAGCTCCTGGGACTGAACAGTGCAGGTGGGGCTTTTTGGTCTACCTCTCCCTGCACTACAACCAGCTCCTGGGGCTGAATAGTGCAGGTGGGGCTTTTTGGTCTACCTCTCCCTGCATTACAACCAGCTCCTGGGACTGAACAGTGCAGGTGGGGCTTTTTGGTCTACCTCTCCCTGCATTACAACCAGCTCCTGGGACTGAATAGTGCAGGTGGGGCTTTTTGGTCTACCTCTCCCTGCACTACAACCAGCTCCTGGGGCTGAATAATGCAGGTGGGGCTTTTTGTTCTACCTCTCCCACACTGCTGACAGAGCAACAGTTCAGCGGCAGCAGATGAGAGGGGCGAGCAATTGTGAATAAAATCAAAATGGGTCAAAACATATATAGATAAAAATTAACTAACTAAGCTCAATAATCAAATGTAATGTTCTGTTAAGAAGACAACTTCAGCTTTGAGCTTCTGCATTGTGACTCTTTTTTTATCCAATCACAGACTACCTGCACCTGTAATTATAAAATACCAAACATGGACGACTGTGTCTGGTTTTTGTTGTTGTTTACACACCCTCAGTGTGGGATGACCTCAAACTTCGAGCTTCCCTCTTAATGTTTATGGGTCATCACACACCTGAGGTGTGTAAAAATAATCCATAACACACAGTTGCATATGCATTATTTTCTATTTACCAAATGTATATACAACCCTATCTGGAGTTTTGCTTGTAGGTCTGGTATCCATACTGGAAGAACAACGTGCAACAGCTGGAGAGAGAGTCCAGCATAGAGCTATGAGGCTAGTGGAAGGAATGAGGGGAGGAAGTTATGAGGAGAAACTGGTACAGCAGGAAGCACTTACCCCAAAGCACAGATGGGTGTGAGGGGGATTATGATAATGGTTTACAGAATAATGCAATGATTGACAGACACATAGGAAGGAATTCTGGACTGAGGCTGGGAGTAGCAGGAGCACAAGTGGACATAAATAAAAGAGTGTGACAGCAGGTTGCAAACTAAACACAAGGAGGAATTTCATTTCTGAGAGAGTGGTGAGGCTGTGGACTATCTCACCAGGTGAGATTGTCATACTGAGTGATGTAAAGAACCCAGTTGGATGTTCATCTTCATGGAAGTGGGATAAGAGGTTATGTCCGTTGAACCCATAGATGAACAAAGTCAATGAATTACTTGACTGGACTGAAATAAGTTACTCATTAGGCTGCATGCTTGCTGCTGTGGCTGAAAGATCAGAAGGTTGTGTGTTCTAGTCCCACACCAGGAACTTGAGATAATGCTCAATATTGACACAGTAGTGCAGCACCAGACGGTGCTAACACTGTTGAGGTGCCACCACTCGGAGAAGAAAATAAACCGAGATTCCTTCTGCCCATCTCTGCTGGCTGTCCAGGTGGAAGTTAAAGATCCCAGGGCACTTATCATAAGAACATGATATTTTCCTTGTGTCCTGGCCAATGTTTTCCTGCCAACAAAATAGGTCCATGCAACCCCACCCCAGCACACACTAGGAAACAAGCCGTCACAGCTCAGTGCATCTTTTCTGGTCAACAATATTTTATTTGCTTACATCCTTCCCTTCCCTAGTGGTCTATTCCCAAACCATACCAAAACTGCATGATCTGTAATTGTATTATAAATGTCATAAAAAAGTAAAAGGAGATCATATAAAGGATCAAAAAAACTTAAAAAAATGTGTATGTCAAGTTCTGCACTTCCTGTTATAAAATCCTAGATCTGCTTGGGTCATGGTTTCAAGGATCTGGTGTGCGACGATACAAAATTTAAACTCATCTACAACATTCCAATCTTAAAATTTGTCATCTTCAAATTTGCTCACTGGCAAAATATACTAATTAGCCATGATATCCAAAAGGAATTCGGCGCCCTCAGGGAGCATCCCATCAAATAAGCACACCCCTTTTATGGTATTAGCCTCTGGTTCACCCCTATTTTTTATTTTATACTTTTGATTTATTAGATTTTGCAGGAATGGAACATATACACTAAGTTCCCATAAAGGGATAGCATTAACATGTGATTAAACCAACCATTTAGTTAGCAGCATTAACAGAATGACCCCAATTAGTTATGTCATAAGGGAAAAATCAAGCATATGAACTGTAGAACATTCAAGTGAATATTTACAGCGAAAGTGGTGAAAATGAGCCATTCCATTTCCATGCGGTTAACCAAATTACTAGACTAAACCCACAGTCCCAGAATAAACAGAGTTAAGTGGCCAATACAGCCAAAAGTGGCCCCTCAAGTTCAGCTCACAAAAAGATCGCAAGGGGTTCAACTCTTGAGATACTTCCATTCCCATTAGTACTAGGAATATGATGTACCAAGATTCAACTTATCCCATCATATATTTTATATATATATATATATATATATATATATATATAAAAATGGGTAGGAAAAATTATGTGTTGATTTGCTGGAACACATCATATGATCGTGCGTATAGCAGAGCGTGACCGCACACCTGCACTTTTACCCCGCACCAAAACAATTTTGACATTTTATAAGACAGATAAACCACTCTGAGGTGTGCAGTCGTGCTCTGATATACACATTCCTGGGGTGATTGACGCACTCGGCCGTATATCAGAGTGCGACCGCATACCTCAGAGTGGTTTATCTATTACATATCCTAAGTAGGTATATACCTAAACCATAACAGCTTTATGGCACAATGTAAAACTGTGATGAAACACTGCAGCAGCGTGGCGAAAAATTTAACTAAGTACTTTGAGCCATGGTATTTTATGGTGGGAGGGAGAGGACTTATCTGCAAAGCACTCTATTAAAAGCATGCCAATAACCGAACACTGAGCCATGTTCAAAAGTCAAAGTCCACAAAGAAGCAACTTTGATGGGAATTTCCTAACAGCTACCATTTTGACTACACACTAAAACCAAAGTCAGATTGTTTTTCAATCAATCAATCAGTTTTATTTGTAAAAAAAGGTGCCTTTCTAAAACCAAGGCGCCTGTACAATAAATACATAAAATAAAATAAATTATTACAAATTATTATGTGATTCGAATGGCTGCAAAGTAGCACAATGGATATAATAGAGAGAGAGAGAGAGTACAGACAGCTATGAACAGCAACAAAGCAAATAAAAAATGCCTCACCAGCCCCAACTAATCAATGTTTTTTACCTATTATTCCTCTGTGTCTATCTCAACATTTTCTTGATCCCAATGTCTGTCTCTGTAGCTGCAGCACAAGTCAGGCTGCCCAGTGAAAATTCACCTCCGGCTATTACCGAAAGGCAAGAAGCCACTGATGCTGCATTCCCATCTCCCAAAGTGAATGCCGATGCTATCAAATTCTTTTCTTACTTGACAGGTGGAGTAACTAACATGAGGGTAAACTGAAAAGTACAGTTACACAAGAACTTACCGTAACAGTAGCTCTTCAAGAGAGGCTCTTGCAGTAGGTAACAACCTTGAGGCCTGCGCCCCCTGGTGTCAGGACCACACAGAAACTTTAGCTAGTAGTGTCTGATGGGAGACCGCCTATCTGACGTCACATGACCGACGTCAGCGAAATACTATATAGTGGTCAGTCCCCATGCTCGCCTTCCAGTTCTACCGCTGGAGACTTTGGAAAAGAAGCGAAAGGAGAATGGAAACAAAGAGGCTCCTGGAGTCAAAATAAGCTCCTAGAGGACGAGCAGCAGAAGATGAGGGAAGGAGGGAGGGAAGAAGGTTACCTACTGCAAGAGTCTCTAAGATCTACTGCTGCAGTAAGTTCTTTCGTAACTGTACTATCTTATTTCGAGAGGGATCTTGCAGTAGGTAATAACCTTGAGGACTGAGCACCAAACAGTGTGAATCGGAAGAAACTGAAACACGGGTGGCAGGAAAGGTCTGCAGAGAAGAAGAGAGAGTAGGACAGAAGGCCTTGGAGGACAGCTAGTCCAAAGCCAGCCCTGCACCTAGAGGCAATGTCCAGACTGTAATGTCTGGTGAAAGTATGGACGGAGCTCCAAGTGGCACTGCACAGATGTCAGTGGCAGACACACTTCAAGAAACAAGCAGTAGAAGCAGCCATGCTTCTAGTAGAATGCCCCTTAACCTCCCCCGGGAGGATCTTACCATACTTCTGGTAACAAAACACAATGCAGTTTGCCAGCCATTTGGATAAACATTGTTTGGAAACTGCTGCACCTTCTCTCTTGGGTGCAAAAGAAACAAAAAGCTGATCCGATTTCCGGACAGACTTTGTACAGCTAGTGTGGTCACGCAAAAGTCTGAACATCCATAGTATGCAGAATTACCTCCCCCGATTGTAATACTCAGGGTAATAACACTGGTAGTTGAAATAGATTGATTCAACGTGAAATCAAACCACTTTTGGTAAAGAACTGAGGATTGGTATGCTGAGCCATCCGGTCTCTGTGGAAAATCAGATAAAGCTCCTTACACATCAGGGTCTGAAACTCAGGAATCCTTCAAGCAGAAATAACCACAACTAAAAAGGGTGCTTTCCAAGACAAATGGCACATATTGCAACTACCAGCCGATTTAAAAGGAGGCAGGGGAAGTTTCCCTAAAATAACATTTGGATCCCAAGGAGGTGCAGCACTGTGCACCGGGGGTTTTAGGTGGAAGATCCCTTTTCAGAAAAGTTTTGGAGACCTTCAGCTGAGCTACAGCTTTGCCCTCCACCAAGGTGTGGTAGGCAGAGAAAGCAGTCAGGTGAACCTTCAGCAAAGAGTAACTCTGGCCCAGGTTGAAGAGATGTGAAATACTCCATGACCTGAGGAAGAGGACACGAGAAAGGGTCCCAACCCTTAGAAGTGGCCCAACTGGAGAAACGCTTCCATTTCATAGCATAAGTCATCCTTGTGGAATAGCCTCCACAAGGACTTGAGCCACTTTGAAAGAGATTCCATAGTGTGAGGCAGCTATGACAGAAGGCGCCATAAGTGAAGGTGAAGGGACTCCAGCCCTGGATGGACCAGAGTGCCCCCCTCCTGAGTCAGGAGATCATGGCAGAGGGGTGGGGAATTGCAGACTCCTTTGCAAGCTGCTGAAGAAGCAGAAACCATATCTGGCAAGGTCAGTATGGGGCAATCAGAATCATGCAAGCCCTCTCCGCCTGCAGCTTGAGCAGCACCCTGTTCAAAACTGCAAAGGGAGGGAGGGTGTACAAAAACCTCCCTATCCAGCAAATAGATAGCGCCTCTCACCAGAAAGCACCATTCCCAGAAGCAAGTGAGCAAAACCTGAATAGTTTTGTGTTGAATGAGAAGATGAACAGATCCAGGTCTGGATGAACCCGGTCGAATATGTCTTCGACCACCGCTTGCTTGAGCTCCCATTCATGGGCTCTTACTCTGGTGCGGCTGAGACTGCCCGCTAGGACGATTGGCATGCCCAGAACGTGAACCACTGTGAGAAGTATTCAATGCAAAACTGTCCAATTCCACACCCGCATCACCTCTTTGCAGAGGGGATATGTGTGAGTACCCCCTTGCTTGTTGAAGTACTATTAGTCCAAATGGACTAATAGTGGGTCCTGGCAGAGTGAGTGCTGGAAGGCTTGAAGAGCATACATCACTGCCCTCACCTCCAACATGTTTATGTGTAAGAAGAGTTCCGACTGAGATGATAGCCCTAGAGTCCTGTGGGTCTCCAGATGAGCGCCCCAGCCCATCCCTGATGTGTCTGTAGTCAGGGTCTGGACAGGGGGGGGGGCGGGGACTAGAAAGGGATCCCCCCTGGTGAGGTTGCTGAGATCCTGCCACCACAAGAGATCCTGTTGCATCGAATTGGAGACCATGACCATGTGGCCCAGGTCGTCCGACCTCTGATCCCATTGCACGCTGAGAGACCACTGCAAAATACACATGTGACGCCTGGCCAGAGGAACAGTGGGGATTGCCTCTGCCATAAGGCCAAGGAGCCAGAGAACTGACCTGGCCAAAATCTACCTGCTGGAGGCTATCCAGGTGAGCCTGCTTCTGTAAGGTTTCCACCCTGTCCTGAGGGAGGAAAGCCATGTCCTGGGCTGTATCCAGCACCTCCCCAATAAATTGGAGATGCTGGGACTTGGGTAGCTGACCATAATCCCCACTTGTGTAAAGAGGTCCAAGGTAGCAGAAAGAGAAAGTTCCAGCTACTCCCTCGACAGAGCTGAGAAAAGCCAGTCATCGAGGTAGGGGGACACATAGTGGCCCTGGCATCTCAGGGTTGCCACCACTACCACAAGGCACTTGGTAAAAACCTGAGGTGCCAAGGACAGGCCAAAAGGGAAGACCTTGAACTGATAATGCTCTCCCTGAAAGGAGAACCTGAGGTAGTGGCAATGGGCCGGAAACACCGGGATATGCAAGTAAGCATCCTGCATGTCCAGGGCACAGAGACACTGTCCCTTGTGCAGGAGGGGCAGCAGACCTGGAAGAGTCAGCATCCAAAACAGTTTGTACTCTATGTACAAGTTTAGAGTGCTGAGGTCCAGAACTAGATGCAGATCTCCCATCTTCTTTGGAACCAGGAAGAAGTGGGAGTAGTACCCCTTTTCTACCTGGTTTGCTGGAATGGGTTCTATGGCTTCTTTTTTGCAGAACAGCCTCAATTTCCTCCCTGATGAGGGGGATGCGTGCCTTTGGATAGTGAGATACCCCCCGGGTTTGGGGGTCTCACCAGAAGTTTCAATGTGTGACCTTAACTCACCAGCTGAAGGACCCATAAATCTGTGGTGACTGCCTCCCACCCCAGTAAGTGGCGATTCTTCCACTCACCAGCTCCCCTGACAGAAGAGGAGGGGGAGCAGGACGTGAGTCAAGAGGCGGAGGGAGGGTTGGAAAGAGCCACCCCTGAGGTCCTCTGAGCTTTGGTCAGAGGAGGGGCTGAAGGGGCCCGACATTTGGTCTGACATCTGGTTGTCTGTTGTTTCGTCTGCTGCTTGGTCTGATGACAAAATGGCTGTTTGGCCTTAAATCTGGGTGGTACATAGTATGGACCGACCATAAGGCCTTGCTCTTGTCCTAAAGGCTGGTGATTATATCTTGGGCATTGCCCCCGAAGAGGACAGAACCCCAGAAGGGGGCACCCTGAATGGCTACCAGGACATCAGGTGCAAAGCCTGACACCTTTAGCCAGGAATATCTCCTGAGGCAAACCACTGTAGCGGTGCCCTTGGCCGAGGAGTCCACCTCATCATATGTCACCCGTAGTGAGTGGCGAAAGGTGACCTTAGTGGACCTGACGGTGTCCACCAGGACAGTATTGGACTCAAGAGTCCAGCATGGCATCAATGACAGGCTCCAGTTGACAAAAGAGAGACTTCTGGTACACTAACGTCCGCCACATAATTTAGGGTGCACATGGCCAGAATGGAGGAAGAATAGAATTTCCTCCCAAATTGGTCTAGCCGCCTTGTCTCCTTGTCAGGAGAGGAGGTGTTCATGTGTCTCAGCTTGGTGGACCTGTCATGAGCTGCCATAATGTACACTGAATCTGCCTTTGGGTGGACACTGAGGCGATCTTACCCTCTGGTGTCCTGTATGTCCTGTCAGCCTTTTTTGCTACTGTCAGGATGAAGGAAGGCATTAACCAAATGGTAGAAGGCAAATTTTCATGAGGCTCTAACCACAGGGGCATAAGGACAGGTGCTGTCTCCAGTATATCCAGGTGCTCAGCTAGTCTCTGATACTTGGGATCCTGAGTGTCAGTCTTCTGCTTGTAGACCTCTGCCATCTTTTTTAGGAGGTCTGTGAATGAAGGGTCCTCTGGAGGCAATTTAGGGGACTCCACGGGCTTGGACTCCTCGGGGGGGGTCTCAAAACCCGAAACAAGGAGGAGGACCTGGACTCGGATTTGGAATCCGAGGACTCTGAAGATCTGACATCGGGATGAGAAATCTCCTAAGACCTAGGAGGGATACTGTCTATCATCGGTCCAGCCAAAGGGCCTCTCTTCATGCCCGATGTAAACTGGTGTGGGTCCAGTGGAGAGGTGGGCTTGGGAGCCTGACCCGGATGAACTGGGATGAAAGCTCTCACAGGGTGCCAGATGTCCAGCTCCGAGATGATCTGTGACTTGGTCTCCAACCACCAGGACTGGAGAATGGCCCAGAAATCTACCTGAGGCTGAGGAGGAGGCGGAAGGGGCTGATAGGCTGAAACCCTGAAAAGAACCCAGACGTTGGGTACCCTGACATATGGTACCCCTGCACTGGGTAACCCAGCCAGGATTAGGTAGGCATGTACCCCGGCATTGAAAAGCCCAACGTTGGGTAGCCTGACAGAGGGTAACTTGGTGTATAAGGTGCTGTAGGGTAACCGGGCAGAAGGTAGCCTGATGGCGATGTCATGGGGCTTGACGGGGGACCCGGACAGTGCCTGAAACTTGACCCTGAAGGACCTGGAAGATTAAGGTAAGGCGCAAGACTAATGGGTGGCAAACCCAGTGTCAGCGCCGACGTCCCCGCCGGATGAACCAATGGGGAAGGGTCTGGAAGGTTGCCAATGAGGTCCGGAGGTGACCCAGCAATAATGTCACCTGATGGACGACCCCTGATCCTCACCTCCCACTGATCTGGGAAGCGTGAAGAAAGCTACACAAAGGGAGAGGAGGGGGTATCCAGGTGGGGAGACCCAACCGGTGAAGGCTGCGTTAAGATCGGCAGCTGTTTCTCGTCTGGCTGGACTTCATTGGGTCCCACACTGGAACATGACATAAGCGTGTTGGCCGAACTTGGCTGTGCGAACACAGGAGTCCCCAATGCTTGATGTATCAGCCCGGCCCAGGCATTTGTTGGGGGTTCCTGGGAAGGTGGGGCAGACTTGGAGGCAGCAGCAATCTTCCTGTTGGAAGAGGGTCTCTGGTCATACGAGGGCGGCCTCAGGTGAGAGGGAGACCTATCCTGGTCCTGGTGTTTCTCCTTGTCTCTCTTCTTCTTATTCTTGTGGGAGTCTGTAGGAGAAGATGAAGCACTCCTCAGCTTCTACAGCTCTTTTTCCATCGTGGCCATCTTCTTAAACAGATGGTCCTTGAGGGCCTGCTGGCGGTGCTTCCATGTGCCTTGACTGAATCTCAGGCAGGCCTCACAATCCGCGGTCTTGTGCTCTGGGCCCAAGCAGAAGAGGCAAAGGTAGTGAGAATCCTTGAGCGGCAGCTGTGTACCGCAAGAATCGCACTTATTCTTAAGCGAATCAATGGAAGACGGAGAAGACATGCACAAATTATAGTTTTAAATGATAAAGGAAGAAAAAAATGGATACTCATCTGAAATATGGTCGTCGAATTGCAGTGATGATCTCTGCAAAGTCAGATGTGCAAAGGTTGATGGTGGGAAAGAACTGGAAGGCGGATGTGGGGACCGCCCACTATATAGTGTCACAATGACGTCGGATGGGCGGCCCCCTGTCAGCCACTGCTAGCTAAAGATTCAGGGTCTTCCTGATGCCAGGGGGCGCAGTCCTCAAGGTTACTACCTACTGCAAGAGCCCTCTCAAAGTAAGATCTTTAGAATCCATAAAGTTCATAAGCCCAATGCATCTAAGGAAAACTCTGTTGTTGCCCCTTCTACCTGTTCAGGAATGCCCATAACATGGAGGTTTCTCTGTCTGCTGGTTCTCCATACAGTATTCTCAAGCTGCATACAAAGGAGCCCATTTTCTTTTATAAATATTTCAGCTGATGACATATCTGTTTATGAATCCTTCACAGAAGGGTGTATATTACTTTCTGTGGAGTCTATGTGTGCCTCTACATTCTGCATTGGTCAGATAGATAGTCCAGCTTCTTATCAAACTTCTGCACAGACTTGCATAGTTGCAATATTTCAGTGACTGCAGCCAACGAGACATCTTGGACTCACTCATCAGTTGAGACCACTGTTGTACTGGCCTTTGCCTGCTTCCTCTGGCCTGGAGTTCTACCTTGGGGCAAGTCTGTTTTACTCGTAGCTCACCTAGGTTTCTCCACTGTATACTGGAGGCCTTAACATGGTAAAGTGACTGTAAAGTATAAAAGAACGTTGTGTAAAATAGAACAGTTACATACTTACCGTAACAGTAGATCTTCAAGAGAATCTTTTTCCATCGGGTCACACCTATGGAACTATAAGCCACCAGGCACCAGGACCACATGGAAACTCTTCAAGGGGCACCCACAATATCTGATGCCGGCTCTCCCATATAAACATGGGCAGCCCCCACCCTCCTCAGTTCTCCCTCAGAGATCATGCTCGGAGGACCTCCCTGTAGGGAACCAGGAGGGGAGCTAGAGCTCTGCTGACCAGCTGAGGCACAAAACAGAAGCTAGGCCCTTACAGAGAAGATGACAATGTCCTAAGAGGGACAGATGGTGGGACAGCATGTCCTGATGAAAGAGATTCTCTCAAAGACATAATGTTACAGTAAATACATAACAATTCTATCTTCTTCGAGGTATCTCTTTCATCAGGCCACACCTATGGAATGAGTACCAAACAGTACTAACCAAGAACAGTCTGGGTGGCGGAAGCCTACAGGCCTAAGAAAGTAGGCCTTGAAGCACAGCTAGGCCAAAGCCAGCTCTCTTTTGAGAGGCAATGTCCAGGTTGAAGTGTTTAGTGAAGGTGTGGACAGCACCCCAGGTAGCAGCTACACAAATGTCTGCAGCAGACACATTTTTGAAACATGCAACTGAAGTGGCCATACCTCTGTTGGAATGATCAAAACCAACCTCAGGAAGTTCATTGCTGTACTTCCTGTAACAGAAAGTAATATAGTTGGCCAGCCATTTGGACAGGCAATGTTTAGAAACAGGAGACAGGAGCATCCTCTTTCCCAGGGCGAATGAAATAAAAAGCTCTGAGGACTTCCTACAGTCCTTTGTATGGTGTGTGTAGTACCAGAGTATTCTGTTTACATCTAAGGTATGGAGCAATGCTTCCCCTGGATTGGCGTGCTCAGGAAAATAAACTGGCAGATGGATGGATTGATTCAAAGTAAACTCAGACACCACCTTTGGCAAGAATTCAGGATTAGTTCATAAAGACACCCCATCTTTGCGAAAAAACAAATAAGGAGGCTTGCACATTATAGCCTGAGCTCTGAAATTATTCGAGCAGACATAATAGCAACTAAAAATAACACTTTCCAACAAAGGAAGCATAGGCCACAAGTTCCGGCTGGCTCAAATGGAGCCAAAGTAAGCCTTTCCAACACAGAATTAAGGTTCTAAGCCAGGATTGGGTTATGAATAGGAGGCTTCAAGTGCAGAATGCCTCTTAAGAACATATGGGCTACCTCCAACTGAGCAACCGTACGGCCCTCAATAGATACATGAAAAGCTGAAACAGCAGCCAAGTGCACTTCAATGGAAGAGTACTGCTGGCCAGCATCTGAAAAGGACAGCTGATACTCCAGAATATGATTTACTGGACAAGTAAATGTATACATGTGATAAGAAGCGTCCCACAGAGCAAACCGCTTCCACTTCATAGCATAAGTAGCTCTGGTGGAATACTTTCTGGCAGCCGCCAAGACATTAGCCGCTTTCTGGGAAACCCAAATCTAGCAATGGTTATGTTCTCAGGAGCCATGCATGGAGGTGAAGGGACTTGAGGTCTGGGTGGAACGGGGTCCCTGCTCCTGGGAGAATAGGCCCCCGCATAAGGGCAAGGATACTGGGGGTTCCACTGCCAACTGCTACAGAAGAGGAAACCAGATCTGACAAGGCCATAGGGGAGCGATGAGGATCATAGTTTCCCCCTCCATCTGAAGCTTGATTAGTACCCTCTGAATTACAGGGAAGGAAGAGAAGGCATAAGGAACCACCCTTTCCAAGAGAGGGACAATGTGTCTCACCAGAAAAATCCAGGCTCAGGAACGAGCATGCAGAAAAGTGGCAGTTTTGCGTCGTGTGGGGACGCAACAAGGTCCAACGCTGGATGACCCCACCTGTTGAACAGGTCCTCTGTCACAGAGGTCAGCAGCTCCACCTCATGCATCCTGGACTGTGACCAGCTTGGTTTGTCTTCCAGGCTATTTTTAATGCCTGGGACATGTACAGCTGACAACTCTAGACCGTGTTCTAGAGCCCAATGCCAGATTCTCATTGCCTCCCTGCACAGGGGACAGGAATGAGTCCCCACTTGTTTACTGATGTAATGCATCACACTGACATTGTCAGTCTGTATTAACAGAGGACCAAGGGAGAGGCCAAGTCTGTAGGCTGTACAGAACTGCTCCCATTTCTAGGACGTTTATGTGGAGGGTGCTCTCCACAGTGGTCCATGCACCCTGTGTCTGATGAGACCCCAGATGTGCTCCCCAGCCCATCCCTGAGGCGTATGTAGCCAAAATCTGGTAAGGGGAAGGGATTAGGAAAGGAACCCCTTTGAACAGATTGTCAGGTTCCATCCACCGTGGGAGCAGCTTGCAGACAGGGGAAGTTATCAGGACCTTCTGTTCCAGGTGATCTGTGCACTGATCCCACTGTACTCTTAGTGTCCACTGGGGAATTCTCATATGCAGTCTGGCCTGTGGTACTGTAACAGCAGCTGCCATCAGGCCTAAAAGTCTAAGGAATGTCCTTGCTATGACATATTATCTGCTGTTTGAGACCATCTGGGCCTGTGCAATCAGACATTCTGCCCTGTCCAGGGGCAGGAAGGCTAAAGCCTTGCGCTGTGTTCAAAAGTGCCACTATATACTGTAGATGTTGGCAAGGGGTCAAGACAGACTTTAGGACATTGACAGTGATGCCTAGGACATCGAATGGATGCCTCGTGCGAGTTTGGGTGTTTAAAAGCTGTTCCCTGGAGTAAACTTTGAGTAGCTAGTCTTCCAGGTAAGGAAAAACAAAGGCTTTCCTTGCGTAGGGCTGCTACTACCACTGCTAAACATTTAGTAAAGACCCGTGGTGCCAGATGATAAGCTAAAGGTTAACACCCTAAACTGACAATGTTCCCCCTTGAAACAGGAACCTCAAATATTTCTTGTGAGGATTCTGAATTTTGGTATGAAGGAAGGCATCCTTCATGTCGAGGGAACAGATGCAATCCCCTACCTGAGTAGAGGGAGTAGGCCTTGAAGAGTGACCATCATGAATTTTCTGTATTTGATAAAGATTTATTTAAAAGTTGGTGACCAGGAAAGGCACACTGAGCCGGGGCTTATCTCCAGGTGCGACCCAGTGGTAGGGGACAATACAATGGTAAAAGCATTCAAAAAAACAGTACAATAAAACAATACCGTGCAGAAAAATATAGTGGATATGTAACAAGCGAGATCTATATACAGTAGCAGCGGAAAAAACGTTAAATAATGTACAACACATTACAAGTTTAGATAATGTACAACACATTACGAAGTATATATATATATATATATATACACACACACACACACACACACACACACACACACAGAGGCAGCAGATTTATTTAATCAATAAATGTGTAACAGTGCAAGGTGGAGAGTAAAAGAGCACATGATGAATGTAGGGAAAACATAGTGTAGGAGACAAAGAGGAGGATATAGCAGGAGGGTTCAACAGGAAATTCAGTGAAGCCTTGGTTAGTAAAGGACAGATATAGGACTTTGTACAAGACTCGGATCTCTGAGATCTAGAACTGGTCTGAGATTCCCTGTCCATTCTGGAACTAGGAATTACCTTGACTAGAACCCTGTGCTCCACTGTTTCTGGGAAATGGGTTCTATGGTCCTTTTCCGAAGCAGGGATTGTATTTCCTCCAGGGGCAAAGAATATGACCTGGAGGGTAATGGGAAGGCACTGGGTTGGTGGTCTGGAGGCAGTTCTAGAAGTTCCAGAGCATGGCCCAATGCTATTAGTTCCAGCACCCAAGCATATGATGTGACCTCCTGCCACTGGTACAGGTGGAGGGAGAGCTGACCCACAAAGACCACTTCTGGAGGCAATGGTTGTGGGGGGGGGGGGAGAAAAGGAGTCCAGCAGAGACGACTAGGGTGGCTGCTGCCGCTCCCCCACCTCCAGGGACCTTTGAGTGGGCACCTGGCACAGCTCCTAAGGTAGACATGGCATCTGCTCCTCTGCCCTTACTCTGTTATCTGGCAGTAGTACAGTGTCTAGCACTAGGCGGACGAAATGGCAGCCTCTGTCTACTCCTTGGTCAGGTATGATAGAGTGAATGTACTGATTTCATGGCTCTGCCTGAGGCCTGCAGATCAGAGAGGATATCTTGAACATCTGCACGAAAGAGTCTGTAACCCCTAAAGGGGGCATTGAGAATGGACTGCTATAAGTCAGTCACAAAATCAGCCACCCTAAGCCAGGAGTACCTTCTAAGGCATATTCCTGAGGCAGCAGCTCTGGCAGAAGCATCAGAGATGTCACAGGCCATATGTAGCAGGCATTTCCCTGTATCAGCCCCAGCTGTGAGGGCTTTAAGCAGCTCCTGCTTAGTAATAACCTCAAGGAGGGCTTGGGCAATGGCCTTGGCCTTCCTCCAGAGGGTGTTTTGATATCTAACCATATGAGCCTTGCAATCTGCAATTCTAAGGGCCAAGGAGACTGAGGCATAGGTTCTCTTGCCCACGACATCCAATCTCCTTGATTCTTTATCTGGAGGAAGGGAACTGTTATGTGTATGCAGCTTTAAGAAATGTTAGACAGTACAGATTTAAAGGGACAGTAAACACTGCAGGGGTCACTCAAACTGAAAAAGCCAATGAAAAGATATTTCAAACAAGGCACTGGACTTCCTTGTGGGTGTCAGGAGTCCTGAGATATGACTAACTAATCTGTAAATCAAAACAATACAGCAGCCATTTTAAAACAGGAAGTAATGTCACTGAGGGGAAAGCTGCATGTTGTTAATTACAGCTTGCCCCTCAGTGACATCACTGTTGGTCTCATGATTCAATGAAATGGCTGCTGCCTTGTTTTGATTTAAAGATGATTTAGGTATTCAGAACTCAGGACACCTACAGGTGAGCCCAAAACCTCATTTGAAATATCTTTTTATGGGCTTTCACAATTTGAGTGACCCCTGCAATGTTTACTGTCCCTTTAAGGAATGCATTTACTGTAACTCTCGTTGTGTGTGTTAGAATCCCTGTTCCCCCTGTGTCTGAGCTGAACAGAAGTAAACCGAGAAGGCCTAAATTTCTGTGGTGCATGTTTTTCTTATTATCAAGACCCGGATGTGTTTAAGGTACTTATTTTCGGCCACCAAATACAACAAACTGGAGACAAGGATGGTGAAAAACGTTCACAGCTCCAACTTACTGAATTGCACCATTTTGTGACTTTCTGCATTGGAGGCTAGTAAGCAGTCTGGAACTGTGCTATATCATGGAAACTTCAGCTAGCTTTGAGAATTTTACAGGAACGAACTGGGTCCAGATGGTTTGATCAGTGGTTATTATGTAATCCTGCCATACAATCAGCAAATGATCAGCTACGGGGTGAGCTTATTCAAGCTGCTTTTTGTACTTACTTGGGGAGTGAAACCTTTAAACTGTTATGCAGTCTGTGTGCACTGGACCGGCTGGAGGATTTGTCATATCAAGAGCTAAAGGCTAAACTGAAAGCACAATACAGTCTAACAACTTTCCCAATCACCGAACATTATAAATTCTACAGTTACCAGCAGAAACCAGGTCAGTCATTACAATCTTATTTGGCTGAGATCAAACGCTTGGCTCTCACATGTGAGTGGAGCAGGGAGCATATTGAATCTAATTTAGCTGATAAGTTTGTTATAGGGTTGAATAATGAACATCATATTCAGCAATTACTTTCTGCAAGTGTCAAGAAATCTGCTGATAAACTTTTACAGATGGCACTAATGTATGAGGCTGCAGAAAATGAAGTGTAACCCCCCCCTACAAATGGGGGTTCCCACAAAGTCTTCCTTGAGTTTGCCTAAATGCTCACTGCCAGGCTGGTGTTCTGCGTTTTAGTAGTTTAAATGTATTGCCAGAGAATGCCTGTATAGCCTCTGTGTACTGTCTCTTTAAGAGCTTCCTGGACTGCATCCATAATTAATCTGAGAGGGAGCTCTGTTAGAAGATATACTTGTTTGCTGATCATTTGTTAGAGTAGTAATAATATTGCAGTTTGTTCTAACCTGCCTTCTTTTGCAGCATGGGCAGTTCTGTTTGTTTCCATCATCTTGGTCCCGGACTGCTGAAATGGGCCAATCAGTACCTCTGGGGATTCTAAAATGGAGTCTGTCCCCAGGGGCTTTGTGGGAGCAAAATTCCTTAGGAATTGTAGTTTTTGCATGTTGGCGCCAAGACAAACCTGGAAGGGGAGCCCTTGTTGTGACTGACAGACAGATCAGCCAACCGAACCTTTTGGATCCCGGGGAAAAGTCCCAGACTGTTTTGCAGTCCAGACAGTCTGAATTGGGAAGTGAAAGTGGTAACAGCTTGAGTGATTCCAGCAGCAGCCCCTGTGTAATTCGCACAGGAGAACTGTGAAAGGGCTGAGTTTTTGGCCTGCCTGTCTGCCTGCTGTCCCTGAGAGGGGAATTGAAGTTTATTCCTGCTGAATCCGAATTGTGAGGATGATTTAAGCCACAGACCTGTGACCAGGCTTTAACCTTAAGAAGACCGAAGATTTGCTGAATACGATCGGCCTGTCAGGATATCCAGCCACCTTTGAACTCCCAGTTTGTGCAGAGACTCTGTAATTGTGACCGGATAGCTACCTGCCTGGTACAGTAGAACTTCTTACATGTAAATGTGCTATGTGCTGTTAGTGGGTCCTTATTTGGTTCCCCACTGTGTGCTGAACTGTGTTCTGCTTGCTGGAAGCTGCACCCAGCTCCCATAGGCTGAATCCGTATTCATCTCCATTGGGCCTGGGCTTTGCCACACTGGCCCAGCCAGACTACCCGCTGCACAGAGAAAGCCATCAACGAGAGACCTGCCTGGGGATCAGCCTCTTGCTCACGCTTTGAACAGGAACAACGCCTCTGTGATTTGTGTGGGACCTGCTTCTCCTGGCACTCCAGTTCAACAACCTGCTGTCTCGATTGAGTCCTGCCTGTGTCCTGTATTGGGTATCACGAGTAAACATCAGGGTAGCTCCCTGCAACAACAGCTAAATCTAAAGTGTTGTCATTTAATTGCTTTGTCTTTTTTTGTCACAAACTGAGCCCTCCAGCTCCGGATTACAAATAGTGCATGTTGTGCATGTTGCTTTCTTCCATCACAGGGCCCCAACCAACTGTGAGCTGGCCTACCCCAGGCAACGTTCCTGGCTAGCCCACAGTCTTCCTACCCGGGTACCCAGAGTCTGTGACTGTGTAGGGACTCTGAAGTGCATGCATAACTGTCTGATTGATATAGCCTTTAAGCAAATCAACCCGATTACGCCCCTCCCTTGTTTAAGTCACCTGAATAAATCAGATCTAACTCTTTTTGCAATTAACCGGACTGTGGTTCCAGTTTGTGCCAAGAGTACTGTACTGTTGCTATTTGCTGTGCATAACCTTGTTTTACATGGGGTCCCCAGGGTATAGTAAGAGGAAACAGCCCTGGTGGTAAGTGCAAACAGGGTGGATAATTGCATGGTGAATAAGGGTCATTGTGAAAGTGATTATTGTATATTGTTCAGGCCACTAGAAGGGAAAGGGAGGGTTACAGTGTCCCGGAGGGCTGTGCCCAGATTAGCTTGACCACTAAGATCCCTGACCTCCGGGTGGAGGCACCCGTTTCAGTACCCAGGCCCCTTAACCTGCTACTAGCCAAGCAGGCAGGGGTAGTAGCCCTTGGTACAGTGACACCTAGGGGTTACATTGCAATCTGCACAACTGTTGGATATGCACTGTAAGCAAATGATTAAATATTTATATGTCCTGCTGCAACAAAAACTTTTAATGTGAGCCGGCTCGGTGGCACAGAGGGTTGAGGCACTGGACGCCACACCTTGTGCCATGCCAGTGACCCGAGTTTGGGAGTGGACTCGGGGTGCCAGGGAGTCGGCAGGGGAGGAAGGATCGAGCGTCCCAAGGACTGCTCTCCCCTCTCCTGGGTGGAGTGGGTGGGTTAGTGCTCCTTGCCACACTTGCGGTTCCCAGTGGAAACTGGGAGGATCGTAGCTGATGTAGGCACGCATTGGGGTAGGGGAACATCGGCTGAGGTCCTGCAGGTGGGTGCAGGAGCGCGCCCACACCACACTGGACGTCATTGCATGTCCACGCTCCCAGGGGAACCGAATGAAGGAAAATGCCCTGGCACCTGGGAAGGAGAAGGTGGGTCCAGTGGTCAGCCTCCCACGCTCACAGGCGGGTCTGCTCCAAGCCTGCCTCCTGATCTCCTCCTCACCTCGGACACCCTGCTAGATTCTAGATAGCGTGCCAGTAGGAGGCAAGGCGGTCCCACCTTGGGGGGCTCAGAGATGAGATTGGAGGTAATCCTATGATGAAAGCATGGTGCAGAAAGACTTCAGGCAGAGCTGGAGTTGGTTGGTCCCCATGACCACACCGGAGAGAGTCCTAAGGGACCAGCGTAGGAGGATATAATAATAAAAAAAAAAAAAAGTTTACAAAAAATAAAAACTTAAAAAAAAACCTTTGCTGTGCCTGTAATTCTCCTCACATGTGGAGAGAATGCACTGCTGTGCAGAATGCATCTGTGATTTCTCAGTCTTGGACGGAGCACCTGACCCAGCAATAGCATGGGATCTTTAAAATATTTTTTTCCTTTTGAAAAGTCTGATTCAGGGTAAATGTAAATAATATATTGAGAAGAAACTGAGGATGGGTACAAAGTGAGAGCCAATTCTGGTGAAAAATAAGGTAAAGAGGATTAGTGATCCAATGCCTGCAGCTCAGAAACCCTCCAAGCAAAGGTGACAGCCACCTGAAGAGTTTTCCATGAGAGCAACAGAAGCTCATAGGTGACAAGCAAAGGTGATAGCCACCAGAACAGTTTTCAATGAAAGCAACAGAAGCTCACAGGTGACAAAAAAGAAACTGAGTAAGGGACAACAGAACCAAATTAAGGTCTCAGATCAGAAATGGGTGACAACTGGAGGGATGTAGATGCAAAAAACCTTTAGGAATCTGTGGGAGGACTTCCGGTGACGTCATGGACCCGAATGGAGGTCTGATCCTAAAGTGGTGCACCAACCCGGCGAATAACTACTAAATCAGCTAACACAAGTATCAAATTCGATGCCATAATGTCACCAAAGAAAGCAGAAAGTAATAAGGCGCTGAAATATCGAGGTGAGATGGTTCAGAAATATTCGGATGACCGAGGATTGCCAGAGCAGACTAACCGGACTGATGGAAGCTCCTCTCCTTATAGTGAACAGGCCTCAGAGAATGATACAGACACAGGGAGAGAGACATTAACTAGATCAAGATTCGAAGCAATCATTCATGAGATCCACCAATTTCAGTCTGAAAACCAAGCGGAATTTAAAAAACGAAATGCCAAACCTACAGCCGTGGAGACACGCATGCAAGAGGTAGAGGAGCGAGTGTCTAATTCTGAAGATATGGCATCTCGCATGAAACAGACTGTGGAATTCCTGCTGGAGCAGCAAGAGTGGTTAAGCGAGAAATGCCAAGATCTAGAATCGCGCTCCCATCGTGATAATATGAGAATACATGGACTGCCAGAAGGCTCTGAGGTTGGCCAGATGATAGATTTTATCACTGATTTACTTAAACATGTGGTTCCCCTCCCAGAGGCATTTCAGTTCCGACTGGAAAGAGCACATCGCGCACTCACCCCTCGACCCTCAGACCCAAAAGCAAGGCCGCGCTCGGTGGTGCTGAAATTCTCCAGCTATCAGGACAAAGAAACAGTATTAAGAGCAGCATGGGCAGCAAAGAAAATCGAATATAATGGTGCAAGACTGCTATTTGATCAAGATTATCCCCTGGAAATTTTAAAGCGGCCCTTGGAATATGGAGACATCATGAGAGTACTTAAGGCTAAACAGATCCGTTTCTTTACTCCATATCCGGCACGCTTAAAAATCATGGGGAATTCGGAAGCAGAAATTTATGACTCACCACAGGAGGCCAAAAGGGGGATACATACACATGGCATCGAAGAAACGGCTTTTCATCAGGAACAAAGAAGATCCGCAGAGCAACGTCAGAGGCCATAAGGGAGAGATCAAAGCTGGAATCTGCACATAAGCAATAGGCCCAATCGCAGAAACTACGCGGCCATACGTAAGCAGCTGCAGGAGTCAAGGAGAAGGCAGAGTGGAGTGGGGCCTACAACCCAGATTGAGACCTGAATTTCAAGGACAGAAAATAACTACCTCAATGGGTCCTATGGGCCAGCGTGATTGAGCAGGTACTGTCTCTCAGGCTACATAATTATACGATCAGGGAGAGCACCGTAACTCCACAATTCTAGAGTCAGCTCTATTAATCCCCTACCAGTTTAAAAAGGAAGAGGCTGAAGGGACACTTTTACCATGTTATATATCTGGACTGGGGGGGGGCTCCTGTTTTTTAAGAGTTTACAATGAGTACAAAACATTTTGGTTGCTCTGATTATTACTATACTGAGATGGTAAAATAACTATGCAACAATAAGATAAATAGTTCATTGTTAGCCTGAAACAACCTGGAAAGGCTTAAAAAAAAGATATGGCCAGGCAGAGGGGGGCTCAGAGAAATCTACCTTTTCTACAACCAGCAAGAGCATCCCACAAGGGATGTACTTAAAGGTATCATCATGGTAATAAGGGTCATGACGTTCTTAGCCCTTTGGGGCCTTCTGTGGTACTGGTTCCACAGAAAGGAGGACCTAATGGGTTTTTCCATTACCTCTCCTCCCGACTGCTTCCTTCGAGACATCTTGATGCAGTCACTTAAGAGGCTGATAGTAATGCCCCCTTGGTTTGGAAGTCATTCAGATTTGTATATAGTTTTAGTCCCAGAGGTGAGAGGTTTATGTTTTACAGGGTTTACACCTCTGGAACTATACTGTTATATGTGGTTTACTGTATGGGTCAAAAACAATTGTGGAGGTACGATCATTGGAAAGGTAATCCAAGGAGGAAAATGCATGGATGGGGGAGTGGAGGGTCAAAGAAGGGAGAGGTCTTTTCCTCATGGAAAACGGATAGTGATAAACATGTATATGGGGTGGGGGGAGAGGGATGGCGCAGGACTGGAGGCTTATTACAAGTGCTAACCAGGACAGCTGCCTCGACTGTCCAAAATAAAGGGGGAATTTTTTATGCTGACTAAATATGGTGACTGAAGTAAAGCTTATTATATCCTCCCAAAATGTGAATGGGCTAAATCATCCAATCAAAAGATATAAGGTTTTGTCTTTATTAAAGAGTCAGAAGCCGACCTTCATATTGTTGCAAGAAATGCATCTTAACAAGGAGGAACATCAAAAATTAAGGAAATTTGGATTTGAACATGTTATTGCCTCCTCCAATGGAGAGGGGAAACGGAGAGGAGTGGCTGTCCTGATTCCTCGCTCTGCGCCATTCCAGCTAGTCTCCTCCTACTCTGACAAGGAGGGTAGACTGGGAATAGTAGTGGGAAATATCAGGAACTTTGTTAACTCTGGCCAGCTTGTATTTACCACCTGGGACGGATGCTGAGACAGCTAGGATAGTGTTAGGAAAAATAATGGAACAAAAAGGGTATTGATCATAGGAGGGACTATAATTTAGTGCTAAACGAAAAGATACTACTAACCTTAACCCCCTAGATGGACAGCAGTAAAACATTTACACAGAAATATCTTAGGAAATGGGGTGGTGGATGTATGGAGAAATTTAAACACAACTAAACAGGAATATACATTATTCAGCGCCACATAATATACACACCCGAATAGACCTGTGCCACATCTCTAAAGAGCATGTACACCTCCTTGAGAACGCTGAAATCCTGCCATTCATACCTTTAGATCATTCCCAGAATTTATTCTCACTTAAATGGACCGGGGAGAGAAAATCCACACTCTGGAGGTTTAATAACTACTTACTTAAAAAAGAGTTCAAAGAATTGCTAGAGACTAGGATACCTCAGATTCTACAAGAGAATACCTCTCCTGAGGTGAGCCCCTCGCTGCTATGGGATACATTAAAACCGTATTGAGGGGAGATATTATTAGTTATGCCGCCTGGCATAAAAAGCAGCAGACTGAACAGCTGGACAAACTGCAGAATCAATATAAAGAATTGCAGATACAACATATGGCAGGAGATGTCACTGTCCTCCCTTTAATGGAAACCACTAGACAAAAAATTCAGCAGATACTCCAGGTTAAGACAGAACAGGATTTACAATATATTAGGCAGAGGTATTATGAGGGAGGGTCTCGAGCCACTCGCATCTTAGCACACAGGCTGAGGAAACATATACTACAGAATACAATTACACATATTCACTCACCCCCAAAAAGAAAAATTTTAAAACAGCCAACTGAGATCCTGGAGGCATTCAAAACCCACTATACCTCCCTTTACACCCCGGAGACCACATATCAACCCCAAAAGGGAACGGAGTTCCTGGCGAAGTTGGAACTGCCTCAGATTGCCCAGACTGAGATGAAATGACTGACAGTCCCAATAACATGAGGGGAATGGGAGGTGGCAATAAAACATTTAAAGACGGGGAAATCGCCTGGCCCGGATGGGTACACGGGCGAATTTTACAAACATTTTAAGGACTTACTTATTCCCCCCCCTAGGGAGGGTAGCCCGGGAGATCTTAGAGGGTGAGTCCGTCCCACCAACATGGGATTACGCAATAATCTCAAGCATACTTAAACCAGGGAAGGATCCTGGTCAGTGTGGCTCATATCGTCCCGTATCAGTGCTGAACACCGATTATAAGATATTTACATATATTATAACCAAAAGGTTAGAAATAATTTTACCCAAACTAATCAATCTGGATCAATGTGGTTTTATTGTACAGAGGCAGACACAAGATAATGTGAAGCAAACACTTCACCTCCTGCACCACGCTACCTGGTCGAAGTCCCCTTTTTTGTTATTAAGCCTGGATGTGGAGAAGGCCTTCGACCGGGTGGCTTTGCCATTCCTGTTGGAGACCCTTAACAAGTTTGGATTCTCCTAAAAATTTCAACAACTAATAAAGGCTATATATAAACAACCCAAAGCTTATTAAGATTAACGGGAACATTGCCCCTCCGATATCACTACATAGAGGGACGAGACAGGGATGCCCACTGTCTCCCCTATTATTCGCATTATACCTGGAACCTCTGGCCCAGGCTCTGCGTCAGGCGAAAGATGTATGGGGGATAGAGGTGGGGGGAGCACCACAAGCTTGCACTCTATGCGGACAACCTGTTGATATACCAGACGTCTCCTGAACAGACTTTGCCACATCTATGGTCACTGCTACGGGACTTTGGGGAGACAGCGGGATACAGAGTCAATACCAGCAAGACAGAGGTTATCCAAATAAACTATTCTCCCATGGCTATAACAAAACAGAGTTTCCCCTTTAGATGGGGTGTTACCCATCTGAAATATTTAGGGATACAGCTTGCTCTAGAGCCGGGACTATTATATAGTCTAAATTATAACCAGATGATGATCCAGGTTACATCAGACCTAGAACGTTGGAATATGGTTCCGTTGTCGCTAATACAAATGGTAGAGGCTATAAGAATCAATATTTTACCAAGGTTCTTATACTTGGCCTGCTGTTTACCCATTGCACCCCCTCCATCTTTCTTCAAAGAACTAAACAAAATAATCTCTAGATATATATGGAATTCACATCCACCTAGAGTGAAATATTAGACACTGCAGCTTCCCTCTAAGGGGGGTCTAGCCCTGCCTTGTCTATATAAATACTACTTAGCTGCACAACTCAGAGCAATTTTTTTATGGCTCCATAGAAACTATGTGACGAAGTGGTGTGAGCTAGAAAAAAAGAGAGGCAGATCTATTTAACCTAGATAGAATCCTTCTAAGACAACCACCAATCCCAATAGACCAGATTACAGATAACCCATATACAAAAAATATGCTGTCCAGCGGGCGAACATTGTGGACTTCCAAATAGACCGCCTCATGTAAATAGTTGCTCTACTCCCTTCCAAATGTGCAAACTTTTCAACCAGCTAGGCTAGATCATAGTTTTAGTACCTGGGCAAGGATGGGGATACAGATTATATTGCATTTTTTCCAGAAAGGAGAGATAATGACCTTTGAGGAAATGGCAGGGATATATGGTCTGTTGCCTAGAGACAGATTTAGATACATGCAAGCAGTGGCATATATTAAAACATTTCCCGCTTTTCTAACACCAGGGGAGGAGAATCCATCCTTTTTAGAGATTTTTAAAGGGGCCTTACAGGGAACAGCTCCACTGCAACACGTGATCTCATACTTATATAAGGCTCTAATGCAAATATATAAGCACGATTTAAATAAAATTAAGCCATCCTGGGAGAAAGACCAGAGGTTGCAGCTGAACACCACAGGGTGGAGTACATGTCTGAAATATCTGAGAATGGGCACGGGATCATATCAGTGGAAAGAGTTCGCTTGGAAAAATATGATTAGAATTTTTAAGGTTCCGGCAATCCAGGCAAAATATAACACTAGTGTAACAGCAGCATGTTGGAGAGGTTGTGGACAGATCCCAGCCTCTCATGGTCATATTTTCTGGGCATGTAAGAATATTAAGCCCTTTATACATAATTTAGAAATAGCCATGGAGGATCTGATGGGAACAACAATTCAACTAACGAAGAAAATGTATTTTTTCTATATCTTAGAGAGAGGGCAAAGTAAGACGCCTAATAGGAAATTAATACAAGTTTGCCTATTATCTGCTAAGAAAGCAATAACTAAAAGATGGTTAGACCAGAGAGCCCCCACGATCAGGAAATGGCAGGATTTGGTATCCCAAATATACAAGATGGAGAAACTCACAGCCATAATAAATAGACGCAGAGAGAAATTCAAAATACAGTGGCGAAGGTGGGTGATATATATCATGTCACACAGAGATGATTTTGCACCAGGAGGGATAAGAGACCTATTGAGTAGAGGAATCAAACCTTTCTTCCCTATCAAAATGTACTGTATTACCTGCATCAATTGTATGAAATAATTGACCCAATGTATTGTCTTGTGTCATGTTATGTAGTTGTATGTATATGTCCATTTATGTGGAAAAAGAAAACAGGAAAATAAATAAAGAGTTATAAAAAAAAAAAAGGAATCTGTTGGAGATCTCCAACTGTGGTGTCAAGCAGGGAAAAATGTCTTATGAAATGTAGAGGTTATTTTGAAAAACCTGGTAAAAGAAAATCTGTATATTTCAACAGGACCACTGGGGGCTTTGAAGACGTGGCCAAGGAGGAGAGAAACATTGGTATTTTACTGTACATATTAAAAAAAAAACATGATTTGAAACCATCTAAGGAGTCCTAAGTCTCCCTCACTGCTTGACACTAGATGTTTACAGTGCAAGAGAGACAGATTCATCTGCAAATAGCTATTATCCCACATCAAATCAGAAGAGTGGACATCCAGGTGCATCCCTAGCAAGCAAACTTCCATCTGTGCCACAGTCTTGGCCTCTAACGGGGAATGAAAGGCAGATGTGGCTGCAAGATGTACTTCCACCGCAGAGCACTGGACGCCAGAGTCTGACAGGAACAGGACAGGCCCAAACTCGACTGGACAAGGAAAGGGATCCAAAGAGCTTGAGGTGCACCAGATACTGAAACATTTCCATTTCAAGGAATGTGTGTGTCAAGTACATGGCTTCCTAGCAGCCAAGAGAAAGTCCAATATAGTGAAGGAACCATGAACCGGACAGTTCTATGTGGTCAGGTTCCAGGTGTGAATGTTCAGTGCCAGGACATCCAGGAGCAACAGGCTGTTATGGTCCTAAGAAAGGATCCCCACCTGTAAAGGTAGGGGGACCAGAGCTTCAACTGCTGAGTGATGCAGCAGTGGGAACCAAATTTGTTTGGTCCAGAATAGAGCCACCTGCAGGATCCATCATGAGCATTACCAACACCCCCCCCCCCAAGATCAAGGGGATTGGAGGGAATGCACAGAAGAACCTCAAGGGTCAGTCCTAGGGCCAATGCTTTTCAATATATTTATTTCAAACATGCAGGTGTCACAGGGTGGATGGATGACAGCATTTGCAGACAATGCAAAAATTGGACATGTAGTGGATATTCAAGAAAATGTGGACAGATTACAGAATGGAATAAATGAGTTACACAACTGGTCGCTTTCAAACAAGATAAAATTAAATCCTGAGAAATGTGCAGTAATACATTTTGGTTACAATAATCCCAAAACAAAATATACCATAGCATGCATAATCTTAAGGGATTCAGATTGTGAAAAGGATCTGGGTATTATGGTGGGCAGTGCACTCTAGGCACTGTGATATGGTACTTAAGAAATGCAATCATACATTGTCATGTGTTAAGAAGAAGACATTGCTTACCATAGTAATCCTGTTTCTTCCAAGGGAATCTTAATGGTATTCTGACATGTACAGTACTGTACCACCATAGTACCGCCCCGGAACTGAAAATGTTAATAGAACCTATGCAAATGACAGAATGCTATGCTCGAGCTCAGTTTTCAAACCACCGTCCCTGGTAAACAATCCATCAACCGTCAGATTCTAACTAATGCTAATCTGAAATAGTAATAATAACAATTATAGACTCCCAACCCCAATCATCCTTCAATAATAGGCATTACCCCGCCAAGACTCAAGTCGCAGATAGCCTAAGTAAAAAACAGCCCAGGAGTTCACCACAACATTGTAGTGCAGTGCACCCAGGTTCTAGAAGGGGAGGAAGGGTGGGAGAGCTCAGAATACAGTAAGATTCCCTTGGAAGAAACAGGATTACTATGGTACTGTATTCTGACATATGCAGACTACCCAAGCAGTACCTTTGGAGGTGGGCACAGAACCTATTTAGGAAACAAGCTCTGCAGTACTGCTGTGCCAAACTTAGCATCACTCCTGGTCTGTAAATCCAGGCTATAACGTTTGACAAACATCTAAACAGTTTTCCAGGTAGCTGCTTTGTAAATGTCCAATAAGGATATGTCCCTTGAGGCTGCTATGAAAGTAGCAGTGCCCCTTGTGGAATGGGCTTAAAGGCCCACAGGAGGCTCTTTACCAGCTTTGCTATAGCAAAACTGGATACAGGCCACAATCCAGCATGCACTGGTCTTTTTTGAAGCTGGTTTGCCCTTTCCTACCTCTCCATAAGTGAGGAGCAGCTGGGTTCTGTTTTCCCTAAGAACCTTGGTGTGTTCTAGGTAGTAGCTGATAGCTCTTTTTACATCCAGGCTATGCAATCTGCATTTTCCTGAGCATGAATGATCAGTCAAAAAGACAGGCAGAGTAATAGACTGATTAAGGTGAAAATCAGACACCACCTTAGCAAGGAATTTCCTGTTTGTTCTCAGGACTACCTTATCCCTATGAAAGGGAATGTAGTCTCGATCTGTACACAGGGCCTGTAATTCACTGATCCTTCTGGCTGAAGTGATGGCTATTAAGAAGAAAGTTTTCCCAGTAACATACTTGAGCTCTGCTGATGAAATGGGCTCAAAGGGTAGCTGCATCAGCTGACCAATACAGATGTTAAGATCCCAACCTGGGGTGGGCTCTCTGTGAGGAGGATCCAGGTGCAGAAATCTTTTAACGAATTTCTTGAACACCTGCTCAGAAGCCAAGGAGGGCTTTCTGCCAGCTGAAAGATAGGCCGAAACTGCTGCTAACCAAATTTTTAATGAGAGCTTAAGACCAAGTGATGGAGGTGTACCAAGTAATCCAGTATCAGGGTTACACCTGCCTGGGTACTAACCACATCTTGTTGCTGGCACCAGCAAGAAAATCTCTTCCACTTCGAGGAATAGGTTAACTGTGTGGAGGACTTTCTGGTGCTCCTAAGAAACTGGACTGCCTTCTCTGAAAACCTTAGGTTGGCAAATTCTACATCCTCAAGAACTAGGCTTTGAGTTTGAGAGATTGCAGGTTGGGATAGAGAATTCGGCCCTGTAAGGCAGTGAGGAGACTGTGCCTGCAGGGTAGGGCTATTGGCTTGCTGACAGACAGAAACAGAAGCAGGGAGTATCGTGGCTGCCTGGCCCAAGCTGGGGCTATGATGATCATGGTTGCTGGCTGAGACCTGAGTTTGTTCAAAACTCTAAGCAGTAGAGGGAAAGGAAGAAATGCATACAGAAATTTCCCTGTCCAATCCAACATTAGTGCATCCATAGGTATTGTGCCCACTGTGGGAGGCCTGCAACAGTACTGTGGCAGCTGGTGAGTGTCTGGGTGAGTAAAGAGGTCCACCTCTAGGGTACCCCACCTTCTGAACCCTGCTAGAAGCACCTGTCTGTTCAGAGTCCATTCGTGATGGTGCTGATCGATTCTGCTCAGTGCATCTGCTAGGGTGTTGTCCTTCCATGGCAGGTACACAGCTATGAGGGACAGATTTAGGGAGTAGGCCAGCTTCCATATTAACATGGCTTCCGTGCACAGTGGGGAAGACAGGGTGCCCCCTTGCTTGTTTAAGTAGTACACATTGTGGTGGTATTGTCTGTTCTGACTTGTACCACCTTGTTTGCAAGCTCTGAAGCAACGGACTGGATCCCCAAGTACACTGCTCGGAGCGCCAGCAGGTTTATGTGAAGGAGGGTCTCTTTTTTGGACCAGGTGCCATAAGCTGTGTGGTCCCCTTTGTGTGCTCCCCACACCAGGAGGGAAGCATCTGTGGTCAGGACCTTCAAGGGCAGCTGTTGCAAGAAGAGGATGCCCTGTCTTAGGTTTTCCCTGTCCTGCCACCACTGCAGAGCCAGAAGCAAAGACCTGGTCACTGGTACCAGAGCAGACAACTGGCACTTTCTTTGTGACCAATAAAATCTGAGGTGAAACTGAATGTCCCTCATTTGAAATCTGGCTCCTGGTACCACTACTGTGGATGCAACCATGTGTCCTAACAGTTGGAGAAAATGTCTTGCTGGCCTGGGGCAGGATAACTGGAAGGAGCTGGCTAGCTGAACCAGAGTATCCACCCTTGCTGGTGGAAGGAAGGCTTTTCCCTTCAGTGTGTCCCGCTCTGCTCCTATGAAGTCCAGAAGCTGGACTGGGAACAGGACTGATTTTTTGGGATTTAGAAGGGATGTGAGGGACTGAAGGAGGCTTTGAGCCTGAGCTAGGGCATCCAGCACTTGCTGGGGAGACTGACCCACCAGCAGCCAGTTGTCCAGACAGGGAAAGACTGTGACAGCCTGCTTCCTTAGATGTGCCACTACCATGGTCACGCACTTGGTAAATACTCTTGGAGCCAAAGAGAGGCCGAAGGGCATTGCTCTGAATTGATAATAGCTTGACTTGAGCCTAAACCTGAGGAATTTTCTGTGTGATGGCCTGATGGGAATATGAAAATAAGCATCCTTTAAATTTAGTGAGGCTAGACAATCCCCTTGCCTGAGTGAAAGCAGAATGGTGGCCAGAGTTACCATCTTGAATTTAGGTTTCGTCAGATATCTGTTAAGCTGTCTGAGATCCAGAATGGGTCGCCACTCCCTGTCTTTTTTACTGTTAGGAAATACCTTGAGTAGAACCCGTTTCCCCAGCGGAGGGGTGGAACTAGTTCTACTGCTCTGTCCAGTAACAACTTCTGTACCTCCTCCTCCAGCAGCTGGGATTCTGCTGATGACAGGGTACTGAAGACCCCCGCCCTCAGTTTGGGCAAGGCCTTGAAGCTGAAGGGGAGGCCTCAGACCACTAGATCCAGGACCCACTTGTCTGTAGTTATAGATTTCCAGGCCTGGAGGTAGTGGGCGAGCCTGCCCCCTACAGGAAGGGGAAGCAACCCTGACAGATACTTCAGCAGTTCTGCTTCACCTGTGGGGAAGGCTGAGGGCTTGGACCTGCTCTGACAGTACCCCTTCTACCCCTGCCCTTGAAATAGCCCCTCTGGGGTTGGTAAGTCAGAAGAGCCTGGTCTGGAAGAAGGGCCTATAGTAAAGTCGTGCTCTGAGTAGCAGCTGCCTTTTCTTTGGCCACTGAACTCCTATAAGCCACTTTGTAGTCATCCATCTTTTTCATATAGGCTTTAGTATGCTGGCCAAAGAGGGACGAAGGGTCACTGGGGAAATCCAAGGATTTTGACTGAGTGTCCTGGGATAAATTAGTGGTTCTCAACCATGCAAATCTCTTGAGAGAAATGGAATTAGCCATAAGCCTGGCTGCAGTGTCACTGGCATCCATAGCCATTCTAAACAAACTTGGATGCCTCAACACCCCTTTTTACTGCCTCTGCTAAATCAGCTGCCATAGGTTCAGGGCAGGATTTTGCAATTTCAGAAATTGTACCCCAAATACTTTTTTGAAATATGGCCACATAAGCCATATAAGTGGCTTGTTGAATGGCTAGAGAAGAACCCAGATAAGATTTTCTGGCTATAGAGTCAATTTTTCTGGAGTCCTTATCCAGGGGAAGGGGATGCCAGAGGTATGCCAGCTGTATCACAGGCTGCAGCCTGTAGGATACCCTCATGACTGGGGTGTCCGAACAAAAATTCTGCACCAGACTTGGCTACCCAGTACTTTCTATCCAGTTTTTTATCAGCTGGAGGAATTGAAGAAGGTGTTTGCAGAACCTTAAAAACATGTTTCTTTAGGGTTTTGTGGCTGGGAAAAAGCAACATCTTTGCTGCAGCCACATCCATCATTTTCACAAAATGCGCTTCCTCCTCCTCATCTGTTGTCTCTTGAGTAGGGAGGCCTAAAGTCTGTGCCACTTGCTGCATAAAAGCAAACAGGGAGGTAAAGTCCTCAGATCCCTTATCAGGGGAATCAGAACGATCAGGGTCAGGAGAAACCTCCGGTTCTACCGGTTCC
This sequence comes from Neoceratodus forsteri, assembly GCA_016271365.2. NCBI lineage: Eukaryota > Metazoa > Chordata > Ceratodontiformes > Ceratodontidae > Neoceratodus > Neoceratodus forsteri. The sequence goes on along the minus strand of CM028136.1, from coordinate 398,997,316 downwards.
CCATAGTCCTCTTCTTCTTCCTCCCCATAATCCATGTCCCTCTCCTCCTCTATGTATTCAGAGCCAGGATTGAGGGGACCGGTAACAGGAAAAGAACCTGGGGGCACAACCACAGGATATTTAACAGAGGACCATGGATCCTGAACCAGAGGAGACTGGAGGGATTGAATAATCCGAATAGTGTTAGCTATCTCCTCCGTGGTAGGAACCGATGGTTTCACCGGTTGCGGTTCTGTGTGTTCTTCCTTTTTCTTGCCCGCGGTTGCCAGTTCAGCGGTGCGTTTCTCTGACTGCGAACCAGTACCCTGGTCAGAGGGTGTTTCTCCCAGTTCAGCAGCATTTTTTAGACTTAGTGGGTTTGCCTGTAACCGGGTCAGCGGCTGTTTCAGACATTTTTTCCATCAGTCAGTTCAATCACCTGTCAAGAGTGGACTGAGGACAATTTTTACAAATTTCACAATCTGTCTCTAAGTGGTCAAACCTGAGACAGAGAACACACATTGAATGGGGATCAGCTTTAGCAAATGTTTCTCCACACTCGGTACAGTGTTGGAAACCAGTCCGGCCAGTTCTTTTCTTAGGTTTCTGAGACATGGCCAACTACCCCAAAGGAAAAACTCTTTCTCTTTTTTTTTTTGGTCGGTTTAAGGACCAGAGAATGAACTGAGGTTTAGCCCAGTAACGTCTTCACAAAGAGAAATTTAAATCAAGAAAAATACTTACCAGAAAAAATAAGAAATATATTGACTCCTGACCGGACAACTGGACAGAAACTGAGGACTTACCAAACTCTTTCTATCTATACTAGTTTACCTTGAGAACCAGAGACAGCGGTTTAAAATTCGAACTAAAAGCGATTGTAAGACTAAGAAAAATAAACGCGATTTTGGAAAAGATGCAGATGATTCTCCGAGGTGTCTGACTAGTCAAGCGGAGTGAATAATCTGACGGTTGATGGACTGCTTACCAGGAACGGTGGTTTGAAAACAGAGCTTGAGCCTAGCATACTCTCATTTGCACACGTTCTATTAACCTTTTCAGCTCCAGGGCAGTACTATTGTGGTACAGTACTGCATGTCAGAATACAGTAAGATTTCCTGGGGTTAGAAAAATATAATTAGGTACAGCAAGGTGCCTATTTACAGGTCCATGATACGTTTGCACCTGGAGTAAGGTCAGCAGTTTTGGACGCCACAAAATAGGAGTGATATAAACAGACTGGAACAGGTCCAGAGGAAATCAACAAAGATGTTTAGGGGATTGGAAGGTTCAAACTATAATGAAAAGTTAGAAAGCTTAGGACTATATAAACTTGAGATGAGAAGACTGAGATGGACTAAAACAAAAGTTTGTAAGTCATTAATCCAAATTTGAGAAATTGTTTACATCTGGAGTTTAACCCCATGGAGAAAATAACAAGGTAGCATAAATTTCAGTTTGTAATTAAAAACTTAAAGAAGAAGGAACTGGTTCTCCCCGAGGGTTGCAGGTGTGTGGAATAGTCTTCCATCAGCCGTTGTGGATAGTGAAACTCTACAAAGCTTCAAGCAAAGATTAGATCAGTATTTATGAGAGGGGGAAATAAATGGTTATGTCCATTTTTAATTAAACGGCAGACAAGCTTGATAGGTGCAGAACCTCCTCTTGTCTGTAATTTTCCGATGTTCCTATGTTCCTAACCTCCCCTTCCAGGAAAAAGACATAAATCACAAGGCCCTGGAGCATGCAATTAAAAGTCTCACCCATGTGATGCAACATGAATCTGGTGACTGTCAATTAGAGCACCAGAAACATGTCACCCGTAATGACCGTGGCCCCACATTCCACCACAAAACATATCACCGCCAACAGACACTACTGGGAAACAAGTTGTTTTTGCGTACCCGACACTAAATATAATCCCCTCAGGGTCTGAGCATGAGTGGAAGGGGAGAGACCAGTGTGGACAGCGAAAATGTCTTGAGTGTGGGGCACAGCGAAATCCAACAAGCCCCTGTTACTCACGACCTTTTCCCATCGCCCTAACTGCGGCACTCACCCAACGGTATAAATGATCAAAACTGTGGCACTTTTGCATTCTGTGGGCATGCATAAAGGTTTAGACAGAGTTGACTCCACGGAGGGGGTCTACCATTGTGTCAAATTTAAATGCGATTACCCTCATCATTGCAATGGTACAGTCAAAGGATACGTTGTGTATCTATGCCACTATAACCTGCAGTCATTGTGATGTCATAAATTCAGCTGTCACTAACAGATCATTACTTACCATTAACAGTAGATCTTTGAGAAACTCTCCACCATACAGCCACACACATTGGACAGCAAGCCACAGGAATCAGGACCCTCCATGAAACTGTTCATTGCTGGTGCACCCACTTTGCCACAGGCCCCCCATGTGTCATGTCTGACACCTTAATGTCCCCTAAATAAAGTAGGCAGCCACCACATACTTCAGTTCCTTCCACCATTAAACAGAGTTCCAACATTTACCGACTGACAGGAACAAGGAAACCACCCCTGACCAATCATACAAGAGAAGACAGAATAGGCAGATCATTGGAGTCCACCCAATATAGTAATCAGGCGACTGAAAGACAGACCATGCAGTGACCTGTAATAAACAGTAGGTGTGGTTACTACCTAAAACCAGTATATGTAGCTCTCCATTATACACCCCATTACAAATGCTCACGTGTAACAGAGATAACCTTGCACTCCAGCTCACCTGTTTTGAGGTGCACAGTAAGCCATTTGAACTTCACTACATGAGGAAGCACAAAACCAGTAATTATATAAAATAAGAAATGGACAACAGTTTAATTTTTTCTTTTAACACACCCTCAGTGGGTGGTATCTAAATGCACCACTCAACCTTAGGCCTCATGATTTATGTGGTATCACTCACATCCAATATGTAAGAAAAACTCATTACACACTGTTGCCCATACAATATTCTCTATATTATTATAGGCGCATGATCATGTCCCTATAGTTAGGGTTCAGTCTTCACTTCTATGTTAAACTCAATATTTTGCATTTGAATAACTTTACAACCATTCAAGTGATTTGAATGCGCCATCAGGGACCAAAGATCTCTTAATATGGCAAGTTTCATTCCAGTCAGATGTGCGGGTGCAGAGATATGGACTTGTCAAGAAATGTGAAAATTACTGTTTCTGATTAAATTCTTTGTCATGCTGCTGCACAAAAACGGTGTGGAATTTTGGACTGAATTTTCTACTGTATATTGGTCTTGGGACACAGATGTGCCTTTTGAAGATTTGGTGAAAAAATATTAACCCGTTCCCACGTTATTACATTTTAAAAAGTTTTCTATTTTTCCTTTGGGAATTTCATTTTCCAGTTCGATGTGAGCCTCGACAAAGGATTTTTTGTCGCAAGTGGGCAATCTTTTGTCACAAATCGGGAATCTTTGTTCATGCTGCCTCCATCTTCTTTCTTCTTAGCGAGGCAAACAAATTTAAATAACTAAAAAAATATGGGTTTAGTAGAAACCAACAGTTGAGTTTACCTAATCGGGATCTGTTCGGTTCTGGGCTTAGTTTTTCAATAAATGACTTGGAAATGTGTTTTTTGTTTTGACATACCGAAATTCTTTTTTGCAAATTGCGAAAACGGAATTGCGAGGCAGGATCCTTTTTCGCAATCTGTGATAAAGAATTTTATTTTTCGCAAATTGTGAAAAAGGGACCACAGAAAAGGATCTTTTTTCACAATTTGCAGAAAAAGAATTGTTACATAGTTGTTTTTGGCCAAAACAAACTTCCAAGTGACGTTTTCGGAAAAGTAACTCCAGAATGGGGAGAAACAGCCCCCGATTAGCAGAACACATGTGTTGGTTTATGTCCCTGGTGTCTAGTGGCACCCCCACCCTCTGATGCCATTCCCGTATATTGGTAAAATCTTTAACTTACCAAACCCGGGCTCGTGGAAAGACACTGACAGCACTTTAGACTGAATGCTGTATCCATTTATGCAAAAAATGAAAATCGAACACATAGCCAGTGTTTTCTGTCTTTCCATGTGCCCCGTTTTCTTTCCGACAGCCTGTTGTCTCACCTGCAGCACTGGTTCCATTTAAAGGAGAATTACCAGCAGAGGTAAATCCCTAACCGCTGCACAGATCAGGGTTTCACCTCTCAGATTCCCCCTGCAGAAACCATATTAAATTAACAGTTTTATTACCTGAAAACTCATAAAAATTGCCCAAACTTCCCGTGGACCCGGCATGTTTAAGTATGGCACTCCTCAACCGCCCACGATCGTACTGGTAACATCGCGAGAAAATGACATGGCACTGCCCCTTCCTTAATAGTGTCTTATGTATGCACATTTTATAATGTCAGTATCTCCGATGCCCAGTATTTAGGTAATACAGAGGATGATGGATGGGAACCAGTTAAGAACAACGCTGTGTTCCCATCAAGAGGTCGACATGTCAACTTAATAAACCTCGAGAGCGAAGCTTGAGAGGTTTACAGTTGGTATGATGATCTCGAGATGGGAACACACGTTGTTGTTAACTGGTGTCCATCCATTATCTTTTATACTGTATGGGCACCACGTAAAACAAATCTGTCCTTGCTTTTCTTTTTTTCCCCTAGTGCCACTCTCACCACCACAGCCGTTCATCTGAAGCCCCATGTTCAAGAGACGCGTAGTGCCATAAGCGTTGTTATGGTATTGATGCGACATACTCAAGAGGATATAACAACCTCTTGATGTCACATTGATACCATAACAAGGATAGGAATTAATTGAAGTCCATCCTTAACAATGCCCTCCCATACATTATAAAATTGTTAATTTAATGCTGTGCCTGCAAGGGGGATCTGAGAGGTTAAGCCCCGATCTGTGCAGTGGTCGGGGATTCGCCTCTGCCTGTAGAACTCTTTTAAAAGAGGAGGATTTCAGATGTGCAGCCCCAAGGTTCTTAGATGCAGACTTCTGAGTTAGAATCCCAAATGAAGGAATCCACATAGTCTGCCATCTCATATGAAAATGACTATAGTGAGTAACAGTGTGCATTCAAATTTCATGCCCCATTTTGTTCACAGAAATATACAATTCTAATTAAAAAAAATTATATTTTAAACAAAATGACCACATTCTATTGCCTCCCTGGCAGCATAGTAAAATCTCCCTGTTGTCTAGTGGCACCCTCCACCCTCTGATGCCTTCCCTGTAACAAAGAAAATGGTTCCTCAATTTTTTTTTTTTTTTTAATCTGTAAAAAAGGAAACGGTCCTGCGCTGATCCGGCCCCCCCCCCTCAACCTGACCTCCCACTTAGCACCTACCACACCGCACCCTCCAAAACACACACACACACACACACACACACACACACACACACACACACAACACACACAATCTCTCACCTGAACAGGTCAGAGGGAAAAGATCCACTCTCCGATTGAAGACATGTCTTGCTGCTGGAACCGGCGACCACAATATGAGAAAATAAGGTAAATGTGCTTTAATGTATTTCAATAGGGTTTTCAACTTTGCTACATGACGGACATTTTTAAGGATTTTTGACCTCAAACTTTTAACATACCCTTTTTGACGCCCCTTTCCTCATGACAAGTTTGGTGTCATTTCGCAAATTCTGCCCAAAAGGCGTTTTTGCGGTTGATTGCCGAAATCACCTTTTGGGATGGATTTCAAAATTTTCACCTTACTTGTTCATGAGGTGGGGACATAAGAAGGGTATGTTGAAAATTTGGGGTCAAAATATGTTAAAATGCCAAAGTAGTGCATGTCTGTTGACATTTGGCTACACTCCCTTGTAACTTTCGAAAATTTTCAATATTTTTACCCCAACTTTTCAACATACTCTTCTTTACACCACCTCATGAATGTGACAGCTGTAATTATTCAAATCATGGCCAAAATGTCTTTTCACACCTGTGCCATGGAATGAAGCTGCGGTGGTCCACAATGTTTCTGTGTGGATCTGAAAATATTAAATACCGGGTACATGAGATGAAGTAATAAGAAGGCTATGCTGACAGTTTGGTTGCTGTTGTTCTAAAAATGGAAGGGCCCTGGGTCCTGTGCTTACACAGCAACATAATATAGATCTATGGAGGGATGGGGAAGGTCCTGCGCTCCCACAGGGAAGTAAGGATAGGATTACAATATCTCAAAAAGTAAAGAAGTTCATTGCAAATAAACTTTGTTAATGCATTAGTTAGGGTTGAAGACACAAAAGCAGGGAAATAGGGTTGGAAACCCTAACACCACAACACCCTACCTGCACCCTGCAGGCAACACCCCACCCGCACCCTGCAGGCAGCAACAGGCATGTGGGTGAGCCATGGGATTGTCAATCCTAATGCTCACCCCATTCTCATATACTGTACCCATCTCAGCTTATTAACTCATGGAATGGGGTCAGCATTAGGGTTGACAATCCAAAGGCACCCCCCCCCCACACACACACACACCTGTTGCTGCCTGCAGGGTGGGGGTCAGGTGTTAGCATAGACTTTTATTACCCCACCTCATGTATGACATAGATGTCATTTTTCAAATCCTAGTCAAAATGTGTTTTTGCACCTAAGGCGCAGAATGAAATTGCAGTTGCATGGAATTACATTTTGGTGGGGATTCGAAAATTTTCTACACCGGGTACATAAGGGGGGGTCATAAGATGGCTATGCTGACAATTTGTTCACTGTTATCCTATACATGGAAGCACAGGACCCTTCCACAGCGACATACACATAAACATCTATGGCGGGATGGGGCCCTGCGCTCCCACAGGCAAATAAGAATACAATTACTCTAGTTCAAAAACTATAGATGGGTGGGAGTGCACAGCCTGAAGGATCCTGCACTCCCCCATGGGTGGGAGCGCAGAGCCCAAATAAGGCTACGATTACACAATTTCAAAAAATAAGGAAATTCTTTGCAAAACAAATACATTAATGCATTAGTTAGGCTTGAGGATACGAACATATGAAGAAGCTAGCAGAAGGTGGCCATTTGGTCTATCTAGTCTGCTCGTATTGCAGGGTCCATAGCTTGAGCCACTATCCCTGCTCCTCCCCCACTCCTCACATCCTCCCTACCCATGATCCTTACTTTCCCCATATGCCTATCACAGCCTCTCTTGAAGCTGCCCACTATCTTCAATGAGACCACCTCTTTCAGCAGTGCATTCCAAGTGTCCACCACTCTCTCCGTGAATAAATGCTTCCTGACCTCCCTCCTAAGCCCCCCCCCATCAGCTTAAGACTGCCCCCTCGTGTTATGGTTGCCACTCAGCTTAAAGAGACCCTCCTTTATCCACCTTATTCATTCCTTTCATCAAGTACCTGAATGTCTCAATCATATCCCCTCCCTCTCTCTCTCTCTCTCTCTCTCTCTCCTGTTCTCCAGGGAGTACATGTTCAGTGCCCTCAACCTCTTATCATATGTGTCACCCTGCTGACCTGCTGCCATCTTTGTAGCCCTCCTCTGGACCTTCTCAAGCAGGTTAATGTCCTTTTTGAGGTGTGGGCACCAGTACTGAACTTCATACTCTAGATGTGGCCTCACCAGTGACCTGTACAAGGGGCAGTATAACCTCCTCTGTCCTAGTACGGATCCCCATAGCTATGCATTCCAACATCTTGTTTGCCCTTGCTGCTGCATTCTTGCACTGTGTTGAGAGCTTCAGGTCACTAGTGATCATCTCTCCCAGTTCCTTCTCCTCCTCTGATGCAGATACCTGGACTCCACCCAGGTAGTACTCTGTCCCCAGATTCTTGACTACAATATGCATAACTTTGTATTTCTTGGCACTGAAGTCAAGCTGCCAGATCCTGGACCATCTCCCCAGTTTTTCCAGATCATCCTGCAGGTTCTGTATCCCTTCAGCTGTGTCCACTCTCCTGCGAGAACTTGGTGTCATTCGCAAATATGCACATTTGCCCTTAATGCTTTCCCCAATGTCACTGATGAAGACAATGAACACCACTGGCCCCAGCACAGAGCCCCGTGGGACCCTGACTTCTCTGGTGCAAGATAACTTTCCCCCACAACCACCCTCTGGGTTCTGTCCCTCAGTCAGTTTTCCACCTTAACGCTCACCCCATTCTGTGCACTCATGAAACACACACATCCATCTTCATCATATCTCAGCTTTTCTGTTACTGCAGTGGGGTGAGCTTTAGGGTTGAGAACCCTAAGGTAGACTCCACCCCTCATTTGCTTCAGGGGTGGGGCAGGGGTTTTAGGGTTGGAAACCATAACGTCATATTTCCCTACTTTTGTCACTTTATTCTCAACCCTAACTGATGCATTAACTTAGTTTTTTGCAAAGAACATATATATATATATATATATATATCTCCATCCCATTAGCACACAGTGAAAAAGCAATAACCTGTGTGCAAAAAATGGGCCAGAGATAAGGGGAATTCAGGCCCAGGAGCAGATGTGAGTTGTGAGGCCATGGAGAAGGATTTTCAGTGCAGCAGAGAGAAGGCTGAGTGGATGAAGGGAAGGAAGCATGTCAAAAGGAGGGGAGACACCATAAGAGAAGACAGACTGCCCTGGACTTAGTGCAGGGCAAGGAGAAAGTGTGGCAGTGAGGAATGGTGGGAGTAAGAGTCCTAAGTCCCAAGGAACACACTTCGATGATTTATTGTTACCATGCAGGTACTCAATCGACTGACACCTTCCCTTAGTGCATCAGTGTTAAACAAATTGCATTTATTACTTATTATGTGAGCCAAGTCTCCTTATCAGGGCGGATCCAAAGCACTTCAGATAAATACTTCCTCCGTTTACCAGGTTTATTTACTCTTCCATAGCCCATTTCATTACAGAATATCAACTTTAAAAAAAAAATGGGTTCACTCCTTGCATGTAAAATACACAACATGCTTCAATGAAACACTCACTTTGCTTTTGGTTTTTTGCTTGTTTACGTCTTTGTCTAACTGATGAAAGCGTTCTTTAAACTCTTATCAGCAGCCCAGACTGTATTGTAGGAAGCAAGACAGAGAACCACAAACAGACTCCAGGAAACTATAAGAAAAGCTTGCTCAGCAGAGCAAAGGACCATTCACACACCTCTGATTCAGAGCTTATCAAGTGCATAAATCATACGGCACTCTCTGAAACCACCTGCAGTGTTACGTCTACCATTTGTGGTAGCCAAAATGTAATAAAAGTATATGGTCCTGCATAACAACATGCTCTTAAATTACTTAGATGACAACAGTTGCTAATGCATTTCAAAAGCTAGACACCAAGTGTTGAAAAACTAGTGTCACTACTTCTATAGCAGAGATTTCACCAAAGTCTCTGGTATTTTGCCTTTCACTGGAGTAAACTTTCACAGCACAAAGAAACTGCAGTTTTTATTGCCACCGCAAATGTTTTTTAAACTCATTTTGGTTCCTTCACCTGTATAAACCTGTTATTTCGTTTACATTCTTCTCTTATGCAACTGTAATCGCTAGCTAACCTAATGCTGGCCGATTATTCACAGATTTTACTTTTCTCACACATGCCATGCAGGTGCCTGAGAATTTCATTTCATCTTTCACTACCGTAAGTCAGCTGGAATCCACATCTTTCACTGAATGTCAGCACTTCATATTTCTTTTTCTCCAGGATTAGAAATGCATATTATGGCCAACACAATACAGACAACTGGGTAAAGGCAAACAGAGGCTGAACTATTAGTGGACATTTAGCCTCCTGGTACTAATTAAGGGTAGGGTGTCAAAAAATCTAAGGGCCAGTGGCAACAAGGTGTTGGGCACCTACCCTGTAGACCTGTGCAAAATGTTCGCCATGATAGGAGCTCGGGGTACAAAACATTTTGTTTTATTGGCCTCCAACTACAATTGTTTTCTTTTCATATCTTAAGTCAATGAGAATGCCACAATGAAATGACATTCTAGAAAGCAGTCCATATTTGAAACATGCCAGCACCCCGGCACTTCTCTGAAGAATCTACATTTTAGTTTTAATTTAGTCTACATTATGTTTGGTGATGTAATACTTACTCCATCATGGATGGAGGAATGGTGCAGCAATCTTGGATGGCAGTCAGCGGTGATGTCAGGTGGGCAGTATATGATGCTTCCACTACCTGTTTGTTTCTGTTCACCACATCCAGGTATCGATTAAACTTCTCTCGGATCTTCTTTGCTAGCTGAAATAAAAAGAAAGTAAGAAATTCAATTGACTGTCTAATGCCTGGCTATTGTACAGTTTTATGTTACTATTTATCCCCCTAGTTTTTAGCTGCATACCGCATGTCCTGGGTCTAGACTCACCTACATGCCATTGGGACAGTGACAGATACTTACTGACAGTGAGCTTCGTTTTCAAAGGACACTCACCCTTACTTTGTCAGTGCTTGTGTATACCATAAAGAAAATCATTTAGAGCAGAACTGGCTGCCAGGCAAGGGATCTGACTCCAAGCCAGTAGCCATCTAGTCAAGTAGGGTTCAGCCCCTTCTTCAAATGTTTGTGGAAACTAAAGTCTAGCATGCACACAAAGTATGTACCAGTCAGCCATTGAACGCCTATCCTTATATGTTAACTCACCCAACCTTCAAATGATACTTCTGACGAGAAGATTCTCTACCTGGTGGGTGGGGTTTCCTGTTGGACTACAATTTACTTGGGATGTAAGTATCTTTATGGTTGTGCATAGTTTTAACAAGAAGAAATAATGCATTCTGCCGTCTGCCATTTCAGCCCTATCTATGGTTTTGAATTGTAAGTCTTTCAAGATTCAAACCCCACTAGCGTCAAAATACTCATGGTGTTACTACAGGCAAGTCACTTCACCTACCAGTGCTTCCCGTCCACCCAGCTGCAGAAATGTGTAGAAGCAGAATCCTAATGGAAACCAGATGATGCATCTCAGATGGGCTATCCTGGGCAAATTATACTATACATACACGTGTACAGGTACATGCATGCAGTTGTAATGACTGTAGGTTAGGGTGGAGTGTTTCTGTCAATGTCAGAAACAGGGCTTATATCTTGGTGATTTTAGCCCCCTTGGTGTGCATCCACACAATTCTAGGGACTATTTCTTTTGGCAAAGTTTGGCGAAAAATCGTTTTTGCAGTTCAAAAGTTATTCGTGAAATTGCCTAAATATCCCCTTTTCATCACTTTTTTTGCTCCCAGCTAGCAAAAGAACTACTACTAAATTTATGAAATTTACAGGTTCCACAAACGTGCCTTTTAGGGGTTTCAAAACAAAATGTATTTAGTTTCTAAGCTTTTTAGCTGATAAAGTTCACACATGCACAGCTCAAAAGAGACTGCAGAAAAGAACAGCTGAAAAAAAGGAGCTCCCAAGTTACAGTTGATCATTAAGAAACACAATGCTAAAATCTGAAAAAATACTTAAAACTCTAAAAAGTGACAGTTATGCTTAACCAGGAGACGGTCTTAACAACTGGTTCGCCCTACTGAACTTGCCAAGGGAAAAGGGGTTAGTGAACCTTCTGGATTTGAAAGAGCATGCCAAGGTGACGCATCTTAGGCTGATCTGCCAGTGGACCTCGGACGGCTATAAGGTCCATTGAAAGGGTACAGAATTCATCCTTGATGATCTGCATGCCACAGATAAGATATTGTTTGCCAAACTCCAAGTTTATCTGCTCTTTTGGAAGTGTTCTGACCTCACAGCATCTACTCTGCAGGTATGGCACACCATATGGAGGTGGGCATCCTACTCTGATACCACCTGCTGGCTGGAGGCACGGAACAGAGAAACCACTTGCCTGTTAAACAACATAGACCCTTATCTAAGGAGGTATTCTAGGGGAGGGTCAGTTTACATGCACCAGTTTGTAGACACCAAGGGAATTTCAACCTTCCAAACCTTCCAAGAAAACTATTATTTGCCCCCTGAGGACCATTTTAGGTACCTCCAGAATGGGAAAGTATATCTGGGGCTTGAGGGAGAGCATGCATGGGTTGTTGGAAAAAACACCTTGTTTATTAACACTGTTGATCCAGCACCCGCCAGGAGGAGTTGGCTCCCACTTGGCGGGACAGCTCTACAAAGCCTTTACAGCATTCTCAGAAGAATCCACTGCCTCCATGCTGGCCAGGTGGAATGATGAACTGCGGGCCTCCTGGACTTTGGACCTCTGGCTAAAAAATGCCCTCCCAACATATAAATTAATCATATCCCCTTATCTTTGAGAGTTTTCTTGGAAGTGTAGAATATGCTATTTTAGGACCCCAATGATTCACGTGAAGTTTATGGGGCCTGAATGGGGAGGTGTTGGAGGAAACATGGGCAGCAGAAGGCCGGCCAGCTCCTCATATTCTGGAGCTGCCCTAATATACAGTCCTAATGGACTCAGGTGGGAGCAGTAATAAATACCACATTTAACTCACAAGGTATGATAACTTCGACTCTGTCACTAATATCTATTATAGATGAGTCAGTAGGAATTTGGGTTAGACAACTGAAGATGCTACTACTGCTGCTGTTGGGAGGAAAAAAAGTTCTTATTTGCCTTTGACTAAACATGACCACACCAACACTTAGAAACTGGGAGGCGAAGACGGACTCCCTTAAAAACACAGACTTTGATGGCAGATGAGGACCGCCTGGCCCAACCAGTCTGCCCATTTCCCTTCGTATTGGATAAGCTGCAGATCCTTGTTAACCAACAGCTTACTTCTTCCTATCCCCCACCAGAATTGCCTTATGTCTGTCCCAGGCATTCTTGAATTCCCCCACTGTTTTTGACCCCATGACCTCCTCAGAAAGGCCTTTCCATGAGTGCACCACCCTCTCGGTGAAAAAATACTTCCTCACGTTGCCCCTGAGCCGTCCCCACTCTATCTTCAGATTGTGCCCCTTGTTCTTGCACATCTTTTTTTTCTGAAAGATGCTACTCACCTGGACCTTGTTGATTCCCTTGAGGTACTTGAAATTTCTATCATGTCCCCTTCTCCCTCCTTTCCTCACAGGCATACATATTAAGCTCCTTTAGTCTCTCTTCATATGGCTTCTGTTGCAGACCCTGCACCATTTTAGTTGCCCTCCTCTGGACTGCTTCCATCCTGTATGTCCTTGCAGAGATGGGGTCTCCAGAACTGTACGCAGTACTCCAGATGGGGTCTCACCAACTGTCTGTACAGAGGGATAACAACTTCCTGTTTTCTACTGGTAATGCCTCTTCCTAGACATCTCAGTATCCCCTCAGCCCTCCTTAATGCCTCCTCACATTGCTTGCTTACCTTTAGGTCATCTGATATGACTACCCTCAGGTCCCTTTCCATTTTTGTTGTTGTTAGTACCTCTCCCCCCCCACCCCCGATCAACTACAACAATGTGCATACAAACATTTTGATAAGCAACATGTTTTTGATTAAACTTGGTGCAAGTGGGGGCTTTACAAACTAGATATGGACACCAATTGTGTTACATAACTGTTTAAAGGGAATCCATACGATTTCCTGTATAATTATTGTAAAAGTTACTATGAGGATCCAGTATATAAACTACTGGGTTGTATTTAAGCAATGTCTTCAATGAGTCAGAAAAATAGTTTTAAAATTGTGATGTAGAGGAATTTATTTTGTGCACAAGAAGGGTACTGTGATGATGTCACTGCCTCACCAGTTCTAACAGTGTGCAATGAAGCAGGTTAAAACAAACTGCTCCTATAGGCAGGGGTCCTGTTAAACCATGAAGAAAAGTAGTGGATTCTTTCGTTACGCTCTGCCAAACATAAAATCCAGGGTGTCCGTCAGAAAACAAGAAGATCCCAGACGGCACAGCTGAACTGTTCTCACCTGCTGTACTGCACACTGTTAACACTGGTGAGGCAGTGACATCATCACAAAAGCCTTCCAGTACACAAAATGGATGCATCCACATCCCTGTTTAAAAAGTATTTTTCAATGCTCTATTTAAAGCAGCAGAACTAGTTAACAAAAACGTTAATAATTTGGTTGGCAGTCAGGACAAGCCAAAAACATTAATATATCTGATTTTCATTTTGCTTTATTTCTTTCCTGAGGAAAGAAGGCAGATTTTTACGTTCTTAACAGATTTTGGTCCTTTTGCAGGTCCACCATCATAGATATAAGCAGATTAGAGACTGCTGTGCTGTTGGTCATCAGAAACATGTGCTGGCAACACCCTGACATATCTGCATTATAGGTACAGCAGGTGTAGTTAGTGTGTGATCTCTGGGGAGATTTTTGAAAGTTGCTGAGAACTGCCATCTTTATTGTAGATCCACACAAATTACAAACGTTATAATTAAACAAGGTCTTAAAAATAGCTGATTAAATTTAAAATACCCAAATGAAGCTTCTAAGATTATCAGAACAACATCTTTGCTAAAAAAAAATTAAAAATAAATAAAAAGGTTGTATGACATTTTTTGGCGGTTAACTAGTACTGCTGCTTTAAGTCCTTTTCTAAATATATCCTTTTCAATCAATTTCCACACAACTATGGTAACTGTTGACATAATCATTTAGGGAATTGTACAGATTCCCTTTAATGACATGTTCCACAGCTACAAGCACGTCTCGACATGGCACTAGCTGAAGAACTTGGACTAGCCCCACTGGGGGAGCCACTCCCACTATGATGTGCTCCTGCTTTCACAACATACCAAACAAAATGACTTGTAAATTGTGCTGTACTAGTCTGTCTTTGCTACTCTCTATTGTTTATATTGCCACTGCTCTACTCTGTATTATGCTTTCAAAAATTAATAAACCTTAATTATAAAAAAAAAGAAGAAAGTCCAACAAGTTGTCTGAGCTGACTTTTAAAAACAAAATTAAAAGGGAACTGTCTGCTTCCCAGAAGCAACGAAGCTTAGCAAAAATGCAACGTTTGAATTTTTTTTTAATAACTTACAGTACTGGAATCTTTATTTTTTTAGGTTTGATGCACATGTGCAACAAACCTTTTGTTATGAGTGGAAGAGGATTTCGGAGGTGTGCCTCTGTGAGCCTACTGCAGTTAAAAACTGTAGGGGCAAAGCAGTCTAGACCAATAACCATGCACTTTAACTGTGACACCACTCTTCTTCAGCTGAATGCACTTCAAAAGAACCAAGCCAATAAATTAGAGGGATTAAAGGGAAACCGTCATCAACAGGGTTTCTTAATGTCTGAAAGACCATAAAAAGCTAATTTGAGTGAGCCATTGTATTTATCTGTGAGTCTTTGCAGTCCAGAGTTATTTATACGTAAATCAGTCTGTAATTAACGGCTGGGGGCAGCCAATGTTTTAGGCTCCTGACATGAAATGATGTCCCTGAGGATCTTGGTCCTCCATTGACTGTAGGTTAAATAGGAAATCATTTATTTCTTTAAGAGTGTTTTAAGGTGTTATTACAACACTTTATACAGTTATAATACTTGTTTTGTATGTGCATTGAAACTAGTGAGTTATCACCCTTACATTTCAAACTGTTAGTAAAAATAATCCATCTTTAGGACTGCTTTAACCTCTAGGCTAGACTGCCAGCTGATCATTAAAAATGACACATTTATTAACCACACCTTGATAAAGCGTTGGTATAACGTGAAACGTTGTTGATTTTTTACTGGCTGTCTGCACTTTGGTGATCTTTTTGCTATTATTGAATCATTTTATTTATTCAAAATAAAAATGTGCAACTTTTCACTGTATTTTAAGTGAATATGGTCTTTTTCTGAGCTGTCAGACTAACTTGCCTTTTGATGTCATACATTTGACCATTCCGCCAACCTTGCCAAGTCCCTTCTCATCCTTCCCACGCCTCCTTGTGTATCAACCCTGTTGCAGATCTTTGTGTCGTCTGCAAAGAGACATACTTTTCCTTCCAAGTTCTCTGCAATGTCACTTATAAATACATTAAAAAGGACCAAACCCAGTACTGAACCCTGCGGTACCCCACTAGTAACCCCCTTTCTTCACTGTGGACTCCATTTACTATTACCCTCTGCATCCTGTTGTCTAACCAATGTTTTAGCCAGGCCACCAATCCTGGGACCCACTCCCAGGATGGCTAATTTGTTTATTAATCTTTTGTGGGGGACTATACAACATGAATGCCATTTGAAAGGTGAACCTACACTTACAGAACTGTGGGTATATCGATGTCACCAACTTCTGCAATCCTCTACTGCCCCCTTCCCCATTCCCTTTTTCACCACCCATCCTCCCATAACTCTTTATGTTCCCCACCCCATGCCCTAGTCATCCATACCCCTTCCCTGTATGCTACCCTTACCCCTCCCTTTTTAACTCCTGCATATATACTAAGACCTGCCATGATTCGAGTGATGCATATAGCTTAACATGGTTATGATATTACATATATTGAAATTCAATCAAGAGAATAACTGGCAGATCCCTACATGTATTTTCTTTTTTTTTTTTTCTTGTGCACAACTGTTTTCCATGCCATCCTTCTTGCAGTGATCACAATATTTCCCTTCTGTCCATGGTGATCCTTTGCACCAGCTCTCTCCTAGCCTCAAGACGGTTATTGTAAATGCCCCATCTATTCAGTACCCTTGATATCTGTCTAGGTGTAAAAAAACAAATGGATTTTTCCCCAAAGTGAATCCTGCACACTCAGTTTTCTCCATATAAGACAGCTGTTTGCCATACCCAACATTCCTTGAACTCGCAGCCCAAGTGCCCATGCAACATCTGAGGATGTACTGGTGCAAAGCATCAAACCTTCGGCATTGACAAATGCTTGTTTCTTGTTGATCCTGCAACTCCTCCCACCCAGACATTATTTTCACCAGAGTCCCTCCGCAGCAACCCTCTGATGACGCAACCGATGGGCTAAGCTGCAGGGGACTCTATATGACAGTATATGTCACAGGGTATAATTAAAACAAAAACAAAAACAAAGGGTTGGCAGGATTCGACAGAAATCGGTAACAGTTGGTAAATGTCGAGTTCAGAACAATTCCAGACCCCGATGAAAAACATTTTACATAGATATTTATCTTTTTTTTTTTTTTTTAAATAAGGGACATGCACCATGCTAACCTGCTATGCCCAAGACAACTGCGTAGGGCTGTCATAAACAAGATTTTCATGTAAAAGAGCTATGTTGAGGTTTACTGGCAACTGCACTGGCATTTCAGCCAGAAGCGCTGACTGTCATTCACAGAAAATCTTGTTAATCAGACTGTCATTTATAGCCTTATGCAGCAGTGTTTTGGTTAGCAATGTTTGTATTCCTGTCCATGAAAAAGTTAGTGGAATTTGAGCCGCTGATTATTTCAAGTGACTGTGAGGGGGAGCATTCCTCAGAGAAAAATGTGCATTTCAGATAATTAGATAATAATGTCTCTCTGCTACAGGTGCCCACTCCGGCGGCGTTGGTAGAATGTAAACAGTGTGAATTTAAAGGGGAGCAGATAATTAGAAGTGAACAGAGGTTCCAAGAACCACATAACTGTGCCCAGGAGAAAAACACACTAGAGACTGGTAAATTTCAAAAGAAAGTTCCACAATTTATTCTGTGAAATTCAGTATACTAGTCGAGTACTTCAACCACAGTAGGAAGCCCCTAGAGCCTCGGAAAACAGCCTTCTTTGGGGGGGGCGCGTTAAGGCTGTTTTTGAATTTCACAGAATAAATTGTAGAATTTTCTTTTGAAATTTACCAGCTGGGTACAGTGGTGCTGTTCTTGGAGCTCTGTTTGATTGTTGGGAGTGTCCCCCTTACGGTGCACCGCTCTCTCTTGAGCACAGGATTTGAACTCACTGGAAAAAATTAGAAGTGACTGTAAAGGGGAGCATCCCTCACAGCACAATTCGATTTCCAGATCCTGTGATAATTACAGAATAATTAGATAATCAGATTATGCAGTAAGTGTGTGTATGTTTGTTAACACTGTAGCACTCTGTAGCCAGTGCCACATCCGTATTTTCGAGTACGGGTTGTAAAAGAAAAACTGTAGAACGTATGCACCTGAAATTGTCTGCTTGCACTAGCAAATTACTTCTGTGTGTTCAAATACCTGTAAAGCTTCGATGATTTTTTTTTATTGCTATTGCCGTGCATTTCAATGTTGCTTGTGTTTTTATTCCTATTGCCATTGTTTGCTATGTTGACATGTTTATTCATATTGACATTTATTCCTATGTTGACCTGTGCTTTTACTTTTAATTTTTTATACATCTAAATAAATCAGTAGACTTGACTAAAAAAATCATGATTTCGTGCATCTGTGACAGTATGCAATGAAAAAATTGGAACAAAGGCTAAAAAATAAAAATCAATATTTTCCATCTAAATCTTAAAAAAAACAAAAATCAAATCCTGTCAAGCTTACACATATAGCACATATTTGCTTTCCTAATGCCGGTATCGATCAACCGAGGAAAGCGCTTCCTCCGTCGATTGGTACCAGTATAAGAAGCGCAAACACATGCTGTATATGTTTTAGTTATTCCCTGTGACATATACACTACCGGTCAAAAGTTTTAGAACATCCCCATTTTACCAGTTTTTATTGAAATTTACGCAGGTTAATGTCTCGATGTACTCTGAAATTAAAGCATAGAACAAATAAACAATTGGAGATAAAAAAGAAATCATAGAATCATCTTGTTTAACAAAATTTAATCTAAATTTTTGACTCATCAAAGTAGCCACCTTTTGCAGATATACTGTAACCGTTGAACACACTCGTGGCATTCTTCCTACAATGGACATCAAATATTGTTCGGGAAGTTCTTCTCAACACTGTTGCAGAAGTTCCCACAAATGTGTTGCACTTGTAGGTTGCTTTGCTTTCACCCTTCTGTCCAGTTCATCCCAAACCAGCTCGATGGGGTTTAAGTCTGGAGATTGTGCTGGCCATTCCATGATTTGAAGCCTACCGTCTTGTTCTTTTCCTCGAAGGTAGTTCTGACATAGCCTGGAAGTATGTTTTTGGGTCATTATCTTGCTGTAGGATGAACCCCTGACCAACTAGGTGTAGACCAGAGGGTATTGCATGGCGCTGCAAAATGCTGTGGTAGCCCTTTTGGTTCAGGGTGCCAGTCACTCTGTGCTGTTGTCCTGTGAGCTGCCTATCACACAAGCTGTTGACTCTCAGAAACTTGTCTTCTGATTCTGTTGTGGCTTTGGGTCTGCCAGACCTCTTCCTGTCAGAGTTTCCTCCAGTTTCCAAGTGCCTTTTGATGGTGTAGGAAACTGTACTCACCGACACCTTGGCTTTCTTTGCAATTTCTCTAAAGCAGTTTTGCCAACGTAAACTTTTTTTAAACCTCTAGCTGTTTACCGCTTACCTTTGTACCATTTCAGGTTATTCACTGGACTGGAATTGCTTAAATTTCAATAAAAACTGGAAAAATGGGGGTGTTCTAAAACTTTTGACCAGTAGTGTACTGGCACATAAGAGTCCCCCTCGGCTTTGCCCATCAGTCGTGTCATCAGAGGGCTAGCCATGAGGGACTCTGGGAAAATAACGGCCAGCAGAGAGGACTGCATGATGAACCAGACAAAAAATAAAGATTCCAGCATTGTGCAGTATTAAAACAATTCACACAGTTTCTGTTTTTCCTAGCTGCTTTGCTCCTAGGGAGCAGACAGTTAACCTTTGAAGTTAGTATTTTACTGTTAAACACCATGATTAAAGCGCAAGAAGCATCATGAAGCACATTAAGTCCAACATGAATAAAAGGTTAAATCCATGAAACTTGTTAACATTTTTCCAAGTTCTGCATGAACAACATGTTTGAAACCAAGAAATTTGAAAAACACATCTCAGAAAAAGATGGGGGGAAGTAACTGCAGGCATTTTGTATTGCAATTCAAGTCATACACAAAACAGACAGTTGCAACTTATCTGCTGCTTTGCGCAAGGCCTACAGGGCACAAGTAATTAGTTTCCTGCTGCATCCAGATCTAAGATGGTCACATATACCCCAACAAGTCTGGACTCTCTTTTCCACTCCTACTGTTTCGCTCTTGACAGTCCTCCCTGTATCCATCACTGCACCCTTCACCAGTCTCTCATTTCCTTCCCTAACAGACAGACACCATATACACTGCCCCAACTTTCTTACTAAATTCTGGTTCCCCCATCTCTCCTCCCTCTATTTCCCTCAAACCGCCTTCTTCTCACTCACTTAAGAAACCTTGAGCACCCCACCTTTACCATCCCACCCAGGTCCACCACAGTTGGCCAGGCAGCATTCTCTCACCATTTCCCAAAAAGTTGGAACACCCCCAATCAGTCATGCTGCCTCCCCTCGGGTCCTCAACTCCCTCTTTAAGGACCTTTCCCCCTTCTTCTAGCCGTGCTTAATTCTCTTATCTCCATATCTGCCTCTGCATTCGCTTGTAGGCTAGCACATATCCTATACTACTCATGCAATTCTTTGTTTTTATAGCTTCCTAGCACTTTTCAGGGTTGTTGCAAAGTAAATTAACTATTTTATCATCCCGTTTTGTATCTATTATCCATTATTCACAGTATTTTTCCTTTGCTACTGTACTTGCTGTATCCTCATCCCCTTCCCCCCAGGACGCCTCTGGAAATGAGCATTTGATGCTCAGTATGCCTTTCCTGTTGAAACTATAAATAAATATGACAGGGACATAACTCATCAAAGCAGGATAAACAAAAGGATATGTTGCACACAAAGTAAAGGAGACCCAGAAACTGTGTGCTCACATATTTATACAGTACAGCAAAGCTAAGTGTCAAACGTGACATCAAAGTTCAAGTGTAACTGATAAATAACTCTCACAAAGCACCACAGGACTGAGCAGGAGGGCAGAACAGCCAGACCATCCACCCTACAGTCTCACCTCAAAATCTGAGGCTTTGAAATGTGGCGGATGGTCCGGCCATTCTGCTCTCCTGCCAAGTTCTACAGTGCTCTGTGTAAGTTATTATTAATCAGTAAATCTGCAATCTGTTGCCATGTTTTATTCATAGCTACACTATACTTTAATAAATATTTAAGCACTCAATTTCTTGGTCTCTTTTGCATTATGTCCCACATATTCTTTCGTTTATTCAGTGGTCCCCAAGGACTCATATGTGTCATATTTCCTGCAGGGCCCGAAGCACATCAGGATTCACCTCCTGTCTGCACAGGGTCTCCTCCTCTCCTCAGCTGCCAAGCCCTTCATTCTCCCAATGATATATCCCTCTACACTCCCGCTGCATCTTTTGATGCCATGCCCTTAATGCAGCCACCACCATCACTACTGTGGCTGTGCTGCTCCATTCCACAGAACCCTCCAGACCAACAAGAGATGCAGCTCCTCGCCACCGAATTCACATTCCTAGGACACCATACACTGCACTTGACCACATACCACACACCCAACACCCCCAAACACAGCAGTGTACCAGCACACTGCCATGCCACCAATGAACTAAGGTCAGCTGGCTGCAGACAAGGCCTCTTATTAGGGGAACCCTACACTATGGAAATGTACAAGGACCAAAAGAGAGCCCAGAATCAGACTACTACTACTACTACACTGTAGAAACACAGTGAAATATGATACAACACTGCAAACCACTCAACGCCACCAACCATGGACAAACCCAGGACAATATGCTAACTACAATGGAAAGGGACCTTAAACAAACATCCTTGTCTATTACATACTGAAATAAATGAAAGGTAGTCTGTTATACTGGGAAATATACCCATCCAGTGGGCAAATCAGATGATAAAGCACCTCACTTTCGGGATCATGACCTTATTATCTAACTGATTAGCCCCCCTCAATGAGTATACCTCCTTGTATACCACTCTTATCCATCATTTATTATTCTTGTCCACTCCAGATGTGCGGCAAAGCCACAATAAATAACTAACAATTACGTAACAACTTACCGTAACAGTGGATCTTCAAGGGGCTCTCAGTCATCAGGTTACACCACAGGAACTTCATCGTTGGTGAAGCAGAA
This sequence comes from Neoceratodus forsteri, assembly GCA_016271365.2. Lineage (NCBI taxonomy): Eukaryota > Metazoa > Chordata > Ceratodontiformes > Ceratodontidae > Neoceratodus > Neoceratodus forsteri. The sequence goes on along the minus strand of CM028136.1, from coordinate 398,975,375 downwards.
TACACATGGAAGACTTTTCCACCAGTACAACTGAGGCCGCCTGCGCCAGCGTCACCTGCCGATGTCATCAACCCTATAAAGGCATGAGCAGCCCTGCTCCCTTTTCAGTCCCCCCCCCCAACAAAGACAAATGGAACAGACTCCTGCAGGATCCTAAATAAGCTGAACAAAACGGATTAGCAGTTTGATGCATGAAAGTGCTATTCAGTTGTGAAAATGCATAGCACATGGCACAGACTGATTAGCAAACTTTTTTCAAAAAATGATCTAGTTTTATAAATATTGTGTACTGTATCATGGACTCACTCTAAAAATGTTTAGTATTACCCCATTTTGCTTAGCATTTTGCTATGTTATACCAGCTATTTAATACCCTGTCCTGCAGTGGGGGATTGAGGAGAGAGAGAGAGAGAGGTGCCCAAGGCCAAAATAAAAAGCTGGAGACTCAAGATAGCCAAGTACAAAAAGAGGACCCCAAGAAGGGGGATGGTGGGAGGGAAGGCACATCTGATAACCAAGATTCCCTCGAAGATCTACTCTTACGCCAAGTTCTTAACTGTTCTAACTTCTTGGGGGTATCTCAGTCATCAGGTCACATGGTAGGAATAAGTCCCAGTAAGTTACAAGCACTTCAGGACAGTCTGGGAGGCAGGCAGACCGAGGCCTAAGACAGAAGGCCTTGAAGTGCAGTGTGGCCAAAGCCTGCACAGGCTCTGGAGGCAATATCCAGACTGTAGTGCCTGGTGAAAGTATGGCCAGCATTCCAGATAGCAGCAGCTGCAGAGACCCCTTTAAAACAAGCACAGAAACAGCCATGCTCTTCGCGGAGTGGGCTTTCACTGCCCCCCAGCAACTTCTCACCATGGTTATTGTAACAAAACACAATACAATTGGCCAACCATTTGGACAAACATTTCGAAACCTGAAGGCTCTCTCTCTCTCTCTTCCTTGGGCAAAAGAAAACAAAGAGCTGCTCTGACCTTCTGTGGTCCTTAGTTCAGATCAGATAATATTTCAGAATTCTGCATACATCTAAAGTATGGAGCAGTGCATCCCCTGGATTTTCACACTCTGGAAAATACACAGGCAGGTGGATAGATTGATCCAGGGTAAACTCAGACACCACCTTGGGAAGAAACTTGGGATTCATGCATAAAGACACCCTGTCTCTGTGAAAAATCAAATAAGGCTCCTCACACCTGTGAGCCTGAAGCTCGGAAATCCTTCAAGCAAAAGTAACAGCAACCAAAAACAATGCTTTCCATTTAAGGAAGCATAATTCACAAGACACGGTTGGCTCAAATGGAGACAGGGTAAATTTTTTCAAAGCAAAATTCAAATCCCAAGCCAGAACCGGGTTATGGATTGGAAGCTTTAGATGTAGGATACCCCTGAGAAAAGTATGGGTCACATCTAGCTGAGCCACGGTACAACCCCCTACGTTGTTGTGGAAGGCAGAGATAGCCAAAAGTGCACCTTGAGGGAGGAATACTGGAGGCCTGAGTCTTACAGTGATATCAAGGAGTCCAGGATTAGGCTCACCAGACAGGTGAAAAGGTCCAGAGATTGCCTGGTAGCCCAGATGGTGAAACTTTTCCACTTCATGGCGTAGGTGGTCCTAGTAGAGGGCTCCCTAGCCACCACCAGGATGTCAGCCACCTTCTGGGAAACCCCCAAACCGAGCAATGGCTACATCCTCAGCAGCCAGGCATGCAGATTTAGGGACTTGAGGTGTGGATCGACCAGGGTCCCCTGAGCATGTGTCTGCAGATTCCTGCAGACAGGCAGCGTAATCAGAGGTTCTGCTGCTAAGTGTTGCAGTAATGGAAACCATATCTGCCATGGCTAGTAAGGCGCTACCAGGATCATGCTGGCCCCCTTCATCTGCAGTTTGATTAATACACCCCTAAGTCAGAGGAAATGGAGGGAAGGCATAACGGAACCTCCGGCTCCAAGACAGGGACAATGTGTCTTGCTAGAAAATTCCAGACCCTAAATCTAGAGAGCAGAAATTGGGCAGTTTTGCGTTGAGTGGGGACGCAAAAAGGTCCAACTCCGGATGACCCCCACCTGTCAAACAGGTCTTTAGCGATGGATGACAGAAGCTCCCACTTGTATATTCTGGACTGAGACTGTGCGCCAGGGTGTTCAGCATGCCTTGGACATGGACTGCCGCGAGTTCCAGGCTGTGGTTCAGTGCCCAGTATCAGATCCGAATCACTTCTCTGCAAAGAGGGTACACATGCATCCCTCTCGTTTGTTGATACAGAAGGCCACACTAAGACTGTCCAACTGAATCAACAACTGGCCTGCATGGCATACAGGACTGCCCTCATCTCAAGGACATTTATATAGAGGGACATCTCGACTGGGGACCAAGTACCCAGAGTCTGCAAGGGACCCATGTGAGCTCCCTGCCCAAGCCATAGGCATCTATGGTGAGAATCTGCTGGGGAGATGAGATCAGGAATGCGACCCCCTCAGAGATTTTGGGGTTCCATTCAGCACTGAAGGACTTTGCGGAATGGAGAGGAGACCAGCACCAGTTGCTCCAGGTCATCGGTGCATTGGGCCCACTGCACTCGAAGGGTCCACTGGAGCACCCGCATGTGCAGTCTGGCCATGGGGACACTGGCAATGGCCATAAGACCCAGGAGCCTTGAGTAAATCCTCCTAGAAAGACAGCTGCATGGAGCCATCACCTAAGCCCTGTGATATGAGGCACTCCACTCTGTCCAGTGCCAGGAAGGCCTTGCCCTGTGCCGAATCCAGGATCGTCCCTATGTACTGCAGTTTTTGAGCAGGGATCAGAACGGAACTGGGCAGGATGACAATAATGCCTGGGGAGTGGGAAAACTGGAGGGTCCTCTCCAGAGTCCTCGGAAGTTGAGCCCTGGATGGGGCCTTGAATAGACAGTTGTCCAAGGTAGGAGAAGATGTACAGGCCTTCTCACCTATTGTATCTCAAGGATAAAATCCTGATGGTACTCTTCCTTTACATCGACCCATTCTAGCTTAGGGTCTGACAAATGAGGGACCAATGTCCCTCTAAAGAGTGCAGCCCAAAAAGGCTGAACAGGCGTCGACAATGATGAGACACCCAAAGGCACCAAGGATACTGGTCTATGAGCACCAAGCTGGCGCACAAAAGCCATCATCAAATGAGTGAAAAAAGTATTGAGATTGGCGGCAGATGAAAACTGTGCCGAAGGTGGAGGAATCATAGCATCAGGGTTTTGAGAGCCTGACGGCCCCAGCATCTGAAGACCTGAAGAGGCGTCTGGCCTCGAAGGAGAGGCCAGGATCAACAACCAAGTGGCTGACAACCCATGGGTCGAAGGTCAGCCTTTCTGCTAGGAGGGAGTCGAGGCTGTCGTTATGGGCCAGGTTGGAGCACAGGCCTGGGCACCAGAGGTCATTGATGTGGCAGCAGCTAACGAAGTACCCCCTGTAAAAAGAGGAAGAAGCCATCAGGGAATGGGAGCACCTCCGGGGGGAGAGGTACAAGTCACGGTCTTTCCTGTGACTTTTCCCCCAAGGAGTTGTCTTTGGCCTTCAAGGCCTGGGAGCTCGATGAATCCATTGGTAATTGGGAAGGAGGGACCCTGGAGGACCCCTGCCCAGAACGGTTTTACTATAGCGAGGCAATATCCTCCTCACCGACATCCCCAACAGCAAGAGCCACAATGCCGTGTCAGCATTGCACTGTAGGGGATGTCTCAGTGTTTCTATCGGGGGGGCTCCACCCCCCCACACACATACCCATCTCTAAAGATACAACTATGAGTTGGAGTTATCTCGGAGAAAGGGGTGAAACACTGGGTAATGCAGTCCCCGGTGCCAGCAGAGACCATCACATTGACCCCAGGTATTTGCTCAAATCCTCAGTGACCCAAGGTATTTGCTCAAATACTGTCGCTGTGATGGTCTTCGCTCTTGCGGTTTCGCCGTGCAGTCGGCATACCTCCCAGAGCTGGCTACCTACCTGCTGTTCCATAGGGAATTTCTTCAGGGTCTTTTTTTGATACCTTTGGGTTGTAAGGCTGAATTTTTGGCAGAGCTCACAGGCAGGAACATCATGGTCAGGCCCAAGACAGCAGACACAGGGATCATGGTTATCTGAAGAAGCAATCTTCTTTCCACAGCAGCAGTGATAGAAGGAAGAAAGAAATGGGAAGAATGTCTCTCGACATAAACAAGGTAAAAGAATCTTTTTATTAAAAAGAGATTCCCAAAGAAAATGCTGAATAAAAAAGCATAGGCAAAAAGGCGCGAACTGTGACGGAGTTTCTGCGGAAACCCATGTAGAGGAGTCAACATCGGGAAAGAACTAAGGAGGGAGCGAGGCCCCTCACGCATTTATAGGGTTGATGATGTCAGTAGGCAACATCGGCACAGGCAGCCCTAGTTGTACTGCTAGAAAAGTCTTCTGTGCGGATCCTGCTTCACAGAGGGTGAAGTTCCTATGGTGTAACTTGATGACAGAAACCCCAAAGAAGATCCACACTTCCTGGGTGGTTGAAAGCCCTCAGCTGTACCTTGGGCCTTACAACCCATCCAGGGCATGTGGCTATTTCACTACTGCCAAAATCAGCAGTTTATTTATTACATATACATCCCCTACCTCCCAACCCCATTACATGTGACTAGTTTGGGTAGCTTCTAGAGTAATTCATTTTCACAGTGACCTCCCATAGCTGACTAGTAGTCCAATTTAACACCAGTGAAAGGAGACTTCTTACAGACCAGAAGTGAATGGGTTAATCTGAATGACACATTATTTTTTCAACCACCACCAAGCTCATGTCTGTATCCAGTTTCTGCTGCTCATTTGTTTCATGACAAGAACAAAGATGCACTTGCAAAAAAAAACCCTTCACAATTAAAAATAATCTACTGCCTATTAGACCACACACACACACACGTGCAAGCTCTAGAATACGGACATGTCCCAGCTGGACATTTTTTTCTTTGAGCGAGTACTTACTGGATCTGGAGTCACTTTTGTTTTATAACAAAATGCAAACATTTAGAAATCTGATATTTTACATAGAAACACAACTGCTCACATCTTAATTTCTGTCAAGCATCTTTCTGAATTAACTGAATACTTCATCATGATTTATGCCAAGTGCACGGGGGAAAACCCAGGCCCACAACGATGAGAACATGCCTAAGCCTCAACTGCTTCCATCCAGCAGTACCAAGAGCTCAATGAAAGGCCTCCGGAGGGGCACCACTTAAAACAGGCCTCACTGTTTAAATGAAACTACTTACAGAATTATACCTAATTGGCTTTACAGAGTGATTTATTGCTGGCATACTACAGAAATATTAATCAGCCAACTGTTCCAGTGATGTCGTTTCTTCTACTCTATAATGACTTTACTTACAATTATTCTTAGCTTTAACACAGTGGTACAAATGAGGGCTTATATTATAAACGTTTTGTTTCATTTAAGGAATTTTCTGTCTGCTGAAGGTGGGCAATACGGGTATTCACAAGCTCTGTCAAAGTCTCTCTCCCAAGTTCTGAAGCAATCAGAGAATATGGCACCCTAGTTCATGAAATGGTACGTTATTGTGTTTTGCATTTTGTATTCTACTGATGGGTTTGAACCAAGCTGCCTTTTTTGCTCCTACCAGGAATGGTAACCCCACAATTCAAACTACCACCAGAGTGTTGGGTCTCAGACTGGCCTATTGTTTTAGATCCCAAAAGGTTAGCACTGCCACCCTGGCTTTGTTTCTTTCCCTCCACGGAGGCCCCACTGCGGAAGGCAGCCAGGGATAGGAGGGTTGTATACTGTATGGCCTGGGAGCACTCTGACGTACCCGAAGAATAGACACTGATTAGAACGGACCCCCTGGCACAGGTAGAGTTTGGTGGTCATCAATTAGCGTGAGGGACAGACAATTTTTTTGCGTAAGTCTGACCACCTTGCCACAGGAAAAAGGATGACATAAAGATATAAGTCTGGGCCCCCGGCAGCAGCTAGCTACTGCTTCCTTGCATGCTGCCTACAGCTAACAGTAGGAGATAGCCAAGTGGTGAGGTGAAAACCACCCTTCCCTCCCCACAGAGGGGAGCGTCTGTGGAGACATGTGATCCTGCCCTGCTGACCTCCACTCCCAGCACCCAGGTTTCCAGCATGTTGAGCGGTCCACTATTGCTCAGCACCATGGAGCTGCCTGAACTGCATTTTAACAGAAAGAAGATTTACTTATCTGAAATTCAGAAGTTTCACTTTCACTGCAATGCAAAGGATGTTGTTATATTTTAAATAAATGTATTAAAAAAAAAAATTCACACCAGAAAAATTATTCCTTTTAGAAAGCACCTAGGAGTCAATCCACTCAGAACCATCATAAAATTTTCATTTCGTTAGTAGTGGCTATAATCAGTAGAAGTATGTAAAATGCGTATAGTGAGGAATATGAAGAAGTGGGCAGTAGGAGTGTGTGAGTGCCCTTTGAGTGCATAGCTGGTACTTGTACTCAGCACCTGGAGACACACTGTATTCAAGCCTAAAGTTTTTTTCCCATTTATTTAAAAGCACAGGCCAGGAATGGCACACTAAGCTGCAACATCTCATTTCCAGGGGCATCTGGGGGGAGGGGGAAAGATTAAAACCCTCTAGTCCTTGCCAGATGGTCAGGGCTAGTCCCATGGCCATCTCCTCCCCCTTCCCCCCACCCAAATAATTTCTGCCCTCCAACCTTCTCCGTTCTCCTAATCACATTAAAAGAAAACTGCTGGCTTCCAGCACCACACCAGGAGCTAACAGCAGATTCTGAAATAATCCTGCCTCCCAAACCCAGCTACCTAAAGGACTATTTATCAATGACCTTGCCCACACCAGGTGCCGTCCTTAGAAATGTTTTTTAAAATGTTTCACATACGGAGTTCAGGCATGGATATAAGAGTGTCCAGACTGCACTTACAATATCATGCTTGCTTGAGTGAGTTCCGTGGGATCACTGTGGTAGTAGAGCAAGGCACTATGGGTACCAAAGTGCATACTGGGATACTTGTGATTGGATGAGAAGCCAAAAAGTCAAAGGGCAGAATATTATGGAGTAGCTCATTATGTACTCACCTGGGGCTTTACATTAACCCTTGGGCTGCCAACAAATCTAGACTCTATAGGAATTCCGGACTGATACAGCAGTCTGCGACATGGCAAGGATTCATTTTTCTAGGTTGTGAACATGCAGCAACCGACACTGCAGGTCAGGAACAGTTGCCCTAATCCCTGTTACAGCACAGAGCACTTCCTCACTGTTGTTAGCATGGGTTAAAGCAACTGTGCTGCTCTAAAACTGTGCTGTAGTCTACTCCCTAGCAGGATTAGATAATGGTTTTAGAACACATACTGTAGCACCATTTTCACCGTATTACAATCATTCTTGAAACAACATTTCAAACTGTTTAAACACAGTTAAAACAGCTTAAAAGTCCTAGTGTGGACAGGGACAACAGTGTGCAAGGCATAAAATAAGCAGGTTTGCACTGCAACCTGCCACCCAAAAAAAACAGTACAGTATCTGCTAATCAAGCGCAGCCTTCACTGGCAGAATAGCAGGAGTTGCTAATCAACTGATATGACGCACCGCAGAAAAAAATTATAAATTACTTTCTGCCAGCAATTGTGGTACAAAGTACAGAACTGTGGTAATTCAAGCAATCTAACACTTTTTCAACGCAACTGCACTCTTTTCGGCTGTTATCTTATAGATAACAATAATCATTAAGTGAATTTGCTCCTCAAGCCTGGCTGGTTACTAACTGAAGTTCAGTTGATAACTTAAGACTGTTTATCAAGTTTTCAAAACTAATTCATCTCTTGTAGTGGAGGGGAGGGAAAGTGGTCAAACACCAGGCTAGCCAGTCACCCCAGCAGCAAGACAGTCTGGAGGAATCAGCACAGGCTCTTTAAGCAAAGTGAAAGAAACCAAACTTTATTTGTTAAGCGCTATTCCAAAGTCAGATCATAGCATTGTACATATAGATAAAACCATAAAAACAATAATCATAAAACCATTAATAGCAGGCAGCAGGAATTTCAAGTGTCTAGAAATGCCAGGTTAAATAAATAAGTTTTTAAGGCAGATTTAAAAGCCTCAGCGGTCAGGCACTCTCTGATCCAAAGAGGTAGAGAATTCCACAGGGTCGGGGCTGAAAAAGCAAAAGATCTAACCCCCGAGGTTTTCAAACAGACCCTGGGAATCTCTAGCAATCCCTCGTCGGCAGAGCGGAGAGGGCAGTAGGGGCAAATACCACGGTCCCAGTCTGTGTAGGGAATGTCCAGACTGTAGTGCTTGGTAAAAGAATGGACAGTATTCCAGGTGGCAGCCGAGCAACTATCAGTGGCTGAGACCACTCGAAAATAAGCCACAGAGGTCGCCATGCCTCTTGTGAAATTAGTTTTCACAGCTCCAGGCAACTCTTTAACATACTTGTAGCAGAACACAATGCAATTAGCCAACCATTTAAAAAAACATTGTTTGGAAACCAGAACGCCCTCTCTACCTGGGGTGAAACAGCTGTTTTGACATTCTACTTTCCCTAGTGTGAAGCAAGCAGTACTTCAAAGTTCAGCACACATCTAACGTACAGAGCAGTGCTTCCCCTGGATTGGCACATTCTAGAAAATAAACAGGCAGGTGGATGGATCAATTGAGGGTAAACTCAGATACCACCTTGGGGAGAAACTTGGGATTTGTGCACAAAGACCCACTGTCTTTGTGAAAAATCAAATAAGGCTGCTCACATCAGAGGGCCTGAAGCTCGGAAATCCTTTGAGCAGAAGTAACAGCAACCAAAAATAGCCCTTTCCAAGAAAGGAAGCGTAGCTTGCAAGTCGCAGCCGACTCAAAAAGAGACAACTTCTCCAACACAAAATTCAAACCCTAAGCTGGGGCAGGAGAACGGAATGGGGGTTTCTGATGCAGGATACACAGTCAGGAAAGTACAGGAAACATACAGCTAAGCTATATGGTGCAGTCACCCACAGGCTCATGAAAGGCTGAAAGAGCCGAAAGGTGCACCTTGAAGGAGAAGTACTGAGGGAGAAGTTCTGAAGACCTGAATCTGACAGTGGTAATAGGTAGTCCAGAATCTGGTTCACTGGACAAGTGAAAGGGTCCGGATTACGTTTGGCAGCCCAGATGGCAAACCTCCTCCACTTCATGGCGTTACTGGCTGGACTGAAGGGTTTTCGAGCAGCCACTAGAACATCTGCTACCCTATTGGAAACTCCAAATCTGTAGATGGCTATGTTCTCAGGAGCCAAGCTTGCAGATGGAGAGACTTGAGGTTTGGATGGACCAGGGTCTCCTGAGTCTGGGTAAACAGATTCCTACAGAGAGGAAGAGGAACTGGAGGCTCCTCCGCCAGTTGCTGTGGTAATGGGACCATATCTGGTGAGGCCAGAATGGAGCTACCAGAATCATGCTGGCCCCCTCCATCTGCAGGTTGATTATTTGTATTTATTTATTTATTTTAGTGTTTGGTAACTTGGCAAGGCCCACAAGGCACAAGTGCCTGTTTTTAGGGGCAACCTGGGAGCACCGGGCAGTTAAGTGACTTGCTCAGAGTTGCACAGTATGCAAACTGAGGTTGTGAGAATCAAACCCAGGTCTGGTCTGCTGGATGTACCAAGCTCTTTCGCAGCTCATTACTCTAACCACTAGGCTATACTGCCAGCCCAATAAGCACCCTCTGAAGCAGAGGAAAAGGAGGAAAGGTGTAAAGGAACCTCCCGCTTCAGGACAGGGACAATGTGTCTCACCAGAAAACTCCAGGCCCTAGATTGAGTGAACAGAAATTGGGCAGTTTTGCTTTTGAGTGGAGTGGGAATGCAGAAAGGTCCAATTCTGGATGACGCCATCTGTCAAACAGATCTGCAATGGATTAGAGAAGCTTCCACTCGTGCATACTGGACTGTGTCTGGCTCAGGCTGTCCGTCAGGGAGTTTAGTACTCCTGAGACACGAAATGCTGAGAGAGTCAGATCATGGTTTAGCTCCCAGCACTACACTCTCATGGCTTCTCTGCACAGGGGATAAGAATGAGTCCCCACTTGCTTATTGATGTAGTACATGTCACTGACATTGTTGGACTGAATCAACAGCTGCCCTGGGAGGAGATAGGTCTCATAGGTAGGTACAGAGCTTTAATAGACAAAAGTACTTTTGCTCGCCATATCAAGAATATCCTGCTATTTTATGCTCAATGAGATAGCTGTCCAATCTGCTCTTCAATGTGTTCATGCTATCACTAGCCACTACCTCCAATGGGAGCATGTTCCAAATATTAGTTATTCTCAGAGTTAGCCAGGATTTCCTTTTCCTTAATCTTGGACATTCCACTTCTAGTTGGAGGGGATGGGCCCTTGTGCTGTATGTTAGTTTCCTAAAGTTTAGCCCCAGTAGTTCCCATAACCCATGGTCTACAAGGGATTTAAAAATCAAGCACATATCACCCCTTAGTCACCTATATTCCAATGAAAAAAGGCCCAAAATATTTAATCTAGTTTTGTAGTCCTGTCCTTCTGCCTCCACTATAGTACGAGTAGCCCTACACTGTACTCTCTCAAGTGCATCTATTTCAGTTTTCCCATCAGGAGACCAAAACTGGGTGCAATACTCCAAATGTGGTCTCACCAAGGAGGTATACAGGAGCAACATCACATCCCTATTTCTACATTTTATATGTTTAACAATACAGTGTAGAATACCACTGAATTTCTTAATGACCCTGTTACAATGTGTCTTAAAGGATAAGTCTTTTGTTATCATGATACCCAGATCGCTTTGTTGCTCCACTGTGTTTAGTGTCTGTCCGCCAAGTGCATATGTCATGTTACAATTCGATCTACCAAAATGCATAACACAACATTTATCATTATTAAAGGTCAGTTTTGTATCCAATGCCCACTTTTCCAGATCACCCAAGGCTTTCTGAAGATTTGCTACATCTTCCAGGCTATCAAATATACTACCTACTGTGGTGTCATCTGCGAATTTGGATACCCATACTCCTGTCTCCGTTTTCATTGAGGCAATATACACATTAAATAAACAAGACCCTAAAACTGAGCCCTGTGGCACCCTGCTCGTCACCTCTGCCCAAGCGGAATATGTACCACTTACACTAACTGATTGTAACAATGTATCGAGCCATGCTTCTATCCATTTAGTTACGTTGACCCCCAATCTGTGATCAATTAAAGCATTAATTAGTTCTCCATGAGGTACCTTATCAAAAGCGTTGGAAAAATCCAACTATATCACATCCACTGAGTGCTTTTGGTGATGATTCTGGAAGGCCTGCATGGCATACAGGACAACCCGCATCTCCAGTTCATTAATGTGTAGGAAGGTTTCGATCTGGGACCAAGAGCCCGGAGTTTGAAAGGGGCCCAGATGAGCACCCCAGCCCAAACTGGAGGGATCCATGGTGAGAATCTGCTGGGGGGCAGGAGATGAAGAGATCTGGAAGGGGAACCCTTGCAGCAGATTCAGGGAGTCCATCCACCACTGGAGCACCTTGTGGACTGGGGAGGAGACCAGCACCAACTGATTCAATTAGTCCATGCCCTGATCCTAATGTACTTGGAGAGGCCACTGGAGGATCCGCACGTGGAGGATGCGCACGTGGAGCTTGGTCAGTGAATCAGTGGGGATGGCCACAGCCATCAGCCCCAACAGCCTCAAGTATATCCTTGCAGGGACATAATGGCTCTGGACAACCTCTTGAGTCTGGGCAATAAGGCACTCTGCCATATTCTGAGGTAGGAAGACCTTTCCCTGTAGTGAGTCTAGAAATGTCTCTATGTACTACAGCCTTTGGGATGGGGTGGGACTAGGACCGACTGGGGCAAACTGACCATAATGCCCGGGGAGAGAAACAACTGAAGGTTCTCTTCAGAGTCCACAGGGGCTGTTACCTGGGCGGAACCTTCAAGAGCCGATCGTCCTGATAAAGGAAAATGTACAGACCCCTCCCTTCTGAGAGCCACAGCTACTGCCACTAAGCACTTGGTAAAGATCTGCGGTGCAAAGGACAAGCCAAAGGACAGCACTTTGAATTGTTAGTGCTCTCCCTGGAAGAGAAACCGGAGGAACCTCCTGCGGGAAGGGAACACTGAGACGCGCAGGTAAGCATCCTGCATATCCAGAGAACACAGCTAGTCACCTTCCTTGAGAAGGAGCAGTAGACTTGGCAAAGTAATCATTCTGAACTTTTTGTACTGCATGTACAGATTGAGGTCCTTTAGGTCTAAGATGTGCTTCAAATCTCCGGCCTTTTGGGGGACCAGGAAGAACCTGGAATAGAACCTCTTGTTTCTCTGGCACCTGGGCACTGGCTCAATGATTTGTTTGTGTAGAATGGACTGCACCTCCTCCTGGAGAAGAGCCAGGAGGGCTGAGGGGGTAGTTGGAAGACAGAGGAGTCATCTCTGGGAGTTGCTTGATGAGCTCCAGAGTGTGACCTCTTTCTATGATTTGAAGAATCCAGGCATCTGATGTGATGGTTCTCCACTGATTGAGATGGAGGGAGAACCAACCTCCAATGACCACCTCGTGGTCGAGGATCGGAAGAGAGGGGGGTTTAGCAAGGAGTCAAGCAGAGACGGATCCAGCCGCCTGGGCTGGTCCATCACTTCTAGGGCACTTGGCAGCGGCCCCTGCAGTAGAGGGGGTGGGTAAGGCAGCAGAGGCTCTGCATTTGCCTTAGGGCACAGAGGCTGCTCCCTGCATATTGGGTCCCTTGCTAAAATGAGGGCACTGTCTGCTCTTTGGTTGTGTATGGTAGAGCAAGTGGACAGACTTAATAGCCCTGCTAGATGCCTGCAAATCATTAATTATGTCCTGGACATCTGGCCCAAATAGCGTTGAGCCATTGAAAGGGGCATTCAGCACCTTCTACTGGACGTCCGCGGCAAAGCTTTTGACCCTCAGCCAGGAGTGCCTATGGAGCCAAATGCCAATGGCAGCAGCCCTGGCAATGGTATCCAAGAGATCATAAAGGGCCTGTAGGAGGTGCTTGCTAACATCCTAAGTGGCCTGAAAGCAAGTGAGAACTTCCTGCTTCTGGGTACACTCTGGAAGGGCCTGAGCTGCGGCCTTGCCCTTCTTACAGCTGGTATTGTGGTATTTTACCATGTGAGACAGGTAGTTAGCAATCCTCAATCCAAGGGTGGAGGAGGCATAAACCCTCTCGCACCTCAGACCTGTCATGAGTTGCCCTTTTTTTTTTTTACTTTATTTTTTTATTTTATATATATGCATACATACACACAGATTTTCGTATCTAGAACAGACCATGTACATTAATTAGAATCCCTTCTGGGGAAAGTACATTTCCCCTTAATATACAGGTTTTTATATACATTCTAGATATAGAGATACCGCTTGGAAGGATAACTAAACATGCACTTCAAGAAGGTAAGAACAGAATTTTAAACTGTTTTAGTAAGCCCATGAGCAGTATGACTTTTCCTTTATAACTTAAGTCCATAAAAGTCCAGAAAATCCGCACCCTACCAGAGGGTAGTTGGTGTCATACTTTATAAACTAAAAGTTTGAAGTAAACGCTGAGTATTTAACCAGGATGAGTTGCCTTTTTGACCACAAAGTCTGTTTCAGGCTGGGCAGCATAACGCAGAAACCCTTGCAGGGCACAATAAAGTTTGTCTGCCCTGTGAGGCATAGCTGGCACCATATCGGGCCTGTGCCAGGCTACAGAAGTAGCATTCCTCAAAGCTGGCAGAATAGGAGAAACAATTTTTAATGGAGACTCTGAGTTCTCCAGGAAGTCCACCAAATCTTTCCTGGGGGCATTCTCTTCCTAGGTATGGAAGCGTATGGCTGAGGACCACTGCTTCATGATATTGAAGAAGGTAGGGTCCTCAGGAGAAGACCTAGGAGTATACTTGACAGAATCCTCACTCGCTGAGGAAGCCATGGATCTGTCTGAGGAGAGGGGTTCTTCCTTCTCTTCTTCATCATGAAGGATAAGGTCAGGATGGTACTTCTAAATGTTGACCTTTTCCACATCAAGGTCCAGTGTCTGTGGAATTGATGATGGCCCTCAACCGACGAGCTGGAGTCAACAAAGATGGTGCAGTCGATGGCGAAGGTGAAGCAGACCTGTATGCGTCTGATTGGTGTACCATCACTGAAGTGAATTTAGTCAAGAATTCACTGAGGTCAACGACCTTCGAAGGCAGTGTCAACGGAGGAGGGGACGATGGCACAGGGAGCAATGACCAGCCAGATGGGCCCTGAAAGCTCAAAGAGTTCACAGCTCGAAGGCCTGGGGGAAGCATCAGGCTTCAACAGTAGGGCCGTCGACTATGACCCGGTCATCGACGAAGAAGGTGCCAAAGACCAGGAGGTAAACGACTGGCTGCCCCTAAGGGTGTGTGGAGGTGCTGTCGGTATGGGTCTGGTAGGGACAGACACCTGAATAGCAGATTTGTGCCTCGATGCAGGTGCAATGGACTGAGTACCCCCAGACAAAGAAGAAGAAGAGGCCATCAGGGAGTGAGACTGACAGCGGGGGAAGCGGTCCCAATCTCGTTTTTTTTTTTTTTTCCTTTTTTATGATTCTTCCCCGAGGACTTATCTCGGGCCTTAGTGGCCTGGGAGTTTGATGACCCTGCCAGTGACTGAGAAGGAGGGACCCCAGAGGACCTCTGCCTGGAACTGGCTACCTGTTGATCCATGAGGAAATTTTTAAGTGCCTTTTTGCGACGCCAGAGGGCTCTTTGATTACATTTCTAGCAAAGCTCACAGTTGGAGACTTTGTGGTTGGGCCCAAGACAGCAGACACAGAGAGTGTGTTCATCTGTGGAGGCAATCTTCCTTCCACAGCTGAAGTTAAGGAAGAGAAAGTTGAAGGATTTACACTTGGCATAAACAAAATAAAGGAATCTCTTATAAAAAAAAAAAAAGAGATTCTAATGTAATAGGCAAGAAAAAACTTAGGCAAAAAGGGGCAAAACTGCATCAGAGCTTCAGCTGAGACCCATGCAAACAAGTCAACAGTGAGAAAGAACTGAGGAGGGAGCAGAGCCACTCACGCCTTTACAGAGTTGGTGACGTCGTCACATGACATCGGTGTGGGCAGTCCCCGCTGTACTGCTGAAAATCTTCTATGTGGATCCTGCTTCACCGATGTTGAAGTTCCTATAGTGTGACCCGATGACTGCAATACCATGAAGATCACAGATTTATGGAATTGTCATCTGCAGAGTTGGAGTCATTTTCATTGTTTTTCCTCCCATCCCTAGGGACGTCCACTTGCACGGGGCTCAGTCTGTGAGCACATACGTCTATGCATCACCTGCAACACCAGCAGACATCCCCACCGCCCATACCTCCACTGCACTTTCACCAGTGGTCACCCAGGTGACAACACCATGGCAGAGGAAAGGTCCCTCCCTCACTGAAAGAGGAAAGCGTCCACTTTGAGATCCGCAATCCTCCCACTGACGACCCCAAGGCTGAGACTGTTACCAGAACTGGGTTGCCAGTGTCATAAATGGTAACTCTACCGCTGTACCAATGGGTCTTTTTTTTTTGGTTAACTAAAAACAGTTACTCTCTCTCCCATGTGGGCCTGCATCTAGCAGCAGCAGCACATGCTCTCACCAATACATGGGGAAATGGCCGTGCTTTCTGGGACAATATCAAGGATGTCACAGGGAAGCAGCCAAAAACCTCTTCAGCCATGTTAATGGTTGATGGATCCTCGACCCTCGACCCCAAGGTGATCGCAAACATCTTTAACACGGCTTTTTCAGACCTTAGTGCTGTTCTACCCCATGACTTTTTGGAAAACAGGGCCTACTCCCCAAATACCTTAGCCCCTCAGTCTAACCATCCCCTTTTCTACTTCAGGGAGGTAAGGTTGAATGAAGCTCACTGCTATATTGCAGCAGCTATCTCTAAATCTAGATCTAGTAGCGACACCCTGGACCTTAAGCTTCTGTTGCTCACCCTCGATGAGGTAATTCATCCATTAACAAAAATCCTAAACCTCTCTCTCAGCTGTGGAAAATTCCTGGACCTATGGAAAACAGCCACCATGACACCAGTCCATAAAAGTGGGGATAAGACGAATCACTCAAATTATCGCCCTATCTCCATACTGCCCCCACTCTCTAAGGCACTCGAGCGCATCGTGGCTGATCAACTTACCGACCACTTGGATAAATACAATATGCCTTGTCCCCAACAACACGGCTTCCGGAAAGGTCACAGCACCACCACAGCCCTTCTTGAGTTCACTGGAGCTTTGCATAAATCCCTTGACAATGGCCTTCTCACAGGGACCATTTTCGTCGACCTCTCCAAGGCCTTTGATACAGTACACCATGGACTACTAATTCACCAACTACTGAATGCCAGGCTATCACCTGACTCTTCTCTCTGTTCACTCGGGTGTCCCACAGGGATCCATACTGGGCCCCTCCTTTTTAGCCTTTTCTTAAACTCCCTCCCTAACCACTGCTCTGAGCAGATCATACTATATGCCGATGATGCTATTGTATTCTCCACTCACAAAGATCCTGCAACTCTTCAACACAACCTTCAGCTTGGTTTCAGTTCTGTAGAGACATGGTTTCTTAATCATAAACTGGTCCTCAATGACAAGAAAACCAAATCTATGCTCTTCTGCAGCTCTCATAACCCACACAAGCTACACCACTTGCCTATCTCCACCAGCCAGGGGAACACTCTAGATCAGGTGGGGTCCTTCAAATACTTAGGGATACAGCTTGACCTAATCTCTCCTATGGACTTCATGTAGATAATGTAGCTAGAGCTGCTAATACACGGCTTGGTCTCCTCTACAAACACAGACCACACCTCACCAGAAGCTTTGAAGGTTGCAGTCCTGAGCTCTGTGATCTCTGTAATAGACTATGGTCTCATCATTTATGGCTTGGCCACAACCACAACCCTTAGACGCCTCTCAACTGCCTCAAATAAGGCATGTTGGCTCATCACTGGTGCTCACTGTCTCACCCGCACATGTGACCTGTACACTCAGACTGGCTGGCTCCAACTATCAAACTGCATAAAGTTTCTCACCTGCTCCATGGCAAAAAAAATCTACCTTGGCCTTTCATCTTCTGCGGTCTCAACTCTGTTACAACACCGAATTAACATATGGTGCCTTAGGAGATCCATGCTACAGCTACTGAAAGTCCCCCACTGTCACACTTCACAGGGACAACGCTCTTTTGCTTATCGAGCGCCACTCTGGTTCAATGGCCTCAGCCCCACCATCTCCTCTGCCCCAACAATTGGTATGTTTAAAAGTAGGTTCCGGGACTATCTCACTACCAACAGCTCCTGTGACTGCCCAACTTAACCTTGTTTCTCCACTTCCCTTCCTGCTCTAGTGCCCCCCTCCCCTCCTCACTGGATTCTACCCTCACATCTTGGTATACCCAATGCTGCACTTTTCACCCTCTCCCTACCCTTCCTACATTCCTCCCCCCCCCCCACTCTTCCCTCTCCCTATGACTCTGGCATTTCTTATCTGTTGCCTATTTTCTCTAAAAAAAAATGCCGCTGGCTGCCTTGTTACAATGCTACCCTTGAACTGTATTAATCTGTACTCTGTTTGCAATGTCCACATTGTTGTAATGTCTGTCTTGATGTTCCCCATAATTTGTATTTCTCTGATGTACAACCTTTGTAAAAGAGCCAAGGCTCAAAGGTATTTGTAATCCTAGACTTGATAAATAAATAAAAAATCTCCCCAAGTTTAATCAGTTTAAGAGATCTCTGTGGTCTGCCTTTGCTGTCTAATGCAATTGTAACCATTAAGAGTTTTATTCAGTTTCTCTCTGAAAATAACCTGTAACTTTTTATACAATGGTCTGTCTGGATTTTTTTTCATAACTGTATGTAACTGTTCTGTCTTAATGCTTTGAGCTTGACTCGACCGCATCTCCTCTGGAACTGCTTACTATTATACTTGCAATTTTTTTTTTGTGGGTCTGTATTTGACATGGAATCTTTGTAAACGAGCAACTGTGCTCAGAGGTAATCTCAGAAGTTTTTAATAAATAAAATAAGTAAAAGATCAACATTTATTATGTCAAGAAAACACAAATTGCACATACCGCAATAATACAAAGCATCATGGGAAGTATATGAAAATGCCCATGAATTAATTTTGACTGGCTCAACTTTAAGCAGAACTGCATGGTACCAGAAGGCCTCACAATACAATCAGCAAAGGCTAAGAACAGCACACACAGACATGTGTTTCATCCTTATTAGGACTATCAGTGTGTCATATCTGTATCTCAGCCCAGGGAGAGGTAGCCAGCCACCCTAGAGAGGATCTTATTTGTGTGGGTCATGGGCAGCCCAAAGTAGAGAAAGAACTACAAAAGGATACTGGCCATATAGTCAAATTTTAAAGAAACCACAAATTGAACATACCCCAATAATGCAAAGCATCATGGGATGGGGTTTTCTTTAAAATGTGGTTGTATGGCCAATATCCTCTGGGATAACCCATGCCCCAGTGCATTTGCTCTGGGGTTCTTTTGTAGTTCTCTTCTCTCTCTATTTTGGGCTGCCCATGACCAAAACAAGTAAGATCCCCTATACCTATGGCTACCTCTTCCTGGGCTGAGATACAGATATAGCACACTGATGAGTCCAAATGAGGATGAAACACGCATCTGTGTCTGCTGTTCTCAGCCTTTACTGATTGTATTGTGGGGTCTTCTGGCACCATGCAATTCTGCTTAAAGTTGAGTCAGTCCAAATTAATTCATGGGTATTTGCATATGCTTCCCATGATGCTTTGCACCGTTGAGGTATGTGCAATTTGTGTTTTCTTTAAAATGTGGCTGTATGGCCATTATGCTGTGGGATAACCCATGCCCCAGTGCATTAGCTATTGGGGTTCTTTTGTAGTTTTTTTATGTCAACTTTAACAGGGGTGGGGTTAGGCAAAAAATTAAAGATTTAAGGTTTTTATCCTACACTGAGCTATTGCTAGCACCCCTAATATCCATTTGATCTCATTTGCTTTGCATACTTTTAAAAGTAAGTATTACATACAACACAGTTTTTAGTATGTACAAGTTTTCTTGTAAATAATCCATTTAATGGACATGGAAATTGTTTATTGCTCAAATTACCAGTTTACACTTCTCTGAATAGCATTTTGAAACAGAACAGCAGTTTGAAAAGAATCTGGTAAAGGCAAGTGAAGTGCAGGAAATCAGAAATGCATTTTTTGACTGCTTGGATACTGTAAGCAACATAAACCTTCATGTGCCTTTCCTAATCCCCAAGTAGAGTTCTCTGTGAGTGTACTTTAAAATATGGAAAGGGGATTAAGAGCATTCTTGAGTTAGGGATTAGATTTTTAAAAAACAGTATCCTAGGATTTCAAAGCTGACATCCATCCTCTGAGCAGCTATGAGTTTTTTCATAGTAAGTTGTTTTGGAATTTTTACTTGGACAGTACAATAAAGATAAAGTACCATACGAAAATAATAGCAATCGGCTACAAACGCATGGGATTTGTGGGAAGATTAGGGTTTGCCATGACTGGGTATGGTATAACGTGATAAAAAAGCAACTGCCTTGCAATTACAATAACCACACAGCACTGTATCGCTCTGCTTGTAATAGTGTATTGCAGCAAATGATGCTGGATTCAGCTGCATTATTTTCAGGGAGTAGCCAGGCTGTAGCCAGAAGGTCTAGGTCTTCATTTGGATTCAAACATTTTGACCAAATACGCCTCAATTTAGCTGGCCATCAATACCAATGTTACCTGTAAGCATGGTATCATTTTTTGTTTGAGTGGCAATCGATAGGTGCTTCCTAATAATAAACATGAGCAAGTACACACAAAGGAGGGTGTGGTTGTTAGAAGATAAAGGCAGAACTCCCGTGTGCGCAAGACCACAGCCTGGGACTCGCTTGCCAGCACCCCACACCTGAACCCAGGCTGTTGGCGTGGTAGTGCAATGCACAACCAATAGCCCATCGGGTGGCTCCTTTAGTCTAGTTTTCAAAGTGATTCTAGGGTTATGGCATGTTTCTTTTCAAATGTTTTGCTAGGTTTCTTTTTTTGCTGCTCACGGTTCTTTAATTCCTTTTGTGTGTGTGTGTGTTATATATCATATATATATTATATCTCATATATCATATATATATATATATGTATTTTTTTTTGTTACTTTTGTAGCATTGCCCTGTTTTTTTTTTTTTTTGAAATTGTAATTTTTCCTGCTTCCTGACATCCTGCCAGCCCCAACCCAGGGGCCACAAGGAGTCATCCTTCTGCCTCCCGCTCTACCCTCACCTACCTCCAGGTCACCATGGAGCTTGGTTCCCAGTGGGAGCAGGTGGGGCACCCCCGAGCTACTAGCTTTTCGTTGGTCTGGAGGTGGTGGAGTGAGCGGAGGCATGCTCCAGGCAGCCTGTCTTCCTGGTGCTGGCAGGCATTTTTCACATTTTCTCCTCGTACGCAGTACAGCCCTGACGTCAAGGCAAAATGTGCCGATGTCCACTGCGTACCTCTTGACCAGCCATCCCCTGTAGGGCTTGCAGTACCCCGAGCCTCCGCTCAAGGTCAGGCAAGTTGCGGACATCGGCCCCCCTCCCCCTGGAGAAGGCGAGCTGCCGCTGGGCGCTCAAGCCATTCTCCCCCAGCTGGCCCTCCAGCAACCCAAGTCCGCTCCCGAACCCGGGTCGCCGGCGTCGCAAGTGGAAATCCAACTGCTGCGCTGATGGACCGGCCCCCTTTGCCCTGTTTTTTCATCTGCCTCGCTGGAGTTTCCCTTAGTTGGGTATAACTCCCAGCAACCTAAGCTCGTTCCCAAACCCAGGTCACCGGCATGGTGAGAGGTAAGGTGCATGGCACCTTAGCCCTCTGCACCACCGGGCCAGCTGCAACTGTGTGTTATCAAGTACTTTTTACATACCCTCAGCGTGCCATGACCCATAAGCCTTGAGAGTGAAGTCTGAGAGGTTTATGTGGTAATCACACACTGGGGGCATGTTAAGAAAAAAAAAAAAACTTCATAAGCAGTTGCTTATGTTTTATTTTTTATAACAACTGGTATGCAGGGACACGACCACAAAAATCAGGTTTCCCAAAAGGCAAAGTGAAGAACGAGCACTCCAAACACCACGATAACCTGGTATGACATCATGCCCTTTTATAACTGGTGACTCCCTATAATGCCTAGATACACATTCCTGATAAAATGCTGTAATAACCTGTTGAATTCCATAATAACTTGATAGCGGGTTATTAAGGTATTTTCTACCTCATGCTCTCATTTCACTGTATTTTTGTGAGTATGGCGGCTGTTCAGAGACACGCTAGCTCACACAAATACAGCTAGTTTTTCTGTTGAAACTTTGCGCCACTTATAAAAATAATGCCTATGCAGGTGTATGTTAAGAGGATTTTTCACACACCCTCGGTGTGTGATAATCTCATTTATACAATAGGGGTGAGTGATAAATGAGTCTAATAAAAACATGTATACTCACCCCCCTTGTATAAATATACTGTGATGTATGCACATAGCCATTCTCTTACATTTATCTATACTCTGCATACATCACAACCCCATTTATCAACACTCGTTACATCACTAACTTAAACCCCTAAATCCAAAACCTCAAGCACTGAAAACAGTGTCAGAACTACTTTGTCCCATCAAACAGCATTAATTGAACCCACCTCAAATCGCAGCTGCTGCTAAACACAGTCGAGCTGCCCGTAACAAAGCAGACACGCTGACATAAGAGCACTAACTGCAGCAGCAAAACCCACCTACAAAATAAATCATAATTAATCCTGAAATGTCAACGCCGAGAACACGGAACTGCTACACAACATTTCCTGTATTAACTCTGCCCACAAACAAAATATAACCAATCACGACACTCGTTCCACGTTCCTCAGAAAACATCCACTAATCACATAACAAATTACACAACCAATCGGTTGGAACCTACTACAACAACCAATAACAAACCACTTTCATTCATCAAACTAACCAATATCAAACACACTTTACGGAGCACTGCGCACAGACATGGAAAGAAGAAAGAACACCAGAACAAACAAAGCAAACTGAAACACATAAACCGTAAATATAAGAAACAGTACATGATCCTGCCCTATTGCATAAATCGGACATATGATGGGGTAGGAGTGTGATACAGGACATATCACCACTCATGGCTAGTGACCTCAGGATACTTCCACTCGTGGCTCCTCTATGCTCTGCCACTCTTGAGTATCCTGAGGTCACTAGACACTCATGGTGATATTTCCCATATCACACTCCTGCCCATCATGTATCCCCTATAAACCTCTCAAGCTTTGCTCTCAGGGTTCATAGATTATCACATACCTTGGGTGTGTGAAAAATCCTCATAACACACACCTGCACAGGCATTGTTCTCCATTTACAGCATTTGATCACACTGATAATCAGTGTGATAAAGGGGGTCACCAGTTACTATATTATGTTGATGTACTGACTGGTAGCTTTTCACCTTGGGTTTCAACAACCAGGTGGCACACTGATATAGAATTCTCACTATGAAGTGTCTTTGTGGTGCCCTGATGGTAGCGTGTGCTGGGATCCAATAAAATAAAAGGGTGATTAGGGCAACAGTGTCATGAAACCCAAATAAATCTCACACAATTTACCAACACCAGTGCCACTCCCTGCAGGTGGAATGGCAGGAGGACACTTCAGGTTCCCAAGAGGTGGATGTTGTCACCTAACAAAGAGAGGAGCGAGTCGGTACTAGGTTTCCAAATGCTTGACAGGCTTTATTTTTTTTAAACAAGGAGAAAGGAAGACACAGTCACAGGGAAAAGAGGGGAACTATTATCTCTAACTTCCTGTATGAGGAGAACTGTAAAACAGTATCAGCTGTACTGCTATGCTATAAGAGCGTTTTATGCAAATCCTTCTAATTCACCTCTGAGGTACACCTCTAACTAAGGCCTATTACCTGGAGTACTCCACACTACGAAACATTCAGCGTACTATAGCAAAACTCTGTACATATTACTAATGGCAGTTTGTGCATGGTTCTACTTTCTCTGTCATCGGGAAGAGAACAGGACCAAAGAAACTGGGGTGACAAGGAACAAATTGGCTGGCTGGCCAGTGCGACTCTGGTGACTTCTGGAGAAACTAGGGAAATACAGAGTTTCTAAACAGACCATGAGTTTCTCGGCCACACCTACCTCTCTTGGACTGCCAGAATTCTAGAACAAGCACTAAGATTTCTTTGGCTAAAAACCCACTGAGGGCCCCCGGAATTGAAGCACAAAGGATTCAGCCACAATTCACTGGTGGACAGCCGAGCTGAGATGACCAATACAGTGGCTACCCCCCGCCACATCCCGCTTCTGGACTGCCGGGTACCGATGATGCAGAACACCCTGCCACAGCCTGCTTCTGGATTGCCGGGGAAAGAAGACAATACAGAACACCCTGCCACAGCCCACTTCTGGACTGCTGGGTAAGGAAGAAGATGCAGTACACCCTGCCACAGCGCACTTCTGGACTGCTGGGTAAAGAAGACAATGCAGAATACCATGCCACAGCCCGCTTCTGGACTGCTGGGTAAGGACGAGGATGGGAGGACACCATGGAAATCAGGAGCCAGCAGGATGAAGTCTTCAGACGTGGAAGAATGACTGAGTACTGGGCACCAAGGCCGGACGAGCCAAGGACTGACGTAAAACAACAAACAGGATGTTGACTTGGGAAACTGGAACAGAAGATCTGGATGGCACTCCGGTGCAGATGACAAAACCAGAAAATGGACTTCAGACTCTGCACTGGGCCAGGCCATACGTTGGGGACTGTTGGAGGAAAATAATAAACATGATGTTGCAAGGGTGCGGCTACAAACACGGCTCTTTCCTTATTATTCATTTTTTTTTTTTTTTAATCTTCCGGGAAGCCTGGCAGGTGACTACGGTCCCTCCCCCTTGGAGGGACTCTGTCTCCGGCCACACCTTTTCCCAGCCTGACTATCCCGGTGGTCCCCCATGGGTTGCCCTCCCATGACAGGGCCGGGGCAAGGAGTGCCGTCCCCCTCCCCGGAACACAAATCCAGATTGCGGGTGTCAGGACGGGCACTGGCGAGCCATCATGGAGCCTGCCAGCTCCATTTTCCTGGTTTCTCCCTTCCCCCTCCCCACCGACCTGTACGTCGGCTCGAGTTTCCCAACCCATATCTCCTCCCCAACCATCGTTAGAGAGCGATCAATGGGTGGGACAGCTATCTCTCCCTCCCGAGAGAGGAGAGCAGCCCTCCAGATGCTCAAGCCTCTCTCTCCCCTACCAACCCCTAGCATCCTGGGCTTGTTCCCAAACCTGGGTCGCTGGTGTGGTGCGAGGTGTGATATCCAATGCCTCAACCCTCAGTGCCACCAGGCTGGCTGGCTCTTTTCTTCAGGAGAGCTGCTGCAGACTGATGCTGGAGTGCACCTGTGGGATACCTCTTCAAAGCCTGCTGAAGGCTGATTCAGAAACACTGGTAGGATGGCTCTGAAGGGTTTCTGAAAACTGATTTGGAAACATACTGGGGAAACATCTCTGAAGGATTGCTGAAAACTGATTCGGAAACACACTAGCACAAGATGCTGGCTCAACGCAATTAAAAGTCACAGTTCCAACAGTGTTGCTTAATGTCACAGTTCCGACAGTTATGCACAATATCACAGTCTCTGGATGTACAGACCACAGTAAATAGCAGGCACTTAGTAACGTCTATCCAGGCACCTTCTTGATGAAGCCCTTGCTAAACGTGGACCTACTGTAGTGGGGACCCTCTAACTCAAACGGTCTCCTGCTACTATTTGTACACTGGCTGCTAAACACTAAATGGCCTCCTAGACTGGGAGTTGCACTAGTTGGGTGGTCCCCCCACCATATCTGCGCTGGACCCCTTACAATTAATTGCCCCGCTATGGCTGGCTAGGTCCCTTTAACACCTGTGGACCTAACTGGTGAGCTAGGCCCTTTTGACACCCTTGGGCCTATATGGATGGCCGAGTCCCTTTTGACACCTTCGGGCCTAAGTGCCGCTTTAACTTATGGGCTTATTGTAGCTGGGCCCCTCTGTACTGCACTGGACCTAATACTGCCCCTTTAACCACTGGGCCTAGTTGCCCTTTTTAATATCTAAGGTCTTGCTGACTAGGCCTCCTTTAAATCTGTGGGTCTTTTGGTGGCTGGGCCCCTTTAAATCTTTGGGCCTGAGTTGCCCCTCGCAGCACTGGGCCTTCTGACTTACAGTTCATTGGAAACAGGAGTGGTCCTGGAGGACAGGAGGAGGGCAGATATAGTCCCGCCTCACTAAAGTGGTAGCTGGGAAAAGGCTAGCAATTATAGGCCAGTCAGCCTGACTTTGGTGGTGGCAAAGTTAATGGAATCACTGCTAAAAGAAAGGACTGTGGAGTATCTTGAATCTAATGGGTTACAAGACTCAAGGCAACCATGGATTCACGGTGTTGGGAGGTGGGGGGTCCTGTCAAACAAATCTGGTAGAGTTCTTTGACTGGGTGACCAAGGAACTAGATCAGGGTGGAGCAGTGGATGTGATCTACCTAGATTTCAGTAAGGCATTCAACACTGTTCCACATAGGAGACTAGTAAGAGCTCTCAATCAGTAAGGCCTGCAGGCTCCTGACCGGAGGACCTAGCCGCACTCGCACTTGCCTGCTCTACTCCACCAACCTGCTCACCTTTGAGGAGTGTCTGTGCTATCAGACCTGCCTACTCACAAAAAATCTCTTTTAGGACTCCCCCACGGGAATCTCTGCCCCAGTGCGTCATGCGTCTATTTGTGCCACCCATAGCTCTGTCAAGGCTACCTTTTGGTGCCCAGAACCAAGACCGCTAGCCGAAGTCTTTCCATTACCGAGCTCCTGCTTGGTTCAACTCCCTCCCACCCTGCATCACAAACATTGCCAAAATTGGTCCCTTCAAAATTGCCCTCCGGAACCATCTCTTCGATGCTCACTGCTGTAGATGCACCTAATTAATCCCACTGTGGGATCCTCCTATCAGGCCTCCCTGACTTGACAATGTCCTCCGGACTGCCTATCCTCTACCTCCCTCCCACCCCTCCCCATCCCTACCTACCTCCACCTTCTCCAGGTGTTATCTAGGTATGTCCAGGGCTGTACCCCCAATGAAACCCTTGGGTACCTTGTATTTGACTGTAACCTATTATAAGTAACATCATTATGTAACCTATGTGTACTCTATGTTTAATGTTCTGCACCTGTACTGTTCTCACTGTTGTAACCACACTACGTTACTCTGTCTGCCACCCCTGCAGTGAGGTGCCTTTGCAAATGAGTCCATGACTCAAAGGTTGTAAATCCGACCTTCTAATAAATAAATAAGCAAACTGGGTAGCTTAAAAGTGTGTTCAAAGGTGGCAATCTGGGTAAGAAGTTGATTAAGGGATAGGTGGCAGAGGGTGGTGCTAAATAAAGTTCACTCAGAGGAAGGGAGGGTGATCAGTGGGGTGCCTCAGGGATCAGTGCTGGGACTGGCCCTCTTTAATGTCTTTATAAGGGACACTGCTGAGGAGCTGGAAGGGAAGGTCTGCCTTTCTGTGGATGACACCAAACTCTGCAATAGGGTGGACACTCTGAGTGTGGGGTGGATGGGAGTGGTGGAAAGGATCAGCAGCGACCTGAGAAAACTACAGGAGTGGTCAAGGCTATGGTAGTTGGGTTTCAATCTGAAAAAGTGCAAAATAACGCACTTGGGGCACAGAAGCCCAAGGGTGGAATACAAAATGGGGGTGGTGGTATTGATGACCAGCAAGCAGGAAAGAAACCTGAGGGTGATCATACTGGATGACTTAA
Source organism: Neoceratodus forsteri (assembly GCA_016271365.2). NCBI lineage: Eukaryota > Metazoa > Chordata > Ceratodontiformes > Ceratodontidae > Neoceratodus > Neoceratodus forsteri. The sequence goes on along the minus strand of CM028136.1, from coordinate 398,948,435 downwards.
AGGTGGCCAGGCAGTGCAACAAGGCAATTGGGAGGGCAAGTGTGATGCTGGGGCACACAGGGAGGGGTATCACCAGCAGAAAAGGAGGTGGTGTTGCAGTTGCATGAGATAACAGGAGGGACCCATCTAGAGTACTTTGTCTAGTTCTAGAGATCACATCTCAGAAAAGACACAGACAAAGTGGAAGCCATCCAGAGGAGGGCAACTAAAATGGTGAGGGGTCTGCATCAGAAGCCTTATGAGGAGAGATTAAAGGCCTAAATATGTACACTCAAAGACAGGAGGGGGGGGGAATATGGTAGAGAGGATTTACTACTAGAACCCGACACGAGCTTCCCCGACGTGCTGTTGCCCAAGACCGGAATCCCATATGCGAAATCCCGACAGTGGAATTTTGTTTTGTCCCCTGCACCCCCTGGAATTAATATAACAAACTCGGGGGGAGGGGGCAAAATCCCACTGTCAGGATTTTGTGGTTCAGGATTCCGGCACGGGCAACAGGTATAGAAGCAGGGGTCAAGTTGTAGCATACCGTACAGACCTTTAAATACCTCACGGGGTAAACAAGGTACAAAAGGAAGTATTTTTCAGAAAAAAGGGTGCTCAAGGAGAAAGTGGCATGATAAGAAGCTGGGGGGGTTATTCAGGAGAGATGTGAGGAAGTACTTCTTCACAGAAAGGGTGGCGGATGCCAGGAAAAGTCTTCCAGCAGGGGTGATGGGAGTGAAAACAGTGGTGGGGTTCAAGAATCCATGGGATAGGCATAAGGGAATCTTAGAGAATGGGAAGGATGAAGGGGCCAGAGATCAAGTATGATCTGCGGTGATACTAAAGGCGGGAAAAAATGGGCAGACTAGGTGGGCCAAGCGGTCCTTATCTGCCGGCAAATTATGTTTCTATGTATGTTATTTTTTGGCTTCATCTGCTAAGGAGAAGAGTTTACTCATCAGTCCAGACTACTTTAGATGCAGCAGGAAAATGTACACACTGTCATGCCATATTGCTTAGTTATGAAAAGAAGAGGGAAATCTTCAAACTGATAGGCTGAGAGGTAGTTTCAGATGTGATGTTATCTCAGCACAGTCAAAAATACTTCCAGCCAATAACAACTGTTCTGCTGTAGGCTGCTGCCAACAATCCAGTCACAGAATCCACTACCTCTTATTTCCCCACAAAAAGCTGCACCTGGTGACTCTACTTGCAGACCGTGCTACAGATGTGATTACGTTTGGACACCAGAGTTCTGCCAATTAATAACCACATATGCCCTTACCCTGAAGCTTAAAGAGGCAGGTTCCATGTATTGTTACAATTTTTAAAAAGGTAGATACACAGCTTGCCCACTGGGGCAATGACAGTGCAGACGCTTGTGACTTGGGTTCAAAGGGTTCAAGAACAAGCCTAGGTCAGAAGGCCAATGAGGGGAGAAACTACTAAGCATCACAGAGAACACACTTCTTTTTAACTGCCGTAATACTGTAGGCAGGGAAAAATGGACAGTTTGGGTGGGCCAAGCGGTCCTTTATGTTTCCATGTTCAAAGGATGGAGAGGGAATAGCTCTGTCACAACACTGTCACCTAGGGGAACATGGGTGACCATGAAGGCAGGGGCATTTTCAAAGATGGGACATCAGGTCAGCTCCATATGCCTTCACACAAAAAGTACATACAGCCCATGCATGGAGCCCTTGCAAGCCTGCATCTTGGGGAGGGAGAAAATCAGAAATGCCTAGATTCAAAAGTAATGCTAGTGGTACTCGTCCCTCATACTGGCTGCCAGCTTGAATATGCCAAATTCATAAGTTTGGTAGGGGCTTGGGCCACCAACCTCAGTGGGTATTGGGATGGTGACAACTCGGCTAGGAGCTGGCTCAGGGCTGATGGGGAGGGCTAAGAGAAAGAGTAATTATGAAAAACAGTACAGTATACATACACATTCATAACACCACTTTAAAATGAAGAAAAAGTATTTAAAATATTTTTTTAATAATGCCAATAGAGGAACAAAGAGATCCATTTCATAATTACAAAAAGACATTCCAGGATGTGCACTGTGTGGGATAACGGCACTTCTCGAGTGGTTGAATGCACTCACCTCACAATGCACCCAAGATGTGCTTCTCACAACAATGCACTTTCCTACCTGTCATGCGTTATTGCTTAATTACAAAACATACTTAAAATTGCCCCCCCTGCCAAATATAACCAGTTTGTCCTCAAACAGTAACAATAATAATGTGAACTAACTAAACATTACAAACACGTGGCGAAAAAACAAACAAAAAAAAAGCATGGTGCCATAATCAAAATGAGTGCCACCATGGTTTCCACTTTTTCCTTTGCTCCTGTATCCTACCTCAAATCACAGAGGCACGGTCCAACATAGAAAAGTTATATACTTACCATATGTGAACATCTTTCAAACTTTATTCTTCTTGCTGATACCACACTTGGGTCTAAACCACAGGCACCAGGACCCTGTGGAAACAAATCTTTTGGCCAAGGGGGCCTAGGCTGCCTGCATGACACTGCGTGGTGATGCACACTGCCTAATAACCATTGCTGACTCCCTTGCCTACCATAGTTCTGTTTGCCACTGGGGCAATCAAGCAGCAAAGAGAGTCAACAAACTTCCCTGATTCACCACTGCCTCTGCCACGTGATGTTAGACAGCCTAGCTCTGGATGCAGGCACTGTCATTGATACGGGCAGCTGCTTCATTTACCATTAGGCCATAAGGTGGTCATAACTTTCCTTTTTTGAATTTCTAGATTGGGTGGTGCTGCCTGCTAGAAGATTAATTTTCTAATCACCAGCTTTACCTCTGAATAGCAGGAAATATAAATAGAGTCTTTTGCACATTCAAGTGTTTCAACACGATCGAACAATCGGGTAACACTTACATGGTGTCCACAGCAAGAAGCAGGAACACACCCTAAAGCTCAGGGTTAGTAAATTATGGGTTAACATAAGGAAGAACATTTTATCTAAGTGAACTTATGAAACAGCCTACCAGCAGAGAGAGTGGACATGAAGACAGTACAGGTTTTTAAGGTAAGACTCCACAAATTTCTGCTTAATAAGGAAATCACAAGGTACCCTGGGAAATGGAGTGGGTAGGAAACCCCCATATACTGTTATGTGTCTGCACAGCATACATATTCATCCCTGCTTGTGAAACAAGGTGGATGGACATGATAGACCCTTAGTCCCTTCGGACCATACATTACTATCAGTCATTAATGAACATTACCATAATGCTACAAGCCATTACATACTCATGCAGCAAACAAAATAAACAAGTGGAAAGTAAAGACAAAATGATGCAGACGGCCCACCAGCACAGCAGTAGCGCTACTGCTTGCGACGCCAACAACCCAGGTTCAGAAGCGAACTTTGGAGTCGAAGGGCCAGCCAGTGGAAGAAGGATCAAGTGTCCCAAAGACTGCTCTCCTCTTTCAGGGGAAGGATGGGGATGTCACTGGCGCAGTACTGACCCGTTGCAGGAGCCTGGTGTCCAAGAGTCATGGCTGGATACAGCGTGGAGGCATGTCAGACATCTGGTATGCATGCCATCAATATCACCGCATGCCACATTTCCCCAAGGAGAAAATGGCAATCCGGACACTGCACAATGGCATCAGCACCGCTGACGAGGCTCTCGCTCCCGCCACACTGTGTAGTCTATGATGGGAGAAATATGACGGGGAAGGGGGCAAGTCAGGATGCTCGAGAGTTGAGGTAAGTCCTGGGACAGTTACTGAGGGATGAGCACAGGAAGCAGGAAAGATGGGGGCTGGTTGGATGAGGGGGATAAAGTGCACCAAATTAAAATAAAAGACAAAACTATGCTCTTCAGTTGTTAAAGCCTCAACATGGCACTATACTAGTTGCAGCCTCTCTACCTGTATGGAAGGGCATGGAAAGTGGCACATTTATCTGTTGGCCCAGCATGGCTAGTACCAGATCATGCAGCACCCCCTCCCCCCCCAAAAAAATAAATAAACTAAGCTGCAGTGGTGGAGAAATGTGCAAAATGTTTAACACCTGATAACACAAGGGAGACCTTGGAAAAACTAATTTTAGATGTTGACTCGTTTCAACTATTTTCTATATTTAGAGACCCTGTTTCATAATAACTAAGCACACTGACATCCGAACCCAGATTACTGTCCCTTAGACTTCAACTGCTCCAGCTGCTTATCTACACCGGACATCATAATCTGCTGCAAGTGAATTAATACCCGTCTCCACAGCAGCAACAGACTGTGATGCCAGGATCAGACGAGCAGTCAAAGCAGAGGAGTCTAGTTCTAGCTGGTGACCACCCTGTTTTCTTATTCGATGTACATAGCTATAAAGAACATGGGGATGCTAAATACAGAAGGTAACTGAAGTGTGTTTTTCCAAAGCTTCCTGTAACCATGAGAGGGCAATTTAAACAGTCATTATTTCAGCTATTCTGGAAAAACACAAAAAAAACATACATGGGTTAACCGTTATCTAAATAGGAGATTAAGTACGTATAACCATGGAAGATCAGCTGCTCTGAAAAAGAATTTGCCCAGTTTATCAAAACAAAAAAACATAAACCACTTGCTCCAACCACAACAGAACTGTTGTATTCTATTTTACAGTGTTCTTTTGCCAAGCCGTATCTGGTGACATCCCAGAGTTCTAAGTTGGATCTGCGGGAGCTGCTTGCCCTCCTGGTTGACGATAGGTTGGATTCAAAGCACTGGGCTGAGGCATGTGGGCCATCTCCCAGCTGCTTTTTTCCACATGTCACCATGCTACGCTAACACCTTGCCCAGAGCTACCTCTCAAGATGGGTTTATAATGGCAGACTGTTTCATGCAGCTGAATGTGTCCAGGCAGCCTTAGCTACAGCTTGATGTTAGTTACTGTATCTCTCAAGACTGTTCAGTAACACTTCAGGAACGCATGTCAGCAGGAAATACCACTGACATCTCTCGCTGCACTACTGATTATTCATGAGAAAGGCCATTAACCCTTGTCTTACAGCTTTAAGCCCTGCATTTCTTGCTGTCTAAATACACATTTTATTTTTTAGACTGCCAAATGTTCTAGTAAAAGCAGCAGTATTTGTGAATGGAGGGAAAAGGCATCATACAGTTGTTTTTTTTTTTTTTTGTAATAATGTATTTCTAGTAAAATCATCACCATATCAGTTTTTCTGTCAGCCTGGTGGCAGAGAGGGCTGAGACACTGGGTGCCTCACCTTCGATCACGCCTGCGACCTGGGTTCAGAAACTGATATGGGTCGCTTAGGGGCTAGCTGAAAGAGTGAAGGGTGAGAGCCCAAGTACCACTCTCTTTCCTGGCAGAGGGGGGTACACCCATCCTGCAAGGCAACTGCCACCTGGAGGATCTGGGTAAGCAGTGCAGAGGGATGCAAGGGAAGAAGTCCCACCTGCTTGACAATGAGAGGCACCTCCATGGAGGCAGAGCTCACACAGTCATCACTGCAAACACCATGGGCCCAGAAGAAAAAGGAGGACCCCCCCCCTTACAACCATGACAGAAGAAGGCCCAATCCTCTGCAGACCCCACACCAGCGACTAGGCATCTCTAAGTCCCGTGGTAAAGGGTGGACAGAGCATAGTAAGTCCCAGGGAAGCCAGGGGACAGGGTTAGGGATACTGGTCCAGACAGGGGCCGGTCAGCAGACATGGTGACAAAGTACTGATAAAAAAAAACAAATTTCTACCTTTTCTTTTCACTGTATTCCCTCCTGAACTGAGTTATGAGGTTTTGAAGTTTTTAAAAGTAACTACATTCGGCCCATGCCCACTATGAATAAATTCAATATTTTGATGTGTTGCTATGCTGTTTATTATTGGACCGTTGTGCTAGCACAGCACCCTCCTTATACTGTCACAGTAGGAATCCAACATCTAAAGTCAAAAAGAAACCCCAAGGCAAGGGAGTTTTAAAAACTGCTAGTGGTGGCCGCCATTAATGACCGGAGTCAATAATTATAAAATGAGTTATAAAAGAGGCTTTCAAAACATCGGAGTGAAATAACAATAGGCTGATGAGAAATCCAATCATATTAATACTATACATCTATATGGCAACATTCTTTACAGATTTACAACTGCTGCTTTAACAAGTTTTGCCAAGGATACTAAAGGCAGGAATCAACAACACATTACCTTTTATCTAGTATAAGTAAATTATCCAGAGCATATCCACTGAATTACTGCATTAACATTACTACAAACAAAAACATCCACTGTATGGTAACATATTATACCAGCAGACAATAGCCCAAATCTATGTTATCCACATTCAGGAACTGCTAACAGATCAGTAGGTGATCTGTGCAGGTTAATGTCTGTACTACCTGAATACTTTTGTTTTTGAACAGCGGAGATTTTGGAAAGAAGTGAATTTTACCCCCTGCTAATTTCAAGGAATATTTTCTGTTATTGACAACATTCTATATAAGTTGACAAAAGACAAAACAATCCAGTTACTTCCTCTTAGCAGAAATGTAATGAGCACAGAACCTTACGTTTAAAATTTTCAAGAAAATCAGGAACACCTTTCTACATTTAAGGTTGTAAAGATTTAAGCCCCTGTTATAAAGAGCAGCTTTGCACTTCAGTATGTCCTTTCATAAATATGATGTTTCAGCTGTTACAGTTTACTAGAGAATGCATTTTTTTTTTTCATTTTTAACTTTCCTTTCCAACATTTACAGCGCATCTTGGTAGTCCATCTAAAAAGTGTGTATAGTAAACATCTGAAAACATTTATCTCTCCTCCATTAGCCTTACAGTGCCTTGGTTTATGACAGCACAGTTCTCACCATGGCAACAGACTGTGATGTCACAAACAGCAATTGTATGGTTAGCAGGGAGAGTCAGATACATTTTAAAAAACTCAGTGGAATAATTCCTGCATTATCTACAATATTTAGCAGACCAACAGCAGAGGGAAAGTAGGAAAATAAATATCTAGAAAACAATAATGTTTAAGCGTAATTGGTATAAATCTAGTGTTTTTAAGCTTTTTATTATAATACAGAGTTGCCCTTTAAAGACTATAAATAGTACAGGGAGGAAGGGTGTTGACATTATCCCTTACAAACATGGAGTTTGGGCAAGGTGTGTGGTACCCAAAGACTAGTGTAATGGGAACAGTTTTCTTTAGATTGTGTCACTGTTGTAGAACAATAAACTGAGGCTTAAGACCAAGAAGAAAAACAGCCCTAATTAAATAAATCTGTAAATCAGTAATCAAGGGCCACCAGGAACAGTGGGTCTGGTGCCAACAAATACAGCACTTTCATGAAATGGATGGAACATAGAGCAGGGCTGGGTCACAAAAACAAGGGTGCAGCACCCTGCATAAGGAAACCGTAACTGTGATGCTCACGGAAAATACCATTTACAGGTTAATTTTGGTTGGGGGTAGGGTGCAGCAGTGGATAGTAATCCAAAACAGTAGAAAGAAATTACTCTTTGACCTACTAGGATCTTGGATATTGTGTAAATGTATGCATACACAGTTCAAATTAAGTTTAATTCAATGCAGGTAATACATTAATTATATATTTACTTGTGTTCAGAGGAACTTTGAGCTCACTAACTTTTTTCAAAAGTGTCCAAATTTATCAAGTTACATACAACAGAAGAGCAAGTTACATTCAACAGCAGACCCAAAACACAGAGAATAATGCTTGTGCAGGTGTGCGTTGAGGATTTTTCCACACACCCAAGGTGTACGATAATCCATAAACCCTAGGAGCAAAGCTTGTGGGCTTTATGAGATTATCACACACTTCAGGTGTGTGAAAGACCTTTATAAAACAAACTTAGCACAGGCATTATTTTTTTTTTTTTACAATAATTGGTGCAAAGTTTCAACAGAGAGAAAAACTAAGCTGTATTTGTGCAAGCGAGCATGTTCCTGAACGGCCGCTGTATCTACACAAATACAGTGAAGTAAGAGCACAAGGAGGAAAACGGCACAACAACCCACTATCAAGCTATTATGGAATTCAGCAGCTTATTACGGTGTTTTATAAGAAATCAGGACTGGAAATCCAGTCATTATAGGGGCTGATTACTTATTATAACAATACACAACTGGTGTAACAGTAAGCATCGTGTTATAAGGACAGTGAGTTAAAAAACAGACTTCTGCAATTGCAGGAGGCATTAACAATCTTAACAATTCTTTGTTGTCTTTACTTATAATTGTTTTTGGGCTGTTGCAAATTTAAAACATAGTGGTGGTGTAATTCTGTGCTGTCTTTAATTGCTGCAAATTTTATCTTGGATTGTCTGACTGCCCTGTAGTTGGGTGAAGGGTGTTAATTGTCTGGCCTCTGACCTCAGCAACGTGATAACTGGAGGTGGGGCTTAGTCAGAGTTGAAGTAGCAAGTAGAGTTTATTTTCTCAGAAGAAGCCAGAAGGGGAGGGAAGGAAGGAAACATATTCAATTCAGTGCTTTAGAGTAACTGGTAATTGCTATTTTTCTTTTAAACTTAGATTGTGGGCTTTTAGTGACACTATACTTTCTTTGTTGTCTTTACTTATAATTGTTTTTGGGCTGTTGAAAATTTAAAACATAGTGGTGGTGTAATTCTGTGCTGTCTTTAATTGCTGCCCCCCGTCCCTCCCCCCAACTCTTAATTATATGCCCTGTTAAATCTGATTGACAGGAGCTAAACACAGGGTATAGTAAGGGGTGTGAAGTAGGAGGAACATAAAGGGGAAGAAGCCCACCCTCAGCACGACAAGTGTTTTGATTCATTTATTGGTTTCTTTTTCTTTAAAAAAAAAAAAAAAATTTATCTGAGGATCAGTGGCAGGATTTTTAGGACAGTAAATTAATAAAAAGGGAACTAGGAGAGCTTCAGTAGCAGACAAGTAGAGGAATTACAGTGTAATGTGGGGAGTGGTGCAATGCAGTGGCTGTGGGGCAGCCATATTCAGGCAGACCTTCTGGACACTGAGGTGCTGCCCTATCTGCATGCATCTCTCTGGACTGTGGGAGGAGGTAGCCAGACTCAGAGCGGAAGTAAACTGGGTCAGGAGTACCATCACCCCTATCCAGGGACCACCAGTCCAATGCAACTGCCTCAAAGGATGCCGAGCGAGGAGTACTTGGATGACAGTGGGCTCAGGGAGGGTTAGGCGGTCAGGCAGAGGCACATCCCAGATCCTATTCCACTCAAGAACTCATATGCCACACTGGCAAATGAGGACAACCAAATAGAGGTACCCAGAGAAGTGGAAGGAAAGGATGTGGAGGTTAGCAAGGAGATGACCTCAGCGGGAAAGCAGTGGACCCCAGAGGAGGAGGAAGCAATCCTGGTGGGGAACTCCATCATAAGAGGGATCCAGCTAGGAACACAGGAGGAGGACAGGAGGTGAGGTGCCTACCAGGTGCCACGGCATGGAGGGATGGAAGGAAGATCCTGGGGATCACTGGGAAGGCAAGGCAGGAGGGTGAGCTGGATGTCATTATCCACCTAGGTACTAATGACCTGGCAAATGGGGAGCCAAAGAAAGTTCAGGAAGAGTTTAGGAAACTGGGGAGGGTCTCAAGCAAGTAGCTACTTCTGTCACTTTCTCAAGTACTACCTGTGAGAAGCAAGGAAAGCATAGGTGTGCATGCACCAGGAACTTTAACTCATGGTTGAAGAACTGGTGCTGTGAGAGGGTTTGGATTCATTGGTGACTGGGGACCCACCTAGAGGATGGAGGTTTGTTCAAGCCTGACACCTGCATCCATCCTGGAGGGAATCAAGCACTCAATGTTAAGTTTAAATGCTACATTGACAAGCATTTAAACTAGCAAAGGGGTGGCAGGCCAGCAAGGAGGTACCTACTTGCTCACCCCCACAGCTAGCAGTGGAACCAGTGAACCAGAGGGTGGCTATCTCTGCAAAGCAGTGTGCAAAAGATGGAGATTAGTGCCCAAGAGGTGGATAAGAAGAAAAGGGGCAAAATTCAGCAGAAGGGCAGACAGCAAGGAGAACTAGGGATAAATGACAACCAAGGAAGGGGCTGGGTAGAAACAGTGAAACAGTCTAGGGAGGTCAAATCATGGAAAGCCATGTGTGCAAATGCCAGGTGCCTTAGCAACAAGATGGAAGATCTGGAGGCTGTCATGGTGCAGTCAGACCTGGACATTGTGGCCATCACTTGAAACCTGGTGTAATGATAACCATGACTGGGAGATGGCCATACCTGGCTACAACATATTCAGAAGAGACAGAGCAGGCAGGAAGGGAGGAGTGGCACTGTATGTGAAAAATGACATAAGGGCCACAGAGATCCAGGAGGAACAAAATGGGGGAGAGTACTGTGGGTTAAGCTGGAAAGGAAAATGGGGACAGCCATCCACACAGGTGTGGTCTATAGACCACCAGCCCAGGAGGAAGAAACAGATAGGGAGCTGATGCTAGCAATCAAAGGATGGCAGACAAGGGTGAGGTAATACTGGCTGGAGACTTCAATATTCCAGGCGTGGACTGGAGCATCCCAGCAGCAGCATCAACTAGAGACAGATTTATCCTGGACTCCTTCAAGGTGCCTTCCTCAAGCAACTGGTCATGGAACCAACTCGGCAGAAGGCAATACTGGACCTTGTGCTCACAAACAGGGACAGTGTGATGGGGGGTAACAATGGGAGCACCTGGGAAACAGTGACCACCAGTCATTGTGGTTTGAAATCACAGAAAGAGCAGAACCAAACCACACAAAAACACGATCCTGGATTTAGGGGGCAGACTTTGGGAAAATGGGAGATACTTGAAAGAGGCATTAAGGGAATGGGACAGGAATCAGGGTTGAGGAACAGTGGGCAGTATTTAAAATGGGGATTACAAGAACAACAGAATTATGCATTAAGCAGGTTAGCAAGAGGAAAAGGACGAGGAGCATTATGGTTTTCCAAGAGGTAGCAAAGAAAGTGAAAGCCAAAAGGTGCATTCAGGCAATACAAAAGACACAGGCAGAGAAGGGATAGGGAGAAGTACCAGGAGAAGCAAAGGGAGGCAGGGAGGGGTCAGTAAGGAAAAACCTTTACAGGTACATAAGTGAAAAAAGAAAGACAAAGGGAGGGATAGTGAGACTGAAGGGAGGATGGGGCCATGTGGAGGATGACAACAGTAAAGCTGACATATTGAACAGGTATTTCTGCTCAGTCTTTACTGAGGAAGAGGAGGTAATGGATCTGAAGGAGTACAAGGGGTGAGAATGGTGCAGAAATGGACACAAGTCCCTTTACGAGAAAGGGTCCTGAAGGAACTGGAAGTAATAAGAGTTGATAAAGCAATGGGGCCAGATGGGGTGCACCCAGGGTCTTTAAAGAACTAAGAGTGGTGGCTGAACCTCTGGCTATCCTGTTTGCCGATCACTGGAAACAGGAGGTACCCAAAGACTGGAGGACAGCAGATGTAGTCCCCTTATACAAAGTGGGAACAAAGAGGAAGCAGGGAACTACAGACCAGTCAGCCTCGCCTCCGGTAGTGGGAAGATCATGGAAGCACTACTAAAGGAGATTGAGTGGAACATTTGGTTGTCAATGGACTACAGGACCCAAGGCAGCATGGTTTTCACCAGGGGGAGGTCATGTCAGACCAACCTCGTTGAATTTTTTGACTGGGTGACTAGGGAGGTGGATCAGGGGAGGGCAGTGGACATTGCCTATCTGGACTTCAGCAAAGCCTTTGACATTGTGCCACACAGAAGACTATTACACAAACTGGGGAATATGGGTGTGGGCAGGACAGTAGTATGGTGGGTAGGTAACTGGCTGGGTGGCAGGACAGAGGGTGGTGGTAAATGGCTGTCACTCCACAGAGGGAAGAGTGACCAGTGGGGTACCACAGGGATCAGTGCTGGGACCAGTCCTATTCAACATCTTCATCAGTGACATTGTGCAGGACCTAGAAGGCAGAATTTCACTGTTCACTGATGACACAAAGCTCTGTAACAGAGTAGACACACCAGAGGTGTAGACAGAATGAAAGTGACCTGCAGAAACTTGAAGAATGGTCAGGGGTTTGGCAGTTGAAATTCAATGCAAAGAAGTGCAAGATAATGCATATGGGGCACAAAAACCCTGGCACAATATATCAGTTGGGGGGTGAGGATATAGCATGCACCAAGCAGGAAAGGGATCTTGGGGTTATCATCTCTGATGACCTCAGGGTAGGGAAACAGTGTGACAAGGCAGCAGGTAAAGCAAATAGGATGCTGGGATGTATAGGCAGGGGCATCACCAGCAGGAAAAGGGAGGTCATAATTCCGCTATACAAGACACTAGTGAGGCCCCACCTGGAGTACAGTGTACAGTTCTGGAGACCATACCTACATAAGGACGTAGAGAAGGTTCAGAGGAGGGCAACAAAGATGGTGCATGGATTGCATCACAAGTCCTATGAAGACAGGTTGAAGGAACTGAACATGTACTCCCTGGAGAAGAGGAGGGAGAGAGGGGATATGATAGAGACATACAAGTATCTTACAGGGAGGAACAGGGTGCAGGAAAACACTATTTTTAAGCAAAAAATATGTTCCAGGAGTAGAGGGCATGGGATGAAGTTGGAGGGAGGACGATTCAGAGGAAACATGAGAAAGAATTTCTTCACAGAACGGGTGGTGGACAAGTGGAACATCCTGCCAGAGGAAGTGGTGGGGGCTGAAACAATCACGGGATTTAAGAATGCATGGGATAGACATAAATGAATTCTGGAGGTCAGGGGTAAGGGGCAACAGACTTCTAGGAAAACAAACTGAACTTACAAGCTCAAATGGGCAGACTGGGTGGGCCATAGGCCCTTATCTGCCGACACGGTCTATGTATCTATGTAACAAGGGGTGCAGACTAATGCAACTAACAGATATGGTCTGGGTACACATGCAATACAGTTTCTAGAAAATGTGAGTGGTGGAGAAGTGGGGGACAATGGTGATGGCTTTAGGCATGGAGTTCCAGGCTTTGACTGCTCTAGTTACAATGGAGTGTTGGCCAAGACTAGTTTTTCTGAACGGCAGGAGGAGTTTTCGATCACGCATCGACTGAGTTCTGTATTTGTTCATGATCAGGGAGAATAGGTTGCAGACACCTGGCATCATTTGACCAAGACGTGCTCTCTTGCATAGAAGGGCTTTGTTGATATTAACATGGAGGTGGAAAGGAAACCAGTTGGTGGCAAGGTATAGGTCACAGTAGTGTGAAGTCTGTTTTCAGGTTGAGTACAAATATGCAGGCTTGGTTAGACACTACTGAGGTTCTTTTGAGTATGGTGTTACTGGCTGATTGGTGATCACACCATTGAGGCAGGATACTAGAAGTTTTTTACTTCAGGGGTGAGGCTGTGCTTGTTTCTATATAGCAAGTCAAAGCAATGGTGGATATGTCTGATCAGTTAGTCAGCTCGAGATGTGAAGGACAGAGCGATAAGGCATCGTCAACTTGTATGCCCAGGTACTTGAAAGATCTTGACCTGTTCAAAGGAGTCGCCAGCTGGTGGTGTGATGTGTAGCTCAGGCCTGTCCTCCAGGGCATGGATGCTCCCAAACAGAAGAGATCTGGTTTTCTTGGCATTAATGACCAATCCGTTAAGTGTGAGCCAGTTGCAGACCTTGTTAAAGTCAGACTGCAGGCTGCATTTCAGTGTCTCCAGGATGCAGTGTGAGCTGATGACGACTGTGTCATCAGCATACAGTAATGTTCTGGAATTGACAGAGACTTCTGGGACCTTGCTGAGGAACAGGCTCAACAGTAGGGGGCCAAGGATTGATCCTTGTGGGTCCAGTGGTTAGAGGTTGCAAGCTGGAGAACACCTCTCCACATCTAGCCTTTTGTGAATTGTAGGTTAGGTAGTCAGAGAACTACACTGCGGCCTCATTTGCCAGACCCAATTCTTGGAGCTTTATGATTAGGAGAACATGGCTAATTAAGTCCAAAGCCTTGGAGATATCAAGAAAGCCTACACCGATGTACTCACCTTTGCCTAGGGCCTTGTGGAGTTCTTCAGATAGCTCAATTACAGCAGTTGCCAAGCTGTGCAGCTTTCTGAAGTCGTGTTGTTCAGCAGCAAGGAGGGCGTGATCTATGATGTAGGACACCATTTGGTTGCTGACAATCTTTTCTAAGGCCTTAGAGAGTGGGGGAGGACACAGATGGCCTATAGTTAGAGACCGCCGTGCTGTCACCAGATTCAAAGACTGGGACTATGTTGCCTTGTTTCCAGATGTCGGGGAGAGAGCCAAATTGGAAGGAAAAGTTGAATATTTTTTAGATAGATGAGGCCAGTTCCTCAATGGCCATTTTATTATCTTCATGTCCAAGCAGTCGGGCCCAGTTCTTGCTTTGGTTGCTGAGCTTAGCACATACTTTTAAACTGTACAGGTGCTTCCCACTTAAAATACAATATGGGTCTTTTTGTACTGGAAGAGACTGGGGGACTATGGGGGACAGGTGTGGTAGGCTGGGTGCCAGTGGACAGCTCTTTGCCCACCTTCACGAAGAAAGAGTTAAACGTCTCAGCGATGGCTTGAGGGTCGGCGGTGTTCACTCAGTTGACATTATAGATGTTGGAGTGAAGCAGCTTTTCTGTCCTAGGACTTCACTGACAGAATCCCAAAAACCCCTGAGATTGTTACCAGCTTCAAGGATTTTAGTTTTGCAGAATTCATGTTTTGATTTACAAATGGCAGATTTACACTGGTTTCTTAGCTCTTTGTAATTCTGTAGGGCCTGACACGAGCCAGATTCTTATGAGGTCCACAATTTATCCCGCTCTTGGAAGAGAGCAAGGAGTTCAAGGTGAGCCAGTGATTAGTGTCTCCTCTGACTCTCTTCTTTCTTAGTGGAACAAAGTGGTCACATGCAGTTTGGGATTTCTGTGTGAAGAAGTCAAAGGCAAGGCTGATATCGGGAATGCAGACCAGCTACTGCCAATCAGCATTATGAAGGTGGTTTTGAAGATCGTTGAGTCTCTCTCCCTCTAGGCAGCGAGTGTAGATAAATTCTGTATGAGGTCTCAGCCTTCTGGTGGACCAGGAGCAGTAGGCAGGATAATAATCACTAATCAGATCTGGTAGTACCTCAGCATGTGAAAGCCCTTTGGGGTGGGAGGCCAGGATCCAGTCAATGACTGTTCCTGTTGATTTTTTTTTTGTGTAGCTGACATGAGTAGGGGAATTGACCATCTGGTTGAGGTAGAAGGCAGCCAGTTAGTTTCTGTACTGCTTGGCATGTGGCGAGAGTCAGTTGATGTTGAAATTGCCTAGGATGAGCTTTTCATGGCATCAGTTCAGGCAACTAGTATGACCAAGAAAAGAGTCTAGACCAGAGCCAACTATATAAGGGGGAATGTAGGTGACAGCCACAATTAGCTTTTTCCTTCCATGTCAGAGTCCGATGTTGGCCTCTAAAAACTCAAAGGATGTGTCTGTGGTAGTGGGCAATTAGGCCTGTACGCAGTCATTAATATACAGAAGACACCCCCCCAGCTTAACTGCACAGTCACATCTAAGGACGGTATAAGAGGGGAGTGCTACCTTGTGTTCGAAATCCTCATAGCCAGGTTTCTCTTACTGCTACTACTTCAGGGTTTCTGGTGAGTATTAAGGCTTCAAATTCTGGAAAGCAGGCTGCAGATGTTGATGTGCAGGCAGTCAATATAGCCTTTGAAGAACCTTTGTAATGGGGGAGTAGTGTTAGAAGGCACTGGGAAAGGGTTGGACTGAATGGTGTCCAGTAACAGTAGGACACAGATGGTAAAATGTCATATGGCTGTCAGGAAGTGCAGAACACGACAGCCTGGTGGCACTGAGGGTTGAGGCGCTAGACACCACACCTTGCACCGCACTGGTGAGCCGGGGTTGGAAGCAACCTCAGGTTGCTGGGGGTCAGCAGGGGAGGGAGCGGATCGAGCGTCCAATGGACTGCTCTCCTCTCCCAGGGAAGTGGGGCTGCCATCCTGCTCCTTGGCTGCCCCTAGTGGAGGCCAGAGGGCACTGCCAGAGGTCAGGAGACACAGAAGCAAGAAGACATGATGTGTGCGTGCCTCCACACATGCAGATTCACACCGCGAGGGGGGGGTGTACGGGGAGAAAAAATTGAAAAAACAAAGGTCAAAAGTAATATGGAAAAAAAAAAAGGAAGTGGATAACAGAGTTTCCTCTATTTCTTGTTGGGGGCTGTACTTCCGTTAGGTCTTACACCTCTTATAATGTCCTTCAGGTTGCAAGCTGTGAGTATGGGGCCATAGACACAGTGCCCCACAGTTGCCATTACAGGAGGGGGGGGGTTGGTGCATTGCCCAGAAGGGAGGTTGACCAATGAGAGCTAAAGACTGGGGATGTACCTGATATTTTGACTAATGTAGATATGTAGCTGTAGGTTTCCCATTGCAGAAGTGGTGGGGCAGAGACTGTGATTTGTAATAGGCAAGTGCCTGGAGAGAACAGAATGGCCCAGAGGGGTTGCATCTCACTACTGCAGTGACTTAATGTTCTTGTTCCTCCAAAAAGGTGTGGCCCAGATAGGTGCTAGTAAGGATATTTAGCACGGTGCAAGTAAAGCATTAGTTAGGGGAAAGCAGGCTAACCAATAATGCACTATATATTATCTCGACAGATCCATAATTACAAGATACAAGCAGTGGTATGCATGCATGAAGGATGCAAAGTTAGAATAAACTGCAGTGGAGACATAAATTAAACAGCTGAAACACAGTACAGTTAAACTAACAAAGCAAACTTAGCATGCTCACAGTGGAAACGTAGATAAACCAGCTAAGTTTAGCACAGTTTGTCTTACAGGGCGCATTCCTTTGTTCACCTGGACAGAATGAGACAGACAATGAGCTTTGGAGAAAAATGGCCACAGCCATGTATTTATTAACCATTTTATCAACAGACAGAGCCAAAATCAGCGTGATGTGCACAGCAAGGTAGTCTTGGTCGGTAATTCATCAGTCAACTAGATCCGATTAAAAATTATTGGCAGTCGACTGCCCCACCACCACCACTGGGGGGGGCCTTACCACCCATCACACAGCCCCACGAAGACACCACCTCTCGGGCATAAGGGATGGCTCTCTTGACTGGCTAGCCTGTGCCCCATAAAGAGATGTTCTGTGATGACTGTTTTAGAAGAGCACTACAGCACTCTTTGTAAAGTGAATGGGGTATATTTTTTTTTTCTTTCATATAGACTTTATTCTCCTGCCCCTTTCCCATCAACCCCTTTCTGCTGTTAAGCCCAAGTCCCTCCCCCCCACTACCACCATCACCACCTCCAAGAACTTCCCCAACTACTTTTTTCCTCACTGGGTGAGTGGGTGTCATGGATGGTGGTGGTGATGTGGTGCCTGTGGGGTTGCAGTGTCATACTACCAATGCGGGTTCTTTTCTTCCCATTTCTCCTCTTGGGTCAGAGCAAGCACCATGCAATGGAGCACACGTACACCATAAAGACCATGCACACTCTCAATGCCCACCTCCGGCTTTTGATATTGGTGACCGCTGCTCCACCACCCAGCTTCCACTAGGTGACAGCCAAGCAGTGGCACACGCTATCCTCCCACTACAAAGGAGGACAGCTGTCTATGGATTCTCAATCCTCCCCCCCAATCAGCCTCAAGCAACCCTGGTACATTTCTGAACCCGGGTCGCCTCGTGTAGCTGGATGCGATGCATCCAGCTCCTCAGCCCTCCACTTCACTGGGCCAGCTGGGAGTGGGCATCTTTTTAAGTTTTTTATACCTCAGCATGCCTTTTGTTTATGACACCCCCAGACACTTCAATAAACAGTACCAAGGCAGATGGTAGTTGAGAAAGACAGGCAAGGGAAGGTTTTTTTTAAGTGGTGGTCACAAATGCCATCACTGTCACAAGGGAGTGTAGGAAAAAGCAATAAAAAAAAATTCAAACATGGAGCTCCCCCCAAGGGCTATAAAACTAGAAGGCACATTCAGAAAAAATCTGCTGTCAACAAACAAAAGGAAGAACACACTAGTACTGCTTGTACACACACACACACACACGCACACCAAAACTCTGCACCACATATGTTTTTGTACTCTGTGACTGTAGTTCTCCTTTAACATCAGATGATGACACCTTTGGGGCAGGCAACTAATGTGCAGTAGCTGCCTGCCCCAGGACCTAAACTAGCCCTAGTTTGGAATTTTTCTTTTCAGGGATCAGAAGTTATAATACTTAAAAACATACAACAATCTCACTTCCCAGTAAAGCTGAAGCCGCCGAGTGCCCACTGCACAGCCCTGCCCAGAAAAAACTGTGTTTTGATGATGCAAAGTGGATAAGGGACATCAGGGCTATAAGACAGCCTTATAATGCTATCAGGGGCAGCGGCGACATTCGAATACTACTGAAACTTCTAAAAGGCACTCATACATATTAAGGGAGGGGTGCATGTACTACCCCCCCAACATGTGCAAGAGCCTTTTAGAAGTTTTAGTTGTTCAATTGCTGCTGCTGCCGACCCCAATAGCATTACAATGCTATCTACAGCCATTAAGTCCCTCACCCACTTCACATCATCAAGATGCTGTTTTCTGAGCAGGGCTGCTACAGGCATACGGTGGCTTCGGCTTTACTAGGAAGTGAGATTTTGGTATTTGTCAGTATTACAGCTTCTGATTCCCTTAAACGAAAATGTCAAAATAGGCTAGTCCTGGGGCAGGCAGCTACTGGACATAAGCTGCCAGCCTCAACTGACAGAAGATGTCAGCTGCTCTTTAAAATAGCGGGAGAGAAGAAGAAACAATGCCTTGATCTGCAGGGGGGCCATAGCCAGGACTGGTAGAAATATTAAAGAATAATACTTGTGCAGAGGTGGGTCTATAACAGGAGGTGACAGGCATACAGGTAGGTCAGTCACCTCTAGGTCTCAAACGGGAGACACCAGCAAGCAGCAGAAGTGAAGCAAGCATCGTGGACATCACTCAACCCTTCACCCCCAACAACCACAGAAACAGACACACACTTTTCTGTGCTAAATATTATAAAATTCTGTGCCATATATTCAAAATTCTGCACCATTTTTTCAATATTCACACAGAGTATTAAATAGCTGGTATAGCAAAGCAAAACGCTAAGCAAATCGGGGTAATGCTAACCATTTTCAGAAATGCTTAGCAGTAGACTGCTAACCATTTTTTGAGTAATTCCATGACACAGTACACAACATTAATAAAACTATATAATTTTGCTAATCAATCTGTGCCAAGTGCTATGCATTTTCACAACTGATTAACACTTTCACGCGTCAAACTGCTAATCAGTTTTTTCAGCTCATTTAAAAACCTGGTTACAGCTTCATTTCTTAATTTGTCACACCACGTGTTTTGTTTTTTAGGCTCAATACTTACATAACAAAATGGATGTTGTGAAATGTTATTGGAGACTACCACTAAGCAAAATGAGAGGTTTATGGCATTTGTGTTCTTTTTCTTGCTGTACTGGACTTCCCTGTCACTTTTGCACTGTTTTAGCCTTTTAACATGGTGCATAATTGGGTCGGAGCTACCTACAAAACTGATTTATTTCAAAAGTTTTACCAGGAAAGACATACTGAGCTGGTAACAGCTCATTTCCAGATGTGTCTTGAGGGTAAAGGGAATAATAAATTGGTAAATGTTATACTGGCCCAGTAAAATGTAACCACCCCAGCTGACTTGTATTGGAGAAAGCAACCCTTCAGTGTGCAGCTGCTGGGATCGTAAAGCTTAAGTCCTTATAATATGGTTTGCTTACTACATCTGGACCTACTCCATGTCCTCTTTTGTTACTGATTTTGCACTGTTCGAATATTACCTGCCTACCTTGTTTTTTCGCTGCACTGCTTTTACCAACTGCACCATTTTGTGATGTAACTCAGAATTGTATTGCTTTAATTTTTTTCAATTACCTTTTCCCCAGGACACCTCAGAAAACAAGTTGTTTCCAGCTCAGTAGGCCTTTTCTAGTAAAACTTTTAAATGAATAAATAAACTTACATCAGTTGGGCCACTGGAATGTCAGTGAAGACAGATTTTTTTTTTGGGGGGTCAGTAGCCCCACTGACTCATGGCAGCAAAACATCATTTTGACCTGCATAAAAAGCTTATTTTTGATGGATTCCACCGTATTACACACCAGTGACAAGTATTTTCTGCATTTTATGTGCACCAAACAGAAAAACAGAAAAGTGGCTGAATGAATGAGGAATGAAGTCGGCATACAACTCTTTCTAATGTGGGCTCAGAGACTAAGACTGTAGTTCACGAAGAGTTAAACACCAGTGTTTTAACTGAGATTAACCCTTCAGTCAACCACTCCACAGTTGTTTATGAAAGGAACAAAGTTTACCCACAACCACAGACACTCATGTAACACACTGTCGTAATGCAAACATGTCAAAATGTTTGCAGGGGACCTGCTCCCTGGGTGCCTTACTCATTTGTGGAGGATCAGGGCCTTTGTGCTTTTTGTTATGCAGCGGTGTATAAATACAATGCCCCACATACTTCTCCACAGTGGTTATACCACAGCTGTACCTCAATGTGGAAGCAAATGTTTCTTCAGCTTTGAGTCGGTTCTGCAGTGCCAACCATATATTTGACCACTAACATGTAGACCAGTGATCAAACCGTTAATTTT
The DNA here is from genome assembly GCA_016271365.2 of Neoceratodus forsteri. NCBI lineage: Eukaryota > Metazoa > Chordata > Ceratodontiformes > Ceratodontidae > Neoceratodus > Neoceratodus forsteri. The sequence goes on along the minus strand of CM028136.1, from coordinate 398,927,762 downwards.
GTGCACCTCACTGTGCATTTGGCCCATTTCTCCCCATCTGCTGCATCAGGCAAACTTAGACCTCTAATCTGTGTCCATCAGCAATGCATGCTGTGCTCAGTGCATGTAACATGGAAGACCCTTACAGCTGCCAAGAATCTTGATAAAGTACAGTCCAAAATTCAGCAGAGGTGGACTCCATGTTCCTATCACTTGGCTTTGTTGCAGCTGATTATGGGTGGCTGAGCTGGTAGCACATCTGTTTCTGCCAGCAGGTCATGGGTTCTAGTCCCACACTGGGACTGGGCTAATACCATAATCACTGGTACTTGATAGGGGACGCTGCACTGCTGACAGGTGCTGTCCTTCTGATGAGATGTTAACTTGATTAGCTTAAGGTCCTGTCTTTTCTAGTGGTTGTTCAGGTGGACGTTAATTTGTAAACTATATATTAGGCTCTCTGCCACTCTTGTATCTACATACCAATGCATGTCCATTTGTCATTCGACTGGACGCTTGTGAAAACAGGCAGCAGGCAGACTTGATCACATGCCCTCCAGTATAAACAATAAACGGAAAGATTCCAAGGCATTTTTCAGAAAGAGCAGTGGAATTTCCCCATTCACCAAAATATCCCCAACAGTTTAATCTGGTTCAGTGTCAGTTGGTTTGCATGTTAAACCCCACCCCCCGCCAAGGCTGACAACAGGCAGTATTATCTAGCCTTACTTTCCCCCTCAACAAGAAGTAAATAAATGAATGCGGTAGTTGCACTGAGGAAAGGCAATTTGACACATATTCTGTGCCTGCACATTGAATCTTATAGTGTAGGACTTTTGAAAGAATAAGAAAAGCAGAGGAACTGCAATTGGCTGCCCAACAAAATTCACATCAGCAGATTGTTTAAAGCCCACTGTTTTATAAGGGAACTGCAGCTAAAACGTAAGAAACTGCACTGAAGTAGAAGTAGTTCTGAGATTACCTACTGCTGTACAGGTTTCATCGCTGCCCAGTCGCACTATTAATCCTAACATCAATTTTGTTGGTTCAGCATATTCTGTGACCTTCACACTGCCCACTGAACCATTCCAGCATTCTGTGTAACTAGTACAGTAGAGGGGTAACCAGACTGATCGATGCAGTAGCTCTACTAATCTCCTGAATGCAGTTCTCAAATAGTATTAGCATCTCAGTCACCTTTTCCACTACTTGCCACTGTTCTGGTCATAGGAAACTACTGCCTTCCCCATTCTGTTGCATCCAATTATTAACTGCCTTGTACTATACTATTCATAAAAAGTTAAATCATGTACACAGCCGAATGTTTTGTCGGTCACTAGAACTGCATTTTCTACTACTCTTTCAGATCCAAGGTTCAAATCTGGACTGTGTTTTCTTGGTACTGGACCAGAAGGTACAAGAGCTTACATATAGTGTCTTGTGGACACTACTTGTTGGTGAGATAGTGCTTTTGGCCATCAGTGACATCCAACAGGTAGTCAGTCCATCAGTCTCTTGATCCAAAATTGTAACCAACACGATTGGATTTTGGATCCGAGGTCAGATTTTATACAGATCCAAGGTTGGTGTCTGCTTTGGATCCCAAAGTTCCCAGGTAGCCAGCTTGGATAGTTGGGATCTAACTGCATCTGAGCTTACAGGATCCTGTGGTCAGATCCCAATGGTATCCCATTACCATCAGGGGAAACACATGAGATTCGATGGTATCCAAGCAACACTAACAGACAGCTGAAAAGCACAGGCAATGGTTTCGCCAAAGCTAATCCGATTCTTCCTATTGGAGACGAGTTAAAAGTCAGATAATTTGATGCAAAGTAAACATAAACTTACTGCGATACCAACAAGCCCTAGACAATATACAACCTCTGAACAACATAACCCCACCACTACAAGCAAATCTCATCTGGTACAACCTCTCCTCTATTGGCATATGTACTGATCAAAAGAAACTACTCTATGAGGAGTCTACCATTTCAGTACAGGCCACAATGCTGGTATACATGGAGGATAATGTCTCATGTCAGCTACATAAAGAACCCCTTACTCAGAAGAAAAGAACAGAATGGTTACTAGCACTGAGTGAAACTATAGAAAAGAGAAGAGCACCTATCACGCCCTTCTGCTAGTGAAAAGGATAAAAGAAGACAAAGGATAAAGTACCAGGCAAGGACATTATGCTACCAAGTCCAGAACTCAAGCAATCTATCCACCATCACACCTGCTCGTATGAAACCCACAACATCAGTGATGTGGTATTCTGTTTTACACTTTACAGTAATGGTTTACGATGATCTGCAAAGCACAGGTCAGTTATTTGTAATTTCTGACCAGGAAAGCTACGTTGAGCAGTAACAACGTGCTGAGACCAGCCAAGTGGTACTGGTCAGCCACCATGGGACAAAGGGGCAACAAATCCACCTTATAAACAGGCACCCTCGTGATGGTGTAAAAAGCTGAAGACAGAGAAGGAAAAACTGCTGGCTTGATCTGCAGCGACCTATGATCCCTTATCAGCACCACGGAAAATATGTAAGCATTAATCCACGACAAAGGAGGGCTCTACTACGAACATACGAATGTGCCAGCAGAAACAGACCACTCAGTCTATCTAAGCCTGCTCGAGTGTGTAGCCAACACCTGCAGCTAGGGAAATAATGCCTGGTTGGGGGCGGGGGACATGACGCCATAGGCCAAGTGCCTCCAACCACCAACCAAGCATTAATTCCCTAGTACAGCCTGACTTTGGAGTGGATTAAGGCGCTTGTAACATGGCAAGCACAAGGAAAACATTTTTCATTCAAGTAACTTTGGTACATTAATAAAGGCAAACTGATATTACCGAACAAAGCATTTTATGGTGCTCATGTCTATGTGGAACTGTGCATGTGTATGTTCAATAGTCTGTATTCATTTATATTGTGGTTGCGGTTTAAGCTTTTCAGCTATCTGTTTTGTGCAATACTACAGAGAAAACATAAAAAAATGTACCTCCATTGGAAAACACAGTACTGTGCCAACTCGTCACTTCAGTTTTTCCTTTCCATTCACTACTGCATCTAGGGTAAAATACAAAGATTTACATTTGTCTCGAAGGTAATATATGTAAATCTTACTGCTTTAACCAGAATGCACTACTGAGCAGGGAAAGAAAAACGAAGGTGATGACTACACAGATAACTGTTCATGGAGGTACATTTATTTTTCTGTTTACATACTAAACGCTAAAAGCTGTGCTCTCTCTTGTCTATGACAGACGACTGACCGCCTGGTTCAACAGGTGTGTTCCTCTGCCAGTACTGGAGCTCCATGGGGCGGCTGCCAGGGAAGGGGCAATCTTTGAACACTCAGAAATGCCAGGACAGCCAAAAAAAATAAAACATTACTACAGTTTCGCTGTCTTGAACACAATCCCATTCCCAAGTGTATTCTAATTCTTTCTTTACCGCAGTCCCGACTTCACTAGCGCGAATTACTAAGGGATTAATACCCACTTGAGTTTGTGTCACATATTGGGTTTAGGTGAATGGAATTACGCTATTGTACTAGTACATTTCTTGCCATGTTACAATCGAGATTAGTGCAAAGAAGGGGGTCAGTTGCATTAAACTTTATGTCAGTCAAAAGCTAGTCCACTGCAAAATCTACCTTCTGCTGGTGCTGAGTGAACTTTGCTGCACTTAACAAGAAAAGGAAATAATTTCTGACAGCTGTTTATGAAGTTCTTATTTTCAGAAACAATAGTAATTCCCCTAAATTATCTGTATATGTGTGTGTGTGTGTGTGTACATATATATATATTCCCTGCCCTCATATCGGGCTTCTCTCCTGCCTCTCCCCCCTTCTACCTCCTACTGCCTTCGAAACACTTGTGCGTTTGCTCGCTTGCTCTCCCACCAGTCTACTGCTGGCCAAGCTGCTTTCTTGTTCCACTTCCTAAAATTTGGGGGGCCCCCCTTCCATTCACTCTGCTCCTTCCCATCTCACTCTGACATCTCTTCTCCATGATTCTAACACTAGCTGATTCCCCTCTCGCCCATCTAATCAGTCAGTACTCCCTACTCCATGTATTACTGTTTTGTTTTACAGTCAGATATTCTTTTGCTGGTTTTGAAATTTACTGTATGGTAATTTACTGTTTGGTAAAGTGTTTTCTTGTGATTTATATATATTGCCTCACTTATATCCGTATTGCTGTATTACTTCTGTACAATGTACCTTGGATCTGTTCTGTTCACTCTTCTTCCCCCTCCCCACAGACGCATCTGAAAACAAGTCGATACCAGCTCAGCACAACTTTACTGGTAAAACTTTGAAATAAATAATATTTAACTCTGTACCTGAATAAAAAGTGATATGAAAAAAACTGTATTTTGCATTCTTTTTTTTTTTTGATCGCATTCTATTACAGTTCTTTTCCCGGAACCTATGATCTGGAGTTTTAACTACATCACAGTCTGTGCACAGAACTCTGAGCAAGGTTCTGACAGGTCAATAGCTCATAATTAGCATTCTGTACACAAATCATGACATGGTAAAACACTCCAAACTACTGGTTCCATGAAAAGAACTGTGCAGCATGTTGTCCTAAAAAGAAAACTGAAAACAGTTTTTCCTGTCCTCTTTAAAATTATGCAATATAATGTGTTCTATTTGTATTGATAAAAAGGACTAGTCTTCTAACTAAAAAAACAAAATGAACTTAATATGAATTATAATTATTGGTTGTAGTGTTTATAAACCTGCTAACCATGCATTTCAAAAGCCGTAATAACCGGCTTCAGTGATATCAACCAGTTACTCAATTATTAGAGAGCTCAGTAATAACCAGGTAACCGACTGACATCACTCAAACAAGAGTTTGAGTTTCCTGAAGACTTGCAATGCTAGCACCATCTTAAATAAATACGATTTGTAGCAATTATCATGTTACTTATTAAAACAGGCTGCATACTTTTTTTCTTACAGTGCTGTACTTAACCATCCTCCTCCACTCACACTCGAGAGAGCGCAGCAGGTTTACTCACCTTTCTTTCCCACACCTCTCCAGTGCCTATTACTCACGGAGTCTGTCTGTCTTCTTTATTGTTACAGTAGCAGTTTGAGATGATTTGTTTTACACGTTACATGTTAAAAACCATTAAATGTCATATGTTAAAGACTGTTTGAGTTCAATGAACTTGCTGTCTTGCTGAATCTGTTGTCTGTATGGAAAACACAGAACAGCAATATCTAGCGTATCAATAAACACTGCAGGCCAGTAAAGTATTATTTTTTTTTTTTAAATCATGTACAGATGTAGTAATTTTTTTTTTCATACACCCTCAATGTGCGATGCCTTTTTAAGCCCCTTGAGTGCTTAAGTACCATCACACATCTAGTGTGTGTGAAGAAAAAAAAAATTGTAATAACATTTGCACATGTAGTACCTCAGAGTTGGGGCCCCAGAGGAGGAAAACCAAGGACCCTGGGGAACACAGATAGGAGCCTTTAGGGGCTTGGGGAAACCTTAGGCCCCATTAGGGAGTGAGGAAGCAAGGCAGGCTCCTTATCCATGATACAAACCACCCAAAAAAGGTGGACCAGAGGCTAATGGGAGAAGGCATGCCCAGCACAAAGAACTGCCCATAGGAGGCAGAAAAACAAAAAAGGGCAGTGTTTGACAGCCTACCATGTCCCTATGTCATTCGATCTACACTGTATGACAAAACCCAGCAACAGTAACAGGGCGGTAGGGAACAGCGAGAGGGTACAAAATCGCAAAAGGCAGTATGTGCGGTAGTACACCCTCTCACTCTCCCAGGTAGAGGTTAAGACCTCTGCTAGGACAGGGGTCTGCCAAGCAGCTGCTGTGGCTTGATGAGATGAGCCACTGGCAGCAAGGGAGGCAGGCAGTGCGTTTGGGACGGGGTTTCGATTCCCGGTCCCAGACACATTAATTTTTAAAATTTTCGCACTTTGTGCGCTATTTACGGTTAGCCTGGGGTGTAGGGGGGCATGACCCCCCACAAAGAAAAAAGACATGCAGCTGGCAGCATATTGCATTGTACTGGCAGCGTGGTATATTGCTGCGACATAATGTATTGCGATATTATGACCCCGTGCCATTTAAGAGCAGAGGGCAGGGAAAGGAGGGGACAGGCCCCAGTTAAGGAAAGGTCCCAGCAGATAAAGCCATGCCCAGGAGGGGCAGCACTAAGAAGAAAAGGGGCAGAACAGGGCCCCATGCAGGAAGGCCCAGGTGGGCAGAGCCACAGCAGAGAGGACTACTAAAGGTCCTAGTATGGACAGAGCTGCAGCTAAGCAAGGTGAAGCCCCAGAACGTGGTACAGAGGGCAGAGCAAAGGCCCAGTTAAAGAAAGTACATCCTAGGTGGGTGGGATATGAGACAGGGCAGGCCCAAGTGACAGACCAGATGCGACTGGGATAGAAGGTTCACTCACCCAAGGCTGATATATATATATATATATATATATATATATATATAAATAGGAATTTTTTGTTGTAAATATCCAGAACTGGCAAGATTCAACATTTCTAAACTATTAGGTTTTACCTGATTGGCCCTAAGCAAAGGGCAGGCCTGCTGTTTAGTGTACGCCTGTGGTAGGAAGGGCACAGCCCGTGGTCCACGCTTCAGATAGGTACATCCCAGCTATTTAATCCAGAGTTCCCGTTAACTGAACCTCTGCATAAAACAAACTGCCTAATTTTATGTTTGCTTTCTGCATTTAATGTGCAACCTTAATTTCACAGCTTCACAGTTTAAATACAAGTCTTGAGGTCAAAGACCTACTGAGACTCACCACTATATCAGTGGAAATGCCTACAGCTTTCACCCATGAAGCTATCTAGCCTACTCTTAAATGTGTCTACAGAACCACTGTTAACTACTTTGCTTGGCAGACTGTTCCAAACTAACACCACCCTCTGAATAAACCAATCTCCCCTTTTACTTGTTTTGTAACTGGTCCCTTTAAGCTGTTTATCATGTGTTCTGTTATTTACAGACCTATTGCACAATTCTAACCCTACTGCTGCCAGTATATACAAGTTATCGTAGTTGCTATAAACATAACATGTCCCCTTTAATTCTCCTATATCTGAAAGCTCAAGTTCCTCTAGTCTATCACTATGTGATCTATCCCTTATTCCATTTACCCTCTTGTCATTCTTCTCTGCACCTTCTCCAGGATAATCTTATCCCTTACCAGGTGCAGGGAGCTAAAAGGAGAACAATAATCTGGGTGAGGTCTCACCAGGGCAGTGTACAGGGGCATTAGGGCACTTGAGTCACGACTTCTAATATTTCTTTGTAGACATCCCACTATCTTACAGCACTTTTGAGCAGTGCCCATGGAGTGCATATGGAACGACAAGTCATTGCCAATAATTACACCAAGATCTTTTTCCTTAGTAAGTTCTGGTATTATATTTCCCTTTAGCTTATACTGAAAATGTGGGTTACCATGCCCTAGATGCATTACCTTACATTTACTAATGTTGATGTGCAGTTTAACATCGGCCCATACAGAAAGCTCATCTAGATTTTCTTGTAACATAAGTTGACTATAGAGCCAAGCTTGCTGTCATCAGCGTACTTACAAATTCAGGCACTATGCGATACCTGCATGTCTAACACATATGCACTGAATAATATGGGCCCCAACACTGACCTGTGGAGCACTCTGCTCGTGACGGAACCCCAGTCTGAAAAATGTCCCATAACATTCACCCTCTACCTCCTATTATCTAACCTTGAGTTGATCCATGAGATTAAGTTAGGGTGCAGATTAATTTCCACTAACTCTCTAAGAGGCACAGAATCAAATGCCCTTGAAAAATCTAGATATATAACGTCAACTCCCATATTTCTTTCCAGCGCAGCATTTACTGGTTCAAAGAATGTAAGTAAATTTGACAGGCATGATCTCCCTTTACTAAATCCGTGCTGGGTCAGGTCAACAAATATTTGCTCCTCTCCATGTGACAGCTTACCTGTTTTATGCCATCAAGGATCTTTCCTAACACCAACGTGAGACTTATCGGCCTATAGTTAGACATGTCATTTTTATTGCCCCCTTTATAAATAGGTGACACTATGGCCTCCTTCCATTCAGACAACACTCATCCATTCCTCAGTGAGTTATTAAACAGGACCGTCAGAGGACCCACCAACTCATTAGCTACATTTTTTAGCAATTGAGGGAGTATCACATCTGGACCCATGGATTTATTCATTTTTATATTTTTTAGGGACTTCAATACTTCTGTTTCAGATATCTCAATACCCACTATGTCATGCTTCAGTGATTCCGTACGATTACTATTTTCTTGGTTCTGAAACTTAGACAAAAAGTAGACATTAAATATATTAGCCATATCAGATCCTTCCTCTAAGTACTTATTATCTACTAGTATAGGCCCAATAACTTTCTGGTAACCCTTTAACGAACTTACATAATTATAACATTTTTTAATGTTACCCTTTGTTGAGTGTGCCAAACTATGCTCAGTATTAATCTTTGCCTTTCTAATAAGCCTCTTACATTTGTTATTCAAACGTTTATATTTCGCTAAATGCAACTCCGTACGGTACTTTTTATATTTATAGTATGCCTCCTTTTTTTTGATTGATCACTTTTTTAATGTTTTAATTTAACCAGGCTGGTAACCTCCCATTTTTATTATATTTTTGAATGCCTAGAACATACCTTGCTACACAATAATCGATCTTATTCCTAATGATTCTCCATTGAGTATCCAAATCTTTACGTATCAAATCTGCCTTCCAGTCCTAATCTGTAAAGTATGCAGTCATGCTATTATAATCTGCTTTCTCAAAACATTTACATTCCGTAGTCCCAGATACCTTAGCCCATGTTAGGTCAAAAGTACAATGTACAGCATTATGATCTGAGCTACCCAATAGTTCTTGTATTTGTACTTTTATTAGCTGCTCCAGGAAGTTACAAAAGACCAAGTCCAGTTTATTTTGTCCCCTAGTATTGTCTTGTACAATTTGCGTCATGTTCTCACTCAGCATAATTTCAATTAGAGTCATTTCATAATGTGAGGTGTCCTGTAGCCCATCCCAGTCAATAACCGGGTAGTTGAAATCACCCAGTACCAAACAGTTACCATGTGGCTCTAATCCTTCAAGCTCTTTTAAAAAACTAGTGCGCTCTTCATTATTCAGACCTGGAGGCCTATAACATACATCCACTGTCAATTTGCCACTGGGAAGGTGAACATCAGCCCAAATAATCTCATTACCAAGGTCCAACTCACTTTCTGTGACCAACAAATCATTAGAAAATAGCAGTTACGTAATAAATTACCATAACAGTAGATCTTCGAGAGAGGTCCCTGCAGTAGGCCTTCACATATAGGACCAAGCCCCCAGTGTCAGGACCACATGGCAAACTTGTAGCTAGCAATAATCAGCGGGTACCATCCCGTTGTCAGGTGATGCAACGTCAGCGTGACTATAAAAGGGGCAGTCCCGCACCTGCCCGCCAGTTCTTTTCCACCGGAGACCAATAGAAAGAGAGCAGAAAAGGAGAGTAATAAACTCCTGTTACCCTGAGCCCTGGAAGAGTCAAGAGTCGTGGGCATGGAAAAAAGGTAAAAAATCAGGAGCTGGAGGAAAGGTGGGTGGGAAACTAGACCTACTGAAGGAACCTCTCTCTAAGATCTACTGTTACGGTAAGTTCTTACATAACTGCTATATCTTACTTCGAGAGGGTTCCTGCAGTAGGTCTACACATACAGGACTGAATACCAATCAGTCTAACATAAAGAAAGGAGTCGGAGATGGGGTCCCGGGAGGAGGGAAGATGTCTGCCATCTAAGGGTCTGTTCAAGATGGAAGACCTTGCAGAACTGCAAGGCCGAAGCCAGCGCGACACCTAGAGGCAATGTCCAGACTGTAATGTTTAGTGAAGGTGTGTATGGAAGACCAAGTGGCCACTGCACAGATGTCTGCAGTGGACACATTCCTGAAAAAGGTGGTAGAGGTAGCCACACTCCTGGTGGAGTGGCCATTGACCGCCTCCGGAAGGGGTTTTTCGTACTTCTGGTGAGTGTAATGAATACAGTTAGCCAGCCACTGAGACAGAGTCTGTTTCATAACATAGATACATAGATACATAGATACACAGATACATAGACAGTGTCGGCAGATAAGGGCCTATGGCCCACCTAGTCTGCCCATTTGAGCTTGTAAGTTCAGTTTGTTTTCCTAGAAGTCTATTTCCCCTTACCCCTGACCTCTAGAATTCCTTTATGTCTATCCCATGCATTCTTAAATCCGTGATTGTTTCAGCCCCCACCACTTCCTCTGGCAGGGTGTTCCACTTGTCCACCACCCGTTCTGTGAAGAAATTCTTTCTCATGTTTCCTCTGAATCGTCCTCCCTCCAACTTCATCCCATGCCCTCTAGTCCTGAAACATCTTTTTCGCTTAAAATAGTGTTTTCCTGCCCTGTTCCTCCTGTAAGATACTTGTATGTCTCTATCATATCCCTCTCCCCTCCTCTCCTCCAGGAGTACATGTTCAGTTCCTTCAACCTGTCTTCATAGGACTTGTGATGCAACCCATGCACCATCTTTGTTGCCCTCCTCTGAACCTTCTCTACCCTGTCTATGTCCTTACGTGAGTATGGTCTCCAGAACTGTACACTGTACTCCAGGTGGGGCCTCACTAGTGTCTTGTATAGAATTATGACCTCCTTTTCCTGCTGGTGATGCCCTGCCTATACATCCCAGCATCCTATTTGCTTTACCTGATGCCTTGTCACACTGTTTCCCTACCTTGAGGTCATCAGAGATGACAACCCCAAGATCCCTTTCCTTGGTGCATGCTATATCCTCACCCCCAACTGATATATTGTGCCAGGGTTTTGTTACTTCTATGCATTATCTTGCACTTCTTTGCATTGAATTTCAACTGCCAAACCCTTGACCATTCTTCAAGTTTCTGCAGGTCCTTCTCATTCTGTCTACACCCTCTGGTGTGTCTACTCTGTTACAGAGCTTTGTGTCATCAGCGAACAGTGAAATTCTGCCTTCTATATCCTGTGCAATGTCACTGATGAAGATGTTGAATAGGACCGGTCCCAGCACTGATCCTGTGGTATCCCACTGGTCACTCTTCCCTCTGTGGGTGACAGCCATTTACCACCACCCTCTGTGTCCTGCCACCCAGCCAGTTACCTACCACCACACTACTGTCCTGCCCACACCCATATTCCCCAGTTTGTGTAATAGTCTTCTATGTGGCACAGTGTCAAAGGCCTTGCTGAAGTCCAGATAGGCCATGTCCACTGCCTCCCTGATCCACCTCCCTAGTCACCCAGTCAAAAATTCAATGAGGTTGGTCTGACATGACCTCCCCCTGGTGAAACCATGCTGCCTTGGGTCCTGTAGTCCATTGACAACCAGATGTTCCACCAATCTCTCCTTCAGTAGTACTTCCATGATCTTTCCCACTACCGAGGTGAGGCTGACTGGTCTGTAGTTCCCTGCTTCCTCTTTGTTCCCACTTTTGTGTAAGGGGACTACATCTGCTGTCCTCCAGTCTTTGGGTACCTCCCCTGTTTCCAGTGATTGGCTGAACAGGATAGCCAGAGGTTCAGCCACCACCTCTCTTAGTTCTTTAAGGACCCTGGGATGCACCCATCTGGCCCCATTGCTTTATCAGCTCTTATTACTTCCAGTTCCTTCAGGACCCTTTCTCGTGTAAAGGGACTTGTGTCCATTTCTGCACCATTCTCACCCTTGTACTCCCTTCAGACCCATTACCCCCTCTTCCTTAGTAAAGACTGAGCAGAAATACCTGTTCAATATGTCAGCTTTACTGTTGTCATCCTCCATAAGCTCCCATCCTCCCTTCAGTCTCACTATCCCTCCTTTGTCCTTCTTTTTCACTTATGTACCTGTAAAAGGTTTGTCCCTTTAACCACTGATTTTGCAATGTGTTCTTCTGTCTGAGCTTTGGCTTCCCTTACTGACTTCCCTGCCTCCCTTTGTTTCTCCTGGTACTTCTCCTATCCCCTTCTGCCTGTGTCTTTTGTATTGTCTGAATGCAATCTTTTGGCTTTCACTTTCTTTGCTACCTCTTTGGAAAACCATAATGGTCTCCTCTTTCTTTTCCTCTTGCTAACCTGCTTAATGCATAATTCTGTTGTTCTTATAATCCCCATTTTAAATACTGCCCACTGTTCCTCAATCCCGATTCCTGTCCCATTCCCTTAATGCCTCTTTCAAGTATCTCCCATTTTCCCAAAGTCTGCCCCCTAAAATCCAGGATACGTGTTTTTGTGTGGTTTGGTTCTGCTCTTTCTGTGATTTCAAACCACAATGACTGGTAGTCACTGTTACCCAGGTGCTCCCCACTGTTACCCCCATCACACTGTCTCTGTTTGTGAGCACAAGGTCCAGTATTGCCTTCTGCGAGTTGGTTCCATGACCAGTTGTAGGGAAGGCACCTGAAGGAGTCAGGATAAATCTGCTCTAGTTGATGCTGCTGCTGGGATGCTCCAGTCACGTCTGGTATTTGAAGTCTCCAACCAGTACTACCTCACCCTTGTCTGCCATCCTTTGGATGGCTAGCATCAACTCCTATCTGTTTCTTCCTCCTGGGCTGGTGGTCTATAGACCACACCTGTTGAGATGGCTGGCCCCATTTTCCTTTCCAGCTTAACCCACAGTATCTCTCCCCATTTGTTCCTCCTGGATCTGTGTGGCCCTTATGTCATTTTCACATACAGTGCCACTCCTCCTCCCTTCCTGCCTGCTCTGTCTCTTCTGAATATGTTGTAGCCAGGTGGCCATCTCCCAGTCATGGTTATCATTACACCAGGTTTCAGTGATAGCCACAATGTCCAGGTCTGACTGTACCATGACAGCCTCCAGATCTTCCATCTTGTTGCTAAGGCTCCTGGCATTTGCACACATGGCTTTCCATGATTTGACCTCCTAGACTGCTTCACTGTTCTACTCCAGCCCCTTCCTTGGTTGTCATTTATCCCTGGTTCTCCTTGCTGTCTGCCCTTCTGCTGAATTTTGCCCCTTTTCTGCTTATCCACCTTTTGGACACTAATCTCCATCTTTTGCACACTGCTTTGCAGAGATAGCCACTCCTCTGGTTCACTGGTTCCATTACTAGCTGTGGGGGGTGAGCAAGTAGGTATCATCCTTGCTGGCCTGCCACCCCCCTTTGCTAGTTTAAATGCTGTCAATGCAGCATTTAAACTTATCATTGAGTGCTTGGATTCCCCTCCAGGATGGATGCAGGCCGTCAGGCTTGAACAAACCTCCATCCCTCCAGATGGGTCCCCAGTCACCAATGAATCAAACCCTTCCTCACAGCACCAGTTCTTTAACCATGAGTTAAAGTTCCTGGTGCATGCACTCTATGCTCTCCCTTGCCTCTCACAGGTAGTACTTCTGAGAAAGTGACAGAAGTAGCTACTTGCTTGAGACCCCTCCCCAGTTTCCTAAACTCTTCCTGAACTTCCTTTGGCTCCCCAGTTGCCAAGTCATTAGTACCTAGGTGGATAATGACATCCAGCTCACCCTCCTGTCTTGCCTTCCCAGTGATCCCCAGTATCTTCCTTCCATCCCTCCATGCCGTGGCACCTGGTAGGCACCTCACCTCCCTGTCCTCCCCCTCCTGTGTTCCTAGCTGGATCCCTCTTATGATGGAGTCCCCCACCAGGATTACCTTCCTCCTCCTCTGGGGTCCCTGCTTTCCCCACTGAGGTCACCTCCTTGCCTAACCTCCACATCCTTTCCTTCCACTTCCCTGGGTACCTCTATTTGGTTGTCCTCATTTGCCAGTGTGGCATATGAGTTCTTGAGAGGAATAGGATCTGGGATGTGCCTCTGCCTGACTGCTCTAACCCCCTGAGCCCACTGTCATCCAAGTGCTCCTCGTTCTCGGCATCCTTTGAGGCAGCTGCATTGGACTGGGTGGTTCCTGGACAGGGTGATGGTACTCCTGACCCAGTTTACTTCCACTCTGAGTCTGGCTACCTCATCCCGCAGTCCCGGAGATGCATGCAGATAGGGCAGCACCTCAGTGTCCAGAAGGTCTGCCTGAATATGGCTGCCCAGCCACTGCATTGCACCACTCCCCATTATACTGCAATTCCACTACTTATCTGCTACTGAAGCTCTCTTAGTTCTCTTTTTATTTATTTACAGTACTAAAAATCCTGTAACTGATCCTCAGATATATATTTTTTAAGGAAAAGAAACCAATAAATAAATAAATGAGTCAAAAACTTGTCGTGCTGAGGGTGGTCTTCTTCCCCATATGCCCCTCCTACTTCACACCTCTTACTATACCCTGTGTTTAGCTCCTGTCAATCAGATTTATCAGGGCATATAATTAAGAGTTGGGGAAGGGGTGCTGGCGAAAATCTGCAGCAATTAAAGACAGCACAGAATTACACCACCACTATTTTTAAATTTTCAACAGCCCAAAAACAATTATAAGTAAAGACAACACAGAAAAAGTATAGTGTCACTACAAGCCTACAATCTAAGTTTAAAAGAAAAATACCAGTTACCAGTTACTCTGAAGCACTGAATTGAATATGTTTCCTTCCTTCACCTTCTGGCTTCTTCTGAGAAGATGAACTTCTGTTTGCTGCTTTAACTGTGACTAAGCCCCACCTCCAGTTATCACGTAGCTGAGGTCAGAGGCCAGACAATTAACACCCTTCACCCAGCTACAGGACAGTCAGACAAGCCAAGATAAAATTTGCAGCAATGAAAGACAGCACAGAATTACACCACCACTATTTTTTAAATTTTCAACAGCCCAAAAACAATGATAAGTAAGACAACACAGAAAGAAAGTATAGTGTCACTACAAGCCTACAATCTAAGTTTAAAAGAAAAATACCAGTTACCAGTTACTCTGAAGCACTGAATTGAATATGTTTCCTTCCTTCATAACTGCCTTGCTCTGACACTGGAAGGTAAAGGCAACAAAGAGCTGGTTCGATTTTTGAACCTCTTTAGTCCAAAACGTATAATACCTCAAAATCCTGTGCACATCAAGGGTGTGCAGGAGATGTTCCCCACCATTGGAGTGCTCTGGGAAAAACACTGGCAATTCAACACTCTGGTTTAGAGTCATTTCTGAAAACACTTTTGGAAGGAATGAAGGATTAGTCCGCAGGACCACCCGGTTCCTGTGGAAAATTAAATAAGGCTCTCTACAAATTAAAGCCTGAAGCTCTGAAACTCTTCAAGCTGAAGTGATAGCAACTAAAAAGAACATTTCCATGCTAAAAAATGCATATCACAACTTGCTGCCAGTTCAAAATGGGCAAAGTAAGCTTTTCCAACATAAAATTGAGGTGCCAGGGAAGAAGAGGATTCTGGACTGGAGGTTTAATATGAAGTATCCCC
Organism: Neoceratodus forsteri; assembly: GCA_016271365.2. NCBI lineage: Eukaryota > Metazoa > Chordata > Ceratodontiformes > Ceratodontidae > Neoceratodus > Neoceratodus forsteri. The sequence continues at coordinate 398,912,337 of CM028136.1, read as the reverse complement.
TTCAGGAAAGTCTTGGAAACCTCTAGCTGAACTAGGGTTTTGCCCTCCACCGGTAGGCCGTCATCGCAGAGAGAAGGACCTTCAGTGAGGAATAACTGAGGCCCAACTCTGACAAATGTAAGAGGTACTATAATACCTGGGAGGCCAAGCAGGAAAAGGGGTCTAGGCCTATCGCAGAGGCCCAGATCGAAGATCTCTTCCATTTCATGGTGTAGGTGGATCTAGTAGAGAGCTTCCGAGCTTCCACTACGACCTGAGCTACCCCTGTGGAGACTCCATAGTGAGAAATCGCTATGTCCACATGTGCCAAGCATGAAGATGGAGAGACCGGAGGCTCGGATGTACCAGGGTGCCCTGCTCCTGGGACAGAAGGTCGTGAGAGAGAGGAAGAGGTACTGGGGGTTCCAGTGCAAGTTGCTGCAACAACAGAAACCATATCTGCCGATGCCACAGAGGAGCAATGAGGATCACATGAGCCCCCTCTGCTTGGAACTTTAGCAGAACCTTCTGCAAGAGGGGAAAGGGAAGGAAAGCATATAGAAACCTCCCTGTCCAAGACAGAGACAGTACATCTCACAAAAAAGCACTATGCCCAGGAACGATCGAGCAAAAGCCGAGTGGTTTTGCGTTGGATGGGGAGGCGAACAGAACTAGGTTTGGTCAACCCCATTGAAGAAACAGGTCTTCTACTACCTCCTGCTTTAGTTCCCACTCATGAGCCTTGGCAACTGATTGGCTGAGACTGTCTGCCAGAATATTATGAACACCTGGCATGTGGACTGCTCTCAAAGATAGGCCGTGCTGAATTGCCCAGTACCACATCGCCTCCCTGCAGAGGGAGTATGATCGGGTGCCTGTTTGTTTAAATACCAGACAGTGGCCATGTTGTCTGCCTGGATGAGGAGTGTTCCCGGAGTTAGAAGTGACTGAAAAGCCTGGAGAGCATACAGCACAGCTCTTATCTCCAGAATATTGATGTGCAGGTTCTTTTCCATGGGAGACCAGAAGACTTGGGTTCTGTGGTCTCCCATATGCGCTCCCCACCCAGTTCGAGGCATCCGAAGTGAGGATTTGAGAGGGAGATGGAGGGTGAAATGAGACCGCCACCGACAGGTTGGCGGGGTCTTTCCACCACAGGAGATCCTTTTGAAGGCTGCTGGAGACAAGTACTCTCTAGTCCATGTCATCCAAGCGCTGGTCCCATTGGACTTAAGAGACCATTGGGTGACCCTCATGTGCAGTCTGGTCAAAGAGACTGTGGAGATGGCAGCTGCCATCAGACCCAGGAGTCACAGGACCGAATGAGCTGTGGTCCACCGAGAGGAAGCCATGAGTGTGGCTTGTGAAATCAAAGTCTCCACTCAGTCAGCTGGAAGGAAGGCCTTGCTCTGGACCATGTCCAGCACTGCTCCAATGAACTGAAGGTGCTGGGAGGGTGCTAGCTGGGATTTAGGGAGATTGATGGAGATTCCCAGACTGGAAAAGAGGTCTAGAGTGAAGGAGAGAGATTCCTTCAGACTGTGCGGCAAGGGGGCTGAAAAGAGCCAGTCATCCAGGTATGGGAACACATAAATGCCCCTGCAGCATAAAAATGCCGCAACCACCACTGAGCACTTGGTGAAAATCCAAAGTGCTGAGGAGAGGCCAAACAGGAGGGCTCTGAACTGGAAATGGTCCTCCAGGAAGGAGAATCTCAGGAAGCCATGGTGGGCCAGAAGAATGGGGATATGGAGCCAAGCATCCTGCATATCCAAGAAGCACAGCCAAGTGTTTGGTAAGAGCAGGGGTAACAGTCCCTGGAGAGTCAACATGCGAAATCTCTTGAACTCCACCAAGAGGTTGAGCATGCTGAGATCTAAGATAAGTCTTAGAGCCCCCGTCTTCCTTGGATCCAGGAAGAAGTGGGAGTAGAATCCCCTTCCTGTCTGTTCTGGAGGAACAGACTCTATAGCTGCCTTTTGTAGCAGAGCCTGTATCTCCTGCCTGACCAGTTGAAGTTAGCCTGACCGGTAAAAGGACCTTCCCAGTGGGTTGGGAGGAGGCCTCTCCAGGAACTCTATTGAGTGACCTCTTTCTGAGTTGAAGAACCCACACATTGCAGTAATGGCCTTCCACCCGTCCAGGTGGAGGCTAAACCTTCTCCCTACTGGTTCCTCCGAGAGAGTTGGAGGGAGCAGAAGGAGGGGGTAGGGAGTCGGGACGCAGAGGGGAGTGGCGCTTTTCCTCCAGAGGCAGGTTTCGAGAACTTGGCCTGAGGAGCTTGGGTGCCGGAACCTGGGGCACCACGTTTATTTTGTCATTTGCCCTGGTTCTGCTTGTTCATTTCCGCTGGCGGTGAAAGGGCTGCTGCCATTGTTACTGGCCAGAACTGTACATGGAGCAGACATCCCGGAAGGACTTGCCGCTCTCCTGCAGCTCAGTAGTAATGTCTTTGGTGTTGCTGCTTAATTAAACTGGACCCCTAAAAGGAGTGTCCAGAAGAGAAGACTAAACATCTTGTGCCAACCCCGCCAGTCAAAGTCAGGCTAGGCATCTGAGACAAATCCCTGTGGTCACACCCCGAGCCACTAAGTTGACTGAGTCGTAAGTGGCACGGAGGGCATGAATGCTGTTCTACTGCATTGGTTGACTGATACTGAGTGACGGCGGGAAAGAACTGGAGGGTAGGTGCAGGATCGCCACTTTTATAGCCATGCTGACGTTGCATCACCTGACGACGAGGGGCGGTCCCTGCTCATGATTCCTAGCTACAAGTTTGCTGTGTGGTCCTGACACCAGGGGGCACAGCCCTATATATGAATACCTACTGCAGGAACTCTCTCGAAGTAAGATCGTATAATGCCACTCCCCTCCCCCTCCCCAGATTTATTCAGTCGATCCTTATGAATCAGATTATATCCTGGGATATCTAAATCCCAGTCCCCCTCTTTAAGCCAGGTTACTGGACAGATGGATATGTTACCCAGAAATTAATCTATATTGTAGTTTCTCCATTTTGTTCTTTAAAATTGTGCAGGTTCCCTACACCCCTGGGTCACAAGTTTAAAAGATTGTTTTACAGCTGCCACAAATGATGTCTCCAACTGCTTGCTTCCCATTCTGTTGAGGTGCAGGCCATCTCTGCAGTATAGTTTTTTTATTATTTACAAATGTCTCCCATGATTTTAAACACTTTATATTTTTAAACAGGCACCACTGTCTAATCCAATTGTTTAACTTCACTTATTGTTTTGTTAACATTAAAGTTGGCCCTAGGGATTGGCAGTATCTCTAAGATAACATCACAATTCATATCAACAAGCCTAGCATACAGCTCCTTAATCCCATTAAAAATGTCCCCATAACATCTTTTTTAATATTGTTTGTACCAATATGTATTAAGACCAGGGGTCTAATATGACATTTATACATTTGTTCATACAGTGACTTTCAAGAAGTACCTTGATTGGGCTGACGCTAGCCAGTGAGCTCAGTTTAAAGATGTCTTGTAGCTTGTTCCAGAGAGTGGGGCAAGCCAGCTAAATGCCATTTTGCATAGAGAGATAGCTGCCTTGGGACATCAGATACTGTAACTTTGTTTCTCCTCAAATGATACAGGGCATTGGATTTCTTGGAAGCTGTATAGAAACAAAGTGTTTTGAAGGGCTTTATAGGGCAAAGTACACTGTAATCTGTTTCCATTAGATAACAGTCTGAGAAACTCATGAGCAGTAATGTAAACGTAAAATGGAAGGTTCTGTTTTCATTTTGTGTGGGCAGGTCTTTTGTAGTGCAAGTGTAAATACATTCATTAGAAATCCTGGATTGTTCTAGAATGTTAGTACTGTAAGTAACAGAGGATGACCGGATTGATTTCTCAAAATGTTAGCCTCTTAAATAGACTAGTAAAGTGAGAATGTGGCACAGTTGATCACAACCTTCAGAATCCAACCAAAATAGAAGCATTTTAAAAATGCAAATATACCTACGTTCACCTGGTCAGTGGTAGAGCTATGAGAAGTTGGCATGCTTTACTTCACAAAACAAATGTAGTGAAGATTGCTCTACAGTTAATAAGCCCACTTTTGTGATACTAAAAGTGTACAAAATGGTATTGTCAAAGAAGATGGGGGAAGAGTACACAATGGGGGGTGAGATACTAACAACAACAAGAATGGAAAGGGACCTGGGGGTAGTCATATCAGATGACCTAAAGATGGGCAAGTAATGTGAGAGGGCAGCAAGGAGGGCTGGGGGGATACTGGGATGCATAGGGAGAGGCATCACCAGTAGAAAACAGGAAGTTATCCCTCTGTACAGACAGCTGGTGAGACCCCATCTGGAGTACTGTGTGCAGTTCTGGAGACCCAATCTCCGCAAAGACATAGACAGGATGGAAGCTGTCCAGAGGAGGGCAACTAAAATGGTGCAGGGTCTGCACTGGAAGTCATATGAAGAGAGACTTAAGGAGCTTAATATGTATAGCCTCGAGGAAAGGAGGGAGAGGGGGGACATGATAGAAACTTTCAAGTACCTCAAGGGAATCAACAAAGTCCAAGAGGGTAGCATCTTTCAAAAAAGGGTGTGCAAGAACAAGAGGCACAATTTAAAGATAGAAGAGGCGGCTCAGAGGTAATTTAAGGAAGTATTTCTTCACAGAGAGGGTTGTGGATGCATGGAACGGCCTTCCGGAGGAGGTTGTGGAGTCAAAATCAGTGGGGGAATTCAAGCATGCATGGGATAGTCATAAGGCAATTCTGGGGGGTGGGCGTAAGAAGAAGTAGGCTGCTAGTTAACTAGGATCTGCAGCTTATCCAGTAGGTAGGGAAATGGGCAGACTGGGTGGGCCAAGCGGTCCTTATCTGCTGTCAAATTCTATGTTTCTATGTTTCCTGTCAAGACTTTATTAATGTGGATACAATTTGTAGTAGGTCTTCCACACCTGCTCCTGGGAAGAAGCTACTACTTACTAATTCCTTATTTAAGGCTGTGGTGTAATTATCTGTATAATGTATGATAGAATCCCAGACTATGATTTACAGTATACTCTCAACACTCAGATTTACTCCTGATGCTACATCGTCCTCTTGATTACTCCCTTCCTGCACTTCCATATCAGATACCACATCTGGTCCCTGATTACTATCAATTTCTTCACTTCCCGCTAGATTAGCAGAGCTACCCTCTCCTGTCGCAGTACTTTCAGTAACTATAAGCAATGCTTCATCAGTTACTCCTTCAATATTATTCATAGGCTTTTTCAAAAGGTTGATATCTATTCTGAACAGGAATGAAAAATTCCATTGCCCTTCAACCCTTTTTTTTTTTTTTTTTTTTTTTTAAACTCGGGTTACAAGGTTCTGATTTGTCTGAGGCTACAGAACAATGATCTATTTCCCTCTGCCTTTTGGGACCACTTTCCCCTGATTTAGAGGTGTCTTCTGACTCTGCCTTTTAAAACTACACTCGCCCCGTTTGTTTGTTAGAGTATTGTTTGAACACAGATTCTTTACATAGTTTAATTCACATTCCAGTTCCCCAAGTTTAATTTTAAGGGACTGTATTTCTTTACATTGTTGACAAGTATATTGACTGAGACTTTGATTTTCTTGTATACTAAATTTCCCACAGCTGATACATTTAATGCCCATTTCCCCTCCCACAAGTGTGACAACAGCTGGTTCCATACCATACCTCTTGGATATTATAGAAATAAAACAGGTGACATGGCCCAACTCCTCCAACTTTACCAACTGACACCAACAGACACCGCTGACCTCTGCCTGTGTCACCTCCACTCTACGCCCGGCTCCGCTTGCTAGAGCCGAGCAATATTTGGCACTCCCCCCATGTCAATCGTGGGAAAACCTCTCACCATCTCCCAGCCAGGGTGTTAGTCATGCTACTGCTCCTGTCAGGAACATTCATTCAAACCCTGGCCGGTTCCCAGGAGCTCCCCAACTCGCGCCCACAGGCCTATGCATGGTCTCCATGAATATCTGTAGCCTCCTAAAAAGTTTGACTCACTACAATGCCTGGTCACATCAGTGCCTGATGTTATCACCCTGGTTGAGACTTGGCTGTGAAATCTCCCCTGACTCCTAGTCTCCCTTCCTGGTTTCACCCTTTTCGGTCCGACCGTGTTGGAGGCAGAGTGACTCTCGCTTTATGTCAAGGAATCTCTCCCGTGTAGCCCTGCCCGCTCCATCCTTGACTCCAGGGCCCAGGCGCTTCGCTGACACTAACCCCTGACCCTTTAAAGGGACCCCTTTATCTGACTACTGCATACGTGCCCCCAGGGACCAAATGCAGGCCATTGCCTCTTACAGAATACCTTACCTCTCTACCTCCTACACTGATCAAATTCTGGTGGGTGACTTAAATGTCAACTGGCTCAGCCCCTCCTCCTCCTCCTCTACCGAGACTCCTTTCTGCAATAGACCTAGCAACTAGTTACCCACCCTACAGGACTAACCCCAAGAGAGGCTCCAGTAACCTGCTTGATGTGGTACTCACCAACGCCCTAATCGGATCCCCAATGTACAAGTCCTCCCAGACTCTCTCAGCGATCACTCCCCATTCTATTCCACTGGTCAACCTCAGTCCCCAAACCCATAGCACAGTTCACATGCCGGCGTCTAATACCTGGTGGACTGATAAAACTTAAGGAACTTCTGTCCCAAATTGACTGGTCTCCTATACTGGCAACTCCTGACATCGACACAGCTCTCTCCTTCTTTACCCAAACTTTTAATAATGCCTGTGATATCTTTGCCCCAGTGTTGACCGCCGTTCTAAAGGAAGAATGCCCCCTGGGTTACCCCAGCTTTGATCCACCAGCTCAAACATAGGGACAACCTATGGCACCGTGCCATTGAGGCTGGCCGGCCCAATGACAAGCGGTTATATGCTGCCGCCCGAAACAAGTGCACTCGGGCCATCAGAAAGGCCAAGTCTGAGCACTATCGGTCCTCACTCACTGCCTCATGGGGGAATCCCAGAACCTTCTGGGATAACATTAAACAGTTAAATGGGAGTGCAACTCCCCCACCCACCAGATCAACATTAATGGTGTGATCTCCTCAGACCCAGCCCTCATAGCCAACCACCTCAACACCTCATTCACTGACCTTAGCCCTATCCTCCCTACAAATTTTTTTGACCCTCCTCCCCCAGCACCTGCCGTAAATCTTTCTCGCCCTTATTTTCTCCTCCGCCGTGTTTCTGCCCAAGAACTTAGGCCGCACCTTGTCACTGCTCTCAAGAGTAATAGTACGGGCAGTGACACCCTGGATCCGTGTATCCTACGGCTGGTCTTAGACACAGTCCTTACCCCGATCACATGCCTCATCAACCACTCTCTTTGCCTGGGAAAGGTTCCAACTGCCTGGAAAGTCGCCACTGTCACCCCTATCTTTAAAAGGTGGTGATAGGACTGTGGCTGGAAACTATCGACCGATCTCCATTCTCTCCTCTCTCCAAGGCCTTGGAAAAGTGGTGGCCTCTCAAATCTCTGACTACCTCTCCACCTACAATGTCCTTTGTCCTGAGCAGCATGGCTTCGAGCGGGCCACAGTACCAACACAGCCCTCCTAGGGTTCTCCAACTTTCTCCTCCTCCTTAGACAGTGGTTCTCTGGCTGGTGCTGTCTTCACTGACCTCTCGAAGCTTTGACACTGCCTCCACCCCTCCTTCTTGATGCCCTTAGTCTCTCTGGTTTTGCTGCTGGGCCTATCTCCTGGTGCACCAGTTATCTGTCTGACCGCTCACAGCGTGTAAAAATTAATGGGACCTGCTCAGACATCTGTCCCATCTTTTCTGGGGTTCCCCAGGGCTCCATTCTGGGCCCCTTACTATTCTCCCTTTACCTTAACACCCTTCCACACTCTTGCTCAGGGAACATTCTATTGTACGCTGATGATGCAGTCATCTTTGCCTCAAGTCGTAACCCTATTGCCCTCCAGGACTCGCTGCAGAAGTCCTTCACTGAAGCCGAGGGCTGGTTCAAGGCTATAGATTGGTGATAAATCTTAAAAAACAAAAACTATGTTCTTCACTCATCCCAAAACAAGTCCTGCAACTTCAAACTCCTCATTCACTCTGGGTCCTCATTCCCTCGAACAAGTTTGCTCCTATAAATACCTAAGGATCCATTTGACCCCTCCTCTCCTTCCATGGACACATGCTGCCTAGCCACTGCCACTAATATCCGATTGGGCATCTTACATGGGTATAAACACTGCCTCCCCGGAGCTCTTGACTCATGATCCCTCCTCTATCCTGTCCCTAGTGGACTATGGACTGCCGGTGTATGGTGCTGCTGATCAGACCGCACTCCATGAAATTACTTTTCTCTGAATAAGGCCTGCAGGTTAATTACTGGAGCACCTAGGATGACACACACCTGTCTACTGTATGCTAAAGCGCTGGTACTTGATCTCGACGGCGCCTCAAATATCTTACCTGTACCCTTACAAAAAGACCCTCCTTGGGCTTTCCCCACCAGGATTGACCACCACCATCGCCACTCTGTCCCACTAGTTCATACTCGGACCTCTGGAAAACCTCTCTTGTTATCCCTAGAGCTAGGACCTCTCACGGCCAAGAGCCTTCAGCTTTTGGGGCCCCTCCTGGTTCAACACACTGCCCCCTCCATCTCCGAGCTCCAACTATATTGTGCTTCAAAACTTCCTACGTAACCACCTTATTAACACCGATGCTGTAACTGCCGCTAGTCAAAGTCGTACTCAATACTTATGACAAAGCTTACATTAGCTGCTAAGGACAACATAACTCTGGTATTGTTTGCATCCATCCTACCTGTACCAGCTTGTTTGTATCTATGTCTTAATTTACTGTTATACCTATGTGTTGTACTGCTATACTGTGTATTTTGGTTTGTCTTACTGTGACAAGGTACCTTTGTAAATGAGCCTATGGCTCAAAGGTTTTCCAAACTGCTGTTTAAATAAAATAAATAAACACTCCCGTGACGTCACCTGTTGCTATGGGGACACTCGAATACTTGCCGACACACAGCAAATAATGCACATAATCTGCCTTTAAAAAGGCAGGTTAGTCAGTACCTGGCAGCAGAAAAAAAACGCTTCTCCAAACAGAGAAGTCTCAGTGCTGTCTGCTTCAGTGGACTTCCAAAGGGGAGCCCTGAAATGGCTGTGCATCAGTACACCAAAAACAATTCACTCACTGCTGCCTTCCCCTGCAGCTACCGAGTGTCTCCAAACAGAGTGTTACCCAAGTAGAGCAACCAACTGCCTTCCCCTGCAGTTGCCCAGATAAAATCGGTAAAATTAATGGACACAAACCTCCATCCATGCAAAGCTCCACACACAGCCATTCCTGATTTATGTGTGCCCTCTGCACTTACTGACCTGCCTGAATTCATGTCTGCATCTGCATAACCAGAACCACCTGCATTTGTGTGTCTTGTTTATCCTAAATGGATTACCGTAAATCCATGGCACCCTTTGATAGACTGCCTAACCCTTTCCTGTTGCCCTATGTGAATTGTGTGATCCTCTAAGCTCTGTACCAGTGAACAAGGGATTTTGTGTTGCTGCAAGAATGAATTCTGCCCTGCTCTATCAAAACTGCCACTCTACCAGCTGGGGTACCCACTCCTGAATGGACTGAGTTAGTTGGCAGTTCCAAGAGCGCTTGACCGGGCAATGGACCACTGCCAGCGGCTGCAGCTGGAGAAGCCAGCTGGCCGCATGCCTGCCCGCATAGGAGCCAGTCAGCTTGGTTCCAAGAGCGCTTGACTGGGCAACGGACCACTGCCAGTGGCTGCAGCTGGAGAAGCCAGCTGGCCGCGCGCACCTCACCTGCCTGCATAGGAGCCAGTAAGCTTGGTTCCAAGAGCCCTTGACTGGGCAACGGACCACCGCCAGCAGCTGCGGCTGCAGAAGCCAGCTGGCCGCGTGCACCTCACCTGCCCGCATAGGAGCCAGTCAGCTTGGGTAAGCCTGTCTACTTATCTCGAAAGCACAATAGGAGCTTGGATTGGTTAGCGACTCCTCGAGAGCTACAATGACTGGCTGCTGTCCTACAGGTTTGCCTGAAATTGGCTCAATTGACTATCCGCTTCGGCAGCTTTTCTGTCCTTGAACTGGGCGCCTCAGCCCACCTCTCGCTGTTTATATTTGCTCTAATTTTCGTCCCACACTACCCGCCTCGACCCCGGCCTCTATTAAATGCTCATTCCCTAATGAGCTAGGCCATCCCTCTATTGGCTGATTGGACGGTCTAAATACAGCCACGCCCAACCCGGCCTACAAGCTCCAGACAGCCCTGCCTTAAAGCAGAGTTTTATAAAAGGCTTGTCACTCTTTATAATTTCTAACCATAAGACAAGACTACCTTAACAAGTAAGAAAAATGCAGCAACACTCCCCAATGTACAGGCATAATACCTCTAATACTGGCATTAGTTACATTGCCAATCCCTAAACTGCTCCAAAACCAAAAGAATTATTCGGACATACATCTTGACCAGACCCTTCCCAAGATGTTATGGCAATCTACAACGGGGACATCTTATCTTTCATGCTCACATTCTCACCAAACTAACTCGAATTATTGCATGAAACCCTCTGTCCTCGTCGGCACTTATAAAATAAAAGCCAGTGCATAAATAATTACTTTTTAATTTTTTATTTTAGTTTTTGTTGACCGGGTAAGTGCACTAGACAAATCCTGCCTATTTTCAGGCACGACCCAGGGGAGGGGGAATACAGATGAATGCCAACTGACCTTGAACCAGATTAAGCTTTTGGTGGTATTTTGAGCGAATGAGGGAAATTTGGCCAGGACACCGGGGAAATTCCCCAACTCTTTTCGATAAGTGCCATGGGATCTTTAACATCTAACTGAACTACCACCAATCCAGGCAGATGGGACCTCGGTTTAACATCTCATCCGAAAGACGGCACCTCAGAAGTGCAGCACCCCTCTCATGCTGCACTACAGTGTCAGTACTGGGATATTAACTCCAAGTACCAGATGTGGGAACTGAACCCACAGCCCTCTGATCTCCCGACCTCAGAGGCAAGTGTGATACCTACTGAGCCACTGACACTGCTCAAACCATGATAAATCCCAATCAAAAATGACTACTAAACTTCAAGTGTTGAACACAAGATGAAACAACAAAAGATTACTTAATCGATTAAGACAGTATTTAAGCCGGCCCGGTGGCGCTGAGGGTTGAGGCGCTGGATGCCACACCTCGTGCTACGCCCGGCGACCTGGGTTGAGTAGCGGACCTGGGGAGCGAGGGGCTGAGGGGAGGAGGATTGAGCATCCCTACGGATGCTCTCCTCCTCAGGGAGTGGGATACCGGGAGACATAGCGTCCGTCATTCCCATAAAGGGTCGGTGGAAGCACCGATTCCTGAAAAGGACGGGTGACTCTTACTTAGAAATTCGGGGAGGGGCGTCGCATGGCGCCGCCTGCAAGGAGGTCTGTCATCAACACGTTACCTCTCGGGATGTAGTCCCAAGCGCCGGCGTCCCCAGGGGATGAGGCCAAAAAAGTTAAGGGGAAAATCACCCTCGCGGTCTTGGATGACGGCCCCTCCGCTCAGACCGCCACACCAGACAAGACCCCACTGTGCAGGAGGAAGGAGAGGAGGCACTCTAGGGGCAGATCTAGGGGACGGCAAAAGAGCATTGAGAGGCCCGAAGGAGTAGGACCAAGAGGGTACGAAATACCAGGAGGGAGAAAAAAGAAAGTATATTAAAAAAAAAAAAAAAAAACAGTATTTAAAAAAAACTACTACTACGCCTGCTACTCTGCTCAGGTAATGTCGAACTAAACCCAGGCCCACACGTTACTCTAGAAACCCCTGCAGACCTTCCCCAATACAAAGGTCTTAGTTTTCTACACATTAATGCCTGTAGCTTACTGAAAAAGCTAGACCAGATACAGACTTGGGTCATACATGCTGCTCCTGACTTCTTCTTCCTGCCTAGGGGGCTGGTGGAGGCAGAGACGGTGGAGGGGTTCAAGAGGGGGTGGGACAGGTACAGGGGAAGGGTTCTGGAAGCAAAATCCAATGCAGAGAGAGAATATCCGGAACTGGGAGGGGAGAAGCCAGAGAAGGTGAGGGGGGCAGCAAGGTCAGCTCCCAGGGTGGGGGATGACCAAACGAGCAGACGCGAAAGACCGTTAGGCCTATTCTGCTGGCATTTTAGTATGTTAGTATGATATCTGAATCCTGGCTTAAACCATCGACGTTGGACAAATCGATTTATCTGCCGGGATACCACTCTCATCGTTGCGATAGACCAACTAGAGGAGATGAGGTTGTAATATATGCTAAGAGCAAATTTACAGTCATGGTTGTTGACTGCACTTCGAAGCCTAATGAATTCGAATGCCTGGCTGTAAAGCTATCCCTTGACAGAGAGAAGTCACTCCTAATTGCAGCCTGCTACCGACCCCCTTCTGGTGGTTTGGCTCTTCTGCAGCATCTCCAGGACCTAACTACCTCAGTTAATACAGAGTGCATCTTTTTGGGAGACCTCAACCTGAACTGGAATGACGATAGCTCCAAGAAACTTAAAGATCTCTGCGACATTGTTTGGCTGGTACAAATGACACCTGAAAATACCAGGCCAAACAGAAAATCTCCCTAACGTAGCACTCTCCTGGACCTTATACTAATAAACAAGCCCCATAACATCTCACATACTAGAGTATTCTTCAATGACATAAATGACCATCGTGCTACCGCCTGCATTAGACACCCATCACAACTAAACCAAACGGCCAAATCTATATTGAGAAGAAGCATGAAAATATTCTCCCAGAATGAATTTCTGAAAGACCTAAGTAGCATCCGGTGGCAGAACTTCTATCTAGCCCCCTCTACTAGCGAAGCATTCAATATTTTCCATAGTCTCTTAGCAGGACTAATTGATAAACACACCCCACTAAGACTGATCAGATCAAAAAAAAGGCCCCTTGGATGGTTCTCTCCCCTCTTGAAGAAAGGGCTTACAGACAGGGATTACTGGTGGAAAAGAGCAAGGAAAACGCAGCTGGAGACAGACTGGTTAGCATTCTGCACCTCAAGAAATGCCTGCACTACATTAATCAGGGCAGAAAAAGCAAGATATTTCCAAGCGGAACTAGAAGCCAATAAATCCAACTCAGCTAAATTCTGGAACATCCTTAAAGAGATTGAAGGTTCATCTGCTGACTCATCTATACCAGCCAAAATTGTTTCCACTGGACATACCTACACAAACAGAGCCAATATCCTTGAGCAGCTAAATGATCACTTTGCCATTGCAGGACTAGCATTTTGACACTTCACCTATTAGTAAAATCAACATACTGGGAGATCCTGCTGTCGCACTAAATAAAAATACTATACCTACATTACCTCACCCTACCGCATTTAATTTCCATACAGTAACATTTAAGCAGGTTGAGGACCTACTGCTTTCTCTGGATATCAAAAAGAGCGCAGGTGCAGACAGAATTGAACCATTCTTCCTCAAACTCGGCTTTCTATATCTGACAGCCCCCATTACACAATTATTCAATTTATCGTTAAAGCAAGGTGAACTCCCCGTTATGGAAAACTGCCCATATCCTCCCTCTTTTCAAGTCAGGGGATCCACACAATTTGAACAACTACCGGCCCATATCTATACTTCCTGCCTAGTCAAAGCTACTCCATAAAATTGTTAATACCCAAATCAGAGAACATTTGAGTAAGCATGACCTACTAAACCCAGTACAATCTGGCTTTAGAGCCAAACACAGTACGGTATCTGCACTAGCGAAAGTAACCACTGATTGGCAAATTGCACCTGATGCTAAAAAACAACATGTGTTTGCCCTTTTTCTGGACCTCAGCAAGGCCTTCGATACTGTGGACCACAACATCTTGCTTACTGTGCTAAGCAGTATCGGACTGGACAGCCCTGCAACTAAATGGTTCTCCAATTACCTCACCAACAGGATATAATAAGTCAAAGCTGCAGGAGATCTTTCACCCCAAAAAACTCTTCTCCGAGGTGTCCCCCAAGGTTCTATTTTAGGCCCAATCCTATTTGCTATTTATATCAATAATCTGGACACTCACCTATGTTCAGCCAACATTCATCTATTCGCGGATGATACTGTACTTTATACCACAAACTCATCCTTGGATATGGCACATCAAAACTTACAGCAAGAATTCACTACCCTTCAATACAACCTCATTAAACATAAGCTTCTACTCAATGCTAAAAAAACCAAAGCCATGGTCCTCTCGCCAAAAGTTGGCCCCGGTCTAACATACACACCCCAAATCCTAACACTACTGGATGAACCCCTCGAAACTGTCAAATCTTTTAAATACCTTGCATTCTGGCTGGACGGAAAACTTAACTTCCTATACCACCTGAATGAAATCTCGAAGAAACTAAGGCAACGGTTAGGCCTATTCTACCGAATTAAACATCTGCTAACCTTAGAGGCCAGGAAAAGATTAGTACAATCTACATTCTTACCTATACTAGATTATGCAAAATTTATCTACACACACTGTTCTTTAACGTCGCTTAGCAAACTCGACACTTTATACCACCGGGCCCTTAGATTTGTCCTCAACCTACCCTTACGAACTCTCCATTGCTGACTTTACCAGGAAGTGGGATGGCCTTCACTCTCTAGTAGGAGGAAAAGAAATGCTCTTCTCTGGCTTTACAGAGCACTCTCTAACAATCTTCCTAAATATATATCAAGCTTGTTTAAGCGAGCTGAGGGCTGTTATGGATTGAGATGTTTTTCATTGCTATACTTCCAGATTCCAAGAGCAAAAACAAACTATGGCTCTTCAGCAATCAGCTTTACACTTCCATCTTTGTAGAACACCATGCAAAACACACTAAAATTGTCCTCCCTTCCCAGCCCTTCCGCATTCAAAGAGATGATAGCCGCAGTGCTGAGGGAAACATGTAACTGCCTCAGAAAAAGTTGAAACACTAATAACCCAACCCACCTTACTAGCTTTTAAGTTAGAACTTCCCGCACTGCCTTCCCACAGGGGACAACCATTAATTGCAGTCTGCTTGCTTCTCTACTTGCCCTCCTCGATCTGTCTCCCCCCTCCCCTACTCAATCCCCCACTATTTCCCTTGTCCATTTTTTTCCGCTAATATTAAGTAGCAGACTGGAATGGATGACTCTACTATACATTGTTACATATATATTATTGCCTATGAACTACATGTCATTGAAAATTGGGCATTTAGTAAATGCTGGCCTGTAACATCCTTCTCCGGCCAGTATATTGTGCATTTTTGTATACTTATTTGTGACCATTTACTTATTGTATGTACTGTATTGTAATGTTTTCCGTCCAGGACCACCATGAAAATGAGCTTGCTCAACGGTGTTTACGCCTTTTTAAATAAAGTGATTGAGTTAGCCAGACAGCAAGGTAAAGTTTGTGTCTAAGCAACAAATATTCTTGTATGCCTAAAAAAGTAAGAAACAACACCTGGGTGAAAGAGACTTTATTGAGTCTGCATAGATTACACTTCACTTCAGCACCAGCCATTGAAAACAGCACTTGGGGTGGTGCTCAGGCAAGGTCACCTCCTGTCTCTTCAGAGCTAGAGGCCATCCCTGATAGGAAAGGTGAAGGTAGCTTAGGAGTCACACTGGCTGGCTAGTTAGGGGCACCAACACACAGTGGGTGGGGTTTTCTTGTTGCAGAAATGACGAAAGTGGCCTGATCTAGGAGCAAAAAAAGTTGCCAGATCCAGGAACAAAAGCAGCAGATCCAGCAGTGACAAAAGCCTCAAGATCCCAGGATTACAAATTTGTGTTCTCAATATGATCTTATTCAGTGGTCTGCCACACCTTCTCACCAATGCCCAGAGGGTCCTGTGAAGGAATCCAGTCTTTTTTCTGTCTTGAATGGTGGTCTACCATGAAATATTCACCAATGCAAGATTCTTCAAGTGCCTTTGTCCTGCTGGTGTGACGCAACCTTTTTCAGGCAGCTAAGTTCTTCGGGCCTCTCCTGGAGGTGCATTTCTTGAATTCCTACTCATGCATTTTCACCTTGAAATTTCCCTCATGTGCATGCCACTGTTTATTGAATTCATCACCAGAACTGGTTTATGTTGTCCTGATCTTCACAAAAGGTTAACTGGGCGACTATTCTGAGTTACCCTTGGCTAGGGTCTACAGACTTTAATGCCACAGAGTACAGCAATTACTTAAGAGCCTATAGCATTGCCTTAGAGTATAGCATGCTACAGAGATCCCATTTTACCAGTGGCTTGGTTTATGCTGTTTGAAGTGACACCTACATTCTTCACTCCCTCTTATAAAACCTTTGTTGCATCTGAGTCAACTTCATGCCTCTCTTGTAGGCACCAGGTTAGTAGCAACTGGCCTGGTTTCCCATCCCCAAAATGCCCCAAAGCATGCTGGCCAGGTAACACACAAAATCCAACTCTGGGGGGTTGGCATAGTTGTAATTCTCCCCCCGGCCCCCAAGTTATAGTTGTGTGGACCTGCACCATGACCTGATCCATTAAAGTTCGGTCAGCAGCAGCCTCCTACACACATACATTATTCTATATGTAATAACTTGGTACTTTTTCCATTGGAAAACCTGGCTAGAATTCAACGTTAATGGCAAACATGCACCAGCATCACTACGCAGCTTGCTCTCCCTCAGCTGCATGGCAAACCCCACAAGTGCTATGAATCTTTCATCAAAATAAAGAGAAACCACAGAAAATTAAAAACTGGAGCATTGGCAGTACCTCAGTATTAATACTTATTAACTGCGCTCCACATTCAAATATCACTATGACAACCATATTACAGAATGACACCAATCTTCTTGTTTCTGGAAATTTTAATAAGCAGTGAAACACAGTTTGTTAATATCTTCCTTCTTTTGACTAGTTTGCTTTGTATTTTACATGCGAATGCTGTTCAAACTCTGTTCCCGTTTTCTTGTTGATCTCTCTGTTGCCGAATATCGAGGTCTGTCTATACTGCACTTGATTGTTTTACAAATCAAATAGTTTTTTTAAATGAAATACAGTTATAATATTTCACAGTGCTTGCCTGTTAAATTACAGTGTTTGCCCATAAACGTAAATGGAAAAACAGACACACAGGGTTTTTTTATTCTTATTTCCAAACCTGCAGCTGGGCAAAAAAAGAGAGTCCCCAGCAAATACATACAACACAACACATGGGGAGGAGAACAAAACTCAAGTTTTATGCAAACCCTCGGTGTGGAATGCTTTTATAAATCCCTTGTGCTTTGCCCTCGGGTTTTATTTAGGAACCCACATCTCAGGTGTGCATGGAATTCCCATGATGCATTCATTCCCATGCATTATGTAAGCAATAAAACATAACAGGGTGTTGGTTGTTCTGTGATAACCACATGTCTATGTGCCTGGTAAGGCACGAGGCCGAAGGCCGAGTGTCCTTCCGCACCTAGGTGAGCAGTTCTCACAAAAGAACCAACACCCTGGAGTGTCATATTGCGCTTATAAAATGGGTTATGATTAGAAAAAATGACACCAAGTAATTTGCATTTCTAAAATTTTGTAACATTTATTTAAAAAAAAGATTAGAGAATTTCTTAAAAAGGGAGAAAAAATAGTCCCTGCCTACATGTTTGGGATGGTTTAAATAATATACTGCTTAGAACTGCGTGATTGGGGACGGTCAAAATAACAGAAAAAAAATTCCCTACAACGTGAACATTTTAGATTTACTTGTTGAAACTTATGAATTGCACCTTGCCAAGGAACACAAGGTTTATGAGCTTGAAAGGCATGTTTTCCAGCACTGTATTTCCTCTTGATGGTGTTTCATCCTCATTATCGGTGAACTCATTTACAGGCTCCAGCTTCTATTTCTTGCTTGTTGGCTCCATTTCTTGATTCTTGCTTGAAGATTCCATCTGCAGATTTTCTTTTATACTTAGTGCCAGGATTCTGCTCCACTTTTTCCAGTCTTCGGCAGAGGCACTCCAATAGGTTCTCAAGCTAGCTCTGATCTTTTCCCCATGACTGCCAAAATTTCCCGTGTTTGCAGTCCGGCAGTAGATAGCAGATGCACAGCTGTGGCTCTAACAGAGTGATTCATGTACCTTCAGCTGAGGTTACACTCCTTGCTCAACAAGTTGACTGTCTGTTCCCTATTGGAACAGAATCATATTTTTTTTACCAAACCAGCAAAAGACACATTTGTGGGCTAAGCCCTTTCTACTATGAAAATTTCAGACCAAAATTCCAAACTGTCTGGGTGCTAGACGATGAAAAAAAAGGAAAAAAAACTGCAAAAAACGGCAATTTTTAAACGCTTTTCAGTACCTGGATCTCAGAAGCTGCACATCCGACCAAACCTAAACTTGGCATGTCACAAGATCCCCCAAAAAAAGACCATGCATGCAAAATTGTGCACATCTGTTGAACGGTTGCAAAGATACTGAAGTACAAAGTATCCAAGAAGGCGATTTAAGATACTTGTTTGGGTTTGAATTCAAGAAATTGAATATTTAGTATGTATGGAATGCAAGAATTCAAATCTCTGCTCAGTTCTACTGGCAGAATGTTCACCCTCACTATCATACAACAGAAGACCTCAGATGGAACCAGGGCTTTTGTTTTATCTGTAGCAGATTAAAACAGCACAGATTTCTCAGGTAAGCAGGTGAGGATAGGAGGAGGATTTTTCATGGTCACCAAAGAAATTCCATAAATTAAAATTGTAGGTACTTTAGTACTTCATTTTTTTAAGACATTCGTGTACGTAAGAAGAGGGCTATCAGGGCAAAGAACACAAAATTATTATGTTTATAAATTTAAGGCAGTTTTATTTTTAAGGCCTAGTTGAAGGTTTTGAGTGAGTAAAGGGGACAGACACATTTGTGATGGCAGTCATGGATGTGTGGCAGTATTGATTTTACTGTGAAGAGGTTGCTGGATCTTCTTCCAGTACAGCTGTGCTGGGATATCAGCACTGGGTTCCGAGATCCTCAGTCAATCAGGTTTCTGGATTTTTTATACCCATTTCATGATCTATATATATATAAATGGTGAGGTTGTATTATTCTATAACATCTTTCCCGGTACTGCTTTTCCACTGCTACTGTGGGGGTGCTGGTGCTGCACTGAGTCTGTCCAAGACTGTAATCAGTAATAACATAAAAAAAACAATATATTCTGTATTAATAGATACCCCATTCCACTTGCTCATGATTGTAAAAAAAAAAAAAAAACTCTCCAAAATGCTACTAAACAACACTTAAACAACACATACCAAACCTGGTATGCAAATACAGTTAAAACCTGCAGTCAAAATGAAAATACTAACAACGATTTTCGATAACTTCTGGAGCAGATGCGACTCCTCTCCCATTCTTCAGAATCCGCACACATCAATTCGGGTTATGTGGTTAAGAGTTAGCAAAATGGAATCATTTGACCCTGGAAATCTACTCAGATGTTTACGTAAAGTTTGATCTTAACACAGAAACATAGAAACATAGAATTTGATGGCAGATAAGGACCGCTTGGCCCACCCAGTCTGCCCATTTTCCTACCTACTGGATAAGCTGCAGATCCTAGTTAACCAGCAGCCTACTTCTTCCTACCCCCAACCCCCAGAATTGCCTTATGACTATCCCATGCATGCTTGAATTCCCCCACTGATTTTGACTCCACAACCTCCTAAGGCCGTTCCATGCATCCACAACCCTCTCTGTGAAGAAATACTTCCTTAAATTACCTCTGAGCCGCCCCCACTCTATCTTCAAATTGTGCCCTCTTGTTCTTGCACACCTCTTTTT
This sequence comes from Neoceratodus forsteri, assembly GCA_016271365.2. Classification (NCBI taxonomy): domain Eukaryota; kingdom Metazoa; phylum Chordata; order Ceratodontiformes; family Ceratodontidae; genus Neoceratodus; species Neoceratodus forsteri. The sequence continues at coordinate 398,892,501 of CM028136.1, read as the reverse complement.
GAAAGATGCTACCCTCTTGGACTTTGTTGATTCCCTTGAGGTACTTGAAAGTTTCTATCATGTCCCCTTTCCTTGAGGCTATACATATTAAGCTCCTTAAGTCTCTCTTCATATGACTTCCAGTGCAGACCCTGCACCATTTTAGTTGCCCTCCTCTGGACAGCTTCCATCCTGTCTATGTCTTTCGGGAGACTGGGTCTCCAGAACTGCACACAGTACTCCAGATGGGGTCTCACCAGCTGTCTGTACAGAGGGATAACAACTTCCTGTTTTCTACTGGTGATGCCTCTCCCTATGCATCCCAATATCCCCCCAGCCCTCCTTGCTGCCCTCTCACATTGCTTGCCCATCTTTAGGTCATCTGATATGACTACCCCCAGGTCCCTTTCCATTCTTGTTGTTGTTAGTATCTCACCCCCCATTGTGTACTCTTCCCCCATCTTCTTTGACAATACCATTTTGTACACTTTTAGTATCACAAAAGTGGGCTTATTAACTGTAGAGCAATCTTCACTACATTTGTTTTGTGAAGTAAAGCATGCCAACTTCTCATAGCTCTACCACTGACCAGGTGAACGTAGGTACATTTGCATTTTTAAAATGCTTCTATTTTGGTTGGATTCTGAAGGGTTGTGATTAACTGTGCCACATTCACACTTTACTAGTCTATTTTAAGAGGCTAACATTTTGAGAAATCAATCCGGTCATCCTCTGTTACTTACAGTACTAACATTCTAGAACAATCCAGGATTTCTAATGAATGTATTTACACTTGCACTACAAAAGACCTGCCCACACAAAATGAAAACAAAACCTTCCATTTTACGTTTACATTACTGCTCATGAGTTTCTCAGACTGTTATCTAATGGAAACAGATTACAGTGTACTTTGCCCTATAAAGCCCTTCAAAACACTTTGTTTCTATACAGCTTCCAAGAAATCCAATGCCCTGTATCATTTGAGGAGAAACAAAGTTACAGTATCTGATGTCCCAAGGCAGCTATCTCGATATGCAAAATGGCATTTAGCTGGCTTGCCCCACTCTCTGGAACAAGCTACAAGACATCTTTAAACTGAGCTCACTGGCTAGCGTCAGCCCAATCAAGGTACTTCTTGAAAGTCACTGTATGAACAAATGTATAAATGTCAGTAATATTTTGCTGTCCGGACTGTCCCATGGTGGTTATTTGTCATTGCTTTCACTGTGACCTGTACTGCCTTGCATTTTTGAACTTGGTCACCTAACTACAGTATTTAGCTATGCTTCTGTAATTTCACTTCACTCGTGTATTGTATAGCTGTGTCCATGCCATGTATCTTTACTAAAGAAACAATGCCTGACAGGGTGGGATGTCATCCCAGCATAACACCCACCCTGGAAGGCATTATTCCTATTATACAATGGCTTGTTGTTATATATAAAATAAAAAAAAAATTTAAAGAATCTTTTTATTAGTGTGGAAAAATATTTTTGTTTCTTAAGAGGAGATGCAAAAAAAAGAGGGACAACCATGATGTGACTAGACCTGTGAACAGCAGGGACCTTATGCCAGGATAACATCCCTGCTGTAATGGTCAACTGACCAATCAGAGCCCAGGATTCTTTCTTGCCATTGTATAATTTATAATATTGTTCACTTGTTACATCTGATCTTTTGATTTGTTTATGTTCTGCTATACTTCTACTACACTGAATCCCTCTTATTTGGTATATTTTTGATCTGCTATACTACTGTATGTCCTTACCAGGACCTCATTGTACATGATCACTGCTCACTGGAGGTCTTCCCCCTTGGTGAAACAAATTAAAAGAAATCGTCAAGTGTAAACAGTACACACTAAGGTTTCTGCTACAGTATAATACTTGCTCACAACCATTACACAGGTACTGAATGTAGTACCGGCAATGTTTTGATACTCCTAAATGATGGTTAAGAGTATACTGGCATCGAGCGGTCTAATAATGTTTGGGTGGGGCTGGGGCAGCTGTAGTAATATGAAACTAGGAGCCGCACAATCAGGAAGACTTGATAGACCTGTGGGCCTTTTTCTGCCAGCAATTTCTTATGTTCGCAATGTCATAGGCCACAAGTCCAGAGGGTGACAGTCAGATACGACCCTTGCTGGATCCCAATACAATGAGTACAGAATCCTTTACGATTGTTTGTATTGTATATTATATTTGGGTAGCAGAAATTCAGCTGTATTTCAGCTTTTGCAAGAAATGTTAATTTTTCAGCAATGCAGACGTGAATGATAGACTGGTTAATTTCTTAATTGAATAGCTGTCCGTGATTGCAAAGACGTGTGTGCCACAGGAAGCTGAAGTGCCATATGGAGAGGAATTGCAAGGCACATGAGAAGTTGAATTGTGTGTCTGGAAGATGCTTCACAGCTCCGCAATTAGGCAGAGCAGATGAAATCTAGGGGATAGTGATATTTTGTATGTTACTGTGCAGTTATAAAGAAAATGGTGTGAAGTTAAATACAGAACACATATATGAACTATGAGCTAAAATGGGTCTCTAAGTAGTGTTTTTTTCAGTTTCCTCTGTAATATCAAGGGCTATTTAAAACCCTGCATTTCCCCTTATACAGTACCAAACTAAGTGCTGCAACCAGACCTCGACATTGTTATAACACTAGTAGGCAATTCAAATTTACCAAGAGGAATCCCACTGGGAGTCGTACCAAGAAACTTCAGGACAGAAGAAGGCTATTTAGCACATGGTACTGTCCCCCACTGCTCAGTGGTAATAATTTGTTAATCTGTCCCCTGCCCACTTAAAAGTCCAATGCATGCTTAAATGCATTCAAACTGGCACAGCTAATCACTTGGCAAGGAATTCCACACGTTAACCACTCTTTGTGAGAAATAAAATATGAACAGCAGGAACTCGTAACAGTGCTGCATTTGTCAGGTACTACTTAAGGCCTGACCAGCACTGTCACAGACTTCTTGAAACATATTCTCTGGATGAAAAGTGATTTGGGGAGACTAAGCTCCAAATGACAGTTTAAAGTTATTTAACAATTATTTAATTACTAGTGGCAACGTTAAGGTTGCAGTTTCAGAATACATCCTTACTGGATAGTCTTATCAATATCACAGCTGCAGGTTACTCATGTGCAGAGGGTGAGGCACTCACTGGTGGGAGTACTGCCACTCTGAACTTCTGCAAAGCAGTGCCCTGCCAGGCTCAGCCTATTTGTTAAATTAGTGTCGCTTCTTCACACTGAAAGAATGCCTCTGTAAATGTGATGCCCTACCTCAGAGGGCCCAAGCAATGCACACAAATCTTTAATTAACTAACTAAATTACTGCCAAGGTCCAGTCATGAGAACAGTAGATGCTCGTTAATTTATTGTTTCCCCTTCCTGGGTTCCTTCATTCTGCATCCCTCTTGTAAACCATTCAGTGATCAAGGCACTCAAAACAAGGGTCAAAGTTCACAATCCAAATCAGCGGGTGGTCACCACATTATTGCAGTAGAGTACTGAGCGACCATACCAGTAAATATACTTATTTTAATACTTCTCCACTGTGATTTTTTTTCCCCCTTGCCATTAAGAGGCCAGAAACTTCCTGGATATCCAGCTTGAATAATAGAAAGCCCCTTACAAGCAATGCTAAGTAGTAGCAGGCAGAACATTTTAGCAATTTTTAAAAGCAGCCCTTAATACTTTTTATTTCTGAAGTCTTTTTCTTTTTCAAAGTGATAATTGGAGATTTTGTTACCTAATAGTATGGGGTGCGATATGAAAGGCAGTGCTGTACCTGGAAGCTGATGTATTTAGTTCTATTCCTTCCACGACATCAGCAGCATCTGACCTCACTCAATGGCACATCACAAGCTCTGCTGCATTACTGCTAATATGCATCACAAATTACCAATCAGCCAGCAAGAAACACAGAAGTTGTCGACAGATAAGGACCACTTGGCCCACCTAGTCTACTCAAAATTACCTACCTATAGTGCCACCAGAGACCCTACTTTGAACTCCTTCTTACACCCTCTTTCTCATAGGCAGCTCCAGGACAGGGCCAGGCCGGGCACATGCCCCAGCAAATATCTGCTGTGCCCTAGCAGCAACACACAGCTGGCAACACTGTCTGGATTTACGTTCCCTTGCATGCACAGGTACAAGCCCTATGCACCCTGCCTGTGCCCTGGGCCTCCTTAATTCCTGGAGCTGCCACTGCTCTTCTTGGTGACTAGTGATTTCACAGTGAAGTCACAATGCTGATGGTTTATAGGGAGAAGCAGAACTGACTGTGTCAGCCTCCACACACGGTACTGTACCACACACATCACACCTAGTACTGACAGGTAGAAAATCATTAGGAAAACAGGAAACAGAAAGTGGTGTACTTCAGATATACAAAGTAACGGCCAACTACTTCTGAAAGTCACTATTAATTCCAGGCCACACACAAGCTATTTAAGAACTTATCTGAGACCCCTTATTTAATCCCGCATGTGTTGAGGTTTGTAGTAACCTAAGGACGAGGATAACGCTTGCCTAAACTGGAACAAAATACCTTTTAACATGCATGAAAATACAATATGAAATGGACAAATAGCATTCCTATTTTGTATTGCTGTGCTTATCTGTGTACTTCTTATTTGGTGTCTTCCTAAACTGTGGGTTACCAACGCATGTTCCACAAATGACAGTCATAAATACTAAATATAATCCTAGGTAAAGAAATACTCAAATGCTGGCCTGCTAAACTATTTCCAGTGTTATAAACTGGAACCCTACTGATGCAAACAGCAGCTCTGTGTTGTAAGGTATGCCAATATACAAGCAGCAGTTACTAGCTAATGGAACAGCAGTTACTAGCTAATGGAACAGCAGTTGATAGCTAATGCAATTCAGTCAGATTCAAACTTGTGATTGACGACTCATTTCCAGTTAAAGGGCAGGCATGAATTAATGTTTTCTGGCAAAATGCACACGTGTCTGCCCTAAAAGAAAAAAAAAAAAAAGAAATTACTAACAAGACTTCTCCATCGCAGGTCTAAGCAAAGTGGCAGTTTTGCACAAAGGGTGTTATTATAGGCATGCCATTCTATTTTACACCACAAAAATTATTGGATTTATTTTTGAAGGTACTGTATATAGAAGGAGGGAAGTGATACTCCCTCTGTATAACTGCTTGGTGAGGCCACACCTCAAGTACTGTGTGCAGTTTTGAAGGCCACACTTAAAGAGGGACATTAAACTCCTGGAGAGGGTCCAGAGGAGTGCAACCAAAATTATTTGGGGCTTGGGGGACAGGACCTATGAGGAGAGGCTCGAAGAGCTAAATATGTACACATTGGAAGAGAGAAGGGACCGGGGGGACATGATAGAGGTCTTCAGGTACATGACGGGGGTAAATAGGGGAGGAACAGTCAGGGTGCTTCGAAGGAAGGAGGAGGGGGCCACTAGAGGGCATGGGTGGAAGCTGGAGGGGGTAAGATTCAAGGGAGAAAGGAGGAAGTGCTACTTCCCTGAGAGGGTGGTGGAGCCATGGAATGCACTGCCTATGAGGCTGGTGGAGGCAGAGATGGTGGAGGGGTTCAAGAGGGGGTGGGATAGGTACAGGGGAAGGGTTCTGAAAGCAAAATCCAATGCAGCGAGAATATCTGGAACTGGGAAGGTAGAAGCCAGAGAAGGCGAGCAGGGCAGCAAGGTCAGCTCACAGGGTGGGGGCTGACCAAACGAGCAGACGTGAAAGACCATTAGGCCTATTCTGCTGGCATTTTAGTATGTTAGTATATTTTGCCCATTAGACTCTGGGTTAATGAACTATTGCCCAAACGTCTGTCTCTTGGTACTTCTGCTGTCTCGAGGAAGCTAACTGCATTTCTAATTCTCACAGGTTACTGGCTGCAATCAAGCAGACTGTAAATGTGGTAAAAAAACACGCTATCACTGCGGCATGGGGTCATGTCACCGCAAACAGAAACAGTGTGGCAATAAATACCACATGGAAAACAGCTCCCTTGCAAACATCAGGTACAGGAGCGACCCGACAACAAAAGCACAGCCCCATTGGAAACAATAGGACTTTTTTTGCAGGGACCTATGCTACCCGCAAACCCCCGATGAGGGGGGTTTGCCCCCCACACCCTCCAGACTTAAGATAATCAACTCCGGGGGGGGAGGGTTGTGGACTTCGGAGATGGGGAGAAAACTGAGAGGGGGGAAAAAATGTGTTCTTTATTTTAAAAAAAGTTTCAGCAGGAGGAGATCTCCTGCTTCATCGTGTGCTGGTGCCCTAGCCAGTCCACCACAGGAGCGGCTTAGCCAGGCATCCCCGCACACGGCACCTTAATCCTGCTACTGGCAATCTGCAGAGCGACAGGGGTAGTGGTAATGCCCTACTGCTATTATACCCCTGTCACTCTCAATGCTTTCATGCTTTACACAGTGTGGTTCTTTTGCTGTGCTCTTCCTGGTGCGCTGTTTTGACCTGCACCCCACACAGCCTAGAAACTGCTGAAGCATTCCACTCTGAATACCCCGCTGCCTTGTGCGCTAATGCAGATGGTGAGTCTACAAGATCTCTCTCAGCACCAATGCAAACCATGGTTGAGACAAGCTGCGAGTTCCAAGGGGTGGGGTGAGGGGTTGATATCAGCCCTGCCGCAGGGTTACAGCAGCAGCCAAGTGCAGCTCAGTAAGGCACATGGAACATAAATAAATAAAACACACTAAGGCAGTTTTTTCCTAATATTTTTAATTTAGTTTCCCATTGTGCAGCCTGTCAGTCCACTATACTGCCTAATATCCACTTTACAGCCGAGTATCGTGGAGTATAATAGGGGATGCTAGGAGCACGTGTTGTACATCAAAGTGAACAGTACTGCCTGTCCACATGATAACTTACACCACTCACTCTGGAATACATCCCTAACTCTACTGTGGCTTGGGAAGAAGACGAATGATTATCATGATCAAGTAAACGCCCACACTACTACATCTGCATCACAGCAATTTGGACTGTATCTCTCTCTTTCCCTCCCTTCCTCACCCACAGGTGGTATGTGTGGTAGCTGTAAACAAGACTGTAGGTTGTCTTTATTGCTTACCTAAGAAGGAATGGAGGGAGGGAAAAAGAAGGAACAAAGGCAAGAAAGAAAAGAAACGTGGTTCAGAAAAAAAATATGTTTCTACTTTCTGCAACCAATTTAACAAAGAACATGGTAGCTGTGTTAGTTTAGCTGCAAATGTAGAAAAACGCACCTGTGGATGATACACATCATTGGGCTAATTTAGAGAATATTTTAGAGGCTAACTTTCCAGGACTGTGTTCACTTTCTCAAGTAAGTTCACGAAATTTTTTGAAAAAGGAACACAGACCTGCACCTGGGGACCGAGCTTGATGAACAACAAGTAGAAAATGAATACGAAAAGCCAGCACAAGTCTTTTAGCAAGTATCCATACCTTTAAGCTGCACCAACGTTCGATATCACACAAAGGAAGCAAAAAAGATTTTTTTCCCTCAGGGTGCTAAAAAGTGCTTCATTTTATTCAGATATAAACTGGTGAATGCACCCTGCTTCCATTAAAAAACTATTAGCTCCACAGCACACTCCCAACGCGTTTCACGCCCCCTGGCGCTTAATCATGGTTAAGCGCCAGGGTGCATTCACCAGTTTATATTTGAATAAAATGAAGCACTTTTTAGCACCCTGAGGGAAACAAATCTTTTTTTGCTTCCTTTGTGTGATATCGAACCTCGTTGGTGCAGCTTAAAGGTATGGATACTTGCTAAAAGACTTGTGCTGGCTTTTCGTATTCATTTTTTAAGTTCAAGAAATGATAGGATGCTATTAACCTGAACATTGCCATGATGCACAGCCATGGTTCACTGCTTCAAGTTCATGGCTCCCAGTAGCTTCTGCTTCTTGAGGGGTATACAAAATAAAAAAAATTGGAATGTCCCAAACCAGATTCTGAAAGTCCAGCAGTGTTCCTTGGGAGCCATTTTGGTCTGTCTGCTATAGTACAGGTGGGCAAAAGACAGCAGATAGTGTGTCCTGAGAAGCCAACAATGTGTCTCAGTGAGACCCACCACACTGATGGACACGCATCCAATGTACTGCCACAGCATCAAGGATGCAGAGCCACATGTCCCAGAGAGCCCTGATGTTAGCTCAAGAAACAACAGTCTATTACAGGATACTGTTACTCTGACCAAGGTCACGAAGTAGAACTGTGTTCACTGCATGAGGAATATCATCATGCCTTCTTTAACAGACAATTTCCTCAGAGCTGTGCATAGGGCTTAAAATCTGGGGGTGATGGTAAACATATACTGTCATACAAAGAGCAAGTGGCAGCTGTTGTCCTCTGTGGATTATCTCATCCTAGACAATGGGTTAGAAAAATCCTTACCTAGGAAAACAGAGAAGGAACCAAACTCAACTCAGCATTAAATTTTTGGTATCCATTTACTGAGTCACCTTCTCCATCTACAACTTATTCAATGCCAACATTTGGTGCTAAAAAACACTTATTAAAGGCAGATGTGGAAATTCCAGATAGGTGGTACATTCATTTGGTCAGAATTTTAGACTCTCAGCATCAATCAATTAACATACATTATAACTGTTGAAACATCAAATTCTGTTCCCCAAACCCCTTAACCCAGTAATAAGTCAAATCAATTCTCTAACTGTGAGGGAGTGGTGTGGTTTCCAGTGCTTTGGCAAAGAATTTCTGAGTCTCATCTGGCATTCTTGGCATGAGAACTTTGACTTTGAACCTGTAAAACTAGAATTTTTTTGCTGAAGCACCAGTAGCCGTATGACTCCCTTACAGAGTTAGGGAATTCATGAGTATTATTACCACACTACAGGGTTTTGGGAACAGAAAATATGAAATTCCAACAATTAAAATTTATATTTATATTAAAATAACTGATCATGACAGACTAAAATTCTGGTCACAAGACTATATCAGCTATCTAGAAGTTCCGTGAACGTCTTTAAGAAGTGTGCTTTTTTTTTTTTTTTTTTAACATGAAATGCTGGCATTGAATATGTTTCAGATGTGGGTGGTGGTTAAATACAGTAGAAGCCTCTTAAAGGGGACACCTCCATGGACCCCTTTAAGTGGCCATCTCATTTATCAGAAGCAGCCTTTTTTTTTTTTCCATCCCATCTGGAAAAGATTTTGCTCATGAGACACACACACACACACGTTACAGTAACAAACAAAACAGAGAAAGCAAACAAAACATCAGGAAGTACTGGGTACCAGTACTTTTTATGATTACAGCTCATTTTTGTAAAAGTGTGTTTGCTTTATTTAACTGGTGAAAGCAACACGCTGAATTTTAATTAAAATCACTTAGCTTCACTTAGCAACTTTTGAGAGTGAGGAGCTGGGCAGCTGTAAAGCCTCGATAACTTTTATTTTCTCACTCAGTGGGAGGTCGACTTTATTGTGTTGTTGCTTGTCGATGCCATCCTGCAAGCCAAACACACTCTACAGAGATGCTAAGCTGGAGGGAATGTGAAACAGCTTAAATGTAGGGCACTTAATGAGCACTTAACGAAGCGAGAGCACCTTTTCTCACCTATGACTAGATAACCATCCCAATTAAGCGACAGGACCATCCCAATTAAACAGATGCTGGTCCCACTGAATAACATTAGCCAAAAATTGGTGCCCAGTGGATCATCCCAATTAAGTGGATGTCTCCTTTAACCGTGTCCCCTTTAAGTGGCTTCTACTGTAAATGGATTCTTAAGATTTAATGTAGAGTTTAGTTTGGTTGCTTCTTTATTTTCTTATGTATTTCATTACAGTGTATGGGGGCTTTTCTCCTTGCACATTTTGTTTATTTTTCAGGACCTAATAGTCCATGGTGAAGCGACTTAGGAAAATCGTGAAACTTGAGTGGCTGACAGCACTCCAAAGCATGTTTTTCAGCTAAAAGAGCCCTATAAAAACAGAGCTACCACAGTTCCTGCGCAAGGACTATTTTACATATATGCTGTAACATTTTTGCTTAAATGTTTTGAAATACTTTTTTTTTTTTTTTTTTTAATACCGCAAATGCCTATTTTGTAAGCACAGTAAGACCCTTCAGAGTGTTAAGTGTTGGGGTAAACCTGAACTTCCGGGGGTTGTAAGGTCCTCCACCTGTAGTGTGGGACCTCTCTGCACCCTAGACATGCGGGCATCCCCAACACCCCACACTCTGTCAGGTCTTATTCACTTAGCAATATCACCCAGCTGAAGCTCTAGCTTCCGTATGAAGACTTGGTGACTGTGGTGCAAGCCTTTATGACATTCTGCCTTGACTACTCTAATGTTCTTATAGCTGGGGCTTTCTGGAGATTTTGAGCCACCTAGGTTCTGCCTACAATAAAGGCATCCTGCACTCCTATAATATAAACCGCTCTGTCTGATCCACTAGGAAGAACTTCTTGGAGATTTCACTGGCCTGCCTAAAGTCTTCTGAAGGCAGAGACACTGTAGTGGCAGCTCTTTGGTTGTAGAACACCCTCTCGTTTAATCTCCTGCATATCTCCTCAGTGGACGCCTTCAAAAATGCTTCATAAAAACTGTATTCTCCCAGGTGTGTTATGAATCTGGCTAACTATCCTGCATCTCCCCAAGTATCACATTTTATATTTCTAACTGTACCTACTGGTTTATCTGTTTAATGCTTTTTATGTACAGTGCCCAAAGCTAGAATCTGATCTGCCAGAATGGGATGGGGCACTGTGCTGTCCCTCACCTCCTCCTCAGCTCACCTTTCCTTCTCCATCAGTTCCCCCACAGCCTGTAAACCACCCCACCCAGTCTGTACTGCTTACCCCCCCCCCATCTCTCCCTCCTCTCCTGCCCTACAGTACTATGACAACGCCTCTAGCTGGAGACTGCTTGCTGTCCTACCCTCCCCATCTCCCACCCTTGGGAAGTGATACCACTAACCCACTGCTACTATTTCCACCCCTCTTATTGCATTACCTGTCCCCTCAGCCTCTGCCCACCTCCCTTCCCCCCAACAGGCACCATGACAAAGCCTCTGGTTTGAGGCCAGGGGCTGCTTCCAGCCCCCTCCCCCCTCAGAAGGGTAATATCACCATCGTCTGACCACTGCTGCTGCGTCCTTGTGCTAGAAGTCCTCAGGGGCCCCTTCTTCACCTTTCTGCACCTCTTTAAACCTTGGTATTCCCAGCCATTCTGTTAGGCCTCTACAACTGATTCACTTACTATTAGTATTTATAAAGATTTCTGGACTGTAACTATGTCTATTGTATACCCATGTCCATTTGTTCTGTACCATTACTGTATTTATGTCTGTGATCTGCCCCTGACGTGGAACCTTTGTAAAAGAGCAATGGCTCAAAGGTTATTTACGAAACATAAATAAAATAAAATAAAAATTGCCTGCTTGTAATTGCTTGCATCAAGTTAGCTGAAGAAATGAAGATTTTGACTAGGATACTGTTACCCTTACCACTGCCATGATGAGTACTAAGAAGAATACCCTACCTTACGGTCAGAGAGAACCCATTCTATGGTGTGGGAATCCAAATGTTTTTCCATTCTCGCCTCAGATTACCCTACACACACAGCAAGAGGGTAAAGGGGACAAACATATAGGAAAGGAGGAGAGATGGGCATGGAGGGTTATGTGTGCGAATGCCAGAAGTCTGGGTAGAAAGATCCCTGATCTAACAGCAACAATGGCAGAGGAGGGCCTTGACATAGTGGGGGTAACAGAAACATGGTGCCACCAGGAGCAGGGATGCGAAATGGAGATACCAGGGTACAAACTGTTCAGGAAGAATAGGGAAGGGAGGGAAAGGGGGGGTTGCACTCTATGTAAAGGAGGGTATCAGAGTTGCAGGGTAAGTGGGGAGAGGCAGAAGGGCTGGGTCTCGTTGGTGGTGGGGAAGGGGAGTCAGTGCATACGGGGGTGGTGTATAGACCCCCAGTGCAGCACAAATCTGCAGACAGAAGTATGGCCAACGAGTCTGTGAAAATGGCGGCAAGAGGGGAGGTGGTGCTGATGGGGGATCTAAACCTACCAGACGTAGACTGGAAAACCCTTTCGGCTGCTTCAACCAGCAGCAAGGAAATATTGGACTCCCTGCAGTTGGCCCTCCTAAATCAACTGGTCAGGGAGCCAAGCAGGGCAGGAGCTACTCTTGATCTAGTCCTGACAAATGGGGAAAGGGTGGAAGAGCTATCGGTGGGGGAACATCTCGGTACAAGTGACCACAACACAGTCAGGTTTAAAATGAGAAACACTGCAGAGGTTCACCAGTCTAGGTTAAAGGTCCTGGATTTCAGGACGACGGACTTCAGAAGAATGTGGGAAAACAGTGGCAAGGGCATTGCAGGGGGTTGGGGAGTTGATGGAGGTGGAAGCAAAGTGGGGGAGGATAAAAGAAGCTATTGTAGGGGCCACTGATGTCTGTGCCAAGACAGAGAATAAAATTAAGAGGAGGAGAAAACCTCTGTGGTATACGAGGGAAGTAGCAGAAAAAAGGAAAGCCTTTAGGAGGTTCAAGACAACTCAGATGGAAGCGAACTGGGTAAAATACCAGGCGAGCGAGAGGGAAGCCGGGGTAGAGTAAGGAGGGCAAAGGCACAGACAGAGGAGCGAATAGCGAGAGGGGTCAAAAAAGGGGATAAGACTTTCTTTTGATATGTAAATGAAAAGAGAAGGACTAGGCAAGGGATTCTCCAGTTAAGAACAAAAGAGGGGGAGGCGCTACAAGGAGACAGAGAAAAGGTAGACCTACTAAACACCTATTTTTGCTCTGTGTTCAAGAGGGAGGAAGAAGGAGAAGAAGGCAGCAGAGCAGGAAATGAAATGGCTGGGGGTGGGAGATGAGGCCGTTTCTCATGGAGGAAATATTGGAAGAACTGGGCTGCGTGAAGGTGGACAGGGCAATGGGGCCAGATAGGGTGCACCCAAGGGTGTTAAGGGAGCTAAAGGAGGTACTGGCACAGTATCCTTGACTGCACTCTTCAATCGGTCCCTGGAAACGGGGGTGGTGCCTGAGGACTGCAGGCAGGCAAATGTGGTCCCTCTGTATAAGGAGGGAAGAAGGGAGGAAGTGGAAAGTTACAGGCCTGTGAGCTTGACATTAGTGGTAGGCAAGCTCATGGAGAAGCTAGTAAAAGGCAGGATCACCAGCTACCTGGAGACAAATGGCCTGATGAATCCAAGACAACATGGTTTTACTAGGGGCAGATCATGTCAAACAAATTTGATAGAGTTTTTTGATGGGGTCACCAAGGAAATAGATCAAGGTAGAGCGTTAGATGTAGCTTATTTGGATTTCAGAAAGGCGTTTGACTCCGTGCCCCATGGGAGGCTGCTGTGTAAAATGGCAGGACTAGGGATGAGGCAGAGGGTAGTCAAACAGGTGGGAAGCTGGCTGGGGAAAAGGAGGCAGAGGGTCATAATAAATGGGGTGGCATCCAGGGAGGGCAAGGTCATGAGCAGGGACCCTCAGGGATCGGTGTTGGGGCCCCTACTGTTCAATATATTCATTGGGGACATCATGGAGGGCCTTGAGGTGGGTGTGAGTATATTTGCGGATGATATCAAAATCTACAATAGGGTGGGGACATGGAGGAAGGGGTGGAACAAATGCAGAGAGACTTGAGGCATGGTCAAAAAGGTGTCGGCTTGAATTCAATACAGAAAAATGTAAAATCATGCATCTGGGCTACAGAAATCAGAAGGTAGGGTACTGTATGGGGGGAGGAGACAGAGCAAGAAAGGAACCTAGGCATCATTATATCCAGGGACCTGAAGGTGAAAGGGAAGTGCGGGAGGGCAGTGGCCAGAGGGAGTGGAATGCTGGGATGCATCAGAAGGGGGATCACCAGTAGGAATAGGGAGGTCATAGTACCCTTGTACACCCATTTAGTTAGACCACATTTGGAGTACGGAGTCCAGTTCTGGAGGCCATACCTCAGGAAGGATGTGGGGAGGATAGAGAGGGTTCAGAGAAGAGCGACAAAAATGGTAAAAGATTAGGCTACCTATCTTATAAAGAAAGGTTGAGAGATCTGAACATGTACTCCCTGGAGCAGAGGAGGGAGAGGGGGGACATGATCGAGACTTTCAAGTACCTTAAGGGTATAAACAGGGTGCCGGGGGGAGCATCTTCAAGATGAAAGGAAAACAGAGACGAGGGGCATGGCCTGCAGGTGGAGGGAGGGCACTCAGGGTAACTTTGAAAATACTATTACACAGAGAGGTGGTGAAAAGTGGAACCAGACTCCCAGAGGCAGTCGTTGGACAGGAAACAGTGGAGAGATTCAAAAGAGCATGGGACAACCATATGGGAGTGTTAAGGATGGGGGGAGGCACAGGTCAAAAGCAGATAGCTGGGCAAATGGGCAGACTTGGTAGTCCTAGTTCGGTTCTTTTCTGCCGTCACACTTCCATGAATCTATAAACCTGTCCTAAATGGAAGGATATAATGTAAATTCCAGTGTCAGACCATCACTTATCTTGAGTGTCTTCAGGTTTGGGGTGCTTACAGATTACTGGGGAAAACATGACAGTCATCCCCACCAAGGGCTTCAGTATGGACTGAGAGAGACAAAGAACAGTGTCCCCTGGCCACTCATTTGGCAGATCTACTAGGCTGGCTGCACCCGAATTAGCTCTGAACTACTGTGTTCTCTCCCTTTGCCAAGTTTACAATATTAGGTATTCTTTCTGTTCTTCTGGTTGAAGGCACTTCATATCCCTTCCATTAAGCCGAGCCAGCCTGAGTTCGCGTCATGATGATTTGCATATATTGTCCTGGAAGCATCTTGCAAGATATGTACACTTCTAAGAAATTCAGAAGTTCATCTTCATTGGCACTACATTTGTAACCTTTGCCCCGAGGTCTGTTATTTGATTCCTTTGGGCTCCCCATGACCCAAGAAGTTGTTTTGTTTAGATGATCTCTTTTGCTAGACTCAGACAAAGCTACACCACAATAATGAACCCCAGACTGGTCCAGATACAGAGCGTCACTATTGGTAACCATGATCAAATATAGTTCATAAGCTGAAGGTAAATCAGTAGCTTAATTAAATGGTTACAAAGTTCATGATAAACCCCAGATATGGTGTAACAAAGATTTTCTTGACTGGTGAATGTTTAGAAAAACTCCACAAGGCACACGGTGCTATGAACTACAGAGTACTACCGCGTGTGCCTTAATATCGTCAAACATCCAACTGCAAACAAACTTCAGCACTACACTAAGCTGGCATACTACATAATTACCAAAGGGCTCCAAATGCCATAAAAAGTATTTTTATTTAGTACAAAATGTCACACGGTCAAAACTTAAGAATTAGGACATAGAGCACCAAAACCTCAACTGTTTTCTCTCAACAGGACCGTTAAGAGTACTGGCCGGCACACTGATGCAGCGGTAGCACTACTGCTTACAGCGCTGGTGACCCAAGTTCGAAAATGAGCTCAGGATGTCAGAGGTCCAGTCAGGTTAAGGTGGGAATACTCTTCTCTGGAGGGGAGCTGGGTGGGCTGTGGTTCCCAGCATACGTGGAACTTCCAGCACAGGCCACTCATGCAAGCAGGTGCTGCAGGGGCAATTTAAGTAGAAAACCCCTGAAAGCAGCCACACAATGATGCCAGGGCATTCACAAGCACTGCCTCTTGCCTGCTCTGGGAGATGCTGGGGCTAGGGAACAGATTACCATCTTGATCCTCTCCCTTGGGGGTCGGGGGAGCCCCAATGTGGGAGGCACACCACTGTCTCCCGAATTTCCCTGGTAGGTCCCCACAGCCTGTACAGTACAGAGGCAAACCAGAAAGGGATACACTGCAGACATGGGGTATATATCCCCAGCTTCCTCCAGGAGAATAAATAGAGTTAATAATGAAAAAAAAAAAAAGAAAAGATGAATGGTAGAAGGGGGCATTTTCCTACGAGGACTCCAGTTCATGAAATACCAGTGTGCAAGATTTACAGATCTGTCTAGAGCAGGGGTTCTCAAATGGTGAGGCCAGCCTCCCTTGGGAGGCTCCAACCTGTTCCAGGGGAGGCTCAAGCAAGTCTGAAACAGTACTGTATTTAAATTTTGAGTTTTATATATTTTGTGTGAAGAGATGATGCAAATTGAAAGAGGATAATAGTAGGTGAATTTAATGTATTTGTTTACTAATAGGTGACAAGGGAAGGTGAATGATAGGCTAATTTCAGGTGTACCCAGGAAGAGTAGGGAGTGAATACATTTCAAAAGGCAACTGTAAAACAATCAAGAAATACACAGTAAACAATAATGCAAACAAATATGAATAATAAACTAATAATGAGTGGTGGTAATTGATCAATTTGTTGCCTGATGGTATACCAGCCCAAATACAAGAGTTAAGCACAGAAGGCCAAGAGCAATAGCAGGAAGGAGCAAAGTAATCCCTGAGAAGTTGCTTAGAGCAGGAAGGATGGGGAGAGGCTTAAGTATGTGGAAGGTTATTTCATATAGAGAGGAAACAGAGAAAGCAGTATGACCCATGAAGGTACTGCAACAAGGGTAACAATGGTTCAAGAATTACAATAGCAGAGTACGTAGGGTTAAGGTGGGGTTACAAGCTGAATAATTATATTTGTTTATTTTATTTGTTATTCAGATAACACCTTTGATCACAGAAGCTCCTTTTCAAAGGTTGCACGTCAGTATCAAGACAAAGAACTGAAAGTGAGCCACGTACTCAAAGGGGTTTCAATTTATTCATGGTGCACTGCGCAAAGTACAGTATGTTATTTTTCTTTGGGGAGGCCCAAGATTATTTCAATTTTTGGGGGAGGCTCAAAATCTTTTCCATGGATTTGGGGAGGCTCACTGTGACAAAGTCTGAGAACTATTGGTCTAGAGGAAACTTTAAAAGGGAAAGAGAAGTTCAACCTTTTATAAAATACTGGGACTGTGAGGTCCAGATCCCTACAAGCAGCAATACCAAAATTGCTTTTAACCCTTAGGCTGCCGACAGAATTGGATCGTATAGGAATTTTTGACCGATATATCAGTGCGCGGCCATGTAAGGGTTAAGACTTTTCACAGAACAAAAGACACAGGTCTATATGTACATACCTAACAGTGGCGTCATGCCCATAGGGCCCAAGGAGGCATGTGCCCCCCAACATTGTTGCACAATCTATTAAAAAAATAATGGATGTAGTATTTCATTTTATTCTCCGGAGGGCCGAAAAACAACAATGGGGACGGTGGTTCAGAACTGGGCAACCTGCAGAGCCGCCAGTGGTTTTAAAAAAATGTACTTGCAGCTTGCTCCCACAGGTGACTGGCTTTGGGGGTGCGGCTGTAACTTAAAAAAACAACAGCAGTTGATTGGTAGGTGCAACAATCGGCCCCAATCACGACTTCTCATTTTTGCTTGCCTTGAGCCACGACTGCCAGCCAGGCAATCAGAGCCGAAGCGCGAAGAAACAGCTCACGTGGCAAACTGGTTCCTGTAGTATTTAACTTAAGTGCCATCTCAGGCCTCGGTCAGTTCCTTCGGACTCGGAGAGTCAGATGAGAGAGCGTGCACTGCAGCATTCCCCAGACCAGAAGAGAAGTGAAGTTATTTCCTCAAGTCCTCTCCCCTGGTTTAAAAAAAAAAAAGGAAAACTACTCTACCACCGAGCAGCAAACAGGGCAAGGAACAACAAGGAAGGCTAGGAACTGGAAGCAGTGCCTGCCCAGTAGCTGGTGAATGACCCACCCGAGCAGACAGCCAGATGAGCCAATAAAAGAAATCAACAGCCAGCCTGTAATTGAATTGCCCTGCTTGGGCCTGCTGTGAGCCACAGTGTGAGTGTGTGTGAGGATCGAGGCTGGGCTGGCCTGGGGGAGTCAGACGGGTCTGGGAAAAACAGTGCTGTGGCCTGTGGCAGTGGGCAGCTGAGATTACTAGTAATCAGTGACTGAGCCTCAGAAGATTAAGGACTCTGTGTTAGGGAGGGCTTCTTAAATTGGGTCTCAGTCGGTCAGGACTCAGTTCTTAGGGATCAAGAACTGAGGAGGTGATGACCCACCTGAGCAGACAGCCAGTAAAGGAAATCGGCAACTAGCCTGTAATTCAATTGCCCTAGCTGATCCCTACTGTGAGTCACAGTGTGTGTGAAGATCGGTGCGGGGCTGGCCTGGGGGAGTCAGGTGGGTCTGGGAAAAAACAATGCTGCAGCAGTGGGCTGCTGAGATTACTAATAGTGACTGAGTCTGAGAGATTGACGGCCGGACGGGCAGTGCAGTGGGGCACAGATAGCAGTTCTGTACCAGCGGAATGAGACCCCATTACCCAGCCCATTCTGCAGCAGAGCCCAACCAGGTGGGCCCCATGGGCATGCACGGGGTGACTGAGCCGCAAGATAAGGACTCTGGGGCAGGGAAGGGCTCTTAAATTGGGTCTTGGTTGGTCAGGACTCGGTTCTTGGGGGTCAAGAGGTGAGGAGCGAGGTGGCCCACCCATGCAGACAGCCAGTAAAGTAAATCAACTGTTGAAAGTGTGAGACTGAAGCTGGGAGGGAGTCGGGGTCTATGAAAAAAAAAAACAGTGCTGTGGCACAACGGCTGTCAAGACTCGAGTTGAGATTCGGTGATGCCGGGCTATATGAGTCAACTTTCTAAAATGTACTGACTGAAGTTGTAATACTAACATACTAAAATGCCAGCAGAATAGGCATAACGGTCTTTCGTGTCTGCTCGTTTGGTCAGCCCCCACCCTGGGTGCTGACCTTGCTGTCCCCCTCGCCTTCTCTGGCTTCTCCCTTCCCAGTTCCGGATATTCTTGCTGCATTGGATTTTGCTTCCAGGACCCTTCCTGTACCTGTTCCACCCCTCTTGAACCCCTCCACCGTCTCTGCCTCCACCAGCCCTAAGCAGTGCATTCCATGGCTCCACCACCCTCTCAGTGAAGTAGCACCTCCTCCTTCTCCCCTGAATCTCCCCCTCCAGCTTCCACCCTGCCTCTAGTGCCCCTCCTCCTTCCTTCAAGCACCCTGACTGTTCCTCCCTATTTACCCTCTTCATGTACCTGAAGACCTCTATCATGTCCCCCCGGTCCCCTCTCTCTTCCAATGTGTACATATTTAGCTCTTCGAGCCTCTCCTCATAGGTCCTGTCCCCCAAGCCCCAAATCATTTTGGTTGCCCTCCTCTGGACCCTCTCCAGGAGGTTAATGTCCCTCTTTAAGTGTGGCCTCCAAAACTGCACGCAGTACTCAAGGTGCGGCCTCACCAAGCAGTTATACAGAGGGAGTATCACTTCCCTCCTTCTGGAGGTGATCCCCCTAGCGATGCATCCCAGCATTCTGTTGGCCTTGGCTGCTGCCCTCCTACAAGTCTCAGAGTTGTTCATCTTGACATCCACCACCACCCCAGGTCCCTCTCAGCCATCAAGACTTGGCATCCCCAGGGTGTACACTTGGCCTGGGTTTCTGCCTCAGGTGGAGTACCTTGCATTTCCTGCATCGAACCTCAGCTTCCACTTTCTAGACCATCTTCCAGAGCCTCCAGGTCCCCTGTAGGGCCACCTCCCTCCTCCCCATCCACCACCGCCCCCAGTTTCGAGTCATCTGCAAAGAGACTCATCTCACTCCTGATTCCTGTCCTTATGTCAGATACGTAGGCATTGAACAGAAGGGGCCCAAGGACTGATCCCTGTGGGACCCCATTAATGACCTTCCTTGGGGATGAGACTATCCCACCAACTATGACCCTCTGGGTCCGGTCCTGGAGCCAATTGTCTATCCATCTGATCATCTGGTTCCCCACCCCCATTTCTCCCAGCTTATCCAACAGGCCCACATGAGGAACAGAGTCAAATGCCTTGCTGAAGTCTAGAAAGAGGACATCCACTGGTCTACCCAGGTCCAAGGCACTTGTCACCCAGTCATAGAACTCCACCAGGTTTGTCTGACACGATTTCCCAGGATGAATCCATGCTGCCTATCATCCAGGCACCCTGACTTATCCAGGTCCCCCAGCCTCTCCTTGACAATGCCCTCCATCACCTTGCCCACCACCGATGTCAGGCTGACAGGCCTGTAGTTCTCTGCCACCTCCCTTGATCCCCCCTTGTGGATAGGCACTATTATCACCTTCCAGTCTTGGGGCACCCACCCTGTCCTCAGAGAGATGGTGAAAGCTCCGCCAGGGTTTCGCCAGGACATCCATAAGTTCCTTCAGCACTCTGGGATATAATTTATCCGCCCGGTGCTTTCTCCATCTTAAGGGAGCTGAGGGCTTCCTCCTCTCTCTGCTGTGATTTCCACTTCCGGTACCTCTTCTCCTGTAGCCCTCCCCCACCTGCCAGTGATGCCTCCCCTCTTCCCAGACCCCCCGATTGGTAAGGGTCCCCTCCTCAGTATCTCTGTCTCCTCCATGTATGATGCAGCACCCCATTTTCCTTGGTGAAAACTGAGGTGAAGTACTCATTTAGTACCTCAGCCTGCTCCCCGGGTCTTGTGCCCATCTCTCCCGGATTTAATCCTGCTAATCTGCCCTTCACCCTTCGTTTTTCCCAATGTATCTAAGAACCCTTGTTCCTCCTAATTTCCCTGGCCAGGTTCTCTCCTTCCTTGCCTTGCAGCCCTCCACCACTCTAGTGGCCCTTCTAGCCATCAGCTCGTACTCCCTCGATCCTTTCACTCCTTGAGCACTTGAATTGCTTATAGGCTGCTTTCTTTCCCGCACCACCTCCTGGACCTCCTGGTCCACCAGCAGGGTTTTGGGCCCACGCATTTTCGTCTTACTCTTGCACAGGTGCTGGTAGCATCCTGCACCCTCTCCTGATGATTTCCACCTACTATCAAGCGTCCATGTCTGACCAATCCCATCCAAATGCTCCTTAAGGATCCTTCCATTTCCTAAAATCCACCCCTGAGTCAGTTACTTCGTCTTTGTGCAGCCTTCTACCCTCCTAGGTCCAGGCAGAACCAGACTGTGGCATGGTCACTCCCGCCAATGGGTCCCTTACCTCCAGGCCCCAATCTGGTCACTGTCTGCCAGGACCACATCCAGTACCAGCGCCTCCCTGGTGGTTCCTCACCTGCTGAGTTAGGCACGTCTTGAAAGACATCCAACAACCTCTGTTCCCTGGTCACAGAGGATGTCTTAGTCTCAGTCTGTTCCTGGCATGTTTAAGTCCCCAACACCACCACGTTCCTCTGCCCAGTCTGCAGTGTCTCCCAACATCTGCCACCAGACTGTCCTCCAGCTCCTCCGCCAGGGCAGGGGTCTATACCACTCCTTTTTACTCTCTTGTCCCCCTTGTTATCAAGGTGACCCAACGCCCCACGGTTCCCTCACCTCCTCTACTCCCCTATGCCAATGCAGTTTTGACTATCATTGCTACCCTCCTCCCTTCCCTCCCCTGTCCTTCCTGAACATAGTGTAACCCTCCAGGTTCAGGTCCCAGTCATGTCCTGCAGTGGCCCAAATCTCAGTGACCGCTGCCCATCACTGCTCCCTCAGTTAGCATCGCCTGGAGCTCAGGCATTTTATTGCCCAAGCTCCTGGCATTTAGCAGGACTACCTTCCACCCTTTCCCTATAGTTCCATTTCCCCTGCTCGTGTTCCCATGGGGATTCTGTTTTCCCCTGGTCTGCACTTTGCCAGTCGGCCTTTTCCTGCAATCCTCCTGGTCCCCGAGTGAGATAGTTCCTCCTTATCGGCACCCCTTGACAGCCTTTTCTCCCATCCCGCCCTTCACAAGTTTAAACCCCACTTTTCACCAATGAACCCTCTATTTTCAACAAGGATTCCCTCCTCCAAATTGAGATGTAGTCTATCTCTAGCATACAGCTCCTTATCCTCCCAGGTCTCCCCCAATCCCCCATCAACCCATACCCTCTGGCCTCACATCCTCCCTGAGCCACTGGTTTATCTCCTAATCTTTCTTTTGTGTTCCCCACTAGCCCTTGGCACTGGCAGGATTTCTGAGAAAACTGTGCATCCTATGTCATGACAGACCCTGGCGAGCTCCTGAATCTTGCCTGTATCTCTAGCTCTATTTCCCTCAATGTCATTTGTAGCCAGGTGGACCAGTATGTCTGAGAACCCCCACAATCCTTGCCAGCTGATATACCTTGTGCTTAGCCCTGTGCACCGTTAGTCCAGGGAAGCATCTTGTTCTAACAGGCCAGGCTTCTCCCTCCCTATCCCATTTGATACCCTGATCATAGAATCCCCCAACAGGAGCACTCTGACCGCTCCTTTTCCTCCATTCCCTCCCTTCCATGTCCCTCATCCTTTCTACGGCCCCTCCACCCAGCTGGCTCCGTGTTCCTCCCCTATCTGGGTGCCATGCCACCCCTCCTTATTTACCATGGCCACCCCTCCTCCAATCCCTGCCTCTCCTCCTCCTGAGTATCCTTCTGTGCCTTGCTAATTCCCCCTCACTGCTGCATAACTGGTCCTTCTCCCCATCTGCTAAACTAGCCTGGCTCATCCTCCCTTCCTTCTCCATTTAGTTCCTCCTTGCCGTTGTGCTCCTAGCCTAAACCCTCAGCTCCCTTTACTGAATCCTCCTTGTACTTCTGGTCCTTCTCCTTTACCTTTCCTCCCAACTGGTCCTTCTCCTTGCGCTTTCCTCCCTCTTCCCCCTGCCCCTCCTGCTCTGATTCACTGCTCCCCCATTCTCCTGCATTCCAGGTCCCCTTCTTCCTGCTATCTGGCCCCTGCCTCCTGCCTCCCACTCCCTTTCCGTCTCTAACCACCCATGTCGTGGCTACATCACCCCCCTCATCCTCGAGCAGAAGAAGAGAACTGAAGCGGTTATTGTGTGTAAGGTCTGATCCACCTCTCCGCCTTGCTTCCTTCTGTCCAGCCCTGGCCATCTGCCTACTTCCCTGAGAATGTTGTCCCACCATCCCTCCTTTGTGAGGGTCCCCAGTTACATGCCTGCTTCCTTGGTAGTGTCCTTTTGGACCCCCTCTGCCAGGGTCCCTATGTGACCCCTGAGCATTCTCCTGCACTCCTTTCCCTATGCCCCCACCCCCAGTGCTTGGTGCAACCCCATGGGAGATTCCCAGCCCCCTTCCCCAACCATACCACCCCCTCCCCCAGCTTTCTCCTAATCCCCGCAACCTCCTGCCTAAGCTGTGCTAGCTGGTAGCACACTGGGCAACCACCGAACTTCCAAGCCCAGTCCAGTATCATGGCTGCTCCACACCCTGCACCCCACCACCCTCCCAAAGATGCGGCCCTAATGTCGTGGGTTCCATCCCTTCCAAATAGGTTTCCTTGGGTGAGCCACCAGGTTCCCCCTAGTCCAAGATACACCTACTGCCTAATCAGGTCACCCACTAATCTTAGAGACAGTCCCACTGTACACCAGTAACCCTGTTACTGGGTGAAGTACAACACATTAAACTTATAAGGGAAATGAACAACTCCCTAAGCTCCTCTCTCCCAGCCTTTAAATCCAACCCCCAGTGGCTAGAACTACTTGAGCTGCACCTGCAGCCTTTTCCTCCAATTGCAGGGCAGGTGTTCCCCTATAAATTAGCAGACTTCTGGGGAGGGAGGGGTGGGGGGAGGGCGGGTATTGGGCAGACACCTGACTCGAGAGAGAGTGTATCAGCCCTGTGTCTCCCCTTCAAGCCCAGCAGCCAAAGAACCAGGCCCAAGCAAATCCCACCAAATAGGTTTTAAATCAGAAGAAATAGGCCTCTACCAGCGCAGCCTGTTACACAGTGAAACTTCCACAAAATGAGCCCCACTTACAGCCGCCAAATCAGTTTTCAAACATCCAGCAGCCCCCAAAACAATACCCTGCTAGCCCCTTAGAAGTAAGAAAGAAAAGAACCTACCAAGTAAAATCCACAAGAACCCTGTGAAAACAACAGCAGCAGCTACTGTCCTGGAACACAACTGATCCAGTCCCCTTCCAGTTCTTTCAAATATCCAAATAAAATTCAGTACAAAAATGTCAGGAACTGTTGCTGGAAGAGCAGTGTAATTCCTGTCCCAGTCTCCCCCCATGCTAGCATGTTTGCATGTTTTAGTGAAATAATTCAATATCAGCTACAGATAAAATAATGTCATTTTAAATAACTGCTTTACCACTTGTGCTTTTTATGCTTTACAGTGTCTACACACCCCACGCTTAGGGACATTCTGAAATTGGGTCAGCTACGTCCCTTTACTACAGAAGGTCATTCACTAAATTACTTTTTTAGTGGTGCTGCAGATCGAATCAGTGAGGAAGTGTGCCCTGGAAAGTTTAAAATTAATTTGCTGTGTATTTCTCTCTTGTCATCATTACCCAGTTAATACATTACGCTTCTCTTTACCTTGCATCTTGTGACAGCCTGTGTTGTAAAGCACACTGCAAGAAGGTATAAGGAAAACTGGGAGGTAGTACTGTCGAGCAGGCAGCACAGGTGGTCGTGGTGAGTGACGTAGTCACTGTGTGAATAACTGGGGGATGACAATCAGTATGGAAATAATTTGAAATTATTCTTACAGTGATTATGTCATCACCCATTTATCCACCCAGTGACTTAGATAACTAGAGTTGTCTACTACTTTTTATCCTGACACCTGTTGCATAAATCTTAATAGCATTAGGGACTGCTGTAAATGCTAAACAGAGAATGAGTGCCTGCAGCTGTATTGTGTGTATACGGGGAGTCTACAATAGACATGACCATCTCCAGTTTTTATGGAGAGGGAAAATTGTGGTTAACGGGGATCAGTCAGCACAAAGAACCCCACAATCAAGTGTGGGGCTGGTCCCATTGTGCACTGTTATGTGAAAAAAAACATTCTGGTTTACTTACAGTCTGCTATGCTACAGTAAACAGTATCAAACTACTATACAGAGGATAATGTATGGGCATCAGTTAACAACAACGCTGTATTTACACTATTTACATCAAGAGGTTACCATGGCAACTGTGTAAACCTCGAGAGTGAACCTCGAGAGGTTTTCTGTTGCCTGGTAACCTCGAGAAGTGAATTCAGCAATGTTGTTAACTGATGCCCATACACTGTCTTGTATAGTGTATGGGCATCCGTTTAACAGTTCTTCATCGTGGCAGTGATCACCTCACACTCGTAATGAGGACTGTGCGGTTTCTTAACCCCTCCCCCCCCCCGCTGGCACTGCCAACACGACAACAAGAAGCCCAGCTCGCACCAAGTTCTCCCACCGTCCCAGACTCAAGTTTATAAAATTACAATGACGCTACCCACCAGTTCTGAATATAGGGGCTGTCCTTGCAACAGCGCTGCTGTAATTTTTTGGATGAATCTTGCCGCTGCAGGCCGTTTCCCCATGATCTGTCCTCCACGCGACTGTTTTCACAGTGTTGAGCACTGCTGACTGCACATACGCAATGATGATTGATGCTGTTGTACCATCGATGTGACATCCTCAAGATGGTACAACACCATGTTGATGTCACATCGATGGTACAACAGCATTGTGTTTCCAACTAATTTTATGCACAACAGCGCTCTCCCATCCACTATAATTTTGTTTAGTTCTAGGTTGGCATCTTCTGTTACTACAAATTTCAGAATCCCTTTCAGCTGACATCAGAACAGTAGGCAGCAGTGGAAGATTCAAAAGCCTGTAGTGCATGTTAGAGCTTTTGTTTAATCTCCATTTAGATCATTTCTGGTTCTGTTTTTCTCCAGTTGCTAATTACAGCCCTCTGTGATTGTACATGGCCCAGGGAGAATGGCAGGACCAGCAAACAAAATATTAAAAGAAAACTTATGTAAACTCTAACATACAATGCAGACTAATGACTCTCCCCCGCTGCATACTGTTCTAAGGCCAGCTGCAGGATATTCTGGGATTTGTAGTAAGAGAAGACGTCAGCCTAGAAGTAAACAATTAGTTTGATACCATCTACTATGCTGCAATAAACAGTAAGCAGTAAACTAAAATTTTTTTGCACACATGACCAGCTACCACAAATCTTACAATGTGATCCTTGTCCCCACCTGCTAGAATCTACTCTGGGCCTCTCTAAATTGTGATTACAAGTTGCTGATCTTCTCCAACCCACAGAACCAGTTCATTCCACATGGGAATGGGCACAGTCCACTTCTCACACTTCCTTGGCGGGCCACCATCTGAATTGATTTACACAGATCTCATTGTTTGTGTGCTCGGACTGCATTTTTTTTTAGCTGTTGGCCTGACAAAGACATAAGAGGGAGCTGTGTCAGTTGCCGTGGGAGGGGTTCTGAGTGGCTATTTGCCACTGGACACCACCATTTTGCCATATGCAGCTGAATAGGTTGACCTTGGTTCATACTTAGTATAACCTGGTTTTCACCAAACCACCATTTCAGTTCAGTTCTTACAAAATGTATTTGAAAATACAAAAGTTTACTGTCCACAGACTGAACAAAGACAGAAATACATTTATCAATACTCTACCATTAAGATTCTGCACGTTAGGGACCAGCTTCTTAGCCTGCTGAAAGTCACCAAAATGCATGAGTTGACCTCCATATTTCAAAATTTTCACAGGGGAGCATACCCCCAGACTCCCGTAGAGAGGTTTGGATTTTGTGCCCCTCCAAATTTTCTGGTTGCATGCCGGCCCTGATACCTAACCATGTTGTTTTCTAAATAACAGCCTTTCCACATTTCACAGATATCTTCACAGAAATCCTCCTTCTCTGGGAGCTTTGTGAATCTGTAATACCATAATCCCTTCTCCCGCGCCCCCCCTTTCCCCGATGGAAGTGGCATTCCCCTCACCTCTTCAGGACCAACCACTCATGGGACAAAACTCCTATTGACTTGGACCATATACCATACCCACTTCTGCCACTTTAAATTGAATATGAAAAGTTTGTCATTGAGGCCGGCCACCAATTTTTTCAACTGGTATACACCTCAATTTTGTAGTTTGGAGTTTTTAAACTTTAAGTTGTGTTTATATGGGTAAGAAGCAAGCAAGGAAATACATCAAGTAATGTAATTTATAACATGGGTGAAGATGTGAGCCAATGAGATAGCATCAGGTGACTGTGCATTAAATGCCTGTACATGCACAGTCCCTGTCATGCTCCCTGAGGCTGAATCCTAGGGCGGTCTGGGACTTAACATTTGCTGAATGAAAATGGAATGGCAGCCATACTGAGGTCTGCCTTAGCGAGCGTGATCTCTACCACTGTAGTGCGAGCTAAGCAGCAGTTGGTATCGATGTGGAATGTAGTTCTCCTCCCCCAACCCCCATCTTTGGCAGTCCACAGGGCACACTGTCCTCTTAAGTCACCAGATACCATGCACTAGACTTGTCCCAAGCATACAGTACTGTCCTATCCACCAGCTGGACGGAGCTTGGGAGACCGACCTATCAGTACCACGGGAGCAGTCCTTCTCCAGCATGTCTCTGTCCCACTGGTAGCTCTCGTGCCGTGGCACTCATCTTTAGGGGAGGACGTCCCAAGTAAGCAAGAGACAGCAGTAGTGTGAAACTACTGGTGTGTCTAAACACCACTGACAGGAGGGTGACTGCTGTCTCGTCCTATTGAATAATGACCCACCCACCAACCGTGTGGACATTTGGGGAGAGCAACCAATCTGTGCCATGGTGCTGGTCGGTATGCACTGTCTGTCTCTGCCAGTGATCCTTCCTGTGCCATCACAGTAATCCTGCTGACTGGACTCAGACATTCTGTGCTAGGCACAGCATTTTGAATCCCCCGCCTTCCTGGTGCACATTGGGAACAGTACACAGCTGCTGCACTTACATTTGCTGCTCCGTGTGTCAGTATGTGTGCAGTATGGCAAGACTCCTCATAACGGCAGAAGCGTGTGGGAACAGTACACATCTGTGGCAGTTACATTTCCTCATCTATTTGTCAGTATGTGTGTGGCAGGGCAATGCATCTTTGTGTGTGTGCTGCACGATCGGACAAGACATGTTTCTCTGTGTGTTGAGCAACTGCACTTCTCTGTGTGTTGAGCAACTGCACTTCTCTGTGTCTGTGACTGTTCACATAGGGCTCCATATGTCTCTGACACTCTGTGGGACAGTTTGTTCTGCACAGTAACCATGCAGCTCACTTCTCTTCAGATGGACTACTTTGTGCTGCAGCAGGACACTCAGACTTCTGCTGTCTTTAAACACCAGTAAAATATAATTGCAGCTGATTTTTTTTTTTTTTTTTTTTATAGTTTTCTCATCACCCATATTATAAGTGCAATAACTCACTCCAAGGTGTGCGTTTATAGGCATTTAATGCACACCTGGGGTGCTGTGAGGCCACTCAGTCTGCAGCCTAGTGCCTCACAATGCACCCCCCAGGCGTGCATTAAATGCCTGTAAACACACACCCTGTTGTGGGTTATTGCTTACTTAACTCACTTTGTGCAGCCTAGGCACCCTAATTGACATGGGGAATTGCAAGCACTGTACCATACTGAACTGAACCCAGCCTTAAACAATCTATGTTATAGTCTCTATTTTTAGCTAATGCTTCTGTTAAAGGCACAGGCTAAAACTAGTTCTTCAACAGGGGAGCTGTATGACAATTACGACAATCAGATGGCTCCTCATGCATGTGCAGTGGTCTGGAGATGTCAGGACAGCAGGAAACACAGCAAAACACCTTTTAATACCTAAAGCAGTACAGCACCTAATCAGTCCTTCAAGGTCAATGCACCTGACATCATACATATAGGAGCCATGCACCTCAGCATGTAGCTTTGTTTATGACTAATGATTCATGCAAGTTCTACAGCAGTGAAAAACCCTCGGGGTTACTACAATGGTAAACGCATTAAACATTGCTTTGTGTGTGGCCCACAGAACAAGGATGTAGTAGCACACATTAATACCATCCGCATTTCCTCACATACACAACCTATTACAAGCTGTCTTTTCTGTGGATTTTTTAAAATAATTCCTTAGTGGTCTCGATAGAAAAATTGCCGTACAGACAAATCTAATAAGCTCATATTACACTACTACTGCAAATTCCCAATTCTCTAATTTCTGATGAATTGGGACACTGCTTCTAGTACCAGTTTCTCTGAACCTTGCAATCCCAGGTAACGGTAAAAAACTACTCTGTTGCCTGCCTCCACTGGTTCCAGCGTTTCAGCATTTTGCTCAGTCTGAATAGTCAGTCAGATTTTATTTATTTATTTAGTTTTTTGTTAACTGGGTAGGTGCACTAGCCATAAAATGACTATTTTCAGGCACGACCCTGAAGAGTACATCAAAAAGAGAACAGTTGAACAACAGCAACATGGGTACAATAATACAAATAGAGGAACAGTACAGCAGTGCTACAAAAATACAATGGGTAGAAACAACAAAAAATAATGGCAAGCATTATACAGATAATGGCAGTAAGATATATAAGTGCAGAAACCACGGACCCAACCTGTGGAGTGAAAGGGTTAATAAGATAGTAAGGTTATAGAGAGGGAAATGTGAGGAATGTTCAGACATAACAAGAAAGACTGACAGAAGGAAGGTCAGGGGTGGTAATTGGCAAAACAACAGTGGATGGTCAGCAACAAGGTTCGAGAAGGAAGAGAGCTAGTAGACAAGAAGTTATTTCTAAAGAGAAGGAAAAATAAGGGGAGGGGGGAAGAGGAGACGGTCTTGGAGCTGGATTAGAGCAGGGGTGACATTACTGGTAAGTCTCAGGAGCCTCAGGTTGGGTGAAAGCATGTATAAGCATCACCAAAGGAAACATAGCGATGACATTCACTTTTAAATCCAAAGTGAGACTGAAACAGCCAGATGTTGAGTGGAAGAGCATTCCATAGCCTGGGAGCAGAGAATTGGAAGGCCCCTGTGCCTTTAGTCATCCAACATCTCGGAACACAGAGTGAGGATTTGTCAGCTGATCGCAGGCCATGGGAGGATGGTTGAGGGACCAGCAACGCCACCAGCTGGGATGTTTTTTTTTCCAGATGATCAAGTCAATCAGTGATCTGAGGTAGTACTGTCTACTGGCAGAGGGTGAGAGCCAATTCAGATCCTTATAAAGAAGGCAGTGATGTTTGAGCCGAGGCGACGAAGAGGCAAATCGGCATATACTGTTATAAGTTACATCCCATTTTAGTAGGGAGGTTTTATGGACAGAAGTAAGAATAGAGGCACCATAAGTAAGGGTTGGGAGCAGAATACCTTGGGGAATTGCTAATTTGGCCGAGGGTATAAGCATGTAGCTCATTTTGTAAGCTACTCCCAGTTTCGAGTTTACAGCTTTGCACGAGGACTGAATGTGAAGATTAAAATCCAGGGACTGGTCCAGCAGGATCCCAAGGTACTTAAAGGAAGTAACATTTTCAAGTGGACATCCTCCTGGGTGAAGAACCTCCAGCAAACTAGAACAGGCCTTAATCTTCGGTGCGGAACCCAAGAGCATGGCTTTCGTTTTCTTTTCATTTAGTACAAGCTTACAGTCTAGTAGCCAGTCTAAGACCTTATTAAAGTCTGAAGTAAGTGATGTGTTTATGCAGGCAATACTAGAAGAACTAGTATAGATGATCAGGTCATCAGCGTAGAGAATAGCTGAGTAGGATTCCAGGACTTCAGCTGCATTGTTGATAAAAATTGAGAACAGAAGGGGCCCAAGGATAGAGCCCTGGGGGACCCCAAGGTTGACAGTAGATGTGCTGGACAGGGAGGAGTTAAATTTGACACCTTGCGACCTGTTTGACAGGTAGCTACAGAACCAGTCCACATCAGGGGTAAAGAATTGGAATTTATGGAGGGCGGAGAGAAGCAGGGGATGGTCTACAAGGTCAAAAACCTTAGTGAGGTCAATCAAGATGGCACCTGCAAGTTCTCCAGAATCCATGTTGGACAGAATATCAGTAGTTAGTTGAAGAAGAGCCGTGGTGGTGCTATGACCTTTTCTGAAACCCTGCTGGGTGTCTGAGAGGAGACTGTAGTATGTAAAGTAGTCAGTGGTCTGCGATGCAACTATTTTCTCTAGGATCTTGCTAAGGACAGAGAGAATTGCTATAGGTCTGTAATTAGCCATGTCCTTTAGGTCACCTTTTTTTAAAGACAGGTGTTACTCTTGCAGATTTCCATAAGTTCGGCACAGTGCTATGGATAAGGAATAAAGTGTAGATTCTGGCAATCGGAGAGGCAATGAGTGGAGCAGCCAGCTTAAGAAGATGAGGTTCCAGTGAGTCAGAACCAGAGATGGTATTGGCAGATATGGATCTCAGTAATTTCAGCAGTTCCATTCTTGGTATGGCCTTGAAATAGAATGGTGGCGCTGGAGGAGCATCATACAATAGGGCAGTATGGTTGTCTGATGCTAGTGTGGTAGGTAGATTGGAGTGTGATCCACTAGGTTGTAAAGCCAAGGTATAGTGTGACAGATCAGAGAAAAGATTGTTAAAACTGTTTGAGATGGTCCTAGGGTCATTACAATGTGCCCCATTTATGATCATTTCATCAGGAGTGACCGACTGTGAGGTACCCAGAAATGTTTTGACATGGGCCCAGAATTTCCTCGGGTCGCAGGCTGAGCTTTGTAGAAGGTCCTTGCAGTATTTGCTTTTAGCAGCTCTAACTTGTCTCTTACATCTGTTCCTTAGTTAACGATAGACAATAAGATCTGACTGTAAGCCAGTTTGTTTGTAGCGAATCCAGAGCTTGTCCCTCTGGCGCAGATTAGCAAGGAGGTCTTTATGCAGCCACCTCGTATGTTTTCCTCTGACCCTCCTAGTAGTCTTGGGGGCATGTTTATACTGAATGGTAAGAAATTCATTTATGAATATCTGTAGAGCAATCTCCACATCCTTTGTTTGATAAATACCGGCCCAGTCGATATTGAAGACATCATAGAGAAATGCATCCTGGTCAATATGAGCTAGATTGTAAACATGATTAGTCTTGATGGAGGTGCAACCATAGATAGGATACAAAAAGTGGGTGAGTGGTCTGTTAGTACAACTGCAAGGATTCCTGCTTTTGACACATGTTCCATACGGTTAACCATCCCCCAGTCTAGGAGTGTACCCATTTGCCAAGGTAGTAGTTAATGAATTTAGTTTGTCATTGAGCTCCAGGAAAGAGGTTTTAAAAGATCACTTACCTTGTAAAGTTTCATTGTCTACCATCTTCCTCCAGGCTACTGTTTGAAGTCGGATTTTAATCAAGCTGCTGTAGCGACAGCAGTTATCATCCATAATGATTTGTGCTCAGTTGTACTAACTTGTTGCCTATTGTAACTGTTGCATATTCAGTGCCAAGTTCCACAAAGAGGAAGTATATCTACAAACACTACTAAATAGCTGTCTAAGTAGATAGGCACTTTGCCTGCAATGTTTGTTTAAAAATGTACAATTTATTCAACGCGGTTCTGCGTTACACCAGTCTGCTCATGCACCACTACACCCCACCCCACCATATACACACACACACACACACGCACACACACCCTTAGTTACCTGAACGTTCCATAAAGAACTGCTTCTAGTACCAGTTTCTCTGAAGCTTTTCACCCTTGGTGGGGCCCCAATGTCTTGGCCATGCCATGCCTGTTGCCAAGGACACACCCCAGTCATTGCCCAGGACCACTGGGTGTCGGGCAATGTCTTGGGAGGGTGGCACAGGTTTCCTCCATCCTGCTGCTCCTTGGGTGTCTTTCCTTCCTCATTTTTGGTCCATGTGTCTGCAGGCATCCACATGTTGGGGGCTCCAAGTGTGTTTGCATGTCATAAGTGTGTTGCAGCAGAGCCCATTAGTCAGCCACTTCTTCAGCCAAAGACTACACTGCACTACTACATGTGGTCACCCAGGTGACATTGCCAAAGTGGAACATACAGCCTTTCACACCCACATAGTGTCCTCTGGGATGCTCAATCCTCCTTCCCCATTGGTCACTGCTGTACCTGGATGTTCTCAAACCTAGGTCGCTGCAGGCGGTATCCCTACCACTGTGCTCACAGGACAGCTATTGACTGTAATTTTGGATATAAAATGATGGGGCAAGGTTCACTTGACAACATGTGTTCACACAGTTAACGGAGTAATATTACAGATTGTCTACAGAACACAGAATCTCAACACACTGAAACCAGAAAAGGTGCCGCCGAAATCAATCACTCTTCTCTAGTGCTGACCCACCAGTGCAGTGCTAGCACTACCGCCTGCAGCGAGGGTGACCTGGGTTCAGGTGCGAGCCCGGGAGTCCGATGGTCAGCCATTGGGGAGAGACTGGCAGAGCATCCGATGGACTGCTCTCCAACTCCGGGGGGGGGGATCCACTGTGGTCTGGCACTTGGGTGCCACCCAGCAGTGGCTGGGTGTACTCCAGACCAAGACCACATGGAGAGATTGAGCCATTGGTAGACATCTGTGGTATGCGTATGGGTGCACACGCACAGTGCGTTGACATCACTGCATGTCCGCGGACTAAGGGATTCAAACAACAGGGAAACAAATGGTGTGAAGCCATCCGAGTAATGCGAGCACCTGCACCCTGGCTACAGTGGGCCCCTCCAAGCCCCATAGCTGCATCCTGTATGCGGTGGTATGACCACAACCCTGATGTCCCCACGGGGGGGAAGGGAGAGCCCTGGGGCCATTGATGGCTGGAGGGTGACCCTCTATGGTGGTGGCACAGACTGACGGGGTAAGAAGGGTGCAGTGACACCAATGTTCTCTGGAGCTCCCACAGATAAACAAATGCAACAATAACTGTTTGTCTGTCCATTATAAATAGAATAAAGTATGGGGTGGTGTGTGTAATGAGAAGTTTACACACACCCATGGGGTTAGATGCTATATAAACCCCCGAGAGGGAAGCTCGAAGAGTTTGTGAAAACATCTAACCCCGAGAGTGTGTGTAAACTTTGAGTTTACACACACCACCCTATATTTTATTTTATATAATTGCTGGGTTTCCCTTTTTTCACCTCAGCAATTATATAAAATAAAAAAAGAAGCTGCAGTGCAGCCAGAGTCTGGTTAGTTTACAGCACACAGTCCGTGGTTGTGTTTATTTAAAAGTTGTTTTTTTTTGTTTGTTTTTGTGGGCAGCTGAAAGAAGCTGCTGTTGTACATTTTGTTTTAAAAACCTACTGCTGACCAGAGTGGTGATTCAGTGTTGCTTAGCAGTTCAGCATGAAGGGGAGAGCAGTCGGGAAGCGAGGATGTGTGGTGGGCGCATGCGCAGAGTGAGAGAAACTGTGTACATGTTTGTCATAATAAACACTCCTTTATTACTGCAAATTACGCCACACAATTTCCCTATGGAAAAAAGGGAGACCGTTAATTATAATTTTAAAAATATGGCTGTCGTCTGTGAAAATTAACGGCACCCACAATTCAACGAACTGCAGCACACAATACATAAAACCCATAGGCCCTGATACTGGTAAGGTTGGCATGACATCAGCTGGGTTAGTGCCATGCCAACCTGGATTAGCGCCAGTGCTCCGAGCCGTATTCAGAGTCTCCTGGAGCGCTGCCCAAACCCAGCAGGCATAAAGGTGCAGAGGTATATTCAGAGGTTTTGGCAGCAATAAACAGCCACTAGCATGATGCTGTTAAATGCCGCTGAAAATCTGTTCTTTACTGTGTGCCATGGCCACCCTCCTCCCAAATGTAGGGTGGCTCTACCACAAACAAACTCTCTGGCTATCCAGTACCCCCCTTCCCATTAACCTTGTTCCTAAGTAACTATGAATTCCCTGGTGTCTCATGGGTCCCCTCCCCAGATCACCCTGGATACAATGTAAATGACATCTCCCTGGTATCTAGCTGATCCCTCCCAAATCATCCAGCATGCGAAGTAAATGAACCTTACATGGTCGGCTACCTGTCTTCTGTCTGAGTGTCGCCCACTGGCATGACAACCCCCACTCACCAGTGACCCCCTGCCCCTCACCCTGGTCACTGGTTCTACAGTCAAGGACACCAACTGGCACAGTGCTTCGCTTACCTATCAGCCTGCCGCCATCTGATCTGAGCAGAGTGTGATTGTGAGTACTACAGAAACAGTTACTCAGCAACAGTACTTATGATCCCACTCTGTGCAGGTTGGATATAAACTGGCAGAGGACTGTGATGGCCGCTGTCCTTGACCATGGAACCAGGGATGGGGAGAGGGGTGTGGAGTGGTAGGACCTCAGCGAGTAGCTGGAGGGTGTCACACGGTCACAGGGTGCTCAAGTAGGGGGGCATTAGTCCACCAGGGATGTTTCATTTACTTCATATACTGGGTGATGGGGGGCACTAGGCACCAGGGAGGTGTCATTTGCTTTGCACCTAGGGCAATCGGGAGGGGGAGGAAGACTACTAGACACCAGGGTGGTGTCATTTACTTCATATCCAGGGCGGTTGGAGGGGGTCCACTAGACACCAGAGAGATGTCATTTACTTTGTATCCAGGGTGACTGGAAGGGGTTCACTAGGCACCAGGGAGATGTCATTTACTTCCTTTTCAAGGTGATCAGAGGTAGGGGGCCCACTACATACAAGGGAGGTGTCATTTACTTCATATTCAGGGTGACTGAGGGAAGAGAGGGTCCATTAGACACCAGGGGAGTGCCATTTTCTATATGTCCAGCATGATCATGGGAGGAAGGTCCACTAGACACCAGGGATGTGTCATTTAATTCATATCCAGTGTAACTAAGGGGGTCCACTAGGCACCATGGAGGTGTCATTTACTTTACATCCAGTGCTATCAGGGGGAAGGGGCCCATCAGACAGCAGAGGGTGTCAGTTACTTCATATCCTGGGTGTTTGGGGGAAGGTGGGTCCACTAGACACCTGGGATGTTTCATTTACTTCATTTACAGGTTGAGTGGGGGGGGGGGTTCACTGGGCACCAGGGAGGTGTCATTTACTTCCTATCCAAGGTGATGAGGAGGATGTGGCTCATTAGACACCAGGGAGGTGTCATTTACTTTGTATTCAGGACGATCAGGGGAGTGGAACCACTTGACACCAAGGAGGCATCATTTGCTTTGTATCTAGGGTGATCAAGGGAGGGGAGCCCACTAGACATAAGGGAGGTGTTATTACTTTGCATCCAGGGTGTCCACTAGACACCAGAAAAGCCCTGGGAGACACTGCACATGCCTACCCTGCACTAGCACTAGAAGACTACTGCACACATGCAGATGAGCCAATAATGGGCATGCAAATGGCCCCTTAGTACCTTGCATGCCCAATGGGATCATTTGTATGGTAGGGCTGAATATGGCCCACAGGAGCACGAGCAGTTTGGGCGCACCATCTGTTGATGGCCATATGCAGCTTTGGGCCATGTCAGCATAGCCCATTTTCAATTTGCGCAGCACCAGACATGGCCCCCTATTCAGTCAGTATGCTCCGTTAAGGTGCGCTAACTATATGAATATCATTCAGAGTCAGCAGTGCCCTATTTTCAGTGGTGATACTGGCCGGCTCTGAATACTGGGGCCCATAAAGCTCGCCAGTAATAAAATTACATATGTGGTAAGTCCTAAGAACAATTTTCTGTAACTGTGGCTTTAGACACCTATATTCACAGCATTTAAACAATTATATTAAGACAAGGCACTTTGCTGTGCATTAGGTAAAAACTGACTACTGGTGTGCCTGGCCCAGTGGCACTGACTGGTCACACTGCACTCCAGTGTGGGTGACTGCAGTTTGTAGCAAAAGCCACTCTAACCATCCTGGGCTGAAGGAATCAGTGGAGTACTTTATTCCACATTATCATGATGTTTCCAATTAATATTTTGAAACAATATGATTAATAATTTTTTTTTTTTAAATGGACTCTGATGTCTTTCAAAATAGACCAAGGGTTGCTATTCCTTACTCAACAGTTCTTTTAATGGTCCAGCGTCTCCGAGAAGTGGTATGATTCTAAACCTGGCAGTTTCAACACTGCCTTATTGGAGGTCATTAATTTTCCCTTTTTTAACCTAGGTGTGCCTTCCTTCCACATAAACTATTATTTTATGTAAATAACAAAGACTTGTTTTTGGTATAATTCAAGGGATTGCTTGGAACTTGTAATGTAGTCGGGGAAGGATACGCATCGTTATTATATTCACACATCCAAATATGATTAGGGGAAGCCCCTTCCATTTGGCTAGGTCCTGACCAACGGCACCAGTAAACAGATTTATATTTTGTTCTATTAGTTTGTCTAGATTATTTATTAACATTATCCCTAGATAGGATATTGTTGATTTTTGAATTTTACCAGAGGAGTCTACTTTAATGTCACATCTAATCAGTTGTACGAGAGGTTCTTCAGAGCTAGACCAATTTACAAAATACCCAGAGAACTTTCCATATTCTCTATCTATAAAATGCTTTATAGTTCCACATCCACTTTTTTAAAATATTATTGGACATTTTCCGTGAAGACAGATTTTTTTAGGCATTTATTATTTTGAAATCCTGATATTAAATGAGATTTTCTAATAGTATTTACTAATGTATCTGTTACCACAATAAATAATAAATGAGAGAAAGGACACCCTTGACTGTTTCCCTTATGAAACGATGGCGAGATTATGCCACTGGTCAGATTATTATCAACTGCTTTGACCCATGTTATGAATTTGCCACCAAGATAGCAAATAAATATGGCCACTCAACCCTAGTGAAGGCCTTTTCTGCATCCAAGGACACCACCATGGCATTATAATCTTTAGAATGATGTATTATATTCAAGGCATTTCTTCTATTATTTATTTATTTGTACAATTGGATTTGCAACCTTTGAGCCAGAGGCTCATTTACAAAGGTACTCGTCACAGAGAGGACAACAGTGTTACAATATTGCAGTAGGTTAACATACAGATTTATACAGATTTTACACAGTAGTATACAGACATTGTTACATATATTTTGTACATTTCATAAAACAGTAGTTACATAAATACAGCTATCTGGCAGGGGAGAATGAAGGAAACCAGGTAGGGGGGGCAGAGGAGGCAGTCCGGAGGACTTTGTCGAAGTACCCTTAGTGATATGCGGGCAGCCTGTTAGTGACAGGAACAGCAGCGGGTGTTGAACAGGTGGTTCCAAAGAGTAGTTTTGAAGGAGGCAATTTGGGAGTGTTAGTGATGGTTACAGGGAGAGTGTTAAACCAGGAAGGGGCCCTGTAGCAAAAGGATCTCTGAGCTAGGGGAGGTTCTAGTTCTGGGTACCAGCAGAGTGGCCTTGTCCGAACTGTGGGGGAGGTATGTTGGAAGGAGGCAGACACCCCGGGGGGGAGCCTGAGCAGAATTTTCTTGGATAGGAGGCAGGTTCGGTAGTGAAGACGTTCTTCCAGGTTGAGGAGATTAGCAGTGGAATAGAGATGACAGGTGTGAGTGAGCCTGGGAGCACTGGTCAGTAGTCTACAGACCTTGTTCAGAGTGAGTCGGATCTTACTGAGTGCCATGTAATCAGCGGCTCCATATACTAGAAGGCCATAATCCACTAGGATCAGTACTGAGGATGTGATGGCCAGTCGGATAGCATCGGGTGGAAGTCAGTCCCTATGGCGGTATAGGAGGCTAATCCGGGTGTTGGCGGCAGACGCAAGGGTATTAACGTGGGCGTGAAAAGTGAGGGCAGTGTCAAAAGTAATCCCACGATATATGTAGGTGTGCACTTGCTTGAGCGGGTGGGTTCTCTCCTAGCCTGTTTTGGTCAGGATGAGTTATGGATGGGAGAACTCATTCTAATCTAAATGTAAAAATCTTTGTAAATATCTTGCAACCTTCATTTGTATGATGTAAATAAGAATTGATCTTATGGGGGAATGAGCAACATCAAGCCTTGATCAAAGGAAGGTGAGAGCACAGTTTCACATAAGTTAAACGGCCATGCAATACCAAAGTTCCTTTCAAATTTTTGTAGCGGTCTACAGAATAGCCTTCCAACCCTGATGCTTTTCTGCTATTCAGATGCTTGAGTGCCTATTCTATTAGTACATCTTGAAAGGGGTTACCTTCAGTTGATGTACCTTAGGATTTATATAATTTGTTATAGTAACTTGTAAATTCTGCATTCATTTTAGCCTGATCTCTGGTGAGTTGACTTATGATTCCAATGTTATTTTCTCTATAGCTTTTTTAGAGTTTCCTTTTTGAAGCAAGTATGCTATTCTCCACTCTTGTCTATGAGTAATATTTAGACTGAGTGAGAAACATTATTTACCCTCTTAAATATTTTGTTATATTTGTGTTTTAAACTTTCCAAGGCTTTAGGTGACTTTTTTATTGAGAGTATGAATACTGGATATGTTTTATTTGAATTTCTAGAGCCTGAAGTCTATCTGCTTGTTATTTTTTTGTTTCTGACCATTTTAAGATGTTCCTGAATACCGGCAATTTGCTAACACCTTGCCAGGATGGTTTTCGAGATAGCCACAACACACTCGCAGCTGTGCTTGAAGTCACTAATGGTCTTCACAGGGTCTTAGAAAGTGGGGACGCAGCTGATGCGCTCATCCTGGATCTTTCTAAAGCATCTGATCTGGTGCACCATGGTCAACTGCTTGCCAAGTTTCAGGCCCTTAGTCTAACTGTGTCTGCCCTATCCTGGTTCCAACATTTTTTTTTTAATTACCCGACTGCCAGAACTCAATCAGTTTCTTTGAATTCCAGTTCTTCTCCACTCATCAAAATTACTACCAGAGAACCCCAGGGATCACTCCTGGGGCCTATTTCGTTTAGTGTTTTGTTGCATGATCTAGCTAACATATTGCATAGCTCTGAATACCAAGTTATCACATATGCAGATAATACTGCTTTGTAAAGAAGGGTATCTAATGTCAGTAACGTAACTAGATATTTGCAGCCTGACTTAACTGGTAAAAAAAAAAAAAGTTGTTAAACTATAGCCTTTTATTGAATGTTGGCAAAACCACATATATGCACATTGAAACAAAACTAAATTAAAGGCTTTATACCTTCTGACAAAGAAGTAAGTGGCCCCTTTGTGAAGGGAGTCGACAATTTCAAATATCTCAGTTTTACTACAAACCAGATTCTCTCTTTTAAAGAACAAATTTCCACTCTGGTTATTAAGTCACTATATACTTCACCTTGGTTAGCTTTATAGACTATAAAAATCACCTGTCCGCTCATTCTATGAAAGTCCCGGCTCAGTCCCAACTCCTGTCATTAGTGGAGTATGGACTTTCAGTCTGTGCCACTGCCAATGTCACTGACTTGCAAAAAGTTAAAATCCCATACCATTCCATTTTCAAATCTGATACCTTCAACCCCAGATTTTCTCAAAACTTTTACAAACACCCTAGCTGGCCTTTCTTTGATTTAAGCTTTACTTATTTTACCCTTGCCCTCAGGTCCCTTAAGACGGAGAAAGCACCGGGGCCGGATAAATTACATCCCAGAGTGCTGAAGGAACTTGCAGATGTCCTTGCGAAACCCCTGGCAGAGCGTTTCACCATCTCTCTGAGGACAGGGTGGGTGCCCCAGGACTGGAAGGTGGCGCATATAGTGCCTATCCACAAGGGGGGGGGGATCAAGGGAGGTGGCAGGGAACTACAGGCCTGTCAGCCTGACATTGGTGGTGGGCAAGGTGATGGAGGGCATTGCCAAGGAGAGGCTGGGGGGACCTGGAAAAGTCAGGGTGCCTGGACGATAGACAGTATGGATTCGTCCCGGGGAAATCATGTCAGACAAACCTTGTGGAGTTCTATGACTGGGTGACGAGTGCCTTGGACCTGGGTAGACCAGTGGACGTCCTCTTTCTAGACTTCAGCAAGGCATTTGACTCTGTTCCTCATGTGGGCCTGTTGGATAAGCTGGGAGAAATGGGGGTAGGGAACCACATGATCAGAAGGACAGGCAACTGGCTCCAGAACCGGACCCAGAGGGTCGTAGTTGGCGGGATAGTCTCATCCCCAAGGAGGGTCATTAGTGGGGTCCCACAGGGATCAGTCCTTGGGCCCCTCCTGTTCAATGCCTATGTCTCTGACATAAGGACAGGTATCAGGAGTGAGATGAATCTCTTATGGATGACTCAAAACTGGAGGTGGTGGATGGGAGGAGGAGGGTGGCCTACAGGGGACCTGGAGGCTCTGGAAAGATGGTCTAGAAAGTGGAAGCTGAGGTTCAATGCAGGAAATGCAAGGTACTCCACCTGGGGGCCAGAAACCCAGGCCAAGTGTACACCCGGGGTGCAATGCTACAAGTCTCGATGGCTGAGAGGGACCTGGGGTGGTGGTGGATGTCAAGATGAACAACTCGGAGACTTGTAAAGGGCAGCAGCCAAGGCCAACAGGATGCTGGGATGCATAGCTAGGGGGGATCACCTCCAGAAGGAGGGAAGTGATACTCCCTCTGTATAACTGCTTGGTGAGGCCGCACCTCAAGTACTGCATGCAGTTTTGGAGGCTACACTTAAAGAGGGACATTAAACTCCTGGAAAGGGTCCAGAGGAGGGCAACCAAAATGATTTGGGGCTTGGGGGACAGGACCTATGAGGAGAGGCTCAAGAACTAAATATGTACACACTGGAAGAGAAGGGACCGGGGACATCATAGAGGCTCTCAGGTACATGAAGGGGGTAAATAGGGGAGGAACAGTCAGGGTGCTTCGAAGGAAGGAGGAGGGGGGGCCACTAGAGGACATGGCTGGAAGTTGGAGGGGGGAAGATTCAGGGGAGAAAGGAGGAGGTGCTACTTCACTGAGAGGGTGATGGAGCCATGGAATGTGCTACCTAGGGGGCCTGGTGGAGGCAGAGATGGTGGAGGGGTTCAAGAGGGGGTGGGACAGGTACAGGGGAAGGGTTCTGGAATCAAAATCCAATGCAGCAAGAATATCCGGAACTGGGAAGGGAGAAGCCAGAGAAGGCGAGGGTGGCAGCAAGTCAGCTCAGGGTGAGGGCTGACCAAATGAACAGAACCACGAGACCATTAGCCTATTCTGCTGGCATTTTAGTATGTTAGTATGTTGTCAATGTGCAAGTGTGTTTGTTACCTGACTGCTGTGTACGCAGATGTTCTGCATATTTCCATCGTGCTTTGTTGCTTTTACTTGTCTGGGTCTACTACCTCCCCGAAAATGGACGTCTAATGCTCTTGGGTCCTAATCGGTCAACAAATTTCAAGTAATTTGTTTTTTTAATGTTAGTGGTGTAGGCTATAACGCCCCTTAGAAATTACTTGTATGTATCTCATGCAATGCTTTCAGATGTTTCCCCACTTAAGTTAGTCTCAAAAAATATTTCTGTTTCCTTTTTAATAATTTCCTTGAAGCCTGAATGTTTTTAATAGTAATGGGTTGATTTCCCAAGACCTATGTCTGGTGGTGTCCCTGGATACAACAACAAGGCTTTGCGGCATGTGGTCGGAGACTGTTAAAGGTTCATAACTAATGTCAATAATCTCATGAATAATGTTTCAGAGCCTAATATAAGATCAATTTGGGAGTGTGTACTATGTCTAGAAGAAAAACGAAAATTGTTTGATTTTCCACATATCCCCTATGGTGAGGTCCTCCATTCTGTTCAGAAGTAATTCAGCTGTTTTATTTAATTCTCTGCATTGCAGTATAGTCAAACGTAGGATTTAGTATCAAATTATAATTGCAACAATAATGCAGGGTTGTTGAAATTCTGAAAGTTTCAGAAAAAAAAGCACTAAAAAGGATAGAGACAGAGACATACTGTTAGGCGTATAAAATGAGGTTATTGTATAAACAGCCTTTAAAGAGCAGGTGTTTACTTGTAACAGATAGACAACTGATTATTTTACTGTATTTTCATGTGTTAGCAATTACTTTATACTTTTATAGTGTATAGTGGAGTGTTGTTCTGTATAGAATTCCATGGCATTCAAAAATGCTGTTCTACCACAGTTCCAATGTCATGGAATGTTCTACCCTACTGTGGTAGAACAGCATTCTAGAACCTCTAGAGACTGCATGAGTCAGTTTCGTTTTGAAAGCAAAAGAACTCAGAAAACACATTTTTCACACAGTACTATACACTATAAAAAACACAGGATGAGCAACTCTATTCACAACCAGTGTGTTTTGCCACCTCGGGATTCTGATTCCCATGGACCTCTCAAGGGGAATCAGAATCCCTCTGTGGCAGAACACACTGGTTCTGCATAATTGCCCATCCAGTATTCTCTGTATAATAAAAAAATTCTCAGGACAGTGAAACAAGTGTTTTTTTTTTTACCTTTGCTTTTCACACTGTTAATAAAAAAGAATCCAAAGGAATTCTGGTATTGCGATATCAGAAATTGCCAGCTACTTAGGAGCCCAATGTATTTCAATGAGAAACTAAATATATTTTTCCTCTCTTTTTTCA
Organism: Neoceratodus forsteri; assembly: GCA_016271365.2. Lineage (NCBI taxonomy): Eukaryota > Metazoa > Chordata > Ceratodontiformes > Ceratodontidae > Neoceratodus > Neoceratodus forsteri. The sequence goes on along the minus strand of CM028136.1, from coordinate 398,849,232 downwards.
AAGAGATAGATACTTCTTTCAGAAAAGAACTCTGACTTTTGTATGTTTGCACTAGTGTGGTCCATCTGTATGACTTTACAATTTGTAATGCAATAATTGAGTTCTCTTTTCTTCTTCCCAAGTAAAATCTGGTTATGAAGAAAATGTCACCTGCTAAATTATAGCAAAGGACTGTAGGTTATAAACCATTACATATTTCTATTAAATATATCATATTTTAATGGAACAAGGTGTTATTTCTCTATAACAATCTGAAAACAGGTTTGTAGTTTCCCATTGAAATACACTGCCAGCCTTGCCAGTGAAACTTTTCTGACATCGTAATACAAGATTTCCACTGGATTCTTTTTTTGCTAATAGCTGCCAAAATACAAATAAAATGATGAAAAGGAAATTAAAGGAACAAATAAAAACAAACAAAATGATTACCGAGACATCTAAAGGCACCAAACCTTAATTTGTTAAGATATACATCCTTGCTAAGCACCTGCTCTTTAAATATTCCAATGTGATAAATGCCTGCCTTGTGTATCAGTGCACATTTCTACTGTGTTTACATGTAAACATTTTCTGAAATGAATAGAGCTACCAGAGTATTTTGTATTGAGAAGCCTCCCTCCCCCAGATTTTATCCAATCTTTCGACTTGTTTTATGTGGTTTTCTTGGAGAATGAGAACATCAACCATACTGCTTTACACAAACTTCATATTTTTTTTTCTTTTCATAGGGTTGCTGAATCCATTAACGTTCATGTTATTATCCTGTCGGCAGAGTCTTCCCCAAGAAAAAGCATCATAACTTCCATAAAAGGAGGGTGGCATCCTGGCGGCTGTGACTTTTATGCAATGCTGATTAAATCTCCAACAGCTGATCCCACACCAAAACATCAGCTGCGAGAGACTCTGGGATGCCGGCCAGATGGGCGGCTGCATGTAATAGGTGAAAGGAGGGGGAGACAGCAGAATCAAACAAATAAATAACTTAAAAAAATGTGTTTTGCATTCATAGTTCCAATTGGTAGCAACCACCCTCTATGCTGTGAAACTTTTTAAGATAGACTTTCCCTTTAATAGTTTAAACAAAGTTTATGTTCAATTCAGCAGAAATGTTAGCGCTGCTTCTCAGCTGTTAAGAGTTGCCTTGACATAACACTGAGCTCAACCATCAGAGTTTGTTTGAATCCATGGGACAAACTACTGAATTGACAAAGAGACTGTTCCTTCCCTTTAGTATCAGATGATCTGAGCTCAGCTGTCAAAAAACTGGACAGTATTTGAGGAGAAACTGATTTTTGACTGCACTGTGCTATTCCTGGCCATGAATCTGGATTTAGTGCATGATGTGTTAACGTCAATGAAAATCACCGTGATGCATTCCAGAACCAGTTCCTTCATTATGCCACCAAGCAGGTGTCATAACAGCACAGTCTACATCGGCAAAGATGCATTATCCTGTGGTCAGGCACGTGTCTACCTGCAGGATTTAGGAAGCTGCCACAAAGACAGAACAGTAATAGAAGGTAATACGTTTAAATGTCTGCCACAGTGCTTAAAATGCTTTTGTTCAGACTAGAGAAAATATTGAAGGACTTGCTAAAGTCAACTAATTAGTCAGATGGCAAAGCATATGCTGAGCTGAGGCAGAACATGTTTCTCCTTAATAACTCTTTAATGTCCTCAAGTGACATACTGCTCGAGTGCTGATGGACAAATGAAGGGCACTGCTAACAAAATAAATGTGGTTGCAGAAACTGAAAAAACTAAAAAAGATGTTTTGGACCCAAGTTGTGCTGATAGAAACAATGCAACTAATTCAGAGAAAACCCCAAATGTCCTCCTGGCAAACATTTGTCATGCTCTCTTTTTTTTTTTTTCCTAACACTATAAATTTTAAACAGATGTTTGCCAAATGCTTTGTTTCATTTGAAAGGTGGTATGAAGGCACTTTCTTGAACATCAGACATCTAAAAAGGTAACCCCTCCCTCACTGTGCACACAAATTCTAACTCTACAAATGCCTGCAGCCATGAGGACCACAACATAGCAGTAACATGGGGGAATCCCTTCTCTTCCGCATCCTGTTAAATGGAGCACACCAGTAATATGCCAGTAATGGAGATGTTAAAGGATCCAGAGCTGATCTGCAGTTAGGCTGTGGGACAAGTGTTGGTCTTTTAGTAGGTGACATGTCAGAATAAACTCACGTGGGTCCACAGTTTTTAGCAATGACTGTCAGTGGGATTCAAGTCCCTACTTGGATCTCCTAATCAGAAGGGTACAACTAGACTGTTGAGGATGGGGACTATTTGTCTAGAGATTCAGGCTTCTCTAACTTCTTTTGTTCACTGTTAAGTGGATCAAGTAGCAGGTACCTGCTCTATAACTTAAAGATGCCCCAAATGTTTATTAACTGAGGAACACCTTCTAGTGCAAGCTATCTGAATTTACAGGTTCAGGTTTCAAATTCTTTGATCGACATAATATGTAATTTCATATATATCTGAACTTACAAACATTTAGTTCGTTTTTGATTACCGGGTAAGTGCACTAGACAATAATATGCCTATTTTCAGTCATGACCCAGGAAAGTATAGTTACAAGCACAATGGAGAACAAATACAGTGAAAAAATAATGTAACCCCTGTGCCAATCAGGAGTTACTAATTTTGAATGCCCGTTCGGCATTGCGGGAGGTAGTGTGCATGCAGGCATGCTTGCTGAGCTCTTGCTCAGGCTCACGTGCGCCTGTTTTGAAAAAAGTGCTGTTTGGCTCGAAGGAGAGGGTAGTCGAGCATTCTTGAAGGAGGCAGGAGTGGTGTGCAAGGAGGAGCGGGGCCTGCTCACAGACCCGCGATGGGGCATCTGTCAGTCAGGGCTTGGGAAGCCCAGGACCTGGGGGGAAGATTGGCCCCAAGTCACAAAAATGTGGAGGGAGTTCCCCCATAAAGAGGCAGTATGTGGGAACCAAGCAGCAAAGTGGAGCTGCATTTTCTGAGAGGGATTGAAAGGAGCCTGTGAGGTTCCACTGAGGGAAGAGAAGAGCGGCTGCCATGGGAAGGCCTGTTGAGACTGAAGTGGCAGTGATGTCTCCGGTGGGGTAGGTGACAGATACCCCTATGCCTCACTGTGTCCATTCCTTAAGGTACTGTGCTGTTAAGTTTTGTGGCTGCTGTACAGAAAGGTTTAGGCCCCTGCAGTTGAGAGAACCTGTCCATGGATCTGATGTGTGGGTGGCCTCTAGTGGCAAGGACTGAGATGTGCCTGAATATGTACCATCGTACCCCCCTCCCAAGTTGAGAAGAGTGTACTAGCATGTAAAAACAAATTGTGCCTCCACTCTCACAGGTGGGGCAGCAATCATAAAATATGGGAAACAAGTAGGAAAGTGTGTTCTGAGATAAATGAGCCAATTTGGCTCAAAAATGGAAGGGAACAGAGTCACTAGGTCGCAGGTACAAATCCTGGATCCCTGAAGTATTGTGCCATGGCTGAGAGCAACAGAATTCTGAAAATGTGCTGAATATAATCTGAGGATACTCATCTGTTGTTACTGCTTGAGCATTTGTGGAGAAACAAAATAAATGCTAATCTGTTTGCATTTTAAATCGTTTGGATGGGGATCATTCTACTTCTGGGAGAAACTGTTTCTGTTATTCTGTTGTTTGCCTAATGAACTGTTTTATAGCCTACCCGAGGAGCCTGACATTTCCTGAGGTGTTGGGGGTGGAGAGTCAACTGTGAACCAGCACTTGGATGGAGCTCAAACCGTCACAGAGAAACCCGAATCCACAAAATCTAAAGGTACTGTGATTTGCATTCCTAGACAGGGAAGGGAGTGGGGTACTTTTCTGGAGTCTGCTATCTTAAGCCTAGACTGGAGCTGCTGACTGCTGTGGGGAAGCCTCTACAGTGCCCAAGCAGGAGTGAGTGACTATCCTACATCTAGTACTGACTAACAGTGAAGGGATCACAGATCTCCAGGTAGAAGGTCACCTGGGGGCCAGTGGCCATCACATGGTATGGTTCAATTTGGCCACTACATCTAAATCATCCCATTCCAACGCAAAAATATGGGACTTCAGAGGAGCTGACTTTGATAAGATGGCCAACAGAGTTAAGCTAGCCCTGGCAAAAAGAAACACAGGTGAGGGGCTACAGGCAAAGTGGGCAAGCACTAAGGATGCAATGCTTGAAGCAACATCCCATTGTGTTAGACAGAAAAGGACGTGCAAAAGAAGAAGGAAACCACTTTGGTTTTCAAATACAGTAGCAGAAAAGGTCAGAGCCAAAAGGCTGGCCTTCAGGAAATATAAGGGAACACAGTGGGATGAAGATAGGGAAGCATACCAAACTGCCCTAAGGGAAGCAGGGAAGGCAGTAAGGCAGGCAAAGTCCCAAACTGAGGAAACACTAGCACGAACAGTAAAATAAGGTGACAAGACTTTCTATAGATACATTAGTGAAAGGAGAAAATCCAGAGGGGTTATTGCTAAGCTCAATGGAGAAAAGGGAGCATGTGAGGAGGAGGACCCTGTAAAAGCATCTATCCTAAATAGATACTTTTGCTCAGTATTTACTGAAGAGAAGGTAGAGCAGGGCCCACAGCTCAGCACCATGGACACGGGGGAGGTGAGCACTACTCCCTTCACAAAAGAAAGGGTCCTACAAGAGCTCACTAAGCTCAGGGTAGATAAGGCAATGGGACCTGATGGCATACATCCCAGGGTACTCAAGGAGCTAAGGGTGGAACTAGCAGAGCCATTAGCAGAACTGTTTAGTGAGTCTCCGAGTACAGCAGAGGTCCCAGAAGACTGGATAAGGGCTCATGTGATCCCGCTCCACAACAGTGGTAGCAGGGAGGAGGCAGGGAACTACAGACCAGTCAGTCTTACCTCAGTAGTGGGCAAGATTATGGAGGCACTCCTTAAGGAAAGGATAGTGCAACACCTGGAATCCATAGGGGCACAGGATCCAAGACAGCATGGGTTTACAAAAGGAAGGTCTTGTCAAACTAATCTCATAGATTTCTTTGACTGGGTAACCAGTGTGGTGGACCAAGGGGGAGCAGCTGATGTCGCCTACCTTGACTTCAGGAAAACTTCTGACACTGTTCCACATAGATGATTGATAAATAAGCTGGGTAGGCTCGGGGTTGGTCAGAAGTTGGTCAACTGGGTGGCAAACTGGTTGACGGGCAGAAAACAGATATTGGTGGCAAATGGTATAGTCAGAGGAGATGCAAGTCACAAGTGGGGTACCTCAGGGATCAGTCCTGGGGCCAGTCCTCTTCAATATCTTCATTAGTGACCTTGCAGATGGACTAGAGGGTAAGGCTTGTCTGTTTGCAGATGACACCAAGATCTGCAACAGAGTAGATGATCCGGATGGGGTGGGCAGAATGAGAAGAGATCTGGATAAACTAGCAAAATGGCTGGAAGAGTGGCAACTGGGATTTAATGCAAAGAAGTGCAAGATCATGCACATAGGGAAGAGAAACCCTGAAGCCACCTATAGGCTGGGAGGGGAGTTGCTGGCAGTCACAAAGGAAGAAAGAGACTTGGGCATCATCATCACCGATGACCTGAAATCATCCAAGCAGACCTCTAAAGCAGTAGGTAAGGCTAGGGGGATGTTAGGGTGTATTAGTAGAGGTATCACAAGTCGTAAGAGGGAGGTAATAATCCCTCTTTACAAGACACTGGTTAGGCCCCATCTGGAGTACTGCGGGCAGTACTGGAGGCCACACCTTCACAAGAACATTAACCAAATTGAGGTAGTCCAGAGAAGGGCAACCAAAATGGTGCAGGGACTGCATCAGAAGACATATGAGAACAGATTAACGGAGCTCAATATGTATACCCTTGAGCAAAGGAGGGAGAGAGGTGATATGATCGAGACATTCAAACACCTTAAGGGCATTAACAAGGTGAAAGAGTCTAACATGTTTAAATATAAGAAAAATAGCAGGACAAGAGGACACAGCATGAGATTAGAGGGAGGCTGATTAAGGGGGAATGTGAGGAAATTCTTTTTCACAGAAAGGGTGGTGGATGCATGGAATGGCCTACCTCAGGAAGTGGTGGCTATGAATACAGTACAGGGCTTCAAACAGGCATGGGATAGGCATAAGGGAGCAATACAGATGAGTATGAATAGATAGGCCACTGACAAAGCAAAGGCCGACGGCACATTTATAAGGTAGAAAAAGAAATGGACAGACTGGATGGGCCTTGCGGTCCTTATCTGCAATCAACTTCTATGTTTCTATTTCTAAGTATTTCTTCTCTGCAAATATTAAAAGTGGCATCAGTAATCCGTGCAGTGAAGTACTGGAAGGGGTTACAATAATAACATAAGACATTTTATAGTTTCACAGTACAATATGTGAGCAGAAGCTCTACAATATAATATATGATTGAGGTAGCAAGGAGGTACCATGGCAACAAAAAATGAACTACAGCATTAAATTCGACAACCACTTTCTAGCACGAGAAATGTTAACTGAACATCGGTATTACTCAGGGTGGCAAGAAGCAAGTACAAGAGTCAGAGTCCATTAGATGATGGTAGAGCTCCCTTTTGGGAAAGGCATGGGAGGGGGAGTGCCAGAGGGCAACTAGAAGGAAGTTCCAGTAACTGGGTGCAAAGTGGGAGAAGGCCTGAGAACCCCATATTGGTAGTATGCCTAGGAGCAGTTAAAAGGGACAGGTCGCCTGATCGTATGGGGAAAGCCAAGTCGGGGGGCGGGGGGAATCAGCAGAGCAGCTAGGGAAAGGGTACCCCCAGAGCAAGAGAACAACATGCTTCAGGAGATAGTCAGTTTAACCCAGAGCACAGCTGACAATGGTTGGTGAGTCAGTTTGAGACCAGGATAAAGCATATGTTGTAGGTAACATCCCATTTGTGGAGGTTTGCTTTGGAGGTGGGCGAGTAGGTGACAGAGCTAAAGGTAAGACTGGGAAGGAGAATGCCGCAAGCAATGGCAATTCGGGCTGAGGGTGTGAGGGCATGTTTGGTTCTATAGGTCAAGCCAAGCTTGGTATTCATGGATTTACAGGTATTAGACATGTGCAATGCAAAATCTAAATAACAGACAAGGATTACGCCAAAGTACTTGAAAGAGTTAACATTCTCAAGCAGGATACCATCTGTACTAAAGACTGCCAGGACACTTTTTTTTTTTTTTTACTTTCTATTTATCTTCCTCCCACACTAGAGCTCCGCTTCTTTGGGAGACACCTGGTGCTATCCCGTGACTAGCCTTACCTGAATCCCTGGTGGTTCCTCCTGCGAGCTACAGTTATACCCCCCAGGTAGCACGGGCGGGCCATTACACCCGATGTTTCTGGATTTTTTCGTTGGGTTCCCCGGTGATCAGGCAGGCAGTCGCAATCAGGGTCAGCACTGGTGCTCTGTCTACCCATTGCTCCAGCAGAGTTTTTCCTCCTTTCTTCCTGTGGGGTGTTACACTCGGACATCAAGGCGCTAGGAGCCGACGTCCACCACACAGCTCCCCTGCTACTGCAGGACTTGCTGTACCTCGGGGTGAGGCAAGCTATGGGCTTTTATCCCCCCCTCCCTCCTGGAGAAGGTGAGCAGTCCTGGGACACTCAAGCCTTTTCCCCCAGCCGGCCCTCCAGTGACCTGAGTCCACTCCCAAACCCGGGTTGCTGGCATCGCGAGTGGAAATCCAACCGTAGTGCCAACAGGCCAGCCCCAGGATACTTTTTCATCCTGAGGGCAGAGTCAAAAAGCATCAAATAAGATTTACTGGCATTAAGTAGCCATTTGTTTTAGGGCAGCCAGAAATACAGGTTACTCACCTGTAACAGGAGTTCTAGGAATGGTATATGTTGTTCATCCACACTTATTGGCAGGTTCCTTGCCGCTTTAAATCTTGCCGGAAGGTCTTCAAGCTGGCTCCTCTCACCCACCCGGGTGGTAAAACTCTCGGCTCCGCCCCATGACGCCAGATCTGGCCCGCTGGAAGCTCAGGTTGTGCGTCGAAGCCAGGGAGGTCAGGGTCGTGTGGATGAACAACATATACCATTCCTAGAACTCCTGTTACAGGTGAGTAACCTGTATTTCTAGGGACATGGATATGTTGTTCATCCACACTTATTGGCAGACTCCTAGCAGTTCTCCGGGAGGAGGGAGGCAAGGCGCACACCCCCCAATACTTACTTGGGAAATAAGGACTGGAGAACCGAGGCCCCAAAACCAGCATCCCGGCGTGACTCAAGGTCGATGTGGTAATGGGTAATAAAGGTGTGTGCTGACTTCCAGGTAGCAGCCCTGCAGATTTCCTGGATAGGGACGTCCCTGGAAGCAGCCACCGATGCAGCAGTATGACGGGCAGAATGAGCTCTTATCCCTCTGGGAGGCTCCATGCCCGCCAACTTATAGCAGCGATCTATGCAGGAGGTGACCCACCTGCCTATCGTCCGCTTGGCTGCAGGTCTGCCAGGTGCGGCTTCAGTGTAGGGTGATAAACAGCTGGCGAACCTCTCCCCAATTTCAGCCGTGCGCTCCTTATAATAAGCGAGCGCGCTTCTAGGGTCCAGAGTATGGAGCCTATATTCGGCCTCCGAGGTGTGATTGGGGTAGAACACCGGCAGAGTCAGCACCTGGTTAAGGTGAAACTCCGACACCACCTTCGGAAGGAATTTCGGTGGGGCGCAGGACAACCTTGTCCCTGTGGAAGACCAGGTAAGGAGACTGATGCAAAGCGCCTGAGCTCTCCCATCCTTCTGGCTGACGTGATAGCCACCAAGAAGGCGGTCTTCCACGACAGGTGAGAGAGATCACACCTGTGCATTGGTTCGAATGGCTTGCCCATGAGCTTTGCCAGTACCAGCGGTAATCCCATGGAGGTGGAGGTTCTCGACCGGAGGGAATGTGATCAAGGCTCTTGAAAAAGCTACCGGATCATCTTTTCCCAGCACGACTGCTTCCCGCCCACGCCCGGTAGCAGAGATGGCTGCCAGGTGCACCTTTAGGGTCGCCGACCCAAGCCCTTGACTAGAAAGGACCATAAATAGTCCAAAATGCTTGCCACAGAACAGGAGGAAGGGTCCAAGCCCTCTGTTCTGACACCAAATGGAGAATCTCTTCCATTTGAAGGCATAGCATTTTCTGGTCGACTCTCACGGACGCCTCAACAACATTGAGGACCTCGTCGGAAAGACCCAAGGCCTGGAACTCTAGCCATAGGAACCAGGCCGGCCAGGTGCAGGGATTGAAGGTCCGGATGGAACACCTTCCCTGACTTGACTGGAAAGCAGGTCCGGGCAAGCTGGAAGCTGCCTCGGGAGCCTGGAGCTGAGGCTGAGGAGATCTGGGTACCAGAACTGGCGGGGCCAGTCTGGGGCTATCAGGATCACCTGCGCTTTGTCCCTCCTTGCTTTGAGAAGCACCTTGTGAATCAAGGGAAATGGGGAAGGCGTAGAAGAGGCCCGGGGTCCACAGCCTCGAGAAGGCATCCCCCTGCAGCGAGCCCTGCTGAGGGGGGCGGGCATGAAACAGCCTCAGCTTCGCGTTCTCCCTGGAGGCAAACAGGTCCACCTGAGGTGTGCCCCAGTGGGAGAACAGATCTTGTACTACCTCCGGCAGGAGAGACCACTCGTGAGATGCAGCCCCTATCCGGCTCAGGGCATCGGCCAGGGTGTTGGAGGCTCCTGCCACATGAATGGCTAGGAGATCCGCCTCCAGGCTGCGTACAAGTGACCAAATGTGGAGAGCTTCCTTGCATAGAAGCATGGAGCGCGTCCCGCCCTGGCGGTTCAGGCAGTACATGGTCGTGGTATTGTCCGTCTGGACTCGGACCACTTGACCCCGGAGAAACGGAGCAAAGGCGGTGAGAGCTAGGCGGACCGCTCAGAGCTCCAGCAGGTTGATGTGGCATCGGGACTCCCGCGGGGACCAGAGGCCGTGCACTCTGTGTTCCCCCAGATGGGCACCCCAACCCATCAGAGAGGCATCGGTCGATAGAGAGACCATCGGCTCGGGGCGGACAAACGGGATGCCCTCCTGCAAATGGAATGGAACGGTCCACCACTGCAGAGCGTTCCACATCTCCTGGGTCACTATCATTAGCTGGTCCAAAGGATCGCAGCATTGTGACCACTGGCTGGCCAGTCCCCACTGAAGGGGGCGCATGTGCCAGCGGGCCTAATGGACCACGCTGGTACAGGCCGCCATGAGACCCAGAAGGCGCAGGAAGTCCCGGGCAGGGCGCGATTGCCCAACCAGAAATGATTGGGCAAAGGAGGTAAGAACCTCGGACCTGTCCACCGGGAGTCGTGCTCTGGCTCGAAGAGAGTCGAGCTCTGCCCCGATGAACAGGATCACCTGCTTTGGCTCAAGTTCCGACTTGGCCTCGTTGATGAGAAGGCCAACTCGAGAGCAAACCTGGAGGGCCAGATCTCTGGACCGCTCCACCTCCTGTCTGGAGGAGGCTGCTATCAGCCAATCGTCCAGGTAAGGGTACACCCGGACCCTCGGGCGCCGCAGGAATGCTGTCACCACTGCCATGCATTTGGTGAAGACCCTGGGAGCTGGAGATAAGCCGAAGGGCATGGCTCGGAACTCGAAGAGGGATCCCTCCGCTCGAAAGCGGAGGAATCTCCGATGTGACGGACGGATAGGGACGTGAAAGAACGCATCCTGTAGGTCCAGAGAGCAGAACCACACGCCGTGTTCCAGAGATGGTATTATCTGCGCCAGAGTGACCATTCTGAAGGTTCGAGACCTTAGGAACTTGTTCAGGTCGTGTAGGTCGAGAATGGGGCGCCAGCCCCCCGTCCATTCGGAACCAGGAAATACCTGGACACGAACCCCGGGTCTGAAGGGGTCCTCCACCTCGTTAACCTCCCTTTGGAGGAGGAGAGCGATGTCGGCTCGGCGAGCCACCAGTGAGGCTATGGACTCTGAGGCCCCCCGAGTGCGCACGGCTCTGAAGGGCGGGCCTGCTCGATTCCAGAGGTAGGCCTTTTCCCACCACCTTCAGTACCCACCTCGTCCGTGGGTAACAGCGACCAGGCGGAAAGGAAGTGTTCTGAGCCTGCCCCCATGGGGGAACCAGGGGTGAGGTGACAGGGATGGGGGCGACACCCCTCAGCCCGTCACTGGGCAGGCTTGGAGGAGGGACCGGCCGAGGAACCTCCTGGGCCTTTACCTCCCTGCTTCCTGTTGGAGGAAGCCGACGGCTTGGGCTTGGGATACCAAGGTCGAGCCTGCTGGCCCTGACGCTGGGCTGGGCGCGCCGCGGGCGCAGGGACGAAAGGGCTTAGGCTGTGGCTTGCAGCCTTTGTCCTTCTGAGTGGAAGAGACCAAGTCCAAGGTAGCATTGGACTTCGATCCTCTGCAGGTGACCTTCCACCCCAGGGCCGAAGAGGTCAGTCCCCAAAAAGGGAACATCTGCCAACTTGTGCTGGGTATCTGAAGTAAAGGTGGATATCCTCAGCCAAGCCCGACGACGTATGGCCACTGCGGCCACCACAGACCTGGCACATGAGTCCCCGATGTCTAACGCAGTCTAGAGCTGCTGTTTAGCCACTGCCCTGCCCTGGTCCCGCACCTGCCTGACGGTAGTCTGCAGATCTGCGGGAAGATGAGGGACAACCTCATCCAGGGAGCCCAACAGGGCGTGAGAAAAATGTGCCATGAGGACGGCCGAACTGGCCTGACGAAGGCCGAGAGAGGACGCAGCATAGACTTTTCACCCGGCATAATCCAATTTCTTGGATTCCTTGTCGGGAGGTTTGTCCACATCCCTGGCGTTCCCGGCACGCCGGAAAACGCTGTCGGTAACCAACCCCTCGGCCGAGGGGTGTTCCGAAAACCGACAGGGAACCGGAGGACTGCATACTTCCTGGCCAACCTGGCCAGGGCGCAGGGCAGGAAGCAGGGCGCTGCCAAAGTTCAAGGCCGGACCCACTATGAGCCGGCCACGGAAGGCCTCCGTGGGAAAATCCCTTGGTCCAGAATCTCCGTGAGGGGATACCTGGCCCATTTAGAAATGGGTTCGAGCTTCATCCCGGTGGACTCCGAGATGAGTCGAAGCAACCCTAAGAAGGACGAAGGGCTATGGTCCATTGACTGTCCTCCCGAGGACTCCAAGTCTATGCGCTTGGAGAAGAGGGAGGAACCATCATCGGACTCAGAAGAGTCCTCAAAGAGCTGCCTCGGCCCTGAACCACCCTCCACCTGCCGAGGTTTATCGGGAGTGAGGGTGACAGACAGCCTATGGGGCAAACCCAAAGCCGACCGAGAATTTTTGGTCGGAGCCCCAACTAATGGCTGTGGAGGCGGAGGTTCCACCAGAATCGGTGGGGCAGTTGGAATTGGCCGAACAACCGGCCTGAGAACAGGCTCCTCGACTACAACGAGGGGTTGTTTCGGCTGCTCCGGTGACAGCCACTTAATGGCCAGGGAAGACGACTGGGTCAGCTTATTCCTGGTCAAAAGGAGCTGTTACCACATAAGTTCCTCGTACCTCTGACGCAACTTGCGCCGAAGCCTCCCCTCATCCGAGGAAGAGCGGTGGCGCCGCTTGCCGCGGTGCAGAGACCGCCTATGACGGCGGGATCGGTTGGACTACGAGGATGTCCGAGACCGAGAGTCTCGACTAGGCCGAGGAAGACGAGGAGAAGTGTCGGAAATCGGCACTCCTCGCCCGGACGATCCCACCAAAGGCCCGGAACCGGAGGCACAGACGAGCCAACGGATCTTCAACTCCCACCGGGGGAACCGGGAGAGGGGATTCTCAGCTTCTCCAGCCGACAACCCGCCCAACGGGTCGAGAAAAATCTCGACCGTGTCGACGGGAGTCTCGGCCAACTGGCCTGACGGGGACACCGTGAAGCCAGTGGCCGAAGCTGAGGGGTCGACCGAAGTTGACTGTCGACAAGGGGAAGGGGATCTTTCCCGCTCCCAAGAGCGTCGACGGAGAGACTTACTTTTGCTCTTTTTGGACCTGGAAGAAGGTCCCGAAGAAGTTGGACCCTCACCTTTGGTCGAGAGGGTCAGACAAAGCTCCTTAAAAGAAGTCGAGTAAGAGGCACCGAGAGAGAGCCGGACAAATGCCGCAGCCGAGGTAGAAGCGGCCCGCGCCGCCTCCTCTTTGAGGCGATCATCTGCTGAAAGCTGATCCGCCCGAGCCCGCCCATGTGGACACCGCCAATCGGGCCTCTTTAGATTTCACCGTGGAATTCTTTTTCTCGGGCGCCCTAGTTGTAATCGGGCAGCACGGTCTTCAAGGACGAGGCCGAAGCTGAAGAGCATGTCGCAGGCCCGCGGTCGTGCTCAAGACCCAGGCAGTAGACGACGCGGGAGTGTGGATCCGCCCCAGACATCTTCTGCCCGCAAGGGCACCTCCAAACCGGGAGTCGATTTGTCCATCGCATTGCGGAGGAGAAGAGCCAGTCTTCTTGCAAAACTTTTCAATTTCGAACTTTCAAGAATTAGGAACCAGTCTTAAGCGCAACGCGTTAAGGAGGGAACCTGAGCTTCCAAGCGGTAAGGAAGATCTGGCGTCATGGGGCGGAGCCGAGAGTTCTACCACCCGGGTGGGTGGGAGGAGCCAGCTTGAAGACCTTCCGGCAAGATTTAAAGCGGCAAGGAACCTGCCAATAAGTGTGGATGAACAACATATCCATGTCCCTAGAAGTGGACATTACGGAAATCAGAGTTAAGGTTGGAGATAATGTCAACTGGATTTTTTGAGCTTGAACAGAGTACCAAGTTATCAGCACCAAGCAGAGAGGAGCAAGCTATGGGGTTAAGGGAGAAGTCCTTTAAAAGATAGTGAAGTGAATACCCTAGATAGATCCCTGAGGAACACCAGTATTTACAGAACTGAGGTCTGAAACAGCTGTACTGAACTTTACAAACTGTTTTCTATACTTAAGGTAGTTGTCAAACGAAGAAGCAATATCTGGTGAGATGACCAGAGATGGCAGTTTTGTCTTACATATGTGATGGTCTACTAAATCAAAGGCTTTAGTAAGGTGAAATGCTGCCCCTGTAAACAAGCCTTTATCCATGGCTGCTTTGGGATCATTGGTGAATTGAAGCAGGGCTGCAGTAGTGCTGTGGCCTTTTCTGAAGCCACGCTGGGCATCGGAGAATAGATTACCATTATGTAGATAACTGACTGACTGGACGGCAACAAGTTTCTCTAAGATTTTGCTCAGAAAGGATAGCAATTGGGCAATAATTCATAATACATTTGGGGTCACTTAAGGATGGAGACAGTTTTGACAACTTTCAAGAACTCTGGCACAATCCCAGAGCAAAAGGATAGATTGTAGATTCTGGCCAATGGGGGAGCCAAGTGAGAGGAGCCAATCCTGACCAACCAAGGCTCGAGGCCATCAGAACCAGGATTACTACAGACAGAAAGAGTCCAGTAGTCGGCGCACCTCCATGTTAGTAACAGCATGATGGCAGAAACAGGGAGTGGTGAGGGGAAAGGATGAGGACAAAGGAGCATCCATAGGGATGAGAGATGTGAAAGCCAGGTGTACTGGCGTGGAACGGGTATATTTAAACAAATCAGATAATGATGTTTGAAGGCATTGGCAAAAGTAACAGGGTTATTACAATTAATGCTATTAAGTACAATATAGGAGTCCTTTTCTGCCGGCAAATTTCTATGTTTCTATCATTTGTGAAATGGGTGCACCCTCCCTCTATAAAGCCCTTAATATGGTTCCAGAATTTTCGGGAGTCACCAGAAGCATCCAGCAACAAGTTCTGACAGTAGGTGCTCTTGAAGAGATGTATAGTCTTTCTGCAAGCGTTCCCTTTAGTCCTGTAATCAACCCAGTTGGATGAGAGACTAGAGGATTTAGACTTGGCCCAGCTCTTATCCCCATCCCTCAGAAGAGCAAGGAGGTCCTTATGCAGTCACCTGATGGATGAGCCTCTGCTCCTGCACCTTACAAGAGGAGTATGCCAGTCTTGGAAGGCACAAACGCAGGAGATGAAATAGTTTAAAGCCTCAGTAACATCACTGGTATGATAAACTGTTGACTGATGATGACTGAAAGGTCGACAAAGAAGGCAGCGGAGCCAGGCATTGAGAAATCCCAGAGAGGTATTTCTTTAGGAAGGTGCATGAGCCCTCCAGATGCAATAAACAGTGGAGTGGTCACTAACAACATCTGCAAGGATGCCCACTCTCATGGTTCTATCCCATCTGCTAGTCAGGATCCAGTCAGTTAAATTATGACTACCTGTAGCAAGAGAAAGCCTGATCAGGTCCGATATAAGTTGGGTTATGTGGTACTTTTGCACCAGTGACTCAAGAGATTGAGATGATCTACCACACCAGTCAAGGCACAGGGACCTAGTGAGACAACGTCAGTATTCCCTATTGAGGAGGCAGTATGTTTAAGGAGTTCAGTTAGGCCGGCCACCTCACTTCCGGCGGTTATAGGCACGTATAATGTAGAGCCTCTCTGTAACACCCCCCATCCACAGCAATGATCCTAGCTCTGGAATGTGCTACAGAAATCACAAACTGAGGGCTCCTGTTAGTCTCACTGTGTTTAACACCTTATACTCAACATACATTACAGAAGCCTGCAACTGCTTCCAATGATCCTAGCTTACTTACTCCCCCCTTCCACATCCTCCCTGCTTTTCCCATCCTCCTTCCTTCTTGTATCAGTGCATAACTTGTCCCTGAGCCACCTACTTATCTACCACCCTAAATCTCACCCTCCCTCACCTTGTATACCCACAGCATCTCATTCCTTCGCTCCTAGTATTATCCTAGTTCCAGACCCCCCACTGGCTGCCCACTTCTCCCGACACATGTCTCCCCCTTGATACACCTGGGTCTTTTTAAAACTGACTGTGTATGTCTCTTCGCTTGTAGCATCCACTTCAATTAATCTCTTCACTGGACTATAATGCCTTTATCTTACAGGAATACTAAACCATGTATGTTGTTGTATCTGGTATAAATTTTTACTGACTTGCTACCCTATTGTTATGTATACCCTTACCCACTGTCTTTTACCTGAACCCAAATGTATTTTTACTTATCCTGTCTATTGCAGGCCTACCTGTACAGTTGTACTCTTGCATCTACTGTCTAGTTGTCTGTATACAAATGCATTGGTACTTGACTTGCGTAATGCAGGTCCACCTTGTAAATGAGCTTGCTCAATGCTGTTCGCCTGGATAAATAAAGAATTTGATTGATTGAGTAGAACAGAGTGCACTGCCTTACATGAGGACAATTTAGGGATGGATAATGCTGAGAGATTCAGGTGTTCCATATAACAGATTACTATACCACCTCCCCTTTTTGAGAGAGGGGCGATCACATCTTAACAGGCTGTAATTTGTCAAGGAGCAAGTAGAGTCTAATATGAAGTCTTAAGCCAGGATTCCAAGATACCTGTACATAAGGTTTGAACTAGGACACCCAGGCCTCTTACTCAGGATGGTTACCTAGTAGACCTTTGACATTAAGGTTTGTTTGTTGAATTTTGTCGACCCAGTAAGCCCACTAGGCCTAGAAGTCCCTTTTTAGGGGTGAGCGGGGGGAGGGGGGGATACAGATGTAAGCTAACAAATTGAACCAGATTAAGATGTTGGTGGTATTTTAGTGAATGAGGGAAATTTGCCAGGACACCGGGAAATTCCACTACTCTTTTCAGTAAGTGTCATGGGATCTTTAACATCCACCTGAACTACCACCAATTCAGGCAGATGGGACCTCAGTTTAACATCTCATCCGAAAAAGACGGCACCTCAGAAGTGCAGCACCCCTGTCATGCTGCACTACAGTGTCAGTATTGGGATATTAACCCAAGTACCAGATGTGGGAACTGAACCCACAGCCCTCTGATCTCCCGGCCTCAGTGGCGAGTGTGCTACTACCTACTGAGCCACTGGTACACAGGGAACCATGAGTGGGATATAACCATACCAGGTTACACTCCGTTTAGAAAAGACAGGATGGAGGGGTGACTATCTACGTCAGGGAGGTAATTAAAACAACTGAAGTTCAGGGAATGCAGGAGGGAGCGGAAGCACTGTGGGTCACACTGGAGACAGGAAATGGCACCACCATTCGCACTGGCATGATCAAAAGACCTCCAGCACAAGGAAACTAGACGGACGGAGTACTAGTGGAAGCCATCCACAAAATGACAGCCAAAGGTGAAGTACTGCTGGTGGGAGACTTCGATTTGCCCGATGTAGAATGGAGCACCCAGGATGCAGCCACAGCTAGAAGTAAAGACATCCTGGGTATCCTGTAGGGGGCATGCCACAAGCAGCTTGTGGCAAAACCCGGAAGAGAAGGAGCAATATATTGGACCTGGTACTCACCAATGGGGACAGAGTCACCGATGTAATGGTGGGTAGCCACCTGGGGTCCAGTGATCATCATACAGTGTGGTTCAATGTGAGAACAGTGGAGGAGTTAAACCACACAAAAGCAAGGGTCCTGGATTTCAGATGGGTTGACTTTGCTAAAATGGGGGAATGTCTCAAGGAAGCCCTGGCAGGGGAAGAAGAAGGGGGGTGATGTAGAGAAACAATGGGCTAACCTTAAGGGAGCCACAGCAGAGGCAACAAGCCTTTGTGTTAGGCAACTAAGCAAAACAAAGAGAAAGAAAAAAACACTATGGTTCTCAAATGATGTGGCCGGGAAGGTAAGCAAGAAAAGGCTTGCTTGCAGGAGGCAGAAGGAAATACAGGGGGGGGTTGGGACAGGGAACTGTATGTGGAAAAGCAGAGGGAGGTGGAGAAAGCAGTCAAGAGCGCAAAGGCACAAATGGAGGAAAAAATAGCCCAGGCAAATAAGAAAGGAGACAAGACCTTTTTCAGGTATATTAGCGAAAGAAAAAAGACCAGGGGTGAGATTGTGAAGTTAAAAAGGGAGGGAGGGATGTGTGCGTGGAGGGGGACCTAGAAAAAGCAACAATCCTGAACAAATATTTTTGTTCAGTGTTCACAGAAGGGGGAAGGAGAAGGACCACTATTGGGCGATAGGAGCACCAGTGGGAGAGAAGTGGACACCAGCCCATTTATGGAGGAAAGAGTCCTAAAGGACTCGAGAATCTGAAAGAGGACAAGGCCGTGGGGCCAGATGAGATACATCCCAGAATATTAAAAGAACTTAGAGAGGTGCTGGCGGCACCACTAACAGCCCTATTCAATAAACTGATAGAAACAGGGGTGGTTCCAGGGGACTGGAGGAAGGCGAATGTAGTCCTTCTCCACAAAAGTGGGAACAGGGAGGAGGCTGGCAACTACAGTCCAGTCAGCCTGACATCGATGGTGGGGAAATTAATGGAATCACTGCTAAAGAAAAATATTGTGATATTTCTTGAATCCAGCAGAGCACAGGATCCAAGCCAGCATGGATTCACAGCGCGAAGGTCTTGTCAAACAAATCTGATAGATTTCTTTGACTGGGTGCCCAGGGAGGGGCTGTGGATATGGCCTACCTATATTCAAGCAAGGCCTTCAACACTGTCCCACATAGGAGGTTGATAAATAGGTTGTGCAGCCTGGGAGTGGGCCCCAAAGTGGTAAACTGGGTCAGAAACTGGTTGAGTGACAGGACACTGACACGCAAGAGGGTGGTGGTAAACTGCGTTCAATCCGAGGAGAGGGGGGTTGACCAGCGGGGTGCCACAGGGATCCGTGCTGGGGCCAGTCTTCTTTAATGTCTTCATAAGCAACATTGCAGAGGGCTGGAGGGAAGGTATGCTGCTTTATAGATGACATCAAAATCTGCAACAGGGTCGACACTCCAGGGAGGATGGAAAAAATGAGAAAGGACCTAAACATGCTTGAGGAGTGGTCGAGTGTGTGGCAGCTAAGATTCAATGCAAAGAAGTGCAAAATCATGCATTTGGGGCACAGAAATCCACAGGAGGAGTACAAGATGGGGGGAAGTACTGATGGCCACCAATCAAGAAAGGGACCTGAGGTGATCATATCGGATGCCCTAAAGGTAACCGAACAATGTGAGAATGCAGTGGGGAGAGCCAGTGGGATGCTAGGGTGCATAGGGAGAGGTATCACCAGCAGAAAAAAGGAGGTGATTATGCCACAGTACAGATCTCTAGTGAGACCTCATATGGAGTACTGTGTCCAGTTCTGGAGGCTGCATCTCTGGAATTAAATAGATAAAATAGAGGCAGTCCAGAAAAGGGCAGCAAAAATGGTGCAATAACCACCAAAAGTCATATGAGGAAAGACTAGAAAAACCTCACTATGTATTCCCTGGAGGAGAGGAGAGGAGAGAAAGTGGGGATATGACAGACATTCAAGTACATCAGGGGCATAAACAAGGTACAGGAGGGTAGCATTTTTCAGAAAAGAAGCTGTACAAGAACAAGGGGGCATAATATGAGGCTAGAGGCCGTACTTTTTCACAGAAAGAGTAGTGGATGCTTAGAACAACCTCCCTGTGGAGGTGGTGGGGGCCAAAATGGTAGGGGAATTCAAGAATGCATTGGATAGACATAAAAGTACTCTTGCAATAGTGAAGAGAGGGTAAGCTGCAGGTCAACTAGGGTCTGCAGTAATGCATTAGGTAGGGAAAAGGAGCAGACTAGGTGGGCCACATGGTCCTTGTCTGCTGTCACATTCTATGTATCTATGTACCTCTGAAGGGGGACCAAAGTGACCACTCGGTAACACTGAATAGAAACTACAGTCATAAAAACTGAGTCAGGGAAAGGTAACTTTGATGGGGTCCAACATAGGAAGCTTAAAGCAAAACTAGAGTACGAGTACAGGTATACTACGAACAGTACCCACAGCACAAGCAAATTACGGTGGTATAGCATCACTGTAGATCTCCTTTCAGAATCTGATATCACTACAGGCAAAATAGCGAAATAGGCTAGCAGACACTAAATAACAGTACCAAACCCTGTGATAGATAACAAGGCAAGTCCAGTTATACTTAGGATTAGCATACAATTTAAACTGAAAAGGGCGGGGGCACCAAGAGTCTCCCAAAAAAGCACAGCTCCGAGGTGGTGGAAGGAGGAGAAATAAACAGTTAAAAAAAAAAAATATATATATATGGTAAATGCTAATTCTTCATCTTCTAATAATGTTTGACATTGATGTATACAATTCTGAATTTTTAGAGCATGCCACTGCATGTGATTCAACAAGCAGCCCCTTTAAAGCAACAGTATTTATTAGTACCCATATGAGTACAGTACTTAACAGGGGGGCCTCTAAACTTCACACAGCTTTTCCTGACAATAGTTCAGCTGAACTAGCTATAGGCAAAGTACTTACAGACCACCTTCCATAGGAGCAAGGAGTTTGGGTAGAGTCCTCTGGCATCCTGGTGTCTCCCTCTGGTGACCCCCCTCAAGGACTCCCAACTCCTGCTGTGCCATTCACACTGGGACTGCTCATGCGGGACCGCGAAAAGGCACAGGTGTTCTAAAGAGCACAGATTAGACAGCAGAGTTCAACCAGTGAAAAGCAGCTCCTGTTGCCTTCTGAAATGAGTGGCTGGTGATTGGGTTGGATGCTGAGAAGTATCCTTCACATGACGACGGGTTGGTGGCTGGGAGCAGGCAGCAGCAGTCTCTGTTTTGTCTCACCTCCTCTACGAACACTAAGAGTGTTGAGTGGGCTGCACAAGTTCAGTCAGTAAAAAGCAGCTGCTGCTGCTTTCTGGAATGGGCGGCTGACTGTATACACTCACATAAGCCTAATTTTTAATGCTAAAAATAGGGCACCAAAAAGGAGACTCAACTTCTCTGCAAGTCGAACTCTGTGCAGTTTACAGTAACAATTTTTTCAATGGTGTAACCAGATTTTCTGTCCAATTCTGGCTATAAAGACAGCTTCTGTGCCTGATGCTGGCCACAAAACAAATTTTCACATCCACGCTGGGCAGCAAATTATGTTCTGTAGTTTTGTAACAATTGACAAGGTAAAATGGAGTGAGGTCAACTTATAGGGGAGTATGTATGGTAAATGCTGGCGGCCCGTCGGCGCAGCGGCTGGATTTCCGCTCGCAACGCCAGTGACCCGGGTTCAAGAACGGACTTGGGTCACTGGAGGGCCGGCCGGGGGAGAAGGCTTGAGCATCCCAGGGACTGCTTGCCTTCTCCCGGGGAGGGGGGGAGACAGATCAGCGGCTTGTCTGACCCCGGGTGAAGGCCCGAGGTACAGCAAGCTGGCAGGACAGACCAATGGGGAGCTGTGTGGCGGACATCGGCATGTAACACCTTGACGTCGGGGCACACACCACACAGCAAAAAAGCTGGAAAAAGCACCGCCGGAGCGTGGGTAGACGGAGCTCCAGTGCCATTCCCTAATTGTGATGGTCTGCCTGACCACAGGGGGACCTGACAAAACTCAAAGATGTCGGGGCACTGGGCCCCACCCCGTACCCACCTGAAGGGTATAGCCACAGCTTCATGGGGGAACCTCCAGGGATTCAGGTAGGCCAGTCGCTGGGGAGGGGGGGTACGTAAGAGTCTCCCAAAAAAGCGCAGCTCCGGGGTGGTGGAAGGAGGAGAAATAAAAAGTGAAAATATATATATATATATATATATATATATATATATAATATGGTAAATGCTAAGTCTTCATTTTCTAGTAATGTTTGACATTGCTATATACAATTCTGGATTTTTAGAGCATGCCACCACATGTGACTCAACAATCAGCCCCTTTAAAGCAGCAGTATTTGTTAGTGACCATATGTATTTTTTTCATCAATAATGTTTTGTCTGGCAAAAATATCAAGATACATTTTTATTTTCGCTTTCTACCATTCCTGATCCGAGAAATGGGATAGTTCGCACTCCCATGCCATACCCGCCATGGGAATATCAAACACCTTGGCACAGTGTTGTGCTGTTTACCATCAGATACGTGTGGCAGCACAATTCTAATATAACCACAGTATGAATCTAGCATGTACAATGAATAGGTAACCTCAGAGGAGGAGAGTTTTAAAAACTGCGAGTGGTGGCCATCTTTAATGACAAGTCATTAGTTATAAAATCAGCTGTAAAAGCCGTCTTACCAATGTAGCTGAGAAAACTAAGAATAGACTGAGCATGCATCTTAGGTTGTCAGAAATACATTTTTGTTATAAAGCTGTATGATGACATTTTTTACTGATTAACAAATACTGCTGCTTTAAAATCTGTGCTTCAAATCCAAATCCTCAATAAATGTTGTACCAAACTAGCACCTAGGAACTCTGAGAAAGAGGGAGTAGGTTTTTCCTAATGTACACAAACGAATCAATACAGCAGGCATTTGCCCGATAGCAGATGGTTCAGCATAATGCATATTTTGGTCGTACAGGTTTTCTTCATCTTGTGCAAAGCGTCTAGCTTCACACCTCGCTCAACCCTTTTCTGGGAAGGCTGGCATCCAGTATATTCAGCACAATGCAGCACCCAGTGTGAGATAACATTGTGCTCCTAAATCCCCAAAATTCAATGAAGAATGAGGATGCGAGAGACCATGTTGATTCAAAAGAGGGATTACCTTATGATCAGGAACAGCTGAGAGCTTTACACGCAGCTGCAGGCTAGTGCTCATCCATAAAGATCGGCTGTGCTAATTAGGGGTGTGCCGAATATCATTTTGTGCTACAGGTGTAATCAGGAGGGCTCCAGTCGGTTGTCAGTTCTCTTTCAAAATCATCAATACTGTGGCATGTTCTTAAAATGTTTTAGGACATACAAAAAAGCTAAGCCCCAACTGTTTCTGCGTCATCATTTTGTGTTTATTACAGCACACTCTGCTTCTACGGCTCAGAGGAAAATTATGACCCTTCTGTTAGTACCACTGCTCAAGTACAAACTTTAAACTTTGACATACATTAGTCTAAAGAACTGGATTATGCTACTGATTTCTAACTACCCATAGAGTGTTCCTAGGCCATGTCACACAATTAAATCACATTAACAATCAGTTTTTTTACAGTTACCATAGCCAATTATTTGGAACACTAAAGCAGCAGCTCATGTTAAAAACATCTTTAGACACCTCACTGTATGCACTCCTTTGCAAACCCTTGATGTTGATCCCTCTTGCCAAGTTTTATTTCCAAATCCATTTTATATGGCAATCACATTTCATTCTATGTTAGCACTTGCATTTTGTGCCCTGGAATTAACCCAGAAAGTCATGCCTCATAAGGACAGGAAACTGTACCCTCTGCACGCTAGGTCACCTTGGTCATAAAGAAAAGTAAATGTTACAACTATGGGTTTCCAAATACAGCTGAGAAATGGGAATAACTACTGCTCTGGATTATACTTCCATGGTAAGGGTCAACAGAAGCTAATGCCCATTAAGTTCAGCCCCCACTATGTCAGTGTTAGTACGCAGATTTATTGCTCTGTAATACACATCTAATTTTTATTTAAAAATGTAGAAATTACTACTATCTACAATGTCAGCTGGCAGTTCATTCCAAAGATTAACACTCCAGACCAAATGTATCTTTTCATGATGCACAAGGATGAGCGAAAAAAGGGACATATGATGTCACTGAAAGGAGGGAAATTCATGAAAGATGTCAGAAAGAACTACTTCACAGAATCAGAGGTGGATGCCTTGAATAGACTAGTGGGGTCAACGGATACTGATCTGGCCTTCCAGCTTAGACTCAACAGGTACCCTGATGATAAAAGGGGTGATATATTATTACCACTGAGTTGGCAGGATAGAAGAACTCGATGGACGGTGGTCTTCTTTCCTTCTTAAAGATGTATGCATGTAAGCATGCAATACTGATGAAAATTTAGTAGCAGCCATATTTAATGATACTCAAAATTAATCATTTCAAACAAAAACAAATGCTAAAGCAGACTCAAACAAGCAATTTACAAGACAGGAGAAAAAAGGTAATCTAAATCTGAAGTAAAAGTACAGGCACTGAACTTTCATCATAAAAATGAACTGTTGCTTTAAATCAATCTAACCAACATTTGACATGATTACCAAATACAGCATACGAAGGTTGAGGATCATAGGCTATGTTTTGTTTTTTGGTTTTGTACTATCTGTTTTTCCCTCTTCTCTCCCCTCAACTCCAGTCTCCTTGGGAGTACCTAGGAGTCATCCCACTATGGTTCGCTCCTACCTGGTCAATCCTCCGTCGCCCATGTAGCCTCGGTTTGCCCCCGGGGGGAGACGGGGTAGGCACCAACACCCCAGAATTCTCTGGCGGCGTCGGTCCGGAGGATGCCAGGAGGGCGGCCGTAAATCATGGGCAAGCTCCGGTTCTCTGTCTCCGCCGGAGCTGAAGTTTTTTTTTCTCCCTTTTTCCCTAGGAGTGGCCAGCGCCCTGATGTCAAGGCCTCGCTGACGTCTGCCACTCCACGCCCCTTCGCCACGCTTCTCTGGTGCTTGCTGTATCTCCAGCTTCCGCCAGAGATCAGCCAAGCGCCGAATAGGGACCTCTGTCCCTCCCAGGAGAGCAGAGCTGTCCTCCGGATGCTCAATCCTCTCCCTTCCCTGCTGACTCCCAGCAACCTGGGCTCGTTCCCGAACCAGGGTCGCCGGTGTGATGCAAGGTGTGGCATCCAGCGCCACCGGGCCAGTTACATTTTGTTTTTTCACAAAAAAAGAACACAAAACAGTACTTTGTGCCTCACGACTAAAAACCCTCTCAGCCTCTCTTCTTGTAAGCTGAATATGTAAGCAATAAGACATGACGGAGTGTTGGTTGTACTGGTTTTACCACACATCCATGGGGTGTAGTAAGGCACAAGGTCACAGGTTGAGTGTCTTCAGCCCCTGGAAGTGCTGTAAACCTGGTATAACCAGCACCAGAAGTGTCTTACTGTACTCATAAAATGGGTCAATATGCAAATTCTAAAGAACACCGGCAGTTTAAAACAGTGGTGGCCAATACACCTTGTATTGGGATCCATTTTGGTGGATCTCAAGAAGTTCTGAGATCCACCAACAATGAAATGAACAAAAAGTACAATAATTACACTCATCAGCTGTAAGGATCTTCACTGATTCAAAAATACAATCTTTGACCCAAGATCCACCAAAAATGTCTTGAGATCCACCAGTGGCTCTAGATCCACATATTAGCCATCACTGGTTTAAAAAATCCAAGAGGCCCATCTTTAACAGTACTGAACACCAGAAACTGCTTCAGTTCAACTTTGAACATATCATACCATCTGCATACGAAAATGGATGCCGCAGAGGGGTGATCCCAATACCAAAAAAATCCCCATTCCAACTCGACTCCACCTACACAAAGAAGGCAGGCTGGCTATGGCAATCGGTACCCTATATGATAAACCCTTCACCATATGCAGTATTTATATTCCCCTAGGTAATGACGCTTCCTGTATTCAAGAGTTGTTAGATTCAATTTTTACCCACCACTCTGGGACGCTTTCTATAGGGTGCGACTACAACTGCCTCTTGAACCCACCTGAAGACTCCACCAACCCAAACCTCCCCTCTTCCACAGCAAAGCAACACCACCTTTGGAGATCTATTAAAGACTTATGTCTTGTAGATGTCTGATGGCAACTCCACCCCAAGGACAAACAATACACATTCTATTCAAATCCACATAGACACTATTCCAGGCTAGATTAGTTTGTATTCATGAGGAAACCACAGACTGGATAACAGTTGTGAATATTGATAACACAGTCCTTTCAGAACATGCCCTCATTTATACCCATTTTATTATCCCCCCAAAAATGAACTGCACCCAGGTTTTAATTCCTCTCTATTACGAAACCCTGAATGCAAACAATTACTACTGGACTTAGTCCCTAGAATAATAGTGGAAAATGATAAGGGGGAGCCAGCCCAGTGGCACCAAGGGTTGAGGTGCTAGAAGCCACACCAGCGACCCGAGTTCGGGAATGGACTCTGGTTGCTTGGGGGTCAACTGGGGTGAAGAAGGATTGAGCATCCGTGGACAGTTCTCCTTCCTTGGGGAAGGGGGGACTACCGATGTGTGCTAAATTTATTTATTTGCTTTTGTTAACCGGGTAAGCACACTAGACAGCCAAGTGCCTATTTTCAGGTGCGACAGGGGAGATTACAGGGTACATACATGAACATCAGGCAAATACAAGTGGAGGATTACATTACATAGAATTAGCACAACAGGGACTTTACAAGCATCAGATTTAATCAGGCAAATAGTAGTGAAGAGTTAATATAAAGTGACCAGAACACAGGGACATTGTAAGACAACAATACCAAAAACAGGTATTACAATACAGTATTAAACATTGTAGTCAGTAGGAAGAAGTGCAGTGTGAATTCATCGCTCCAGGCAGCAAGTTGTAAGGCTAGCAGTTAGAATAAGGAGGAGTCACAGTTGGGATTGAGTGGACCCAGTGCGAGAGAAAGGAATGCACAGTTACAGTGCTCACCCTGTTTTGCCGGTGAGCCTAAATGGTCCATTTTTATATATGCTGTGAGAACAGGAGGAGTATGAGCACAGTTGTGCTCTGTCCAAGTTGTAATGTTTAGGTAGCATCTCAGTTAGTTGGGGCATCTCAGGCTGAGAGGGTTTGTCTAGTGCAGAGACAGGTGGCAGCCATTTTGAGAAAACCCCAGAGGAGGCTTTAAGCTCTGGTGCGAGGAGGAGGCGAGTGCTAGATGGAAGAGTTCAGTTCCAAACCCTGGGCGCACACGCAGCGAAGGCTCGGTCGCCCATTTGTGTGTGGGTTTTAGATACCAGGAGGGCATGGGAGCAGCTGGATCACAGGTTGTAGGAGGGTGTAGCAAGAAAAGGGTCTCAGCAAGGTTTTGAGGGGTGGCAGTTCTGACAATATTGTCAATGAAGTTGCCCACGACATAAGAGCGGTGAGTTTCTGGTGGAAGCCACTCAAGCCGGGTGTAAAGCTCACAGCGGTGAGTGAGGTGGGGGGCTGAGAGCGCAAAACAGCATATGTTGTTGTACGGTGAGTCCCACTTTACTTGACTAGTTTTTGCAACGTGGGCAAAGGTGATTAGTCCGTAGCAAAGCTTGGGTAAGAGGACTCCCCTGGCTAGAGCAAGACAGGCAGCAGGAGTTGGACAGCTTTTTGCTCTGGAAGCCTGACCCAGCTTGCAGTTTGAGGCCTTGCATGTATTTCGTATGTGCAGGTTCATATCCAGCTGAGGGTCAAGGGTTACCCCCAGGTACTTGACCGAGCCTGCGACAAAGACTGACACCTGGCAGTTGCTGGGTGTCAGCACAGACACACAACCATGCACAGGGAGGGCCCACCTACAGGGCACTAAGCTGTCTCCGTGCAGGCAGGGACAACTGCTCCGCCCATTGCATATACGTGGGCTTGGGGGGGGGGGACTGTAGAAAAGCTGGGAGCTGACCAGACCCATGATGGCCCAGTGCATTCCTCCACAATGCCACCCCCAATTTCTGGATTTGTGTCCCAAGCGGGAAGTAAAGCCGGCCCTCCTCACCCTGGCCCTGCCATGGGAGACAATCTGCAGGGAAATTGCAGGGGTTGGCAGAATGAAGGAGGACCGGAGCCAGAGAAGGAGCCCTCTGAGGGAGGGCTGGAGTCAAAAGTCTGCTCTGTGAAGGAGGCAAAAATTGTAAATGAAAAAAATCAATGAAAACCAGCATTCCAGGTGTATTGAAGTACTGATCTTTTATTGGTGGAACACGTACTTACAAAGGTATGCTGTGTAATTTCTTCTAACAGATAAAAGAACTGGAAGGGGACAGGATCAGTTGTGTTCCAGGACAGTAGCTGCTGCTTGTTGTTTTCACAGGGTTCTTGTGGATTTTACTTGGTAGAAGGTTAGTTCTTTTCTTTCTTACTTCTAAGGGGCTAGCAGGGTATTGTTTTGGGGGCTGCTGGATGTTTGAAAACTGATTTGGTGGCTATAAGTGGGCTCATTTTGTGGATGTTTCACTGTGTAACAGGCTGCGCTGGTAGAGGCCTATTTCTTCTGATTTAAAACCTATTTGGTGGGATTTGCTTGGAGATGGTTATTTGAATTGGAGACCTATATCTGTTAATTTCAAGCCTATTTTGATGTGTTGTTAGTGAAGCTGATTAAATTGGAGACCTGTTTCCTTTGGCAGCAAACATATTTAGGGGGCTTTGAGTTGAATTTTGATTCCTTTTTGCTGACTCCACTAGCTGCAAAGGTTAGTGCATAGTGGGGGAAGGGTGTTAATGGTCTGGCCAGGTCTCACTCAGCCAATTGACTGGAGGCAGAGCTGAATCAGGTTTGAGGTGTTAGCTGCTTTGTCTTCTCAGAAAGAACTGGAAGTGGACAGGATCAGTTGTGTTCCAGGACAGTAGCTGCTGCTGTTGTTTTCACAGGGTTCTTGTGGATTTTACTTGGTAGAAGGTTAGTTCTTTTCTTTCTTACTTCTAAGGGGCTAGCAGGGTATTGTTTTGGGGGCTGCTGAAAGTTTGAAAACTGATTTGGTGGCTGTAAGTGGGCTCATTTTGTGGATGTTTCACTGTGTAACAGGCTGCGCTGGTAGAGGCCTATTTCTTCTGATTTAAAACCTATTTGGTGGGATTTGCTTGGGCCTGGTTCTTTGGCTGCTGGGCTCGGAGGGGAGACACAGGGCTGATGCACTCTCTCTCGAGTCAGGTGTCTGCCCAAGACCCACCCTCCCCAGAATTCTGCTAACTTCTAGGGGAACACCTGCCCTGCAATTGGAGGAAAAGGCTACAGGTGCAGCTCATGTAGTTCTAGCCACTGGGGGTTGGATTTAAAGGCTGGGAGAGAGGAGCTTAGGGAGTTGTTCATTTCCCTTATAAGTTTAATGTGTTGTACTGCACCTAGTAACAGGGTTACTGGTGTACAGTGGGACTGTCTCTAAGATTAGTGGGTGACCTGATTAGGCAGTAGGGTGTAACTTGGACTAGGGGGAACCTGGTGGCTCACCCAAGGAAACCTATTTGGAAGGGGATGGAACCACGCGAATTAGGGCCGGCATCTTTGGGAGGGTGGTGGGGCACAGGGTGTGAGCAGCCATGATACTGGACTGGGCTTGGAAGTTCGGTGGTTGCCCAGTGTGCTACCAGCTGGCACAGTTTAGGGAGGAGGTCCGGGATTAGGAGAAAGCTGGGGGAAGGGGGGTGGTATGGTTGGGGAAGGGGGCTGGGAATCTCCCACGGGGTTGCACCAAGCACTGGGGGTGGGGGCACAGGGAAAGGAGTGCAGGAGAATACTCAGGGGTCACATAGGGACCCTGGCAGAGGGGGTCCAAAAGGACACTACCAAGGAAGCAGGCAGGTAACTGGGGACCCTCACAAAGGAGGGACGGAGGGACAACATTCTCAGGGAAGTAGGCAGATGGCCAGGGCTGGACAGAAGGGAGCAAGGCGGGAGGTGGATCAGACCTACACTCAATAACCGCCTCATTCTCTCTTCTGCTCGAGGATGAGGGGGTGATGTACACTGCAGGGTGGTTAGAGACGGAAAGGGAGTGGGGGGGTAGGAGGCAGGGGCCAGATAGCAGGAAGAACAAGGGGGACCTGGAATGCAGGAAAATGGGGGGAGCAGTGAATCAGAGCAGGAGGGGCAGGGGGAAGAGGGAGGAAAGCGCAAGGAGAAGGACCAGTTGGGAGGAAAGGTAAAGGAGAAGGACCAGAAGTACAAGGAGGATTCAGTAAAGGGAGCTGAGGGTTTAGGCCAGGGGAGCACGACGAGCAAGGAGGAACTAAAGGGAGGAAGGAAGGGAGGATGAGCCAGGCTAGTTTAGCAGATGGGGGAGAAGGACCAGTTGTGAGCAGTGAGGGGGGAATTAGCAAGGTACAGAAGGATACTCAGGAGGAGGAGAGGCATAGGATTGAGGGGAGGGGTGGCATGGTAAATGAGGAGGGGTGGCATGACCCAGATGGGGGGAACAAGGAGCCGGCTGGGTGGAGGGGCCGGTAGAAAGGATGAGGGACATGGAAGGGGGGGGGAAAGGAGGAAAAGGAGCGGTCAGAGTGCTCAGAGTGCTCCTGTTGGGGGATTCTATGATCAAGGGTATCAAATGGGATAGGGAGGGAGAAGCCTGGCCAGTTAGAACAAGATGCTTCCCTTGACTAACGGTGCACAGGGCTAAGCACGAGGTATATCAGCTGGCAAAGGATTGTGGGGGTTCCCCAGACATACTGGTCCACCTGGGTACAAATGACATTGAGGGAAATAGCAAGCTAGAGATGCAGGCAAGATTCAGGGAGCTCACCAGGGTCTGTCATGACATGGGATGTACAGTTTCCTTCTCAGAAATCCTGCCGGTGCCAAGGGCTAGTGGGGAACACAAAAGGAAGATTAGGGAGATAAACCAGTGGCTCAGGGAGTGGTGTGAGGCCAGAGGGTATGGGTTGATGGGGGATTGGGGGGAGACCTGGGAGGATAAGGAGCTGTATGCTAGAGATAGACTCATCTCAATTTGGAGGGAGGGAATCCTTGTTGAAAATAGAGGGTTCATTGGTGAAAAGTGGGGTTTAAACTTGTGAAGGGGGGATGTGAGAAAAGCTGTCAAGGGGTGCCGATAAAGGAGGGACTTGTCTCCACTTCTGGGGACCAGGAGGATTGCAGGAAAGGCCGACTGGCAAAGTGCAGACCAGGGGAAAAAGCCAGGAATCCTATGGGAACACGAAGCAGGGAAATGAACTATAGGGAAAGGGTGGAAGGTAGTCTCATAAATGCCAGGAGCTTGGGCAATAAAATGCCTGAGCTCCAGGCGATGCTAACTGAGGGAGCAGTGGATGTGGCAGCGGTCACTGAGACTTGGGCCACTGCAGGACATGACTGGGACCTGAACCTGGAGGGTTACACTATGTTCAGGAAGGACAGGGGGAGGGAAGGGAGGAGGGGCAGAATGATGGTCAAAAACTGCATTGGCATAGTGGGAGTAGGAGTTGGAGGGAACCGTGAGGCGATTTGGTCACCTTGATAACAAGGGGGGCAAGAGAGTAAAATAGGAGTGGTGTATAGACCCTGCCCTGGCGGAGGAGCTGGAGGACAGTCTGGTGGCAGATCTTGGGAGACACTGCAGACTGGGCAGAGGAACAGTGGTGGTGTTATGGGACTTAAACATGCCAGGAACAGACTGGGAGACTCATGACATCCTCTGTGACCAGGGAACAGAGGCTGTTGGATGTCTTTCAAGATGCGCTCTAATTCAGCAGGTGAGGGAACCACCAGGAGGCGCAGGTACTGGATGTGGTCCTGGCAGACAGTGACCAGACTGGGGGCCTGGAGGAGGGAACCCATTGGCGGGAGTGACCATGCCACGGTCTGGTTCTGCCTGGACCTAGAGAGGTAGAAGGCTGCACAAAGAGACGGGAAGTAACCGACTTCAGGGGGTGGATTTTAAGGAAATGGGAAGGATCCTTAAGGAGCATTTGGATGGGATTGGGTCAGACATGGACGCTGATAGTAGGTGGGAACTCACCAGGAGAGGGGTGCAGGATGCTACCAGCACCTGTGCAAGAGTAAGACGAAAATGCGGTAGGGCCCAAAAACCCTGCTGGTGGACCAGGGAGGTCCAGGAGGTGGTGCGGGGAAAGAAGGCAGCCTATAAGCAATCCAAGTGCTCAAGGAGTGAAAGGGATCGAGGGGAGTACGAGCTGATGGCTAGAAGGGTCACTAGGGTGGTGAGGGCGGCTAAGGCAAGGAAGGAGCAGAACCTGGCCAGGGAAATTAGGAGAGGAACAAGGGTTCTTTAGATACACTGGGGAAAACGAAGGGTGAAGGGCAGATTAGCAGGATTAAATCGAGGAGAGATGGGCACAAGACCCGGGGAGCAGGCTGAGGTACTAAATGAGTACTTCACCCCAGTTTTCACCAAGGAAAATGGGGGGCTGCCTCATCACATGGAGGAGACAGAGATACTGAAGAGGGGAACCCCACCGATCGACGGGTCTGGGGAGAGGGGGAGGCATCACTGGCAGGTGGGGGGAGGGCTAAGCAAGGAAAAGAGGTACCGGAAGTGGAAATCACAGCATTGAGAGTGAGGGAAGCCCTCAGCTCCCTTAAGACGGAGAAAGCACCGGGGCCGGATAAATTACATCCCAGAGTGCTGAAGGAACTTGTGGATGTCCTGGAGAAACCCCTGGCGGAGCTTTTCACCATCTCTCTGAGGACAGGGTGGGTGCCCCAAGACTGGAAGGTGGCACATATAGTGCCTATCCACAAGGGGGGATCAAGGGAGGTGGCAGGGAACTACAGGCCTGTACCTGACATCGGTGGTGGGCAAGGTGATGGAGGGCACTGTCAAGGAAAAGCTGGGGGGGACCTGGATAAGTCAGGGTGCCTGGACGATAGACAGCATGGATTCATCCCGGGGAAATCGTGTCAGACAAACCTGGTGGAGTTCTATGACTGGGTGACTAGTGCCTTGGACCTGGGTAGACCAGTGGACGTCCTCTTTCTAGACTTCAGCAAGGCATTTGACTCTGTTCCTCACGTGGGCCTGTTGGATAAGCTGGGAGAAATGGGGGTGGGGAACCAGATGATCAGATGGATAGGCAATTGGCTCCAGGACCGGACCCAGAGGGTTGTAGTTGGCAGGATAGTCTCATCCTCAAGGAGGGTCATTAATGGGGTCCCACAGGGATCAGTCCTTGGGCCCCTTCTGTTCAACGCCTATGTCTCTGACATAAGGACAGGAATCAGGAGTGACATGAGTCTCTTTGCGGATGACTCGAAACTGGGGGTGGTGGTGGATGGGGAGGAGGGGAAGGTGGCCCTACAGGGGGACCTGGAGGCTCTGGAAAGATGGTCTAGAAAGTGGAAGCTGAGGTTCAATGCAGGGAAATGCAAGGTACTCCACCTGGGGGCCAGAAACCCAGGCCAAGTGTACACCCTGAGGGGGGGAAATGCTACAAGTCTCGATGGCTGAGAGGGACCTGGGGGTGGTGGTGGATGTCAAGATGAACAACTCTGAGACTTGTAGGAGGGC
Organism: Neoceratodus forsteri; assembly: GCA_016271365.2. Lineage (NCBI taxonomy): Eukaryota > Metazoa > Chordata > Ceratodontiformes > Ceratodontidae > Neoceratodus > Neoceratodus forsteri. The sequence continues at coordinate 398,816,318 of CM028136.1, read as the reverse complement.
AGCAGCCAAGGCCAACAGGATGCTGGGATGCATCACTAGGGGGATCACCTCAGAAGGAGGGAAGTGATACCCTCTGTATAACTGCTTGGTAGGCCAAATCTTGAGTATCACTGCGCAGTTTGGGAGGCCACACTTAAAGAGGACATTAACCTCCTGGAGAGGGTCCAGAGGAGGGCAACCAAAATGATTTGGGGCTTGGGGACAGGACCTATGAGGAGAGGCTTGAAGAGCTAATATGTACACATTGGAAGAGAGAAGGGACCTGGGGACATGACAGAGGTCTTCAGGTACATGAAGAGGGTAAATAGGGGAGGAACAGTCAGGGTGCTTCAAGGAAGGAGGAGGGGGCCACTAGAGGGCAAGGAGGGAAGCTGGAGGGGGAAGATCTAGGGAGAAAGGAGGAGGTGCTACTTCACTGAGAGGGTGGTGGAGCTATGGAATGCACTGCCTAGGGGGCTGGTGGAGGCAGAGACAGTGGAGGGGTCCAAGAGGGGTGGGACAGGTATAGGGAAGGATTCTGGAAGCAAAATCCAATGCAGCAAGAATATCCGAACTGGGAAGGAGAAGCCAGAGAAGGCTAGGGGATAGCAAGGTCAGCACCCAGGTGGGGGCTGACCAAACGAGCAGACACGAAAGACCGTTAGGCCTATTCTGCTGGCATTTTAGTATGTTAGTATGTTAGATAAAGGTAATGAAGTTATTTCAATTCTTCTTTAGTGAATAGGTAGCTAAAAATGAAATAATGCATTAATTGCATTATTTCATTTAAAAGACCTGCACATTGCACTATAAAGGAATGTTGGGTAACTTGTAAGCCACGCCCCCCTGACAAAGAGGAGTTTATCCTTGAAGTGCTGGGGCTGGTCAGGCATCTATGGGGTGCTGCTTATATGCTCATTTGCACTGTGTGGGACTGAACTGCAATTTGCCATTTGCACTGTCTGTTGAAGAAATTTCACAGCATGATACCTTTGTAAGTATGTGTTCTGCCAGTAAAAGATCACTACTTCAGCAATCTGCCTGGAGGGCTGGTTTTCATTGATTTTTCAGCACCCAGTTCTTGCCGTGCAGCACAGTTGAATCTGCTTTGCAGTAAGGCAGGCAAAGGCCCAACCAAGGAAACACTAGCACAAACAGTAAAAGAAGTGGACAAGACTTTCTATAGATACAACAGTGAAACGAGAAAGTCCAAAGGGGCTATTGCTAAGATCAAAGGGGATAAGGGGGCACGTGAGGAGGAGGACCATATAAAAGCATCTATCCTAAATAGATACTTTTGCTCAGTATTTACTGAAGAGAAGGCAGAGCAGGGCCCACAGCTCAGCACCATGGACACAGGGGGGAGGGAGGTGAGCACTACTCCCTTCACAAAAGAAAGGGTCCTACAAGAGCTTGCTAAGCTCAGGGTAGATAAGGCAATGGGACCTGATGGCATACATCCCAGGGTACTCAAGGAGCTAAGGGTGGAACTAGCAGAGCCATTAGCAGAACTGTTTAGTGAGTCTCTGAGTACATCAGAGGTCCCAGAAGACTGGATAAGGGCTCATGTGATCCCGCTCCACAAGAGTGGTAGCAGGGAGGAGGCAGGGAACTACAGACCAGTCAGTCTTACCTCAGTAGTAGGCAAGATTATGGAGGCACTCCTTAAGGAAAGGATAGTGCAACACCTGGAATCCACAGGAGCACAGGATCCAAGACAGCATGGGTTTACAAAAGGAAGGTCCTGTCAAACTAATCTCAGATTTCTTTGACTGGGTAACCAGAGTGTTGGACCAAGGGGGAGCAGTTGATGTTGCCTACCTTGACTTCAGCAAAGCTTCTGATACTGTTCCACATAGATTTATTAATAAGCTGGGTAGGATCGGGGTGGGTCAGAAGTTGGTCAACTGGGTGGCAAACTGGTTGATGAGCAGAAAAGAGAGAGTGGTGGTAACTGGTATACAGTCAGAAGAGATGCAAGTCACAAGTGCGGTACCTCAGGATCAGTCCTGGGGCCAGTCCTCTTCAATATCTTCATCAGTGACACTACAGATGGATTGGAGGGTAAGGTTTGTATGTTTGCAGATGACACCAAGATCTGCAACAGAATAGATGACCCAGATGGGGTAGGCAGAATGAGAAGAGATCTAGATAAACTAGCAAAATGGTTGGAAGAGTGGCAACTGGAGTTTAATGCAAAGAAGTGCAAGATCATGCACATGGGGAAGAGAAACCCTGAAGCCACCTATAGGCTGGGAGGGGAGTTGCTGGCAGTCACAAGGGAAGAAAGAGACTTGGGCGTCATCATCACTGATGATCTGAAATCATCCAAGCAGACCAAAGCAGTAGGTAAGGCTAGAGGGACATTGGGGTGTATTAGTAGGGGTATCAAGTCGGAAGAGGGAGGTAATAATCCCTCTTTACAAGACACTGGTTAGGCCCCATCTGGAGGACTGCATGCAGTACCGGAGGCCACACCTTCACAAGGACATTAACCAAATTGAGGCAGTCCAGAGATGGGCAACCAAAATGGTGCAGGGACTACATCAGAAAACATATGAGGACAGATTAATGGAGCTCAATATGTATACCCTAGAGCAAAGGAGGGAGAGAGGTGATATGATTGAAACATTCAAACACCTTAAGGGCATTAACAAGGTGAAAGAGTCTAACATGTTTCAATATAAGAAAAATAGCAGGACAAGAGGACACAGCATGAGATTAGAGGGAGGCCGATTAAGGGGTAATCTGAGGAAGTTATTTTTCACAAAGGGTGGTGGATGCATGGAATGGCCTACCTCAGGAAGTGGTGGATATGAATGCAGTGCAGGGCATCAAACAGACATAGGATAGGCATACGGGAGCAATACAGTTAAGTATGAATAGATAGGTCATTGACAGAGCAAAGGCTGACGACGCATTTATAAGGTAGAAAAAGAAATGGGCAGACTGGATGGGCCTTGTGGTCCTTATCTGCCGACAACTTCTATGTTTGCTACATAAATTGTAAATGAAAATGATAAGGGGAATGTGTCTCTGCAGACCATATGGGACACTATCAAAACTGTCTTAAGGGGAGAAATAATTGCCTATCCCACCAAGAAAAAGAGACAATGGGAGAATGCCTCCAGCAGTTACAGGATGAATTACAATTTCTGCAACATGTCCACATGCAGGATGACCAATCCCTCCTATCCCAAATTAAAACCACTCAGGCCAAAATACAAGACCTCCTCAAGTACAAAACAGAGCAGGCCCTACTATAGCCGAGACAAACATATTATGAGGGGGGGCTCCAGAGTGGCCAAAGAATTAGCATATCACCCTAGACTGCAAATGCAGATGGCCACAATACATAAACTTCAAGACCCCAATATGGGATGTCTACACAGCCACTGCACTGAAATCTTACAAATTTTAAAACAATATTACATCTCCCTTTACACACAGGATGAGGCGTTCGGTCCCTACAGTCCTTTATGGACCAGGTAACGCTCCTCTCCTTCAGAAGACTACACTGCCTGACTACTGCAACCCATTTCCTCACCCAGGCTAATTAAAGCCAGCTAGGATGCAAAATGATGGGAAAATCCCAGGCCCCGATAAATACGGGGCAGAATTTTATAAAGCAACCATAGAACTTTTACAGCAACCTCTACTAAATGCATTCCAAGTTACTCATACACCTGCAAATTGCCCAGACACATGGCATTATGCCAACATAGCCGTCATCTTACAACCACAGAAACCGGCCATAAATTGTGAACCCGCCAGCCCACATCAACAGGATATAAAAATCAATGAAACTAACAATAGGCCTCCACCCATCTGCCGCACTGCCTCTCACTCCCATGGGTGGAAAACATCTGCAATTAAATATCTGGGAGTACATCTGCCTGCAGATCTTACCACTCTTTATAGATGGAATTACTCTGGTCTAGTATCTGAGGTGTAGGAAAACTTAAAGGGAATCCAGGCCATACAGGTGAGCATACTACCCAGATTCCTGCAACCTCCCCCCTCAATCAGAATTTCAAACATGGAATATATGCATCTCTAGATTCTTACGGGGCAGTGACAGGCCCAGGATAGCCTACCAGAAATTACAACTTCCTAAAAGAAAAGGTGGATTAGCTCTCCCAAACCTCAAATTTAATGCAACAGAAGCTCACACAAAGCATATCCTACATTGGCTCTAACCTCCCTCCCCCCAAAACCCACGAGCATTTCAGTTAATCTCCATTTAAATCCTCACTGAGGCATTTTAAATCTTCTTGCCGTGAGTAGTGTTAGCAGTGGAGTTTTAAGATGTGGTGAGGCTGTTTTTGGAGAGCTTATTTATCTTTTTTGTCATAAATTTTTGTACGTTTTGCTGTTGTGTTTTAAATGTTGCCTAAAAATCCCTCACTCCTTGCATTAGCCTTTCTTAAATACGGAAAAGCCACTGGGGGTTGGGTTTAAAGGTCGGGAGAGAGGAGCTTAGGGAGTTGCAAACTTCCACTAGGAGCTAACTCTTGAGGCTAATAGTCAGGTGGGGAAAGGTTCGGACACTCAAGCGCTGCAAGTTTGAAAGTCTGTATGCTGTGGGGGTTGGGGGGACTGCCTAGGTATAGATACTGGTTGCCCGAGAAACTGTAGAGCCACTGAGTTGGTAATCTGGCTCAGAAAAGACTGCTATGATGAGGGAGAAGGGACTGCATATCATTACAGCAGGTATTTATTTATTTAGTTTTTGTTAACTGGGTAGTTACACTAGACAGCATAACTGCCTATTTTCAGATACAACCCGAGTATCTTTGGGCGGGTGGTTGGGTGCACAGGGTGTGATGCGGCCATGCTACTGGACTAGGCATGGAAGTTTGGGGGATGCCCAATGTGCTACCAGATGGCACAGGTTAAGGAGGAGGAGGTAGAAGGGATCTGAAGGCAGCTGGGGGGAGAGGACTGGAGAGACAGGAGGCAAGCGGTCACCTACATGGAAGCACTAGGTGCTGAGGCCTCCCACTCTAGGGAAGGAGTGAAGAGAGGCGCTCACACTAGGGGAAGAGAGAAGGGTGGTACACAGGGGGCTCTAGCGGACCCTGGCAGGTGGGGCCCAAAAGATGGAAATTTCCACAGCAGTAGGCAAGAGACTGAGGGTGTACAGAGGAAACCAAGAGGGGCGGTAGGGATTGGGGGGCTGCACTGGGGGATAGGCTATGGCTCACAAATTGTTTTAACCCTCTACGCCCATTGGTGGAAGAGGTGAGCGTAGGGGGAGGAGGAGGAGGAGGAGGATGATGTTGCTGCTGGTGAAGCTGGGGCAGGGACAAATAGAAAGGGTGAAGGGGGCAAGAGGCAAGGGAGCAATAGAGGGGGACCCGAACAGGATGGGAAAAGAGGAGTAGGGAGGGAGAAGAAAAAGGGGGACCAGGGGGAACAAAGGGGAGGCTGACGGTATGGGGAGTACGACAGGCAAGAAGGTGCAGGATGTAAATGGGATGATAGGAAGCAGAAAGCCAAATAGGCAAACGGACATGGCGGATGGATTAGTCAGGAGTAGGGAAAGAGATACAGAAAAAGATACTTGGGTGGGGGGGGGATACAGAAGGGCAGGACACGGGTAGAGGGGGTCACCAGGGAAAATAGTTAAGGGGCAACCTGCAACACCCAGATTGTGGGAAGTGCGAGGAGCCAGTTTGGGGGAGAACCCAGACGAAGGGATGAGGATGGGCATGGAAGGAGGGGAAACCAGAGGGGTGAACAGGGAGTCAAGATGGAGGTTACAGTACCGCTATTGGGGGACTCCATGATCAGAGGCATCCAGTGGGAGGGCCAGGGGAGGGTAGAACCTGTCTGATCAGAACCAAATGCCATCCAAGCCTGACAGTGCACAAGGCCAAGCATGAGTTGTATTCACTGGCAAGGGCATGCGGGGGGACCCCGGACATTCTAGTGCACTTGGGGACAAATGACATAAATGGTAATAGTGATCTAGAAATTTAGGCAAGGTTCTGGGAGTTGGCCAAGGTATGCCTTTCCAGAGGCTGTAAGATCTCCAAGGGCTAGTGGGGAAAACAAGACGAAGATTAGGGAGATAAATCAGTGGCTTAGGGAGTGGTGTGGGGAATTGGGGTAAGGCCTGGTGGGAGACTTGGAGGGAGACCTGGGAGGATAAGGGGCTGTATGCTAGGGATAGGCTCCACCTTAATTTGGTGAGGAAGGAAATCCTTAAGCTCAAACTAGCTGGGTTCATCAGCGAAAGGTGGGGTTTAAACTTGTAAAGGGGGAGGCATCAAAAAAGAGGCAGTGCCAGCAGGTACGATAAATGAGGGACATGGTCTCCACTCCTCTAGGGGGCTAGGGAGATATGGAAATGGGTCAACCAGGTAGGGTGCAGGAGATGAGAAATGGGAGCTCAAGGGGGGAGGGAAGGGGAGGAAGGAAAAGGGATGGAGAGTGGTCCTGATAAATGCCAGGAGCTTAGGAAATAAAATGACAGCTCCAGGCGATGCTAGTTAAGGGGGAGGTAGATGTGGCAGCAGTCACAGAGACCTGGGCCACTCAAGGGCACGAGTGGGACCTAAATCTGGAAGGCTATACTATGTTCAGAAAAGATGGGGGAGGGAAGGGGAGGTGGTGAGCACTGTTAGACAGAAATAGCATGGGTATTGGAGGGGTAGAGGAGGCAGAGGGGAACATGGAGGCCATTTGGGTCACCCTGCTGATGCAGGGGGGTAAGAGAGTAAAGGTCGGAGTGTTATACAGACTACCAGCACTGGCGGAGGTCCTGGAAGAAAGTTTGGTGGCAGATCTTGAGGGACACTGTAGATTGAAAAAGGGAAGGGTAGTGGTAATGGGGGATCTCAACATGCCAGGAACAGACTGGGGGACTATGACATCACCAGTGGCCAGGGAGCAGAGGCTGCTGGATGTCTTCCAGGATGTGTTTATGACACAACAGGTGGATAAGCCAACTAGGGAGGCCCGGACATTGGACGTAGTCCTGGCAGACAGTGATCAGATTAGGGGCCAAGAGGTGAGGAACCTGTTGGTGGGGAGCGATCATGCCACAGTCTGGTTCTTCCTGGACCTCGGGGGCGGGAGGAAAGCCGAAAAAGGACAGTAGTAACCGACTTTAAGGGTGCAAACTTCAGAGAGATGGGAAGGATCCTTAAAGATCGTTTGGATAGGATAAGGCCAGATACGGATGCTGACAGCAGGTGGGGATCATTATGAGGAGAATACAGGAGGTTACCAGATCCTCCGCAAGGGAAAGGTATAAGTTCGGGAAGGCCAGAAAACCCTGCTGGTGGACCCGGGAGGTACAGGAGGTGGTGAGGGACAAGAAGGCTGCCTATAGGTATTTCAAGCGCTCAAGAAGTGAAAGGGATCAGGAGGAATATGAGCTGACAACCAAGAGAGTCACCAGGGTGGTAAGAGCAGCTAAGGCAAAAAAGGAGCAGTCCTTGGCCAGTGGGATTCAGATGGGGGACAAGGGGTTCTTTAGATACACAGGGGAAAAAGGAAAGAAAGGGGGCAGATCAGCAGGATAAGGATAGGGGATGGTTGGGCACAAGAGGTGGGGGGAACAGGCAGAAGTCCTAAATGAGTACTTTGCCTCAGTTTTTACCAGGAGGGATGGAGGGGCTACGTCTTGCAGGAGGAGCGGGGGCAAACTGGAGGAAGGGGTGGGACCGGTAGAGTTCAGGGGCCCTGACGGGCCTGGGGAAAGGGAGTGGCCACCACAGGTGGGAGGCCAGCAGTACAGGGTGAAAAGGGGGAGGACACAGAGGCTGAAATCCTGGTAGAGAGAGTATGGGAAGTCCTCAGGTCCCTTCAGATGGAGAAAGCACCTGGGACAGATGTGATGCATCCCAGGGTGCTGAGAGAACTGGTGGATATCCTAGCAGTCCCCCTAGCAGAGTTTTTCAACATCTCTCCGAGGACTGGGTGGGTGCCCCAAGACTGGAGGTTGGCCCATGCTATGCTGATCCACTAGGGTGGGGTCAAGAGAGAAGGCAGGAAATTACAGGCCCGTTAGTGTGACGTCTGTGGTCGGCAAGGTGATGGAGGGTATTGTCAAGGAAAGGCTAGCAGGGTTACTGGAGCAAACTGGGTAGTTGGACGATAGGCAGCATGGCTTTGTCCCAGGAAGATCATGCCAGACAAACCTTGTTGAGTTCTATGACTGGGTGACGACGGCCCTGGACCAGGGTAGGCCAGTGGACGTCCTCTTTCTGGATTTCAGCAAAGCGTTTGATTTGGTACCCCACAGTGGCCTGCTGGCTAAGCTGAAGGAAATGGGACTAGGGAGACAGTCGTTAAGATGGATAGGAAACTGGCTCTCTGAGTGTACTCAAAAGGTGGTGGTTGGAGGGTTAGCCTCAGCCCCAAGGTGGGTTACTAGTGGGGTGCCCCAGGGGTCAGTGTTGGGGCCACTCCTGTTCAATGCCAATGTCTAAGACATCGGGAAGGGGATCAGGAGTGAAATGAGTCTCTTTGCAGACGACTCAAAGCTGGGTGCAGTGGTGGATGATGGGGAGGGTGGCCTTGCAGGAGGACCTGGAGGCTCTGGAAAGGGGGTCGGGAAAATGGAAACTAAAATTCAATGCAGGGAAGTGCAAGGTTCTGCATCTGGGAGTAAGAAATCCAGGCCATGGGTATACCCTGGGAGGAGACACGATTCAAGTCACGGAGGGTGAGAGAGACCGGGGGGTAGTGGTAGATGTTAAAATGAACAACTAGGAGACCTGTAGGAGGGCAGCGGCAAGGGCAAATAGGATGCTGGGATGCATCGCCAGGGGGATTACCTCCAGAAAGGTGGAACTGATCCTTCCACTGTACAACTGCTTGTTTAGGCCACACCTCTAGTATTGTGTGCGGTTTTGGAGACCACATTTAAAGAGGGACATTACACTCCTAGAGAGGGTCCAAAGGAGGGCAACCAAAATGATCTGGGGCCTGGGGGAGAGGACCTATGAGGAGAGGCTCAAGGAGCTCGACATGTACACCCTGGAAGAGAGGAGGGGCAGGGGGGACATGATAGAGATCAATAAGGGAGGCCCAGTCAGGGTGCTCCAAAGGAAGTAGGGTGGGGCAACGAAAGGTCATGGGTGTAAGCTGGAAGGGGGCAGGCTCAGAGGGGTGAGGAGGAGGTGTTATTTCACTGAAAGGGTAGTGGAGCCATGGAATGCACTACCCAGGGAGCTGGTAGAAGTAGAGACTGTGGATGGGTTTAAGAGGGGATGGGACAGTTACAGGGGGAGGGTAAATCTGACCAGGCCCAATACAGGTGGAACATCTGGGACTGGAACAGTATAACCTAACAGAGGCACCAAAATCGGCCCTCAGTGTGGGTGCTGAAAAATCGAGCAGTCTCGAAAGACCATTAGGCCTATTCTGCTGGCATTTTAGTATGTTAGTATAATGGGCAACATTAAAGAAAGATACGGTCCTGCACAACACAGATGACACACTTATTTGCACTCAAATAACAATAAATTTAAAGCCTACCCACCCTCTCTCACTACAGGGTTTTAAATAATTGATTAACAGTTTTTTTTCCTTGGGACAATACTAAATGTACAGAAAGCATTTGTATAGGTTTTCTAGAAGTGTCATGTTTGTTAAACACAGCGAGGCAAGTGCTATGCATTTTCACAATGTTTTAGAACTTTTATGAGCAAAACGCTAATCAATTTTTAGCATTAAATAAAACCCTGCACTACCACCCTCTTCAAACCTTGTATACTTTTGTTACCTCTAAAGGTAACAAAAGAGGAGCCTGGTGGATAAGCACACTGGCCTTGGATAGAGTTTCATTCTGGTAAAATGGGACTACAAATTTAAGAAGTGGATGAAAAAAGGCTTAATATACAGTTATCAGTACAACTCAGACGACACTTATGTTCTTCGTACAATTCCCTACGGAATTCCACCTAGACAGAATGGACTATTAGAGTCCTATGAATTACAGTGCACTTGCACAAACACCTAGGCTTTAATGGGCAATTCCACCAATCTTCCCCTTTATATTGCAAGCAGCCAAGGAACAAATCCAGCCCATTTTGTACAGCTGCTACACTTCTAAATGCAGAAATTACCGAACTCAACTGGGAGGCTACTGACACCACAGATGAGGCTTGGACTAGAACCTGTCAGAGGCAACGTAAAATCACAAATTCCTATCAATGGTGGGAATACAGATTGAAATAATTTAGCAGATATTTCCATACCCCACAAATCACACCTAAATACAGCTTCACCCATGATGCTTTATGCTGGAGACAATGTGGACAGGAGGCTGCCACTCACACTCACATTCTATGGTCATGTCTCAAACTAACAACTTCCTGGCAATCAGTGGATCATATCCTACAGGAATCAGTGCCTAGCCCAGGCCCCCTTATCCCAGCAAGAGCCCTGCTACTACATTACCCACCACACATAAAGAGCAAACGTCACCTATACATCATAGGGATCTTACTAACAGCAGCAAAGAAAGCCATAACCATATTATGGCTCCAACCAAACACACCCTAAACCAATCAGTGAGAAGCTATAACAACATACATATATAGTCTGGAGAAAATGACAGCCGAGTTACAAAACAGACTACAATGCCTGTAAAAGAGCAACATTTGGCTTACGTACATAATGAACCACGGGGGGCAGGGATACTGTACCATGAACTCCTATAATGCCATCTCCCACTGGACAACATTTTGAGGGTGATGGACTTGACTGGACATCCCACACTCTGCAATCCAAAAGCCCTCCCCACCGTCCATAGACCCCACTGCTTTTTGGCAGCATCCCACTTCTCCTAGCATAATTACGTTTTCTATTACCATTATGGAATATATTTTCGCTGCTCTAAACCCTCCTGTGACAATATATGCAGCTGTAAGGGATCCAGTAAGATGTGCCATGAAAACTTTAATGTTCAAGTTAAAAAAAGAACATACTATGTGTGAATGTGTTTAAGAAGACACGGTTGAACCATATTTACAATTATAGCAACCAGCCTTTTTTGGGACACTTTCATCATTAAGAAATGCTTAAATAATTGCTTGACACCACAAACTCCTACAGTTGGAAAATCCAAAGGTGCAACAACTGACTGGTCTAGCAGTGTGTTGGCAGTACTCCTTACTGCCCAGAGTAGGACTGAGCTGCCTAATGGCTGCTGCTCTCCTCTCCTGGGAAGGGGTGTCACCCTCCCGCAGTCACGCCAGCTACCTCCAGGTGGAGGTCCGTGGTGGAGCAGGGTAATGGGTGATCAGGGTGAGACGTCCCTAATATGTGTGATATGTGCTTATTACGCGTGCACTCACCCGAGGACATTAGGGTGGTGAAAATGGGAGAAAAACGCTAAACAAATAATTGAAAAAAAATAAAATAAAATAGGTTCTGAATCTAAAATCTGTTCTTACAAAGTATGGCAGACAATAACTCTGCTGCTGGTGTGCATGAGATCATTTTTGATAGGACTGCGTTGTTCTCGGTCTATGATTTTTTTTCCAACTAAGATACAAGAGCTATGTAGAAATGTTTGGGTAGACAGAAATGTACTCACCTGCTGAACTTCAGTTTCACCATTGGATATTTTTTCTGTGTACACAAAGGAGTTGAATATCCTCTGAAACAAAAAGAAATGCTATATATTAGAGACTGATCAGACTGCAAGAAAAATAAATGTAACCCTCCAAAATGAATTATTAATTTTTTTGACCGATAAGGATCATGAAAATCCAGCTGTTTTGCCGCAGGCAATCATGCTCATGCTGACAGAGGTTACACTGTTTAGAGTGAACAAAAAAACAAAAAAAAAATGGTGCTACATGACGGAATTAGCCATTCCTGTTTTATACTTAATTATAGATTTCTTGGGATTTTGCTGTTTGCTATGGGCTTTTTGTAATATTACATAATGCAACAGTCATGTGCTATAACAAAATAACATGAATCTGGTATTTTTTTTTTTAACAAGAGATTGAACAACAGTTTTAGAGTTTCAGAATTTGGCTGAAGAACAGGTGTTTTAAGTTTTTTAATCCTATCCTCAACAAAACAAACAAAAACAACCGTATGGGATAAAAGGATCCCACTTCCAAAAGTTTCCCCGTTAAGCTTAAACTGTCTGATTCCAAGGCACCGAGTAATAGGCATTAGCTCTGTGTGCCCCCAACATAAATTCACATCCAGAAGGTCAGGAATGGAGGCCAACAGGGAGGAATATGTCCATTGTGGGGGGGCTTACAATCTCATAGTGGCTAATGGTGGAGGTGCCACTGGAAGAGTGTTTGATCATATGCATTGGGACACCATCTCAAGTCAACCACAAACCTGCACATCCATGTAAGTGGTGGGGGGGGGCGCGCAAGAGTGAAAAAGAGCCTGTTCATTGTCACTCCAGATGAGGGCTTCTGTGTGCATTTTCTGCCATGCCACCCAACCCTCCATTTTGCCACAAACAACCCGCACCACCGGCATGGTCCCAGAGGTGCACCACTTTCTTTCCTCATTGTGTCAGGCAGCAGAGGGGGGACCTCTGGAAGAGACAGAAGTGCAGCTAGGGAGCCACAGATACAGTTATGAACACACTATGGGAGCCTGAAGGCCTACTACAGTGGCAGGAGTGAGTCTGGTGGGTATCAGATGACTCAGTTGGAGGCCTGAGAGACAGGAGTGTCTGACTGCAAGGTATAAGGGAAAATAAAAAATAATTAGAACTAGTGATGTCTGTAATAAAAGTCCTTCTCAGACTGTCAAAGCATGCCATCTCTGCTACCAAGGTAGCAAGCCTGAATGGAATCTGAGCAAAACAGTTGGACCAGTTTCTCTAAGCATTCTGAATAGTCAAATCCACTGGCCCTAAACCATGATTAAAATCTGCTCATGCTTTTCAAGGAGACAGTCCAAGACTTTCGTGCCAGACAATCCACTGTGAATACCTCAACACTGTGCCAAAACATGTGGCAGGAGGAATATGCCAAGCCAGCAAAGACAGTAACATAAACCATGTCTATAATAACAAACACAGTCACTAACAATAAACAAATGGATTAAAAAATCACCAGGAAAGATACAATGTTTGTAGATATGGCTTTTCAGAGGAATTTGATCACACAGCTATGTAGAAGGTGAGAGCAGAAAAAGGCTTGCGGTCTATCTAGTCTGTGTATTACTACTGCTATTATTCATGTACTGTCCAGTATGCCTAGCACCTACTGGACTAGCATTTCAATTCTATTTCTCGCTCTGCCCCCTTTTATCTTCACTAAGCTCCTGAAATTTAATTGACAGGCAGGAAGTAAACTGGGACACAAAATCAGTATCTATAAAAGGGGAAGGTCAAACAAACTATACACCCAAGTCAAGGACTAAGGGTAGGATGGCTGCAGCTTTCTCTGTCCAAGTGACACATCTGTTAACGCAACAGTGCAGTGAAATTGGACAAACAATTTTAACCTTTTTTCAGTTTCACCACAATTTTAGTATTTTATAAATGTTTTAATTTAGTGGGATTTTTTTAAATAAAAAAAGATGGCTGCCATGTTTGACTTAGGAATAGCATTGCGGACCTGGTAAGAGTTATGATCAAGAAAATAAAAAAAATAAATCATGGTGCGTAGAGTAGGCAGTAACTAGGAAAGTAGATTTGACACATATGCTAATATTTTCATTAGCTGTAGCTGAAACTAGCTTTTCTGAAAAACAATTTTCATTGCACTGCTCCTGCAGCTACAACTAGGCAATCTTATCACCATGAGCACGTGGATACAGAAAGGAAAGAAGATATCTAGGACATCATGTTCTTACTTGGCACTAACTCAGTGGGCATAACCATTCATTCCTGTGTTTTTAAATATTCATTCTAACCTTCTTCCCTTAATCATATTAACCCAACATGTTTCTGGTCCCAAAATGTTTCTGGTCCCAAATTAACACCTTACTTAAAGGAAAGGAACAAAACCCCCCCACAATCCATGATCACCAAAGGCACTACACTGTCCAGCCCCTCAGAGATAGCTTAAGGCATAAATCTCTTCTTCATAGATCTGGCCAAATACAAAACTAATCTACCCACTGTCCCCAATAACCCAATGGATGATAGCCCTGATGACTCTCATCCCCCCTTCCACTTAAAACTTGCCACGAGGGCAGAGGTTCTAAAAAACTGTTAAATGGTCTTAACCTAGAAAGCTCTCCAAGATTCAATTCCCCACAACCAAAATTCCTCAAGCTAGGAGCTCCTGCCATTGCTTACCTAGTAATGTTTTTAATCAACAAATCCTTCCTCACACAGATTATACCAGACAAATGGAAGACTGCGATAGTTGTCCCCCCGAACACAAAAATGGCCTCACTAACCTAGCTGAGAACTATAGGCCAATGTCTATTTTATGTCCCCTTGCAAAAACACATGAAATAATCCTCTACAACCAGCTTTACTCATTTCTAGAGCAGTCCAATACTCTAACCATCAATCAGCACGGCTTCAGGAAACTACATGGCATTGAATCTGCTCTCCTGCAGGTCACTACTGACATTTTTCAGGCTATTGATCAGGGTCTTGCAACTGGGGCAACTTTCGTGGACTTAACAAAAGCCTTTGACCTCATCAATCATTGACTTCCCCTATAAAAACTCTGCAAAATCGGGCTCAACGATCTCTCACACGCATGGTTAGCTAATTACCTGTCCAACAGGTTACAGTGCATCAAATGGTCTGGTGCTATGTCATCCCTATCTCCCATCACAGAAGGTATCCCCCAGGGATCCATATTAGGTCCTTTCTTATTTTCCATCTTTATTAATGAGCTTCCTTTACGCTGTGGCGGGGCGTCAGTATAGCTTTATGTGGATGACGCAATACTCTACAGATCCTCCAAGGATATCTTCCCCCTAAACTCCAACCTGGAGAGGGATTTCCACTCGCTGGAGGTAAGGTTAAAAAATAACTTACTGGTGTTCAATATAAAACAACCAAAAACCATGCTGTTCCACCATACCTCCTTTGACCCATCTATCCATCCTCCACTGGTAGTTATGACTTCAATGGGTGAGGCACTTAAAGGGGTAAACTCCTTCAAATATCTTGACGTAACCCTCGATGAGCACCTATCTTTCAAAACACACAAACACAAAGTTATAAAAGCTACTCATCAGAAGCTAGGACTACTTTACCGTACTGCCCCCTACTTTACACCACCTTCCAGAAGGACCATAGCCTCAGCAACACTACTGCTGGGCCTACTTTATGGAGCCCCACTACCCAGGCGAACTGGTAAATCATCAATCTTGATTTTTGAAGGTCAGTCATGACTGATTATTGTTATCAAATGTTACCATAAGATCATCAAAGAAGATCATGATCTAAGATCATCTAGATCATGATTTAATCATCAATGAACTTTCAAATCACCAACTGATGATTGATTATTTTTGTAAGCTTAAATCAGCATGATAGTTTTGACGATCTGTGGATGATCAAGTGATGATCACCAATATTAGTTCAGAATTATAAGATTGTAAGTCAAAAAAGTAATACTTAGTTTTATTCGTTAATTATGAAAGCATGAATGTCACGTATCAGCAAAGACAAATTATTTATGAATTATAATGTTAATCATATGAAGACAAGTTTTAATCCCATTATGAAAAATACATGCAATGTCTGGTATAGGGTACATATTTGCATACCTAATTTGTATATATCAGCAGCACAGTTTATGGAACAAAACAATGGTAATTTCTTTTTTTTTTTTAAACTTTATGTTTTATTTTATAAAACAAACATACAGTTTCTTACCAAGCACAGATATTACAAATACATACATTTCTATATCCATAGAGGGGTAATAACATTATGGACCATCTAGTTCTTTACAGATACAACATCTGGAGGGAATCATTAGAGAAAAGGATAATAACCTTTTATCAAAAAATCAAGAGAAGAATACCACCATTGCTGTACTGAAGCCCATGAGCTGCATGGTAATTATCTTTTGATAAAATGTAAAACTAAGCTCCAAAGTCCTTCACTGTATATTATGGTAATGGATACCATGCATTTGCAGGTAGAAGCACAAATTATGTGCAAACCATTCTTGATCAACCCAAGTGTAAATTTCTAGTGCTTAGTTAGCAAACTTTAACTACATATGGAAAGAGAGAGAGAGAGAGAGGAAAAAAAACAGTAACTTCAGGTAATTTATCCATCATTCTGGAAGAGTTGCAGTCTCTATTTTTAAAGAGCAGTCCAGAGTTCAACCAAATAAGATAACAGAACTGATAATGTCCTGAATAAAACTTTGCCCAGAAACATGATGTGATGAGCCCATCTGGTATAATTACCGTCCACATAAAGCTATATACCATAATGGTATTTTCAAGAGAATGCCAAAAGTACCTGGTGTGGCTTCACACACCTCCCGTTGTAACTAACTTTCATGTCTTCAGGATTCTTCATCCTCTGAGGACTGATGATCCAACTCGATCTGGTGGACAAGTGGAATAGCATTCCTCCGACCCCATTTCAAGGCTTCCGGCGGGTCAGAAAACAAGTAAACCTTCCCGCGATGGGCGATTCTCAGTCGTGCTGGGAAGATCATACCATGCAGGATGGAGGCCTCCCGCAGCATTGCTCTAACCCCATCAAGTCTTCTCCACTTCTGGCGGGTAGCGTAGCTGATGTCCGGATAGAGACCGACTCGTCCGTCCTGAATGACAGCTCCTTTATGTCTGGCAAGCACCAAGTAGTAGTCCCTGGTCCCAGCTCTGTCTGTTACCAAGGTGATGGTTTTAGGAATATCTTGGTCTTCTGATCACCCACGTGGCGTAACTCGGTAGGCCCGTTGAAACAGCTGGATTTTTTGTTGAACTTTACCTCCCAACTGCTGACCTAACCATTCTTGTAAAAATAACAAAAGGCTGTCCCCTTCACTTTCCTCCGGCATGCCAAAATTCTAATATTAGGGGCTCTAATTTGATTTTCCAGGGTTTCAATATGGGTTTTCCAGTGCCCACTCTCTTATCATGGATGACACCACTCCCATGGCGGCATCCACTCTTTTGAAGGCATCTAAAGCCATTGTCTGTGTTCCCTCCAAAGTTGCTTCTAAAGTAGTGACCCTGGTAGCTGGGCCATCAAACTTGTCGGACAGCACGGTCACCGACTTAATCAGCTTGGAAAGTTTTGCCCCTATTGTTTGGAGAATTTCCTCAGCTGCTTCCCCTGTATTCTCCTCAGGCCTGCTTTGCGTAGAATGAATAGCCAGAGCTGATTGAGCATTTTTGTTTTCTGCTCCTGATCCAGAATGTTGGTCTTTACATGGGTTTCTCATCTCCATCAAGAATCTTTCCCCTATAATTCCTTATCTCTTTTGTGCAAATAAGTTTACTATAAATGTCCACTTATTCAAAGTTTGCTAATCAAGGCTGAGCAGTTAAATCAATAAGGCGCCATCTTGCACGGGCTCCACAGTGCCCCCACAATGGTAATTTCTATTTTTAAATTCATTTTGCATTGACAGTATTAGTTTGCAGGCTATCAGGAAAGGTTTTGAGCACAAGCCAAGTACTTTTTAGAACTTATCCCACCATAAAAGAAATCACTTAATGGGGATATATAAACCTATATGAGCCTAACTCCAGTAAAATATGAGGTATCAGATTACGCATAACTGAAAGCAACGGGCTTTTAGAGAAAAGGTATCATAACTGATCATTCCAGTAAAGATGTCTAAATACAAGATAAATTCCAAAAGTATAGAGAAAAGATAATTTTTTTAATTTAAATTCTGTAATCTTGACCACAGCCAATCAAGAAAAATCATGATGATGTGAGATCATCATTAATCATAATCACCATCTCCATAACGTCATGGTTTTTAATTGACGGCGATTTGATGTTGATGGTTAATTATTATTAATGATGATCTCAATAATGGTTTTTTGAAGCTTAAACATGATCTCCGAACATAACTGGATAATGATAATTTATGATACATCATTAAAAAATCATCTTTTCGACTTGGTAATCAGCTCTGCAACGCCCCCAATCATAAACAAACTAAAACAAACTAATCATAGGACAGCTCCTTTTGCTGTCTCAGCCCAAGCTAGAGCTCACCACTGCGGTGCATTGAAAAAGCTTGACTGGCCTCCCTTCGAAGCTAAACTGGATTTCCCTTTACATAGTACCACATACAAACTCATCCATTCCCCCCCCCCCAAAAAAAATCTGCTCACAATGAAACCCATCACCAGGACTCCTCAATGTCCCACTATCCAATGCTATGTATACCCAAGACTTGCTTAGCTATCAGTAAAAGATCATTTGCATTTGCAGCACCTCAAAAATGGAATAGCCTCCCACACAGCCTACTTTCCTGTACATCTCTTCCTCAGTGTAAAAAACATTTTAAAGAAATATTCTTTCGCCCTCCCATCTATCAATGTAATTAACCTCTACTGTCATCTTTGGTCTTTTCTCTCCACGCACCCTCCTTTTTTCTTGATCAGCCCTCGATCATTTCTTATTCCACACCCTTCACTATATTCGACTTTTTGTAAATATGTACATAAACTATATCTACTTCTTGTACTTTAATAATCCTTTTCTGTTCCATTATATAATGCCGTAAATGCTTGTGTGATTACGCTCCCCATTACCAACAAACTCCTAGAAACTCAGAATACTCCTGTGTTTTGTAATCCTATTGTTCTTACCGATGTTGAGATTTGATATTTATACTATATTTATGTAAACAGTAATTCTGAACGGTTATTCACCTCCGTAATGTACCGTTTTATTAATGGAATGTTTATGTTCCCCGGGTCGCTGCTGAAAAAGGGACAACTTTGTCTCAGTGGGCTTACCCGGTCATCAAAATTCAAATAAATTTTTATTTATTTATTTCAATCTAGGATTACAATACCTTTGAGCCGAGGCTCTTTTACAAAGGTTCCACGTCAGCGTGTGCAACAGTCATCATTTTTAGTTACAAACATATAGTCATTGACTTACAGACATGTAATAACCAGTACAAAGACTTGAGCTATGAGCAAGACAAGGAAGGTGGGGAAGTGAGGGTAGGAGATGGGAGGAGGTGTAGGGGGTGGGGGGTACAGAGGGTGGTTGGGGCAGGGACAGGAGTGGAGATACGGAGGGGAGGTGGGCAAGGGTGGGAGACAGTGCAGCCAGGGGGCCTTGTCGAGAGAATATGACAGGTAAGGTGCTAGGGGTGCAAAGACTGATTGTAAGTGCTGGGTGCTGGGGCATTTGCAGCTGGAACGGTGGAAATGTTAAGATGGGCAATCGCAGAATACAAGCAGTGAGAGGCGCAGCTTGGACTTGAAGAGGCCGAGTGCTGGAGCGGCCACTTAAGTCCTCTTGGTCTCATTTTTTTTTTTCCCCCTCCGTTGGGAACAATTATGGGGGGAAGGGAGACAGGTAACCAAACCAGAATCCTCCAACGTACACTCGCAGGTTTCCCTTAAATATCGCAGATAGGCTTGTGCTACTTAATGCTCTAGTTTACTTTGGCCCCCCAACACACAGGTAATTATATTCTCCCATACTTGTGAGGGGTTTGTATTACACGGCAACTGTAATAAAAACAACTTTCTGTGATTCTGATTTTATTGTTTATTTCTATTGCTGTTCACTGCTCTAATTCTATTCATTTTTAAATGATACTGTATTGTGGCATGTCTGAATGCCATTGCAAAAGATTTGGTACAAAACAACTGAGCGGTCAGCATCCCTGGTCAGAAGGCCCGTTTTCAAAGTTGTAAATCGAACCAACCACATAAGGCTTTGCATACAGTGCTATTCAAAGCACAATTACTACCAGTGAAAAGAAAAGGATTTGGGTGTCACAGCCTGCATCAAACTAAAATGAAACTAACAGCTCTGCAGCAAATAAAGTGAATAAAATACTTGTTTCCAACATTAAAAGTCAGTTACCATCAAGGCCACTGATTTACGGTGATTAAAATAATTAAATTCTGTTTTCAAGACTTGAAATTCCAGAAACTGCAATGGTGATTGTTAGTTTAACTTCCAGATTTTACCGGGATTCTGTTGTCATTCTTTTAGCCTGTGTATCAATGATCTGAATAAATGAAGACCTAATATACAGAGCAATGATAAATGAAGCAAACTGAAAATAGTACAAGTAGTAATTATAGGAAAATACAAGTTCTGGCCAGATAATCAAAACTTAGTCCTGGGGCTAAATTAACACTGCCCAGCATGCTAACATAGCCCTGATTCTGAATTATTAACAAGCTATATTCAAAGGAATAGCCCCGGTGCTAAGCCTGCTGAATATAGCGTGCAAAGGAAGCAGTGCACACAGGGCTGGGAGTGCAGTGCTAAAATAGTCCGGGAAATAAGACAGCTTTGAATATAGCGACAGGGAAGTAAAACAAGCATTTATCAATGCCAAATGCTGTCTTGCTGGCATTGGCATTGGTAGTGCAGGAGGCAGAGAGATGCATACTAGAAATGGCAGTGAAGTACTGAACTGATGCCAACACCACCCCCACCCTGCAGAGACTGACAGGCACTGGGGTGTGCCTTTGGGTCGTCGGCCATAACACTCGCACCCATTTCACCTCACCCTACCCTGCAGACACAGACAAGTGTCGCGGTGTGCCTTAGGGTCTTCGGACCTTACACTCACCCCATTCCATAAGGAAATAACTGAGATGGGTGCAGTATAGGAGAATGGGGTGAACTTTGGTACCTAACAGTCCAAGGCACACCTTAATGCCCGTCACTGGCTGCAGGGTGGGGGTGGAATTGCGTGAGCATTATAGCCGACAATCCCAAGTCACACCCCTGACACCTGTCAGTCTCTAGAGGGTGGGGCGTTACGGTTGGAAACCCTGACAACCTGGGCGTTTGTTCATATTTTCACTCCAAATTTTCAACATGGGATTTTTGTGACACCACCTCATGAACAGTGGCAACTATCAGTTCGTTAGCCAAAAGGTGATTTTGCACAGCAACTAAGCCATTTAGCGCCACAGGTGCAAAAACACATTTCAGGCAGGATGTGAAAAATGACAGCTGTACTGTTAATGAGGAGGTGCAAAAAAATGGCAACATTGAAAATCTGGAGTGAAAATATGAAACATTGAAGTCATGATCGTGCACAGAATCTGCGCAATGCCCGTCCATAACACAATTATTTAGGGATTTTTTTTTTTTAACCAAACTTTCAACATAGGCATTTTGGGACCTCCGCTCATGAACAGTGGCACTGTGATTTTGTTACTCTGTCCCGAAAGTTGATTTCCCACAGCAACCACGCCTTTGTGTGCCAGATGAGCGAAAACACATTTCGGGCAGGATGTGAAAAATGACAGCTGCACTGTTCATAAGGAGGTGTGAAAAAATGGCAATGTTGAAAATCTGGAGTGAAAATATTAAATAATTGTTGAAGTTATGAGCGTGTGTGGAAACTGCGCAATGCACGCCCATAACAGTAATTTTTTGGAATATTTTCACCAAATTTGCAACATGGGCACCCCGACCCCTCATGAACAGTTGCACCGTCTGCTTTTGTTGATCGGTCCCGAAGGTGATTCCACACAGTGACCACAAAATCACCTTTGGGACTGAATAATGAGATGACAGTGCATGTGTTCATGAGGTGGAGTCCCAAGAACCCCATGTTGAAAATTTAGAGTCAAAATTCAAAAATGGCTGAGATAGCCACTAAGTTGAACCCCCAAATTGATGGCATTCTACAGCTTACCGCATTTCTTCATTTTGCAGTCCGCTTTTGAAGAGCCCATACCTCCGGAAGTAAGTATGGGGTGAGGGAGGTGGGTGCTTAGAGGGTGGGCGCTGCTGGGGGGGGGCGCCATGACAAGGACCATCTTCTTTTTCAGGTACAGAAAAAAAACGGACATTTGCGGACCATTTTCTTTCTTTAAAGATGAAATAAAACAATGTTTGGTGCACTGGGTGGACTCCCAGTGCATCCCATGACTTTCGGGGGTGGGGGATTTGGCACACTGGGGTGGGCTCCCAGTGGCCACAATGGGGGTGGGGGAGGAACATGCAGAGATGGTCGGCTTTCTGTGAGCAGCAGCACACTGGGGTGGGCTCCCAGTGTACCACACAATGTGGGAGGGGGGGGGAAACATGCCGATACAGGGATTGCACCCCCGATGTCGGCTCTGTTTGGGGATTGTGTGGCAGTGGCAGCCGCCACCATGATTACTGAAATGTTTCACCAGGAAAGGCAAGTACGGGAGGAGTGTCATGTCTGCCACTGCATGACGAGCTTGTCTCTGATTGCAGCGGCACATTTCTTTCAAGTTGGTGGCACTTTAACATAATTTTTGCATCAGCGCTAGCATGCTGGCTATTTGGGGAATGAGGGACGCACCTACTAAAGAATGCCCTGCATTCGCCAACACCGGCACACCTCTCACTGTGCTAATACTACCGCAAGACAACAAAAAAAGCAACAGTAGCTCAGTGGACACAGAGGTGGAGTAAGGCAGAGTTGAAGTTGGTGGACAATGTGTATGATAGCAATGAAGTGTTGTACAACTGCAAACAACAATGCAGGCCACACACTGCAGAACAGTGCTATGCTTTTGAGAGATTTGCCCAGGGCTAACCAGATTGCACAGTGCTAACACGTTAGCATGGGGCAAAAGTTTGCTATATTCAAATCTACTATTCAAATGAGCCTACTTCAGCAATCCATGTGCAAACAGCCACATTAACATCTAATTAAGGCCTGCTTAGCATACATTCAAATGTAGTTTGCCCAGCACTATTGCGTGGAGCTCACAATAATCCCCTGTTGGTTGGAATAGCAGTACAGGCTGGAAGCTGAAGGCCAGGGTGTGCTCACAGCAACCCCCTGCTGGTCGGAATGGAAGTACAGGCTGGATGTTGCAGGAAATGGGTGTTTGCAGGCACAGCCAGTGCATACCACTCAGCCATACGGCACTGCAGTGAGGGACACAGCCGTGCTGACTTAGGGGTGATGAGGGACACAGTATCAAACATGGAGATACAAGCCCAGAACACATTGGAACCACAGCCCCTATACTTGTACAAGGTGTACTTCTTCCTGTAGCAGCATAGAATATTGTTAATTGCTGCCTTATAGTATGAATGTACAGCACATCTTCTGTGTGTGCAGCACCTTGTACCATGAGGAACAGATGAGGGACAGGGAATGTAGAGGGGTACAATGAGGGCTGTCTCTCATAATGAGGGACACTTGGAAGGTATGCTCCTGTTCTGTATATAGTCCACCAATTCCCTGGCAGTCCAGTGCCCCCCCCCCCCATGCACTCATTCGTCACTCACTAAAGTGCACGCTCATTCAATACTCAGTCGGCAGCTGGCCGTGGAGGTGAACGGTCGGTTGAGCCAGTTGCAGGCTCCATTCAGGGATAGTTGGGGGAGAATGCAGGGGGTCGGCACTGCCAGGTGGGGGAGTGGGGGCCATTGGACTACCAGGGAAGGGTTACATTTAATACATACGGGGTCGGGATTGTGATGCGGGGTGGGGGGACCACTAGACTACCAGGGAAATGATTTTGTTTCTAAAGCTATGGGGTCGGGACTGTGATGGGGTGGGCTGGGGAACCACTAGACTGCCAGGGTAATGGTTTAATTTTTAAGCTATGGGGTAGGGGATCGTGATTGGGGTTGGGAGGACCACTACACTACCAGAAAAATTATTTATTTTCCTAAGCTACGGGGATTGGGGATCGTGATTTGGGGGAACAACTAGACTAGCAGGGTAATGGTTTCATTTCTTGAGCTAAGGGGGTCAGGGATCATGATGGAGGGGTGAGGGGACCACTAGACTACCAGAGGTTAACATTGAAGTAACACTGCCGCATTATCACATGCTTTTTGCAGGCGGTCTTTGGCACCACGCTACAGGTGGCACAAAAACCACCAATCTTTTGAATATATGTTCTGAAGAGAAATCTGAGTATCTGCCGGTTCACCAGCATTCATGGCCACTCCCCTGCATACATTAACTTTTTGCATCGGCGCTATCGCACAGTGCCAATGCTAAAAGGGTTTTTGAATATTGCAGCCTGGCACAAATACGGTGCTATTCTAGCACAACAGATTTGTGCCAGGCGCCAAGCTTTGAATATTTGGCCCCTAATGATTTTCTGATCTGGTATAAAATGCCAAATTCCATGAAATTCTTTGTTTTCCCTGGTGAGCAGGCAGTCTAAATTCTGGAATTTTACTGTGTTTTCTGGTAAACATCAAAAGCCAGTGGCCTTGGTTATCATCTATTTGCTAATGCCCCTTTGCTTGAAAGATGTAAACTTGCCAGATGCCTCTCTGTGGAGAAAAATAATCCAACTGGGGATAAACGGGCAAGACAAAAGAGATAAATGCACTTTCTCAAAGGCAAAATCACTGGCCTAGGGATGGAACAGGGTCTGGGAGTCAATATTAAACTGGTTGATGACAATGTCAAAGGACACTTATCAGAGAAGATACTACCATGTTACAGCAGTTTGCATAAAAGTTTCCCAAAGTGACTACCCTCTAGATTAAAGCTACAAACACATAAATATACCCTGAAGGCCAGAAAATACAAAGGAACAGAAAACAAAGACTCAAAAGGAGGCTCTATCATAATCACATCCAGAACCAAATTCAGATTCACAGAAGGAGCAATACCCCTTACTCAATGTCTGAATTTGACAGGCATTCAGAAAAAACACAGCACTATGACAGAACTTAACTGTGTCTCTTCCCAAGAACATTTATTGGCTCCCCAAGTCAATACCTGCCCACTCAAAGAGCAGAAGATAAGCTCCAAAGCAAACTGCTGCTCCTGAAACTATGATGGAATAGGTCAGGCTGAAGGCCTAGTGATGAGCCACACATCTACTTACCATATACAGGGTCCAGGTTTATGAACAGAGCCCATGATGTCAGTCAGCACAGATGGGCTGAACACAGTACTCAGGAGACTAGCAATGTCTTTAGGAAGCGCTGATGGCAACTAGTGTTACATCACTGTCCCCGGATAATTCAAGGGTAGGGAGAGCATGGCAGATCTTCCCTTCCACACCCCTCCCAGAATTTCAGTGCAGCATGGGCCATCGGAGAGCATGGCAGATCTTCCCTTCCCTTCCAGGCCCCTCCCAGAATTTCAGTGCAGCATGGGCCATCGGAGAGCATGGCAGATCTTCCCTTCCCTTCCAGGCCCCTCCCAGAATTTCAGTGCAGCATGGGCCATCGGAGAGCATGGCAGATCTTCCCTTCCCTTCCACACCCCTCCCAGAATTTCAGTGCAGCATGGGCCATCGGAGAGCATGGCAGATCTTCCCTTCCAGGCCCATCCCAGAATTTCAGTGTAGCATGGGCCATCACCAGCAGCAGTGGATTAGGGGGTCACACAGGTAAGAAAATCACAGAATCAGAAAAAAAGCAACTGAGACAAAAAGTACACTTTTAGTGGCTGGTCAATGGTTATGAACTCACTATTGTTCAGACCACCACACACTGGCTATTCCTACAACATCTGAAAGGAGGAAGTCAGGAACAAGATATTGTCCAGGCATTGGTCTAGGCTGTTAAATCATGAGATCAGATGGGAGTAAGGAACACAAGTGGATACAGCTGAATGATCAGGATTAAAGTGCCCAGGTAAACTGCAAAATCGCTGACACAGGCCTCTCTGGGGTGTGTCCTTTACACACACGCTGGCAGTTCAGGACATGGGTACTTTTCTCCACAGTTAGGCACTTTTTCCCTGCAATTACTGTACAGTGTTGAACTGCAGAAATTGTTTCCCATGTTTCATTGCCTTTTACTTTACCCCGCTGGTGTTTCTACAGTAAGTCCAGGGCCCTCAAAATGAAAAATCCTACTTAAAACCTTGTCATAAAGCCACTGACACTTTCCTAGACATTGTACAGGGAAAACTGCAGTGTGAAGAAGTGTTCCCCCTTTGGGTCCCACCTGATAAAGCAGAATTAACAAACTGGAGAGACTGCATGATGGTTGTAATAGAAAGCCTGTAGTGAGGGAGGTGATAGCCTACTGAGAAAAGCTCTCATGAAAGACTGAAATGCAAGCAAGAATGATCAATATGTTATAAAGGTGGAAATACTTGTAATGGAACTTTTAACATGAACGTCTGAGTTGCATTTGTCAAGTGGATGGATGGAGATTAAACCCAACTGTTCTTCTTGGTCATGGCCCGGAAAGAGAACAGCATATGCAAATAGCACTCAGTCACACTGATAACTGGCAGAGTATGGCATTATATAACCCTCCACTTACTGTGGCGGGAGGCATTAAAGTGAAGTACAGATACTGTTCCATTAACATTATGAAAAACTCAGAAGAAAACTGCGGAAGGGTACCGAGATGCTTTAGACATTGAATGGAGAGCAAATGTATCTTTGCTTTGATAGAACATTTTAGAGAGGAGGAGATCTGGTAACAATACAAGCTAACTCTTATAATTTCAAATCTCCTTTAATTTCTTGTTCAGAAAAAAAAAGTAGTGCGAATGTAACCCCTAGATGGCGCTATCCCAGGGGCTACTACCCCTGCCTGATTTGCCACTAACAGGTTGAGGGGCCTGGATCCAATGGCGGGTGCCTCCACCCAGAGGTCAGGGTTTGCAATAGTTAAACTAACTTGGTCACAGCCCTCTGGGACACTGCAACCCCCCTTTCTTCCCACTAGTAGCCCACGATATATCAGAATTACCTTCACAGTACACACTTACCCCCAGGTCTGGTTCCGCACTGGGACCTCCTGTGAAATGAGATACAGTGCAACAATCACAGTACAGTACTTTAACATAGACAAATACCTCAGGCAGTATAACTTTGCTGAAACAAGCAGCTCTGATTTATTTAGGGGATATAACAGGACAGGGGAAATCAGGTTAATTAGCTTATCACTCTAATAATTCATTTATGGCTCTGTGCACAGGCCTATCCCTATCAGTTACTGTCCCTGGGTACCCAAGCCCTAGTGGCTAGTCCAAACCGTGGCAGCTGGTAGGGGCCTTTCCACAGAGAAAAGGAGAATTAAACAGTCAGCAGTACAGTAATTTCATTTGGATTTAATGTGGCAATTCAACAGGGAGCGACCCTGAATTAGTACTCACGACCTCCAAATAAGATAGGGTCCTTCAATGTCAGCAGGGCTCACTTGAGGTACACAAACCTCTTCACACATCCATATAAAAAGCACTATACCAGGCAGGCTGCATCTGTATCCCGATCGCAATTACTGCACAATACCGGGAGAACACACAGCAGATTCAGTTCCTGACAGACCGAGTGCAATTTTCAGCAATTCTTCCAGTCTTCTACAGGGTGAGCCTGGTTTCTACTCTTCAGAGATCCTTTGATTCTTTTACAGGACGGATCCAGTCCTAACAAGCTGTTACACAAGCTGCAGACTGAACTCTGGCCTTACACGCTTTTTTGACTAAAACTGCACACTGAAAAAGCACAGGGCTCCTTCCTTCTTCACTGCCAAAGCTCAGCTCAAACTCCAACCGACAAAACTGGCACTTCCTTTGAGTTCCTCCCAGTTCTTGACTGGATTGGCTGTCACTCACAATAGACTGCTGCTGTTGGTCCAAAAGGCACTGAAGTCTAAACTACATCTCCCAGAGTCACTGCCTATACAATCCTCTTGTGGCTGGCTCAGATTATGAGTCCAAGTTCGATCATCCAAGGCACCATTTTAGAGCTAGCTTACCCCACACTGATTGGTCCAGTTCAGCAGTTCAAAACTAGAATGGGAACTAGCAGACACAGTTCTGACTGCAAAGAAAGCAGGTTAGACAAACTGTAATTTCATTATTACTCTAAATAATTTCTGCAAACAGTTACATCTTTCAGATAGGTTCCTTTGCACTCCTAGTGACTGCAAAAATGAAGTGAATTGGCAGCAGCTTGAGTGCTACTCAATCAAAGAAACACACAGTCCCCCATACAACTAATTATGTCTGCAAGCAGACAGCTCTTAAAGAGACAGTACCAGAGGTTCTAAAACACTCACTGATAAATGGCTTAAATGCCAAACACCATTCAGGCTTGGAGCATTCAAGCAAGCTCCTGGAAGTCTTTTGGGAACCCCATTTGCAGGGGTTACACCTTCCTGGCTTGGGAAAGCTTCGTTCACGTCCAAGCAAGTACTCATAAGTTTCAACTGCAACCACATACATTTGCATTAGGCTCGCATATGTAATCATCAGTCAATATATCATTTTACCAAGAACACATTTCTGAAACATTGCAGTACGTCCTCTTTACACAGTATTACATACACATTGTACCATAACTCAAGTTATTACCTCTTGTACATGAAACCTGAAGAGGGGCCTTTCCTATCAGTTACCTTGGGGCTGGATGGGGCAAGGGCACCATACTTAGAGGGGCACAAGTAACTTTGAGTTAGTACTGATGCTCAGTTTGGGCAATGAGCTCGGGGACATACACCTTTATGGACAACATTGAGAGGCAAGTCCACAGGCCTCCCAAGTGAATCATAACTGAGGTGCACCACAGGCTTTACAGCTCGACCAGTCTTTCTAGGGGAACTGTTATAGTCTCTGCACTCTGAGCCTCGTTTTCAGCATTGTCCTCACTTGTCAGGGGAGTCTCCATGGGGGTAGAGAGGCTAGAACTTGGGGCACTTTCAGCTCCAGGAGTTACAGTTTCTGAGTCCACAACATTTGGCTCGATGGAGAGCTTTGACACTGGCAGTGGACTGTCAGGGCACTCAAAATACTCTTCTTGTTCGGTGTATCACCAGTCTGCCCCAATCTATAATTTTCCTCCCTGAAAGCTCAAACAGTTCAACCATGCACAATGATTCCATTTCATCTGATCTGATGCTTTGCACTTCACTTTCTGGGAGCATTGGCTCCAGGGATGAAGCTTGGGGCATAGACAGTCCAGAAGGCCCAGCTTTGTCTCCAGTATTGACTAGGGGATTGCCCGAAACAATTGACTCAGTTCGTAAGAAGGATAGTATTCAAAGTCACTCTCACTTTCTTCCGATATGGACTGACAGTCATGCTCAACTGGGACTTGTGGAGGGAACACTTTAACTTTGCTTCTGTAGGTGCAGACTTTCTTGATCTTTTCTTAGCAGCAGCTCTAGTCACTGGTCCAGAGGGGCATCTTCTAGGGCTCAGACTCAATTAAGATTTGTCCAATGGGCAGTAAATGATTTCTATGCATTGTTTTACATCTTTGAATTATTCTCAGGCCTTACTTTGTACACTGGCAGATTATCTAGTTTGCCCACTACAATGTGAGGGAGATGGTGCCATCTGTCAGCAATCTTGTGCTTGCCATGCAGTCCCAGATTTCTTAGCAATACCCGATCTCCCTCCTGGAGTTCCTGTGCTTTCACCTTTTTATCATACCTTTCTTTGTTGGCCAGATTTCTTTTGGCAGCCATGGTTTGAGCCAGTTGGTACGCATGAGTTAGCTGGGCCTTTAACTTTTGCACATACTGTAAATAGTTGTCAGCTTGAACCCCATCAGGAGACCCCAAAACACACATCTACTGGTAGTCGAGCTTCTCTTCCAAACATCAGGCGGTAGGGGAGAATCCAGTGGCATCACTTTGGTGCAGTTATAAGCATGTACCAGGGTGCTAATTTGTTGGCTCCATCTAGGCTTGTCCTTTGGGTGCAGGGTGCCTAGCATATCTAGCAAAGTGCGTTGAAACGTTCAGGCTGTGGGTCCCCTGGGGGTGGTAAGGAGTGGTTCTGGACTTCGCACTCCCCACAGAGAAAGCATCTCTTTGATCAGGCGACTCTCAAAGTCTCTCCTTGATCAGAATGGATTCTTTGTGGGCCCATAGTGAACAAAAAGTTTTCTACAAGTACTTTGGCCACAGTGGATGCTTTCTGGTCTTTGGTGGGAAAGCTTGGGCATATCTCGTGAAATGGTCAGTGACCACCAGCACATTACTGATATTTCTTTGATCTGACTCCAAACTCAGAAAATCAATACAGACCAGCTCCATGGGTGCACTGGTGGTGATGTTAACAAGGGGGCAGCCCTCTGGGGCAAAGCTTTCCTCTGTAAGCAGCGACTACAAGTTCGAATGTGTTGCTCCACATCAGCCCCATCTTAGGCCAATAGAATCTGGATCTCACCAAGTCAAGTGTTCTGTCTATACCAAGGTGCCCCATGTGGTTGTGCAAGGACCTCAGTACTGAGTCTCGAGGCAGTGGGCAGCACTAGTTGTTGTTTGTCTACTTGTCCCCTCTGTCTACTGTTTCTCTGTATAACAGTTTATTGATCAGTTTCAACTTAGGACCTTCTTTGTATAACAGTGCAGTTCTCAAATCAGTGGGAGTGAATTTGGACACACTCTTTTCCTGCATAGAGGGCTTCTAAAGCTGCTTTGATCATGGGATCGCTGGGATTGAGCCCACGAATACTGTCATTGTCCAGCTGAGGCAGTGCACCAATGTCTATTGCAGAAAAGTGGCAATAAGCAGCAGGTATGCAATTCTCAGAGGGTCCCAAGCAATCCACCATGCAGTCCACTGCGTCCGTGGACATTTGTTCCTCCCTGTCAAACTCGCAGAGTGCCCGAATGTCAGGTTCTGCCAATCGGACCCAATCATTCTGGGGAACAGGCCTCCGGAGAGAGCATCAGCATCTATGTGGTTCAGACCTGCTCGGTATTCGAGAGCATAGTCATATGTAGATAATGCAGAAAGCCACCTATGGCCAGTGGCATCCAACTTAGCTGAGGTCTGCACATAGGTCAAAGGATTATTGTCAGTTTTACTAGTATTTTAGCCCCATACAAGTACTCATGGAATTGGTCAACAATAGCCCACTTCAAAGCTAGGAACTCTAACTTATGTACAGGATAGTTCTTTTCGGATGGCGCCAGCTTCTACTGGCAAAGGCCACTGGTCTCAGGCCATTCTCGTGCTCTTGGTACAACACAGCCCCAACCCTTGCAAGCTAGCATCAGTGTGCAGGACGTAAGGTTTTCTTGGATCGGCATAGGCCAGCACTGGAGCATGGGTAAGTTGATATATGATCTCATGAAAAGCAGTCTCACAATCAGGAGTCCAGCGGCCCCAAATACTTCACTCGGATGAAAATACACTCTTTCAGTCTTGAGGGACGCTGACTTTTGGTATTTTTTGTGGGTTGGGGGATACCCTTGAGTAAGGTTAAGTAAAGGGCGGATCACTCTTGAATAGTCCTTGATGAAGCGTCGATAATAACCACAGAATCCCAGGAATCTTTGCAGTTCTTTTAGATTTTTGGGCTGTGGCCAGGTGGTCAAGGCCTCAACTTTACTTGGGTCGGTCTCTATTCCTCGGTGGATACTATGTGCCACATACTTTACTGATGTTTGAAAGAATTGACACTTATCAATGGACAGTTTAGCCAAAGTCCTCCAGTCGGTCCAATACCTTAAATAATCTGCTCTCATGTTCCTCCAGTGAGCTGCCAAACACAATAACATCATCTAGGTATACCAGGCACTCTAGTAAGTTCATGTCCCCACTGCACGCCTCCATCAATCGTTGAAAAGTGGCTGGGGCACCTGAAATCCCTTGAGGCATCCTCATGAATTCATAGAAGCAAGCGACAGATAAAGGCCGCTCTCTCACGGTCCTCTGGGGCCATCGGGATCTGGTAGTACCCACTGCGGAGATCCAGCACAGAGAACCACTTGCTCCCGCTTAGGCAGTCCAAAGCATCCTGAATGCGGGCATTGTGTACTGATCAGGATAGTCCGCGGTTTAAGGTGCGATAATCCACACACATCCTTACTGTTCCATTCTTTTTCCTCACTACCACAATGGGGGAAGCATAAGGGCTTCTGGATTCTTGTATTACACCAGCAGCTAACATCTCTTGCAGATGCCGTCTCACATCATCTATGTCAGCAGGTGCCAGGCGTCGAGACCTCTCACGAAATGGTCTTCGTCATGCAGCCGGATATTGTGCTCAGCTCCTTGCACGATCCTACATCCCATTCCTTTAAAGAAAACACCTGGTCTCTCTGGGCAAGCTTCTCACTGATCCTCACTTTCCATTCAGCTGGCAGCGGGAGTCGCAAATCAAACAAGTCAGGCGTTACTCTGTCATTCTTCCTTGAACTCTTGCTGCTGGGTAGCACTGCAGTGTCTGCACAATGACATTAGCCAGGATGCAACCTCTGTTTCAGCGAATGTCTCTTTCAGACACATTATGAACTTGGACCATTACCCTTCTGGCATAAGCATGGGCTCTAGCGGCAAAATACTAGGCTTGACCAGCAGTCCTCTGGCAATTTTCCATCGCCTGGTGCATCCAACATTAATATTTTATTCTTAACATCCTTTCTGATACGGACCTCTCCTGTAAGGTACACTGGGCATTTGGCGCCAGGATCAGAGACTCAGGATCCTTCTTCCATACAATTCCGACGGTTCCTCTGGTTCTGTTTTTCAGCATCTCTGTGCCTCATAGGCCTTCTTAATTAAAGCCGAACTCTTAAAGCTCTACTAGTCTTTGACCCCTGTTTTTCATAACACAACTGTGCCAGCCTTCCGAACATATGAGCATTTGTTCCAATCAACAAAGGGACACCATCATACAGTCCAGTGGGGACACACTAAGGCTAGGGTCTCTACTTGTTCGGCCACTCCAGCCACGGAGGTGGGGAAAGACAGCCAAATTGATATACCCGAATAGGGGTAGGCCTTCTCACTTAACCCCATACATGCAGTCCTTCTAATGGTTGTAAGGGCACGCCTGACAAATGCTTCTGATACCAATCCTGGAACATAATTGTCACTTGGGAGCCACTGTCTAATACAGCTCTTGAGACACTCCATTCACCTTTACAGTGGTCTCCATGGAGGGACCCACTATTCTGGACCAGTCTGGAGAGGCGGTAGTGGGGCCTGGGCAACTGACCTTGCCACAAAAGGACGTGAATTAGCATTTTGGTGCCCTCACTGGGATCATGTCTGCACCTCTTAACCACTGATTTCTTCTCCAAGCGCCCTTGTAGCCTATATGCAACTTTGTCAGTGTCTTTTGGGGACTGGCATTCCTTTCATGTGCCCATCTTTCCCACAATTATAGCAAAACATACTTTCTGGAGTTTGAGCTGGCTGGCGCCACACTGGGAGCCAGGGTGGGGTATTACTAACTGAAACCTGGGTGCCATCTCTGTCTTGGCGTGATAAGCATTTGGAGACATCTCGTCAGTTTCTCCACTTCATGGTCAAGGAACTGAGTTTGAGCTGTTATCAGCAGGAGATACATGGTGGGTACCCCACCCCATAGCAGATGCAGTGGATATAGGTCAGGGCCCTGCATTGCAGGCGGCCTTCATAAAGGGACTGTTTTGAATTCCGGATCTCTCTCAACAGTTCGCCCCATTGTGGCATATCTTTTCCTTGTCAGAGCACTCATTGACTGTCAACCCTGCCCCTGAACTTCACTTGATGGGTCACCCAGTCACCGGTCAGCCACAGCTGTTGGTGCAGGTACCTCCCGAGGTCGCCTTTTCTCAACTCCTCGAATTCTCTCATTAACTCATCATAGGAGGGTGGGATTCCAGTCGATTTGCCAGGCGTGAACTGAAGCAACAGCAGTTCTGAGAAGGGGGCAGACTTAAGGATTCTGTCCAGTCTGGTTCGGTCCAGTTCAATCGCTGGCAAACTACCCTTTCTGAGGCATTCTTGCAACAATTTTTCCAGCCGAGACATAACACAGACAACAACTCCTTGGTACTGTTGTGCATTTCTACTCTCCACCATAGGTCCTCATCAGAATCTGGGCTCCCATACACATTCTCCAAGGCCTCAAGATAGGCCTGTGCAGTCGCTTCAGGGTTACTGGCCCTGCTTAGCACGATGGTAGCCAGGCAGGACCCCTCGAGGCCTCACTCAACCCTCTTTCGCCGCCTCTGAGCATTGCCATTCTAGCACTTGGGGCAACATAGTTCATCCAGGTCTCCCAGTCATCCTCCCTTGGGGGGTGGGAGGTGCCAGAGAAGATCCTCAACCTCGGTAAGAGTCGTGACTAATGGCAGGTGCAGAAATAGGAGTCTGCATTGGTTCAGCCACCATTACGGGCACTGGAGCAGGAGAGGGTGTTGGGGAGGAACACCCAGGTGACAAGAATAGTTTCTTCAAGTCCTCCACAGTTTTCCCTCTCCCAGCAACCATTCAGCAAATTCTCCTCAAAAGTTTCAGATAGTGGTGGGGCTGATTCCCCCGGTCTTTACTGTCCTTAGTTATCACTCTCAAGCAGTGAGGGCTCTCTTGGGGTAATGGTCTGTGGCACTTTGAGCTATCTATGGGATCCTTAAACTCTACTAGGGCCAGGAAAGTGTGGGTGAGCAGATTAGCATGCCGACCCACCACCACAGGGTTTTGTAAACCTTCCACCTTGGAAAGTACTCCTGCACAGTGTCCGTATTGATACCAGGGGATGTCCAGGATAAGCATAGCATTTTGGGGGTCGATCTCCTCCCAGTACACCACTCCACCAGCCGTGCACAGCCACTTTGTCGGGTACCCATTTTTTCTTAACAGTGGTTCGTAATATGGCCACTAGAGGACACACAATCCCAGCGTGAGCTCCAAGATGTAACCCCTAGATGGCGCTATCCCAGGGGCTACTACCCCTGCCTGATTTGCCACTAACAGGTTGAGGGGCCTGGATCCAATGGCGGGTGCCTCCACCCAGAGGTCAGGGTTTGCAATAGTTAAACTAACTTGGTCACAGCCCTCTAGGACACTGCAACCCCCTTTCTTCCCACTAGTAGCCCACACGATATATCAGAATTCCTTCAGTACACACTTACCCCCAGGTCTGGTTCCGCACTGGGACCTCCTGTGAAATGAGATACAGTGCAACAATCACAGTACAGTACTTTAACATAGACAAATACCTCAGGCAGTATAACTTTGCTGAAACAAGCAGCTCTGATTTATTTAGGGGATATAACAAGGACAGGGGAAATCAGGTTAATTAGCTTATCACTCTAATAATCTACCTATGGCTCTGTGCACAGGCTCATCCCATCAGCGTCACTGTCCCTGGGTACCCAAGCCCTAGTGGCTAGTCCAAACCGTGGCAGCTGGTAGGCCTTTCACACAGAGAAAAGGAGAATTAAACAGTCAGCAGTACAGTAATTTCATTTGGATTTAATGTGGCATTCAACAGGAGCGACTCTGAATTAGTACTCACGACCTCCAAATAAGATAGGGTCCAATGTCAGCAGGGCTCACTTGAGGTACACAAACCTCTTCACACATCCATATAAAAGAAAGCACTATACCAGGCAGGCTGCATCTGTATCCCGATCGCAATTACTGCACAATACCCGGAGAACACACAGCAGATTCAGTTCCTGACAGACCGAGTGCAATTTTCAGCAATTCTTCCAGTCTTCTACAGGGTGAGCCTGGTTTCTACTCTTCAGAGATCCTTTGATTCTTTTCACAGGACGGATTCAGTCCTAACAAGCTGTTACACAAGCTGCAGACCGGAACTCTGGGCCTTACACACGTCTTTTGACTAAAACTGCACACTGAAAAAGCACAGGGCTCCTTCCTTCTTCACTGCCAAAGCTCAGCTCAAACTCCAACCGACAAAACTGGGCACTTCCTTTGAGTTCCTCCCAGTTCTTGACTGGATTGGCTGTCACTCACAATAGACTGCTGCTGTTGGTCCAAAAGGCACTGAAGTCTAAACTACATCTCCCAGAGTCACTGCCTATACAATCCTCTTGTGGCTGGCTCAGATTATGAGTCCAAGTTCTGATTCGTCCAAGGCACCATTTTAGAGCTAGCTTACCCACACTGATTGGTCCAGTTCAGCAGTTCAAAACTAGAATGGGGAACTAGCAGACACAGTTCTGACTGCAAAGAAAGCAGGTTAGACAAACTGTAATTTCATTATTACTCTAAATAATTTCTGGCAAACAGTTACATCTTTCAGATAGGTTCCTTTGCACTCCTAGTGACTGCAAAAATGAAGTGAATTGGCAGCAGCTTGAGTGCTACTCAATCAAAGAAACACACAGTCCCCCATACAAACTAATTATGTCTGCAAGCAGACAGCTCTTAAAGAGACAGTACCAGAGGTTCTAAAAACACTCACTGATAAATGGCTTAAATGCCAAACACCATTCAGGCTTGGAGCATTCAAGCAAGCTCCTGGAAGTCTTTTGGGAACCCCCATTTGCAGGGGGGTTACACGAATATTACCTCTGTGTAAACACAGTACTGCAGCTGTCTCCAGTTTGCTGCACAAGAGTACAGACATTTTCAAGTCAGTACCACAAATAGCATGCCATATTACTGAACTGGGACCTTGAAACTTAGTAAACTTTCAAAGACGTTTGTCAAATGCATATACCATATAACTTGATTTGGTCGCTTTGGTCCCCAGAAAAAATAATGGATAACCACCTCTGCCCACACAAATAGCTCTATCCAGTTGCACAGGACACACAATCCAAACCACCCTGGCACTTTGATCCTCACAATCTTCCTCAGGGTGGAGGGGTTTGGAGTTTGCCAACAGCTGCATGGGGTAACAGAGTCTTTTTGTACAGAATGCATCTTGTGATCTAATGGCACAGTTTGGGTATTTGTACTTGCACCAGTGCCTGTTTCAGCTATGACAATGTTGCACCACCTACAATTTCTTAAACAAGCAACCCATGTCCAGGATTTTGGAAATGCTTATTAACCCCACTCCCTCTCTCATTTACATAAAGGTCACCGTGATTTCACCTTTAACTCCAGGAGGGAAGACACACGACTGCCTTTGCAACTGATAGCAATGCTGCTCTGTGGCTGCTAGGCAGGGCATGTTCCCTAGAAATGAAGTAACTCACCCGCACGGTGTGCTTGACCCTTCTGTCTCAGGATCGTGAAAGCCGAACTGGGAGTCCAAACTGATCTGTCCCTGCACTGGGCTGGTCACCACTATTTCCATTTCAAGCTCTGTTGGTGCCAGGCTCAGTCAAAACAGTTATATATACACAAAGGCTTAACAGTACAGATCTTCTTAAACAAGGTAAACTAGTATATATTTGTATAACATGTATTTGGTTTTCAAGGGCCAGATTGCAAGTCATGAAAATATTGTAAGACTTAATTTACAGCTTCCTCATTTGTAACAAAATAGGTTACTCTACTACTGCGTTTGTTGCCTTTAAGTAGTTTTATCCTTAAATAATTGAGAGTCCCACTGACTTCTGTTTAGGGGTCTACAGTGAAAAGACAGAAAAAAAAATAAGTGAAGCTCTGATAAACTATACAAGCCATATTTTGAAGACCAATATCAATGCATTCTTTCATGTTCTCATTTGTTTGGTAAAGTCTGAACTCCTGTAGGTATTCCCAAACCTGATTTAGTCATATCTTGCAGTCTCTACTTAGCTCAGTACTGTTTTGTAGTTAAAAAAAAAAAAGATGTAAATTTCCATTTAGTCATGGTATGCGTATTATTAGAGGACTGAAGGCATTCTTCTTGATGGAGGAAATGCTAGCATTTTCACTAAGCCCTCTGGAT
Organism: Neoceratodus forsteri; assembly: GCA_016271365.2. Lineage (NCBI taxonomy): Eukaryota > Metazoa > Chordata > Ceratodontiformes > Ceratodontidae > Neoceratodus > Neoceratodus forsteri. The sequence goes on along the minus strand of CM028136.1, from coordinate 398,778,764 downwards.
AGTCCAGGTGAATAGAAAACAGACAGATAAATGATGGAATATTCCTGAGGTAAAGGAAGGACAATTATTACATAGCCTGAGGGAAGGATTTGGAGACCATATCTGTGAATTACTGGGTGACTGGTCTCTTTTACCGATTGGTACAGTCCACAGTTTCATGTGGATTACTGCTCTGGAGTGGTGTTTGAAGATGGCAGAATCACTAATAGGTTTATCCCTTCACTGTACAATTTTAATGAAAAAAACAGTGGATCCTGCACCTGCTACGGAAAATTTTAATGACTCTGAATAAAGGTCAAAGGTGCATGCATGTGATTTACATAACCATGTTATTTAACTTGTAAGAGGAAAAGGAAACATGATGTGAACTCCAGCAAAGACTTTCAGGACATGGTCTCTACTGTACTCCACCAAGATAAATTCAGCAGAATTTTTAGTTACATCTGTCATGTGGCTGTAGACTAACATATATTTAGATTTGAGAGGAGATGGTTATTCATCTAATCAAAGATGGTCCCTGATGGTGCAGATAGTTAGTTCTCAAGTGCAACTAAAAGTGTAGTGACCTTACATTTCTTTTCTTGGCCTGCTCCCAAGTGGTTTTAAGCCATTTAGAATGTCACACATACTCCACCCCCATACAAATACACACAGCATCTCTCAGTAACCAATGTAAGTTGCTGTTCTGCATGGCAAATGGCAACAGAAACCATTAAATGTTGAAGTCTCCCTTCTACTTGACTTGAACACTAGTGCCCCCCCCCACGCCCCATAGTATTTTTTTCCATAGATCTTTTTGCGTCCTGCTGCTACCTTGTGCCTGTCATCAAGCCTGAACTCAGGAACTCCCAGTCCTGTCTGCTACTTCCCCACTCCCACCCCGGTCACACCGGCAGGGATCTATATGGTGCAGGACCCGAGGGTCTTCATATACAATCAAAGGGGAACATGCTTCTGCCAGAGAACAGGCAGAGGACACCAAAAAGAAGGAGCTGCTGTTATAACTATACTTCTCTACTGGGACTATATTGCCCTCCTTATCTCCCCTCCACCTTAAGCCAGTTATCCTTTTATAGGCACAGGATTTGACTAACAACAGGAACTTCCCATTTGGAAGCAGGAAGTGAGTGATCATGGAGCCATAAAAGAGACACCATCCTAGAAGGAAAAGAGCAGCTTTCTGTCCACCCCCTAGCTGCTGGAGGTCTGACTCTGAGCAAGTAAGAAAACTACTGAGAAATACAGAAACTTCTTGCCTCAGAACAGGAAGATCAGGAGCTTAAAGGGCACAGAGACAGTAACTAGGGAGAACAAAAAAATAAATAAATAAACAGATGAAAGAGTAAGTAGTCCAAACAACAGTTAAGGGGCCAAAAATAAGACATGATGGGAGTGGTGCAGTGCAGTGGCTGTGGAGCCGCAGTCTTCCGGGAGATGTTCTGGAGGATGCAGTGTTTTCCCGTCTGCAGGCACCTCTCTGGGCTGAGGGAGGAGGTTGCCCATCTCCAAGCTGAGTTGGCCAGGATTTGGGGGACCACCTCTCCCACCCAGGGACCACCAGGGCCACTGCTGTTGCCTCAGAAGTTGCCAAGAAAGAGGAGTGGTTGGACCACGGTGTGCTCAGGGAGGGTGAGGGTGGTGGAACAGAGGCGCATCCCTCCAGCTGTACCTCTACACAATTCATATGCTGTTCTGGCAAAGTGTGGTTCCTCTATGGAGGCACCCGCAGTGGAGACCAAGGAGGATGCTGGGAACCTCCACAGAGGAGACCCACAGGAGGGTGTCATGGGACCCCACAGGGGAAGGAAACAATTCCTGGTGGGGGACTCCATTGTTAGGGGGGGTAGAACTGGGGGAGGAAGAGGAGAGGGAGGTAAGGTGCCTGCCTGGTGCCATGGCTTGGAAGAACAGCTGGCAAATCCTCAGGATCACTGGATCAGCTGCACGGGGGAGGAAGCTGGATGTCACTGTCCACCTAGGGACAAATGACCTGGCTGAGAAAGGGATCAGAGCAGTGCAGGAAGAGTTTGTGGAGTTGGGGAGGGGCCTTAGACAAGTAGTATGCATGCTAACCTTCTCAGAGATGCTGCCTGTCTATGGCAAGGGTGAGGCTAGGGTGCTCCACACCATGGAATTCAATCACTGGTTGAAAAACTGGTGCAGAGCTCAGGGATTTGGCTTCATTGGGGACTGGGGGTCCACCTGGAGGGATGCAGGCCTATACTGGCATGATGGTCTCCATCTGTCCAGGAGGGGAACCAGGATACTAGGCGATAGGTCTAAATGCTTCACTGGCAAGCATTTAAACTAGCCAAGGTGGGAGGCACTGGAAAGGAGCAGGGAAATCCTAGCCCCCCCCCCAAAAAAAATAAAAAATCAGGGTAGTAAATGAAGTAAACACCAAGACAGAGATGTCAATAGGGAGAAGGGCAGGGCCAATGGAGAAAATGACAAAGGGAATAAGGACAGGGATGGGGGTAAGTCCATCAAGAAATGGAGGGTAATGAGTACCAATGCCCGCAGTCTGGGCAACAAGCTCCCTGAACTGGTGGCCTTGATGGAAAAGGGATGCCTGTATATCATAGCAGTTAAAGAAACATGGTACACAGAGAACCATGACTGGGATGTTAACATACCAGGGTACACAACCTACAGGAGAGACAGGGAGGGTAGAAGAAGGGGAGGAGCAGCTTTCTATGTAAGGGAAGGAATAAAAGCAATGAAACAAGAGAGTAAATGGAGGAAAGAAGGCACTGTGGGTCACCTTAGAGACTGGAAATGGCACCATAATCCGCACAGGGGTTGTATACAAACCCCCATGTCAGGGGGAGGGAATGGACAAGGATATTATAGAAGGCATCCTTAGGATGGCAGAGTAAAGGGAGATACTGCTGATGGGAGACCTGAATATGCCAGATGTTAACTGGAGCACCTTTCCTGCAGCCACATCCAAGAGCAGGGCCATTCTCAATGCCCTACAGGTGGCAGGCCTCAGACAGCTAGTTTTGGAACCCACTCATGAGGGAGCAAACTTAGACCTCATACTCTCAAATGGGGACAGTGAGAGGATCTCAGATTTAGAAATGGGTAGCCATCTGAGAACAAGTGACTACTAAAAACAGTGTGGTTCATGATAAACTCAGCTGCAGAGTCAAGCCATAAAAAAGTGAGGGTACTGGACTTCAGGATGGCTGACTTTGACAAGATGGGAGAGTGCCTTAGAAAAGCACTAGCAAACAGGCTAGGAGGAGGGGTGCAGCAACAATGGGGAAACATCAAAACTGCCATCACAGAGGCAACAAGCCTTTGTGCAAAGCAAATAAACAAATCAAAACGAAAGAAAAAGTCATTATGGTTCTTAAAACAGGTGGTGGGGAAGGTTAGGGAGAACAAAATAGCATTTAGGAAGTACAAGGAAACACAGAAGGAACAGGGCAGAGAAATGTACCAGTTAAGGCAGAAGGAAGCAGGGAGGGAAGTCAGAATAGCAAAGGCCCAAACTGAGGAAAAGGTAGCCAACTCGGTTAAGAAGAGGGATAAAACCTTTTATAGGTACATCAGGGAGCGTAGAAAGACAAAGGAGGGATAGTGAGACTGAATAGAATGGACGGTGGGTGGGCAGAGAGGGACAGTGAAAAAGCAGGGATACTGAACGAATACTTCTGCTCAGTATTCACAAAAGAGGAGGAGGGGAGGTGCCTAATCCAATTAACAGAAGCACTCTGGATAGGGGGGTAGATCCCAGTCCTTTTACAGAAGAAAGGGTTCTGAAAGAACTCCTAAAACACCTCCAGTTCACACCTGTAAACAAGCTTTCAGCTTATTGTGTCTCTCCTGGTTAAACAAACAAAAAAAAAAAATGAAGGTGGACAAAGCAATGGAGCCTGATAGAATTCACCCCAGAATTCTAAAAGAATTAAGGGAAGAACTAATGACACCACTGACTACCCTGTTTAACAAATCACGGGAGGATGGTGTGGTACCTGAGGACTGGAGGAAGGCAGATGTGATTCCCCTACACAAAAGTGGGAGCAAGACAGAGGCAGGAAACCACAGACCTGTCAGTTTGACCTGTGTGGCAGAGAAAGCAATGGAATCACTTCTGAAGGAAAGAATTGTTGAGTACCCAGAGGAAAGCAGGGCACAGGACCCAAGGCAGCATGGGTTCACAGCGGAAAGGTCTTATCAGATGGATCTAATAGATTTCTTTGACTGGGTGACCAAAGTAGTAGACCAGGGAGGGGCTGTGGACATGGCCTACCTAGACTTTAGCAAGGCATTTGACACAGTCCCTCACAAAAGATTAATAATCAAATTCACTAGCCTGGGAGTGGGTCCAAGGGTGGTAGCCTGGGTAAAACATTGGCAGGACAAGAGGACACAGAAGGGGTTACTAGTGGGGTACTGCAGGGTTCAGTACTGGGTCCAGTCCTTTTCAACGTCTTTATAAGTGACATTGCAGAGGGACTGGAAGGAAAAGTTTGCCTCTTTGCAGATGACACAAAGGCCTCCAACAGGGTTAATACACTAGTAGGTGTAGAAAGGATGAAGGGACTTGGCAAGGTTGGAGGAACTGTCAGAAGTATGGCAGCTTGGATTCAATGCAAAGAAGTGCAAAATAATGCAACTGGAAAACAAAACCCAGGGAAGGTTACACAATGCGGGGGAGTAAATAACAACAAAATGGACAGGGACCTGAGGGTAATCATATCAAATGACCTTAAGGTTAGCAAGCAATGTGAGAAGGCAGTAGGGAGGGCTGGGGGAATACTGGGGTGTACAGGGAGAGGCATCACCAGCAGAAAACAGAAAGTTGTTATCCCTCTGTACAGACATGTCAAACATATTTATACCCTTTACTGCTGGAATTTTCGTATAGCAAAGTGATCGATCGACTAATAGGGACCCAATTAGTCGATCGATCACTTTTATATACTAAATCCCCAGAACTAAAGGGTATAAATATGTTTGATAATACCAGCCCCATAGAACTAAATGGGGCACACTCATGCAGCCTTTGTTTTGTGACACCATAAAACAGGACTGCGTGGGTCGACATGAGGGCGTGTTTTTCGGACTGGGAAGTCGGTCTTTTTTTGGCCACTATACAAATATGCAAATTTACGAGGGATGTAACTTCTTCAATATGTGGAATTTTTAAGCCAAACTTCAGCAGCGAGCTACTGATCCGGTAAGGGATCGAACATGCTGGGGGAGACTAGCAGCCCAAAAGTAGGAACCTGCTCTTTAATAACTGATGGTACCACTTGAAAGGTGCCCTGAAAAAGGGCTTCTAAATATCATGCCCTTGCTGGTACAGGGTCCTGAAAGAACTTAAAGGGACACTCTCAGCTTTCTGTTTTTTTTTTTTTTTTTTTTTATTCCAGCTATAAACTGGTGCCTCTGTCATCCATGACCAGGGATGGCTTATCTGATACATGATTTACATAGATATGGCACTAATTGTGTTTTATTGATTAAAACTAAGTTATCATTCGGTCCGAGCTTTCTTCCACAGCCTGCTGCTCCTATGCACCCTGGGGACAAAATGGTGGCAGTGATGTGCATCAGCAAATTCCTTATTTTTTTGAACAAATTGAGTTTCATTAAAAATCTAAATGTCTATTCCAAACTGAGCTCAGCATTGTGTGTCCTATATGTATACGAGCACTATTTCACATTGAAATGGCTTTTTGAAAAGTAAAGCTGTTTCAATAGAAAAAGTTCATATAGGGCACACATAGCTGAGCTCAGTTTGGAACAGAGTTCCAGACTTTTAATGAAAATCTGTTCAAAAAATTAGCAACCGGCTCATGCACAAGCTTATTTAATCACTGCCGCCATTCTGACTCAAGGACGCAGAAGTGTTTTTTTGGGGCGAGAAAAGCTTGGGTCTGAATAGTAAATGAATTTTAGCCAAAAAAAAAACACATAATTACTGCCATATTCATGTAAATCATGTACTGACATGCCATCACTGAACATATGGATAGCAAGAGGCACCAATTTATAGTTGGAATAATAAAATCACCAAAAAGCTGACAATGCTTTTTAGCAACAGGTGTGCCCTCATACATGACACTGATGAAGGCTTTTAAAGGGCCTACCTCCTGGATCCTTCTCAGTAGTAGCCCTGACAAGGGTATTAACTCCCTTCTGCTCTGTCTCTGCCCTAACAAGCTGATTAGCTTTTTCTTCTCCTGAGCACAGAATTTTAACCAGTCCACCCCCCCCCCACCCCAGAGCCCTTCCTGCACTGAAAAGGGGTGGCTAAGTTCTTTTCCTAATATTTAAATATGGAGACTCCTCATCTTTTTGCCTTGACTGCCAGCCCTGAAAATGACTTTCAAATACAGGTTTCCATCTTTACAATGGCTTTTTTTTTTGGTACTTTTTATTTATAAATTTTATGCTTAGATACAGTATTCAACAACTCCTTTGCAGTACAGTTGTACATATGAAACCATCAGAAAAAAGATATTTTGGTTAAGAGAGAGACACTGCAACATGCAATCAAGATTAGAGGGAACAGCCATAAACAGTGAAAATCTGTAATATTATTTTATCATTTGGCTAATGCTACCAATGCTGTTAATGGAAAATGCACATATATTAAATATTCACTACTGTAAAACGGGCTATCATGCCCTTAAGCAGTGCACTCTTTATACAACGAGCTCAAAAATAAACTTCCAATTAGCTCCCTCAGCCTCCCTGTACGATTTACAAATATTCCGTTTTAACCTCAGCCCACTCAATCGCATTAACATACAGTAGTACTGATTAAACTAATAAAAAATAAAGGGAAAACAAGAACGATAAATGTCCTGAATGTGTCCAAATTATTATTTATCTGCCTGAATAAGAACAACCTACATTATGGGATCAGTCCATTACCTAATATCGAAGAAAGAAATTGCAGTACCACTTCTAAAAAAGTGAGAAATAGTTAATGTTATTAATTATGACCATGATCTCCTTCTCACTGCTTAGTTCAGGTATCTCCCAGCTCAGAATCTGACAAGGAGTCGCCTTCTTGAGCAGCCCTTTCGGCCACCAGCTTTGCGGCCTCTTTAGGGTCCGTATAGATGTATACTTTCTTGCCGACTGTAACGTGTAATCGAGCTGGCATCAAGAGATTATTCGGGACCTCCATTGATCGAAGTTGCCTCCTGATGGCGTCAAATCCATTCCACTTCATCCGGGTGGTGTAGGAAAGGTCAGGGAAAAACAGGATTCTGAAGCCCTCCACCTCTAGTCTCCATTTAGCTTGTGCTGCCCGAAGGATCTGGTCTCGCACCACCATGGAGGTAGTTATCAACATTACGGTCCTGGCACCATCTGAGGAAATACTCGGTCTTCGGATGTTAACCCGATAGGCTCTTACAATCAGTCCTTGTACATCTATATCCAGGGTTTCCGACAACCATCCAACCAAATAGCCAGGCAAATCCTCTCCCTCTACTGCCTCCGGTAGCCCTATCATCCCAATATTAGCAGCACGCGTCAGATTCTCCAAATGTTCCAGTCTGGATTTTATCAAATTTTGCTCTCTCATACACGTTGCTGCAGCTGCTTGGGCCCGTTCCACAGCTTGCTCTGCTGTTTGTGCCGTGTCCACCAGCCCATCCAACCTCTGTTCGACCTGGACCATTCGGGTATGGTATGTGTCCATTTTCTGGTCCATAAGCTGGACCGTTTTGGTCAGGTTTAGTACTGCAGACTGCAGAGTCTCCAGCGTCACCAGGCCAGGTTCTCCAACTGTCTCAGTAGAAGCAGGCAAGTTCCCAGGCATGGGTGGTGGTTTGGAGGCCCCACCACAAGGGGCAAAGAAATTAGGTTTCTGCTCCGTATTTTTTCTGCCCATGTTGATAAATTTGGTATGCCTGGATAGCTCTATACCTCAGGAAGCCCAAATTAGTAACTTTCAAAGTTCAAGTTTGGCAGAAATATGGAAAAAATATTATGTTAGGACACTGAATCAGGAGCTCCTTGAAAGTATGTCGCAACAGCTAGGTAGCTAGCCACACCCCCCCCCCCCACAATGACTTTTAATTAGTCTTACCCAGTCCCCTCTCAGTTGGTAGGCCACCTTGAAAATGTTTTTTTAATTTGCACCCCCAAAACTCTGCTGCATGTAACCAAGAGGTCATCTTGCACTGCTACTTCAAGTACAGCACACACAAAAATAAGGTATGCAGGGCAGAAAGCCAACAGGAAGACCAGACACGGCAATAGCACATGCAGGATGACAAGTAACACATGCACAGTTCAGACCTATCATGGCACTGTTTTAATTTCTGTTGCTTTGCAAAACCATCCAGAAGAGCCTATCACAGAACACTGGCTTGAGCAGGCATCCCTCAAAATAAGATACCAGGATCCTAGTATGTCCATTAGCCCAACCTTACAAGCCATAGCTTCTCCTAGGTCCTACTGCACTCTAATGTTTTTCACTTGGCGCTTGTCCCAGGGAATGGCAGAGGAATGTATATAGCTGTCTCTAGGGGAATCTGGCTGTCTGGGCCAGGCAGACAGGTGGTCGTTCCAAATCCTGGTTAACACATACTCACACTCCCCCCCACACACACACACTATCTCTCTCAGTGACCAATGTATGTTACTGTCCCACATGGTAAATGGCTACAGAAACCATTAAATATCTAAGACTCCCTTCTGTTTGACGTGGACACTAGTGCCCTTCCCCCACACTCATGTGCTACTGACGGTATTTAAAGAGAGGCATCATGTTCTACAATTAAGCAAACCATCGACTCAGAACCTGGGATATGCAGTGCCTCCCAAGAGAGTTGGTGGCACCTGCTGTGGAGAAAGAGGATTTTCCAACTACAGAGAATCACTTTCTGCCCTCTACACCAATGTTTGGTGGGCTTTCACAGGGACTCCATGGCCAGCCCATATCCTTCCCCTAACGGTGATGTTGGCATGCCTCTACAACCACTGAAGCTTAATGCATCCTTTCACCTGGCAGTCATTCTGCATATGTCCCTGCTAATGTGTGTGAGCAAGATGTAGAGGCTAGGGCTGTGCAAATGCCTTTTTTTGAATATTCGGCTGAATATTCATTATTCGGTACCGAAATATTCGGTATTCGTTATTCGGATGTCTGGGACGGGGGTATTTAAAAATTAAAATGCCTCTCGCCAGCATTAATAAATGTTTTATCCTGGTGTCTACTGGTCCCACCCCATCCTCCAGCTGCTCACGGTCCAAATATAAGAATCCCTCCACCCCTGCCCAGACTCCCAGCATTATCCCCAGCCCCCATACCCAAATATATAAAAATAAAAAAAATTCCATAATTTCCTTGCTGTCTAATGGACCCCCCACCCTGTCAGGAAGTGCCTCCCACTCCTCTGTCCCCCCCCACTCAAGACCCCGAGTGGGCCACCGGCGCAGCCTCCACTCACCTCCACGGCCAGCAGCCTGACTGAGTTGCCGCCATGGAGGTGAGTGGAGGGCTGTGCAGGTGGTCCGCCTGGGTTATGGGTGTGGGAGGGGTGGAGTCCTTCCTGACAGGGTGGGAGGGGTGAAGGGTCCACTAAACAATTAGGAAATTAGGAATGTTTTTATTTTATACATTTGGGGGACAGGGGACTGGGGGTATTGCTGACTGTCTTGGAGAGGGGGGAATCTTCATTTTGGACTGGGGATTGGCCGAGGGGTTGAGACCACTAGACACTAGGGATAAAATATTTATTTAATGTTGGCCAGGAGGGTGGGAATTACTTTTTTTGTTGTTGTTGCGCACGTCCTAATACCGAATACCAGCCGAATAGTGGACTGTTCGGTATTCGGTTCCGAATATTTGGATAGCCTACTATACATGGTATTTGGGAAGTAATATTTGGTATTCACACAGCCCCAGTAGAGGCCACCTATAATAGAAAAAGGACACTGGCCAACTCAGGCAGCCTACTACAGAGCTATAAGCAGGGTTATGGAAAGGAAAACCACAGTGGTGGGGGATGGGACTGTGGGATAGTACTGAGGGGAACATTAATAAACAAATAGGGGTGGGGGTGGGATTGTGGGACAGTACTGAGGGGAAAACGAATAAACAAATAGGGGTGGGAAGTGACTGTGGGACAGTACAAAGGGGAAAACGAATAAACACTTTACAAAAAATCATTATGGCAGAACTAGCACAACAGCCGGGCAAATAAAATAAAAAACAAAAGGTCATCTTCATGGCAACCTCTTTTATGTTATTATTACCAACTTCATGCTACAGTTAAGAACATTTTAAGCAGCTGAAAACGAATTTTACTATTTCATACATTCAAAAATCAAGTTTCTGCATGCCATCTAGTATTTGCCCAGAGAAAGTGGACGCAATCTGTATCCTGAGGAATGAAAAACTTTCCATTCCTCAGGATTTAATCACTGCCAGCCTCTGCTAGGTGACAGTCAAAGAGAATGGTGTGCAAGCCTCCAGCACCCCACCCCGAAGGTAGAGACAAGTCGGCTAGATACTCCATCCTCTCTTCCCTGACAGCCCCCGACAACTCAAGCTCTCTAATGAAGTCAGGTCAGCAACACGCAGCATGGATTTTAAGTACGCTTGGATGCTGAATGCGATTTGTGCCTCCCATGGCATCAGCAAAAGTTTCAAATCTGGACACATTAAGCCCCGAGAGAGAATTACTTCCATACACACACATCTAGACACACTACCTACGGTTCCCCCTATTAACTACTGTACAGAACATAGGTAGGTATTTAGGAATGGATACCACTGGTATACCCAATGGTATCTGTCCCCCCACCAGCGGACAAACCCCGACTGATGCAGGAATGGGGTGCCTGTAATGATTCCAGGCTGAATGCTGCCTAATGCAATGACAGCTGCGGCAGCAGTCAGACCAAGACCCAGAACCACCAGGCTCTTTTGCATGTGCATACAGGAAAAGGCTGGCTGGAAGACATGCAAGCAGGACTTAAGGTGGAAAACATTCCTAGGAGGCTGTCCACTAGGCCCACAAGAAATCTGCCCACAAAGCTCTGACAGCTGATGGCAGGGAACCCAGACACAGAAAAACCAAAGGCCACTGATTGTTCCAGGATGGCTTGCCTGCCTGGGTGATCCTGCCCTCTGTGGGATGGCCACAGTATTCACAGCAGCACCTATGCCCCGCTTACACCACACAAACAGCTCAACACAGGAAGCCACACAATGGATGGGATATGCTCATGAATATTGCCAAGTAGCCCGCCACATTCACAGCCGCCTGTTACCACTGGGGTCTGGAACCCTGTATACTACTGGAGGTGTGCAGTGGCCAGATCTGTGGTACAGGGAGCAGTAGGATGGGCAATCTTGAAATCAGGCTCACAGACCTTAGTCCGAGACTTTAAAAACGAGGTGGGAAGACCAACAAAAGGTGTGCTTTTTAGATGACGTAGGAAGCAATATCACTTTTTGTGCTGGTTGACAATTACAGACTTTGTTGGGTGTGCCACACCTCAGTTTGAAAGTACACGTGACTAAGATCGACTGTAAATGCTGAGTTCTTCTCGCTACAAATCTGACAGACCAGTACAGTACATGCCTTAACTCAGGAGTAAGGTTCAGTCCTGTTTATTACAGCAGCAAAAATCCACATCTGGAGATATCACCTGGAGAGAAATCTCCACTCCAACTACCAATCCAGACAGCTACTGAACTGTGCAACAATCACTCAGACAAGAGGCATTCTTCTGCACTGGAGATACAGGGCCTCCTGTAACAAAAAGTGTGAACTAAATCTGATGCAGGTGTGTTTAACAAAGATCCCAGATGCTCAGAATAACAAACATAGCTTGACTGCAGGTTTTCATTTAGCATATTTCCCCTTAAAGAGCAACTGGTGCCTTCAAGAGAACTTTAAAAAACGTAAAGGGGCACTGTCAGCTTTGCCCCTTTGTTTTTTAGCAAATCTGAGCAGTGTGCTTTTTGGCATACATCGATCAAATCTGTACCGCAGAATGCCACTATAGTTATAAAACATGGAGTATTTCTACCTGTTTTCTTGATTTTTAGCAAAATCCCTTACTAGCTCGGTGCAAGCTTGAATAACCCACCACCGGAAGTGTCTCCATCTTAAGAACACCTCTCAGGTACAAGCATAGTCCCAAGGTGCACTCGTTCCCATGCTGATCAAAGATGTTGTTCAGAACTTGCAGCAATCTTGACTTTTCATGGTGTTCTGACACCAGTCTCAAGCATCAGAGATCGGAAAATACAGAAGCCGCATCGAGCCAAATCCCACCCTGTGCAAGAGAGGCATGCTCTTACACATGCACGGGATCCTGTGCATGCCACTCTTGCTAGTGCATGGGATTTCAGCTCCTGATTTAAACTGTACTTTCCAGTCTCCTCAGTGCTCGGTTTTAGTTATCAGGCACCACGAATGGCTCAGAATTGCTGCAGTTACTGAGGCAACATGTTTTTACAGTCAGCATGGGAAAAAGACTGCGCTCCTGCTTGAGTGCATACTCAAGCTGAAGACGCTCCAGGTGGTGGGTTATTTAAGTTCTGAGTAAGGGAGTTTGCTAAAAATCAACAAAACAGGTAGAAATGCTTATTTTTTATATCTAGGGTGGCAATCTACAGTACAGATTTGATCGGTGTGTGCCAAAAGGCACACTGCTCAGACATGCTAAAAAACGAAGGGGCAAATCTGACAGTGCCCCTTTAATATCTGGACACAATGCAGCTTATATTTCTCATTAGCTCTGTTTTCCCACCTCCCCATAATTAATTACTGAGGTCATTTGCATGAAAACAGGATCTCTGTTCCTTGAGTGGTCAGCGGCTCCTATTGCTTCTTCCCAACTTGATGTCATAATAGTCTGCTTGTGACATCACAGTTACTCCCATGGCAACAGACTGTGATGTAACAGAGGATTATGACTTCAAGTAGGGAATTAGCTGCTGGAATAGATGATCTCAGAGGGATATAGATCCTGTTTTTGTGCAAATGTCCTCAGTAATAAATAATGGGGAGGAGAAATCTAGCAGATATGTGAAATACAACCTGTACTGTGCTTAATTATTATTATGTTCTAAGTTTTCCCTAAGGTGTCAGTAGTTCTAAGTCCCCACTGCCAATCAAACATGTTCTGGGTTAAGATGCTAGTGTCTCAAGTCCAAAACTTTCCATTCGTCAGGATCTGTTCACTGCCAAGTCCCTCCCACCATCTTCACAGCTGGAATCAGATAAAGTTGTAAGACAATCCATGTCCCTGACAAATTGAACACAGACGCACAGCTCTGGCTGATAAACAGCTTTAACAAATGTGGTTTGTTTTTTACGTGTTCTCTTAGTCCGCCTTCAATGTTTCTACTTCAATATATACAGACAGCCATTTTTTAATTACTTTTCATTTTAGTTTGTTAACGTTGGAGAGTACAACCCGAAACAATCATTTCACAAGAAGTGCTTGTATGCAGACCGACATGCCATGACACAACTGACTCAAAGTAACCGGAGAACCTTCCCTGTGACTACTGCAATCTAGGGCCTCTGAAACAAGGACAACCTGAGAGGCCCAGGAAACTCCAGTCATTAAAGGAACGAAGAGAGAATCAGCATGAAAAATTACCAAAATGCAGTCAAACAACTGCAGGCTGTTTTAGGAAAGAGAAAGAGAGACAGACAGACAGGAAAATTAGTCCCACATGTGAAAGAATAGACTGGTTTAATATTCAGTCAAGGTAGTTTGACAAAGTAGTGGTCATAACAACACAGATGGCAACATAAAGGGCTAGGTTTTGAGCGGGACAATCTGTTGTAATGATCCCTGGAATTTACTACTGTGCTGTAGCAACCACCCACGATACATGGCATCCAGGTGCACTTTCCCCTTCTGTTGCATCCATGAGACAGGACCCTTTCTTTCATAATGTTGATAAACTAGCTTAAAGCCGCTTAGTATACAGTATCCTCCGGTTACATTACATCCCAAATGAGTGCTAAAAGACAGCTCCTCAGTTCCAGGGACAATAAACATTCTGAATTTTATTATGACATGCCTGGTTAAAATTACACTGTTCGTTGTCTACTCCATTATACAATGGGCACAAGAAACCTGCAGGGGTGATCTCCCCTCTATTTAGAAGATTTCACTTCGGTTGCTCTGTCTGATGATCAGAATCAGCGCTTGTATTTTTTAAACCAGAACAAAGTGGTGTGCTCAGAGGTGCATGGCTGGGGTGTGGTCAGTGGGGCAAGCCAAGCCACCTGACTACATGAAACCCACAGCAGCGTGTAGCTGCACTCAGACAAGTAAGATGTTTATTTTATTTATTTCAGGTTAGGATTAATACCTTTGAGTACAGGACTCGTTTTCAAAGGTTCCGGGTCATTGTTGAATAAACATTATAAATATAACAGTGTTTACAGAAAAAAGTTACACAGACATTCAAATACTAGAGAAATCTTATATCTCCAACTAAAGGTTGAAGAGGACAAAGTAAATAGGGTTAAGTCTCGAAGTTCACTATTTAGTTGGTCAGTCTAGCCTAAGGGGGTAGGGGGTCAGCCAGGGATGGCATCGTGGTAGTGGAAGTGGTTTGTCAGCCGAGTGGGCGTACACGGTAACAGCTTGAAAGAACAACTAGGCAGCTGCACCTGAGCAAAGCACTGGGACGTTTGGACTGTGGTCCCTACTTAGCGCACAATTTCAAGAACACAATAAAGTTTCACTACAGTGAGAATTCCTGGACTTCCTAGTTCTTTCGAGCTGTCACTGTGTATGTCTTACTGGTCCGAGTGCGGCTACACATTTTTATTTTTTATGCTGGAAAGCAAGATGAGCTACACAGCTCTTTTTCACGAGCAACTGGTTGTACAGAAAGGTACAGTGTACCGGGCAAACATCACAATAAATACAGGGTACAGTAATAAAATTAACACACAGATAAAGGTAAAGTTTTAGGAAATGGTACAGTAAGGTTACAAGCTAGACCAGCAACATAACAAATACAGGGTGCAATAAAAACAAATGAACAAGTGGATAAGGTGCAGTTTTAGGATGTAGAGAGACCACTGCAGTGCAAACTGTCTGACATATGCTGGCCAAGCCTGCAGCTGAAGGTAGGGATGCTACTAGTATAAATGAGGTGGGAGGGTAAGTGGTTGTAAGGGTCAATGGTTCTATAGGTCAACACCCTCTGTATGGAAGTGGTTCTCCTCAATGGGGACTTTAATCTGGACTGGGAAGGAGTCCTCCTGCAAGTTGGATAAGAGCTGTAAGTGATGCAAGAGCTCAGAAATGCATAATGGAGTTCTCCTAAGTGCCTGCTTGTGGAGGAATCCAGCTGACACATGGGCCACATGATCCTCCAGGGAGGGCAGGAGGCAACACAATACAGATGGAAGTGGCGGGTGTGAAATGGCAGACCTGTGAGAAAGCGGCATACACAGCTGCAGACAGTGCGTACCTTGGAGAAGATCCAGGCAGGGGCGGTAACATATACAAGGGAGCCACAGGCAGTAAGAGGGAATAGGAGTCTATGGACAAGCAGCCTGTTGGCTTTCGGACTAGGAACCTTTTTATTTGGTTGAGAGAAGCAAGTCTCATGTGAACAGAGTTTACAAGGGAGTCAGAATTTAGGGAGCAGTCCAGGAACAGACCCGGAATATTTACTAAGTGACATGCTCCACTTCAGTACCATCCAGGTCAAAAAGCTGGAAAGGGACATTGGTCAGTTTCTTGTGCACTAAGAAAACCATAGATTTGTGTGTGTGTGTGTTTGTTTTTTGTTGTTGTTGTTTTTTTTGCATTGAGAACTAGCCTATGCTTTATGAACCAGTTCTGAAGTAGGTCAAAGCAGGGGCCGATCCAAGTGTCCTATAGGATGGGGGAGCTCAAGCCAGAGAAAAAATAAAAATAACATGCTGGGGGTCTGGTGGGCCGCTTAGGTCCCCCGGAATTTTGTAACATTTTGGTGCATTCTGGAGGGTATTTCTAATGCAATTTATACTCATTTCCTCCCTCCCCATGCTTTGTTAGTTGCACCCTAGCACCATCCCGAGAGTCCACATGACAGTATGTTGCCCAAAATACCCTCCCACCCAAAAAAATAAAAAAAATACCAAAAGACTGAAGCTGGGCAGCAGCACATCCGAAACACATAAAAATGAGACAAGTTGAAAGAGACTTGGTGATAGACAAATTAAATGGCAATCCAAGTAAACAAGTTCACAAATGTCACTCACTCAAGCACATTATGACATTACCATAAAGCCAGCCCATCCCAGTTTGTCCTGCAGTACAGATTAACGTATCCCCCAACCTTATCTCAGTGAAAAAAAAAAAAAAAATACAATAATTATAGAAATATGGGAACAAAGTCACTTTGCTATCTAGTTTCTGAAAATATCATTTCAAGACTGCTTGCTATTTTTGCAAAGCAGATTTTATTCTATAGAGCAACTTATTCCAAAGAAAATACATTTTTAAATAAATAAAACATTTTTTATTGTTTTAAAATGTTATTACTGGGATAACCCCATGGTATGAGGCATCTCATTTTTATGATAGGCCCAAGATGTCAGTAAGCAGACAGAAAAAGAGTTTTTAAACAAATATAAAAATGCATTTTTTTTAAAATTAGCAACAGCACTTGCTTGGGTACATCACAACTTGCACCCCCACCACCAAATTCAACACCTAGAACTACATAAACTAAATATTTTATTCTATCACTTTTTTTCCGGTTTTGTAACTGCCTGTGTCAATGAGCCAAACAAGTTTATGACTTCTATTGCCAATTTTACTCTCCAAGCATGCAGAAACTCCTGCACATGCCATAACATACAGCAGAACACCTTCAAATTCCCCATGTCTATTAATTCCCTCTGTGCTCAGTCACGCTGTAAAATCACGATTAAAAATACAACACAGATTAGACATACAGTACATGCTGACGTTTTTACCTCAGTTCAAAGGCCTCTTGTACCAGTTTCTTTCTCTCCTGGTTCATGCTGTCACTGAGACCAGACCTGCCCCAGCATTAGTTCTGTACCATTCCTAGCATGCTACAGGAGGGCACTACTCTCCAACTCCCTCTCCTGCAAATCTGCACCAAAATCAATTTGCCATGTGGGACAAAACTAGCAGTGACCTTAAACAATTTTAATGTCATGAATTTAAGCTCCCCATACTAGAAATTAATAACACTAGTACTACATTTATTACACACCCAGTTTGATGGAACACTAATGTCCTGTCCCATCCCAGCAGCTGCCCCCCCACCAACCATAGTTTGTGACTGTGAAAGTCTTTTGTTTTTAAAGCAAGAAGTACCAGGTTAAATGAAGACTTGATCAATTTTCAGCAGGCTGAAGTCTATGTGCCACTAGCTGAGTACTGTCTCCAGTCACATGGCTGCCAAACTCTCTCTCTAGACAGTACTCACTGACCCCATGACTCCTAATGAGCAAAGCTCTCAGCTACAGCTTGCTTCAGCTACCACAAGATTACCTGAACCTCACTCCAACTCCTTGTGCTGATTTACCAAGGCCACACCGACCCCACGTTACTGGACTGCTGCCACCTGAAACCTCGGGCTTTGCTCTTCACTTGTGGGCTCCACTCTCTCGCCTTCTCAGTAGTACACTCGCTCCTCTCTTGCTCCAGCATTAATCTTCTGAGTTTATTTATCCAACATTTACACCTCACTAACCCTCCTGTCCTGAATTACTAAAGCAGTACCAGGTCTACTAGTTTAACCAGCATCTTTTAATTAGTGCCATTGACTGCACTGAATTATTTGACTTCACCACTGGAAATGAATCTGACTGAGCCTGGAGCAAGAATTTAAGTAAGTACGGTACTACTACCGTATTCATTTCTGTAAGGATAGGGACATCATCACTGGACACTCACACCTCAGATACTCTGATTTGCAAACAAGTTAAACAACTTTACTTTTCTGGAGGTGTGAGAGAGAGAATAGAGAGGATTATCATGGGACACCAGTAAGGTTGCCACCTGTCAGCTATTTTACCTGGTGATCAGGTTTTCAGGGTCCCTATCAGGAAATCCGGTTCTGCTCTGTACTAGTCAGGTTTTTGAGCCATTTTGAGTGCTCACATACTTTGAAACATATTTTGTCATATCATTCATTGTTTCACCTACATGTCCAGGTTACAAATAAGTTCTCTTGTCAATATAGCCCTTTGTTTGTGAAAGTAGTCAACCTGGGAGGTGTAAAGTATGGCCATTAACACCATTAGCACTTACTTAACCTAATCTTTTCCACTGCAGCAAAGCTGCCCCCACCTTTTCTAACAGTAACAGAGCCAGTTGTCTTCCACTTTCATTTGCTGGTAAGCATTTTCATCTCTAACAACATTTAGGCATTTTTAAATGTTTTAAATTATTTTTTTTTCCAAAAGAAAGAAGCATGAGCCCCCAAGGTGCAGGGGCACGGTTTGCACCTAGCTAAGGCCAGCTTTGCTGGAGGACAGATGACACCTGTGTGGCTCAGGCAGCTTTCATGATTAAGAATACAGCAGTGCATTACTAATAGAGGAGTTCCATGATGGGGGAGCTACAGCACCCTTAGCCCCCCAAATCCGCCTATGGGTCAAAGTCTCACTGAATGACACTGTTCAGGGATGCAAGGTCCCTGCCCATATGGAGGACGACACTGTCATTGAGCAGGCATTATTAGGTAGTGTGTTCAAAACACAGGGGAAAAAAAAGCAGAGGGCCCAGAATGGTACCCTAGGGAACCCCACGGCAGATCTGATAGAAATCAGAGTGTGCTGTTAATTGCAATCCTGTGGACAGGATCGGTCAGATCATTTTTTTTTTTTTACCAGTACTTGACTTTGGGGATAAACAGAGAGAAAAGGGCCTGGATCAGTAATTCATGGTTCATTTTGTGCCAGTTTTGCATGAAACAGGCTGATTTGCCCCACCCACCATGTAAATGCATCTCTGTCCCCATCAGGCTCCTTATATCCCCAACCCCTGGCTGTCCAGCCCTCTAATTGAACGCATGCGGCTCAGAGATCACCTGTGGCATACGGCCAAAGCCACCGGGAATCTAACTGACTCCCAGGTGTATAAGGCAGCTAGAAATACCTGCACAAAACTCATACGTCTGGCGAAAGCAGCTTACTACAATGACCTCCTAGGAAAAGACCTGGGGTAGAGGGAGGGAGTTCTGGGACTCTGTAAAATCTCTCATGGGTACAGCCTCAAGGGCCCCACCGGACCTGATAGTTACCACCTCTGGTACATTGCAAGACCCAAAGGAAATTGCTGATGCTTTTAATGTTGCATTCACGGACCTCAGCAATGTGTTGCCCCCTGAATACCTGAATCACACCCTTGCAGGCCAGCAGCACAACCTCAACACTCCATCATCACAGGATAATTTTACCCCACCATTCTACTTCAGGCAAATCTACACAGGTGAGACCATCAAATACATCAAATGGGTCCTTGGTAAGACCAGGATGGGAAGTGACACAATCGATATGAAGATGGTAGCACTCACATTAAACAAACTTGTGGCACCACTCACCAAGGTATTCAATGCCTCTCTAAGATCTGGCATCTTCCCTGACAGGTGGAAGGAGGCTCTAGTCACACCCATTTTTAAATCAGGAGACAGAGCTAATTTAGCAAACTTCCGGCCCATCTCCATTTTACCCCCCTCTCCAAAGCACTTGAAAGGGTGGTCTCAGAACAACTAACTGAGTACCTAGAAAAGCATAGCCTTCTCTGCTTGCAACAACACGGATTCCGACAAAACCACTCCACTGTCACCGCGCTAGTAGAGTACACCACTCAGCTTTATGGGGCCCTGGATAAAGGGATGGTGGTGGGGTCTATCTTCATAGACCTCACCAAGGCCTTTGACACAGTCAATCACCAACTGCTACTGAAATGTCTCCTCTCATAGGATTGTCAATGGAATCTGTGGCCTGGTTCCATAGCTACCTAACCCATAGATCTCAACGGGTCAGGATTGGCAATATCATCTCTGAGCCCAGGGAAGTAAACCTAGGGTCCCACAAGGTTCTATCCTCGTCCTCTCTTATTCGCCTTCATAAATGACATGCCTTCTACCTGTCCTGCACACTGCATTATATGCAGACGATGTCGATATCTCCGTCCCAGGGAAAGACCTGGGATCAATTAGCTCTGAACTTCAGCACAATTTTCATGCATTGGAATCCTGGTTCACCCAAAATAAACTGCTACTCAACTACAAAAAGACACACAGCATGCTCTTCAGCACCCCACAGAGCAAGATTTGAGGGTCCTCACTGCATATACTTAGTAGCGAAGGAGAAGTACTAGACCAAGTCAATACATTCAAGTACTTAGGGATTCACCTTGATGACACCCTCAACCTTCACTGCCTATGCTGAGCAACTGGTAAAATCCACCAACATGAAGCTTGGCATCCTGTACAGACATTGCACCTCAATGACACCGGCTGCCCTGAAACTTGTTACGTGTAGTTCGGTTCTCTCATCTGTACATTATGGTCTTATCATATATGGGGCAGGCACAGACACAGCTCTTAAAAGGGTCAAACCCATCTTCAACAAGGCCTGCCGCCTGGTCCTGGGAGTACACAAAATGACTCACTCTTGTGACCTATACAAGGAAACTGGCTGGTTCCCACTCCACCACAGACTCCAATACCAGGCCTGCCTCCTTGAGAAAAAGTCCCTGATGAGGTTCATGCCTACAGCTACTTCAGCCCTCTTTGAGCCTGCACAACCATCTAAATGCACAAGGAGTGCCTCCAGGACTGTTCTAACTGTTCTCTTCAAACGAACCACCCTTGACCAAAGATCCCTCTCCTACTGTGGGCCTAAATGGTTCAATGATCTGCCTGCAGACCTTGCCAACTCCCCCAGACCTGGCTACTTTAAAAATGGGCTTCGATCTCTTCTTGCCAGCAAATCTGACTGCCAGTGTTTCTGTTAACCCATGGCCTCTGAAGGCGGTTCTCACACCCATCAAACGCTACCCTCTCTCGCTCCCACCCTCCTGTTCCACAACTGCCCACTTCCCCCTCCCATCTCCCACCACCTACTACCTCCCCTTGACAAGGCCTCACCTTGGCTGCTAAAACATGCATTTCTGCAGACTGGGAGCACCCCGTCTGAACTGTAACATGATTGTTAAACACTGTACTGCACTGCACTTAATTAGTGCTGCATTAATATGTTTCTCTGTAAGTGTGGTCCTGTTTCTCCTTACTTCTTGTACCCTGCTTAATGCTGTAACTGCACACTAATACCACTTGTTAGTTGATGCCTTTCTGTTCTGCAATGTTTCATCACCTGTAAATGTCTTGTATTCCTTGTTGACTTGGAGCCTTTGTAAACGAGCCCCCGGCTCAAAGGTATTAATCCGAATTTGAAATAAATAAATAAAATAAAAATATCACTGCTGCTGCTCGTGGCAGGTGATAGTGAGCCAGTCTCAGCCCTGCACAATCCCCTCCCACTTGTCTCCCCAAAAGGTTGAGAGTGGCACACATCAGTATCCGATGCCGCCTCTCAAAGATTGACCAGCTGCAACCACTAATGGTCAATCTTCATCCTGAAGTGTTAATTATCTCAGAGTCTTGGCTATCCCCCAAGATGTCTGAAACTGCAGTTGTCATCCCTGGGTACACTCTAACCTGGCAGGATCATGTTAAGAGGAGTGGTGGTGTTGCCAAATACCTCTCCTCTACCATCCAGTCGGTTCCAGAACTCTCTATCACATCTCTCGCCGCACATGAATTACTCCTCCTCAAACTCTCTATCCTTTTCTCTGTCCCTATTTTGTGGATGGTGTCTATTGCAGTCCTGGCCTATTCCCCTCCTCGGTCACAGAGCTACTTACAAGTCTCGATGGCTGAGAAGGACCTGGGGGTGGTGGTGGATGTCAAGATGAACAACTCTGAGACTTGTAGGAGGGCAGCAGCCAAGGCCAACAGGATGCTGGGATGCATCGCTAAGGGGATCACCTCCAAAAGGAGGGAAGTGATACTCCCTCTGTATAACTGCATGGTGAGACCACACCTCGAGTACTGCATGCAGTTTTGGAGGCCACACTTAAGGAGGGACATTAAACTCCTGGAAAGAGTCCAGAGGAGGGCAACCAAAATGGTTTGGGGGACAGGACCTATGAGGAGAGGCTCGAAGAGCTAAATATGTACACATCGGAAGAGAGAAGGGACCAGGGGACATGATAGAGGTCTTTAGGTACATGAAGGGGGTAAACAGGGGAGGAACAGTCAGGGTGCTTCGAAGGAAGGAGGAGGGGGCCACTAGAGGGCATGGGAGGAAGCTGGAAGGGGGAAGATTCAGGGGAGAAAGGAGGAGGTGCTACTTCACTGAGAGGGTGGTGGAGCCATGGAATGTACTGCCTAGGGGGCTGGTGGAGGCAGAGACGGTGGAAGGGTTCAAGAGGGGGTTGGACAGGTACAGGGGAAGGGTTCTGGAAGCAAAATCCAATGCAGCGAGAATATCTGGAACTGGGAAGGGAGAAGCCAGAGAAGGCGAGGGGGGCAGCAAGGTCAGCTCCCAGGGTGGGGGATGACCAAACGAGCAGACACGAAAGACCGAGGCCTATTCTGCTGGCATTTTAGTATGTTAGTACGTTACCAATATCTCCACTCATGCCTCATCTGGTGAATTACTCATCCTTGGGGACTTTAATATAAATTGGATCTTCCCCCCCTCTCCAACTAAATGGTCTGAGGACTGGCAACTGAAGTTTAAGAATCTAGGACTTTGTAAAATCACTCACAGGGAAACCCTCCAAAATCTGAACCAGGGCTACTAGTCACCACCAGTGGGACACATCAGGAAACAGGTAACATAGTGAATGCTTTTAACCTGACTTTCACTGATCCAAGCTCAGTACTTCCTAGCGACTACGTGACCGACTCAACTCTAGATTTAGACCCCATCACCTCCCCCCACCGACTCACTCTGCCAAGGGCAATGCGCCCCACCACCCCAAAAATTCTACTTCAAGCCGTTTACCAGGAATGAAACCACCAAATATGTTAAATGCGCGTTAGTGCAAACAAGGATGGGGCGTGACCTTGTTGATATGAAGATGGTGGTACCTGCAGTAAATGAACAGACGAATCCACTTAGTAAAGTCTTTAATGCCTCACTAAGGTCAGAAGTGTTCCCTGACATGTGGAAGAAGGCGCATATCATCCGTTTTCAAATCAGGGGATGCCACCAACCTGTCTAACTATAGGCCCATCTCCAGTCTGCCCCCCTGTCTAAAGCCCTCGAACCAATTGTCTCTGACCAGCTCATGGCTTACCTGCTGAAATACAACCTCCTCTGTGCCCAGCAACACAGGTTCCGTAAAGACCATTCCATGATCACTGCCCCGACTGACTTCAATTCCAAAATTTACAATGCCTTTGATGATAGTCTGGCAGTGGGGTCCATTTTTATAGACCTTACAAAGGCATTTGATACAGTCAACCATCAGCTCCTCCTACAATACCGACTCTCAACAGGCCTGTCCATAGACACGGTTAAAGAGCTACCACTCGGGCAGGACTCAATGTGTCAAAATCAAAGGCACACTCTCTGAGCCAAAAGAGGTGAGCCTAGGAGTCCCACAATGCTCTATATTGGGGCCGCTCCTTTTCAGCCTCTTCATAAACCCCCTGCCATCGGAGTGCCCGGCGCACATTGTGTTATATGCTGATGATGCGACTGTCTCAGTAAGTGGAAATAACAAACCCTCTATCACCCATAATCTGGAAGCAAACTTTCACAAACCTCAAGACATGGTTCTCCAATAATAAACTACTGCTAAATTATAAAAAAAAAAACAAAAAAAAAAAACAAGAGCATGCTCTTTACGATTCCACAGAGCAGAAAGAAATTTGGGAAACTGGAGGTAAGGAGTAGCAAGGGGGTTGTACTGGAGCAGGTTGACACCTTTAAATATCTCGGGATTCATGTGGATAATGCCCTCTCTATCTCAACCCATGTAGACCACGTAGTCAAAGCAGCCAATGCAAAATTAGGTGTCCTCTATCGACACCGTCACTACATGCCGGCTGAGTTCCTAAAGCTGGTCACAAGCTGTACAGTCCTATCTACCGTAGACTACGGCCTTATAATATACGGCACTGGAACTGATACTGCCCTCAAAAGGGTAAAAACCCTTCTCAATAAAGCATGCAGGCTTGTCCTGGGAGTAGACCACTGGTCTCACTCTTCTGATCTCTATAAAGCAACTGGGTGGCCACCCCTTTACCTCAGAGCCCAATACCAGGCCTGCCTTCTGGCAAAGAAAGACATGCTCGGGCTGGCACCTGAATCCACATCTCGTCTATTCAGAATAAAATCAGCTGGCTATCAGTACTCGAACTGCATCGAAGGGAGGGCTGGCAGTTCCCTTTAAGCATACAGTATCTTGGGGGGGAAGGGGAACGATCGAAGAAGGGGCTGTTGCAGGGGCTAAGATAAAAGAGGGACTCTGTCTCCACTCCCCTAAGGGGCTGAAGGGGTATGGAAAAAGGTCAACAGGTAGGGTGCAGGGGAGGGGGAGCATGCATCCAAATGGAAGCACAAGGAGGGAATGGGAGGAGGGAAAAGGTGTGGAGTGTGGTTCTGATAAATGCCAGGAGCTTAGGAAATAAGATGCCTGAGCTTCAGGCGATGCTAGCCGAGGGGGCAGTTGATGTGGCAGCTGTCACTGAGACCTGGGCCACTCAAGGCACGAATGGGACCTAAACACGGAGGGCTACACCGTGTTCAGAAAGGACGGGGGAGGGAAGGGGGGGTACCACTGATAGTCAAGAATGGCATCGGTATAGGAGGGCAGGAGGAGGCGGAGGGGAGCGTGGAGGCGATTTAGATCACTCCGATATTGCAGGGGGTTAAGAGAGTAAAAATAGGGGTGGTATACAGGACTCCCCCCCCCCCACACTGGCGGAGGTTCTGGAAGAGAGTTTGGTGGCTAATGTTGCGGGTCACTGTAGATTGGGCAAGGGAAGGGTAGTGGTGATGGGGGACCTAAACATGCCAGGAACAGACTGGGGGACTATGACGTCCCCAGTGGCCAAGGAACAGAGGTTGCTGGATGTTTTCCAGGACATGTTCCTGACTCAGTAGGTGAGGGAGCCGACTAGGTAGGCTAGGACACTAGACGTAGTCCTGACAGACAGTGACAAGATTAGGGGCCTGGAGGTGAGGGACCCATTGGCAGGGAGTGATCATGCCACAGTCTGTTTTTTCCTGGACCTTTGGGGGGGGGGGGGAGCCTCACAATGATGGTGGTAATTGACTTTAGGGGTGCAGATTTCAGGGGGATGGGACGGATCTTTAAGGGTCATTTGGAAGGGATAAGGCCAGACATGGATGCTGACAGTAAGTGGGAGATCATTAGGAGGGGGGTACAGGAGGCTACCAGGTCCTGTGCAAGAAAGAGGAACAAATTTGGTAAGGCCAGAAAACCCTGTTGGTGAACCCGGGAAGTTCATGAGACAATGAGGGAAAAGAAGGCAGCCTATAGGCACTTCAAGTGCTCAAGGAGCGAAAGGGATCGGGAGAGTATGAAGTGATGGCCAGGAGGGTCACCAGGGTGGTGAGAGCGGCTAAGGCGAGGAAGGAGCAGAGCTTGGCCGGGGGGACAAGGGGTTCTTTAGATACACTGGGGGAAAAAGGAAGGCGAGGGGGCAAATCAGCAGGATTAAATCAGGGGAGGGATGGGCACAGGATGCGGGAGAGCAGGCCGAGGTACTAAACAAGTACTTTGCCTCAGTTTTTACCAGGGAGGATGGGAGGGGCTACATCTTTTGGGGGGAGAGCGAGTGAACCGATGGGAGGGGTAGAACACTTAGAGATCAGAAGTCCTGAAGTGACGGTGGGGGGGCACGGGAGGGCAGCACTAGGGAGCAAAGTGGGAGGACATACTAACATACTAAAATGCCAGCAGAAAAGGCCTAACGGTTTTTCAAGTCTGCTCGATTTTCAGCACCCGCACTGAGGGCCGACTTTGGTGTCCCCCCCCTCCCCACTGGGTTATACTGTCCCCAGATGTTCCACCTGTATTAGGTCTGGTCAGATTTACCCTTCCCCTGTACCTGTCCCATCCCCTCTTAAAACCGTCCACAGTCTCCGCCTCTACCAGCTCTCTGGGCAGCGCATTCCATGGCTCCACCACCCATTCAGTTAAACACCACCTCCTCCTCCTCTCCCCTCTGAGCCTGCCCTCCTTTCAGCTCACACCCGTGACCTCTCGTTGCCCCACCCTCCTTCCTTTGGAGCACCCTGACTGGGCCTCCCTTATTGATCCCTTTCATGTACTTAAAGATCTCTATCATGTCCCCCGCCCCCTCCTCTCCTCCAGGGTGAACATGTCGAGCTCCTGGAGCCTCCGTAGGTCCTCTCTCCCAAGCCCCATATCATTTTGGTTGCCCTCCTTTGGACCCCCTCTAGGAGTGTAATGTCCCTCTTTAAATGTGGTCTCCAAAACTGCACACAATACTCAAGGTGTGGCCTAACCAAGCAGTTGTACAGGGGAAGGATCACTTCCACCTTTCTGGAGGTAATCCCCCTGGTGATGCATCTCAGCATCCTATTTGCCTTTGCTGCTGCCCTTCTACAGGTCTCTGAGTTGTTCATTTTGACATCTACCACTACCATCAGGTCCCCCTCACCCTCTGTGACTTGAATCATGTCTCCTCCCGGGGTATACTCCTGTCTGGATAGTGAGTAACCTGTTTATCCTGCATAAGGGAAAGGCATAAGTTCAGTAAGGCCAAAAAACTCTGTCGGTGGACCCGGGAGGTACAGGAGGTGGTGAGGGACAAGAAGGCAGCCTATAGGAGCTTCAAGCACTCAAGAAGTGAAAGGGATCAGGAGGAATATGAGCTGACAGCCAAGAGAGAGTCACCAGGGTGGTGAGAGCAGCTAAGACAAAAAAGGAGCAGTCCTTGGCCAGTGGGATCCAGAGGGGGGACAAGGGGTTCTTTAGATACATGGGGAAAAAAGGAAAGTAAGGGGGCGGATCAGCATGATAAGGACAGGGGATGGTTGGGCACAGGAGGCGGGGGAACAGGCAGAAGTCCTAAATTAGCACTTTGCCTCAGTTTTTACCAGGGGGATAGAGGAGCTATGTCTTGCGGGGACAAACCGGAGGAAGGGGTGGGACCGGTAGAGATCTGATGAGTCTGGAGAAAGGGAGGGGCCACCACAGACAGGTGGGGGGCCAGAAGTACACAGTGAATAGGGGGAGGACATGGAGGCTGAAATCCCGGTAGAGAGAATAAGGGAAGTCCTCAAGTCCCTTCGGACGGAGAAAGCACCTAGATACATCCCAGGGCGCTGAGGCAACTGGCAGATGTCCTGGCAGTCCCCCTAGCAGAGCTTTTCAACATCTCTCTGAGGACTGGGTGGGTGCCCCAAGACTGGAGGTTGGCCCATGTCATGCCAATCCACAAGGAAGGATCAAGAGAGGAGGCAGGAAATTACAGGCCCGTTAGCCTGACATCGGTGGTCGGCAAGGTGAAGGACGGTATTGTCAAGGAAAGGCTAGGGGGGTTACTGGAGCAAACTGGGTATTTGGATGATAGGCAGCATGGCTTTGTCCCAGGAAGTTTGTGCCAGACAAACCTTGTTGAGTTCTATGACTGGGTGACAAGGGCCCGTGGACATCCTCTTTCTGGACTTCAGCAAGGCGTTTGATTCGATACTCTACAGTGGCCTGCCGGCAAAGTGGAAGGAAATGGGTGTAGGGCGACAGATGTTAAGATGGATAGGAAGTTGGCTCTCTGAGCGTACTCAGAAGGTGGTGGTTGGAGGGCTAGCCTCATCCCCAAGGTGGGTTACTAGTGGGGTGCCCCAGGGATTGATGTAAGGGCCCCTCTGGTTTAACACCTATGTCTCTGACATAAGGAAGGGTATCAGGAGTGAAATGAGTCTCTTTGCGGATGACTCGAAGCTGGGAGCAGTGGAGGCTCTGCAGGAGAACCTGGAGGCTCTGGAAAGGTGGTCAAGAAGGTGGAAACTGCGGATCAATGCAGGGAAATGCAGGGTTCTGCACCTGAGGGCCAGAAATCAAGGCCAAGGGTATATCCTGGGGGGTGACACACTACAAGTCTCGAAGGGCGAGAGGGATCTGGGGGTGGTGATAGATGTCAGAATGAATAATGCTGAGCCTTACAGGAGTGCAGCGGCAAAAGCCAATAGGATGCTGGGATGCTAGGGGGATAACCTCCAGAAAGGGCGGGGGAAGTGATCCTCCCTCTGTATGACTGCTTGGTTAGGCTGCACCTCGAGTACTGTGCGCAGTTTTGGAGACAGCACTTAAAAAGGGACATTGCACTCCTGGAGAGGGTACAAAGGAGGGCAGGGCAACCAAAATGATCTGGGGCTTGGGGGACAGGACCTATGGGGAGAGGCTCAAGAAGTTCAACATGTACACCCTGGAGGAGAGTAGGGACAGGGGGGACATGATAGAGGTCTTCAAGTACATAAAGGGGATAAATAAGGGAGGCTCAGACAGGGTGTTCCAAAGAAAAGGGGGGGCAACTAGATGACATGGGTGCAAGCTGGAGGGGGTAGACTCAGGGGAGAGAGGAGAAGGTGTTACTTCACTGAGAGGGTGGTGGAACCATGGAATGCGCTGCCCAAGGGACTGGTGGAGGCAGAGACTGTGGAGGGGTTTAAGAGGGGCTGGGACAGGTATAGGGGGAGGGCGAGGCTGACAAAGTCCAATACAAGGGAACATCTTGGGCTGGAGTCAGAGAAACCCAAGGGGTGGGGGGACAGCTGAGTTGGTGCCAGTATGGGGCTGACTAACAAGCAGACACGAAAACCATTAGGCCTCCTCTGCTGACATTTTAGTATGTTAGTATATATCTCAATAGCCCAGAGATCTCTCTCCTATAGAGAGCCCAAATGGATGAACAACCTCCCCCTTGACTTTATAGAATGCTGCAAGGTCAACAATTTCAAAGAAGGTCTCAAAGCACTCTTAGCACTCACCCATGTATGTGAGTAGTACCCCAACACAACCTAACCCCATGACTTGCAATTTAGAGTGTCCTGAACGCTCTACCTCAAGCACTTGGACTGTCTCAAGCACTCCCTCATGCCCTCTCTGTAACAGCTACTTTTATCTAGTCCCCCTCCTGCCCCCCCGGTCCCATCCTCTTCTCTCTCCTCCACCCCCACATATTCATTGTCTTCACCCTACCCACCCCCATCTTAACTACTCCTCCCTTTCACTGCCTACCCTACTTGTCCACCTCCTCCTATTTCTTCCATCCCGAACCCACACCTTTAACCCCCCCCTATAGATAAAGCCCTCTTAGGCTGCCTCTTGATTACAGTTTCCATAATACCTTACAATCTAGTGGCCTTGCTTCACCCATGTTCTTGTTCCATTGATTCATTCTGCTGACCTATGCAGACTCTAACTGGCTACATAGATATGTAGGAATGACAGGGACATTTCTTTGTAAATTTCTAGACAATCTTTAACCAAAATACAACTTGACAGTTTAGCACAATATCTATTTTTTGTATGTATACTATATAACCTTGAATTCATGTTATCTATTGTACCCAAATGTATGTAATTTTTTTTTTTTTATGCTTTTGTGCCGGCTCCTCAAGCCCAGATGGGCTCAGCTATATCCGCACGCTTCATACTGGCTACTCCCCCAGTGGGGCTGCTGGATAGGTGAACTCTGGTGGCCAGAGGGAAGGCAATGGAGCCACTCATTAGTGGGGCCAGCATTTTGTAGGCTATAAACCCTATGGGGGTGGGGATGTGCAATGATGACCCACGTCCACCCCGCCCCCCGAACGTGCAGGAGAAAACTGCCACGAAACTCCTGGCCTCCGCCAGGGGTCCATTGTGCATCGGACACACAATCCCACCACCCCCAGAGTAGGAGAGCAGTTCACCGGATGCTCAATCCTACTCTCCCCGGCCAGCCCTCCAACTGCCAAGTCCATTCCCGAACCCGGGTCATCAGCGCTACAGACAGCAACTGTGCCTCTGTGCCAGCGGGCCGGTCCCCAAATGTATTTCTGTACATCTACTGTTGTTGCTGTTTATTCTATTCTGTACTACGTGTTGACTTGGAGGCTTAGTAAATGAACCTTTGGCTCAAAGGTGTTAATCCCAAACTGAAATAAATAAAATTCTCACATCAGGCACTTGGATTAATATCCCAATACTGACGCTGCACTCCTGAGGTGCCGTCTTTCAGATCAGATGTTAAACCGAGGTCCCATCTGCCTGTTCCGGTGGTAGTTCAGGTGGATGTTAAAGATCCCATGGCACTTCTCGAAAAGAGCAGGGGAATTTACCTGGTGCCCTGCCCAAATTTCCCCCCATTCACTAAAAATACCACTAACAGATTAATCTGGTTCAAGGTTAGTTGGCATTCATCTGTATCCCCCTTCCCTGGGTCGTGCCTGAAAATAGGCAGAATTTGTCTAGTGCACTTACCCGGTCAATAAAAATTAAGTAAATAAATAACAATTTAAAAAAAAAAGTGCAAAATTATGCACCTGGGTTAGGGAAACCCTGGGGAAAGCTACATAATTTTGGGGGGGGAGTTACTGACGGTCACAAAGGAGGAACGGGACCTGGGGGTTATTATTTCAGACAACCTGAAAATGACTGCTAAGGCAGCTGGGAGGGCCAGTGGCATGCTGGGGTGCATAGGCAGGGGTATCACCACCAGAAGGAGGGAGGTAGTGATGCCATTATATAAAGCCATGATCAGGCCTCACATGGAGTACTGTGGGCAGTTCTGGAGGTCGCATCTTCAGAAGGACATTAACAGGCTGTAGACGGTCCAGAGAAGAGTGACTAAGATGGTACAGGGCTTGCAACACAAGAATTATGAGGAGAGAGAGAGAGAGAACCTCAATACGTACTCGCTGAAGAGAGGAGGGAAAGAGGGGACAAGACAGAAACATATAAGTAGCTCAAGGATATAAACAAGGTGCAGGGGGAGACATTTTCCAATACAGAAGGAGCACAAGAATGAGGGGGCATGACATGAAATTGGAAAGTGGGAGGTTGAGAGTGAATGTGGGGAAGTTCTTCTTCGCAGAGAGGGTGGTGGACGCATGAAATGGCCTGCCTCAGGAGGTGGTGGGAGTGAGCACTGTGGACGGATTCAAGCATGCTTGGGCAGGCATAGGGGAACAGCAGTGGGTGGGTCGGAAGCAGTAATCCAGTACAAGGGCTTACAGGCAGACTAGATAGGCCAGGCGGTTCTTATCTGCCAACAATTTCTATGTTCCATGTTTCTATGTTTCATTTCTCTGCCTCTGCCATTGCTCTACCAATCTCTTCCCTTCTCAGCCTCTTTCTCTTTCTTCCTTGCCTCTATTCCTTACTCATGGAAACAGACCACTGTCATACCACTTCCCAAAGGAGGGGACTCCTCTGGTCTTGGTAACTACCACCCTAACTCCATTCTCCCAACTTTAGCTAAACTGTAATAGCACCTCATGCTATCCCAGCTCTCCTCCTCCTTCCTAGTCTCCTCCTCTTTCTTCACCCCCTCCCAGTCTGGCTTCCGTAAATTCCACTCCACCACCTTCTCCCTCCTCTGGCTTACCGACGCCATTCTCCCAGGCATGGATCTGGGCCTCATCACCTCCGCCATCTCTGCTGACTTGGCCAAAACCTTCAACACTGTAGCCCACCCCCTTCTTCTTGACAAACTTAAGGCGGTGGGGTTCTCAGACTCCTCAACCAATTGATTCTGCTCCTACCTTGAGGGCTGATCTCAATCTGATAGAACTGGAGATTCTTTATCCCCTTCCCCCACTTCCTATCAGCAGTGGTGTCCTACAAGGGTCCATCCTTGGCCCAATACTCTTTTGGGTCTTCCTGAACGACCTCCCCACTGACTGCTCCTCTGCATCCATCCACATGTACGCAGATGATACTGTACTATTTGCCTCTGGCTCCTCCCCTCTGACCTGGTAGCCAGGCTTCAGCTGGACTTCAACAATGTCCAGCACTGGTTTCGGTCAAATCAGTGTTCCCTCAAGGCCAAGAAACTACATTATTTCCCTGACCTTTGGCACTAGGCAGAAACTCACTAGGTTTACCATCCTCCCCTCCTTCCACACCTTAAATCATACTAAGATAGTATAAAGAGTACTGAAGGCAAATTGCCCATAATAAGATCCTATTAATTACCTATAATAAGACAAGTTATTGCTCAATAATAAAAATCTGTCTAACCTGCTTTTGAATGTACTTTTTGTTTCACTAATAACAACAAAAGTAGGTAAGGAATTTCAAGGGTTGATAATTCTCTGTGAAAAATAATATGCACTTTTTTTTTATTTAACTTTATCTCTAATCAGTTGATGGGGGTATCCTCTTGTATTAATGGCGCCCTGTTTAAATTCTAGTCCACAGTCAAGCATGAGAGACAGATCTTTGGCAACATCCCAGGTAAAGTGAAAATCCCCCCTCATGCGCTTTTGTTCCAATGATATTAGATTAAATTTAGAAAGTCTTTGCTCATAAGATAAGTTTTTATCTGTGGAAATAAATGTCACTTTTCTTTGAAAGTTCTCAATTTTCTTGATGTCTTTTTTTTTTTTTTTATAAGGACACCAAAGTTGGGAAGCATAGTCAAAATGGGGTCTTACACAGGCACGACAGAGAGGTAATACAATGTTTGCATTTTTTAATATTGTGCTTAATGGCCCACCATATTTTATTAACTTTACTGACAATATCAGAAATATGTAGGTCAAAGTCCAAATTAGAGTCAATGGGACACCCAAATCTTTTTTGCGTGTCTGATTAATGTTTCATTGTATAATAGTTATTCCTAGGAGTAGGTTTCCCAAAATGCAGTACACCGCATTTGGATATATTACAGAGCAGCCCCCAATTTTGAGACCAGGAGCTTAACTTATCAATCTTCTTTCAGAATAGCAATTTCCTCTATGTAGCTACTTATATTGCTGATTTTACAATTATCGGCAAATTTAATTAAGTTACAGTTAATGTTATGAGACAAATCAGAGATATAAATTTGGAAGATAAGGGGAGCCAGAACGGATCCCTGTGGTACACCACTATTAATTGCTGACCAACTAGATAGAAGGCCATCTATAACCACTCTCTGAAATTGATTTGTAACCCAATGTGCTACCCAGCGTATAATTGGAGATAAACTCAGCGCATTTTACAGGAATAGAGGTTGCATTCGTTTTTCTGTTCGCTAAGCTATTGTCTCGAAAATTATTCTCCCCATCTTCAACTACGGTGATGCTGTCTACATTGCTTCTCCTAAGTCCACCCTAGTCAGACTGCATTCCCTCTTTCACTCCTTTTTGGACTGTCTGCCCCGTACCCACCACTGCTCCCTATATTCCTCCCTCTCCCTCCCCTTCCTCAAAGTCAGGCAGTTCATTCATTGTAACTACTTTATCTCAAAATACTGAATAGAATTCCACCCCCTTAGCTCCCCTTTCACCCTCTCCCTGCCTTCTTCCTATGCCCTTTTCAACTCTGGCTATCGTTCCCTTCCCCTCCTATCAAGGAAATCCCTAGCTGACCAGGCTGCTTTCTCCTACTGCTTCCCAAACTCTGGAATTCTCTCCCCCCTAACTATCTGCTCTGCCGCCTCCCAACACTCACGCTCCTCGCCACAATTTCACTTCTCACTCCTGCATTCACACCGGATACCTGTCCCTGTTCCACTACTCACTACGTTCTACCCCCTTGCCCCGCCACTGTTATCCCCTTACCTCTGCACTTTGAACTTGTATTTCTCTGAATCCCACTAGAGCATTCTCTGTCATTCTCCTTGCATAAATTGCACTTGCACTTTGAATTGTGCTCCTCGATACCCATTGGATTATTTTCTCTGCTTTACCCTTGCATAAATTGTCTACTGATTGTAGCTTAGTATATAATGCTTAGTTTTTTTCTTGCTATGCAATTACTGTTCTGATCGTTATTCATTCCCCTCCTCTAACCCCTTCACCCAGGACGCATATGGAAATGAGCTGTTATCAGCAAAATACCTTACTGTCTTGTGGCATATTACTGCTCATTCTACTCACCCTTACTGACATACCCACTAGTAAACCGGTAGCACTGCAGACTCTCAGTGATGACAGTCTACTCAATGCGTACAGGTCCTCTACGATCCCCTTCCCCCAAAAGTTTCCCCAAACTCTATGGGCCATAGATACAACAAACATGTGGGGTCTGCTACCTCTCCGCCCTAGCTGGCTGCCACAACTCGCACTGTATCCAGGGATCTTCAGCACCCCAGTGAACTGTACCAGGCAGAGGAACCAGGCCAAGCTCAGAAAGCTAGGCAATAAACACATCAAAGAATACCTCTGCAAAATTGCCCTACTGTTACCCCTGCTCGCTGGAAATATCCACCCAAACCCCAGACCCTCCCCATCTACCCCTCCAATAAGATCTATAGGGAAACTCTCAATTTCTTCCTTAAATATTTGCAGCCTACTACCTAAGATGGACAACCTTAATGCATGGATCCTAAATCACAATCCTGACATTCTCTCTGTAGTTGAGACCTGGCTCTCTCCAAAAACTGCTGATGCTACCATCACGATTCCCAGATATACAGTTTACAGGCAAGACAGGCTGTCCAAACAGGGCAGCAGCTGTGCTGTATACCTTAGAGACAACCTACAGGGTCATGTTCTGCTGTTGCCCAACACTGGTGCCCACATACATGCTCTTGCCCTTAAAGTGAGACTTGAGAACATAATAAAGCCCTAACTATCCTGTCAATCTACATTCCACCCAAGCAGAAGACCCCTGGCCTTGACTCACTCATGCAATGTACTGGATTCTTGAACCATAACTCAGAACTTATACTGCTGGGTGATTTTAACACAAACTGGTTCTCCCCGGATGCAAGTCTTTACAGGGATGCAGTCACAGCAGTTCACCTTTCCCAGCTTGTTGACTCATCCACGAGAGTGAACTACAAGATGGGTACATCCACTTTGTTGGACCGGGTTCTGTCCAACTGCCTTGAACATATATCTCACACAACTGTATTCCCTGACTCCTTAAGTGACCACTCGCCTGTCCAATTTCTATGGTCAAACTACTTCTCCAAACCCCCTTCTCAAACCATTACCTGCAGAGTCCTAAAAAGCGGACACATCGACCTCTTGAAAGCTGAACTCCGGCAACAGGATTGGTCTTCTGTATGCTCCTCCAGCAATGTGAACACAGCTTTGGAGCAATTTATCCACAGCTTCAACATAGTGTGTGACAGGCACGCACAGTTTAAAACCCAGAAAATGAAAGGTTACCGTAACCCCTGGTTTTCCTCGGATCTCCGCGATCACATGAAAACTCATGACCATCTCTGGTATGTTGCATGGGCCACGGGTAAGCTGACCGACATTCAATCCTATAAAACAGCACAAAACGACTGCACCAGGGCAATCTATGCAGCAAAAGGTCATCACTTTAAGGAAGCACTCGCTCGTACCTGGGAGAAAATTCTGGTCAAACCTCAAAGAACTCACTGGGAAAGATCCTAAATCTGCTCCCACCTTGTTAAACTTGGATAGTGTTCCCACTCAGGATCCTAGCTCCATTGCAAATGCCTTTAACAAAGCATTCTCTATCCTTAGTAGTGTCCTCCCCCGATTTCTTCCACCGTTCCAACTCAAGCCTTAATAATTGTCAAAGTAAACAGCCATCCACATACCCTCCATTCCACTTCAGAGCTGTGCCAGCAACTGTAGCCAAAAAATATTTACTAAAAGTACTAGGGAAATCAAGGTCCAGTGGTGACATCTTAGACCTTCCTCTTGTTGCACATACGTTGGATTACATACTCGCTCCTCTAACACATATCATCAATACCTCACTGAGATTCTCACAATTCCTGGACAAATGGAAAGCTGCCCTAGTAACTACTATTTTTAAGAGCAGGGCTTGAACCTTGACTGGTAACTACAGACCGATTTCAATTCTCCTGCCATTTTCTAAAGCGCTTGAAAGAATAGTGGCTAATCAGTTGGTGAGTACCTTGAAAAATACCAGCTTCTCTGCCAACATCAACATGGATTCCGTAAGGGCCACAGTACCACAACAGCACTCCTCGAGTTCACAGGATTTCTTCACAATGCACTTGACCAAGATTCCCTGGTTGGGGCAGCCTTCATTGACTTAACAAATGCGTTTGATATGGTAAACCACTACCTCCTGATCGAACAGCTAGCAGACACAGGCCTCTCAGTTGACACTGTGGCATGGTTCCAAAGCTACCTGCATGTCCGCTCTCAGCGAGTCAAGATTGGCAATGTTCTCTAGGACAGTAGACCTGTCCAATCTGGAGTCCCACAAGGATCAATACTCTGCCCACTGCTATTCAGCATATTCTTAAACCGCCTACCTTATACCTGCCAAGGAAACATTTAGCTCTATGCCGATGATGCAGTGCTATTTACCACCCACCTGGACCCTAAAGAACTGGAGCACAGTCTTCAAAGGAATTTCATGGAATTTGAGAAATGGTTCAGTGATCACAAACTTATCATGAACTACAAAAAAACTAAAACAATGATGTTCTACCGATCCAAAAGCAAATACAAATCCAATCCTCTCTCTGTTCTAAACTCGGAGGGTGCACCTCTTGAACTAGTAAAGCACTTTAAATATCTAGGTGTCATGGCTGACAGTACCTTGTCCTACTCCGAGTACACTGACTCTATAACCAAGGCAGTCAACATGTGTATTGGTCTTCTATATAGGCATAAGGCCTGCCTAACCCCAGAGGCCCTTAACACAGCCATTCAGAGCTCCACAGTCTCACTGGTAGACTATGGCCTAGTGATCTATGGCTCCGACACAGACACCCACTGCCTCAGAACTGCATTAAACAGAGCATGTGGGCTTGTTACAACAGCTGCCAGGATCACACACGTGTGTGCCCTTTATACCCAGGCTAACTGGTTGCAGTTTGCAGGTGGCCTTGGGTATCAATCCTGTATGATGGCTTAAAGGATAAGCCTTAGCCTTATGCCTCCTGGGGTTCAGAAGCTGCTCAGTCCATAGGAGTCTAATCGCTGGACTTGAAACTCCGAAAGCCAGATATTCAGCATCCCCCGTGCCCGTATCAGACTTGGGCAAAGATCTTTTGTACACCGAGCTCCTAAGTGGCTTAACTCGCTTCCTCCTAACATCTCCTCCGGGTGCAAAATTGGCCCTTTTAAAAGAAGGCTTAGACAGTACCTTATTGAGGAATCCAGCTGTGACTGCTTCCCTTAATCTCTTCTACCTTCTTACTTACTTGGACCTTAATTTCCCTCCTTCCGTTAAATCTTCTCCTCTGACTCCCAGCCCCTCCTCTATCCCTGCCCCCATTTCCCTCTTCCACCCCCGGCTGGTTGGACATTCTCATACACCTGTTATAACTCTTCGTATACTCTGGTCTCTAAGATCACACACAAATTTGTTCAGCTGTAATGAAAACATTGTAATTGTACATTGTTTGACTACTGTATCCTGTAACATATTTGTTTGTCTTGATTCTGACGTAGAACCTATTTAATGAGCTTGTTCTCAAAGGTGTTAATCCGAGGTTCCAATAAATAAAATACAAAACATATAACAACGTAAAGAAACTGTTTTTCTTAGTACCAGCACTGTAAAAATTTATAAAAAATGTCTTCTTTTTTTATGTACGCAACAAATCCTTGCATAACAGCAGTAACACAATCCAGGGAGTGGTGTATCATGGGATATTGATACTTGTATGGCCTCATGACTCACAACACACCCGAGGCGTGACAATATCCCATGATATGCCAGACACTGTCATACATTATTCTTTCAGATAGAATGGTCTTAAACAATAACAATAACACGAGAAGCTCAGAGCGGCTGTAAATCCCGAAACATAACAGGAAAAACTTCCAGCTGGACACCTCATAACAAACAATAAATCTCTACACTGTCAATCTCTTATGAGGAGACTGCCTAAAACAAAATGTATTACATGGTGGCAGTGTTTGTTACTTTTACAATCTCCCTTCCTCTGTGGGAGTCCATTAGGTATATATTTTTAATTTTAAATGCGGTGTTTGGAAAGGAAGGGATTGTAATTTTTTCCTTAGAAGGCAGCCAGTTGTTCCCTTCCATTTCCTGGTGTGTCATGCCTACACTCAGACATGCAGTAGCATCTGACCAGGGACAGTGTCAGGGCGTGCTTTGTAGAACTTTATGGGGCCATTTGTTTTTTTTTCTTTAACTTTTTTTTTTTTTTTTTTTTTTTTTAAGTGTTAAGTCATCTTCTGACTTAAAGCCGCCTCTAAAATGCACGGCACTTACCCAGCTGACTTTCACTTAGGTGTGGTGTAGAAATATGCTTTTTTTTTTTTCTATAAAGATGTTTATACCTCCATGGAGCCCTGGCAGGCAGCTACAGCCCTCCTAACAGAGGGACTCTCTCTCCGGTCCCGCCGCTCCCATGCTTTGCCGAACCTCAGTGATTCCCCCGCAGACTGCCCCCCACGGCAGGGCCAGGAAGGGGGGGGTTGCCTGCCGACTTCTCCCGGAGATCCAATCCAGAATCTAGGGATGGCTCCCGGGAGTGGCGGACCATCACTGAGCTTGCCAGGCTTAAGTTTTCCATTTTCTCCCCAACCCCCTCCCCTACCAACGTAAGGAAGTCAAAGCAAGTCTCCTGACCTGTACTGCCCTCCAGCCACTGCCAGAGGGCAGTCAACCAGCAGGGATGACCAGTGTCCCGGCCCCCACTGACAGAGGACAGCAGTCCTATGGATGCTCGATTCTCCCTCACGACCCGGCAGCCCGGCTCGCTTCAAAACCGGGTCACCGGCGTAGCGCGAGGTGTAGCAACCAGCGCCTCAACCTCCAGCATAACCGGGCCAGCCCTGGAATATACTTTTTAGAAAATGTAAGAATGGATAAAATTGAAAAAGCTACCACGTTTTTCCCTCCAGATCACAAAAGCCACAGTGAGTAATTATATACATTTGCTCAACCACTCATCTGTTTAATAAAAATAAAAAACCAAAAAATTACTCTCCATTGTACCGCAATCGCTAGTCACACAAGCAGCACCTATCTCAGCACCCCTTGCTTTTTCAACTTGTGATCATGCAAATCCCACTAACACTGCAACATGCCACCTGACCTACTCTCAAAAACAACATTTACATGAACGTTAACTAACAGATAGGTGTTTTTTTGGCAGCTTAATACTCTGAACTCATGTCAGCACCTGTATTACGATCAAGACATACATCCGCTACCCTTGCATCCCTTGCTTAACTCTTGGTCACAAGTCCTCTGACAAGAGAAAAGGGGATTTATTTTTGTCAGGGTAGAAATATATTCCTTATAAAAAAATTATATTTTCATAAAAATCTAAAAATGTTGTTCTCCCACTGAAAGGTGCAATGGGGTCCACTGCATAGTTTCAATAAGGCACTCCAAGGCATTGGTAACTAGGGGGAATACCTGCTTCTCAAGTGGTTAAAGGCCCACCACAAAAGGGGTGGGTAAATTCCCAAATAACCCATGCCCCGTCATACCATTTTACTTAAATACATGCAACTCCCCCTATAAATGGGGGTTCCCGAAAAGTCTTCCTTAAGCTTGCTTAAATGCTCACTGCCAGGCTGGTGTACTGTGTTTTAGCAGTTTAAATGCATTGCCAGAGAGTGCCTGTATAGCCTCTGTGCACTGTCTCTTTAAGAGCTGCCTGGATTGCAGTCATAATTAATATGAGAGGGAGCTCTGCTAGAAGATGTACTTGTCTGCTGATCATTTGTTAGAGTAGTAATAATATTGCAATTGTTCTAACCTGCCTTCTTTGCAGCACGGACAGTTCTGTTTGCTTCCATCATCTTGGTCCTGGACTGCAGAATGGGCCAATCAGTACATTTGGGACTCTAAAATGGAGCCTGCCGACAGGGCTTAGTGGGCCAAAATGTGTAGGGTGTAATTTTGGGCTTTTTGGGCGCCAAAAATAACCTGGAGGGCCCTTGTTGCGACTGACAGACAGATCAGCCAACTGAACCTTTTGGATCTTGGGGAAAGTCCCACAGTGCTTGCAGTTTCAGTTAGATCTGAGTTGGGAAGTGAAGAAGTAACAGCTCGGGATAGTTCGAGCAGCAATCCATAGTGGATTCGAGTGGGAGAATTGTGGAAAGGCCCGAGTTTGGCCTGCATGCCTGCCTGCTGTTAATGAGAGGGAACTTGTGCTTTTTCCAAACTGAATCCGAATTTGGAGAACGAATTAAGCCACTGAATTGTGACCAGGCTTTAACCTGAAGAAGACCGAAGATTTGTTAAATGCAACTGGCCTGTCAGAACTTCCAGCTACCTCTGAACTCCCAGATTGTGCAGAGACTCTGTAATTGTGACCGGAGAGCCATTTGCCTAGTACAGTGGAATTTCCTGACATGTGAATGTGCTGTGTGCTTATAGTGGGTCGTGATTTGGTTCCCCACTGTGTGTCTGAACTGTGTTTTGCTTGCTGGAGACTGCATCCATCTCCACGGGCTGAATCCATATCCATTTCCATTTGCCTGGGCCCTGCTACACTGGCCCAGCCAGAATACCTGCTATGCAGAGAAAGTCATCGAGAGACCAGCCTGGGGATCAGCCCCCTGCTCAACGCCTTGAACAGGAACGACGCCTCAGTGATTTATGTGGGCCCTGCTTCTCCTGGCACTCCAGTTCAACAACCTGCTGTCTCGATTTCGTCCTGCCTGTGTCCTGTATTTGGTATCGTGAATAAACATTAGGGTAGCTCCCTGCAACAACAGTTAAATCTAAAGTGTTGTCATCCAATTGCTTTGTTGTCTTTTCTGTCACGAACTGAGCCCTCTGGCTCCAGATTACAAATAGTGTGTGTTGTGCATGTTGCTTTCTGCCATCATAGGGCCCCAACCAGCTGCAATGTTCCTGGCTAGCCCACTGTTTTCCTACCTGGGTACCCAGAGTGTGCGACTGTGTAGGGACTCTAAACTGAATGCATAACTGATTAATATATCTTGTAAGCAAATCAACCTGATTATGCCTCTCCCTTGTTCAAGTCCCCTAAATAAATCAGATTTAACTTTGTTTGCATTTAACCTGACTGTGGTTCCAGTTTGTGCCAAAAGTATTGTACTATTGCTATTTGCTGTGCTTAACTTTGTTTTACAGGGAGTCCCCAGGGTCAAGCTAGAGGAACCAACCCTGGTGGTAAGTGCAAACAGTGTGGGTAATTGCCTGGTGAATAAGGGTCATTGTGAAAGTGACTGTTGTATATTGTTCAGGTCACTATAAGGGAAAGAGGGGGTTACAGTGTCCCGGAGGGCTGTGCCCAGGTTAACTTGACCACTAACAACCCTGACCTCCAGGTGGATGCACCCGTTTCATTACCCAGGCCCCTTAACCTGCTACTAGCCGAGCAGGCAGAGGTAGTAGCCCTTGGGATAGCGCCACTTCGGGGTTACATACATTTAAATATTTATCCCCATCAAAAGTGGTTTTCTTTCAAATCCTTTATCATTAGTGAACAGCTACTCCTGATACAATAACTTCCTTCCATTGCATCATGAGTGACTAGACTCTGCGGGAGGGGGGGGTTCTCTCCAAAGTTTCAGGAATGATACTGTAAAGAGCAGATCAGGGACTATAAACAAATAAGTTCTGCGCTTTTAAAATTAAAAAGGTGGACAGAAGGTTTTTTCTTTTATTAGGAAGGGGGAAGTCAATACAAAACCATCAGCAAAGATGGTGAGCGATCAAAAACCGTGTTATGAAACTAGGAACAATTTAAAATCTGACGGGGTTGGCTGTGTGCCTTTATGTCACTCTGTACTCTTCATTTCTCCAGAGTGAACCCAGTACTTTCAGACATTTTTCACCAGAGTAAATGTCAGTGCTTGCAGACGATACACTGTCAATAGAGTGAATGAATGAGGGTGGCGAAATATGGGTGCTGGCAACAGTGTGTGGGCGATGTGAACGTACGTGAGTTTAGGGCGTGGTGTACTGTGTGTGTGTTGTGTCACTGTGTATGTTGTGTGCAACATCACTGTGTGGTACTTTCTTTGTTGTACAGTGTGGTTCCTGCTTTCTAATAAAGCTCTGCACATTCATCCTTCAACTGCTGATCTTCCTCCATTTGTCTCCGCATCACTATTCCTGCACGTGTCTACATTTCCCTTCTT
The DNA here is from genome assembly GCA_016271365.2 of Neoceratodus forsteri. Classification (NCBI taxonomy): domain Eukaryota; kingdom Metazoa; phylum Chordata; order Ceratodontiformes; family Ceratodontidae; genus Neoceratodus; species Neoceratodus forsteri. Next base: position 398,736,537 of record CM028136.1, on the reverse strand, counting down.
CCTCCCCGATATGGGGCAGGTGGAGGTGATTATATTGGGGGGGGGGTTGGGGGGGCAAATCCCCCCACATAAAGATCAGATGAAAATTGCAAGGTGCACTGTGCTAATCTATGCGGTACTGCATGCTTTCTCTCATAGTCTGCTTACTGCAATACTGTGCATACTGTGTGATCCTGAGCAAGTCACTTAACTTCCTTGTGTAACCCCTAGGTGACGCTATCCCAAGGGCTACTACCCCTGCCTGTTTGACTACGGACAGGTTGAGGGGCCTAGGTCCTATGGCGCGTGCCTCCACCCAGAGGTCAGGGTTTGTAGTGGTTAGAATAACTTGGTCACAGCCCTCTGGGACACTGAGACCTTTTATCCCCTCTAGTGGCTCACGAGCAGTACCGGGTTACAGCCCAAATACTCCCACATTTACACACTGTTCACTCATATAGATACCACTTACCCTCGAGACTGATTCAGCAGCGCACGCCTCTGAGGACCCCTGTAAGTAAGGTTAATCAACATACACAGCAAAACACAATACTGTTTTCCGTAAGTACCACCACCACAGACAGTATATAGTATAACAACAACAAATCTGATTTATTTAGGGGACAGTAACTGGAGGAAATCAGGTTAATTAGTAGCATTAAATCGCAGTACTGTGCACATATAGGGTCTGAAAAGTCACCTCTGGGTACCCAGGTTGGCGGGGGGGGGGGGCGCTAGCCAGGTCCGTTGGCTGGCAGGTGCAGATGGACAGGGCTCTGTAGAAGAAAATATATGCACAACACCCAACTGTAGTCTGGAGCCGGAGGGCTCAGTCCATGAAACAGTGAAACAACAAGCATTAGATGACACACTTGTGATTGAGAGAACAAGCTGCAGGGGAATACCCTGACTTGTACTCAACACCCAAGCTGAGGATCGGATGGAGAATGTCCCTCTGGATTGCTAGAAGAGCAGGGCATGAGGACAAGGTCCTTGTGACTGGACCCCAGTGCAGCTGATAGCAAATGGATGTATGCCGAATTAAGGCTGGGGTTTACTTCCAGCTTCAGCACACAATTCACTGTACAGAGGATTTGAAATAGCGATTCCCCACAAGCACTACGCACATTTATATGTAAAAGGAAAGTACTATACCAGGCAGACCGCTCCTCGATCCCGATCGCAATTACTTGAAAATACCCGGGAGCACACACAGCAGCTTCAGTTCCTGACAGACCGAGCGTGATTCAGCAATTCCTCCAGTCTTCTACAGGGTTTGCCTGGTTTCCACACTTCTAGTGCTTCTTTCTCCTCACAACTCGGATTCAGTCCAAACTGCCACTCACAAAGGCTGCAGACTGAAACTCAGGGCCTCACACGCGCTTCCCGCGCGAAACTATACACCGCAGAAGCACACAGCTCCTTCTCTCTTCACTGCCACAACTGATCTGATCTTTCCAGTTAAAGAGCAGGGCATATCCTTTAGGTCCACACTATTCTGTTGGCTGATTCAGTTGTCACTCACAATAAGACTCCCTCTGTTGGTAGAAAAAGGCGCCAAGGTCAAAACTACATTTCCCAGAGTCGCTGCCCATACAATCCCCTTGTGGCTGGCTCAAATTAAGAGTCCAAGTTCTGATTCATCCACAGGCTCCATTTTAGGGCTCCCTTAACCCAGTTGGCCCAGCACAGCAGTTTAGATCCAGAATGGAGAGGTAATGCACACAGAGTCCCAGTTGCAATAAAGGCAGGTTAGACAAACTACAATTTTGCTAATGCTTTAAATTATTACAGGCAAACAGTTACAGCTTTCAGATGGGCTCCCTTTGCACCTTCAGCAACCGCAAAATGGAGCAATTACTCTGCAGCTCGGGCGGGATTTGAGCATTAAATACACAGTCCCCACCATACAAACGGCTCTTAAAGAGACAGTACGTGGAGACTCAAATAGCACTCACTTGCAACCACATTTAAGCAGCTTAGACGCCGAACACCACCCAGGCTTGGAGCATTCAGGCAAGCTCCTGGAAGACTTTTGGGAACTCCCATTTGCAGGGGGGTTACACCTGTGCTCCCAGGTTGCATCTGGAAACAAGCTTTGGCCTGGTGTGCTACTCCTAGTTAAACAATGTTCCTTTTCTCTTACTGACAGGGGGTGCTTTCAATGTTGTCTGCATACTGTGTGTGTGCTGCCACGATTGATCAGCAGTGTTTTTTTTTCTTGCAGCCATTTGGCTGCACTCTCATTTTCTGTGCTGCCTTTGTTTTCACCCTAAAAAGGGAGAACCCTTGCAGACATTTCCACCAGAGTAAAACCCATAATGCTTGCAGACATGTTTCACCAGCGTAAAACCCATAAGTCCTGTATACACTGCCGACTTTGCAGTGCATCAACCCATGTGCACCAGCTGATGCGCTGCAAAGCAGGCAGTGTAAACACTGTCAGGAGTGCTCTATGTGCCCATCGGATCTTTTTTTTTTTTTTAATCTGACTCAGCTATAGGATTAGTAGTGGAGTAGGCACATTAAATGGTAGTGTGAATGCTTTGCTGTGCTCGCTCCTCTACAAAGGCCATTTTGTTCATCAAAAATAGTGACTTCACAGCCCCTTCTTGGAGCGACCTGCAGCGCTGCATGGGTGGGCTGTGTGAATAGGAACAGGGCCAGTGCATTGGGAAGGGTGCGGCGCACATGAGACAGCGCCTGCACCGTGTAAACACAGCTATAATGCTTGCAGACATGTTTCACCAGAGTGAACCCCATAGTGCTTGCAGACAGTTCTCACCAGAGTGAAACCTGGTACTTTCAGATGATCTTTATAGATTAAATTCTCCAAGTCTGATTCCATTGTTGATACACCCCAACATTCTATTTACTTTCCTGACCATTGTCCAGCACTGTTCCGAGAGTCTGAAGGGACACTGTCAACATCTTGGGGGGGGGGAGGTGCTACTTCACTGAGAGGGTGGTGGAGCCATGGAATGCGCTGCCTAGGGGGCTGGTGGAGGCAGAGACGGTGGAGGTTCAAGAGGGGGTGGGACAGGTACAGGGGAAGGGTTCTGGAAGCAAACTCCAATGCAGCGAGAATATCCAGAACTGGGAAGGGAGAAGCCAGAGAAGGCGAGGGGGGCAGCAAGGTCAGCTCCCAGGGTGGGGGCTGACCAAACGAGCAGACGTGAAAGACCGTTAGGCCTATTCTGCTGGCATTTTAGTATGTTAGTATGCTAGTATCTTAAGCAGGGCTTAAAAAGTGTGCAGAATAAACTGCCAGGTTTATAAGTATCAGGAAGATTATAGGATATGGTTGGACAACTATTGCATAAGTCCTTTTTTGCTTTCAGCACAGGATCTCCTTTTTCATCCTTAAAGGAAAACTACACCCTCATATCTTGTAAGTTTTGTTTCTATGTCAACAGACAACTCTTTTCCTGTTGCTGTTGGGGATGCACATGTTTGCTTTAGTTTGTCTCCTTGTTCATGCTAGTGCCCTCTAACTATCCAGGGGGCGGGGTCTCTATTTTCTGGTTGTTGAAATCACATTGTCCTGAGAGCTGCATTAGCAGGTGAGAACATAATGCTTCAGCAGCTTTAGACTTTACAATACGCCTGTCTGCTTAATTAGAGTTCAACAAGTTGCAGCAAGGTGTGAAATACCACATTTACCTTCAGTTAGCTTTGCAAACTGCCTGAATGGTAATGCATGAGTTACCATTTGTTCAGGATATCTGTACTTTCAACATAGAGATACATGGTATAAATGGGTTCTGTGGCATTGTGTTTTCATATGCTAATGCAGCTCTCGTGGACAATGAGATTTCAATAACTTTTTTATTTTTTTTAATTTTACTGAAGTTTATAATCATTTATGTATGTTAAGTATTGTGGTCATTCAGTGTCACCTTAAATAGCTATGGTTAAATACTTGGGGTTTCGAGAGCCACCTCACTCCCTGAGGATGCACATATGTGTACAACCAGTCTGAAGACTATAAGCTCGAGGCTAGCAGTGTCTCCACAGTTTTGGATTGGGGCTGCAACATGTGAGTATTTCTGCTATCTAAACATATACAACAAATGGCACACAAAGTTTTGGCTTTCTGCTGGTTTCTCACATGATCACCTATGCCATACGAGTCACCACCACCATGCCACCACCAGTAGCTACTCTCGAAACAGTATGCTGCTCCACCTGTTCCCAGAAGAACAGCATCCTCGTGGACACTGTGTCGCCCTATATGCCAGCCACCACTCCAGTTATCCCAGGAAAGAAGCTGCTTAAACCCAGGTCACCAGTGCGCCAAGCAGATGCCTCACTTCTTGGCAAAACACAGCCAGCTTATCTACCCAACTTTACAACTGGAAAGATGAAAGCATGGGGGGCACTCAAGCACACAGTAAATATAGTAGCCGTACCTCGAGTACTGAGTGCAGTTCTGGAGACCGCACCTAAAGAGGGACATTGCACTGCTGGAGGGGGTCCAGAGGAGGGCGACCAGGTTGATCTGGGGCATAGGGAGTAGACCCTATGAGGAGAGACTGGAGGAGCTCAACCTGTACACACTGGAGGACAGGAGACAGGGTGACATAATACAGGTCTTTAAGTATGTAAGGGATCAACAAGGAGGGAGCTGAGGAGGTGTTCAGGTTTGAAGAGGGTCAACCAGGGGCATGAGTGGAAGCTGGGGGAGGAGTTACAAGGGGGAGTGAAGGTGATGCTACTTCGCTGAAAGGGTGGTGGATTCATGGAACGCGCTGCCCAGGAGCCTGGTGGAGGAGGGCACCGTGGAGGGATTCAAGAGGGGGTGGGACAGGTACAAGGGGAAACTGAAGCCGTGAAGGTCCATCTCCACGGAGGGGCGCTGGATGTTTTTTTGTGGAGCCCATGGGGGGGCAGCAAATCGAGCACCCAACCCAGTATGGGTGCTGGCTACCGAACAGACACGATAGACCGGGGGGCCTATTCTGCTGGCTTTTAGTATGTTAGTCTGTTAGTGGCTTTGAAGGAATCTAAACTGTGATTCTGTTTCACGGTTCAGTGAATTACCACTAAACACAGTCTTCATAATTTAACATGATGCTGCTGATATTACCATAACAAAAACACATTTCAAACATTATATACAGAATATTGGTTGTGCAACCATGCACAACCAGCCTGTGCTGCCATACAGGAGTTCTGATTACATCAGACCTTGAGAACGAAGCTCAGAAGCCAAATCAGTGTTTTTTTTCGCCAATATACTAACATACTAAAATGCCAGCAGTTTGGGCCTAACAGTCTTTCATGTCTGCTCGTTTGGTCAACCCCCACCCTGGGAGCTGACCTTGCTGTCCCCCTCGCCTTCTCTGGCTTCTCCCTTCCCAGTTCCGGATATTCTTGCTGCATTGGATTTTGCTTCCAGAACCCTTCCCCTGTACCTGTCCCACCCCCTCTTGAACCCCTCCACTGTCTCTGCCTCCACCAGCCCCCTAGGCAGTGCATTCCATGGCTCTACCACCCTCTCAGTGAAGTAGCCCTCCTCCTTTCTCCCTGAATCTTCCCCTCCAGCTTCCACCCATGCCCTCTAGTGGCCCCTTCCTCCTTCCTTCAAGCACCCTGACTGTTCCTCCCTATTTACCCTCTTCATGTACCTGAAGACCTCTATCATGTCCCCCTGTCCTTCTCTCTTCCAATGTGTACATATTTAGCTCTTGAGCCTCTCCTCATAGGTCCTGTCCCCAAGCCCCAAATCATTTGGTTGCCTCCTCTGGACCCTCTCCAGGAGGTTAATGTCCCTCTTTAAGTGTGGCCTCCAAAACTGCACGCAGTACTCAAGGTGCGGCCTCACCAAGCAGTTATACTATATAGTGTATAATTATTATTTATTTTTTTTTTTTTTTATGAAAGTGGTCTCACAGCGCTTCATAGCTGCGGCAAATGTACTAGTGGTTTCAGTTCAGATCCTGAATTGACTGCTGCTTATGTGGCAGTATGGTGTAAATCACCAGGCATCATGACGATTTCTGATCAGCTGGAATGTTGCTGTACAACAACATTCAATAACCTTTGAAATGTGGACAGCCATCTGGCCATTCATGGGGTGAAGTCGAAGCTGACCAAAGCGGTATGAATTAAATTGGTCTGCACTGAAGATGGCACACACAAAAATGTACAGTATGGATATTGCACTCGATCATGTACATGTATGGTGCTGTCAGCGCCATTATTACGTGTAAATCATGTTTCCACACCCTGACATCTGGCCACCAATATAGTAGTATCAGCGCCACCCCAACACAGATACCTGCTTTCCATTTATTATAGTTGAGGTCTCGTTAATGGCTGTCAGACTGGTTCGGGAGGGTGAGTGTGCAGAAAAAGGACGTGAGAAAGCCATACTACATAACAATGGAGGGAGGTCAGACTGTGTATGATTGCACGGCATGTCTTTTTTTGCTGGAGCGGGAAGCAATGTAGTGACAGGATAAATGAGTAATCAAGGAATATTTTTTGGCTAACTTTTTTTTTTTTTATTACCATATACTGTAAATGCACACAATTCTCCCTTATAATTATGAGGGAGGTAGGGGCCACCAGGGGACACTCAATGAGGCTGGACTGGGGGAAGACTGGGGAAGGGGACAAGGAGATGCTACTTCACTGAGAGGGTGGCAGAGCCCTGGAATGCACTGCCTGGGGAGTTGGTGGCTGCTACAAATGTGGAAGAGTTCAAGAAAGGCTGGGATAGGCATGGGGAAGGATGCATCCCAGAGCCCCACTGGGAGTTGGGGACCTTGTGGGGGGGGGGGGCTTAAATGGTGTCCTGGGAAGGCACCTATCCTTGAGCAGACTTGATGGACCACAGGGCCTAATCTGCTGGCTTTTTAGTATGCTAGTCTGTTAGTATTATGGAGTAGTGTGGTCATCTGTGGGCTAATGCAACTGTGAAATAACTTGTCCTGCTGGTTAGTACAAAAACAAGTTAAGGTCAAACCCTGCGGAAGACAATAATCCCTAACCCCTGTAAATGAACAAATGACTCTGATGGCATAGTTGAAAACAGGATCCTTATACTACATGACCTTTTTCTTTTTTTATTCTTTGGTAACCAGGTAAGGCCCACAAGAGACAAGGCCCATTTACAGGAGTGACCCGAAGGCACAGGGAGGTTAAGTAACTTGGTCAGCATCTTACAGTATGCACAAAGAGGTTGAGGGACTCAAACCTGTGTCTGCTGGATGTAGCAGGCTGATTCACAGCTCAATGCTCTACCCTCTAGGCTATACTGCCAGACAACTGCAAGTGTGATCCTATTCGTAAATACGTACTTAATTACAACCAGTCTTCAGCTTAAATCGTTCAAACTAGCATTGCTGATCCACTGCCAAATGTGCTCTTAAGTTCCTCCCAGCACCAACATAAGGGTTTTTCTGACCACCTTGACATCCAGTTATCATCACAGACAGTCCTGTCACTGCCACTGTGCTAACTCACATTTTTAACAACAAAAATTATAGTTCGTTGGGAAGTCAGTTCAAAGTAACACCCATCCATATACCCCCTACCTTCCTCCCTAGTTATGGGTTTGATCACTGTTCCTGTTCAAGTGTAATTTTAACTGCCTTGGGCACCATGTTTGCACTGCACTACCTCGCACCGAGTATTGCTGCTGCACAACTGTTACTGTACTTTACTCTTGCACCTTTATAGGTTTTCTAGTCCACTTCACTCCCTCATACCAGGGTGCATCTGGTAATGAGCTGTAATCAGCTTAGTATGTCTTTCCTAATAAAATGTTTTAAATAAATGAAATAAATCGATACCAAGGGAGCCCTGAACAATGTGTCCTTAAACTGAAAGTATTATATGGTGCATCAAAGGCATGTACTTGTACGTCTAGTTAAGTGCCTTCTAGGACAACTGCCTCCAAGGGAAAGTGACCTAATCTTGTTTCTAGAAATAAAGGTAAAAAGGAGTTGTCTATGGGTAACAGAAGTGGAATAAAACTGGTAAAATTTAGCTTCGGGCAAAGTAAGAAGTCTGACTGCCTAGAAAAAAGTGGGTGTGTCCTACTCCAAGCAGCTGAGGTCACAGAAGCTATGCTGTCCAACTCCCAAGCATAAGAGTCAGCTCTGAAGAAGAAACACCCCTTACCTGGCCTGCTTGCAGGTAAAACTGAAAATGGCCATCTCTGTAAGGACTGCAATTTCAGACTGAACTGTACTGCAGCAGTGTGTCTGCAGCTGTGTGAAGTTACCATATACGTTGCTGGACTAAGAATGTTATTTTAGCACATCTCAGCCTGCCTGTGGTCAATTCCTCTCCCTCTGTGTTAGTGTGTGTGCAAGAATTCAAAGTCAAACTCGGTCTGTGATGCAACAGTCTGGTACCAGATGTATATTTGTGTTGCTGCTGAAAAGAACGTTAACAGCTGAAGAGATATCTTCAGGTGGCAGTATACCCAATTACCAACACACTTCCATTTTTCTGTCATATAATTTTGTTATGCCAAATACATGCCAGTTTTCCGCATCATATTTTTTTAAACATGTGTGCGATATATTCTAAACTACTGAATCATTATTTTTTTATATTTATATGTAACCCCTAGATGGCGCTATCCCAGGGGCTACTACCCCTGCCTGATTTGCCACTAACAGGTTGAGGGGCCGGGATCCAATGGCGGGTGCCTCCACCCAGAGGTCAGGGTTTGCAATAGTTAAACTAACTTGGTCACAGCCCTCTGGGACACTGCAACCCCCCTTTCTTCCCACTAGTGGCCCACACATATATCAGAATTACCTTCACAGTATACACTTACCCCCAGGTCTGGTTCCGGCACTGGGACCTCCTGTGAAATGAGATACAGTGCAACAATCACAGTACAGTACTTTAACATAGACAAATACCTCAGGCAGTATAACTTTGCTGAAACAAGCAGCTCCTGATTTATTTAGGGGATATAACAAGGACAGGGGAAATCAGGTTAATCAGCTTATCACTCTAATAATTCTACCTATGGCTCTGTGCACAGGCCTATCCCTATCAGTTACTGTCCCTGGGTACCCAAGCCCTAGTGGCTAGTCCAAACCATGGCAGCTGGTAGGGCCCTTTCACACAGAGAAAGGAGAATTAAACAGTCAGCAGTACAGTAATTCCATTTGGATTTAATGTGGCAATTCAACAGGAGGCGACCCTGAATTAGTACTCACGACCTCCAAATAAGATAGGGTCCTTCAATGTCAGCAGAGCTCACTTGAGGTACACAAACCTCTTCACACATCCATATAAAAGAAAGCACTATACCAGGCAGGCTGCATCTGTATCCCGATCGCAATTACTGCACAATACCGGAGAACACACAGCAGATTCAGTTCCTGACAGGACGGAGTGCAATTTTCAACAATTCCTCCAGTCTTCTACAGGGTGAGCCTGGTTTCTACTCTTCAGAGATCCTTTGATTCTTTTCACAGGACGGATTCAGTCCTAACAAGCTGTTACACAAGCTGCAGACCGAACTCTGGGCCTTACATAATGCTTTTGACTAAAACTGCACACTGAAAAAGCACAGGGCTCCTTCCTTCTTCACTGCCAAAAGCTCAACTGAAACTCCAACTGACAAAACCGGGCACTTCCTTTGAGTTCCTCCCAGTTCTTGACTGGATTGGCTGTCACTCACAATAGACTGCTGCTGTTGGTCCAAAAGGTGCTGAAGTCTAAACTACATCTCCCAGAGTCACTGCTCATACAATCCTCTTGTGGCTGGCTCAGATTATGAGTCCAAGTTCTGATTGTCCAAGGCACCATTTTAGAGCTAGCTTACCCCACACTGATTGGTCCAGTTCAGCAGTTCAAAACTAGAATGGGAACTAGCAGACACAGTTCTGACTGCAAAGAAAGCAGGTTAGACAAACTGTAATTTCATTATTACTCTAAATAATTTCTGGCAAACAGTTACATCTTTCAGATAGGTTCCCTTTGCACTCCTAGTGACTGCAAAATGAAGTGAGTTGGCAGCAGCTTGAGTGGTACTCAATCAAAGAAACACACAGTCCCCCATACAAACTAATTATGTCTGCAAGCAGACAGCTCTTAAAGAGACAGTACCAGAGGTTCTAAAAACACTCACTGATAAATGGCTTAAATGCCAAACACCATTCAGGCTTGGAGCATTCAAGCAAGCTCCTGGAAGTCTTTTGGGAACCCCCATTTGCAGTGGGGTTACACATAGATTAGGTTTTTATCTATCAATCTATCTATTGGTTCTACTCCCCAGCTGGTAGCTCATTTTTGAGGGGATATACCCTGTTCAGAATGTACCTGGCCATAGAACTGATGGCTACAGGGCTTTTCTTTCCACCCTCCTCCCCTGGTGGAAGCACTCCCTCTGAAGGCCTTGCACGTGACACACACATGTATACATACACACACACACACACACACACACACACACACACACACACACAGTCTCTCTCTCTCGCTCTCTCTTCCCTGGCCAAGACTTGCTGTGTGGCAGCAACTGTCATGACCCATGTACCTCCCAACGCAACTCCCTAGGCTCGCTTTTGAACCTGGGTCGTCGGCATGGCAGTGCCATCTGGGTGGCCCTACAGGTTAGCTTTACATTTTTTCACACCAGCTGTTTTGTTTGGAGGACACACAATTACATGACAAAAAATGACATGAAACTGTACTGGCTTATCTCTAAACAACATAAAAGCGTTCCTGTCTCCTCACTGCATTGGGTTTCTGTGCTTTTCCCTTGCTGTATATGATTTCTCTGTAACTTTTGCACTGTTTTGATTTATACAACAGCACTCTGGACCACTGCAAAAACAAGTATTTTCTGCACTACACAGCAAAAGAAAAATTGGCACGTGTATTACATGCTATTGCCACTTGTCATAAATACCACCTTAAAATCAACATTTTGTAAGAGTAAGGTCTCATGGTGATTCAGCCTTCAGGTATGTCTGCTCAACTCCTTGGAATGCTTTATTATCCATGTTACAACCCCTTAATTCAAATACGTACCTGAAAATAGGCATTTCTATGTCTAGTGTACCCACCTGGTAAACAAAAGCAAATAAATAAATAAATAAACTCCTGGTTTATTAATCCCTTTCCCAAGTCTTTACCCTGCTGTAAAAGTTTAACAATATATATTTATAATGTAGATTCTTAAAACTATAGAACTACAAAACATTTTTCCACTTCTCATTGGTCACCATGTATTGTTAATCCAAACACATGCCAATTCAAACACTGCACATGTATTCAAACACTTCCAATGCAAATTCTCTAGCTGTTCTTAAGGACACCATATATACAGAATTTGTGGTTTTCTTTTAAGTTCTGCGTATCCTGTTCTTTGTTATGATCTTATGCCTATGTTCTGTACTTACTGATCTGTATTCAAGACAGCTGCTGCCCCGCAGCAAGTCTTGGCCAGGGAAGCGAAAGAGAGTGTGTGCATGTGTGTGGTGAAACTTTTAAAATAAATAAATAACTAAATGAATAAGTAAGTCCTGCATATACTGCTCTGCAGCTACTGCTGTATTCTTTTATCTGCCCCTTTGTACTGTGAAAGGTATTTTCAAAAGGTTGCAATTGTAACAGAGGGGTCGCCCCTCAGTTTGCTCACCAATAAAGTGATTGACTGGCTTGACTGATTGTTTTTGACTGTCCTTACCGGGACCTCTTTGTAAACAAGCATCCCTCAATGGAGCCTCTTCCTGGTACATAAATACAACTACAACCCATAAATTTAGTTTGCCATCTCATGCAAAAGATGGTTTTCTCCAACAGCCTAGTGCCCCCTAAACATCGTGCAGGGGAATCGGTATGGTTTTCTTTTTAAGTTTGCATAGAGAGTTGCTAGAAGCTGTGGAGAGAATATAGGGGCCCTGGAAGGGCATGACTGGATACCAAACACATCACATAGGCCCTGTCGCTTTTACCTTCAGCCAGGTAACGGATGCAATCCATTATGGCGGGGAGGCGGTGCAGTGTCCACATTGAGAGCGGTGTCCATTATGGGACGGTACTGCCCGGTCCACACAGGAGTGCCGGGTGACCGTTACGGCAGCACCCATTACAAGGATGCAGCTCGCGCTGCATATGGGCCCTACGGGGGACCGTTACCACACATCCACACTTCACCCGTAGCGTTACGGGTAACCGGTTTCATAACCATTGTTGAAGCCACTTCCCATGTGGTTTCAACAACGGTTATGAAAACGCCTTCTGAAACATTACAGGTGTAAACGCTAACCGTTGCGGTAATGGTTTGGGCACTCTGTAACATTACAGAGGCATAGTGTGGACAGGGCCATAATGTTTGCTCTGTGCAGTGCAGCTGAAGCACACTGTAAGTATGCATTAATCAGTGTGCTCTCTTTTCCTCTCCACCCTACACTTTTTTTTTTTCCACAACATCCCCAGCTTATCTATACTTTCTTCCCCCACGGCCAATGCCTTCAAAATAGTCTTACTCAAAGCCACTGCCCCACCCTCCTCCCAATTGCTACCCCAGTTCAGAAACACATTTGTATTCCTACCCACCACTGCCAATTCTGCTCTCCTTCCACTTGTTGCCCCATGGTCCACAGTTACATCTGGACCACCTTCTGCCGCTGAACCCCCCCCCCCCACCTCCTGGTCTAAAGTCACAGTCTGTGGCATGAAACTGCAGCTTGCTTGTGTTCTGATCTTCTGTTCTCATCTTCAGCAAGTAGGATGCGACTGTGAACCAGGGAGCAGAGACTGAAACGAGGCTGGGATTGGAGGCAGCAGGTGGGAGTACAAATGTGTGGACCTGTGACTGGGAGAAGGGCAGGCTCAGTGGTGACAGGTGGGAGTTAGTAGCACCGGGGATCCCTTTTTTGTTGCAGTGAGAGAAAATGTGCATGGATCTATGCCATGGAAAGTCCATTTTTCTGTTTCAGTGCTCCTCCTACATTGGAGTAAACTGTGGGCCAGTCCATCGCCACTGCTGCCAAGCCACTGACACTGCTGTTCCACCATTTAACTCAAGCTCCCCGCAGCACACTGAATGGATTCCATGTGTAAATATGCCCTCTGACCCCTGACCCTATCTGCAACCAATCAAGAGCCCTGGACCAAGATGAAGCTGTCACTGTCGCAGATACCTCAGCTGTGGCTTACTCTTTTGCGTCTGCTTTTTCTGTGCCCACAACACACACACACTCCATCCCCCATCACAGGCAGCAAGCCCAACTGCAGTCTCCTCTTCCCCCCCCCCCGACATGCAGCGGAGCCATGATCAACTTTTTGTGGCCATCAGCATGAAAGATCACAGTATCAGCCTCGTTGCTTGCCCTACAGATGTTGTTGCCTTTTGCTTGGTCCCTGTAAGTGTGGCCTCTAAATCTTGAGGAATGGGAGGGAACCGGGTGAAGCTGGATGACAAGCAGTTTGCTTGTAAGGAAGCCGCTGCCTCCCTTGGGGAAGCCAGGTAAATGGCGGGAACCAGGTAAAGTGGGCAGACATGCAGCTTGCTGGCCATGAAATTGTAGCCTTACACAGAAAGCCAGGAAACTACCCCCACTGGAGGGGCTGGGAGGGTTATAGTTAATTAACCCTTAGACTGCTGACAGAATTAGAACGTACTGTAGTTCTGGATGGATACATCAGTCCTTGGCCCTGGCAAGGGTTAAATAAAACTGATTTTCAAATGAAAGAAAAAGTATAGTTTCATTTATTTTGCTCATATGCAACTGTTATGAAATGAACCATATGGTACAATGTACTTACCATTTCTGCTAGTAGAAGTTGTCAGTATCTGCTAATGTAATACTAAATACTTTCTGTACATCCCAAGAGGCATGGGAACCCTTTAACATAGCAAGGATATTTACGACATACTAACATACCAAAAATGCCAGCAGAGTAGGCCTTATGGTCTTTCGTGTCTGCTCGACAGCTCCCATACTGGGCGCCGATCCCGTTGTCCCCCCCAACCCCCTTGGGTTTTTCTATCCCCTGTCCAAGATATCCCCCAGTATTAGACTTCCTCAGCTTCACCCTTCCCCTATATATGTCCCAGTCCCTCTTCTACCCCTCTACAGTATCTGCCTCCACCAGTCCCTTGGGCAGCGCATTCCGTGGTTCCACCACCCTCTCAGTGAAGTAATGCTTCCTCCTCTCCCAGAGTCTCCACCCTGTCCTCTGGTTGCGCCCCCCCCTTCCTTTGGAACACCCCATCTGAGCCTCCCTTATTAATCCCCTTTATGTACTTGAAGACATCTATCATGTCCCCCCTGTCCCTCCTCTCCTCCAGAGTGTACATATTGAGCTCCTCAAGCCTCTTCCTGTAGGCACTTTCCCTCGCGCCCCAGATCATCTTGGTTGCCCTCCTCTGAACCCTCTCCAGGAATGCAATGTCCCTTTTTAAGTGCGGTCTCCAAAACTGCACACAGTACTCGAAGTGCGGCCTAACCAGGCAGTTATACAGAGGGAGGGTCACTTCCCTCCTTCTGGAGGTAATTCCCCTAGCGATGCATCCCAGCATCCTACTGGCCTTGGTCGCTGCCCTCCTACAAGTCTCAGAGTTGTTCATTTTGACATCCACCACCACCCCCAGGACCCTCTCGCCCTTCGAGACTTGTAGTGTCTCTCCCCCCAGGATATACACTTTACCCTGGTTTCTGGCTGCCAGGTTCAGAACCCTGCATTTCCCTGCATATTTGGAGGCTGCTCTTCTGTTGTCACTTGCCACCTGTGGCAAATCATCCTTTTTACAGGCAACAACTGTATAGAAAAAAAGGACCAACTCAAAGTAAGTATAACTAACCTATAAAGTCCTTTGTCTGAGCTGCTCTCTAATGCCAAAAAAATAAAAATCTGCTGGGTGCTGAATGCCTCCACATCAGAAAAATCACAGTTTGTAGTCAAGGTCAGTGGTAGATTTTTTTTTTTTTTTTTTGGGAGGCTAAATTTCTAAAGTCCCCTACTTCACTCATATTGACATTTCACTCAGAAGTCAGGACTCATGACCATGGCTGTTTATTTATTGAAATGTTTCACCAGGAAGGCACACCGAGTAACAAGTTGCGCATCTCCCTGTGTGACCTGGGTAGAAGGGGTACAGAGTGGATGAGCAGTAATACATTTATTTATTTAAGCGTTTAACCAGGAAGGCATACTGAGCAGGCTACTGCTTGATTCCAGATGCGCCCTGGGAGGAGGGCGTACTACATACACAGTTGAAAGGCAAGCAAATACAAATTATATAATACATAATTCACAATACATAATAGGGACAGACACTACACATTAGGTACCGATACAGAGACAAGAATAGTATGACAGAACAGTTGATACAGACTCAAAACAGGCACAGTTTAAGTACATTACATTAAATGTATTAGGATACATAAGCAAACATATGTTCATAGAATGTGCAGCCAAGGCTGCCACACTGTGGAATGTTATAGGGCCTAGACGCATGAGCAGGTAGGGGAGGAGTGAGCTAGGAGCATGGAGTTAAGATGTGGGGAGGAAGAGAAGTGACGAATGTTTGCAGGGAAGGAGTTCCACAACTTAGGCATGCAGTAGCTGAAAGTTGCCTGGCCCACGGCAGAGGATCTACGTGAGACAACTAAGGTCCCCGAGTCATTATTTCTGAGTCAATATGCTAGGGTTAGCTAGGGCAGAGATGAGGTGGGGGAGAGCAGCTGGGACCAGTACCTGGCTGGGATCTTGGCACAGTGGGACTGCCTACGGTTATCTAGGGATGTAAGTTTTCTGCATGATGGTCCTATGGGCAGAGACTGGGATACTGGCATGGCTGCAGTACAGTGTGACGAGCCTGGGATGCAGCTTCTTGAGTAGGGAGTCAACATGTGTGGAAAAGTTGAGGTGCTGATGAAGCCAGACTCCGAGGTACCTGAAGGAGGTACAAGCCTTGAGGAGCGTTCCGTCCAGGGTGTGGAATGTGATAGGTGAAAGGAGCCTCAGTAGTCTCTGCCTTGTGCCAAAGGTCACTGAGACGGTTTTCTTGGCACTGAAGGAGAGGTGATTAGAGCGTAGCCAGAGCTGGACCTTAGCAAAGTCCATCTGCAATCTGGTCATTACCTCTGTGGCCAAGGGGCCAGATATATACAGCACAATATCATCCGCATACATGTAAATGGAGGTGTGTGGGCAGGTGGACGGCAGGATTTAGAAAGACGGAGAACAGAAGTGGGCCTAGGACTGAGCCTTGAGGTACCCCCTGTAGTAACAGGGAGGGGAGCCGAGGTGGCAGAACTGACTGACAGATTGGGACCTGCCTACAAGGTACGAGTGGAACCAACTGGAGGCCCAGCTAGACAGCCTAGCATTGGCGAGTTTGGTCAAGAGAAATGGATGGGAGATGGTGTCAAATGCCTTGGCCAGGTCACTGAAAATGGTGGCTATGTAGTGGCCAGCATCCATACTAGTGAGGATGGAGTCAGTGAGCCTCAGAAGGGAGGTGGTGGTGGAGTGGGATTTTCTAAAGCCAGACTGGAAGGGGGTAAAGAAGGAGAAGGAGTCAAGAAAGGGCAACAGATGAGAGAGAACTAGACGCTCTTGAGGTTTTGCCAGGATATGTAGTAGGGAAATGGGTCAGTAATTGCTTGGGTTGGAGGTATTCCCTCCCTTGTGAAGGGGGATTATGGTGGCATGTTTCCATTCAGAAGGGACTTCAGCAAGGGACAAGGATAGGTTGAATAGGGCAGCCAGGGGTTTGGCTATGGCGGGGGCTGAGAGGTAGAGCATTTTGGAGTCCAACCTATTTGGGCATTTGCCCTTATTAGGATTAAGGGTGATCAGTGCATTATATACCTCATCTTGGGTGATGTGCTGAAATGAGAACGAGCGGGCTGTGGATGTGGCTTGGACATGGGGAGGTAAGCGAGTTGCTGCACAAGGCTAGGTGAGGACAGGAGAGTAGCATGACAATTTGTGAAGTGAGAGTTAAACTGTGAGGCCACAGCTGGGGGGGGGGGCCAGTGACGGTGAGCCCACCTACCTGTAGGGTAGGAGTGGGGGGCTGTGATGGTGGGCTGAGAAGCAATTTTACCACTTGCCAGAATTTGGCTGGCTGATGTGAGGTGGAATTGAATAAGACTTTGAAATTGTTAGCTTTTGCTTGGCAGATTTTCCTAGTACTTGCAACGAGTAAAGCACAATAAATTTGGAGGTCAGCTAGTGATCTCGAAGTCTTAAAGGATTTCCAGGCTTTATCCCCGTTCCTGAGGAAGTCTAGGATTTGAGTTGAGATCAATGGAAGGTGTGCACCTCTGACTCTGGTTCTCCTGAATGGGGCATATCAGTCCCAAATGGCAGAGAACTTGGACTTAAAGAACTCCAGGGCCACATCAATGGAGGTGGATTGGCTGATGAATGACCAATCAGAATTGGGCAAGTCATCAAGTAATGAGGAGAGGTCCAGGGTCTTATAGGATTTAGTCATATGGATTCTGGGAGTAGGGGCTTTTGGCCTGAAGATTTTTCCTACCAAATAGATGCCATGGTAGTCACCTAAGGTGTCTGGTAGGAGGCCAGAAGCTAGTATCCTGTGAGGGTGTGAAGTCAGGGACCAGTCCAGGAGAGTGTGATTCAGTGTTTTGTGGTTTAACCGAGTGGGTTCAGAGATTTGCTGAGCTAGGTTTAGGGCAGTCGCCCTGTTGCAAAGTTCAGAGTTAGCCCCAGCAAGCCAATTCTGGTTAAAGTCCCCAAGTATATGGAGCTCGCCTCTAGAAGCCAGTGAGTTTAGTGTAGCTAGGTGATCCAGTATAGCAGGTGTATTGGAGTGAGGTGCGCAGTAGGTGCCTGCAATGAACACTGGAATTGAGTGGGGGAGGGAGAGTTTTACCATAAGTGTGTCAATAGACTCCAAAGGCAGAGACGGGGTGACCTGGGAGAACTGGATTGTGGAGGCAATGTACATGGCTATGCCACCCCCCCTTTTTATTGCCCTGACGATCATGTCAGATGAGTGTATAGCCAGGTATAGAGAATTAAGTGTCAGAGTTGTGGGACTTCAGCCAGGTTTCAGAAATAATCAGTATACCCGGATTGAGAGACAGGGCGAGGGGCTGAAGCAGGGTTATTTTACGTAGGATGATGCATATATTAAGATGGATCGTTTTTAGGCCTGATGGGAGTTGGATTGGCAAAGGGGGACTTGGGGTGTGTTGGTGATTAGGTCCAGGTTTTTGCTCAATGTCACCTGCTAGGAGTAGCAGTAGCATGATCAGGAGTTTGGTGTTGTGCCTGTGCAGCCCAGTATAGCTTACGGGAGTAGGTATAAGGCTTGCTGATACCAGCTGGTGGCCTCTGAGAATGGGGCAGTAGGACTAGTTGGTTAATTTGGAAGGTGGCTGGCAGTACAGTGGGGCCAACTGATATTGTATGGAAGTGGCAACCAGGGAGTGCGTCATCCTTGGTAGTGGAGGTATAAATGTTAGGTGGCAAGCTGAGGCAAGGTGCCTGACTATCCATTGGTACAGGGTAGGAAGACTGGGGGTGGGACACCTGGGGGACGAGGATAAGGGCAGAAGTTAAGAATAGAGGTAGCATTGTGGAGAGGCAGGAATGTGAGAGACTGGGATTTTTTTTTATTTGTATTAAGTGTAGCGGCTACTAGAGGTTGTAAGGAATGGCCTGCAAATGGGAAACTAGGCAGATGGGTTTCAGTCGGTCATGTGACTTCTCCAATATATAGGACAGTTTGCCAAGGGTGGTGGTGGGGTAGCTGACGCGAAGTGTCAGCGGGGAAATACAATCATAATTTGTCTGCCGACTCAGAGTGGGCCAGATTCAAATTTGGCACCCAAAATCGTGCTCACTGCTGAACTGCTGAGGAGCAGATGATCCGTACCTGCTTGCTGTGCTGTGTGACTGGGGGGAGGGCAGCTCTCCAACTCAGGGGAGGGCTTGTTACAATCTGCTCTCACGACCTCCTAAACGGACCGGATGAGGAGAGCTGGGGAAAATAAGAGGGAATAGGATTAAATAAGGTAAGAGTGAGGGAGGGGCTAAGCTCTGCTGCATCACTTGATTAAATTGTAAGACTAAACATCAACAGGTTCCTAGCACAATACAGGAGTTTACTTGTGTGATACTAGTTAAACACTACAATTTAAACTCGGAGATAACAAAATAATTTCTACAGCTATCTATACAGGCATTAAATCTAGCTGGAGACTAGTTTCAGTCGGAGCCACAGAAGCAGATATGGGCACACTTTTGCAAAAGTCACTGTCCCGAGATATTAAGCAATTTTAGCAAATTTAAAGCACCCTGCTGTAGCTGTAGCTGAAAAGCCTCCATGTATAGTGCCGGGTAACTGAGTGAGAAAAACAATCACAATTCGTCTGCCGACTCCGAGTGGGCCAGATTCAAATCGGGTGCCAAAAATCTTGCTCACTGCTTTACTGCCGAGGACCGGGTGATCCGTATCTGCTTGTTGTGCTGTGTGGTGGGGGGGAAGGGTCGGCTCTCAGACTCGGGGGAGGGCTTGTTACAATCTGCCCTCACGACCTCCTAAATGGACCAGACGAGGAGAGCCATTCGAGGTACATGAGACAACAGTTACATACAGTTAATAAACAGAAGGCAATTAACAACAGGCAATTAGTGTTAAGTAGGAAGGGAACAAGAGAGCAACACTTGTAACTATACAGATGATAAAATAACTAGTAGTCTGGGTACAATTAGATTTAGATAGAGAGGGGAGTTATGGAAAAAGGTAATAGTGAGTGCATTCGCTTTAGGCGATTCATAAAGTGCCTGGAGGAAAGGGGGGACTGGGACAGGTAACAAGTGCCATAGAGGAGAGAGGGAGAGGAGGGAGGCAGGGAGCAGAAGGAGTGAAAGCAGAACCCACAGGCCCCTCCAGGATGTTGAGAACCCTGCAAGGGGACAGGGACTGTAGATGAGGAGGGGATTTCCAAGGGAACTGAAGGTTTGGGAGGGTAGGTAGACCAGTGCAATGAGGGACGGAGAAGGGGGGGCAGGAGATGGAAAGGGACAGCCAGGTCCAAAGGGCCCCATATGATATGCTGGGAGGATGGGCCCTTATATAGGATGCTGGGAGGAGGAGAGGGGGAGTACAGTCCTGGGGGCCCCTCCAGGATGCCGAGAACCCTGCGAGGGGGCAGGGAAGGCTGGGAAAGAATTGGGGGAGGTTTAATGGAGAGCCAAGGTGAGGAGGAATTTTGCAGATTGGTAACTAGTACTACAGGCAGCGAGGGGAAAGAGAAAGGAGGAGGGGAAGGAGAGCCGAGCCCAAGAGGACCCCTTCAGGATGCTGAGAACCCTGCAAGGGAGGCATGGGAGACTACAAAAGATATTGGTAAGGAAGGATCACTGGGGGGGGGGGAATACTAATTACAGATGCATAGCAGAGCTTTGCTGATGTATTACTGTGAACACAGGAGGAGAGGGAGCTCAATCAGGAAGCATGCAACTAGGTCAGACAAAAATTACCTTCTGCCTCCACAGTGGAATCTCATCACAGCACTGCTATGATTGAGATCGATGCACTCCCACTCTGCTTCTTCCTCTGTGACCCCAAATTTACTACTTTCTGGCACGTCTCCCCATCCCAATGTCTGTGGCATGTAGCAGCCCTCACCCTCCCTCAATCCCAATTGTATTCCCTAGCATCTAGCAGCCACCACTCCCCAACTCTGTTTGCAATATCCCTGGCATCTAGCTGCCTCTCTCTCTACCTAGTCCCTGCAACCTGCCATTTCCCTCTCTGAAGTTCACAGTCCTCATTATTGTTTTTGTTTTTTTAAGATTCTGTACATCCACTTTGTTGTGACGCTTTAGTTTAATGGGGCTCTTACAAATTATGATGCTGCCCAACTTGCAGTTGTTGGTGTCTGCAGTGGGCACCAGATTCAGCAGCTGGAGGGAGTCTCCTGCAAAGCTCACTCAGTAACATACAGGTACTACATTTCTCCCTAGCAGATCCAGTATAGTGCACTGAAGTAAGCACTACTGAAGACAAAGGCAGAACAAACAAACAAAAAACGAAAGAACATGACAGTAAAGTGTGAAAAATTACACCTGTGGCCCTGTCCCAAAGAAGCAGAACTGTTCTGCAAGCTGCCTGCTCTCAGGAAGGCATGAAGAGGACTGGCACAATCCACTGCCGGAGGAGCTAACATCCTGCCTGCTGCAAGACTTCATCCTGCCTGACTGAAGACTTAAGCCCTGTTTACACTGCCAACTTTGCAGCGCATCAACCCATGCGCACTGGTTGATGTGCTGGAAAGTCGGGTGTGTGGACACATTCTGGAGCACTGCAAGTGTGGCTCCGATCCAATTTCTGCACTAAGTTGTCGGTACCCACATTGGAGCGAGCACAGCAACTGGTGGTGTGGACAATTGCTGCACTCGCTCCATTTCTTTCCCTGTGTCTCCTGGCATCCTCCTAGGCATTCACAGCCCCTCCTCGGAGTGAACTGCAGTGCTGTGAGGGCGGGCTATGTAAATGAGGGATTACTGGCTCAGCAGCCACCACTGCAGGAAGAGAGCAGCACAAATGCCAGAGCACCGTGGCCATGTAAACACGGCTTAAGAGGGAGATCCAAGTGGTCACAGAGTCCTGCAGCCAGAACAAAGAGGGAGAACTGCCCTCTCAGTCACAAGTGCCTGCCTCCACCTATATCCCATCCACCTCCTAATTGCTTCACCACCTTCAGTTTCTCCTTTTGTTGTTTCCACAATATATAATAAATGTAGTGGGGACTGTGGCACGCCTAGGCTCTTCAGATCCCCGCAAGCCTGCCTTACCCAACCATTGATGACTACGCAGCCCCATGTCTCTACGTCAGTCTAAAAACCTGCGCAGCCCAGGCAAAAACTTTGGCCAGTGAGTGTTGTGTGCCCTCCACTGGCATCCCCCACAAACAAAGCTCGAGGGGGTCTCCACTCACAGACTGAAGTTCTCCGTTTATCCACATGACCAGGTGCAGTGTGGGGTATATACAATGCAGGGTTCCCTCACCGGGACATATTTTTTGCTGGTGTAAAGTAAGGCACTGACACCCCTGGAGACTGAAGCCCTCTGTCTATCCACAGGGTCAGGTACAGTGTGGGGCAGGAACAGTGCAGGGTTTCCCACACTATAATGCATTTAGAGCTGGTTAAAGGGGAAAAACTAACAGCACTGGAGACGGAAGCCCTATGCTTATTCACAGGGACAGATGCAGTGTGTGACAGGCACAGTGCTAGCTTGCCCACACATTGTGATATACTTAATGCTGCTGAAATGTGAGAGACTGACAACATTAAAGACCAAAACCCTCTGTTTATGCACTGGCCAGATACAGTGCTGGGCAGTGCAGGCTATGATACTGATGTGATGTATTCAGTACTGGGGAATGGTGACGGACTGAAAATACTGCTAACTGAAGCCCTCTGTTTAGCCACAGGGTCCAGGGCAGTGTGGGGCAGGAAGTGAGGCTTGCACACACTGCTGTATTAGTGTTGGTCAAAGGTGATGGACTGATCACACTGGAGACCAACTTTATCCACGGGATCAGGTACTGTGTAGCTAATCTTGTGATCTAACTATACAGTACAAGCCACTATTAATTCCTTATCAGATTAATGCATTAGCAGTCGCTTTGGCTCTGATCACAACCTGTTTAACCAAGGAGAGAGTGCCCTTATAGCATTACCAACACCACATCCTGCTACACCTGGTGTTCACTGAAGGTCTCCCACCATACCGCTGATCAGACCTGAACCTGCTTAGCTTCTGGGATCCGAGTGGGTCAGGCTCCAAGGTGGTAAGGCTGCAGGCTTAGTATCCAAGTTTCAACAGTGGACTAGCCAGCTGTTTTTTTATGTGACTGAACATTTTTGTATACTACGTGTGCTATTTATATAGAATAGTGCGTGCATCGAATGAAACTGAAATCCACATTATTAAGGCAAGAACTCCACAACTTCACGTGCTTAACTCTAATATTTATTTTTTTTTTGCTACAAGGACCCCTCTACCATGTGCAACATTGTTATGCATGGCAACTCCACATCGGCATCAGCAAATTATCATTTTAAAACATTAAATAACTCCTGATTTGCAAAGCTAAATGGAAATCACTGCATCACCTATTTCTCATTATTTTAAATTTTTTATAAAGTTCGGTCCCCTCACAGCCACGCTACCTCACTGATGGCTGCAATTTCCCTTTAGGCAACACTGTCCTCGTGAAGGCTGACAGCAGAGACCTAGATACAGTACCTGGTTGCTATGCACTTATGACGTTTAATAAGAAATCCAACAGAGGATCAAGGAATTTTAAACCTAAAGTAAGAACCCTTTAAACAAATGTTTTTACTCGCCAGTTAACACCGTTAAACATAATGCAGGTTTTAAAACTACTCTGCTCTACAAACTCTCACTGTAAAAACATATTGTAGAAAATTGTTTTAAATACTTGAAATCTGTCCCTTGGACCATCTTCACATTCCTGGACCCAGACAAAATTAATTTTGTATGGAAGAATACTAGCAGTTCAATCCATTTTTAATGAATAAAAAAAGTGCAATGCATTAAGGGAGCAGAAAGACACCTCGCATCTGCAATGACTGTTCTGCATATGAATCTGCAACCTGGATGCCTTCCCTCACACATTTCTAAGATTCCTGAAGTCCTTGTCATGTCTTCTCAATATTGTCTGGAACAGTCATGGTGTTTACTTCAAGATGTGGCTTACTTTCATGTCTCAACAAAAAAAAATGTGGCGGCATAAACCATTACAATTTTTGGCTCCAGTATACCAGGCAGCTGTCCAAAAATACTTTTCCTACAGAATACAAGCTGGGCTTTCAGTTGCAAATTTATAATAGTGAAGTGGTCAAAAAACCAGCACCCCAAAAAATGGGATGTACAAGGTTAGTCAAATGAATGTTCTTCCTTAATGGGAAACGGCGCTCACTTGCAACCGATTTGTGTAGTGGACTGAAAGATTCCAAATAACAAAACTGCCCTTAAACAAAAAAAATACTTTTTTTGGTTGTTATTTGCCCCTGCCACCATAATATACCTCTGATGCTTCTCTCTTCAGATTACTGTAGTCCTGATGGCCAGAATACCCCTCACACAATCCTACCTGCTCTGGTTCTGCACCAGGCCAGATCCTGTCACAAACTGTACAGCTCTGCAGCATCCAGCAAGTGCTGACAGGCTGCCAAGGAGTCTCCGAAGATGCTGGCAAAGTAGAAGAGGAGGAGAGAAACCAGGAGTGTTTGGAGGTGTCCAGGGTGGTGCTTCCTAGTCACCATCACGGAGTCAGGGACTGGCATTTATTACCATCTTGAGGCCCTCCTACTTTCCCTGGCAAATGCCAGTGGTCATCTACCTCACTATCCTATAAGCGCGGTACAGACAATGGCATACAGTCATCCCCACCATCAATAACATCCTGGAACCTGCCAAAGGCCCTGTCCACACTACACCGCTCCGGCCCGGTAATGGATGCAATCCGTTATGGCTGGGGAGTGGTGCAGTGCGTCCACACCGCGGCGGTGTCTGTTACGGGACAGGCACCGCCAGTCCACACTTCGGGAGCCGGGCGACCGTTATGGCAGTGCCCGATCCCACAATGCAGCTCGCACTGCGCTTCGGGCCTACGAGACCGTTACACGCCCGTCTACACTACCACCACTAGCGTTACCAAGGCGGGACTGGTTTCATAACCATTGTTGAAACCACCTCATGTATGGTTTCAACAGCAGTTCTAATGCCCTCTGTAACATTACAGGTGTAAACGCAAACCGTTGCGGTAATGGTTTGGGCACTCTGTAACGTTACAGAGGCATGGTGTGGACAGGGCCATAGAAAGCATGCGATGAGTGGACAAATCTCCCTCCCCGGAGTCTGAGCTTAAATGCGCAGGCATCACTCCCAGACTCCAGCAGCCCAGGGCAGATTCAATCCCAGGTTTCCCACACAGTGGTGAAGTGCACCATTAGCTGGTGTCACTGGGCCAGGCTTTTTTTATTCAGCCCTTTTTTTTTTTTTTTTTATTCACAGTTTACCTGATTGATCTTGTGAGTCCCCTTGCTATCCCAATGCAAACACTATCCCGGGGGCACAAGAAGAAGAAGAATGGTACTGGCAGGGTCATGAGCAATCAGAGCTGAGATATTCCCCAGTACAGACAAGTGATTTCAGCTGCTGTAGTCCTTTGATGCCCCCCCGGCCCCCATGGCAGAGTCCCTTTCTCACAGCCACATGGAATAAGGGCTAGTGTCAACATCAGGAAGGAGGAGGAGGTTGAAGGATCAAACAAAGTATGAAAAAGACTAAAGTAAAAATGTGTTTAAGGGTGATTTTGCTAATTGGAGCCTTACAATCCCACTATATGAATTTTTTTTATCTTACTTTTCCAATGGACAGTTTGAAATACTTTTACATTCTGGGCTTCCATTGTCTTGGACTAATCTGCCTGGCAGCCAAACATCTCCTGAAAAGCTGAACTGGCTCAGCATTATCTATAGCTTGCTGGCTTCAATTTACTTACTGTAGAATAAGCTGTAGGCAAGCAGTTAAAGATTTACAGTTGACTACTTTCTGAAGGAGCTGCCATTCAAAAAACAACAAGAAATGCAGGTGCAGAAGAGTACACACGCACGCACACATACATACCTACCCTGCTGATCACTGTGATCTTAGGGCCCTTTATTGGGCTGTGTCCAACTCTTGTTGTAACCTTCAGCACAAACTAAGGATTGGCCTGATTATATTAACATCTTGCCCTGAATCTCTACAACTGTGCGGCAGATAGGTGTTCAAAAGGACAGTCCCTGTGACACCTTACTAATGACCCCCTGACCACAGGACTCCCCAGTTATTAACACCCTCTGGGTCCTGTCATTTAACCAATTTCTCACCCACCTGGCAATTCTGTCCTCTAGTCCGAGGTCCTGCAGGTTCATAACCAACTGCCCATGCTGGATGGAAGTGAAGGCTTTAATGAAGTCAAGGTACAGTATGTCCCCTGCCTGTCCCATGTCTGCTGCCTCTGTCACCCAAGCAAAGAAATGGATTACGTTTGTCAGATGTGACTTCGCCCTGTAAACCCATGTTATCTTTTGTCCTGTAGTACATTCACCTCCAAAGTGAGCTTAAGCCCTCCAGCACCCTTGTAACTGTAATGAGATCCACCCCCCCCCCCCCCGATGTCACAGTTAGGCATAATTGCTAAGTAGCAGTTACTCACTCACCAGAATTTAAGCAAATGCTTCCTTTTGTATGGGCAAAAAATAATCAAATCCGATACCTGGGAGTTCAAGTCATGCCCCAAACCTCAAAACTGTTAAGTATCAATTATGTCTCACTATATAGTGATATGCAAGCAGATATGACCCACTGGAGGTTACTACCATTATCACTACTGGGATGAAGAAACACTAAAAATGTACTTCCTCACCGGTTTTTATTCCTACTTCAAACCATTCCTATACCCATATCAAAAACATTCTGGGCTAAGGTTTCAAAGGATATTAACAAGTTTATATGGTCAGGCTGCAAACCAAACATTAAGAGAGCCACCTTTACAATTCTAACAGAAACAAGCATTTGTCAATGCCGAATGTTTGCTTGCTGGCAATGGCATTGGTAGTGTAGAAGTTACAGAGCTGCATAATAGGAATGGCAGCGAAGTATTGAACTGAAGCCAACCCCACTACCACCCTGCAGAGAGTGACAGGCATTGGGGTGTGCCTTTGGGTCGTCAGGCATAATATGCATCATTTCCACCACATCCTACCCTGCAGACACCGACAAGTGTCACGGTGTGCCTTGGGGTCTTTGGCCCTTATGCACACCCCATTCCATCAGGAAATACAGTGAGATGGGTGCAGTATAGGAGAATGGGGTGAAGTTTGGGCCCGAAGACTCCAAGGCACACCTTGATGCCTCTCCATGGCTGCAGGGTGTGGGTGGGGGTGGAATGGTATGAGCATGACAGGCAGGAATCCCAAGTCACACCCCTGATGCCTGTCATTCTCTACAGGGTGGGGCGTTATGGTCGGAAACCCTAACGCCTCAGGCATTCGTTGGTATTTTCACTCCAAATTTTCAACAGGTTTTTTTTTGTGACCCCACCTCATGAACAGTGGCAATATCAGTTTGTTAGCCGAAAACTGCTTTTGCACAGCAACTATGGCATTTGGCACCACAGGTGCAAAAACACATTCCGAACAGGATGTGAAAAATGACAGCGGTACTATTCATGGGGGTGTAAAAAATGGCAATGTTGAAAATCTGCTGTGAAAATCTTAAAAAAAAAAATAGGTGAAGTCATGGCGTCGTAAAACTATGCAACACGCACCCGTAATGTAACTAGTTTGGGGATTTTTTTACAGCAGATTGTTAACACAGGCATTTTGGGACCTCCGATCATGAACAGTGTCAGTGAGATTTTCTTTATCTGTCCCGAACAATGATTTCCCACAGCGACCACGCATTTCTGTGCTGAGAGTGTGAACAACACATTTCGGCCATGCTGTGGAAAATGACAGATGTACTGTTCATAAGGAGGTGTGGAAAAATGCCACTGGTGAAAATCTGGACTGAAAATATTACAAATTCATGAACTTACGAGAGTGCGTGGAAACTACACAATGCTCACTCGTAACACAGTCATTTTATGGAGTTTTGTCACCAAATTTTCAACATAGCCATTTTAAGACATCTGCTCATGACCAGTGTCACTGATTTTCTTAATCTGTCCCAAACATTGTTTTCGCACACCGACTGTACTGTTAATGCGCTACGTAATGTGAAACATTTTAAGGCGAGATGTGAAAAATGGTAGCTGTACTGCTCATAAGGAAGTGTGGTAAAATGGCACTGTTGAAAATCTGGAGTGAAAATATTGAAAATTCGCGAACTTACGAGTGTGCGTAGGAACTGCGCAACGCACGCTCGTAAAACAGTCATTTTTAAGAATTTTTCCACCAAATTTTCAAAATAGGCTTTTTGAGAGCCCACCTTATGAACACTGGCAGTGTCGTTTCATTAATCCTTCCGGAAAGGTGATTTCACGCAGTGGCTGCGAAATCACCCTTCGGGCCCGAGTAACGCCATGACAGTGCAAGAATTCATGAGGAGGGGTCCCAAAAACCCCATGTTGAAAATTTGGTGCAAAAATTCCAAAAAATGCCTGAGATATGTAACAAAGTTGAAAAAACCCTATCTATCCCATTATACAGCTTACCGGCATTTCCTCAGTTCACGGTCGGCTTTGAAGAGTGCAGACATCTTCCAGTCCACGAAGATGCGTAGCGCCGGACTCCAGAGGTAAGTATGGGGTGAGGGGGTGAGGGGTGTGGGGAGGCAGGGTGCACAGTGGGTGGGTGCGGGTTGTGGGGGGCAGGAGACTCGAGGACTGTTTTTTCTTTACAGGTTTTGTTTTAAAAGGCGATGCGGGGCGTTTGCCACGCTGGGGTGGGCTCCCAGCGTGGCAGAAGGACAGACTGAAGTGGTGGAGCCGGCGGGGATTGGGCGCCCGTCGGCCATAACATCTGTTGCCACACTGGGGTGGGCTCCCAGCGTGGCACTCTGTACTTCGAGGGGAAGAGGGACACAGTGGAGGCAGCGGGGGATTGGGCACCCCGTCGGCTATACTGGCAGTAACCACGCTGGGGTGGGCACCCAGCGTGGCATATGCTGTGTTTCGGCGCCTTTGCGACGAAGTTGGGCACCCCGTCGGCTATACAGTGTGTGCGTTAGGGGGCAGCAGCTGTGTGTGTGTGTGTGTGTGTGTGTGTGTGTGTAGGGGGGCGCGCTAGGCAGGCAATATCTGATCGCTGCTCACTGAAGCATAGCTCCCCCTTTCAACTGTATGCCACTGCATTTGGAGCTGTCATAGACAGCTCCAGCAGGCGATGGAGAACTGCAGCTGTGCCTGCAAACACACTGACTGAATTGGAAGAGGGCTGACACACCTCCGAAAACTCCGATGATGGCGCTACGTTTCTTGCACATGCGTGCAAGCAAACATAAAAAGGGGCCTGGGCGTACCAGATTTACAGTTATTTTATCTAGCAGCTCAAACTGGTGATTTGATTACACAGACCAAACAAAGGCATGAGTCCATATGGTACATTATGAAGTACAAATGGTTTCCCACTCCATTATTTGCCCTGCTCCTGACCCACAAATTCTCAGAAAGCAGAGGAAAGATATGTAACCCATGGTTACTAACAAACTAAAATGCCAGCACAATAGGCCTAACAGTCTTTCGTGTCTGCTCGTTTGGTAAGACCCCACCCTGGGAGCTGACCTTGCTGCCCCCCTCTCCCTCTCTGGCTTCTCCCTTCCCAGTCCCGGATAATCTCGCTGCACCGGATGTTGTTTCCAGAACCCTTCCCCTGTACCTATCCCACCCCCTCTTGAACCCCTACACCATCTCTGCCTCCACAGCCCACTGGGAAGCGCATTCCATGGCTCCACAACCCTCTCAGTGAAGTAGCACCTCCTCCTTTCTCCCCTGAATCTCCCCCCTCCAGCTTCCACCAATGCCCTCTAGTTCGTCCTCCCTTCATTTGAAGCACCCTGACTGCTCCTCCCCTATTTACCCCCTTCATGTACCTGAAGACCTCTATCATGTCCCCCCGGTCCCGTCTCTCTCTCTTCCAATGTGTACATATTTAGCTCTTCGAGCCTCTGCCCATAGGTCCTATCCCCCAAGCCCCAAACCATTTTGGTTGCCCTCCTCTGGACCCTCTCCAGGAGTTCAATGTCCCTCTTTAAATGTGGCCTCCAAAACTGCACGCAACACTCGAGGTGGTTGCTGCACTCTTTGCAGAATCCGGACTCTCTTAGAAAGCACATAAAACTTACTAGTGAAGTGGGCCCTTATTTATTTATTTAGAGTTAATAACTGTGTAAGAACCCAACAGCATTAGATGACCATTTTCATGGGGGACCCGGATACAAAATACAATCACATAGGGTAGGTTAAGATCACAGTCATGTACATCTTCACTCTTTACACAGACAAATAAATGCAAGCAGTAAATACAATCAAATAAAGCACGAGCAGTGGGTCAGGATCATAGTTGTGTGCTTTCAGTGTATGTTTAAATTTACAGTAAGTTTGCAATCTGTCTAAGTTCATCAGGCAATGAGTTCCAGGCTACAAGGGATTTGTATAAAAGCAATGTTGGCCTGCAGCTGTTTGACAGCAAGGTGGTTTGATATTTCCCGAATCAGAGAGGTGGGTTGCATCGCCTGAAAAGGGAGATAAAGCAGCCTTTAAGTGGAACATGACAGGGCCTCCATAGAATTTCCAAAACATTAGTAGTCTAAAGTAGAAACATACTGCTTCAAAAGTGGGCCAGCTGAAGTTAGCATATAGCTCACAATGGTGAGCACAGTGTGGGCTGAGGGTGATAAATTGGCAGACCTGGTCATAGAGAACTTCAACCCTTTTTAACAGAGTTTTACTGCTGCAGAATAGATTGGAAGGCCATAGTCTATGAGGGATAACAGCATGGACTGGGCTAAGACTCAGGGGCCCAGATATTCAAAATGAGCCAGTTTGTGGTGCAAGCCTGTGCGCCGCTCAAAATAGTTGTGCAGGGGTGTGGCCAGGGCGATATTCAACGGAGTTGCGCAATGGCGCAACTGCTTTGAATATCGCCCCCGGCCACCCCCACTGTGCATGGTGCAGTGGAACTGCGTCAGCGCAAGTGGTCAGAGTGGAGCATTGAGATGCGGTGGCGCAAGTTCCATTGTGCCATGCACAGCACCTGCGATATTCAAAGGGTTACATGCAAATGGGGCCATAATTTATGCAAGGCGCACAGGGGGCCATTTGCATCTGATTACGGCCCCATTTGCATGCCATTAGCTAGCAGGTGCGCCGATCCCGGACAACTTGCGCCTGGCACCCTGTCAGGCAGCAGCCGTCAGGGACAGACGCCCCCTGCAGCCCGATCACAAGATGTCCCATAAGGGACAATGAATGTCTCCTATCCCTAGTGGTCCAGTGGACCACGATTATGTCGATGGGCGTAACTGTAACCCCCAGCCCGATGCATGAGCATAACTGTAACCTCCCCAGTAGCCCAATCGGCATAACAGTAACCCCCTATTTATTCACATATCTGACTGACTAGTATAGGAGTTGCACGCCCATTGGCTCATGCTCTGAACCAATGGGTGGCAGCCACTGAGCTGCTTGGGGTTGGTGAGTATGGGCGCAGGCGGTGGGTGGCTGCCGCCCGCCGGCTGACGGGGAGCAGGGTGGTGGGCCCGGTGGGCGGGTGGGGTGGGAGGTCCACTAGATCACCAGGGATTTCGGACTTGGGGGTGAGGAATGCCGCCCGCGATCGGGCCACTTGCAGTCCACTGGACCACCAGGGATACTGGACTTTGGGGAGGGTTACAGTTATGCCTCGTCGGGCTACTTGCGTCCACTGGACCATCAGGGATATTGGACTTTTGGGGGTTACAGTTATGCCCGCGATCGGGCTAATCGGGGATACAGTTATGCCCGCGATCGGGCATGGGGGTGCCGCCAGGTGCGGCGGGAGCCGATGGCCACCCACAGGTAGCAGCTGCTGTGTTGCACCCTGCAATGCAGCAGCTCACCTGTGGGTGGCTCCTACTTGTTCCTTTTTTTAGGCTTAACTTTGTGCAGGCGCAGGTAGGGGTTGCGCCTGCATAATTTTGCACGGCCCGGTTGAACATCGGGCTGTGCAGTTTATGCATGGGCACGCGCCCCCCCCCACCTGTGCCTACATACATTACTGATGCGTCCCAGTGCATCGGGATTTGTGCGGCGCACTTTTCCCCTTTAAATATCTCACCAGGGCGCATCAGTGCACAACCCTTTTGAATATCGGGGCCAGTGAGCGTGAAGCTAAGCAGTTTCTGATTTTATACAGTAAACCCAGTCTTGTGTGAGCATTCTTAATCAATAGGGGTGATAAAATGACAGAGTGCTATCCAACGTGATTCCAAGGTATCACTGATTAGACACACACTGAATAGACACACAAACTTTTCCAACCACCAGCACAGGATCTGGGCTATACCCTATCTGAAAGGCAGGGCATCACCACATTTTCCCAGTGCACTGCTGGCGGGAGAAACGGATCCTTTCAAGATCTAGAACAACGGTTAAATCCACCACACTCAGAATTCTTCAGGTTCCTCCAAATAAGGCACTTTATTTAACAGAAACTCACAAGGGGAACCAAATCCCCGGGAGGACTTTTTTTTTTTGTGTGGGGGGTTATACTCAAAACCAGGTTCCGTTACATATCAGAGCTGCATAAGATGTTTAGAAATGTTATAGCAGACCCCACAGACAGAATCAGGAATAGGTGGAAGAGGAAATGGGGCACCGCTTACAGTTGAGACATGGCAAAAATGTTTTCAGACAGAGTGAAAAGTAACTTTTTCACTCACCTGGAGAGAATTTAGGTGGAAAGTCTCAGTGCAATTCTTTAATACCGCCACAACTAACAAGCATATATAAACAACCAGTAAAGACCTGTGCTGGAGACTGCTTGGGCATAGAGGGTCTCATCATCATATTTTCTGAGAGTGCCTGAAGTTACAAACATTCTAGGGGGAGATCCACAAATCAATTTGGAGAATCATAGGGGAAATGTTCCCCTATATAGTTTCCAAGCTCTAGTTCTGTGGATTCCCTCAAATCCTATTTGAGACAAACATTTAAGAAAACTCCTCCACATTCTAATTCTAGGAACTTTATAAGTGTATTATGATCGGAGTTCATATGTTATCCCCATAGGTTTTGATGCTGATCATGAAAATTAATGAAATATGCAGCATGGAACAGATCACAGTGAGTCTATAGCTTCACAAATACTTTTTTTAACCACACTGCAACCTTGGGGCTTGCATGTTGTCACTAGGGAAATGGCAGGCCACTGACCAGGACTTGGACAATGACTTACATTTTGCTTTCCCCTCTGGATTGACATATACCTTGATAACCCATGTGTGGACACTTATTTGTTGAACTGGGCTCTACCATACACCCTGTTTCGCACTGGACTATATGGTACTGCTGTCTTGCTATTGTTATTGCTTGTTATGAGCTATCTGCTTGAGCCTTTGTCAGGTCAACTGAGTTATGAAACACTTATCAGAGAGCAACTGCCATGCAACTGAAAGTGGTAAAAAAGTGTATGTACTGTTGATATTGGTCAATAAACTTGAGTTATTAACAAAAAAAAAAATAAATAAATAAACTTGGGTAGAAATGTATTGTTAGTATGCAGCACAACTTTGTCCTTATGGAAAACCTAGTATGTTTGGTCAAATGAGTGTGCTTGCAGCTCACTGACCCACAAGTCTGATGAAACGGCCATAAGAAAAAAAAATGGTCATATAGGTCACCTTTGACTTGAAAGACCATTTTGAGCTCGGTAATGACCAAGCTGTGGTCCAAAATGAGAGGGGTGCAAATGAGGTCAAGCACATTAAGGAAGTGACTGACAACTCAATCCAACACTGTGGTTGGATACTCTGCTTTTGTCCTGTTGGCTTAGATTACAGATACATGGATCTTCAAGGATGTGGGCTGCATCTTGTTGATGCCAGTGGACAAAGAGTATCAAAGAGTGGCATGATGGGGGACATTTCATCAATGACCGACAATGCAATTGGAACCATAGTGAAAATCCTTTACAACTGAATGTGCAAGTTTGTCAAGAGAAGAACTTCTTTAAAGCTTACATCACAGAAAGAACCTCCTCCACGAGGCCAAAGAATGTAACCGCTAGCCTCTAAGGAGCAATGCCATTAAGTGCACCGATGCCAGTGCCAGGTGCTGAACTCACCCCTTGGACCAAGTGAGACTGGTGGTCAGTACTTGGGGAGAGGGGCTTTATGAATAGAACAGAAGTGTTGCAAGTCCAGCCATTTATGAATGGAGCAGAAGCACTGCAAGTCCAGCCACCAGAAGACTGTGTTGATCATGACAGGAGTTACTATTACACACCAGGACAAAGACACTGATTATTGAGATCACTGTGACTAAAACTATAACTGGAGATTTTGTATACAAAGCTGGACCCACGGTACTTCAAAAGAAGTCTACACAGTCAGACCGATGATTGATGAGAAGTCCTTGGCTGGACAACTGTGTAATGTTCAAAAGGAATATGTGAACAGGCAGGCAGTATAGTGCAGTGGTTTAAGGCTGTGAGCTGAAAATCTGGTAACATCCTGCAGACCGGACCTGGGTTTGAATCCCACAGCTTCCACTTGCATACTGTGTGACCCTGAGCAAGTCACTTAACTTCCCTGTACTCCCAGGTTGCACCTGTAAAAAAGCTTTCAGCTCAGTGTGTTACTCCTTGTTAAACAACTAAAAAAAGCGAAAAAAAAAAAAACTCCTGAGTCACGCTCTACCTCAATGAACTCCAGACACTGGGTCAAGCTAAGCTGTAAATTCTTTTTTTTTTCTTCCTATATGTAGTTTATGGTGTTTTTCCATTTTTCTCCCCGTAACCCAGCCCCCACCTCAGATGC
The DNA here is from genome assembly GCA_016271365.2 of Neoceratodus forsteri. Taxonomy (NCBI): domain Eukaryota; kingdom Metazoa; phylum Chordata; order Ceratodontiformes; family Ceratodontidae; genus Neoceratodus; species Neoceratodus forsteri. The sequence goes on along the minus strand of CM028136.1, from coordinate 398,702,036 downwards.
CCACAAGCACATGGAGGCATATGTATGCCGCGTCTTGAGGTACCCACCCACTACGTGTCACCCCCACCACCTATGCTGACCACTGGGCTCTCCCTCTGCAGTGGCGCGGACTATGGGGGGGGGGGCGGCAACCACCCTCCACAAAGGAGAGCTGCCTTCCAGCTGCTCAATCCTGCTCTGACCCTCCCCCTCCATGCCAGCTCCCCGATGACCAGAGTCACAGTCGTGGTGCAAAGTAAGGCTTCTAGCGCCTCAGCCCTCCGTGCCACTGGGCTGGCTCTAAGTTGTAAATTCTGCAGGTCAAGAACAAACCCCAGAAAGAGGGCCTACATGGCTACACAAAGGGTCTTCAGTGGTGATCAGGTTTGAATAAGCCAATCTTCCAGGTATAGGAAACTGCTGATCCCCACTAATAAAGTGATTTCTTCTTGGGGGGGGGGGTGAAGAGTTCAGGCTGAATGGCATCACCCACAACTGAATAAGCCATTCCCCACGTGAAAATGCTGGATGTGTGATGGGAAGGCCAGGCCAGGATGTGACAATACACATCCTTCAGGTCTTGGTAGTAGTAAACAGAACACCAGAGTCAAGAACCACAAATGCAAGCTGAAGAAGCACTAGGAAGTGAGAATGGCTCCAGATATGCAGCACAGAAACATTTTCCTAAGAAGAATCAAGGAAAAATTGTGCAAACAAATGTCCTGCATTCAGAGTTTCATACCATTTTTCTTCAACCTAAACCTATCCTTGGAAGTTAATAGATAATAAGTATCTGTATGCCTTGATGAAGTAGCTTAACCCAGTCATGAAACCCTAACAATGCAGGGAATGTTCAATTAAATTTTTTTTTTTTTTTTTAACTCTTTGGTAACAAGGCCCACTGCACGCAAGTGCCTGTTTTCAAGGGCAACCCAGGAGCACTGGGAAGGTTACACAACTTGCTCAGAGTCGCACAGTATGCAAGTGGGGGTTGTGGGAATGAGTCATCCACATAGTCAGGGGTTTACTAGGTTCTGATCTAAAGACTGCATGCAGACGGTTTCATGGGCTTCCTAGCAGTCTGTCAAATTGAGCCAAACTGAGCAATCCTGCAGCTGATCAATTTGTCTCAATAGCAGCGATTACTGCAGGGAATGCAACACGAACTATGGGGAAGTTGTCAAAAACCACATGACAATTATTTAACTCCCAGTGAAACTGTGGCTGAAAAAATGCAATGCACAAGTAAGCAACAAATCATGACAGGATGTTGGTAGTACTGCCACAAATGCCTGCACAGGTGCATAGTAAAGAATGCGAGTGGCTTCAACCAGCAGAAATGCATTCAGGACACCACTACTAACACACTGTCATTTCTTGTTGTACTTATAAAATGGGTTGTTAGGTAAAAGTATATGACAACTGGTACAAAATCAAAAGATCCTTCACCACCAAGAGGAGCAATTGTAATTTTTTTGCTGGTTGTGCCTTCTTGCTGTCACTCACTCACCCCCCGCCCCATGCAGTAGTTCATTTTTGGCTTTTAAAAAGATAAATCTGGGAGGAGAAGATGGCTACTCTATGTGGTGTCTACATAAAGATTCTGTCTCCTAATCTGGACACTCAGCTCAATAATTTCTTGCTAATCAGTCTCTGTGTTACCTCTACTTTATGTATTTAGTATCACACATGGTACCTGCTGGATGAGTATTACTTTGAAAAAGCCTGGCTGTGTCTATTCATCTCAGAGTTGTATACACTTCATTTGCCCTAAACACTGTACTGTTACTATTGTTACGATGCAGCCATATTGCTATGTGCATTGTCTGTCTGTCAGTATTGTTGACTGTCTGTTGTGGTTGATTGGTTGGTTCTTTTGTTTGCTATAATCTTTAAGGCCCTGGACACACTGGGGAACTTAAAACGGTTTAAGTGCCTTTAAACCATTTAAATCCCCCTAGCACTGTTTGCAGACAGACTACAAGCCCCTTAAAACGTTTTAACAAAAGTGTTTTTAAACCCTGCTAGATACCTAGTCTTAAAACCATTTTTAAAAACGTTTTGGAGCTAGCATGGTTTTACTTACAGGTCTGTCCAGGAGTAAAAGTGTTTTAAGCTGTAATGGTTTAACTAAAACAGTTCTAGATGCAGTGTGTCCAGGCAAGCACAGTTCTGTGTATTAGGCTTAACACAAAACAGTTACAAGAACAACAGGTTTAACACTAACAGTGTGGCCACACTAAACCGTTTTCAAAAATGGTTACTAAGTAGTGTGGCTGCACTGAAATGGTTTTCTAGAACAGTTCTGTAGTGTGTCCAGGGCCTTAGACTCAATAAATTAAAAAACTCACAAAAAAAGATACATCTGTGATGTACATTAGTGCTTTATACTGCAGTGGAACTTTTTTTTTGTAATGGTATCAAGAGGCAGTCGCAGTGATAGTTTTTGTTTACTTTTTGGTCAAGCGAGCAAGAGCAAGAATGAGAGCACAGAGAGCTGTCCACGTCGGGTATGGAGTGGGCTGAAATGTTCCGGTTCTGTAAAAAGAAATGACAGTGTGGAGGCTCCAATACAAGTGTCCCCCCCAGAAGACAGTGGAAGACATAGCAGAAGGGAGCTGGGGAGGGTTAGTGTGAGTGGCAGCTGTGGGGGTTTACCAAGTGGGAAATCAAATGGCAGCTGTTTCCAAAGAAAAATCCTGAGGTGATACAAGAATATTATTTGTAATGAGGTAGGCAGGCACCAGTACTTGCTAGTGTTGGTAGCAGTGAGATGGGTGTCAGCCTGCCTCAGCCAATTAGGAGACTGGATTTTCTTTACCCATTTTATAAATACTAGTTCTATAATGCCAGGCTCCGAATGTTTCTTGCTAATTATACTGCTGTATACAAATAAATAATGCTGTAGGAAATAAATATAGAACACACAGTTTCTCTTGGAATGCAGAATGACAACCACAGAAATGAGAAAAAATAGCCCTGTTGAGTGCATTTCTTTTTTTAAATCCCCATATTCCCCCTCGGTTTCTGGGCCTCATGGTGCCCAACTGTTTTTAATTCAGTACTTTCTGGCTTACACATGTGTAGAGCACACATTTGGCCAATCAGTGATCTCCAAGCAAAGCCATTCAAAGATTAAATGTGAAACCCTCGGCATGTGGTCAAAATTCCTGTGGTTCAATAAACAAAGTCAGCTGCCCTCAATCCCACTTCAAGAACCAGGACTGGCCTAACTCAACTGATGTATATCCAGGGAATGCCAAGAGCAGTGAGATTAGAAGTAGCCTCTCTCACTATTAATTTGGAAAATATTTTAATCAGTTAAAATATGTTCTTATTTTGCAATTATTAACATTACTGAATGAATATTTATAGAATTTTATAAAACATCTTTTAGACCAGTTTTAGCTTTTTGTGGTTATTTAGCCTTTAAACAAATCCAGTTAATCTTCTCTCTTTACACATATGTATTTACTGGGGATAGCCCAGCCAAATTCTATAGCAAGGGTAAACTGCAGTACAAGAAGGTTCACAGATCTGCTCAGGGTTACACAGGGAGTATATGGCTATGGTAGGATTTGAACCTGAAACTTTCTGGTTCACAGCCTCACTTCCACAATCCAGTTTATGAAAATCTGTCTCAAATTACTTTTGTTTACATGCAGTAGTCACCTTTTATGCTGACTAAGCAAAAAGCAGCAGCCATAACATGGCCTTCACAGAACTCTTAGTACAAACTTCACAGTAATGTAAGGCCCATTTTTTATTACTGTTCCTTATTTCTTCTGTGGTGGTAAGTTGGCTAAAAAAACAAACAAAAAAAAACAAAACAGATCAACCCATCAAAAGGTAGAATATGCAGCTACAGACTGCACATCAATTAAAAAAAAAGGTAACTTACATCACAGGATGCCATTCTTTTTGTACACTAAAGAATTCAACCAGATTTATTTTTATTAAAACTAAACAAAACTGTACTCTTTCTGATCCCTAAAAGCACAAATATTAGGATCCAAATGGCCTGCTACATACATATTTGGTAAATGAACATGTTTCCCACCTCGCCTGGCTCTCCAGTGTCACTCCTTTGGACTCCCCATCACTCCAGCTCCCACTGTGGGTATATCACAGGCTATCTCCCCTCTGGATCTTCAAGAGGTCCACATCAGTTCACCCCCAGACCACATATCTGTCTCGATACAGGGCCCCACAGCATGCAGACAGGGACATGTATAGAGGAAGGCAGCACAGTGCTGGTTATGGTACACCCTGGACTGTTGCAGGATGGCAAGGTGGTCCACAAAGCCACTGATGTAAGCTAGGAGTAGGCGGCCGTTAAATCTGATATCAGGGATTACTTTTTTTGCCTGCACCTATCTCCTCTATTAGGACTCAGGTCCCCAATATCAAGATGCCCCAAGTGTCTGCTGTCCCCTGGGTCCACCCACCTACTGTGCAGCCACAGGCCATCTCCTCGTAACACTGGAGGCAGAAGTGCAGTGGAGTACACAAATAGTCTCTACACCATGTAGGAGAGAATCCAACTGTCTGCTTGATTCACCCCTGCCAGCCCTTTCTCCTGGCATCCTGGACTCAGTGCCATAGCATCAAAGTATCAATTTTATCTTACAGTATCTCGTGACACCTGTAATGTACTTCTTTTATGGTTCTTAACAGAAGGCAGTTTGTCTCGAGCAGCATCAGTCAACACTTTGAATCAGAGTACAAATGGCCAACGATCCTCTTCCTGCTCAGGCAGTCAGCACCTTGGACCCAAACACATTGGAACTGGGTACACAGAATGAATGAAATAAATGAAATACAGTGTAGTCCATCAAGTTCACCTCCCTGTTATGTTTAACAGCAGTCTGCCTTTCCCCATCACATATCACCTCTGTCTATCCGTCTGTCTGTGTCTTTCTATCCTAGTACTGAAAACGTGATCACATCACAACACAAGTATTGTATTTCAGCAGCTCCAGATGGGGTAAAGTACAAAGAGAAACAAAAATGCATTTGATAAAAGAAAAGATTCATAAAGGGGAGATTGTACCAATTGGGTAGTCTCTCTTTGAAAGGATAACCAAGGGGCTACAGAGAAGGAAGGTAGTTCATTTTAATTTGTACACTTAGACTAGAGCCTGGCCTTTGATATGGCACCTCAGGAGAAGAAAGCATGCATGGGATTCTTGGTAACACTGAATGGTGGCTCAGAATCTGGCTAAGGAGTAGGAAGCAAGGGTGATATTCCTCAGGAGCCCATCCAAGTAGAGAGAGGCCACATGTGGAGTGCCACAAGGGCCAGTTATGGGACCACTTCTGTTCAACATTACTAATGGCTTGCATAAAAGAAAAAAGTAAATAGCAGGGCTAAATTAGCGAAGGATAGTGCAGACAGGTGGGAGATGAAATTTACTGTAGAAAAATACAAAGCAGTACAGCTACAGTAGGCTTAATACAGGATTATGGAATAAAAAAGATATAGAGCTATCATAACCAACCAGAAGATAGTTTTGTGAGTAATTAACAGAAGGAAAGCACAAGTATAATTTTATTTATACAGTGTAATTCATATAAGCATCACAAAGGGCTTCACAATTAACACAGAACTCACCCTGAACAATCACTGAAATATTGATATCTCCAGGATGGAATGCAGCAGTCATTCTGTACAAGCATATCCACAACAGCTCTCCAACCCTCTGTGCCAAGAATCAGGTTAATCTGCTGGTGGGTTAGTGAATATGGGAAATTTGAACACAACATTAGTAATATTCCCCTACTCTCTTCGAGAAGTGCCCCGAGATTTTTTTTTTTTTGCAATTTATATTTATCCTCCCCCCTGACCCTCTGCAACCTCAGGAGTCGCCAAGGCATCTGCCCTCCTCTTACCTAGCCCTAGTGTTCCCCCATCAAGCCCTGGTTGTTCCTCCCAAGTGGGGACAAAGCGGAGCCCGTACACCCTGAATCTTCTGGTTTCGTCAGGCCACCAGGAAGGTAGAGGACTGAGGATCTGTGACTGCGCTCCATCTCCCTGGAGTGCAGGAAGCCATTTTCCTGGTGTTCTGCTGGCGTGACATGCACCGTGATGTCAAGGCGTAATCGCGGACGTCTTTCATGCCCCTTCCCTCTGAATGGCTGGTGCTTGCTGTACCTCTGGCTTCCACCAGAGGCTGGCCAAGCACCGAGCCCTGCCTCCCTCCCACCCCAGAGGAGGCAAGCAGTCCGTGGATGCTCAAGTCTCCTCCCTGCTGGTCTTCTGACTCCCCGGCCTGCCCTGAACCCGGTCACCAGCATCACAAGTGGTAACGTTACCGCTGCGCCAGCAGGCCAGCCCATGCCACGAGATCTTTACTGACCAAATAAACCACCCCCAGAATAGGCAGACAGGACCTCAATTCAACATCTCATCTGAAGAAAGGCAACTCACAATAGCACAATGCCCCCCCCCCCAAACACCATGTGGGAACATTGGTGTAACTTATAACCAAGGGGAGAGTGCCAACTGCACAGCTACTGAAACAACCTCCTGTAGCACCTGGTGTTTGTTGGAGGTCTTCCTTACTACTGCAGACCAGGCCCAAACCTACTTAGCTTCCGAGATCTGACTGGATCAGGTTCCAAGGTGGTGAAGCTGCAAAGAAGAGCAGAACTAGGGTTATGTGAACCCATAATGAATTATGGTCACTAGACCCCAGAGGTTTTACCACCTTGACATCATGTACAATATCTCCACTGGAGTGTACCAGATCTAGGATAATCCTGTTTCTGATAGGTTCCTTAATCCATTGCACAAGAAAACAATCATGTAGCACCTCCACAAATACCTGTCATCTAGCACTCTTGGCCACGAGATCATGCTGTCCATGACTGGAAAGTTAATGTCACCCATTAGTACCACGTGACTCTTTGTTGATCCTTTTTCACATTTGTCTGCCAGTGTCCTGTCTTTGTCCTCATTTTGACTTAGCAATCTATACTACTACCACAACCCTGATATCCCCCTCCCACACTGTTGCCTGTTGCACCCAGACTGATTCCACTTTACTCTCCTCACCCACTGATCTATTCTTGGTGGCTGCTATGCTTTCCCTAATGTACAAGGCCACCACTCTGTTTGCCCTTCTGCTGCTTCTTCCTGAAAAAGGTGTAGGCCAGGAAAGGAGGGTCCCAGTCATTGCTACTGGAAACCCAAGTTGTGGTTACAGCAAGTAATTCCAGACGGACTTTTAACATTACTGCCTGAAGCACCCCCATTTTGCATTCAAGACTTCTGGCAATCAGGCAGTCTGCTTTCCATCACCCCAGCTTACCTACCATTTTCCGTTTTCCTCTAGACCCCATTTTACCCCTAACCCCCACTCTTGTTTCAGTCTTCTTACTGACATTGTTCCCCCCATTGCTTTTCCTTTTCTGCCCTTCTGTTCTATCCCTTTCAGTCAGTCCCTACAACTGTCCTTCCCCACTCCCACCAATAAATATCCAATTTGCTACTTTCTGTTTCTATCCCTCTTTATTAGCCAGCGGAGTGCTAGTCAGGCCTCCCACCTGAGAGGTGCTGCACATAACTTTCCAGGCACTAGCCTACGCCCAGCTAGTGTAAATGCTTGTCTATAAAGGAATCAATCCCCTGCCCAAATACTAAGGTTCCATCTCACTTGGGTGCAGTCCATCCCTCTTGAAGCTCTTCTAGTCCACTATGTGTCTGAATCCCCTTCTCTCTTCACCAGTCCATTTGAGAAGTGCATTATTCACTTATGACCACACACCCTGGAGTCTGTTACCTCACTTATAAATGGGCTCTCATTTGTTTAGAAAAATGCAGTTCACATGTGGTTCGCAGGTTTCAGAAAATAAATGGTCATGTGACATGTCTCATACTACCCTGTAGCCCCTGGGCCTGTATGTTTAGTAACCTGTGATTGTTGATATGCAATTCCGTTGCTTCTTCTCCCGCCTTAATAATCCCTTTTGTTCATCCCACTATTGGAGTACGTTCTGTTCCCTATTGTTATATTAATTTTGTAACTGATACTCTGTCTCACTACTGGAGTATGTCTGCTCCTGATTGTAATGTTGTCAATGTATCTCTCCTATGTAATTACCCTGTGATTCTCCTGGGTCGCACCTGAAAATAGGCACTTGTTGTCTAGTGTGCTTACCTGGTTACCAAAAGCAAATAAATAAACGAGGTTACACGTTTTTCATGGTCCATTTTATAATATGGATTATAAAATGGAAAAAGAGACTCCTGCTTCATGATTGGTGGAAAAGGTTCCAATGCAAAATGGTTCAGGAAAATGAACCACACTGCTAAACGTTTTTTTTTTTGTTTTTTTTTAAACTGTAGACCCAATTTGTAAATGCAATAAGACACTCCATGGTGTGGGTTACTATTTCTGAAACGCACTTCAGGTGGCTAAATGCACTTAGTGCAAGTCCCTCATGCCTTACAATGCACTTGGGAGCAGTGGCAGTGCTGGGGGGGTTTAAAACATGGGTCGAAATAGACCCTGTGGTGTAAAAAATGTGGGTCTAAAGAGGAACCTATTGGATCAAACATAACCTGTGGTAGGTTCTGGAAAGTTCACGTACCCTTAGACATTGTTATACAGAGTAGGTGCATCAATCTGGACTCATTGGCAAAGGGAAGAGGGGTCATTTTTGGGAAACATGCAACTTTTGCCCTTTTGGTGCATGTTGGCGCTGTCCCAGCTTGGGAGTACAGTTCAGGAACAGTAAACGACACCCTGTTGTGTCTTATTGCTTACCTAAGCTTTTCCCATCACTTCCCTAAAATCTGGAACTCTCTACCTCACCAGCTACGTCACTCCTCCCCCCCCCGCTCCCTAGCCTCTCTGCCTTACATAACTTTCTTTCCGTTAACCACTCCTGTTATAACCCTGCCTAACCAAATTTCCCTCCATGCCTGCTCTTCTACTCGCTCAACATGCCCCAGTCAAATCCTCCCTCTCCCCCCAGAGCCTTTCTACCCAGCAATCACACTTTCTACCCCCATTTTTCTCCTCTGCCCTCCTACCCTTCCCAAGCCCGCCTGCTAGTCTCATCTCCTGGCAGGGTTCTCAACATCCTGAAGGGGTCTAGCACCGCGCTTTTTCTCCCCCAGCACTCTCTGCTCCTTATCCAATTCTTGCCTCTCCTCCTTAATTCTTGTCCCTGACAGATTCTCAGCATCCTGAGAGGCCAGCATTAGTATCTAGGCAAGATTCTTTCCTTCTTCCTCTCAAACACTACCCCATCCTCCTAATCTACACTCCTTACCAAACATATCTCCCTCTCCTTCCCCCTGCCTCCCCCCCCCCACCCCTTATTTTTATCTCCAGGCCTCCATGTGTCTCAACCCCTGACAGGGTTCTCTGCATCCTGGAAGGGCTAGCTCCAGGCCATTCCTGTCCCTCCCACCCATCCATTCCCTCACCCCCTCCACCCCAACTCCTTACTTCTCAGCAGTTAAATAGGTAGCAGTTTACTCATACCTGAACTATTTGCACTTCCTGCCCTGTTCTGGGTAGTGTATATTACTGTATGTACAATTCTCTGTCATGTTACATATTCATTTCTGTAAGCCACTCTACAAATGTATAATGTATGTATAATTTTAAATGCTAATGTAGGTATTTTTCCATAGTTCTGATAAATGTTAATTGTATGTCTAAATCTCACATCCTACTGTAACCCCCCACCCAGGGAGACAAGCAACATGTTGTTCAGTGTGCCTTCCTGGTGAAACATTTCAATAAATAAAATAAATATTTACATGCTTCTTGGTTCATACTAAGGTTTCAAATAAGAATGTGTCGAGCATACAAGGCGTTAGCCCATGACTTTTCCATTCTAATTGAAATACCTTAATGACCCTCTTTTGAATAACGATTCTTGATTTATTTATAATAATTTCAGCGGGCAGAGCATTCCACGGATTATTGATTCTTTGTGTGAAAAATAACTTTCTTTTTGTCACACTGAATTTTTTCCAACAATCTATAGAGGGTGCCCTCTAGTGCCCATGTGGTTTGATTTGAACTACAGGTTCATTTCACACACACACAAAGAAAAAAGTAAGGGGTAATTGATAAAACACTTCGTCAACAAGTCTCCTCATTAATGATGTAATTCAAGTGACATTCATTGTAAACGTGACAGTCTTTCCTGACAAGTCTGGTAGTTTAATTCACATACCAGTTTTGCAGATATTATTTCTGTTGCTTTCGATTTTTTCCACTTGGCCAATGTCTCTTTTTATAAGGGTACCAAAAAGGGATGGCGTAGTCTGAGTGGGGTCGAGCGTGTGCCCTACAAAGTGGGAATATGTTTTTTCACATGATCTCAGGTTTCTCTTTAATGCCTAGGTTATTTTATTTCTCTTGGTGATGGCAGAATTACGATGGTCTCTTCAAACTCTTTAGATAATTAATCCCTGCGTCCCTTTCATCTGATGTTGTTTGCATAGTGTCACCACATAACGTACACGGCTGGTTGTTGTTTTCTGCACTTCAGTGCGTCACTCTGCATTTTTCTTTATTGAATCGTATCTCCCACTTCACACTGCCCAGTCAGATGTGTGATACAGATCTGTTTGTATTAACAGATGGTTTTTTTCACTGTTTGAGACCCCCAAAAAAAGTTTCAAGTCATCTGCATACTTCACTGTCCAGCAAGTTAACTAGGTCAGAAATGAAAATTTGGAATATTAAAGGACCTAACCCTAACCCTGTGAACCCGATTTGTATCCATTAACTGCAACCCTCAGAGACCCATTTGACAGTGAGTTAGCCATCCACTTCATTAATCTTAAACCTATTTCTGCCTTCTCCATTTTTCCAGTTATTGCCCAATGAGGCACTAAACTGAAGGCTTCACTACTGTCTAAATAATGGCACATGGGTTTTATTGTCAAGAGACTGGCGTTTTTTGTAAAAACAAAGCACGTACTGGTACATGATCTACCTGCTGTAAAGCCATGTTGTTCTGGGTCTATACTGGTTAATTTGAATGCTGATTTTATTTTTATTAATGTTTTTAAGTAGCTATCCAGGGACTAATGTGAGACTAGTAGGTCTACAGCTGTTTGGTGAGTGTTTATTGCCCTTTTTAAATATTAGGACACCCTTAGCTGAATTCCAGTTGTTTGGGATAATACTAGCATTAATAGGTATTTTGAAAATGAGCTTAAGTGGTAAGACTATCTCTGAACTCACCATGAGTTTAAGGATCATGTTAGATATTTCCCCTGGACCAGGTAATTATTTTTTTGTTTATTAATTAATTTTTTATTGTAGTTCTTCTGTAGCTATTTTTTTTTTCAGTTTGATCTGTATCTTTCAGTGTGAAATTCCTGTTTTTTGTTGCAAAAACAGAGCAAAAAATGGTACTAAAGATACTGGCCATCTCAGTGAGATTACTAGTTGTTATTCAATTTACCTCAAAAGGACCAGCCATACTCCTAGATAGGATCTCCATATCTTTTTTTGAAAAAAAAAATTTTTTTTGGGGGGGGTGGCATTCTTACATAACAAAAATTAACCAAACATTTTTAAGGTTTTTTTGTATTTACCCATGAATTACTGTCTTTTGTTGCCTGGTAACATTTAAGATTTTTTTGTTTGTTTATTAATCTTTTGATTTTCCTATGAAGCCATTCAGGTTTCATACCCTTATTGCCATACTTCTTAATTTCTGGAATATATTTTGTACATGTTGCTATTTTACTATTTAATATCTGCCGCATTTCCTCAATAGATATTCAAATAACTCTTCTTAGTTCATGTTTGCCATAGCTGATTTAATATTGCCCACATCCGCTTTACTTTATAGGAACACCTCTGTAATACAAGTATTGGGGAGGTGATAAATCATTACGTTTTAAAAGTAGACTGTACTGTGGTCACTGCTACCTAGTGGGGCCCCAATTGCACAATTATTTATGGTAGTATTTTCTGAGGACAGGACAATATCTAGCAAGCTATCACCTCTAGCTGCTTCTGTAATATACTCTATTAACTGTAATTGTTCAGGTACCTTTTTCCCTGTTGTCAAGGAAGCTGACTTAGTGGATCAGTTTATGTCTCCGAGGTTTAGGTCCCCCGAGAACATAAAATCACCCATATCACCCATATCACAAGTTCTCTCATTTTCTCATAGTATTTACAATGAGTTTTTTTTTGTAGAATCAGGCGGCCAATAGCACTGACCTACAACAAGTGCTTTAGAGTACCGGCTAGTTATTCTAATCCACCTCATCTAAAGTTTTCATGGTGTGGGACTCCCTTTTAATTTGTTATGTCAAGAGATTGTAATGCCTCCCTTATATTTAGTACTATCCCTCCCCCCTTTTTTTCTGTGTGTCGCGATGAAGGAGATTATAGCCCTCCATATTTCTTCCCCATGTGTTTTGTTTGCACCACCATGTTTCTGTGATAGCTAGTAAGGCACATTCTTGTTTTTCTCAGTCTTTATTCTGGAGGCTTCTGGCATTTCACGGAATACATTCTAAGTTGTTTGGTTGTCCAGCAGTTTGTTTACTGATGTCCAGTCCTGTCTTTGGTGCCATTCTTCCTGCTGTGCATATACTATGTTACCCCCTCTGACTCTAGTTTAAATTAAAAGCGTTTAGTACCATATGAAATTCTACTCCTAAGTGTGTTAACCCCCAATTTATTTAGATATAGTCCATCTTTTGAATAAAGCTATTTTTGGAGACTACAGTCCACTGATTGATAAATTTGATAGTTTTATTATACCAGTTTTGTAATCGAATGTTGATTCAATCACTGGTTTTGCTCTTTTATTTGCCCTGGGAACTGGCAGTATTCCAGAGATGGCAATATCACAACCCTTATTCTTGATTTTCCCCACAAGTGATGTAAAATCATAACAGATAACTTTTTCGTGATGTTTCCCTATATCATTTGTACCTAGCTGTAATACAACCAACATGGTACTTTAAAGTTATTATTTTATCCGTTCATTTTTTTGGACGTTATCTATCTTGCACCTGGTAGACAGAAAAATGTTGTGTACATCTTATTGCTCATGCAAATGCTATAGTCACTGAAACATATAAATGAATCCCCAAGGACTATTTTTCGTCTTATAGGAGGTTTTTTTTAACAATTTTTGGCCAGTAAAGACACACCAGGCTGAAGCTTGTTTTCAGGTGCATCCTGAGAGCACAGAGTAGTTAAGTGACTTGCCCATGGTCGCACAATAATGCAGTTGGTGGCTGTGGGAATCGAACCCAGTTCTCCCGGTTTGCAGCTCAGTGTTCTTATAACCACTACGCTATACTGCCTCCTATATGATGGCTGTCCATAATTTGCTCAATTAATCCTATATCTGCCCCTCACATGATTTACACCCATTAGTGAGCGAGAAGAATGCTATCAGAGGAGTTAGTTACTGCTCTTCTTTTTTTTAGGCATTTAGCATTCCTGATTAAAACATCAATCAGCGTCATCTTCGTCAGTTTCCTCTCTACCTCTTTTCCGGTGTCTTTCTATAAAACGGGGGATATTTGTTTCATCATTTTCATCTCTTTTTTTTGTCTTTCATGTAGAGTAAGAATATTTAAGGGGTCCTCTGCCAAGATGATCTGCATCAATGTTTCAATTTTGTTTACTTCTTGTACTTTAAAAAGTTGTGTGTTAGTACAATTTATACTGCGAGGTGAGCAAAGCATTTTTCACAGGTAAAGTTTTTATTGATGGCTTGAGAGGATGTGAGGGCATACATGAGACAATTATCACATTTGAGGACAGAACCCTCTTTACACAACAATTGCAAAATATCTCCTGTGAAGTCCATATGCATCTATAATACCATGGGTAAATATATAAAAAGCTTGGTGTTGCTTACCTAGGAATAAGAAAGACAGAGAGAGAGACAAGAGAGGGAGGGAGGAGGGAAGGAAGGAAGAAAGGAAGAGAGAAAGAGAGAGAGAGAGAGAGGGAGGGAAAGAAAAGAAAGTCGTCTTACTCAGCTGATGCAGGCGGATGCATCTGCCCCTGCTGGCACGCTGCTGATGCTCAGTGCTTGTTGACGCTTGCTGAGGTAGAAGGCTAAACAGTGCCAGAAGAAAGTGCACAGCCACTACTTCCAGTTCAGCGCTACACATTGAAAGCATTTGAAAACACTTATAGAAGGCTAAAAACAAGCCCGAATAAACAGCAAGGACCCAGTCCAGCACTATGTTAAGGTCTCAACAATGAAGACACACATGGTCTTCCCAGCTTCCACTGCTCCAGTCTAGTCTTCAAAGCTGTGGAGGGAGCTTGGTATAGGGAACACAGATAGTCCCCAGACACCAGACAGGCACAGACTCTCTCTGTTGTTTTTTCTTTTTTTTTTTGGGGGTTGATTGTTGCACAAGACAGAATAGAGATCTGAGATTATTTAGAGGTCTCACAGTGTGACTGCAGGGGAGAACCAGACACTTTTCTCCCCAGCAGTGTCTTCTTTCACCCCCAGCTGATATTTGCTTGGGTAGGAGGCTAAACAGTGTCAAACTGGAAGTGTACAAGCACCACTTCTGGTTCAGTGCTACACATGGGGAGCATTTAAAATGCTTTTAAAAGTCTGCAAACAAGTCCAAGCAACTGATTTACTGCTTAACAGGGGTAAAATGGCCCTACAGGATCCAGCAAAACACTATGTGAGGGTCTAAACAATGAAGACGCACATGGTCCTCCCAGCTCCAATCAGCTTCTGTTCCTTCAGTCCAGTCCTCCCAGATAATGAGAGGTTTTTTTTTTCTCTTACAGGGAAGGTCCCCTCAGCCTTTTACTTTGTTTACCTGTGTAGTTTGTAGGCATGAGCAATAATTACTTCTACTGCACCTCCCTAATTTCATAAAGATTTAAATGTCAATGAAGGTACTTAAGTCTGGAATGAAAAGCTGCCTGATTCCATTGCAAACGACATGACCCGACTCATGTAAGGTGCCCAGCAATTTTATTGTACTGCGAATACTTACTTTACCCCTGTATACTGTCGCTAATGTCTATTTGTGCAACATATGTAACTACCGTAAAAAAAATCATTGTTTCTAAATGTGTCTTCTGTAACTAATTCCGGGTCGCCCCTGAAAAAGGGACCTCTGGTCTCAGTGGGTTTACCCGGTTATCAAAATCTAAATAAATAAATAAAATGATGTTTTGGTGCTTAAGCCTGCAGTAGTTATACCGTATTAGTCAGTATTGTTGCTGTTCTCTGCAGACCTTATGTTCTTGTTTTATGCTGGCCATGAAACTTGGCAACTTTTCAAGGCATAGTAAGTGCCATGCTGTTTTCTGTAGTTTAAAATGTACCCGAGTTAGAAAAAAAAAAAAATGCTTTTAGAGACTTACAGGGGCTTCACAAGACATGTAACACAACTGAATGAGAGCAAAACTTCTGCTGGCTTGGGTATGTACACATCATCTCCCATTATATTCTGCATGAGTGGGGTCATGACCTTTGCAATGGAGACAAACAGATTTTCACACCAAGACAAAACAGAGTGAAGCAACTTTATTTATATTTAAATTAGGATGAAATTAAGGGGATGCATGAAAGGGAGTCATTGCTCATGCCTATAAACTACACATGTATAGGGAAAATAGATTGTGGGGACTTCCCCTTTAAGAGACTTTGCACAAGACTGAAGTTGAGCTTTTTAGAGGTCTCACAGTGTGACGGGGGTATTTCTCCAAGCAGAGTCTCCTTTCATTTTCCTGGTGGTTGAAAGAAACCCACACCAGATGTGTAATGATTACAGCACTACCCACACCCTGCCCTGTGCTACTACTTGCACAACCTTCCTCATGTCCAGACTCACTTGACAAATGCCTGCATTAAATGCCTTTTGTTTCCTCTGGAGTGAATTAAATAATCCAGAATTAAGCTCAAGTCCTAACAAAGCCATTTGAATCCATACGGTAATTCATATGCTCGCACATTTCTCATACCAGTAAGGCGTCTCAGCCAGGAACCACTTCAAATCCTCTCTTCTGTGAATAGTAGTAATCTTGGCCTCAAAATCAGCAACAGTGAACCGTCTCCAGCTGAGAACTTCACTTGGTGGCTGCTACCCAGCTATTGTTAAATTAATCATGAATCATGATTTTCTCAGTAACTAAACCTGTGTTACAGCCAGGATGGAGCCTCTTCCCCTCAAGGTGCGATACCTGAAAGAATACATTCAACAAACATACAAACACTAGGGAGATCCCTGAGGTATAAGGCACAACAAACAAACAGAAAACCTGACAGAATGAGAAGACACGCAACCCCTCAGTCAGATGCAGACGAAGTCAAGCTCAATCCATGTGAATCTAAGGGGCTCTTATACAACCTTTACAGAAGAGAAAAAAAAAAAAAAAACAGCTCAGAGAGTGGAGACAAATTCGCACAGAATTCATTTAACAGTTTTCAACAGAACACTAGCTAGAAACAGTTCAGATGGCTGAAAGTGCAAAGAAAGTGATCACATTTTTAAACACAGATTAGACCTCAAATATGTGTCAATATCCCAGACATGATGGATACCACCAGGGCACATAGGACTTGCACAGAAGTGAAATGTTGGACAACGTTTGATATCAATACACAACAATTCTGAAAACACCACAAACTGCTGCTCCCGCCCCAGAAAATCTGCCCTACTTATTAGGGATTTAAACTGTAAAACATCATATTTCGTTACCCAGATCATCAGTTTTATTTCTGTTCAGCAGTCCTCCATAAGTTCTATTGTAAAGCACTACACACCATCATCTCATGGGCAACAGCATACATCCACCACTCCCTCTATATTAATGTGCACTGCCAACCAAAGACAAACTTGCCAGCACACATCGCACTGAGTAAGCAGCAGACACACGCTATCATCCTCAAGATGGCGGCAGTCAGTGCTTTATAACTAATGCTATGGAGGAATGCTACAAAGAAATAAAACCGACAATTTAGGTAATGAAAAATGTTTTTTTTTTTTTTTTCCAGACCTGAAATCCTGAACAAGTATTTTTTGTTTTTGTTTTTTTGGAAGGGGTGGCCATTTGGGTATCACGTCAAATCTGTGCATGAATTTCAGTGCAAGCATCTCAGTGCGGGAAATACCATGAAAAAACAATAGCACTAATAACAAAACTCAGCGTAGTAACATTTTCAGTGCATCGCATCGCCAAAGCTCGTAGTTCAGTAAATAAAGTTGTATAGAATTTAATTTGTACAACTGGTGCATCTTTCCAGTTTGATGCAGCAGTCCCCATCCAAATCAAGATTATGCTGAGCAACTTTCAGTATTACAGCAGAATGTACGTACGAAGTATGTTGCAGACGTGCACTGAAAAAAGTCCAATTATCGAGAGCAATCCAAAATCCAGATCTGATCGGACTCCCTGCACCATCAGTGCTAACCTCCCAGTTCAATACAGCAATCTTCATTTTAAGACAGGTTAGTACCATACATAATATTTTAAAAAAAGGAACCAAGAGCTTTCTGTATCGAAGCAGAGTAGAAACTCAGAATACATTTCACACAGGCACTGAAGAAAGTCCAAGTGATGGGAGCGATCCAAAATGTTCCAGACTAGTTCCTGTTTGCAGCACTTAGTTTACTAAGTGAAACTGTGTACTTTTCCGTGTAACTGTTAGTGCAAGTGTCCTGTCTGATACGGCAGTCTTCATCTAAATCCAATTAGCACCATACAGAAAAGCCAGTACAATGTAGCATTCTACATAGGAGCATTTATCCGGCTTGAGGTAATTCTGGCCAAAATGAACATATACAGTCTGACACATAAAGGGACTCACAAAACAGTCCATAAGCAGAAGCACCAGGACCTCCGTGGTGCACAAAAAGATGAGCAGGAGATTCAGCTTCCCATGTTGCAATGCACTGACTTGCAATCAGTGTGCTGCAATCATTAATTAGTGACAGTGTAAATAACGGTGGAAGACTGTGCTCTAAAGTACGTATGTTGTGATGCACTGACTTGTGCTGAAGTATTGATGCGCTGCTTTGCAATGCAGCAAAATGACTGCGCTCATATTTACTGCGCTGAAATTAAATGCACGGTATTGACATGTAACAGTCACTTTGTGGGTTTGTCCTTTAACAACTTTATCTTTTACTCATTTGAAAAGTTTTCACTATGTTATGAAAGCTGGCTTACAGTAAGTGCATTCTTTTATTGGGTCTTCTCACTTATCACCTGTTTGTGTCCACACGACACCGTAGTGCAAATGAGTTGCTGCACGTGCCTCACCAGAGAGAACATCTCACATTACTGCACTACTGAAACAACTAAACTTCTTTTTTATCAATAAATACTGAAGAGTGCTACAGACCATTGAGACCAAATTTAATTAATCCTCACACTGTAGCACAAGCTAGGCAAGATGTATAAACTAGGACAGACTTAAGTAATACCTGCTGTAAACTCTGCCGTGGTCTCTATTAAAAACATACTAAATAAGTAAGCATTAATCACCGACAGAGGAGGGCTCTACCAGTGGATTAATGCCCTGCTTTTTTGGGGGTTGGTACACGAGGCCAAAGGCCGAGGGCTTACAACCACCCAGCAGGCATTAATTAATCACCGGTACAGCGCGACGCTGGAGGTGACTGATGCGCTTGTAACATGGCAAGCATGACAGGGATATTGTGCGAGTACTAGATCAGTCAGAAATAGAGAACACTTGCCGAAAGTAATACTCCTGCCTGCTATAGTACGCTACTTTTGCTTGGATTCCACTCAGTGTGATGATGTGACAGTATGCGCGTTCACGATGCACGCTACACGATCTTTTATATAGTGGCGTCTATCTGTCACTCGAGACCAAGACAGGAGTAGTGTCTGAAACACACAACCATGGTACAATTTTTGAATTCCTAGCGAGGTTTTCTATGATTTCTCGTTACACGTTATGTGCCGATCACGCATGGAAGTGGTGCAGTATGGGAAAACTATTCAGTGCGAGTAAGATATTGACACAGTTATTATGCCTTGTGTGTTTTGTGCCATGATATCTGCATGTTGAACATTTGTTTGCCTTCCTGCCACAGCTGAATAAATCACGTCCTGTCTCTCAGATGCTCCGAGTCGGGGGGTTGGGCGCAAGTCCGACGAGCATTTCATCGCTGCTTAGTGAATGCTGCCATGTACAGAGTTTTGCGGATAGCTACTGGTGCTGTGTCTGTGTCCCCCTGCTCCCCGGCGCACTCCTGATTACTGCGGTCGCTGTCCCGGGCGCGATATCATACTGGCTTGTGAGGGCTGATCGATTTGGACCACTCTCTGCTGTCCATTTGTATGTGATTTTGTATGCCATGTAACAAACCACATGAGACCACACAATGAATCTGTGCCTTCTACTTTTAGTTGTGCGCGATCCCGATGCCACCCGGCTCCTACAGAGGGATTGCATCGGTGCCCTCTTGTTTCCCGTCCCAGTGCTGCACCCTCTGGGTGATGGACACTCTAGGTACTACCCCAGCGGGCTCTAATGAGTGCTGCTTGTGTGGACAGTATGGGTACTACCCTAGCAGGCTCTACTGCTGGCTTAATCACCGCTGGGAATTGATCAGATGACGCGTCTCCACCAATCAGTGAGCTCCATTTCCATCCTCTGTGCAGAGCCATGTTACAACTATCGATAATAGTTATGTTGGACATGTCCGTGTGAGAGAAAACCACTGGAAATGGCTCACGGTAGACTTAGGTCCTGTACATTCGGTCAGCGGTTTCAATAAAGTTTAAAAGAAATTACTAAAACAGTGTTACAGCATGGTATTCAGAACATCCAGACTGTGCTCTGACGCCTTTCTAACCAGAGCCAGTTTCCAGGCATCATTTACGGCACCAGCATGAAGCATCGCGGGTGCCACAATGCATGTTGTGATACTCACGGGAATGGAGAAAAAAACAACTAAAATAAGGTCAGCATTTTGAACAGCTAGCTCACTGTGAACTCAGTTGTGAGTTTCAGTTAGTTTTTCATGGCTGCTTAACCTGCACTGCAGGTTGATCATGCCTGCCCTAAAGAGCAGCTGTCAGCTTCGGGGCAGGCAACTAATGCCACAGAGCTGACTGCCTGAGGAGTTAAAATAAGCCACAAATTGAACTTTTTGTTACAGGACTTCTTTAGCTGTGTTTGTAAAAGCTGCTATGGTCTCACTTTCGTGATCATGCCAAGCAGCGGAGTACCTCTGCAACAACATTACCCCCAAAATCCACATTTTAATGATGCAAAATAAGGAATGCACAGAATAGGACTGCATTCCATACAACAGACTAAGTGTGATGGGGGGGGGGGAGAGACAGCTTTAACATTTTTATTTTTAACTCTGCAGGCAACTGTACTTGTTAATTTTTATTTAAAGCTAGAAAGGATAGGACAGGTAAAGGAAAGGACAGGGTTTTCACTAGGGTGTTAAGGAGCAGAAAGAAGATGGTTTTGGTAGTTTTATTTTTCACTATAAAATTGTGAGAGGGTCCTGACACTGTCACAGTAGACACT
The DNA here is from genome assembly GCA_016271365.2 of Neoceratodus forsteri. Classification (NCBI taxonomy): domain Eukaryota; kingdom Metazoa; phylum Chordata; order Ceratodontiformes; family Ceratodontidae; genus Neoceratodus; species Neoceratodus forsteri. Next base: position 398,681,537 of record CM028136.1, on the reverse strand, counting down.
GTCAGAGCCAGGTCTGCTCCATTAACTAGGCAAAACTGTTTCCCATAAGAGTTTATTACAAAATAGGTAGGTTAAATCCTGGATGGTGACTGGCTGAGGCAGGCTGTTACCCATATCCTAATCTCAGCAAAGATCCCCTTGTTAACAAACAAACAACAAAACCTGCCAGTGCCAGGGTGCCTCATGACTCAGATCTGTGGTGCCTTCAGAATTTCCACAACCGCCACCCACCCACACCCATGCAGAGAACTCCTTGTATAGTTGCTTGGCTTGCTGTGTACTGGCTGCTCTCTGCAACCTCTATGTAAAGGAAAGTAGAACTGTGAAGAAGCCAAAACAAGTTAAAATCAACAATGACACACTAAAGATGGCATATCACAACCCAGGAAAATTCCATAAGGTGTGCTGTAGCAGAAGCCTATAGCAGAACTACTTGGCTACAAGAACACATTATAAACTTTTTTTCTCTTTTAAAATATACATTATTGAAAATTCAAAACAGTACATTAGAGGACAGAAACAAAAGATACAACAGGACAAACAACCCCATCCTCCCCCCCCCCCAAACTACCTTTACAGGTGATTATGCTGTCTCAGATTATCCAAAATAATACAACTGTTAAAAGAAAACAAGAACCCTTATAACCCATTAGCTTCCTATGCACAATCCATTATAGTCAGGAGGGTGTCTAAGGTATCCCATCTTCTGTGGGAGGACTGTACTCTGTGCTTCAGGGAAGCTGTCATTCATTCTAGCCATTAAGACTAGATATGCTACAGGGAAGCTGTCATTTGCTCCAGCAGTAAGACTAGTAGCATTTCTCAGTGTCATTATACTAGCTTAGGAATCTCCTGATCTAACCAGTGCCACAAGATAAGCTTCCTGACCTCCAAAGATATCAGTGTGAAGTGGTATTTCCTATTACCCAGCAGTGGTTGGAGGTTAATCCCCAAGAGACATCTGTCTCTAGGTAAAGATCCCTCTAAGTCCAGCAACAGATCCAAAGTCTTTTGCATTGCTTGCCATAGGGGTTGTGCCTTGATTTATAAACATTTAAAACAATTTTTCAATTAACTTTTTTAACAATGTGATACACGGCACATTTTATAAGTTTGTGCCCCAGGACTTGGGGCCCAATGGGCCTTGGAGGCACACAACCACAGACTAAGTCTAGTCATTAAGGTACGAGGGGGTATGGAAGGGTGAGATTTACAAATGTCACACCTGGTTGCCACCAGTGCACTATACAGCATTCAGTCATGTGACTGCTGCTATGCCATAAAGCAACACGGTAGGTGTCACTGCCGAGTTGGATTTGTGCTGACATTAGTACACTTCCAGGGGTTGTAAGGCCCTCTGCTTGTGGAGGTGGGCCTCAGCAGACAGTAATCTCAGCATAAATCCCACACCAATTTTTTTTTTTTTTTTTTAACTTTATGTTTATATCCTCTTCCTCTCCAGTACAAAGCCTACTTCAGAAGCTCCCAAAGCACACCCCAACCTTCTACCTCACCAAGCTACGGCTACCTACCTCCATGAAGCCATGAGTATTCCCCCCTCATGGCGAGGACAGGGAGGGGGATTTACCCCTGGACACCTGGTTTCGCCAGGAGGTACTGTGCAGGTGATGTGGGGTACCAATGTATCAGAGTCCATCGCCGTGGGGTGCTGGGGTCATTTTCCTGTTTCTCCCAGCCCCGGGACGTTGCATGTGAGGTGGTCAAGCCATGCACACTGTGTGTGTTATCGCACCAACATCATGGACATCCCCACTTTTCTATTTGTCCTACAGCACATCACCACCTGGTGCCACCCAAGTGGCAGTACATTGTGGTGTTGGAACCCTCCCTCCCTCCAGCACAACAAACCATGGGCCACTCGATCCCCCTCCTCCTCTTGCTGGATGGACCCCATTGATTAGGGCTAGTTTCCAAACCCTAGGCGCCGGCGTTATCAGCAGTAGTGCCATCACTGCACTGACAGGCTGACCTCACGTCATTTCTTACTGCTTACATGCATTACTTTAGCCAAGTTTAAAAGCAATGCTGTCAACCCCTTCCCCACTGGTCAAGTTGGTTAGTTTTAGAGTTACAATGGTTTTGAGAAGGGGTGACAAACTTTGAGCACAGGCTAGAAGACAATTAAAAATACAGTGCAACACTGCAATCCCAACACTGTATAAATAGCAGAACAACATTCAATTCAGCGGTTTGGGACAGCAGATTTTGATACTACCATCCCAACATGTTGCACTGCTGTTTTTTTGTAATATAATGAATGCCCAGCTTGAAAGAAAAAAATAAAAAAAAAAGAAATAAACATTGCACCTGTGTTCACAATATTGCCTCCCCATGTTAGTTTATATGGGCCAAAATTAGCCTGTAGGTGGTGAAGGTGGACGTTGGTAAGATTTCCTTTGAAGCCAGACTCTTGTTATGTTGGAATATTGTCAATTTCTCCTGACTTTTTCGATAACAGGTACATCCCCCATGGGAATATGACCCATGTTACGGAGTTCTCAGCACACATCCTCCACATCTCGGCACTGTTAAAAGCTCTCAATAGCAAGCTTGACTTTTGGTAGTAAATATCAGTATTGCTTGTGTCCTGGAACAGACCCACTGCGGCACTGCTGATAGGCCCCATGGGAGTCCAGCTGGCACTACTGCACAGTTCAGCCTGTCAGAGCATATCGTGTTTATTGAACAAATGCAAAACAAAATGTGCCATCAAGGCATTCCAGAGCACACTTGACATTTGGTTCCCATTGAAGCAGTGTTTAGTACTTCTGCATACTGCTTTTACAGCTATAACCCCCCAAAAAATATGGTAAGAGATGTAGTTTCCTTTGGAATAATTTCACAGTGATTGACTATATTCGCAAGAACAGCATTACCTCAATAAGCCTGGCAATTATTTCTTGAGGTTGACATGGAAAATGACCCCTTTTTGCATTTAAAAAAACTCATCCAAAACATATTTTAATTCAGATTAAAAAGACTCTCTTAACTATTTAATACTTAATATATCCTAAAAAGTCTAAATTTGTAGATATATCATAAATGCTGTATCTTAGAACCCTGGAGAAAAGTTGCCTCATTTTAGAAATACAAGATATTCTTCGCTTTAAAACTAAAAAGTGCACTGACCGTACTCACTAGGGTAAGTACAGTCCACTCTGATAAAGCATCCAGTGCTGCTTTCATTAAATCTGAATTATCATTCTACTGGCAGACATTGAAATTTGATGATGTTAGACAGCTTTCAATTCTCTGTTCAGCAAGGTTTTCTAAAACTCATTCATTTTTCATTTTTTTTTTCCAGAGGATGCTTCACTAGTTGTCTGCACATGAAATATTTATCGGTACAAGTCAGAAGGCTTTTCAAACCCGACTGCTCAACGTCAGCTTCTTTCTCAGCATACAATTTTTCTCCAGTAAATTACCCATAATGGAAGCCTGGAAAATGCCTTTTTCTAATAAGGGACATTTCACCAAGCTGTACAGAAGAACCCAATCAGATGCATGGTAATTACTCCTAACAACAAATGCTGCAATGCAGGATTTTGAAGGTTAGCGGAGAACTTGATATTAATTTAAAATCAGGTTCCACATTTCCAACTCCACCCACCAGGCCCTGTAAAGAAGTCTTCTGTTTAATGCTGACATCACAGCTAACAATAAGAAGCTAAAACTGTAAGGCTCAAGGACCGCCTTCACCGGGATGCCTGGGGCCTTTCTAAATAAAAAGGCAGACACCACTCGCCCAAGACACACAAAGAAAAATTTAATTCTGTGCCTAAATTTCAGTTTGTTTTACGACATCTGGCATTCAGTTTTTCACATGCTGGCAGCAAACCTCCACTTAGTGTAAATGAGCATACAGAGTATATGGAATCTATGTTTGGAACACATCGATAAAGCAGCAGTAGGTGTTAGTACCAATATAGATAGTTCTTTCAGCAATAATGTTCTTCTGGCAAAAATATCAACATACACATTATTTTCATTTGTTGTCATTCCTGAACCATTATACAGGATTCTGAAGTATTCTAAAGTGCCTTCTCCTGTGCCATGCCAGTCATGAAAAAAGTCAAATATTTTGCTACACTGCTGCGTTGTTTACCATCATAAACATGTGAGAGCACATTCCTAATACATCTACACTATGACTAGCATTTACATTCAACAAGTCACCTCAGTGGAAGAGCATTTTTAAAACAGCAAGTGGTGGTCTTCTTCAATGACACAAGTAATTAATTACAAAATTAGCTGTAAAAGGCATTTTAACTATATCTGAGAAAACTAAATATACACTGAGGATGATTGTAAGGGTATCAGAAATATATTTGTGCTAAAAAAAAAAAAAAAAAACTACATGATGAAATGTTTTGGCAAAAAATACTGTCGCTTTAATTTAACTCACCATTCCAGTGTAGTTAAAAAAGGCCAGCATCAACATAAGTGGCTGATAACCATTTAAAAAGTAACACGTTACTTAAATGAGGCCCTAACCTTTGAAACCACTCTTCAGACCAGTGCTGGTATACGGATAGATAGTGTTCTTTATGTTATTTATCCAGCCAGCCTACCAAATTGGATTCAACTGTGACAAACAGAGACGTTCCAGGGAGAGACTAATCAATATACTGTGCTACAGAAGTTTCTCTTGCTTTGGTACCGCCAGTGCTTTGTGGAATTAATGTTAACGTGTAGTTCACCAGTGTCCAGTTTAAAGGATCTATGCAGGCTGATTTGTGTGCCACACGCGTATTACCTGCGAATGTCATGAACGCTGTGAGGTCACATGTTAAGGGCACACCGTGCGGCTGGTTGCTAAGGAAATTCAGTAAGCAAACCAACATTGATCTAGCAATCAAAAAATGAAACAAAAGCGTTTTTTGTATTATAAGTAGCTTGTGGTGTTCAAATGACTAATTAAATGATTAATTGAAAGTTTATGTCCACTCAGTTATTTCAAAACAAATTGTACTGAGTACTTTGTCACCTAAATAGAGGCTGTCCTCCACAACCTACTGTCTGTTACTATAGTTACAAGAGGTTTTCTTCAGATTAATTCTTTTCTAAAAACTATGCTGGCAAGATGAAAAAAATTACAATTTATAACACTGTTTCTTTTACTATTACAGGAGCAAGCCTTTTAGATAAGTGGGAGGCAATATAGCACAGTGGTTTAAGGCTCTGAGCTGCAAATCTGGAGACCTGGGTTTGAATCCCACATCCCCCACTTGCATACTGTGTGACCCTGAGCAAGTCACTTAACTTCCCTGTGCTCCCACGTCGCATCTATAAAGAAGCTTTCAGCTTAGTGCGTTTCTCCAGATTAAACAATTGAAGAAAAAAAAAAAAAGCCACTCACACCAAGACAATTTTGACACAATCCTGATGTATCTACAAAAAAAACATAGTGAATACAATGTTAGTTTTTTAGAGTCAGTGTTTACTTCTGTGTTTCATTTTTTATGGTCAATTTTCTGCTCGCAAGCCCACGTCATCCCCCCCCACCAAAAAAAAAAAATCTTAATTCGTGTGAGGATGTGTGAGGTCCTAATCTGTTCTTCAACCTCACTTCTCCTCCCCAGTAACCACAAATATCTAAATATCTGTCACTAGGGGGAAAAATGCACCCCCTCGCGAGTGTGATTAACAGATAAACTTGCTGCTTCTTGAGTATGAAGTTAATTCTGGTTTCATCGACAGTGTTTGGATTTGAACCAGTCTCAATGCAGAACTATTGAACACCAGAATCTGGATAGTTTTGCCATACTGATTAGTATATTTTTGAATAAAAAGCTCAATTTGACTATACTGAATTACAAAGTGTAATGGATGTCCTCATCTTGATAAGATTTTTCTATGGATTGATTGAGGCTGGAGTCAGCAGCAGCTTAAAATCTCTCCATCTCTCTTTTCAGCAGTTCAGATATGACAACTACCAAGTCATTTACTTAGGAACAAGAGTGGCATGTTACCAAGTTGACAGTGTGCTGGCTCTGTAAGTTCAGTTTGGAGAAACCGACTCATCACACTAAAATTCAGCTCCTGTTGAATTTATATGCGTGAACGTATATCAATTAAGTAATACATTCCAGAAGTAAGCTAGCTACGCTGTTCTTAGGGCATTCTGTTGTAAAGAATCCTCTAAAAATACCCTTACTGTAAACTGTTGCAGACTACATTAGAAGCATTCAATATGTTTTCATGGTGGTAGCAGTATCTAAATAAACAGTTACGTCTCTACGGCTATAACCCAGAAAAGAAGAATTAAAACATCAGTGTCAGCTATACCGTCTGATTTCGATCTTAATCTAAAATGGTGGATTATTTCCCTCCACACCACATAATACTGTTTTTGCATTCTTTTTCTGTAAAAGCAAGGTTTTATTTTTATTATTTTTGAAATGTCTTTTTTTGTGTGGGTTCACATAACTGGACACAGTTTAAGAAAATGTGTTTTTTATTGCAGTTTTCTGTAAAAAAGACTGGTACGACTGGGCAAACCCAGCACTGTTTCCATACAAGAAGCATTTACTGAATGTTAAATATCAAAAAGACCTCCAAGCATATGGTCGTAAGCCAGAAGCATGTTTAACAATTGAACAATGTGCTGTTTTTTAAAATTTAAAAATGAATTTGCAAATTTAATATGTTCCTTGGTGTTTCAGATTCATGGGGGGATACTGAAAAATATTTTCAAGGCTGTTTACTGGCACAAACATCAATGGCCCGGATATTCAAAAGTGGCTTTCTGTGCCATGCAAAACACAGCATGGCACATGGCCATCAGGGTGTCAGTCATACAGGCAGCGTGCCCTGTCATGCGTACACTGACTTTTTGAATAACCATTTGCAGCAGCACTGTGCAAACTGCAAATGTGTGGTGCACCACAGCCCCCTGCTGGCAACTGGCACCAAGGAGCAAAGGGGGATAGCTCATCCCAAACAGGAGAGCTCCTTTGCCCCATAGGAGCCATATTCAGAAACTGGCATGCTAGGCACTAAGGAATCATCTGCATCCAATTATGTGGGTGGCTGCACCTCTGCACGTGGCTCCGGGCATAAATGCCTGGAAGCATTATGCACAGCTTCAGCCACTGCCCTAACCCTTCCCTGATCCCCAACAAAATGCCCTGTCAAGCCAGCAGCCCCCTCCTTAGCCTGACTGTAGTTGGAAAGACCAAACTAATGCAGTACCCTCCCTGGCAGTCAAGCGGCCCAACTCAATCAAACATATGCAGTACCCCCAGTGGTAGTTGTCATGGAGCTATGGGGCACAGGACATTTACCTTGGTTTGTTTCACCCAAGTTGTTGTGTGTGACTGGAGCCCGTAAGGATAATGGTGTGTGTGACTGAGGTCCCAACACAAGCCAATACACAGCATTGCATCCTTTCCTCCCTGTGTGCCAAGCCACTCTGTGAATTGTGTGTCTGTAGGTGGTAGCAGCACTGTGGGATGTGACCCCTCCCCCCGGGGGACAGCATCCTCTTGGGACACTGAATCCTGCCCCCACATGTCCCAGCCTTGTTCCAAATCTGGGTCACCAGTGTCAGGAGCAGCAGTCCTTCAACTGCGCAGACAGGCCAGCTCCCTCCTTGGCAATTTACTGGACCACTCTCCTTCACTCAACTGTGGTTATAAAGATCCAACTTATGCGATACCCTCCCTGGTAGTCTACTGGAATCCTCTCCTTCACTCGATCTCTGTCAGAAAGATCAAATTTATATGCTACCTGACTGGCAATCAAATGGACCCCAACAACCCAATTGCCACTAGAGAGATCAAATCTATGCAATACCCTTCCTGGTAGTCTAGTGGTCCTCCTTTCCTCACCCGACTGCTGTCCGAAAGATTGAACTAATGCAATGCCCTCCTAGTAGTCTAGTAGATCCATCCCCGGGATACAACTGAGCAATTCCCTGGTAGTCCAGTGGTACCCCCCCCCCCGAACAGATCCTGGTTACTTAAGCATACACCCCCCAACCCACTCACTCAGTACTCAACACTGTGCACCCTCCAACAGCCCTGAATCACCCTCAACAGTCATTCCAAGACAGCGACAGCTGCCATCTGAATGACCAGGGAGCTCATGCATGTACAGTAGAAACAGCTGCTTTTACCGTATGCACTCGATCCCTGTCATTTAGATGATTTAGCAAAGTGCAGTAAAGACTAGAAGTCATCCTCTACAGCTTTCCTATCCAAGACATTACACTAAAAAAGGAAATATTATTTCACACAAAGGGTAGTCACTGGTTGGAATGCTCTTCCCCTTGAGATTATTACTAGCAAATCCAAAACTATTTAAAAAAAAAGACTAGATGAGTGGTTATTAAATAAATCTAGGGAACTACGCTAAGGGTTTAGTGATAGGAGCCTTCATGGGCACCAACGCCTTTCGCTCCTAAGTCTTCCTCTGTATGAACCTCAGTATGAACGATGGGTGGCTGACGTGGTAAGAGGAAGATCTGTGCCAGATCCACTTTTTAAACAAATGTATCAACAATTAAGTGCCTAAATCCTTAACCTCACTGTTAATACAGCTGGAGGGATATCAAGTTCACAGGTCTCATGTACTAAAGTCAATTTTTGTTAGTAAGCTGCCTGGCATTCGCAGCTGCAGAAACCAGAATGGGCTTTAAACTGAATGATGCTATTCAGTTCTTATACTGAGTTCGTGTACTGGGTGTAGAACGGAAGAAGGCATGGTTGCCCTTTATTACCACTCCCTACATCAGCGGGTCCATCTGAAACCCTGTTTCAGTTAGCATACAGAGAGTAATATATGGTCAGTAGTGCATTACACATTTTTTTAAATGTTCTTCCTTTTTTTTTTTTTTATTAATTAATCAAGCCTTTTTCTCCTCCCCGATTCAACCTATTTACACCCCCAGCCCCACCACCGACCTTTTCACTGATTTACTGGTTACCCAACACTTACCCAGGACCACAGAGCAGTGGGTAACCTGCCGTGTTGGTTGTATGCGAGTCTGAGGGGGTGCTGGCATAGGGCCAAATAGGGCCTTCTTCCTCCATCTCCAGTTTATCCTCCCCAGGTGTGTCGGTGTGCAGTGACCAAGCACACGTACGTACAATGATACATACGTGGCAGGCATCCAGCCAGTACCCCTCTCTGTCCTTGTGCTGCCCACCTGTGTTCCCATCTGGTCTCCACCAGGTGGCAGCCATGCAGTGAGAGCAGTGTTTCCCCCTCCCTGAGAAATGAGAGCAGTTCTTGGAACACTCAATTCTTCCTTCACCAACAGCCCCCGCGTCTTCCCCAATGTGGGTCCCTAGCACTGCAAGCAGTATCACTATGCACTGAGCCAATGGGCCACAAACAAGGCTTTTTTTTTTTTGTTTATTAACACAACTGAGGTGAATGTTGCTAAATAAACCACAAGAGTAAAGCAACACACACCATGGTGTATTAAAAAAAAGTACAGTGGAACAATCTTATAATGGGTACATTCGTATTCGGACTTTTTTTTTTCCTTTGTATAAGATGTCTGGTATAAGCTGAATAGGAGATTTTGGCATGTGCTGCACTCAAAACAAAACAAAAAAACAACTTTAGCCAGCTTGCTGCCTTCTACTCCTTTTTTTTATATCCTCCTACCTGCCCTCTGTGTCCATTCCTTCAGGCCGTCCAACTCATTTCAGCCCCCTGACCTCGGGATCTGCCCCTAGAGTGCTCCTCCTCCTATCTCCTGCCTGTACAATGGGGTCTTTCCCCGAGAATTAGTGGTGGTCTGAATGGCTCGGGGCGGCCGTCATCTAGGACCGCCAAGGGAGTTCTTTTTTTTTTCTTCTGTGTCCCCCATTTTTTCCTGCCCCTGGAGCCTTGGTAGCGAGGGCATGAGTCCAGAGGCGGCCGTGCTAACGATGTCTCCCAAGTGCTTAACAGTACTCTCCTCCCCGACTCCGCCATGAATGGAGCCGCCAACCCCTCGAGAGCTGGTGCACCACCAGTAGAACAGGACGCCAGGCGCACATAGGTGCCCTGGTATCCTCCCTGAGGAAGGAGAGCATCCATTGGGATGCTCAATCCTCCCTCCCTCCCCCGGTCGACCCCCGCTGACCTGAGTCCGTTCCCGAACCCGGGTCGCCGGGCAGCACGAGGTGTGGCATCCAGCGCCTCAACCCTCAGCGCCACCAGGCCAGCCACCTTCTACTCCTTTTAATCAGTTCTGGGGCTTCCGAAAATACAGCAGCCACTGAGTCAGATCTGTTAACTGGTGTCTAATTAATCATGAATTGTGTAGTTAGCGCCATGAGCGCTAGTAAAATAAGCATGACAAGCTAGCTATTGTGCCTCTTATTTATTTATTTCAATTTGCTAACTGTGTAGGGACACTGGACCTAAAATGTCCTTTTTTCAGGTCCAACCCAGGAATACAGTACAAGATACAAACCAGACAATACAACATTGGCCATTATTTAAAACATTTACATGCATCCTGATCCAGCAGAAATTGTTTGAAATTAGATTTAAAACTTTGCAAAGACTGTAAAGACCAAAGTGCTGCAGATAAACCATTCCATGATAAGGGTGCTGCTATGTAAAAGGCCCAGGAACCAGATTTAGATTTTCAAGCAATAGTATTTAATACCGTACCCCTAGCTGACCTAAGTTTAGAAGAAACAGATCTAATGGTCACAAAATCAGACAATGGAAAAGAAGTATGATGGAACACAGACTTAAAAATTATACACCCAAAGAAGTACTCAATTCTAGAACTTGGTGATAACCATCTTATTTGGGAGTAAAGATCACAGTGATGAGTATGGACAGGGGCAGACAAAACAAAGCAGCAAATATTGTTGTATGTAGTAGAAAGAATATTGCGCTCCTTATAACCCTGGTTAAAATAAAGATTAGACACACAGACAAAGTGAGGGAGGAGGGAACCAGTGCCAATAGGTTTTTGAGTTTCCTTAGGAAAAAACGTCAATTTATAGAGAATACCCAATTTCTGGTGAATGGTCCTAACTTAACCTGAGCATGAAAGGCAAGCCCAGGATCAAGTAAGACTGCAAGACATTTAAACTGGTGCACCTGTTCACCAGCAGCACCAAAATTATCAAGTAACAATAAACAAGGATTTTCATTCAACGTGTAAAAAGTACCAAATATCATGGACTTTATTTTTTCAGAGTTAAATACTGAAAAATTATTGGAAAACCAGTTACAAATACAGAGAAAATCCTGTGCAAGATTAGGTAACTCACATACAGATTTAGCACATGAAACCATTATCAGATCATCTGCATAAAGAAGAGAATCACAGAATTTGCAAGACAGAGGCAACTGGTTAACAAGAAAACAACAATGGGCCCAGAATGGACTCCTGATGTACCCCCATCCTATAGTTCAAACATTTGACTTTGCTGAACCTATATTAAACTGGGAACGAATGGTCAGATGGTCTTTAAACAACATTACCAGACAAACCTACAGAACTAAGTTTAGAACACATCAAATCATGTTCTATCAGGTCAAATGTCTTGGTCAGGTCCACAGAAACAGCCCCCGACATAAGATTATTATTAAATCCCTTAAGGACCGAATCTGTGAACCTGACCGAGGCAGTACCCAGTCTATAATTCTTGAGGAATCCATGTTGTTGAGGACAAAAAACATTATAAGAATCCAGATAACTATTTAATTTGATTAGCCACAATCTTCTCAAGCATTTTATTTAAACTATTTATTTATTTAATTCTCGGAATCAACACCTTTGAGTCAGAGACTCTTTTACAAAGGTTCCACGTCATGGATTAATAAAAAAAAAAAAAACACAGATGGAAATTACATGGTACAGTAGACAGAATGGTATTACAATAAACTATACGCAAGACTAACAGTAAGTGCTATAAAAGTGCCAGGCTGATTTCAATGGTTACAGGCAATAATATTGTTTGCAGTCAATAGGATGACATTGCCCAAATGGTGTTAGGAAAGTCCTATGGGAAGGTATGATTACTGTAGGATGCAGACAGTAGGATGTTGTCGTGGGTATGGAATGGATAATACTATTGTCAAATGGTCAGTGTCCAGCTAAAGAGGGTGATACTAGGGGTAAAGCCAGACAGGTTGGGGTGGTGGAAACAGGAGAAGATTAATAGGTATGTTGAGTTTACTCAAACTAGAGGCTGTAGGGTAAGGCGAAGAGGGGGAGGGATATTGGTGTAGCCGCACCTGATTATGTGGAGCAGTCACAGCTAATAAGTTTGGAAAGGTGTATCCGAAGTTTGTTTTTGAGTGATCCAATTTTAGATTCGGTCAGGATGCTAAGGGGGGAGGCTGCTGAGCCAGCAGGGTGCTCAAGACATTAAATTTATTTATTAGCTTTTAGTTACCGGGTAAGTGCATGAGGCAACAGACCAGCCTATTTTCAAGCACGACCTGGAAGAGTACAGAATACAATGGAACAAACAGTACAAGGTTACAGGGAAATAAATCCCGAACAGTTTACGTAAGTTATCCACGCAGGGATATACTGATAAGCATATACCATCCACACAAGGATGTAGAAAATTAGACTAAAGACAAGGCATGTAATACAAGCAACTCTGCAAAACTGCTACTGACAAGGCAGGCCGAAAGCAAAACTGAAAGACTAAAAAATTATTAAGAACAATCACAAGTACTAAGTGCATATAGGTGAGAGAACAGTGCATTCTTAAAGGTGATGTGAGATAAGGAACTCTTAATATGGAGAGAAAGGGAATTCCAGAATTTGGGAGTGAAATAGGAGAATGTTTGCCCACCCATTTTAGTTGAGTAGTACGGGACTGAGAGCAGTGGAGAGGTAGAAGACCTCAGAGAGCAAGAGTGAATCACAGGGTTTAGCATAGCACTCAGTGAGCCAGGGCGGGATGTCGGGTCAGTGAGTCAATGAAACATCCTAGTGTATAGGAGCGAAGGTCACTGGGGGAAAGCCAGTGCAAGGCACAGTAAAGCAAGCAGTGGTGGGTTAGACAAGGGGCAGACATGGCAAATCTGCAGATGCTGTTATATGTGGTGTCCCACTTACAGAGTACATTGGCTTTGGCCTGAGAAAGGACAGGGAGAGCATATTTGAGTCTAGGGAGCAGGACACCCCTGGCTACCAAGATCCTGGCAGTAAGGGAGTGACACACTCTGTAAGTGACACCAATCTTCAAGTTGACTGATCTACAAACCTCATTAATGTGAGAGTAGAAGTTGAGTGCAGGGTCAAGCATCACACCAAGGTATTTGAGGGAGTCGGTAGTACAGACTGCAGTCCCGTCACAACATAAGACCTGTAGCTTAGGGTACTCTGCACGGGCTTTTCTAGAGGACCCGAAGAGCATGGCCCGAGTCTCTGATATATTCAGGATATGATAATTAGAGGTGAGCCAGGACTGGACATGTTGAAAAGCAGATGATGGGTGATTACTGAGGCCAACAATGGATCTGAAGGCAGTGAAGAAGACCAAGTCGTCAGCATACATAATGGTCCAACTGTGAGGAAAATAGGTAGGGATATCGTTAATAAAAAGGGAAAGAGCATGGGGCCAAGTATTGAGCCTTGAGGGACACCGCAGGAGATGAGAGGACTCTGCAAAAAGAGATAGATTGTGGCCAACTGGCAAGATAGCTGCCTATCCAGGATAAGGCAGATCCAGAGGCACCAAGCGTTTGCAGTTTACTTAGTAGCAGAGACTGATTAACCAAATCAAACATTTTGGTGAGGTCAATGAACACTGCATCAGTAAGTAGGCCATTCAGTGTCAGTGGCTCAGTAGGTAGCACACTCGCCTCTGAGGCCGGGAGATCAGAGGGCTGTGGGTTCAGTTCCCACATCTGGCACTTGGGTTAATATCCCAGTACTGACACTGTAGTGCAGCATGAGAGGGGTGCTGCACTTCTGAGGTGCCATCTTTCGGATGAGACGTTAAACCGAGGTCCCATCTGCCTGGATTGGTGGTAGTTCAGGTGGATGTTAAAGATCCCATGGCACTTATCGAAAGAGTAGGGAATTTCCCCGGTGTCCTGGCCAAATTACCCTCATTCACTAAAAATACCACCAACAGCTTAATGTGGTTCAAGGTCAGTTGGCATTCATCTGTATCCCCCTCCCCCGGGTCGTGCCTGAAAATAGGCAGGATTTGTCTAGTGCACTTACCCGGTCAACAAAAGCTAAATAAATAAATAAATAAATAAATAAATTATCCATGCTGGTTTTTACTTCATTAGTGAACTGTGCAAGAGCAGTTGTGGTAGGTACTACGCCCAGTCCTAAGACCATGCTGGACAGGGGAATGAAGTCTGAAATTGAGTAGATGAGTGGAAATCTGGTGATCGATTAATTTTTCAAGTAAGTTGCTAAGCTTTGGCAGTAATGCAGTGGGTCGGTAGTTAGTTAGGATCTTAGGGTCACCTTTTTTGAACACAGGGATAGTCCTGGCAGTTTTCCAGACCATAGGAACTGTGGAAGAGCAGATGGACAGGTTAAAGAGCCTAGTTACAGGGGGCAAGTCTTAGTATCCTTGGCTCTAGTCCATCCGGCCCAGCACTGCCATGTGTTGGAATGGTTCTTAGTAATTTTAGGACCTTCTGACGCGCGACAGGAGCTAGCACCAAGGAAAGAGATGCATCAAGAGGAACTGGAAGGGGAGTCTGGGAGCCGTAGGATAAAGGGGGAGAAATATTAGGAAGCTTGGAGAAGAGGGAGTTAAAGACATTGGCAATAGTGGAAGGGCTGCTGCAGTGGATCTCATTTATAAGCATTTCGCTGGGCGTTAGCGGCCTATTGCTCCCTAGGATCTCATTAATTTGAGACCAGTATCTCTTCGTATTAGAGGCAGAGGAACTAAGGAGTTTGCAGTAGTAATTACTCTTGGCAGTACGAATCTCCTTCTTACATGTGTTACACAAGAAACGATACTCCTCAAAGTCAGCAGGTAGAGAGGAGGATTTCCAACTTGTCCATAATTTGCCCCTATGCTTGAGTAATTGTAAGAGAGGTCACTTGAACCACTTGGTGGCTTTTCCACTAACGCTACGCATAGAGAGCGGAATGTGCTTTTTCTGCAGGAAGAGTATGGTTATGTTAAAGCAATCCATTACTTGGTTGATATCATTGGTTATGTAAAGGGGAGACCAATCTACGAGTTTTAGGTCATGTAGGAATGCAGCTGAGTTAAGGTTAGAAAAGTTAGAAAATGACAAAACTTTAGGGGGACAGGATGGAAGGGAAGTGTCCCACGTGCAATAGACCGAACAGTGATCACTGATTGAGTCAGCTAGGACTCCAGCAATGGAAAATCTGTCCTTCCTGTTAGTGAGTATCCAGTTGATAATAGTGTGGCTGGAACCGTTCTGAGAGATCCTAGTGGGAGACAAGATAAGTTGTGCAAGGTTAGCCTTACTGATAGTGGAGGAGAGAGGAGTTTGGACCGAGCCAGTTGAGGTTAAAATTCCCTAGGCAGATCACTTAATTTTTTGTGGACACAGCTGGTATCAGCTCTATGAATTCCTCAAGACCTTGTCTGCAGTTTCTTGGGGGTATGCAGACACCTAAAATGTGGAGTTTCTTAGCACCACCAAGAAGTAGGAGTGAGTGCAGGACCTCACAGTTATTTAGTGGGTGGCTAGGCATGGTAGAAATGTTAAGGTGTGACTTATAGTACAGCGCCAAGCCTACACCTCTTTTGAAGGTAGGACGGTCAGCCCAAAGCATGCTGTAGCCTGGTATTGAGCAAGTGGGATCAGGGACAGAGGACTTCAACCATGTTTCTGATATGGCTAGAATGTCTAAATTACTGATTAGTACCCAGGCCTCCAGCTCAGGGAGATTGGCTGTTAGACTTTGGATGCTAAGGTGGGCAAAGGTTATACCTGGGGACTGGGGCAAGAGATGGGAATAGCAAGAATTAGCTTAGTGTTGACTGTGGGGCCAGGGTTGGGCTCAATGTCACCAGCTAGGATAAGGTTATAACCCATATTGTGGCAATCGCATGAGAGATACACCCAGGGGAGGTAAATTTCCTATGGATAATGTACCTCAGGAATATTCCTATATATTTGTAGCCGAGGCCCACCTGAGGTAATGGAGTAGAGGATTTATCAGCCAGCATATTGGAGTAGTTGGAAGTTACTTAGGGAGGCATCATTGTGAAATGAAGAAGTCCCGGCCAAAAGAAATCAGCAGTCAAGAGTAAGTAGGAAAAAAAGAAAAAAGGAAGGAAGCACTTAACTAAATATGACATCATAATTCAAGTGGGACAGAGTAAGGGACAAATAGAAATATATATATTTTTTTGTGTAATCTTTTTATTAATTTCAAAAACTGTTTTAAACACACACCACCTATCTACAACACATTAACATACAGATAACAGACAGACAGATGCATTCCATACATATTTCAGACACAAACCTTAATAACTTAACCATACAAAAATTGTAAATTAATATTATTATTCTTATCCTTTTCCTTTTTAGCTCAGCTCTACTGTCAGTTCATTCTTTTCCCAGTATGTTCTCCCTCCTCTTTTCCTCCTTTACCAAATTTTGTTTTGTTCCCCCCCTTTTATTTCATATATTTTTCCCCTTCCAATTCAGCAAGCAAGTAACCAATCAATTTCTTTTTTTAATATTCTCTACTTATCCCACCTCTCCTACCCCAATCCCAATCTTAATATATTTTCCTCCTCTCCACCTAGAACATAGAAACATAGAATTTGACGGCAGATAAGGACTGCTTGGCCCACCCAGTCTGCCCATTTCCCTACCTGATGGATAAACTGCAGATCCTAGTTAACCAGCAGCCTACTTCTTCCTACCCCCACCCCCTAGAATTGCCTTATTACTGTCCCATGCATGCTTGAATTCCACCACTGTTTTTGACTCCACAACCTCCTCTGGAAGGCCGCTCCATACATCCACAACCCTCTCTGTGAAAAAATACTTCCTTAAATTACCTCTGAGCCGCCTTCTATCTTCAAATTGTGCCCCTTGTTCTTGCACACCTTTTTTGAAAGATGCTCACCCTTGGACTTTGTTGATTCCTTGAAGTACTTGAAAGTTTCTATCATGTCCCCTCTCCTCTCTTCCTCGAGGCTATACATATTAAGCTCCTTAAGTCTCTCTTCATGTCTTCCGGTGCAGACCCTGCACCATTTTAGTTGCCCTCCTCTGACAGCTTCCATCCTGTCTATGTCTTTATGGAGATTGAGTCTCCAGAACTGCAAGCAGTACTCCAGATGGGATCTCACCAGCTGTCTGTACAGAGGGAGAAAAACTTCTTGTTTTCTAATGGTGATGCCTCTTCCTATGCATCCCAGTATCCCCCAGCCCTCCTTGCTGCCCTCTCACATTGCTTGCCCACATTTGTGAGAGGGCAGCAAGGAGGGCTGGGGGGATACTGGGATGCATAGGGAGAGGCCTCACCAGTAGTGAGGCCAGAAGGGGGGCCCACTCTCTATAGAAGGATTCCCCTCTATTCTTTAGTACCAACGTCAGCTTATCAAGGGCTAGTGTTTGCATAACTAGCCTACGCCATTGACCAATTGTTGGTGTTGCACAGGTTACCCAGGTATTTTGTATGCAGTGCCTCACCATTACCAGTGCTATCCTCATCCAGTGGGGTAGGGGCTCCCATACTCCCTCACTCCCTGGATCCATACCAAATAAACCCACAATCGGCTCTACACATAGCGGGATGCCCGCCATTTGACTAACTTCTCTAATAACTTCTCCCCAAAAAACCTGAAGGACTCTGCATGCCCAGAAGCAGTGTATATACACATCCCCCGCTCACTCCCGCACCTGCCACAAAATGGGGAAATAGCTGGGTGCGCCCTGTGCACCACCTCAGGGGGACAGTATAGTTTGTGTACAAATTTATAATAGGCCTCCTTGTATTTATTGCATATTAAAAGTCCTCCATGTCCCTCTATCAGCATTTGCCAGTTCTCTTCGGATATAAATAGAAATATATTAAGGGTGAGATGAGAAGTAGGTAAGGGAAAATAGCTATCGGGAGCAGGGGGATAAGTGCGTAACTTAGAAAGAGAAAAGGAGATAAGAGAGGGAAGACAAGGAATTATTGGCAGCAAAGGGTTTTCCATGGCTTAAGAGGGAACAGGTGCACTAAACAGTAAGCAGGACAGAGTATCCAAAACGATAGTGTAACAAAAGCCTTAGGTAGTGCCAGGTTGAAATTAATTCAACACAGGAAAGTATAGCTGAAAAGAATTAAGTAATGTAAGTTAAGGAAGAGAAAAGATACTGGCGACCTCTAGTGGAGATATGTTATAATCTGCAGATGGGAAAAATACCAGAACCCCACCTACATCACGTGATTTCCACACCTTATAAATGCAAGGCCAGCTAAGGGTGGGAAGGATTGGGGGGCCAGTGGGGAGCAGCTGCACATCACGTGATTTCCACGCCCTATAAATTTAAGGCCAACTAAGGGTGGGAGGGATTGAGGCGGGCAGGAGCAGCGCATGGCTGCAGGGAAGAGCAAAGTCAGACAGCACAATAGGTTAAAAATCTCAGCTGCTGAAGGTTCCTGAGTGGTACGCAGCAGTATGGTGGCTTCTTAAACTAACTTAGCTGCTTTGAAAAAGCACAAAGAGTTTCCAATAAAGCTGTATGAGACTCTGGAGCAGTTTAAAAGAAATTAATTTAGGCTCCAGAGATCTCGGGTACAGCAATCTGTGAGTAGCTCAATTACACTACATTAAATTGCAAATCTCTGGGTTCAGTAAAAGTAGCAGAATTCTGCAATTAAATCGAGTTAATTAAAATGAAAGTCTCCATTTAAAGTCCGATAGGCTTAAGCAATATAAAGGCACAAATTGATCCCAGTAAGGCAACTGCTGGAGCCCTCAAGTTTTGCAGAGTAAAAGGCGCCAAATTTAAATGAACAATGGCAGAGGTGGAGTCTCTGTGGCATCCTAGAATCATACCTTGCGGATGAGGTGAGCGGGCAGGGGGAGCAGCTCCAAGGGCGGAATGCCCTGCCCCAGCCAGGGTGAAAGGAGAAAGAGGGAGGGCAAATGAATTAAATAGGGACCTCTGCGCTTGCGCCGTACAGCAGAATGGGACATGAAAGGTAAGATTTGTTGTGCTACACGTGCGATGAGAGGTTTTATTTTCCTAGTGAGGAGCTGCTGTGTGTGTGTTGGGGCGGGGAATTGCCAGAGGCTGATTTTTTTGCCATCAGGCAGGTATGGTAAGATATCCTACCCCGTCGATTCAACCAGTTTGTTAGGGCATACAGGTCACGGGTGTGAGTGTATTTGTGTGCCCCAGTGACTAGGCGGCATGCTTTTAGTGAAACACTAATTCTTCTAAGAGTGGTGTCAGTGGCAGAGTCATAAACTACGAGACCATAGTCTATAACTGAGAGGACAGAACTGGTGACAGCTAGGCGGAGTGCATCTTGGGTCACAGTCTGTGTTAACCTCTTTGGAGATAATATGGTTCAGCTACAAACACGGCCCTTCGCCAGATAAAAGTAGCGCTAAACAAAGCCTGTTGACTTGTTACGGGAGCCACACGCCTGACGCACATGTGTGACCTGTATGCCCAGACTAACTGGCTTCAGTCGTCAGGCAGACTACTCTACTAGTCTTGTTTACTGGCAAAAAAAAAAAAAGTTAGTCTGGGCCTGGTACCCACTGAGGTTCAGAATCTTCTCTTCCCCCGATGATAACCGTTGCTGCACTCATAGTTCGGATAGCCTAATCTTTAAAACTCCCCACTGTCGCACCTCCTTGGGTCAAAGGTCCTTCGCCTACTGTGCCCCTGGTTGGCTCAACTCCCTACATGCTGACATTTCATTGTTAACTTCGATCGGTCTCTTTAAAAGAAAACTGAGACAACAGCTAATTGCGAAAGCCAGCTATGACTGTTTCAAATAACTTACTTGCTACATTCCTAGAGACTGCCCCTCCAGCCCTGGATCCTGTCCTTTTCATCGGCCCACTCCTTCACTGCCTACACTGCACCTATCCTCATGTCTGCTCCTACACTGCCTGGTATCTAATCACTTTCGTTCATATATCCATTGTAGCACACAGTCTTTGCCTGCTTTCCTCCTCCCCTTCCCTGCACCTCCTAGTCTTTCCTATCCCTCCATTTCTTCCACACCTTCCTCCTCCCCTTCCTTGTCCCTCTTTCTTCCACGCCTTCCTCCCTCCCATCCCCCCTTCGCTATCCCTCCCTTTCTTCCACACCTAATTTTACTTGTTCGTCATCATCCCCCTTCCCCACATGCAGGCCCAGTAACATGTGCTCTCCCTCTCTACCTTCACTGTTCCACTCCTTCCATCAGTTGTAGCCCTCTGGGCTTATTCCTTCCATCTATGTTCCTCCACCTCTAGTTCCTATCTGTTTCTCGTCAGTCCCACATCCTTTGAAAGAACGCCTAACTTATCGTAAATGTCTTCGGTTCTTTGTTGCATAGCCTAAGACTGTGACTGTTCTAGTTGTAACCATTCCTGTACAACTGTGTTGCTATTTGTTTCACCCTAATCTGTTCCATCAGTCCCACATCCTTTGAAAGAATACCTAAGTTATGGTAAATGATGCTGGCTATTTGTATATAGCCTACGACTGTGTTTGTTATAGTTCTAACCATTCATGTACAATTGTGTTGCTATTTGTTTTGCCCTAATTTGTACAATGTTCTTATTGTTCGTTTTGCCATGACATGGAACTTATGTAATGAGCTTGCCCTCAAATGTGTTAATCCAAGATTCAAATAAATAAAAATAAATATTTACATGCTCTCTGTATGACAAGTTGCTATGTAAAGTTATGCCTAGGTATTTGAAACTGTGGACTTATTCAAGAGGCATACCGAGATTATTTGTTACGTTTAGTTGGGCCTTTTTATTCTTGTTGTAGGGGTTAGTAAAGAGCATACTTTTTGTTTTTTTATAGTTCACAGTTGATCTTTGTTTGGCAAACCAGTCCTCAATTGCCGTGAAACACTGCTGCAAACTATCGGCAAGAGGAAGTGGATCAGGCTGGCTAGTAAAAAGCATGTCATCATCCACGTATAGGAGCAGGTTGCTTAAGCATACTTGAGGAAGGGTGTCCAGGAAAAAGCTTAATAGGAGGGAACCAAAGACTGAGTCTCGGGGGACTCCAGAGCATACTGGGAGACTGAATGATAGCGTATCTTGGATTTTTACCCGCTGGGTTCTATCTTCAAGATAGCTTTTAAGCCATGCTGTGACTTCTTATGAGAGACCAAGGGTAGGTAACAACTTGAGCAGGAGAGAATGGTTTACCATGTCGAAAGCCTTTGTGAGATCAATATATATTGATCCCACAAGGTTTCTATGGTCCAGCACTTTATGGACGTAGGTGGTATAGTCTAGAAGGGATGTGGTGGTACTGTGGCCCTTCCTGAAGCCATGCTGCTCAGGGTATTATATGCCATATGTGGTAAAATAATTAGTCAGCTGGTCAAATACTATACTCTGTAAAGCTTTGGAAATGGGTGGCAGGATGGAGATTGGGCGGTAGTCCGACTGTGAGGCCCTGTATCCACTCTTGTGAATAGGTGTTACAACTGCCACTTTCCATTGCTGGAGGAACTGACCGAGGCAGAGGGATAGGTTAAAAATCCTGGTGAGACGTGCCAGGACTGCATCTATGGTGAGGAGAAGGAGCAGTTTCAGATTGAGGGTGTCACTGCTAAACCTTGATTTGCCGAGAACCCATAGTAGATACTTTTTTGCTAACATGGGAGTAACTGTTCTGAAGTGTGTGTGTGAGGAGAGGGGGGGTGTTAGGGGTTATATCCACCCTATGATCATCCAACTGGTTGGACGGGTCATTAAAAAAGTCTGGTGGGCGTACCCCACTCAGGTCTGTGAAGGCAGCATTGAAAACATCAGCTACAGCATTCGGGTGTTGAGTGGTTGTACCATTGACATTGAGCAGGGTTTTGTTTGTTTTTTTTTGGGGGGGGGGACTTTTTGTGTTTGCCAGTGAGATTTTTGATGTTTTCCCAGAATTGTTTGCTGTTGCCCCAGGAACTGGAGACCATATCTTGGAAGTGGGCAGTTATGACAACATGGATCACTCGGGCACATGCATTCCTTGCAGTCTTGTAACGCTGTCAATCGACAGGTTTGCCTGTGGCACATGCTACGTGCCAGAGGTGGTCATAAGAGGCCATGTGGTTTAGGAGGGTCATGTTGATCCAGGGGCCACTAACTCCTTTGCCTTTCAGTTTTCTGTGTAGGGGGCACAGATGTCACAGACCATGTTAAAGATGGTAAAGAAGTGCCCCAGAGCACTGTCTACACTTGTGGCTGTGTCAATCAGAGACCAATCACATTGAAGGAGGAAGGCCTGAAACTGCTCAAGCTGCCCTCTTCTGAGGGCACACTGATGAGAGGGCTCTTTGGGAATTTTGGAGGTCTTATTCGATCAGCAGCAGGTGATTGGGGAGTGGTCACTGAGGGACTCTGGTAAGACTGTGGTGTCAGTTATACTCTCTGGATGGTTTGTTAGAATTAGGTCAATCAGATCATAGCTGCCAGTTCCATAATTTGTCCTAGTAGGAGTAAATACCAGCTGGGTGAGGTCAATGGCTGCAGCTGCATCCTTGCAGGGGTCAGCTTTAGCTGCAAGCCAGTTGACATTAAAGTCGCCAAGTGCAACAACCTCTGTGCGATTTGGCAGTTTGGCAATGTAATCTAAGACTGTGTTAAACCCCTTTGCTATGTCCCGTGGGGGGATATAGACAGAAAGGGCAGTGAGTGTCTTCCCCTGATTTCCCATGGCTATTTTGACAGCAAGGGCCTGGGCAATATTCCCTGTGGGAATGGTTGGAAGGGCATGGCCCTGTAGAGAGTCTGATAGGTAGATGGCACAACCACCTACTTTTTTACCAAGCCAGTCCTCTCTGAATAGAGATTTTCCTTCAAGGGCTACTGTGGAGTCAGGTATTTTGGGGGAAGAGTCAGGTTTCGACCGCAGCCAATTTATCCAGTTTGTGTTGTTGCACCCATACTTGCAGTTGGTCAAGTTTAGGAAGAAGGCTGCGGATGTTTATTGAGGCAAGCAGGCTGGCTGATGCGGACAGTCCTCTTCTCTCATGGACAGCTTTACCAGCCTGTAAAAGATCATTTGGTTTACAGAAGACAAAGACATGGTGACACCAGTAGTAAGTGTCTCATTACTTCTCCTGCCCCAATCCTCTGGTGCTAACTCTTGGTCCCTGTAAAGCGTGCCACTCTCACTTATCAATGCTTTGAGACAGGTTGCATCAGACTGGTGTGCTCACTTTGTTCACACAGCGGTCACCAACTGAAGTGATTCTTAAGTCACAGAGACTTAAAAGAGCTGTTGACTTTAAACTGAATTTTTGAGAGCTGTTACTTGTGTGTGTGTGTGTAGAGCCTACAATAGTGAGTTGAGTGAGCGGCAGCATAGCGCTATACAGTGGTAGCTGTGGAAAAGCTGATCATTAGCACGATATAGCATGGTAGGGCAATGCATGTTATTCAATGACCATCGTGCCAATGGTCAACTTTTACACAACAATCACTGTAGGCACCAACAGGAGGGGAGGGAGAGAGGCGCACTCGAAGGAGCAACTAAATAATTAAAAGGCTGATAAAATACAGTGAGATAGGAGAGAGGCAGGCAGAGGAAGCCAGCAGGTTCCGAAAAAAAAAATATATATATATATACACTATGTGTGAGGGGAGGTTGAGAAGGGACTCAAGGGAGCATAACAAGTAACAGTACAATCAAAGCTCTTTTGAGGGCTAATTACATAGGGATGTGATAAAAAAAATGCTGCTGGCAGAGAGAACTTATTACATACTGGTGGTGTACAGTGCAAAAACAAGCAGATGCACGAGAGGAACAGGAGGGCGAACTCTACCTCATGAGGGGAGGAAATGAAATTAAAAAAATAAAAGCTTTTTCAGGGCTTGGGGTGCTATTGATTGTCCTTTTAAGGGGGTTATTAATTGTCTTTTTAAAAAGACAGAAACAGAAATTATCTGAAAACAAGAGGCAGCATGTATTTTTACTTCTTACGTGCCCAAGTGGGCATGTACTTTTTTCCACTAATTTCATACCCTGGATGTAATCCTGCCAGCTGCAGAGCAACCTCTGTTCCATGATGTAATGTCCAACTCCTGTCCCACATCTAGACTTCATTTTTCAACAACATACTGCGTGGAGTGTAGTCATGTGCCTTGAATGGCTTGGTAAATCAGATGTTATTAGATAAATCACAGTCTGAAAGTCAAGTCATGATAACTGGGCATACATGTATGCATATGCATATGTACGTATGTATGTTATGTTTATGCGCATACCCAGTATCAAAGCTCGATTTTCAGACCATGATTTGTAAGTTTGAGCACCCGTTTCAAAAAAAAAAAAAAAACAGTTTCCAGAGTTCAGCTTTCTTTCTCCTATTAGAAACTGTGTTTAGCTGAACTCGAGTAGAATGGTCACATGAGCCTTTCAGTGCATCACGTCAGCGCCATTTACAAATGTGACTGTACTCTGGAATCAGGCATAGAAAAATATAAGTAAACCGACAGGATTTCACTTTCAGTACAGTTAGTATAAGGAAATATTTTTTTGGGGGGAAATACAATGTTGCTATGTCTAATGCATCACAAGATGGACTGCAGTGGGTAGTGCAGGCATCTTTAGGAATAATTGCTCTATAATCATGTGTACTTATCACCTAACTACTGCTGACTCTTAAGAGGTTGAACCTGTAAATGGGAGGAAAAAAAAAAAAAATCAGAAAGCATTTTATTTTTTTTACTATGCATAAATGTCGATAATAACTTACATGCCAGCCACTTCCAGTCCTAGATGGCACATATACCCCACAAATGCTTTCTGTATCACCTGCTTATTCCCCTGTAGCAGGGCCACAGATGGAGATGGCAGACCCTCGATGTCATGAAGGGCCAGAACAGTCTCTCTAAGCAGAAAGGAACCATGAACTGTTCCAGTCAGGAACATGCTGTGTTTTAGACAGGGAGGGATATGCTCACGCAATGACAACGATGCATTCCACTGCTGCTTCCCTTCTATTCTTACACTCCTCTTCAAATGACCATCACCAAGAACTTCCTAATTCTGCAAACTGACCCTAATATTGATGCTTGCTTTACAGAATCACCTATTGCCTCCTACCACTGACCACCCAACCTGCAGAATTTTCCGGTACAAAGCAGCATACACACTCCTAACAATTCCTCCCTACCGGGTATAAAAGCTTATAACAGAACTCGCTGTTACATCTGCAAATTTATTTCTAGCATCCCTGAAATTTAAGGCCCCGCAGGTGTTTTTCACATCACCAAGGAGTTCTCATGCACTTCCAGTAATGTGATATATGGTATTCTTTGCAGTAAGTGAGCAGCTATCTACATCAGAGAAACTGGCAGCCGCCTGGCTGATCAATTCAGGGAACAGTAAAGGGTTGCCAGGAATGGAGACACTGATAAACCCACTGCATCCCATTTTACCTCCAGGGATCATAACATCAATGATCTTTCTGTCTGTGTTCTTCAGCAGGGTTTCAGGGATGCTGACCGAAGAAAAAACATGGAAGCTGATCATCTGCCAGCCCAGCCCAGCAGTTCTCTGGTTTAAATGACAGACATATTTTCTAGTAACATATTTAAGCCACCTAATGGTTCACCACCGTAATTTTCTTTTTTTACCCCCAACCCATCATATTTTCGCTTGCATGTGTGCATATTAGTACATTTGCTTGTGTGGGCATGCCTGCATACTAACATATTAAAAGCCAGCAGAATAGGCCCCATGGTCTGTTGCATCTGCTCGTTAGCCAGCACCCCTACTGGATGCTCGATTTGCCACTTCCCTCTCCCCCATGGGCTCCACCAAAAAACATCCAGCACCCCTCCCTGAAGAGGGACTTCTGGGGCTTCAGTTCCCCCTGTACCTGTCCCACCCCCTCTTAAATCCCTCCACGGTGCCCTCCTCCACCAGGTTCCTGGGCAGTGTGTTCCATGGATCCACCACCTCTTCAGTGAAGTAGTGCCTCCTTTGCTCCCCCCTGTAACCCCCTCCAGCCTCCACTCATGCCCCTGGTTGTCCCTCTTCTTAAACCTGAACACCTCCTTGGCTCCCCTTGTTGATCCCCTTTACATACTTAAAGACTTCTATCATGTCCCCCCCATTTCTCCTCTCCTTTAGTGTGTACAGGTTGAGCTCCTCCAGTCTCTCCTCATAGGGTCTACTCCCCGTGCCCCAGATCATCCTGGTCACCCTCCTCTGGACCCTCTCCAGCAGTGCAGTGTCCCTCTTTAGGTGCAGTCTCCAGACCTGCACATAGTATTAGAGGTGTGGCCTGACCAGGGCATTATACAGAGGGAGGGCCATCTCTCTCTTCCTGAAGGGAATCCCCCTGGTGATGCAGCCCAGCATCCTGTTCACCATTGCTGCTGCTCTTCGACAAGTCTCAAGAGTTATTCATTTTGACATCCACCACCACCCCCAGGTTCCTCTCTCCTGACGAGGCCTGCAGTGTCCCCCCCCCAGGGTGTATGCATACCCTGGGTTTCTGACCCCCAGGTGCACACCCTGCACTCTCCTGCATTAAACTTTAGTCCCCATCTCCTCTACCACCTCTCCAGGGCATCCAGATCCCCCTGAAGGGCCACTCTCCCCTCCTCTCCGTCTTCCAACGCTCCCAGTTTTGAGTCATCCACATAGAGACTCAGTTTACTCCTAATACCCCTCCCTATGCCCGAGACATAGGTACTTAACAGGAGTGGCCCCAGGACCAATCCCTGGGGGACCCCACTAATGACCCTTCTGGAGGAGGAGGAGACTATCCCGCCAACCACTACTCTCTGTACTCACCCTGACAGCCAATTTTCTATCCACCTGAGCAACTGCCCCCCCAACCCCCATCTCCCCCAGCAGGTCATTGTGGAGGACTGAATCAAACGCCTTGATGAAGTCCAGATAGAGGATGTCCACAGGCCTATTTCAGTCTAGGGCACTGGTCACCCACTCATAGAACTTCACAAAGTTGGTCTGGCTTGATCTCCCCGGAACAAAGCCATACTGCCTATCGTCCAGGTGCCCCATCCGTTCCAGCTGCCCCCAAGCCTCTCCTTGATAATACCCTCCATCACCTTGCCTACCATGGACGTCAGGCTAACAGTCTGTAGTTCCCCATCTCCTCTACAGACCCCCCTTTGTACATAGGCACAACATGGGCCACCCTCCAGTCATGAGACACCCACCCTGTCTGCAGAGAGATACTGAAGAGTGCAGCTAGTGGAGCTACCAGCACATCCGCTAGCTTCCTCTGTACCCTCAGATGAGGCTTGTCTGGCCCCGGCGCCTTCTCAGTCTTTAATGACCAGAGGGCCACCCTCACCCTACCCACATACACTTCCATCGTGTGTGTGTGTGTGTATGTGCTCACAGGGGTATTCCAGCTAAGTGTGCACATCTATTTTCATTTTCTACAGATGTCTCTGTCTCCTTCACCCACATTTGTCACCTTTCAGCCCTCTCTTACTTGGCTCTGCTAATTGGTCCCCAGTTGAGGACTTCTCAGTTTATTCACTCCTACTATGCCATTTCATACCCAACAACACTTTCAATAGCTCACTGCACATGCTTCTCCCCTGGTTTTCTCCCATTAGCCTACAGTCATTCCCACTGCCTCTAGACGTGGACACAGCCACTGTTTGCCTTGTGCACTCACAGAGTCCGTTCAACAAGAGCAAGCTTCCTGGCCCAATAATAGGGGTCACTGGAGCACCGGAACTTGCAGCCAGCCCTCCCAGGCTGAGGCACACTACCACATGGCAGCTACCTTAGCCTGGCCTGCCCTCTTTGGCTCAACGATCTGAGTCTGCTCCCGAACTAGGGGTGCCTGCCTGCATGGCACCATGGTGCACTGCTGTCGGGATGCAGGGTGGCCAAAGACAGTGAAGCTTAACAAATTTTAATATATGGATTTTGAAATGAATATCATACTAAATCATACAAAACATTTTTCGGTAATACGACCGCTCCCAAAGTGATAATACCACACTTCATGAGTGATAGTAGTATCGTTCAGATACAGTAATACCATCGTCCCATACCTGAACGGTATTATCACCAAAACTCAACAGCGCAAGTGAAAGTCTGCCCCCGATGTCTTCCTAAGCGTGCCTTCCGATTGGCCACTTTCCCTGTGTGAGAGGGCAGAACAACTTTCAAAACATGGTGGCTA
The DNA here is from genome assembly GCA_016271365.2 of Neoceratodus forsteri. Lineage (NCBI taxonomy): Eukaryota > Metazoa > Chordata > Ceratodontiformes > Ceratodontidae > Neoceratodus > Neoceratodus forsteri. Next base: position 398,653,258 of record CM028136.1, on the reverse strand, counting down.
GCTGTCTCACTTAGCGAGACTGTATTGAGTCCTCCACATTTCCCCTTTTCTTTTTATTCTTCAAAACATTTAATTATCTGGTTGATACTGCATTCCCCCCCCCAAAAAAGAAAAGGTAGGACTGCCTAACAAATGTAACAGAATTATCTTTTGTGGTATATCGTGGTTACGGGGGTGGGGTGGCGAGACAAAGCAAGACAGTGCAGTGGTGGGCCAGGACCAAGAGAGTCCTTCACTGAAGCGGCCAACTGCCTGTTACAAAATGTAAAAATAAAAGTCGGATCCATATATTTAAAAAAAATTAATAGGTTAGTGAACACTGCAAGGCAGTAATTCAATTTCGAGGTTCTAGGAACATAGTAACCTCTCGAGCTTCCCCACGTCCCCAGAACCTCTCAATGGAATTACTGCCTTGTAATGTACACTAACCTATCTATTATTCTGTTTTTAACATTACCATTAATCATCAGTTCATTGCAAATACAAGTCTTTTATAGCAATAAGGATGCATGTGAATTCTCTCCCAAAAAATGTGAATGATAAACTTTATCAAAAATGACGCTATGATATATTCTTCATCACTGTGTACCTACAAGCTATACCAGTTCAGCTTCTGAATGGTCCTTTTTCATAAAATGTAGACTTTTAACCTTGCATGTTGTACAAGATAAATCTCTGCGGGAAAAAAATCCTATAAAGGCTAAGAAAGCGCCTTCTTTCAAAGGGCAGTTACACTTTCAGTTTGTGCTTCTAACACATCTATACAGTGACTAAGCAACGGTCTTTTCCCAAAGCCAAACTCAACATATTAAGAGATTTTTTTTTTCCTTCAGGAAAGTGCAACACTGTTTTCTTGTACAAACTTTTCCTTTGCCTTTTTATTGTTAGTTATTCCAGGGCTCTCGGGGAGGAAAGCTCTGCATTCTTTATATGCCCGCTACCCATCAGGATGCATGTCCATCAGAGTGGAGGCTCCATGGGATGCACTGCCAGATTTTCATGATGCTCAAGCTGCTGCCAGGTGCACACATATACTGTAGTGGGGTACACCAAAAAGGGCTCTAAAGGAACATTACTGGGTTTCCAGAATTTGGTCGTCCCCCCAAATTTTTATTTGTGAAACCCAGATCCCCTAGAGGCCATAGCTACCAAGAATTAAAGTACAACCCCCTTTTTTTTTTTAATCAGTAGTTTGTCCACCTTAACTACCAATTAGCCTCCATCCAGATCAGTTCCCCCAGCACCATCTCCTGGCTTCTCTGGGACCTACCATGCTCTGTTGATAGTCCTCTGCCACAGGACCCTGAAGATGCCCAGTCACCGGTGTGGGGCCTGCAGTGGACTATGCTCTCATCAAGCCACAGACAGGGATTTTCCTCCGTTTTTTGCCCTTGCACCCACTAGTACATACAATGATGCGATGTGGGCTCTGCAGAGGCACCTCTATGCATCAGATGCTGCTACCAGATTCTCCAAGTTGGCAACCACCTAGTGGGACACATGTTCCCCCCTTCCCAAGGGAGGAGAGCTGTTCTTGGGATTAGTCAATCCTCCTTCCCCTGGCCAGCCCTTAAGCAACCTGCATCCATTTCAGATCCCAGGTCACTGATGCATTCGGAGGTGAGGCGCCCAGCACCTCAGACCTCTCTGCCATGAAGCCTAAGTACAACCTTAATCATACTGTAAAGCAGTGTATCAAAGTATATAGATCATGGGAGCATCCCAATCAGTCGAGGGGGTTATCTGAGCTGCACGTGAGACAATCTCATCTCCGTAAGAGCGTCTCTGAATCATGCTTCTCGTTTGCACCAGCTGCTCTATAAAAAAATGTTGTTTACCGAAGGAAAAAGGGAGTTAAGTTTGCATGATCCATATTTTTGTATTTATAGTTAGAAATATAAATATTGTTATTCCTGCTTGTTTTCTCTCCCTCATTCCCCGGGTCACACCTGGAAACTATCTCCAGCTCAGTGTGCCTTTCCCGGTTACCACATTTTAAATAAAAAAAAAATAGAACAGATAGGGGACTGCATATTATGAGGCTGTAATACTAGAGTCTCTCTGGGGACATGTGAACCTTGAGAGTGAAGCTTGAAAGGTTCCAACATGTCCCCAGGACTTCGAGATTGTATTATAGCCAAATTTTTGTAATATATGGATCTGAGATAGATTTTAAGTTGTACTCACCATAGTGGAGGTAGAAGCCAGTGACTGTGGACTGTAAACTAGAACAACATAGCAAAGTGCATTGATGTCATGCAGTAAGGCACAAGCTGTAGATCGAAAGTAGTCTTTTCTTTTTTTAGGGGGCCGGTTTATACTGTTGAGCCTCAATAAATTTGACACCTGTCCTCGTTTAGAGTTTCTTGCTCATTTTGTGCCTTTTTTTTTTTTCTTCTTACTTTCCCTTTGTCCTCGTCTGTAGTCTGGTGGCCAGCTGTTACTGTACACAACAGTTACAGTGCACTCAGCTGTTTGCAGCCTGTGCGGCACCAGCTGAGGTAGCGGTATGATCACGTCATGTAATTGCTGGATTCTCATCGACAGTATTATGAGATCCTTTAATACTATCAATGGATTTCTATGATAGTATTATGAGATTTGTATTGTATGCTTTTCAGCAGTATTAAAGAAATCCCTGTATTACAATAATTTTATGGGGCACTTGGAGTATTTCTTGTGGATAGAAGAATGTCTCCTCTTGCTTCCTTCACACACTGTATGCACTCTCGGTTTGTTCTTCATTACCAGGTTCATTTATTTGCAGAGCACCGTGCTCCTTGTTCCCTTGAGTTCATCTACTTTCTGCTACAGTCTTACTCCTCAGTGCCACCAGTCTGTGGCTGTGTAGAGCATTATGATGCCACAAAAAGATGACTGATTACAGCAAAGGATTAAACAGCATTATAAAAAGGGTCTGAGAAACAGATATTTCTGATTGGCTGTAAACATTCCATCAGTCTTATTTTAATCTTTTATTAATATACATGTAGAGCCTAATGATATGCTGACCAAGGTTTAGCACAGTAACAAAACAAACAAAAAATGTTTTATTATAATAGCGATAAGGCACTCCCAGGGGTTATGTTAATGGTCAGTTAATGACCCTCTAGGGGCATGTGGCACTAGGCTAGTGCAACATTACACAGCTAGAAGGTAATTAACAGACCATTAATATAACCCCTGATTATGCTTTATTACTTAAAGAGATCCACCAATATATCTGGCAGTACCCCTGCACCCCATGTATGTGTGCCTTACCTCCACAGCAGTTCTATAATTCAAAGCTGCATCCAAAAAAGTAATCCGTTGAAAAGTAATTTCACTCATAAAAAACAGTAACTCGGATCCCAAGTACTTCCTTTTTTTTTCCTCTTTGCCCCGCTCTGCCCTCACGCTTACTAGCATGATGACGAAATGCTAGGAAGAGCACAGCGATACGCTCCATTACAGTCAATGGGCGCCAGCTTTTGGCTTCATTTTTAATCTCATAATGGCCACTGTGTAATAAAACATGGGCACCCGTCCACTAACAAGGCCCTTGTTAGTCGACAGGTGCCCACATTTTATTACGCAGTAGCCATTATAACATTAAAAATGAAGCCAAAAGCTGGCACCCATTGACTGTAATGGAGTGCGCTCGGGCGCTCTTCCTAGCATCTCGTCATCCCGCTAGTGAGCGTGGGGACAGAGCGGGCGAAGAAAAAAACTGGGAAATCCTTGGGACCCAGGTTACTGGTTTTTATGAGTGTAATTACTTTTCTACGGATTACTTTATAGGGCGTAGCTTGGAATTGTAGAATTGCTGTAGAGGTAAGGCACCCATACATGGGGTGCAAGGGCAAAACTTGGTGGATCTCTTTAAAGAACAGAACATCTGTAAAGATAGGAGGTTAATATCTGATTATTCATTACTTAGACCTTGAATTTTCTACAATATATAAGGCTTAGCAAAAGGAGCCCAGATTTTCTCCCATACATGATGACTATTCCTAATGCAAACAGTGAACCTTTTCTAATTTAGTCCGGTCTACCATAATATTAATCCACTGTTGTGCTTCTGAAACTTTTATGCTCTTCCAAGTCAAAAGTATGACCTTACTAGCTGTGAAGAGCGCTAAATGAATTAATTTCTATTGAAATCTAGGGAGATAACTAATTGCATATTTGCCAAATAGCACGAATTTGCCATTTAACGTTGGCTGAATCCCCATAATTTTGCAGATAGCTGTCAGTATTTCATGCCAGTATTTTGATAACGTATAGCAGGTTATAAACATGTGTAGAAAAGATGCAGGAGATTTTTTTGCATCTTGGGCAAGAATCGGTGATATCGGAATTCATTTTATTTAATTTAGCGGGTGTGACATATGTACGATGAATGACAAAATATTGAATTTGTTGTAATTTAGACTATTTTAATGATTTAAATGGAGATTCTAAAATCTCCTGCCATCTTTCATCAGAAAAGATTGTATTTAAGTCGTGTTCCCATTTAAGCTTCAAATTGAAGGGTAGTTTCCCAGCAGGGGCTAATAAAGTAGAATATATTCTAGAATTTGTTTTTGTAGGAGCTCCTGGGATCATAAAATTTAGAATAGGTTAATTATCTGGTACTTTCAATCCATTATTATTTTTACTTTAAAAGTTCCTCAATTGTAAACGTCTAAAAAAAATGTCTTGGAATTTTAAATTTTTCCTGACTCTGTAAAAAGGTCATAAATACAGTGGCGGCTCTACACCAGGACCCGCCAGGGCACGTGCCCCGGTAAAAAAATGCTGTGCCCCAGTTGGTGCCCCATATGGTGCAAAGCTTCCCCCATAGTAACAATATATCAGTGCCCTGGCTGCCATCTGTTGTGCCCCAGCTGTGCCCTGGTGACCATTTGTGGCTAGAGCCGCTAGTGCATAAATATACTGTGATGGAAACACTATTCTAAATGGGTCAGGCCAAGTGTATTCCATAAAATGAAGTCCGGTGACTTGATAGCCAGAGGGAAATTATAATTTCCTGCTATGGGTAAATATAATGAGGTTTGTTTTTTTTAACTCCATTTTATCAGTTTATGTGTTTCAGTCCATATTTGAATTGATGAGATGGTTTATGGCAATAAAGTTGAATTATTCCCTATTGGATATGTTGCACATCAAATTTGTAGTAGCTCTGAATACATGTTTTTACCAAGTTCAATTTGACAAGTTATTGCTGAATTTGTAAATCCAACACTGTAACCAACTTAGTTGTCCAGCATAGCAGGGTTTTAAATAACTGATTAGCAGGTTTTTTTTCTTGGGACTATATTAACTGTACTGAAAGTATTTATATATATATTTTCTAGAAGTGCTGTGTTTGTAAAACACAGTGAGGCAAGAGCTATGCATTTTCACAAAGCTTTAGCATTTTTATGAGCAAAACGCTAATCAATTTTTAGAGTTAAATAAATCCCTGCATAGTAATATAATTAAAAATCTGGAAGGCCCAAACCTCCCTTAGGGTTAGGTAATAATTTTTGCACAGCTGTTCTGGGTTTCTAATGTTACCAAAGGAATTCAGATATAGCATTATTCAGCAGAGTAAACATTGAATATTATAGTTTACTTGGTATGGTCTGAAAAAGAAAGACGTTTAGGTAGGACTGACATTTTAATTACATTAATCATCTCAATTAAACAGATGGGTGTCCATTTTATGGAATCTTGAATAATGTTATTTACCAAAGAGATGAAATTAAGATAATACATTCTTTGGGTATCTTTCAGAATAAGCCAAGTTATTTGATTTTTTTGGGGATGGTACTGGTAAAATTTAAGGGAACAGTTGTCATGGCCCCCAAAGATATTAATTCCGTTTTCTGCCAGTTTATTTTATATCTGGTGGCCACACAAAAACTAGTAATTATATCTTGAATTAATGGCATCAATACCTCTGGATCAGAAATCATCAATTATATATTGTTAGTGTAAATGCTGATCTGTGTATGAGGTATCTGTCTAATGGCTACAGCCAATGGTTCAGTTACTAGTGCAAAACTGAGAGAAGACAATTAAACAGCCCTGCCCTTTATACAGTAAATTCAATATTGGGGAGGTGTCATTATTGGTTTTTATATATGCATGGGGTGACTGACAGAGTGTATGGGTCCATTTCTAAATTTATCGCCAAATCCCAATTTTCTTAATAAGGCATGTATATAGTCCCATTTGACCCTGTTGAATGCTTTTTTGGCATCCAAGGTTAGTAAGATGGAATTAGTGTTTCCCATGGCATGGGTATAATTAATTGCACATCTGATATTATTACTTAGTAGTGTCCTTTAATAAAGCCTCTTTGGTCATTATGTATTATAAAAATAGTCTAATCTAAGTGCTAATATTTTTGCTAAGATTTTAACAGAGATATTGGTCTATATGATTAACAAACATATAGATTTGTACCTTTTTGGTTAATAAAAGAATATTCGCTTCTGAAAGAGAGTCTGGTAGTTTTCCGAATTCAAATGTGTGAGTATAATGTATTCAGTAACTATTCACTTATTGGTTTTTCAAATGTTTTATAAAATTTTGGCAGGATGCCATCTGGACCAGCAGCTTTCCCTGAGAGAAGACTCAACTGTTAATGGAATTTCGGTGAGTTTTATATCTTTTTCTAAATTATCTATTATTTCTACGTGGATCTGTGGTAAGCTGACAGTATTTAAGAACTCCTCAATAACATTAGGATGTAAATGTCTTTTCCAGGCATGTAATTCTGAGTAGTACTGCAAAAAGGTGCGATTAACCCTTTCTGGATGTGTTATGAATACACCGCTTGCATTCGTAATACCATTAATACTTCTTAATGCTGCTTGTTGTTTCAATGGCATAGCCTATAATCTGTCCGGTTCATCACTCATCACAGCACAATATGATGACCTAGATTTAAGTATGGCATTTTCCACTATTATTGTTAGCAAATTATTATAGTCTAGCTTAGTTTGATTAAGGATACTTACATTCCTATCTGTTGGTTGTTACCTAACATACTAAAATGCCAGCAGAATAGGCCTAACGGTCTTTCGTGTCTGCTCGTTTGGTCAGTCCCCAACCTGGGTGCTGACCTTGCTGTCCCCCTCGCCTTCTCTGGCTTCTCCCTTCCCAGTTCCGGATATTCTTGCTGCATTGGATTTTGCTTCCAGAACCCTTCCCCTGTACCTGTCCCACCCCCTCTTGAACCCCTCCACTGTCTCTGCCTCCACCAGCCCCCTAGGCAATGCATTCCACGGCTCCACCACCCTCTCAGTGAAGTAGCACCCTCCTTTCTCCCTGAATCTTCTCCCTCCAGCTTGAGCCATGCCTCTAGTGGCCCCTCCTCCTTCCTTCAAGCACCCCGACTGTTCCTCCCTATTTACCCTCTTCATGTACCTAAAGACTCTATCATGTCCCCCGGTCCCTTCTCTCTTCCAATGTGTACATATTTAGCTCTTCGAGCCTCTCCTCATAGGTCCTGTCCCCAAGCCCCAAATCATTTTGGTTGCCCTCCTCTGGACCCTCTCCAGGAGGTTAATGTCCCGCTTAAGTGTGGCCTCCAAAACTGCACGAGTACTCAAGGTGCGGCCTCACCAGCAGTTATACAGAGGAGTATCACTTCCTCCTTCTGGAGGTGATCCCCAGCGATGCATCCCAGCATCCTGTTGGCCTTGGCTGCTGCCCTCCTACAAGTCTCAGAGTTGTTCATCTTGACATCCACCACCACCCCCAGGTCCCTCTCAGCCATCGAGATTTGTAGCATTTCCCCAGGGTGTACACTTGACCTGGGTTTCTGGCCCCCAGGTGGAGTACCTTGCATTTCCCTGCATTGAACCTCAGCTTCCACTTTCTAGACCATCTTTCCAAAGCCTCCAGGTCCCCCTGTAGGGCCACTCTCCCCTCCTCCCCATCCACCACCACCCCAGTTTCGAGTCATATGCAAAGAGACTCATCTCACTCCTGATTCCTGTCCTTATGTCAGATACGTAGGCGTTGAACAGAAGGGGCCCAAGGACTGATCCCTGTGGGACCCCACTAATGACCCTCCTTGGGATGAGACTATCCGCAACTAACGACCTCTGGGTCCGGTCCTGGAGCCATTGCCTATCCATCTGATCATCTGGTTCCCCACCCCCATTTCTCCCAGCTTATCCAACAGGCCCACATGAGGAACAGAGTCAAATGCCTTGCTGAAGTCCAGAAAGAGGACATCCACTGGTCTACCCAGGTCCAAGGCACTTGTCACCCAGTCATAGAACTCCACCAGGTTTGTCTGACATGATTTCCCCGGGATGAATCCATGCTGTCTATCGTCCAGGCACCCTGTCTTATCCAGGTCCCCCCCTAGCCTCTCCTTGACAATGCCCTCCATCACCTTGCCCACCACCGAGGTCAGGCTGACAGGCCTGTAGTTCTCTGCCACCTCCCTTGATCCCCCTTGTGGATAGGCACTATATGTGCCACCTTCCAGTCTTGGGGCACCCACCTGTCCTCAGAGAGATGGTGAAAGCTCTGCCAGGGGTTTGCCAGGACATCTGCAAGTTCCTTCAGCACTCTGGGATGTAATTTATCCGGCCCGGTGCTTTCTCCGTCTTAAGGGAGCTGAGGCTTCCTCACTCTCTCAGCTGTGATTTCCACTTCCGGTACCCTTCTCCTGCTTAGCCTCCTCCCACCTGCCAGTGATGCCTCCCTCCCCAAACCTGCCGATTGGTAAGGGTCCCCCCCTCCTCAGTATCTCTGTCTCCTCCCATGTATGATGCAGCACCCCCATTTTCCCTGGTGAAAACTGAGGTGAAGTACTCATTTAGTACCTCAGCCTGCTCCCCGGGTCTTGTGCCCATCCCTCCCCGATTTAATCCTGCTAATCTGCCCCTTCACCCTTCGTTTTTCCTCAGTGTATCTAAAGAACCCCTTGTTCCCTCTCCTAATTTCCCTGGCCAGGTTCTGCTCCTTCCTTGCCTTAGCCCCTCACCACTCTAGTGGCCCTTCTAGCCATCAGCTTGTACTCCCTCGATCCCTTTCCTCCTTGAGCACTTGAATTGCTTATAGGCTGCTTTCTTACCTCGCACCACCTGCTGGACCTCCTGGTCCACCAACAGGGTTTTGGCCCTCACTGCATTTCTTCTTTCTCTTGCACAGGTGCTGGTAGTATCCTGCACCCCTCTCCTGATGATTTCCCACCTACCATCAGCGTCCATGTCTGACCAATCCCATCCAAATGCTCCTAAGGATCCTTCCCATTTCCTTAAAATCCGCCCCTGAAGTCGTGTTACTCGCCTTTGTGCAGCCTTCACCCTCCTAGGTCCAGGCAGAACCAGACCGTGGGCATGGTCACTCCCCGCCAATGGGTCCCTTACCTCCAGGCCCCCAACCTGGTCACTGTCTGCCAGGACCACATCCAGTACCCGTGCCTCCCTGGTCGGTTCCCTCACCTGCTGAGTTAGGAATGCGTCTTGAAAGACATCCAACAGCCTCTGTTCCCTGGTCACAGAGGATGTCATAGTCTCCCAGTCTGTTCCTGGCATGTTTAAGTCCCCCAACACCACCACCGTTCCTCTGCCCAGTCTGCAGTGTCTCCTAACATCTGCCACCAGACTGTCCTCCAGCTCCTCTGCCAGGGCAGGGGGTCTATACACCACTCCTATTTTTACTCTCTTGCCCCTTGTTATCAAGGTGACCCAAATCGCCTCCACGGTTCCCTCCACCTCCTCTACTCCCCTATGCCAATGCAGTTTTGACTATCATTGCTACCCTCCTCCCTTCCCTCCCCTGTCCTTCCTGAACATAGTGTATCCCTCCAGGTTCAGGTCCCAGTCATGTCTTGCAGTGGCCCAAGTCTCAGTGACCGCTGCCACATCCACTGCTCCCTCAGTTAGCATCGCCTGAGCTCAGGCATTTTATTGCCCAAGCTCCTGGCATTTAGCAGGACTACCTTCCACCCTTTCCTATAGTTCCATTTCCCCTGCTCATGTTCCCATGGGATTCTGTTTTCCCTGGTCTGCACTTTGCCAGTTGGCCTTTTCCTGCAATCCTCCTGGTCCCCAGGTGGGTGGAGACAGAGTCCCTCCTTTATCAGCACCCCTTGACCTTTTCGCCCATCCCACCCCTTCACAAGTTTAAACCCCACTTTTCACCAATGAACCTCTATTTTCAACTAAGGATTCCTCCTCCAAATTGAGATGTAATCTATCTCTAGCATACAGCTCCTTATCCTCCCAGGTCTCCCCCCAATCCCCCATCAACCCATACCCTCTGGCCTCACACCACTCCCTGAGCCACTGGTTTATCTCCCTAATTTTCCTTTTGTGTTCCCCACTAGCCCTTGGCACTGGCAGGATTTCTGAGAAGGAAACTGTGCATCCTATGTCATGACAGACCCTGGCGAGCTCCCTGAATCTTGCCTGTATCTCTAGCTCGCTATTTCCCTCAATGTCATTTGTACCCAGGTGGACCAGTATGTCTGGGGAACCCCCACAATCCTTTGCCAGCTGATATACCTGTGCTTAGCCCTGTGCACCATAGTCCAGGGAAGCATCTTGTTCTAACTGCCAGGCTTCTCCTCCCTCATCCCATTTGATACCCCTGATCATAGAATCCCAGCAGGAGCACTCTGACCACCCTTTCCTCCATTCCCCTTCCATGTCCCTCATCCTTTCTACAGGCCCTCCACCCAGCTGGCTCCATGCTCCTCCCCTTTCTGGGTGCCACATGCCACCCCTCCTCCAATCCTATGCCTCCTCCTCCTGAGTATCCTTCTGTTCCTTGCTAATTCCCCTCACTGCTCGCAACTGGTCCTTCTCCCCATCTGCTAAACTAGCCTGGCTCATCCTCCTTCCTTCCTGTCTCCATTTAGTTCCTCCTTGCTAGTCGTGTGCCCCTGGCCTAAACCCTCAGCTCCCTTTACTGAATCCTCCTTGTACTCTGGTCCTTCTCCTTTACCTTTCCTCCCAACTGGTCCTTCTCCTTGTGCTTTCCTCCCTCTTCCCCTGCCCTCCTGCTCCGATTCACTGCTCCCCCATTCTCCTGCATTCCAGGTCCCCCTGTTCTCTGCTATCGCCTGCCTCCTGCCTCCCACCCTTCCATCTCTAACTACCCTGTCATGGCTACATGACCCCCTCATCCTCGAGCAGAAGAAGAGAATTGAGCGGTTACTGAGTGTAAGTCTGATCCACTTCCCGCCTTGCTTCCTTCTGTCCAGCCCTGGCCATCTGCCTACTTCCCTGAGAATGTTGTCCCTCCGTCCCCCCTTTGTGAGGGCCCCCAGTTACCTGCCTGCTTCCTAGGTAGTGTCCTTTTGGACCCCCTCTGCCAGGTTCCCTATGTGACCCCTGAGTATTCTCCTGCACTCCTTTCCCTATGCCCCCACCCCCAGTGCTTGGTGCAACCCTGTGGGAGATTCCCAGCCCCCTTCCCCAACCATACCACCCCCTTCCCCAGCTTTCTCCTAATCCCCACAACCTCCTCCCTAAGCTGTGCTAGCTGGTAGCACACTGGGCAACCACCGAACTTCCAAGCCCAGTCCAGTATCATGGCTGCTCCACACCCTGTGCACCCCACCACCCTCCCAAAGATGCCGCCCTAATGATGTGTGTGGTTCCATCCCTTCCAAATAGGTTTCCTTGGGTGAGCTACCAGGTTCCCCCCTAGTCCAAGATACCCCTCCTGCCTAATCAGGTCACCCACTAATCTTACAGACAGTCCCACTGTACACCAGTAACCCAGTTACTAGGTGCAGTACAACACATTAAACTTATAAGGGAAATGAACATCCCCAAAGCTCCTCTCTCCCAGCCTTTAAATCCTACCCCCAGTGGCTAGAACTACATGAGCTGCACCTGCAGCCTTTTCCTCCAATTGCAGGGCAGGTGTTCTCCTATAAATTTGCAGACTTCTGGGAGGGAGGGGTGGGGAGGGTGGGCTTGGGCAGACACCTGACCTCGAGAGAGAAAGTGTATCAGCCCTGTGTCTCCCTCCAAGCCCAGCAGCCAAAGAACTAGGCCCAAGCAAATCCCACCATATAGGTTTTAAATCAGAAGAAATAGGCCTCTACCAGCGCAGCCTGTTACACAGTGAAACATCCACAAAATGAGCTCCACTTACAGCCACCAAATCAGTTTACAAACATCCAACAGCACCCAAAACAATACCCTGCTAGCCCCTTAGAAGTAAGAAAGAAAAGAACTAACCTACCAAGTAAAATCCACAAGAACCCTGTGAAAACAACAGCAGCAGCTACTGTCCTGGAACACAACTGATCCTGTCCCCTTCCAGTTCTTACCTGATCAACTTTTTCTACTGGATAAAAAATGCAGCAGACAGGGGTCAGGCTGTACATATACTTTACCTGGATTTTAGCAAAGCTTTCCACTCCATTCCTCATGGAAGGATGGTGAAGAAACTGGGCAATTTGGAGGTTGGAGAAAAGATAACTAGGTACTTTAAAAAACTGGCTGAGAGGGAGGATTTGGAGCACAGTACTGAATGGAGAGGCAAGGGTGACTGGGGAAATCAAAAGTAGGGTGCCCCAGGTATCAATCTTGGGACTGGTTTTCTTCAATGTAGTCATCTGTAACATAGGGGATGGAGTCCTAGAGAAAATATTCCACTTCAATGAGGACACCAAGTTCTGTGGTAGAGTGGACATCAAAGAGGAGGTAAGGGCTATGACGATTGTTTTGGAGAAGCTGGAAGGGTGGTCTAAAGTGTGGCAGCTGCAATTCAATGCACAAAAAGTGCAAAGGTATGCACAGAGGAGCCAAAAAAAATCAGAATACAGAATTGTGGGGACAGCACTGTAGAGGAAAAGGATCTGCGGTAACGATCACGTATACGTTCAAGGCACCAGCACAGTGCAAAGAAGTGGAAGGAAAGGCCAATGGAATGCTGGGATCCATAGATAGGAGATCACTAGTAGAACGATGGAGAGGATAATGCCCTAGTATAGATCACTGGGTCTGACCTCATTTGAAGTACTGTGTACAATTTTGGAACCCACAGCTAAAGAAAGATAGGAACAGACTGAAGACCATACAAAGGAGGGCTACCAAGGTGATTTTTTTTTTTTTTTTTTATTTATTAACATTTCAGAATTACACCTTTGAGCCAACAGCTCATTTACAAAGGTTCCCCATTAGACACGTTGATAGGGGAGACAAGTAAAATATACAAGAAGGAGGGGAAGACAGTGGCAGCTAACAAGCATTGCCTGTTAAGCTTTAGCCAGTACAATTCACTTTGTGTAGTACAATATGCAAATACATTCAGCAGCTAAGAATAGGTAAAGATTATTACAGAGCATCCACAGATGTATCTGGTGAGGTCACTTCAATTGCAACTAACAAACATTGTCAGGTAAACTTTAGGTAGTACAATGTGTAAATACATTCACTTTGCGTAGCACAATATGCCGATACATTCACAGCTGATAGTAGACAACAGGTTAATATAGGGCATCCAGAGATATAGCTGGTGCAGTCACGACTGGGGGAGGAGGGTAACTGGGGGAGGGCAATTATTAGTGGGAGTGCTAAGGCAGTCAGCCCCCCCTAGGGTGGGTAGCACTGGACAGCAAAGGCTAGGAGATAGTCATGTCTTGATTTGTGAGGACACTGGGTAATGGTTAGTCTGGCAGTTGCAGTGTTCTGGTGGTGTGAGGGATTTCTGGAGTGCTGCTTTGAAGTGGCCAAGGTGTGCGAGGCTTGTGATGACACAGGGAAGATCATTTAGCCAGGTAGGGGCCCTAATTGCAAAGGTTCACCTGCCTAGTGCTATTCTCTGGAAAGGCACCACCAGGACATGTTTTATTATTCTCCTAGTGCAGGGTTTTATTTAACTCCAAAAATTGATTAGCGTTTTGCTCATAAAAGTTCTAAAACATTGTGAAAATACATAGCACTTGCCTCACTGTGTTAAACAAACATAACACTTCTAGAAAACCTATATAAATACTTTCTGTACAGTTAGCATAGTCCAAAGAAAAAAACTGCTAATCAATTATTTAAAACCCTGTAGTGGCATGCAGGGAGGGGGACAGGCTGGAATAGTGCCTGTATGGAGGCAGGTGCGAGACCTAGTAGAGCCTTCTTCCCCAGTAAGCAGGTTTGGAGTTTGATACGGTCAGAGAGAGGAAGCCAGTTGGTCCTAGAGTAAAGACTGTACGTATGCGTGATCCAGGGGTAAATGGGAGGGAGGGCATGAGAAACGACTAGCACATCTGAACATGTATACCACAGATACAGTATCAGGAAGAAAAAATGGCGACACGATGGAGATGTTTAAGTTCATCTGTATAACACAAGAGTAGACACTAGTGACTTGCTGATAATAAGTAGTTATACCGGAGGTGACTCCATAAAATTGATGGGGGAGGGGGTTAAAAAATATGTAAGAAAGTACTTTTTTACCAAAAGGGTGGTGGCAGAATGGAACAAACTATCAGATTAAGTCATACATGCTGAGGCAGTGGGACGGTTTAAGAAAGGATAGGATAGACTTATGAGAAAATACAGTTGGCCATTGGTGCCGAAAAGGGCAGAAAAGTGGTAGGGCCAAGGATGTGAGGGTTAATTTTCCAATAGTAATAATGCAAAAAGTGATAGGGCCACTTATAAAAGTGGTACGGCCATGGCCCCTTGGGCCCCCAAACCCCGTTCCGGCACCTATTCAGTTGACTACAAGGGGTGGAGGCAGGGGAGAACATAGGAGACTTACAGGGGCTTAATCTGTTAGCTAGGCAGGGGTGAGCAAACTGATAGGACTGTCGTTTTTTTCTGCCATCATTCTCCAGGTTTCCATGTTTTTCTGCAAAAACTGAAAAAAGGAGGATTAAAAACTGAATTTACCATTTTTAAACACCACTTCAGATTCAATTTTCCATATTAAAAATGCTGCACCATATTTACAACCTTCCATTGCACCAGATCTGTGTTAAACCTGATCTGCATCTGATTTTTTTAGAGCAAAACACGCTTACGCTCAGTTTATAGAAGAAAAAGACCCCCCTTCCCTAGATTTTATGAAACAGACTTGCCTATTTTTGAAAATGGAAAATCATCAGCCTTGCTTTAAATGTGACCATAGATTGGTGAAACACAGAACAATCATGCCTATTTTTTCCTAGGCCTTTACTACAAGGGACAGCCGGAAAATGAAGCATATTAAATAAGAGCTTTCAGAGGCAAGGCTCCTAATATATTTCAAGTCTATATAATCTTAGAAATAAAATCCATATGTTAGAATGTGGCTTATGCATGTGCCATTAAACTTCAGCAATGCCAAAGCCATATTTTAAACAGGATTTGACATAGTCTAGCTCCCTCCCCAAAAAAAAAACTGCCCCACAGATGCATATGTATAACGCAGGGAAATGCAAGGTACTGCATCTGGGAGCCAGAAACCCGGACCAAGAGTACACCCTGGGGGAGAAATGCTACAAGTCTTGAAGGCTGAGAGGGACCTGGGGGTGGTGATGGATGTCAAGATGAACAACTCGGAGACTTGTAGGAGGGCAGCGGCCAAGGCCAACAGGATGCTGGGATGCATCACTAGGGGGATCACCTCCAGAAGAAGGGAAGTGATACTCCCCCTGTATAACTGCTTGGTGAGGCCACACCTCGAGTACTACATGCAGTTTTGGAGGCCACACTTAAAGAGGGACATTGAACTCCTGGAGAGGGTCCAGAGGAGGGCAACCAAAATGATCTGGGGCTTGAAGGACAGAACCTATGGGGAGAGGCTCGAAGAGCTGAATATGTACACATTGGAAGAGAGAAGGGACTGGGGGGGGACATGATAGAGGTCTTCAAGTACATGAAGGGGTTAAATAGGGGAGAAGCAGTCATGGTGCTCCGAAGGAAGGAGGGGGGTGCAACTAGAGGGCATGGGTAGAAGCTGGAGGGGGATTCAGGAGAGAAAGGAGGAGGTGCTACTTCACTGGAGGGTGGTGGAGCCATGGAATGTACTGCTCAGAGGGCTGGTGGAGGCAGAGACGGTGGAGGGGTTCAAGAGGGGGTGGGACAGATACAGAGGAAGGGTTCTGGACACAAAGTCCTGTGCAGTGGGAATATCCAGGACTGGGAAGGGAGAAGCCAGAGAGGACGAGGGGGGCAGCAAGGTCAGCTCCCAGGGTGGGGGCTGACCAAACGAGCAGACACGAAAGACCATTAGGCCTATTCTGCTGGCATTTTAGTATGTTAGTATAAAACAAACTGTATCTAGTATTCTATACTGGTCTTGCAAAACAGTGTTATTATGTTCATTTTTGCTGGGCAAATCAGAAGGCTAAGTCTGCCACAAGTATGAGCTGAGTGGTCAGAACTGGTGTAATTTTGTACCTGGCAAACATTAGTACTGAACTTGTATAGTGCATCAAGGAAAATGACGGTGCATCAAGAAAAAGCGATACGTACCCTATCCGCTATACTACTATGCAATATTGAACATTAAATTATAATGCAATAATATGAAAAACACAGATAGACAAAGGTCGTTTTTTTATTTAAAATATGTACAGGGCATCTCTCATCAAAGTGCTTATTCTTCACAACCCATCTATCAAATCTAGTAAACTAATCAAGACAGGAAGCACTCCCCAGAATTTGCTGCAATGACTCGGTACCATTTTCAATCCCTGCTAGTCTGCCCCTCTAGAGCCGCATATACCACTCCGAGAAAGTTATATTACATAATGGGTTGCTCCTGGTACTAGAGGTGTCTGCAGTCGTCTATGAAAGAGCAGCTGCCATCTTTTTAATATTTCCAGAAAGTCCAAATATCTGACAATCAAGTATACTTGTAACATGGCAATAATACCATGCTTCTGATCCCGCGCTCTGATAGGTGTAGGAAGGTCACGAGACGGCAGCCGACGCGGGCATTAACCCAGCTTATATGCTGTGCCCGCTTCGGCAGTACCGTCACCATCCAGACCCCCTGCCTAGCAACACTGAGACCAAGCTCAGCAGGGAGAGGAGCGCCAGCACCGCGAGGCATCCGCCGGCGGAAATGGGCAAGGGGAGCACTACTAGCGGCGGACATCCGTGACAAGCAGCCAGCCAGACCCAGGAGCAGCAACGAGAGCCGACCTGGAGCAGGGCACCACCGGAGCAGTGTGCCGGAGGCAAGAGGAAGGGAAGCCCCCCCAGCATGCACAGCGTGAGAGTCCGGCGCTGACAGTCCTCACCGGAGACCTCCCGGGGCGCTCATCACAGTAACAGACGCAGCTATTCGCACAGGAGTGCAACAGAGAAGTTGGGTGCAGACATCTCCGTGACTCCAGGGACAGCAGGTAATGACCGCATCGGTATCTTTCTAGTCCTGTGCACCGCACTGTGAGAGCACAGCACAGAGTGACAGGTCGCAAGCGCCCTTGCGTGTGCCACTGTTCGTGTCGCACAGTGGGACCCTCCAGATGACTCCACCGACCCGCGGCTCCATAGTTATACACATTCTGGTGGCATATTTCACGCGCATTGAGCTGCATGGGGGCGGTGGTAGCCCTCGCCCTGGGCCGGGCACCCACCACCCCCCCATGCATCAATCCAGCATTAGATGCCACCTCCGTCGTGGCTTAATGCTTACTTAACCAGAGGTGGCGCTGTCAAGCCGGAGCAGAACGGTCACACTTCATATCGGCTCTGTGCTGTAAAACTTAAAAGGCAATAAAACAAGTACATTTTTCAACAAATTATTTTAGCCTTTGTTCCTAGAAGGGCAGATTACTTTGCAGAGAACAAAATGGGAAATCCACAACAAAATTGCAGCACAAATGATCCTGGCAAAGGGAAAGTGGCAGCAGGTCCACCAGCAAGTTTGACGTTTGGAGCAGAGGCTGATCTCAGGCACAGCTTGGGGACGAAAACCTTGCAAACACTGTGTCTGAAACTGCAGCAGCTAATCGTATCTGTTACCGATTTGAGTCAGAAAATGGACTCCTTCAATAATAGGGTTACAATAGTGGAAACTACTGTGGACTGCATAAAGCATGAAATGACTGAAGTGAAAAAAGCAGGCCGCCACGTCTACAAGTGCGACAACCATGGTGGTGAAGTGCAGCACTTTAGAGCGTGATTGGAATCTCAAGAAATAAGGTTTGAGCTGCAAATCTCAGAGTGCTTGGTCTCCTGGAGGGCACTGAAGGGGATCACCCTATTATGTTTGTAAAGGAATGACTTGCAGAAAAACTCTTTGTTGGATGGTGACTTCAACAGGTTGCAGATACGAAAAGTTTATCACATCACGCCATGTGGGAGGATGGAGGCCTCCAACACTCCTCGTACTTTGTTGGTAGTCACTGCTGGAATTGAGGCACGAGACCGCATTTTGTCCTTGGTACGGAGGAATGGTTCACTCTCACAAGATGGTCAGCCCATGTGTGTCTTCCCAGACATTAGCTATGCAATGAGGCAGCGGCAGAAAAAATTTGATGGCGTCTGCCTTATTCTTTGGGAAAGTAATATTCCTCACTCAATTGTTTTCCCTGCACACCCGAGAACTGTGTACCACAGTAAGGTCTGGGCTTTTTCTAACATGGTGGAAACTGGCAAATGGGTCAAGAAGGTTCAGGGCAGAGCAACAGCAGTGAGGTGCAGAGGGTGAGGAGAACACTGAAGAAGCTGGAGTGTAATGACTTTCAACTAGAAACTGTTTTTTCTTGCCCATGTTACAAGTGAATGAACCCACTCCAGAGCGTGGGTCTACTTGCGAATTAATCAACGGCTGGGTGTTTGGAACCAATCGGCCTGTGGCCTCATGGTCCAACTCCCCCACAGCCATTGGTTAATTCCTAAATAGACCCACGCTCTGTCGTGGGTTAATCCTTACATATACATATCTACTGGAGCTAAAGGTCCCTTTATCATAGGAAAACCTATATGCATCCACCATATCAGTGATACAACATCGGGGCGGGGGGGAATAACAGCAAGTGATGCATCAAAACAGTCAAAAGTTTAATGAAGATACGGAGACGAAGCCCAAGAGCAGCATGGCTGTGTCATAGAAGTAACTGTCCAAGATTCAGTCCACCAGTAAACTGCACCACTGGGGGAACGTATTGACTTGCTAGTCCTCTGAAGTATAGCTTTAAAACGAAAATATATGGCACACTTTCTGTTATGCTAATGTACATAAACAGCTTACTCAACTGTGCAAATATTAAAACAATGTCCCTGCATAATAAAAAGGCAATCAATGTAGATAGGGAGGCCCCAGGTTTGTCAGAAAATGAGAGATCAAATTAGAATCCAATACTGCATAGCCTCTAAACAGGAGACTAAACAGTACAACGAGGCAAAACATAGAACAAGAAAATACTTTATGACCTTGGTATACATCAGTCTCATTACAGACAGAGATTTGGCAGATTGGAACTGGAATAAAAAAGGGTTCGGCTCCCTGTTGAGTATCTTTTTCTTCCCCATGTTACACATTTTAAAACATTAGTTTTGTTGTGTTATGTTATGGTGCTAAACTTCCGGCTTCCTGCTCTGGACTATGAGTAGATGTCAGATTGTACACTCTCTGTTTTTATCGGCAATTTTACATTTTTTAATTTTTTTTACCTCAGATGTTTGGATCGTATACGATCAGCAATCGTGTTGACCTGTTGCAGAAACTCCTGCGGTGTTAATCGCTTTTCCATGCTGCTGCATGTTACAACCCCGGTTAATTTCAGAAACTGTAAATGCATCTGCACTCGCTAGAGAAAGATCACGAGGACTGCACTCAGCCCTTCACAATCTATACGGTACAATTCTACAGACTGGAAAAGTCAGGGTGCCTGAACAATAGACAGCATGGATTAGTCCCAGGGAAATCGTGTCAGACAAACCTTGTGGAGTTCTATGACTGGGTGACGAGTGCCTTGGACCTGGTTAGACCACTGGACGTCCTCTTTCTAGACTTCAGCAAGGCATTTGACTCTGTTCCTCATGAGGGCCTGTTGGATAAGCTGGGAAAAATGGGGGTGGGGAACCAGATGATCAGATGGGTAGACAATTGGCTCCAGGACTGGACCCAGAGGGTCGTAGTTGGCAGGATAGTCTCATCCCCAAGGAGGGTCATTAGTGGGGTCCCACAGAGATCAGTCCTTGGGCCCCTCCTGTTCAACGCCTATGTCTCTGACATAAGCATAGGTATCAGGAGTGAGATGCGTCTCTTTGCAGATGACTCAAAACTGGGGGTGGTGGTGGATGGAGAAGAGGGGAGGGTGGCCCTACAGGGGGACCTGGAGGCTCTAGAAAGATAGTCTAGAAAGTGGAAGCTGAGGTTCAATGCAAGGAAATGCAAGGTACTGCACCTGGGGGCCAGAAACCCGGGCCAAGTGTACACCCGGGGGGGGGGGATGCTACAAGTCTCGATGGCTGACAGGGACCTGGGGGTGGTGGAGGATGTCAAGATGAACAACTCTGAGACTTGTAGGAGGGCAGCAGCTAAGGCCAACAGGATGCTGAGATGCATCGCTAGGGGGATCACCTCCAGAAGGAGGGAAGTGATACTCCCTCTGTATAACTGCTTGGTAGAGGCTACACCGAGTACTAGCGCAGTTTGGAGGCCACACTTAGAGAGGGACATTAAACTCCTGGAGAGGGTCCAGAGGAGGGCAACCAAAATAATTTGGGGCTTGGGGGACAGGACCTATCGGGAGAGACTCGAAGAGCTAAATATGTACACATTGGAAGACAGAAGGGAGTGGTGGGACATGATAGACGTCTTCGGGTACATGAAGGGGGTAAATAGGGGAGGAGCAGTCAGGGTGCTTCGAAGGAAGGAGGAGGGGCAACTAGAGGGCATGGGTGGAAGCTGGAGGGGGGAAGATTCAGGGGAGAAAGGAGGAGGTGATACTTCACTGAGAGGGTGGTGGAGCCATGGAATGTGCTGCCCAGGGGGCTGGTGGAGGCAGAGACGGTGGAGGGGTTCAAGCGGGGGTGGGACAGGTACAGGGGAAGGGTTCTGGAAGCAAAATCCAGTGCAGCGAGAATACCCGAAACTGGGAAGAGAGAAGGCGAGGGGGGCTGCAAGGTCAGCTCCCAGGGTGGGGGCTGACCAAACGAGCAGACACAAAAGACCATTAGGCCTATTCTAGTGGCATTTCAGTATGTTAGACTGGAGATACTTTTTAACTCACTGGGTCCAGTAGCTGCCATATGGCGTCGGAATCATCCATTGCTGAACCTGACCCAAAATGGCCACCTAGACCCAATGAGTTAATAAAAAGCTCCCTGGGCAGTGTGTCCCCACACCTTCATCACCCCACAGGCCATGGGGCGATGCAGTTTCTCTAGCCTGGCTCCAGAGTTGCAGTGCCAGACTAGAGAGGGACTGCCCCTGTGTTGTGAGTGGCACATAAGCAGACACTTCCAGTCCTCCTTCCATCCTCCTCTTTTTGCTAAACCACCTGCCCACCGCCAGAGTCGGGCCGTACTCTGGTTCAGGTGCGTATAGGAACAAGAATGGGCCATGATCTTCTGCATTTGGTCGAGAAATGCTGGTTTTCATGCCGACACCTGTCTGGGAAATCCTGAGCGTTATGAGGGCTGCATCGTGTTTTTTTTTTTACAAATTTGGTGGGTGCTTTTATAAGTCTCGCATTAAATTACTGAACGCGTTTGAATACCTCAGTGTACTGTGTGGAACACTTTTCTAATGAACGGCTACTACAAATCGCACACTGCCGCAGATTCTTTATTTTTATGCAGACTCTGCTAATCTAGTCTGCCGTGGAGACGTGCAGTATGCTTGGGATCCAGTGTCCATTCAGATAGGTGAGTGGGAATATCAACACAGCTGCACAGATTGAGAAAGCAAAGAAACTGGCACATGGAACACAGGTAAAGTTGCAAATCTTTTATTCTACTGGTACTCAACAGTTACTAATATGACTTTACTGTACTGCATCACTATTTCAAACAGCTGCATGTATTAGACGTGTCAGGAGCTACATGAAGTAGTTACCGTTGGGATTTGTAAACATACAGTGCGAGTGTGGTGGCGGGTCTCGATACTACACCATATATTAATTGTAGCGTGCTCATGTGTTAATTGAGAATGAATGTATGGACACAGTGAGCACACCTGATGGTGTTTGTCCAATCACATGCAGCCCTTTTTCTTGCCCATGTTACAAGTGTGAGCTATGTACCATATAGAAAATGACTGATTGTTCATCAATTGAAACCTGATAAAAATATGTATAAAAAGAATACTTAACCAGAAAAAGCACAGTATAGTAAATCTGGAGGAAAAGAAAACTATTAGTCGAGTCCTCTGCACAGCAGTGTACATACTTAAACCTGTGCAAACAAGGGTTTCAGTGAGATTATGGACGCTTTTTCCCCTCATAAGGCCCTGTTTTCAAAAAAGGTTTCTACCTTTCTCAGTCTGTAAAAATGAGGCAAGTTTTTTTTTTTTTTGACGTTATATAAGCAAATAGTAAAACTAACGATCAGCCTGGATTCCAAGCAAATTTTGAATGGCTTCACAAAATTACTAGATGCATGCAACTCATTTTAATATGATTTCTTCCACACAGATAGAGTTTTCATTTTTCTTGGCAACACTACAACTCATGAGGAATTTTATAGGTGCTAGCTGTAGTTGTGTTGGTTGGGATCCTGCCAGTTCTCCCTGTTGAACTGTGCCTGGAGGGGAATGTTTCAGTTCCCTGGCTGCCTGTGAAAGGGGATAATGTTAAATTAATGTATAAAGAAAGCCTGCAACCCAACACTGTGGGAATGCAGGTGGTCTGAAGTGATGTGTCGAAATTAAACATGCCAATGCACTTGATGCTACAGCAGAAGGGTAATCAAGTCTGTTTGTTTTATATGTCCTAGTTAACTCTGGATGGCACAGTCTTTAAAAGAACCCATGAGTGGGTATGTGTGAGGAAGGAATTGAGATTTAAAGGCTGAAAACAAAATGTTTTGTGACCCATAAGTAAAACTGAAGATGCTATAAATATATATTTTTTAAAGTAAGTTTTTTCTTACCTTGGATCTGCCCGCCGGCAACCCCTAGTCTCATCACCGATATTCTCACAGACTTAACAGAGCTCCACCACTTACCCTGGACCACAGTGTGGCAGGTGGGCAGCCATGTCAGCTGGGCGAGCGCCTGTGGGGGTGCTGGCATGGGACTGCCCTACTTTCTCCTCCAGTCTTCAGCTTTCTCCCCAGGGGTGCTGGCATACAATGACACAAGCACACATGCATGCACGGGCTTCTGGCGGTGACCCCTCTCCTTCTTGTGTTCCCATCTGTGCTACCGTCTGGCCACCACCAGTCACACAGCTGTAGCACAATCCTTCCTACATAATGGCATCTGGCCCATGACTATTCCAAATGCTGGTCACCAGCATAGCAAGCGGTACTACTACTGCTGTGCTACCAAAGTCTGAACATGGGTTCCAATTAAAGTCCGCTTCCATTAGCCTCATAGTTGAGTTTAAATCATGTGTTTACCTCCCAGTGTTTCAGCTAGTAAACAGATATACAGAAGGCAATAGTAAATAGATATACAGAAGAAAAAGGACGGAATCGAGTCTGCCCTGTTGTTCCTATGTAGTTCTACCCAGCTGCTTCAGGGCCCCAGTTTCCCTTTCTTCCCCTTTTGTTTCTAATTATCTCCTTGAAACTGTTCCATAGGGGGTTGAATCCAGAGACAGTCCTGGCATTAATCACATTACTGGGTAGATTTTTCCCCCCATTCACCGCCCTATTAGAAAAGAAGTATTTTGTGACGTCCTTGAATTTTCCCACCACTGGCCTAAGGTTATGCACCCTGATGGCTGTGTTCTTTAGCTTAAATCCCTCTGTGTTGTCAAAAGTATTATGCCCTGCATGTTATGTGTGAGTTTTATTTCTCCCTTGTCTTCGGGCGAGTACATGCTAAGACTATCCAATCTTTCCTAATAGACCTTTCCTTGCTGCCTCTGATCATTTGTGTAGGCCTCCGCGAGACAGTCACTAACCTCTCCTTCTCCTTTTTCATTTGTGGATCCCCTAACTGCATGCATATCCTGCTTCAAGCCACCCAAAGAGGGCCAACATCGTACCACAGCGTGCCTCCTGTCATGTCTTACTGCTTAATCAATGCTGGTTTTAAGTCTTGAGCAGTGCTTCACTATTATCCAAGGGCTGCTGTGTTACAAAAGGGCACTCTCCCATCAGCTGCGGAATGAGATGGAGCAGCTACACTGACCTTTTCCTTCATTTGGTGGTTCTTGTAGTCATTTAATGGAAACCACAAGGTATGAGGTTTCACAAAAGTCAGAATGATTCAGACTCAAAGCATATATACGTAAAACAGAGCTTGACAGGCACAGTAAATCATTTCTCATCTGCTTGTCGTTAAAAAACTGAATGCCTAGACATCCATTTCGGAAAAGAGAGAAAAATGCACCCCCTGTAGCACTATGTGGCATATAGTACCTTAAATCACAACCATGCACATGTAATTTAAATCTTCAAACCCAGTGGAAAGCATCAATGGCACCAGTAGGCAATTCCTTATGTAAGGCAGGCTGACAAGGTCACATCAGGACCAACAATTCCTGAAAACATGGCTTTACACATTCTCCAGTACTGTCCCCTTTTGAGACTCATAAGTGTGGTACAGTCACTAACTCAGACAACCATCAGTTCACTCCCTGGAGAAAACAAAATAAAGTGCATCCAGAGGCTGCACACAGAGGAGGAAGTCTGCAAGCAGAGCAGTAAGAAGTGTTACAGAAAAGGACACAGAGAGAGAGGGAGCGCACGCAAGAGAGACAGACCGAGAGAGACAGACATATAAAGAGTGAGAGAGGGAGAAAGACAGAGACACCAAGGGCTCGTTACAGAGACATGTCAGGAATGCTGCTAACCCCATGTGTGCTGAACGTATGGTGCATGAGGCTTGCAGCATTCCCTGGCCAGTGATCGGGATTCACAATCCCGTGCATCATTTGCCGTGGCTAGCTTGGGACCTTTTTAAGGGGTTTGCACCAAATAGTTGGCGTAAGCTGCCATAAAGTGGGAAGTGTTGCAAATGTGCATGACCTTTCTAAATTGGGCGAAAGCTGCGGCAATGTGTTGGGCGCAGCAGAGGGTGTGATGCCTGACGTAAGCTCTGTGTCAACCTGTTATTAAACCAGGTCACTCACCCACACAAACAGAAGGGGAGAGGGAATGAGCACTACAAATATCACGGGAAAACACAGAAACGTAGAAAAATTGACAGCAGAAGGAGACCAAGGGTCCATCAAATCTGCCTAATATTTCCCAAGACCTTCCTAGATCCCAGGACCTAGCCCCCCCTTCCCCCACTGATCCCTACCCCATTCAATTCCCTTGGATTTTATTTTAGCATTCTCTTTATCCCAACCCAGTTTGAAAGCTATCACCATCTTGGCTCCCACCACCTCTGTGTGTAGCCTATTCCAAGGCTCAATGACCCCTTCTGAGAAATAGTGTTTCCCCGAGTACCCTCCTGAAGCGCCCTCCCCACAACTTTCATTTGTGCCCTCTAGAATGTGAGCCGGAAACCTTACTGAACAGTTTAGAGCAGGGCACCTTATTTCTTCCTTTCAGGAACTTGAAACTTTCTATCATGTCCCCCCCTCCCTCCTAGTTTCCAGTGAGTATATATTTAAATCTTCCAAGCGCCCCTCATAAGAAAGCCCCTGCATGCCCTCTGTCATTTCTGTCACCATTCTTTGCACGGTCTCCAGTCTGTTTTTGTCCTTCTCAAGGTGTGGACACAGTACTCCAGATGGGGCCCTCACAAGGGATCTACAGAGTGGCAGTACCACTTCCCTGTTCCTGCTGTCAAATCCTCTCCCAACATTTTGCTGGCCTTGCTGTAAGCTGTGTTGCATTGGCTGGTCTGCTTAAGGGTGTCACAGATGATTTGACAGACCATTAAACCTATTCGGCTGACTTTTAGTATGTTAGTATGATAACGCCTATGTCCCTTTCCTCCTGTGAAGCGCTGATTCTGACCCCACTGAGCGAATATGCAGTCTTTGGATTCTTTTTGCCTAGATGCATAACCTTCTTGGCACTGAACTTCAGCTGCCAGACTCTAGACTATTTTTCCAACCTTTGCAGATCTTTTTGAAGGTTCTTAACCATTTCATTGCTGCCCACCCTACCACCTAGCTTAGCATCATCCGCAAAGAGGGCAATCCTGTATACACACCCCAATGTCGCTGATGAATACATTAAACAGGACTGGAACCAAGACCGAGCCCTAGGGTACACCACTAGAGACCTCACCCTCATCTGACCTCTCCCCATTGACAACCACTTTCTGCTTTTTGTCCCTAACCCAATTTCCTACCCATCTAACAATCCTCTTTGCAGTGCCCATGTCCTCTAACCTTTTTAGCAGGTGACTATGTGGTACCAAGTCAAAGGCCTTGTTGAAGACCATAAAGAGGAGATCTACTCAATGGCCCATGTCCAATTCCCTAGTCACCCAGTCGAAAAATATTATTTATTTAGCTTTTGTTGACCAGGTAAGTACACTAGACAAGTTATATGCCTATTTTTAGGTATGGCCCGGGAGAGTACAATGAGATACAGCGAGATACAGGTTCATGCAGAGGACAACATGATACAAGTTAGGCAGTATACAGAGTCAAAATACAACCATGTAGCTGGCCCATTGGTAGCCCGGCGTGGATGCCTACCTCACGCATCAGCGGGCCGTGTTTGAGATGAGCCGCGGACCGCCGAGGGTCGGCCGGGAAGAGAAGGATAGAGCACCCGATGGCTGCCTCCTTCTCTGGGGGTGCAACCTGCAAGCTCCCGCTACGATACCGCCACCTGGGGGAACTCGGGTGGAAGGTGCGGTAGAGGGAGATAGCAGTATGGGAACGAGGCAAATATCGGCAGAGGAGCAGAGCAGGAGGTGCGTCTCACCGCAACTCATCGCTCATTGGCCCTCACTGCACGCCGACGCCTGGGGAAAAAGAACAAGGGAAAAAACACCCTGTCTCACCTAGGTGACGACTCCTCACTGCGTGCCCTCAGATCACTGGAGCAGACTCCACTGTGCCGGTCCACGTCGGAAGTAATAAGTTGGGGAGGTAAGTGGGTCCCCTCCCGACCCTACAACGGGGGGTTATCTGGGCATCAGGGATTAGTGGCACCAGGTACTCTAGGGGCAGACCCCAGTGAGAAAAGAGGGTTCACGCAGCAGAGACAGTCAGAGTGGTGAGAGGGGGCAGTAAGATGCATAAAATAAAGAGTAAAAAAAACACACATGTGAACATAACCAGTAATCAGGTTTGTCTGACATGATCTACCTGCTGTGAACCCATGCTGCCTGTCATCTTGAAGGCTATTCTTGTCCAGATACTCTACTAGGTCCTTTAATCAAGGCTTCCATTAGTTTCCCCACTACCAATGTGAGGCTAACCAGTCTATAGTTACTAGCCTCCTCTCTGCTCCTGGCTTTGTGTAGAGGCACCATGTCAGCTCTCTTCCAGTCCCTTGGCACAACTCCTGTCTGAAGCAAACAGTTAAACAAATGTTTCGAGGGGTCTAATACCCTTGCAAACTCCTTCAGCACCCTTGGGTGTATTCCATAAGGCCTTGGTGATTTGTCCTGCTTTATTCGCTCTAGTGCCTCTTTAACCCTACTAGTGGTGAATGTTGGCATTTCCATTTGTGGGACCCCCCTTGTCAACTGCTTTAATACCACTGTCAGGCATTGAGCTGTTGTGCTCCTTGGTGAACAATGAACAGAAGAAGTTGTTCAGAACAGTGGCCTT
The DNA here is from genome assembly GCA_016271365.2 of Neoceratodus forsteri. Taxonomy (NCBI): domain Eukaryota; kingdom Metazoa; phylum Chordata; order Ceratodontiformes; family Ceratodontidae; genus Neoceratodus; species Neoceratodus forsteri. Next base: position 398,625,498 of record CM028136.1, on the reverse strand, counting down.
CTGTCTGTCATCCTCTACTATCCTGCGAACATCTTTAAGTTTAACTAACCCTTCTCCCCATCTTCCTTTTTTCTTGCATCTACTGAAAGAAGTGTTTATTCCCTGCTTTGACCCCCTCTGCTATCTGAAGTTCAGCTGCCGCTTTTGCTTGTCTCACCATCCTCTTGGCTTCCTTATTCTTCTGAGCGTAATCTTCCCATTCGCTGTCACGTGGTTTCCTTTTAAAATTGAACAAAACATCTCCTTTGGTCCTCATCGCTGTTTTGACTTGTTTAATGAACCATATGGGTCTTTTATGTTTATTCTTTTTCGTTACTGTCCTTACGCACAGCTGTGTAGCCTCTAAGTTGGCTTGTTTAATCAACCTCCATATGTCTTCTACTTCCAGTTGCTCATGGATCCTTGCTAGTTTTCCCCTGGCTAATTCCCTCATTTTTTTCGAAGCTAGCTCCTCTAACGTTTCTATGTTTCTAAAACCTACAATACATGGAAAGAAACGCATCTGCTGAAGTGCCCCTGGCTGTGACCTATAGCCCCATGGCATCACCACTCCAAAACATGATAAAGGAATTACCACCCATGCTCAATGAAGATGACAAACTGAAAAATATATTCCAGGAGCCACCCGTTATGACCTACAAGCATCCTCCCAGCCTCTCCAACGCACTTATTTAAATTAAATTCCCATATATCAGGACAGGAAACTAGAAGGAATAATGCATTGCAACAGCACAAGATGTGAAATATGCCCCTGCATATGCATACAAATCATCATCAGAATACAGAACAAAGTAACAGGAATACAGCACATGGATCATACACCTGCAAATTAGACTATTACCACAGCCAATGAGGTCAGCATATGGCTATTAGAATTATGTGTCTGATCCTTCCTAATCTTCTGAGGCACCCTGCTTACCAGAGGATGAGGGAAGTAGGCATATACTAGCTCCTCCCATCCAGGGGAAAGGCAGGAAATCTGTTCTCCATGTCTGGGAATCCATTCACCTTGTGCAGTATTTCAGAACCCAATTTGTTCTTCCATGGTGCAAAGGGGCTGACCTCTGGTGCTGCCCACCTGGCTGCTACCTGTTGAAAACTCATCGCTGTGTAACTGCCATTTGAACTGGGAAAATGTCTCCCTGCTTAACCAGTCCACTCTCTGAATTTCCTTGCCCGGCAAGTGAACTGCCTGCAAGAACAACAACAGGTTCTTCTTTACCCAGTACAGCAGTCATTTTGTTTCTCTGGCCACTGCCCTTCTGAGGGTCCCCTCTCGGCTGTAGCGGTACAATACTGCTTTTTTGTTGTATGGCTGAACCAGCTCTGCCTGCCCCTTCAAAAGGGTGAAAGAAATTCAACAGAACGTTTTGAAACACCCTTGTTCCTGCAGATTTATACCCTTTCTTCTTTCTAACATGAAATAAATGCCCTGGACTCATTTTTCTTCCAGAGAGGTTCCCCAGCCTTTTAGGATGTTATTTGGTTGCACTACTACCATGCATTTCTCTGATAGAGGAACCCTCAATCAATTTTTTTTCCTATACAGCTACCACATGACATGAGCAGACAATTTATTTCCTACGGCAACACTGGGAGTCTGTCGCAAAAATGAAGATGATGACATCACTCAAAAAAGCCACCTCTACAGCTTCTTGCGGTGATCCACTGCCTATGAAACCAAGTCTTGAAGGGCTACTAGCTTCACTAGTAACCCATGCAACTGCAAGGTGCTCATCATGCATACAAATGAGCTGCTGGCAGATCCCTGGACCTCATGTCTAAGCCTAGATGGACCATAAGCCCTTGTTACCTGAACTCGACTGTAAGGACCATCACGAATGGTGAGAAAATGCAGACATTTCCAGTGGAGTAGAGCTATTCAGGCATAAAGTTACATCTTGAGGTCTACTGAGTGCTTGAAGTCACCTGTCTATACTGCTTGTATGATCAATTCTTAGGGTATACATTTGAAACCTCTTTCTCCAAACCTTTTTGTTCAAGTAACTGGAAGTGGAAGGGGGCAGATCTGTTCTAGTACAGTAGCTGCTTCTTGTTTTTAAATAGTTCCTTGTGGATTTTACTTGGTTGAAGTTTATTTCTTTCCATTCCTACTACTTCTAAGGGACTAGCAGTGTATTGTTTTTGGAGCTGTTGGGAGTTTGAAAACTGTTTTTGGTGGCTATAAGTGGGCTCATTTGTTTGATGTTCCACTGTGTAGCAGGCTGCGTTTGTAGACGCCTATTTCTTCTGATTTAAAACCTATTTGGTGGGATTTAATTGAGGCAGTTTCTTTGGTTGCAGTGCTTGGAGGGGCAGACACAGGGCTGATACACTCTCGAGAGTCGGGTGTAGGCCCTATTCCCACCATCCCCCACCTCTCCCTTCCCAGAGCTTGGCTCATTTATAGGGGAACACCTGCCCTGCAACTGGAGGAAAAGGCTTCAGGTGCAGCTCATGCAGTTCTAGCCACTGGGGGTTGGGTTTAAAGGCTGGGAAAGAGAAGAGCTTAGGGAGTTGTTCACTTCCCTTATAAGTTTACTGTGTTGTACTGCACCTAGTAACAGAGGTACCCGTTTACTGGGGACTGTATCTAGGATTAGTGGGCAGGGGTGTATCTTGGACTAGTGGAGAACCTGGTGCCTCACCCAAGAAGACCTACTTGGAGGGAGATGGGACCACATGTCATTAGGGCCAGCATCTTTGGGAGGGTAGTGGCGTGCACAGGGTGTGGGGCAGCCATGATACAGGACTGGGCTTGGAAGTTCGGTGGTTGCCCAGTGTGCTACCAGCTGGCACAGCTTAGGGAGGAGGTTGAGGGGATTAGGAGACAGCTGGGGGAAGGGGGAGGTATGGCTGGGGAATAGGGCAGGAGCTCTCCCATGGGGATGCACCAAGCACTAGGGGCAAGGGCATAGGGAAAGGAGTGCAGGAGAGTACTCTGGGGTCGCATAGGGACCCTGGCAGATGGGTCCCAAAAGGAGGATACTACCAAGGAAGCAGGCAGGTAACTGGGGACCCTCACAGATGGGGAGCTGAGGGTTTAGGCCAGGGAAGCACAACAAGCAAGGAGGGGCTGAACACAGACGGGAAGGAAGGGAGGAGGATGTGCCAGGCTAGTTTAGCAGATGGGGAGAGGACCAGTTGCGAGCAGTAGCAGTGGGGGTAGCGAGGTACAGAAGGATACTCAGGAGGATGAGAGGCATAGGATCGGAAGGAGGGGTGGCAGGTGGCACCCAGATAGGGGGAGAAGCAAGGAGCTGGCTGGGGGGAAGGGCCAGTAGAAAGGATGAGGGACATGGAAGGGGGGGAAATGGAGAAAAAGGGGTGGCCAGAGTGCTCCTGTTGGGCGATTCCATGATCAGGGGGATCAAATGGGATAGGGAGGGGGAAGTCTGCCCAGTTAGAACAAAATGCTTCCCTGGACTAACAGTGCACTGGGCTAAGCATGAGGTACATCAGCTGGCAAAGGACTGTGGAGGTTCCCCGGACATACTGGTCCACCTGGGTACCAATGACATTGAGGGAAATAGTGAGCTAGAGATACAGGCAAGGTTCAAGGAGCTTGTCAGGGTCTATCATGATATAGGATGCACAATTTCCTTCTCGGAAATCCTGCCAGTGCCAAGGGCTAGTGGGGAACACAAGAGGAAGATTAGGGTGATAAACCAGTGGCTCAGGGAGTGGTGTGGGGCCAGAGGGTATGGTTTGATGGGGGACTGAGGGAGACCTGGGAGGATAAGGGGCTGTATGCTAGAGATAGGCTTCATCTCAATTCGGAGGGGAAGGAAATCCTTAAGTTGAAAATAGAGGGGTTCATTGGTGAAAGGTGGGGTTTAAACTTATGATGGGGGAAGGGATGGGAGAAAAGGCTGTTGAGGGGAGTCCGATAAAGGAGGGACTCTGTCTCCACCCCCCTGTGGAGCTGGAGGAATGCAGGAAAAGGCTGACTGGTAAGGTGCGGACCAGGGGAAGACAGAATCCCCATGGGACACAAGCTGGGGAAATGGAAGTACAGGGAAAGGGTGAAAGGTAGTCCTGCTAAATGCCAGCAGCTTGGGCAATAAAATGTCTGAGCTCCAGGCGATGCTAACTGAGGGAGAGGAGGATGTGGCAGCAGTCACTGAGACCTGGGCCACCGCAGGGCATGACTGGGACCTGAACCTGGAGGGATACACCATGTTCAGGGAGGACGGGGGGGAGGAGGGGTAGCAATAATAGTCAAAAACTGCATTGCCATAGGAGGAGTGGAGGAGGTGGAGGGAACTGCAGAGGCAATTTGGGCCACCTTGATAAGAGGGGGGGGGGCAAGAGAGTAAAAATAGGAGTGGTGTATAGACCCCCTGAGTTGGCGGAGGAGCTGGAGGAGAGTCTGGTGGCAGATGTTCGGAGACACTGCAGATTGGGAAGGGGAAGGGTGGTGGTGTTGGGGGACTTAAACATGGCAGGAACAGACTGGAAGACTATGACATCATCTGTGGCCAGGGAACAGAGGTTGTAGGATGTCTTTCAGGACGCGTTCCTAACTCAGCAGGTAGAGGAACCGACCAGGGAGGAGAGGATACTGGATGTGGTCCTGACAGACAGTGACCAGATTGGGGGCCTGGAGGTAAGGGACCCGTTGACGGGGAGCGACCATGACACGGTCTGGTTCTGCCTGAACCTAGGAGGGGTAGAAGGCTGCACAAAGACAGAGGTAACAGACTTCAGGGGGGCAGATTTCAAGGAAATGGGAAGGATCCTTAAGGAGCACTTGGATGTGATTGGGCCAGACATGGACGCTGACAGTAGGTGGGAAATCATCAGAAAGGGGTGCTGGATGCTACCAGCACCGCGCAAGAGCAAGACGAAAATGCGGTAGGGCCCAAAAACCCTGCTAGTGGACCAGGGAGTTTCAGGAGGTGGTGAGGGGAAAGAAGGTGGCCTATAGGCAATTCAAGTGCTCAAGGAGTGAAAGGGACCAAGGGGAGTATTAGCTGATGGCCAGAAGGGCCACTAGCGTGGCGAGGGAGGCTAAGGCAAGGAAGGAGCAGAACCTAGCCAGGGAAATTAGGAGAGGGAATAAGGGTTCTTTAGATACACTGGGGAAAAATGAAGATGAAGGGCAGATTAGCAGGATTAAAACAGGAGAGGATGGGCTCAAGACCGGGGAGCAGGCTGAGGTACTAAATGAGTATACATGGGAGGAGACGGTGAAACTGAGGGGGGGACCTTACCGATCGGTGGGTCTGGGGGGGCATCACTGGCAGGTGGGGCGAAGGCAAAGCAGGGGGACGAGGTAGCAGAGGTGAAAATCATGGCAGAAAGAGTGAGGGAAGCCCTCAGGTCCCTTAAGACAGAGAAAGCACCAGGGCCGGATAAATTGCATCCCAGAGTGCTGAAGCAACTGGTGAATGGCCTGGCGAAACCCTTCAGCATCTCTCTGAAGACAGGGTGGGTGCCCCAGGACTGGAAGGTGGCGCATATAGTGCCTATCCACAAGGGAGGGGGGGAATCAAGGGAGGTGGCAGGGAACTACAGGCCCGTCAGCCTGACATCGGTGGTGGGCAAGGTGATGGAGGGCATTGTGAAGGAGAGACTGGGGGCCTGGAAAAGTTGGGGTGCCTGGACCATAGACAGCGTGGATTCGTCCCGGGGAAATCATGTCAGACAAACCTTGTGGAGTCCTATGACTGGGTGACAAGTGCCTTGGACCTGGGTAGACTGGTGGATGTCCTCTTTCTTGACTCTGTTCCTCATGGGGGCCTGTTGGATAAGCTGGGAGAAATGGGGGTTGAGAACCAGATGATCAGATGGATAGGCAACTGGCTCCAGGACTGGACCCAGAGGGTCATGGTTGGTGGGATAGTCTCATCCCCAAGGAGGGTCATTAGTGGAGTCCCTCAGGATCGGTCCTTGGGCCCCTCCTGTTCAACGCTATGTCTCTGATGTAGTAAGGGTATCAGGAGTGAGATGAGTCTCTTATGGATGACTCAAAACTGGGGGCAGTGGTGGATGGGGAGGAGGGGAGGGTGGCCCTACCGGGGGACCTGGAGGCTCTGGAAAGGTGGTCTAGAAAGTGGAAGCTGAGGTTTAATGCAGGGAAATGCAAGGTACTGCACCTGGGAGCCAGAAACCCAGGCCAACTGTACACCCTGGGGGGGGGGGAGGCAAATGCTACAAGTCTCAATGGCTGAGAGGGACCTGGGGATGGTGGATGTCAAGATGAACAACTCAGAGACTTGTAGAAGGACAGCGGCCAAGGCCAACAGGATGCTTGGATGCATTGTTAGGGGGATCACCTCCAGAAGGAGGGAAGTGATACTCCCACTGTATAACTGCGTGGTGAGACTGCACCTCGAGTACTGTGTGCAGTTTTGGAGGCCACATTTACAGAGGGACACTGAACTCCTGGAGAGGGTCCAGCGGAGGGCAACCAAAATGATTTGGGGCTTGGGGGATAGGACCTATGGGGAGAAGCTCGAAGAGTTAAATATGTACGCATTGGAAGAGAGAAGGGACCAGGGGACATGATAGAGGTCTTCAGGTACATGAAGGGGGTAAATAGGGAGGAGCAGTCAGGGTGCTCTGAAGGAAGGAGTGGGGGCAACTAGAGGCATGGGTGGAAGCTGGAGGGGGATACAGGAGGATAAAGGAGGAGGTGCTACTTCACTGAGAGGGTGGCGGAGCCATGGAATGCACTGCCCAGGGGCTGGTGGAGACAGAGACAGTGGAGGGTTCAAGAGGGGCTGGAGGTACAGGGAAGGGTTCTGGAAGCAAAACCAGTGCAGCGAGAATATCTGGGACTGGGAAGGAGAAGCCAGAGAGAGAGAGGGGGGCAGCAAGGTCAGCTCCCAGGGTGGGAGCTGACCAAACGAGCAGACACGAAAGACCATTAGGCCTGTTCTGCTGGCATTTTAGTATGTTAATAAGTGCTGGAGGTCCAGAACTGGTTTGAAAGCCCCCAGCATCCCCAGAATGATGATGAAGGCAAGAACACACTCCCTGATCTAGCTTGGGGGCAACGAACAGCTCCTATAACCAGCAACATCGCTGTTAATAAATAAATAAATAAACTTGTTATAAGCTGAAGCTAAGCAGAGTTAGCCAGACTGATAAACTATGGTATTTGTTCAAACTTACTATTGTAAAGCCTATTTTGAGCTGTGGACCTCAAGCAACAGGAAAATAGTCTGCATAGTGGTCCAGACAGACAACAGAGCAGCAAGGAGGATACAAAATGAACAAGAGGCGTGGGTTATGCGAATAAAAAAACTAAAATGGATTTGCGGTTATGACAGACCCATATCTAAACAAACGCTGCAGAGCAAAATGGCCTGGCAAGCATGTTAAATGGGGGTGGCATATGGTCACTATATTATGTGAGAAGACATTATTACACGAACAGACTGAAAATGAAATATGTCATAAACCAATGTTTACACATGAACATGGGAAAATGAGATGTCCGATTATGGATTTTGAAATAAAAATAATACCACTTGGATGGAAGTCCTGAATTTTCTTTTCCATATAGGTTTTTACAACCCCCAAGCCTGGCAGGTGCTCCTGTCCCTCCTCTGGAGAGGCTCAGTCTCCGGCCACACTGTTCCCCAACCCGACATCCCCCTAATTCCCCCATGGGCCCCCCCCCCGGCAGGGCCAGTGTGAAGAGGCGGTTTTACCCCCACTCCCGGAGTGAAATCCTGATGTCGGGGAGCTGGCCGGGGTACTGGTGCAGCCATCATGAAACAGGATGGCTCCTTTTTTCCCCCCCATCCCCTATCCTCACCAATGTAAGGACACCAGCGCATGCCCTCCCAACCCGTACTGCCCTCTGGCCACTGCCAGAGGGCAGTCAGCAAGCGGGATAGCAAACCTCCCTCCTCCAAGAGAAGAGAGCAGTCCTCCAGATGCTCGATCCTCTCTCATCCCTGCCAACCCAGGCTCGGTCCCGAACCTGGGTCCCCAGCATGGCACGAGATGTAGCAACCAGCACCTCAACCTCCAGCACCACCAGGCCAGCCAGGTCCTGAATTTTTGGTGGGAATCAGGACACAATTTGTCATATTTATAGATGAACAGGGAGCTACAGTACAAATATTCCTGAAACTGGAGGCAAATAACAGAAGCATTTATATTTTGTATTCCCTTACAAAAAGATAGTTAAGAGCATAAGGACAAAAATTATATTTACAGATACAAATTAAGTTAATTTGTGTTTTCTATGATACGACCACGCTCCAGATGAAGCAGAACTGTATATCCACAAAATGTTGGGTCTTGTATAGTAGCCAGTAAAATAAACGAACATTGTTTAAAAATTTCATTTGGGGAGTGAGCAGCTTATTTGTTTTCGTAGCTGTCTGGTCGCTAGAGCTGGCTCTGCTCCCACACATGTATGATTACTTGGCGCAGAACACTATTACTTGGCAAAGAACACTGAATTTCCTGTGATCTCCCTGTACTATTGCACTTTTATTAAGAAAAAGGAATCGGCTAAAAAGCAACTAGTTAAATTAATAAATTCTACGGAATCTGAACAATCATAATCTGTTTATTAAAGGGGCACTGTCAGCTTTGGCCCTCGTTTTCTGGCAAAATCTCACCAGGGTGCCTTTATGCAGATCTTTGCCAAACATGTTCTCAGAACTGCCTCTGAATATAACAAAATTAATGTTTCTTACGCCATTTATTTTTGCATAATTCTCTATTTGAGCGGTCCAACTGTAAATCAGCCGCCACCGGAAGCATATTCACAGCAAGAGCGTGCATCTGAAATGAGCGCTGGCACAAACTGCAACTTTTTGGTATGCCCATTGTACAAGTCAGTTTGAGCCCAGGCATCTATAAAATTGAGATTGCCATCTTACAAACAAAATCGAACACTGATAATACTAATAAATATATTTCAAAATTGAATAGTGGGACACTCCTGTGCATGCGCGGGATCTTACGCTCCTACCGCTGTTGCACATGCACGGGATTTTGGCTACAGCTTTAAAATATATTTATTTGTATCATTAGTGCTCGGTTTTGTTTGTAAGATGGCAATCTCAGTTTTATATACCAAGGTGCACAGGATAAGCCGATTTGTACACTGGGCAAACCAAAAAGTTGCAGTTCATACCAGCGCTCGTTTCAGATGTGTGCTCTTGCTCTGAATAGGTTTCCGGTGGCAGCTGTTTTACAGTCGGACCACTAAAATAGAGAACTATGCAAAAAAAAAAAAAAAAATTTGGGGTAAGAAATATTAATTATGTTATATTCAGAGGCAGTTCTGAACATGTTTGGCAAAGATTTGCATAAAGGCACACTGGTGAAATTTTGCCAGAAAACAAGGACCAAAGCTGACAGTGCCCCTAAAAGCTATGGACAATTTGAGGCCTATTATGAGTGTTAACAGTGTCAATTTAACCTGGCAAAAAGGCTGTGGAAGCAGTGTTCTTCAGAGTGCCAAATCACAAATCAGAAGACCCCCCCCCCCCCAACCATTAAAAAACAGAAACACAAAAATGTTACCTGCAAAACAAACGCCTTGTGGTCTGTCAAGTCTGCCAGCGAGGAGGTACATGCCTCTTACACGTTCATGGCCATCAATCCACCACCACCACCCCGGCCCCCCAGCTTCCCTCAGCAGCCCCCTATGCCTATCCCACCCCCTCTTGAAGCTGCCCACAATTGGTATTGACCAGCACTTTCAGGAACTTATTCTACCACCCAGGACTTAAAGTGGGCCAGGTCGAGCAGGGTCTCAGACTCAGCAAAACAACTTTTGAGGGATTTGAGGGGGAAGGGGTCTAACAGGGTCTCAAAGCAGGAGTCCTTTTACTACGACTTCAAGAGGGCAGTATGACTCTTAGTTCCTTTGTCCCTCAATTTCCTACAGTATCTTCATGTTCTGTGTTTTGACTTATTGAAAAACTGGATAATAATAAAAAGGCAAATTCCACACTATGAAGGGGAAAAAAAATGACTTCCATAGTAGTAGTTCATCCGTCCTATTTTAATCATCATCTTTACTGACCTGGCAGTTTTGTTCTGCAAACTTTCTGCTCTGCCACCACCTTCTACATGAAACAGCACTTTCTGGTACCCCCTCCTGAATCTACAAAACACTAGCGGGCCACTGTTCCCCCCTAGTGTTTTTTTTAAAGTAGTACTTTTTGCATGTTTTCCCCCGTTTTCTTCCTGAAGATCCCAGGACCCCAGCAGACATGGTAGTGCGATGATGGAGGCACAGGCGCACGCCAACCGGGTACCATTTTCGCCCCTTCAGCCTCCCACCCTGGCTACTGCTGGGCTTCCTGCTGTCTCAAACTGTCATCAGTCCTCCACCAGGTAGTAGCCAAGGGGCAGCAAAACCCCTCGTCCCTCCCAGGGAGAGGAAAGTTGCCTCGCGGCAGCTCAATCCCACTCCTCACCCTCACCCCCCCATCAACCCTCAACAACCCGGGCTCATTCCCGAACCCGGGTCACAAGCATGGCGAGAGGTGTGGCATTCAGTGATTTGGTTCCCCACTGTGTATCTGAACTGTGTTTTGCTTGCTGAAGGCTGTATCCAGCTCCACAGACTGAATCCATATCCATTTCCGTTTACCTGGGCCCTGCTACACTGGCCCAGCCAAAATACCTGCTACACAGAGAAAGTCATCGATGAGACCAGCCTGGGGATCAGCCCCCTGCTCAACGCCTTGAACAGGAACGACGCCTCGGTGATTTGTGTGGGCCCTGCTTCTCCGGGCACTCCAGCTCAACAGCCTGCAGTCGAGATTTCGTCCTGCCTGTGCCCAGTACTGGGATTGTGAGCAAACATCAGGGTAGCTCCCTGCAACAACAGCTAAATCTAAAAGTGTTGTCATCTGATTGTCTTGTTGCCTTTTCTTTCATGAACTGAGTCCTCCGGCTCCGGATTACAAATGGTGTGTGTGTTGAGCAAGTTGTTTTCTTCCATCACAGGGCCCCAACCAGCTGCAACGTTCCTGGCTAGCCCGCCGTTTTCCTACCTGGGTACCCAGAGTGTGTAACTGTGTAGGGACTCTGAACTGCATGCATAACTGTCTGATTAATATAGCTTTTATACAAATCAACCTGATTACGCCCCTCCCTTGTTCAAGTCCCCTGACTAAATCAGATATAACTTTGTTTGCACTTAACCTGACTGTGGTTCTAGTTTGTGCCAAAAGTATTGTACTATTGCTATTTGCTCTGCTTAACCTTGTTTTACGGGGGGTCCCCAGGGTCAAGCTAGAGGAACCAGCCCTGGTGGTAAGTGCAAACAGTGTGGGTAATTGCCTGGTGAATAAGGGTCATTGTGAAAGTAATTATTGTATATTGCTCAGGCCACTAGAAGGGAAAGAGGGGGGTTACAGTGTCCCGGAGGGCTGTGCCCAGGTTAGCTTGACCACTAACAACCCTGACCTCCGGGTGGAGGCACCCGTTTCATTACCCAGGCCCCTTAACCTGCTACTAGCCAGGCAGGGGTAGTAGCCCTTGGGATAGCACCACCTAGGGGTTACACGGCCTCACCAAGATTCTGTTTCTGGGTTTGATCCCACCTAAGCCACTGGTTCATAGTGTGGCCACAACCATGTCACATGACCACATCAGTACCTCCACTGTGTCAAAGAAGGACCTCACTGATAATGAGATGTTGCATCTCAGACTAAGATCGATAAATAAAAACTGTTCATGTGATTCATTTGCCACTTTATCTCATCTGTCTGTGCTCTAGTACAGACCCAAAATAACCCTCTTACTGAAGCAAAGCAGAATCCATTTTGAGGAATATTGGGTCCCCCAAATTAAATCCTAGGGGCACACACAGGAACAGAAACTGGCATGTGGTCAGTTCAAAGGCATCTGAGCAGAATACAGAATTTGAGGTTGCTATGGGAGTCTAAAGTTTTACGATGAAGTGTTGGCTGGAAACAGATTTGCTCTTCTGCACAAATACAGAAACTATTTGGAACATTTAAGATTCCAGATCACCTAGGTATCTAGTAAGGTCTTATACTGTAATATACATAGTCTGGTAGGTAGACCATCTTAGATGCACTCAAGGGTTCATTGGCTATTGACTGAATAGCAAGAGCAAGGTGGCTTAATCCTGTCCCTGTGGAATAATATGTCCAACAAAGTGAAACTGTGTATCCTGTTCTCATCCACTAAACAATCCACATTATATGTCATAGCATCGTCTGCCTGCTGGTCTCATAAATGGGCAGCCAGAGGGTTTGTATAGTTATGACCCCGTGACTATCCCAATTTGTTTCTTTCATGTACACATTTCTGATAGTGTTTATCATATGATTATCGGTGTTTCTTTGTTACTTGTCTGTATCAATTTTTCTTGTCAAAATTATCAACCTGTAAAGTAACTGTCACTGATGTTACGGTTTCTGTACTCTCCCTTGGTCGTGCCTAAAAAAAGTGTCATTTTTATGGCTAGCGCACCTACCCGGTAATCAAAAACTAAAATAAATAATTTGGATTTTATACACTGTATTTATTCACTGATTTTGTCTTTGTAGTTTATTGTCTAGATAGCGTGTGTTTGATATGTTTGTATCTATATGTGTATTTTGTGCCTGTTTTTATGGACGATGATCTTTCAAACGTACTACATTTTGAAATCCAGATCAAAGCTTCAGCTCTTCTTGGAAGAACAAAAAACTTATCTTTTACTGATGGTGTGTAGTGTTGCACACCCTGTGGCAATTAAAGTCTTAACACATACTTGTAGCATAAAAAATACAAACACACACAAAAAAAGGGTTTTCTTTCATTACATTTGGTTAAAATTAAAAGAACAATTAAGGAACCAATATGTTATAGTCCCCCAAACTTCTCTACCCATGGTAGCCATATTTTATTTACTGAAAGATTTTTTTTTAAGCATGAAAGGCCTACTGAGGTGTGAACAGCTCGTTTCCAGAGGCGTCGTGAGGGAGGGGAACATATGAAATCACTGGAGATGCAACTTACTCTCTTTAGTGGGATTCTGTCCGTTTCTACTCAGTGTTATGGCTGCGAGCGAGGACTGAAGCGTAAGGAGGTCAATAGACTTGTTCAATGCAAGGCTCTGTAAACCAATTGCTAGAATTCAAACCTGGGACTATCTGCTTCACACTTCAATGATCTTGCTTTAGTTTATTCTATGTATTCCCCACTTAAAGGGATATTCACAACTATTTATAATAAACAGTAAAATGGCACACTGTAGCCAAGTTGCCCCACAGCTTTCTTTCTACAGCCTCAGCTATACAAAGTGTTTGCTTTTATGCGAATCTAAATTCCTGTCCTAATGAAAGCCTCAACTTAATTCTCACTGATTCAGGAAACGTCCCCCTTTCGAAACTTTAGTCAAAACACTGAAAACATTTAATAAGCAGTTCCTGACACTGCTGTCACAACAGGCGCATGTAACTGAAGGCCTGTTAATACCTTTGGCCTACTGAACTGATCCTTCTCAGGTCAAAGCAGTTTCCAGAAATCTCAAGGCCAACGCCCAATCCCCCAAAAAAAAACCCTGTATGGATAAAGAAAAAGCTTCAGACAGAAACACCTGGTAACAATAAGCTCAAACTTCTCAGCCTCTATAGACGAAACAAAAGCTGCTTACTCTCTGAAGATGAAATGATCTTCCAGAAACGTCACTAAAGGTTCATTTACACTGCCTCATTTGCACCACAGCAACCCAGGAGCTTGTGCTGCTGCGGTGCAAACACGGCAGTTGAGCACACTTACCCAATCAAGGTAAGCTGATTACTAGTCTGCTCCTGCAGCCGCAGTAAAGTTGGGGACACGTTCGGGAGTGAGTGGTGTAAACTGCCATGTGGACAGACTACACAGCTCACTTTGATGAATGCTCCCAGCATACTCCTGCATGCTTGGCTATTTCTCACTTGTACAGCGACATTGGACTCAAATTTGGGGCTTTACCAGTTGAACTGGATGCAGCCCGCTTGTAGCCCTCCAGTTTGTCTCTCATATTCTTGTGTGGGTGAGCATATTGTGGGGCCACGTTAACAGCCCACACGTCATCTGATGCATCACTGCTGATGTCAAAGACCTGTCAATCTCCCAGTCTTGTGGCCCCTCTCCAGCACGGTTTGCACTGGGGCTGAGGGGCCATGTGGACGCAAAATTTGTTAATCTCCAGTGGTCAACGCAAGTTTAAGTGCTGCAGAAATCACAGTGCATCAGCCGCGTAAACACGGCATAAGCTCTCAGAGACCAGTGCTTCCATGCACCACTAAGACCGAAGAGAAGGGAAAAAACAAACCTGTCTTTTATACAATGTATTTAAAATTCTTACCAGAAAGTTATGACCTGCCCACTGCAAAAAGGGGCAAAAACACAGGGTTATAATCTGCTACAATATACCTTACAAAGTCCACTGCCAAATACTGATTGATTCTGTATTGGAATGTTAAAGGTTAGCAAGCTTAACCCTGGCTAAGACAGAGAGTCGATCACATTTCTAATACGCGTATCAAAGTACAATTTCCTCTCCCCCCACCAACATGGCTTTAGAACGGGCCACAGCACCACCATGGCATTGGCCTGTTTTAGGGAACCACATTTTCAGAAGCCTGCATGAAAGCAAGCTCACCAGTGCCATTTTTGTGGACCTATCAAAAGGCATCTGACCTGGTGGACCATGGCGTCCTCTTAGAAAAACTGCACATCTACAGTTTTTCAGCAGCAACTTCGGCTTACATAGAAACATGTTATTTGATGGTAGATAAGGACCGCTTGGCCCACCTAGTTTGCCCATTTCCCTACCTAACGGATAAGCTGCAGATCCTAGTTAACCAACAGCCCACTTCCTCCTACCCCCCGCTAGAATTGCCTTATGTCTGTCCCATGCATTTTTGAATTCCCTCACTGTTTTTGACTCTACGACCTCCTCAGGAAGGCTGTTCCATGCATCTACAACCCTCTCTGTGAAGAAATACTTCCTCACATTACCTCTGAGCCACCCCCCTCTATCTTCAGATTGTGCCCCCTTGTTCTTGCACATCTCTTTTTCTGAAAGATGCTACCCTCTTGGACTTTGTTGCTGTCTTTCGGATGAGATGTTAAACCGAGGTCCCATCTGCCTGTTCTGGTGGAAGTTAAAGATCCCATGGCATTTCTCGGAAAGAGTAGGGGAATTTCTCCAGTGCCCTGGCCAAATTTCCCCCATTCACTAAAAATACCACCAACAGCTTAATCTGGTTCAAGGTCAGTTGGCATTCATCTGTATCCTCTTCCCCCGGGTCGTACCTGAAAATAGGCAGAATTTGTTTAGTGCACTTACCCACTCAACAAAAATTAAAATAAAAAAAACAACAACAAAAAAAAAAAAACACATCGACCTCACTGGGAGATCACAAATTGTTTGTATGGGGTGTCCACATCCAGCACTCTGGGGCTAAATGTTGGGGGGTTTCTCAAGGGTCCATATTGAGGCCAATCCTGTTCTCCCTCTTCCTGAACCACTTCCTCAGGGAAAGTATGGGTTGTTATACGCTAATATATGCGGATGATTGGATTCTTTACTGCAGTGACAAGTACCCTAAGAAACCGCCCCTTGCTCTCAACTAGAAGTTCAACTCAATCCAAGAGTGGTTAACTGCGAACAGGCTGCTCGTTAATGCCAAGAAAACAAAGGCAATACTCTTAAGGTCCAAACCAAAGTTAGGCAATTGAGAAGCAAACATAAATACGACCTACCCTAAGCATACAGGCTCCAGATCGTACATATCTAGAACAGGTAACTGCATTCAAATACCTAGGTGTCCCCCTGGATCCCTCACTAACATTTACTGATCACAGTGGAACACCGGTCAAGCATGTTGACCAGCAACTGGGAGACTGCTTTAGGCTTAAGAATCTCCTTACCCCAGAAGTGTGGCTAGCCATAGCCCAAGGTATGCCGCTACCCTCCTGGATTACTGTGCCCCTGTTTATTCCCAGATTTCTAATCATTACCTCGCTAGACTTAACACTACATATAACAGCATTTGTAGCTTTGCCTCGCTGGCCCATTACAACACTCACCATTGCTCCCTGTATCAGACACTTGGCTGGCTCTTCTTGCAGACCCCTCGTGGCTACCTCATTTAGGTACCCTTGCTGAAAAGTCCCTCAGTGATATGGAGAACTCCTCCATATCAAGCCTTCACAGTCTTAGGACTGGTTCATGTAAACTCAGGTCCTCCTTTCAATGTCTCCTCGACTATCCACCGATGGCAACTGAGATGGGTCAGAAAGCATTCTCCCTTCCAGCACCTAGGCTATGGAATGGATTGCCAGCCTCCCTCCACTCGCCAGGCACTTCTTTCCTATTCAAAATATATTTTAAAAAATACCCCTTTAACCATCTCTGTATGCAAATACCCCATCTGAGCTAGAATGGAGGAAATCTTTAGGTCTGGCAACCAACCACGGACAGTTCTCAATGCAGTTGCCTATTCTGTTAATATCAATGGCCAGATTCTCAAAAGAGCTGAGAATGGCGCAAGCCCCGGGTGCGAACATGTGGTGCACGGGGCTTGCGGCATTCCCCGGCCAGTGATCAGGATTCTCTATCCCATGCACTAACTGCTGCATGCTTTTTTTTCTGATCTAGTTTGCGGCAACCTCAGGTACTCTTTATGGGGCTTCCGCCAAGCTGCCGTTAAATCGGGAAAATTGTCGTACATGCGCCTGATCTTCTTGAATCGGTTGCAGTGTGCAAAGTTTTCAGCGTAGATGCGCCAACCAACAGGGCTGACACAAGCCCTGCACTGCCATTTGTGAATCTGGCCCCATATTTTTAAATAAATGGCACTATGTTACTACTGTCTAGAGTCAAACTCCAAACCAGTCATGATGTTATTGTGTTCAGTGCTGTAAACTTTTTCTCTATGCTGCATGTTTTTTCTGTGCCTGGCCTGGGCTTCGTACTGTGAGCTCTAACTGTAACTGCCCTTTACTACATCACTGTATGGCTGTATTGATTCTACCTGTACCATTTGTTTTGTATGATACTTTGTGTTGTATGTGCCATCTTGACGACTCAGGTTGTTCCTGAAAACAGTCCCCTGAATCAGTGTACCCATCCAGTTACCAAATAAATAAATAAATATATAAAAATCATTCTTAATTTTTATTTTTTTTTAATTTTACAGTGGTGAACCTGGTGTGTGTGGCCAGGATCAAAATCAGACTCATAGTACCAGTCCCCCCCCCCCCCAAGCTGCTTGAAAGTCTGCAATTCATTCAAGTCAATTTTCCTACTTGGTTTTCATTCCATCACTTTAACATTTAGAGGGGTTCAAGTGAGTGCTGCTGTTACTACCCTGTTACACAGCAGGTAAGTGACTAAAGCACAGGGAAGTCAGGTGACATTCAGAAGGTTACACAGTGAGCCAGTGACTACAGAGGGATTCAAACCCAAGACACCAGTCCCAAGAACAGTGCTCAAACCACTAGACCCCACACTCCTTTCCTACCATTACTAGGTGTGAAATGCACTGAAAACAAAGGGAATGAGGCTAATGTTACTACTAAGCATTTTATTAAAGGACACAGCCAACAGTGGTGGCACAGCAGAATAAATTCATTCCAAATATCTAGCAAAATATTTGTATATGCCTGACCACCCTACAATAGTTGCTAATAAGCTCATTTTTTTAGGGTCTGGACTACTGCCATAAACTATGCAATATGCAGGCCTATAATATACAAGCTGCAAAAGTAACCCAACACCTTGACTAATGTTGGTTTTTCCCCAGACTGTAGGCAGTATTGGGTTTCCTTATCCTTGGTGAATGTTCGCTGGGGTTAATATGATAGTACCAAAACACAGCTGTTGCAGCTTTCCCTCCCACATGTTTTTTCTCACTGGGCCCCCACCCCCACCCGACTCTAAGCCAGTCCCAATTAGTGGCTTGCTTTTCAAAAGGCAGCTTTAGTCTTTTATCTTCTCATCAAGCGACAGGGTGTCATGGAAACTGCAAGTAAGGTCACTTCCTGTTTCATCCTTTATGGCAGTGAACAAAACTGAAAGCAACATACAGCACTACAGGGCAGAAATTACTGAATGCCATCAAAAAGTATGTAACATAAAAATACACTCACTTTTTTATCATGGAGTTCAAGTACCTTTAGACAGGTACACACAGATAAATGTAGTAAAAAAAAAAGTTTTATACAAAAATGTGTTTCATTATTCCCTAATTATGTATGTGTAGTACTGGTATAATTTATACTCCTTTTACAGTATGCCACTTGAGCATAGAAATTACATAGCCACTGTGGTATCAAGGTCAAAAAATTGTGGGCAATGACCATCATATAGAGCTCAGAGGACAAAACAGCTCAGATACTATTGCTGCCACCACCACCATCCTCAAACAAACTTCCAAATCCAAAGGCATCACGGCGAACTACCATCCGTACCTTACAAGTGACCCCAATTCAACAAAGACAGCAAGGTATCCCCTGCCAGGACAGTCTGAAAGTTGTGCATTTAAAAAGCTAGTGACTTCACTTGTAATTACGTGCGGTCAGGATGACACAATAGGTATTAGCTAGTTTGGTCCTTTACAAACTAGTTTAATTTTAATACTGATGGTCTATACCAACCTTGGCAACACCTGGATAAACATTTCTCAAAATATAGTGAAAACTGCAAAATCCAGTCATAAGCTAAAATGTTTGCATAATTCTGAAACCCCAAACACGTTTATACTCACACCCTTTCTGCACCATTTTGAATGGTCTGGGGATGAAAAACATTTTACATTTGTGAGTAAAATCTGTCTCCTCTCTCTAACAGAAGAACTGAACCACTTTTGGTATTTTAAGGGGCAATGTAGACACAGCCAAGTCATAGCTTTTCCTATGGGGAGATAAGCACCAGAATGCACCTGGTAGGAAATTCTGCGAACTGGGTTGTCATGGTTCTTATTAACCAGTTTAAAATGGTGGGATATAAGCTGTGGTGTAAAATGCTGCAAATGTAAATAACTGGACACCTGACAGAAGAGTGCAAAAGCATCTGAAGGTTTCTAAGTGAGAGTAAACAACGCTGTAGTACCAAATATTTATACCAGTTTCCTCAGCAATTGGGCAACTGGCAGGACCCAATCAGTGAGAATCCTTGATTCCATCTCCCCACCACTCCCCATCTACACTGGTGTCCCTCAGGGCTCAGTGCTTGGTCCCCTATTCTTCTTCATTTTCCGTAATGATTTTCCCACAGTCTGCTCGCTCACTCTTCTTTTTTCCTTTTACTTTCTATTTTCCCCCTCCTTCATCACTCCATCACCGGCCCTTCAGGAGCACCTAGGAGTCGTCCCTCTGCCGAGCACCCTACCTGTTCCAACCTTGATTACCCCCCCAGGCAGGGACGAGGTGGGGCCCCAAACACCCCAACACTTCAGGTGTCGTCAGGCCAAGGTGGTCAGGCGGGTGATGGCACAGAGGGCACATTCCAGTGCTCCATCTTCCCGGCGATGGAAGGCTTTTTCCTGTTTTTCCTCCCAGTGTGGTGTGTGTGTGCTCTGAGGTCAAGGCACAACGCGCCGAGGTCTACCACACGTCTCAACCTGTCCCTCCTGCAAGTGCAGGGCTTGCTGTACTCTGAGCCTCCACCCAGGGTCAGGCAAGCTGCGGACCTTGGTCCCCTCCCTCCCCCTGGAGAAGGTGCGCAGTCGTGGGACGCTTAAGCCTTCTCCCCAGCCGGCCCTCCAGTGGCCCAGGCTCGCTCCCGAACCCGGGTCGCAGGTGTCGCAAACAGAAATCCAACTGCTGCGCCAGCAGGCTGGCTTTGCTCATCCTCTTCTATCCACATGTACGCTGAAATACAGGTTACTCACCTGTAACAGGAGTTCTAGGAATGGTATATGTTGTTCATCCACACTCATTGGCAGTATCCTTGCCGCTTTAAATCTTGCCGGAAGGTCTTCAAGCTTGCTCCTCCCACCCACCCGGGTGGTATAACTCTCGGCTTCGCCATGACGCCAGATCTGGCCCAGCAGTTTGTACAGCGCCGGTCGGGAGGTTTGAATGTAGGATGAACAACATATACCATTCCTAGAACTCCTGTTACAGGTGAGTAACCTGTATTTCTAGGGACATGGATATGTTGTTCATCCACACTCATTGGCAGACTCCTAGCAGTTCTCCGGGAGGAGGGAGGCACGCACACCCCATATACTTACTTGGGAAAGAGAGACTGAGAACCGAGGCCCCAAAACCAGCATCCCGGCGTGACTCAAGGTCGATGTGGTAGTGGGTAATGAAGGTGTTTGCTGACTTCAGGTAGCAGCCCTGCAGATTTCCTGGATAGGGACGTCCCTGAAGCAGCCACCTGCAGCAGTATGGCGGTAGAATGAGCTCTTATCCTCTGGGAGGCTCCATGCCCGCTAACTTATAGCAGAGATCTATGCAGGAGGTTACCCACCTGCTTATCGTCCGCTTACTGCAGGTCTGCCAGATGCGTTCAGCGTAGGTGACAAACAGCTGGCGAACCTCTCCCAATTTCAGCCGTGCGCTCCTTATAATAAGCGCCCTTCTAGGATCCAGAGTATGGAGCCTATATTCGGCCTCCGAGGTGTGATTGGGGTAGAACACCGCAGAGTCAACACCTGGTTAAGGTGAAACTCGACACCACCTTCGGAAGGAATTTCGGTGGGGCGAGGACAACCTTGTCCCTGTGGAAGACCAGGTAAGGAGACTCGATGGAAAGCGCCTGGAGCTCTCCCATCCTTCTGGCTGACGTGATAGCCACCAAGAAGGCGGCTTCCACGACAGGTGAGAGAGAGCACACCTGTGCATAGGTTCGAATGGCTTGCCCATGAGCTTTGCCAGTACCAGCAGTAGATCCCACGGAGGTGGGGTTCCCGCATTGAGGGGAATGTGATCAAGGCCTTTGAAAGCCCAGACTACTTCTCCAGGCCACTGACTGCCCGCCCGCGCCTGCAAGCAGAGATGGTTGCCAGGTGCACCCTTAGGGTCGCCGACCTAAGCCCTTGACTAGAAAGGGACCATAAATAGTCCAAGATGCTTGCCAAGGAACAGGAGGAAGGGTCCAAGCCCTTGTTCTGACACCAAATGGAAAACCTTTCCATTTGAAGGCATAGCATTTTCTGGTCGACTTCACGGGACGCCTCAACTACATTGAGGACCTCGCGAAAGACCCAAAGCCTGGAACTCTAGCTCAGGAACCAGGCCGTCAGGTGCAGGGATTGAAGGTCCGGATGGAACACCTTCCCCTGATTGACTGAGAGCAGGTCCGGGCGAGCTGGAAGCTGCCAGGAGTCCTGGAGCTGAGACTGAGGAGATCTGGTACCAGAACTGGCGAGGCCAGTCTGGGCTATCAGAATCACCTGCGCCTTGTCCCTCCTCGCCTTGAGAAGCACCTTGTGGATCAAGGAAATGGGGAAAGGCGTAAAGAGGCCCGGGGTCCATTGCCTCGAGAAGGCATCCCCTGCAGCGAGCCCTGCTGAGGGGGCGGCTGGAACAGACTCAGCTTCGCGCTCTCCGTGGAGGCAAACAGGTCCACCTGAGGCGTGGCCCAAAGGGAGAACAGATGCTGTACTCACCTCCGGCAGGAGAGACCACTCGTGGGATGCAGCCCCTATCCGCCCAGGGCATCGGCCAGGGTGTTGAGGCTCCTGCCACGGAATGGCTAGGAGATCCGCCTCCAGGCTGCGCACGAGTGACCAAATGCGGAGAGCTTCCTTGCATAGAAGCATGGAGCGCCACCCCGCCCTGGGCGTTTTAGATAGTACATGGTCGTGGTATTGTCCGCCTGACCTGACCACTTGACCCCGGAGGAACGGAGCAAAGGCGGTGAGAGCTAGCGGACCGCCGGAGCTCCAGCAGGTTGATGTGGCATCGGACTCTGCTGGGACCAGAGGCCATGAGCCTGTGTTCCCCAGATGGGCACCCCAACCCATCAGAGAGGCATCGGTCGACAGAGAGACCGCTGCTCGGGCGGACGAACGGGATGCCCTCCTGCAATTGATCTGGAACGTCCACCACTGAGAGCATTCCACATCCCTGTGTCACCGACACAAGCTGGTCCAAGGGATCGCAGCGTAGACCACTGGCTGGCCAGTCCCCACTGAAGGGACGCATGTTCCAGCGGGCCCAATGGACCACGCTGGTACAGGCCGCCATGAGACCCAGGAGGCGCAGGAAGTCCCGGCAGGCGCAATTGCCCAACCAGAAATGATCGGGCAAAGGAGGAAAGAACCTCGGCCCTGTCCGCCGAGCCGCCGCCTGGCTCGAAGAGAGTCGAGCTGCGCCCGATGAATAAAATCACCTGCTTCGCTCGAGTCTGACTTGGCCTCGCTGGACAAGGAGGCCCAGTTGAGAGCAGACCTGAGGGCCAGATCTCTGACCACTCCGCCTCCTTCCTGGAGGGAGCTGCTATCAGCCAGTCGTCCAGGTAAGGGTACACCGGACCTCGGGCCGCAAGAGGAATGCTGTCACCACTGCCATGCATTTGGTGAAGACCCTGGGAGCTGGAGACAAGTCAAGGGCATGGCTTGAACTCAAGAGATCCTTCCGCTGGAAGCGAAGGAATCTCTGTGAGACGGACGGATAGGACGTGAAAACGCGCCCTGCAAGTCCAGAGAGCAGAACCACATGCCGCTGCTCCAAGGATGGTATTATCTGAGCCAGAGTGACCATCCTGAAGGTTCGAGACCTTAGGAACTTGTTTAGGTCGTAGGTTGAGAATGGGCGCCAGCCCCCGTCCGCTTCGAACCAGGAAGTACCTGGACACAAACCCTGGGTCTGAAGGAGGGTCCACCACCTTCTTACCACCTCCTTCTGGAGGAGGAGAGATGTCGGTCACACGAGCCGCCAGTGAGGCTGGGGATCCCGGCTCCGAGGGGCGACGGCCTGAAGGGTGGTGCCTGCTCGATTCCAGAGGCAGGCCTCTTCCCACCACCTCCAAGACCCACCTGTCCGTGGTAACAGCGACCAGGCGGAACGGAGTGCTGGAGCCGCCTCCACGGGGGACCTCAGGGTGGGCAGGACGGGATGGGGCGACACCTCAGCCCGCCACTGGGCAGGCTTGGAGGAGGGACCGCCGAGGGACCTCCTGGGCCCTTTCCTCCCTGCCTCCTGTTAGAGGAAGCCGTGCTTGGGTTTGGGATGCCAAGGTCGAGCCTGCTGGCCCTCGACGTTGCTGGGTCAAGGCCAGGGGCACAGAAGGACTAAAGGGCTTAGGGCTGTGGCTTATGCCTTGTCCTTCTGAGCGGAAGAGACCGAGTCCAAGGTGGCATTGGACTTCTCGATCCTCTGCAGGTGACCTTCCACCCCAGGGTCAAGAGGTCAGTCCCCAAAAGGAACATCCGCCAACTTGTGCTGGGTATCCGAGTAAAGGTGGATATCCTCAGCCAAGCTCGCCGACCAGATAGCCACCGCGCCGCCACCGATCTGGCACATGAGTCCCCACATCCAAAGCAGTCTGGAGCTGCTGTTTGGCCACTGCTCCTGGTCCCGCACCTGCTTAACCGTAGTCTGCAGATCGGCGGAAGATGAGGGATGACCTCATCCAGGGAGCCCAACAGGGCATGAGAAAATGTGCCATGAGGACGGCCGAACTGGCCTGACGGATAGCCGAGAGAGGACGAGCGACTTTTCGCCTGACATAGTCCAATTCTTGACCCTTGTCAGGAGGTTTGTCCACATCCCTGGCGCGCCGGGCGCTACCGAAAACGCTGTCGGTAACCAACCCTCAGCAGAGGGTGTTCCAAAACCGGACAAGGAACCGTAGGGACCGTGATACTTCCTGGCCATCCTG
The DNA here is from genome assembly GCA_016271365.2 of Neoceratodus forsteri. Lineage (NCBI taxonomy): Eukaryota > Metazoa > Chordata > Ceratodontiformes > Ceratodontidae > Neoceratodus > Neoceratodus forsteri. Next base: position 398,601,719 of record CM028136.1, on the reverse strand, counting down.
GCCAAGGCGAGGGCAGGAAGCAGGGCGCTGCCAAAGTTCCAGTGCTGGACCCACTATGGCCTCGGCCACCGGAAAGGCCTGTCGGAGAATCCTCGTCCAGAATCTCCGTGAGGGGATACCTGGCCTGCTTGGAACGGGTTCGAGCTCCATCCCGTAGACTCCGAGATGAGCCGAGCAGTCCTAGGAAGGACGACGGGCTATCGCTCCATTGGCTGACCTCCTGAAGACTCCAAGTCCAGTCGCTGGAGAAGAAGGAGGAATCATCTTCGACTCGGAAGAGTCCTCAGAGCTGCCTCTGGCCTGAGCCACCCTTCACCTGCCGAGGTCGGTCGGGAGTGAGGTAACTGACAGCCGAGGGTAAACCTTAGCCGATCGAGAATCTCTTGGTCGGAGCCCCAATTGGTGGCTGTGGAGGCGGAGGTTCCACCGCAATCGGTGGAGCAGCTGGTTTTGGCCGAACAACCGCCTGTATAGGCCTCGGCAAGTCGAGGGTTGTGTCGGCTGCCCGTGACAGTTACTTAATGGCCGGGAAGGCGCCGAGTCGGCTTATTCTCCGCCAGGAGGAGTTGTTAGAACATAAGGTCCTCGCACTGCCGACGCATTTACGCCAAGCTCCTCATCCGAGGAGGAGGACGAGGACGAGCGGCGACGCCGCTTACCGCTGTGCCGAGACCGAGACCGCCTATGACGGGTACGCGCTGGACCGCTGAGAGGTCCGAGACCGAGACCGAGAGTCCCGAATTTCCGGTCGGTGCAGGGAGGTGTCGGCCGAACCGACCCCTTCGCTCGAAGGTCCATCCGAGGGCTCCGGAACCGAGGCACAGGCGAGCCCACGGGATCCTCAACTCCTCCCGGGGAACCGGGAGAGGAATTCGGTTGCTAAAGGCGACAGCCTCGTCTAATGGGCTTCCAGAAAATCTCGACTTCATCAGTGGGAGTCTCGGGTCAACTGACCTGACGGGGACACCGTGAGGCCAGTGGCCGAGGCCGAGCGGTCGACCGAAGCCGACGGTCGACGGCCTGGGGAGAGGGACCTTTCCCGCTCCCAAGAGCGTCGACGGAGGGACTTACCCTTGTCCCTCTTTTTGGACCGAGAATAAGGTCCAGCAGACGCAGGCCCTTCCCTTAGTGGAGAGGGACAGACAAAGCTCCTTAAAGGAAGCCGTGTAGGAAGAACCCAGAGAGAGCGGGATAAATGCCGCGGCCGAGGAAGATACGGCCCGCGCCGCCTCTTCGAGGGCACCATCCGCCGAGCGATCCGCCGACCGCCGCCGGACACCGCCAACCGGCCTCCTTGACTTCACCGAGGGAACGCCTCGGACGGCCCAGTTGCAATCGGGCAGCACGTCTTCGAGGACGAGGGCCGAGAAAGATGAGCACAGGTCGAAGCTCGCGGGTCGTGCTCAAGGCCTAAGCAGTACACACGTGAGTGTGGATCCGCTCGAGACATCTTCTGCCCGCATGGGCATCTCCGAAACTGGAGTCGATGATCCATCGCAGCCATGAGGGATCGAAGACTGAAGTCTTTTGCAAATATTATTTTTAAATCCAAACGGAGAAATAGGAACTAGTCACAAACGCAGAGCGTTAAGGAGGGAACCTGAGCTTCCAAGCGGTAAGGAAGATCTGGCGTCATGGGGCGGAGCCGAGAGTTATACCACCCGGGTGGGTGGGAGGAGCAAGCTTGAAGACCTTCCGGCAAGATTTAAAGCGGCAAGGATACTGCCAATGAGTGTGGATGAACAACATATCCATGTCCCTAGAAATAATGTTTTGTACAGTACCAGCAAAGACCCTGCTGCTGTGCAAACCAGCTTACAGCATGACTTCAACCAAGTTCAGCTCTGGTTTGCTTCTCACCAGCTTTTTCTAAATGCCAAGAAGACAGTCTCAATGACCTTTAGCACCAGGCAGAGACGCTCTAGGCTACCGCCTCTACCCACCTTCCACACCCTTGATGTGTCCATCTTGGAGGACACCTCCTTATTTAGATATCTGGGGGTTTGGCTGGACCAGCACCTCAACTTCTCTGTGCATATCGATGCTATCCTGAAGAAACTGCGCCCCAAGCTTGGTGGTCTGTACAGGAATCGTAGTTACATCCTGCAGACTGCAAGGTGCAAAACTGTCCAGAAGATTATACTCCCCATCTTTGACTACTGTGACATAGTCTATGGTGCTGCTCCCAAATCTTCCCTGACCAAGTTGAACACTCTCTAATTCCTTCTGCTGCTTTGTTATCGACTCCCCCTCCTGCTCCCACCACTGTGAACTCTAACGCTCTCTAACCTTCTTTCCACTACCTCACAGACGCATCTCTCACTGTGCTAAACTAACCTCCAAATTCTGGTTCAGGGACTCCCCTCCTATCTCTCATCCTCTCTCTCTCTCTCTCTTCACTCCAATTCTACCACCTACTCTCAGATCAAATGACACCGTACCTTGATGGTCCCTCACCACTCCACCCTCATCGGTCAGACTGGTTTTGCCCATCATTTCCCTAAAATCTGGAATTCCTTCCCTCCTGAAATACAACACTCCTCCTCCAACTACTCCCTTACCTCTGCCCTACACAGTTAGTTTTCCCTCAGCTGTTCCTGCTTTAACCCACCTTAATACCTATCCCCAGTTTCTGCCTTCCTACCATGACCCCTCCGGTAGGATTCTCAACATCCTTAATGGGGAAATCAGGAAATGGCTACCCCTTCTCCTCATATTCAGTTCTTGCATCTCCCCCTCTCTTCTCCACCTGCCCTTCTGGGTCACCAGTGTGCACAACCTAACCCCATCCTTTTTACTCCAACAGCACTTGCGTACTACCACGGGCCTACTCCTGGTACACTCAATGCACTATAAATGGTTATATCGCATTATTAATGTTTTGTACATTTATATGTTCTTTTGTATGATTTTGGGCATGTATTGTAATTTACCCAATGTTCCACTACTGTTTATTGTACAGTACCCTGTGTTCCAACTGTTGCACAATCTTACAATGTTGTATTGTTTGTACTACCCACATACTATTGTAACTGATCATCCTTCACAACCCTATGTAACCCCTCCCCCCAGGTCATACCATGAGACGAGCAACTTGTTGTTCAGTGTGCCCTCCTGGTGAAACATTTCAATAAATAAAAATAAAGTGGTTCTCAAAATACGGAAAAAAAAAAACTAACAGGCATCATGCACAGTTAGGTCAACAGTGTTACCAATAAGAACTAATGTCACAAAAACCAACGGATCTGTGATTCTTAATCTATAGCAAAAAATGTAAAGGCCAATCATATGTATAACGAGATCAAAAAGGGCCATAAATATTACAACTTCAAGGGCTTATTTTACACATGTCTACATCAAGTCTGATGGAAAATGTACCTGTAGTGAAATATAAATTGAAGGTTTTTGTATCCAGTTCTTTGCTCCTTTGCTCTGAACTGTTGCCCCTTGTACTCACTACTGTTTACACTATTCTTTCCCTTCCATCCTTTGAAGGCAGTCGCTTTCCAACTTTGCCTCCCTTCTCTCTAAATTTTGGTTTGGATCTATGCACTATTACCTCTTGTCCCTCCTCTCACCCTTCCTCCCCTTTTCAAACTCTCACTTCTCTGCTACCCCTGCTCCTTCAGTATCCTGCACTCTAGAAACTTTAGTGGTCCAAGTGGCTTTCTGCATTCACTCACCCCCCCCCCCCACCAATTTCTTGGCCTCTTCCTATTCTTTTAAATTCCATCTTAGTGAGGCTTCCGGTTCTCCTCTCCACTGCTAGGCTCATCCACCATGCTGCACCACTTGGCTAGCTTTCCTCCCCTCTTATTTTCCCTCTCCTTCCTTCCTCCAGCTACTACCGCACCCTCCTTTTATTCTCTCCTCCCCCTTCCCCACACCTGTCCATCCTCATTTCTACCCTCCCTTCCACATTCTCCTTGGTCTTGTGAGTGCTGTCTCCTTGCTCCAACATGAAGCTCTCTGGGGCTTTTTCCCCCTCCCACACACTCTCCTCACCATGCACCCCTCCAAACAGCTCCACGGATCCTTTAAGCTTATTGTTACCTTGCTACTTCTACTGGCAGCCGCAAAAGCAACCGTAATCTTGGCCCAGCCCCCTCTCCTAACCAGTGCGGCTTCCCAAAGACTGCAGGTTGCACACATTAACATCCATAGTCTCCTACCATAGCTGGATCTGTTGCAGCCCCTCATGGTCAACCTCCACCTGAATATTCTTGTCATCTCTGAGTCCTGGCTCCCACACAAGATGCATGACTCAGCAATGTCTATCCCTGGCTACTCCACAGTAGGACTGCTGCAAGAGAGGAGGCGGCATTGCAATCTACCTATCCTCCGGCATGGATCCAAGCTGCATCTGTGATATCTGTCTCCTTCCCCGTCGCCTATGAGCTGCTTCAACTCAAACTCACTCTACCCTTCTCAGTCCCCCTTTTTTGTTGCAGGGTGGTATTGCTGTCCTGGCCTGTCCCCTGCTGCAGTCACTGAACTCCTCTCATAATTTGCACCCACTCTTCCTCTGGCGAGTTGCTGATACTTGGTGATTTTAACATTATTTGGTTCTCCCCTACTGCATGCAAACTGCGTCTAGATGTTAAATCCCCTCCAGTTATACCAGCTGATCATGGACCTCACTTGTCTTAATCACAAATTTTCGAGCACACTCTTCTGAACTGGGTACTCTCCTCTCACCCACACCATAATGTGAATACAGGTATCCTCCCAGGTGCCCTCACTGACCATCACATGGTTTACTGTGTGTGCAAGATCCACTGCCCTAAAGCTCCTCATAAAACCATACTCCTCTGTTCCTTCAGGCCACTGTATTTGTCTGCCCTCCACGCCAACCTACTGGCCACTGATTGGTCCCTCGTCTCCATAGCCACTGACATCAACTTGGTACTCAAATCCTTCCAATCCATATTTATGGTTGTCTGAGAACATCATGCCCTCTCCCCCTCAGGAAATCCAGTGTTTGCCCTGAATCTCTGCTGAGCTGCTGACCTGCCTTCAAGATCGTGACCTAGCTTGGTGGTCCAGTAAGATCACGGGTTCCCTGCTACCCTGTTTAATTACCAGACCCTATGCAATGCTTGCACCAATGCCACCAGGTGTGCAAAATCTGAGTATTTTGCATCCACACTCCAGAACAACCTTAATCACACTCCAAGTTCTGGAAAGCGAGTCACTTGCTTTTCTTACCCTGACCCAGTCATCCCCTCCCATCCTCAAGGTTGGCAATTCCCACATCATGGACCCTGCTGCTGTTGCTTCTTCCTTTGCACTCCACCACCTACAAAACTCTCTCCTCCTCCTCACTTTTCCTCTCTTCCTTTGTACTCCTTCTCTCCCACCACTCCCACTGCCTCTCTTAAGGCACTTCTAGCTCTAAACCCACCCAGCGATATGAGCCCTGATGGCCTTGACCCCAAGTTTCTGCAACTGTCTGCGCCAGCTACTGCCATCCCTGTCACCCTCCTCCTTAAACCTCTCTTTCTCCTATGCCTCTGTCATCCATATCCTCCAAGGGAGGTGATCCTTCCTCTCCTGTGAACTATCACACCACCTCTCTCCTCCCCACCCTGGCCAAGTTCCAGAAACATTTCATCCTCTCACCATGTTTTCAACTCCTCCTCCTCCTTTTTCATTCCTTTCCAGTCTGGCTTCGGGAAGTCCCACTCTGTATCCACATGCCCTCCATCCTCTGGCTCACTGATTCCTTCCTGTCTGAGACGGACCAGGGCTTGTCCACTTCCATTACTTTTGTTAATCTGGCCAATGCCTTCAACACTGTGTGATACCCCCTTCTACTGGACAAGCTTCAGGCAGCAGGGCTTTCTGCCTCCTCAATCACCTGGTTCTGCACCCTTGCCAGACTGGACCCCTTCTTTCACTCATTCTGCTATTTTGCCTTGGACTGCCCTCCTTGTACACACCACTGCTCTCTCTATTCTGCTACTCACTCCCTTCCCTCGATGCCAGATGACTCACCCACTGTGCCCCATTCACCTCTAAATTCTGGTTTGGCTCTTTCCCTCCATACCTTTCTGCTCCTCTCCCCCCACAACCACCACCACAACACTGCTTCCCATTCCCTCTCCTTCTCCTCCAGGAAAACCTCCATGGGCCAAACTGCGTTCTTGTATGCCTTCCTAAGTTCTGGTCCTTCCTTTCCTTCTGTAGCTGCTCAGCCTCATCCTTCTCACTCAAGAAGACCCTTCTTTGTGACTTTTCTACACTCTCCTGCAGCTGCTGACCTCTGTGTTTGCCACTCCATGTTTTGTTGATGCCCCACACGCCCAATCCCATTACATCACCATAGTCAAGCGTGGAAAGAAAGACAGCAGACATAAGTGTTTCCTCCCAATCTGGAGGTTTAACAAGACCCTGCACCCTTAAAAAAGTGCAACTTCATCTTTTGGTTTGTGGCAAGGGAGTTAATATGATAATGAAACTAAGTGTGCTGTCTGATCTAAGTTGATACCTAGTTATTTATAGCATAGGACACAATCAAGCTGGACACTGTTAGTTGTTGAAGGGAGGTGTGAGAGAGCCAATAGCACAAGGCTTACTTTTGGAGAATAGCAGGTGGGGGTGTAGTTAACACTGAGTAACAAGCATGAATCTACCATGGCATGCCCTGACCAGCTGAAGTCTGACTGAAGGTGGGAGACAGGGAGTAATGATGGCGTTAGAGGAGGAGTAGACAATGCTGTAATTAACACAGAACAGAACTGTGGAGTTAAGAACAGAGATGGGAGGTCACTGATTTAGACAAAGATGACAAGATGCCCTAGCACCAATCACCATGGTACATCTTTATTAATGATCAAGAAATATGATATGAGGTTTGGAAGTGTGAATACACTGGAACCTTCCTGAGATATAGCTTCTGAATCACAGAATGCTTGGAAATTTAGACCAACTGAGGTTAGTCTACTACTGATTAGGATATTATGGTCAACAGCATCAAATGTTATTGTGAGGTTGAGCAATACAGCTGGGCACACCTCATTAGGCTCAAGTTTACTCCGTGTCATGTGAGAAAATGGGAAGAGACAAGCAAACAACATCATGGAAATGACACTCAGTTTTCTGGAAGCGTAGCTGTGACTGCCCATCCACATTGCTCCCATTATGAGCCACTGGACGCTGGCAGGAGTTGGTCACAGACAATGCAGGTCATGAGATGGAACAGGTAGTGTTGTATGGTAAAACTTTACTCAAAAGATAGTTATTTATTTCAAAAGTTTTACCAGAACCTGGTGCCTTTGAAAAAGCCAGGGTATCTGGTGAAACGTTAGGTCATTTCCTGCTGCTCCCCCACTTGGGTGACCACTGGTGTATTTGCACTGCTGCACTATGCATTTGAAAAATAAAAGTCAAATGAAAGCTTGAAAGAAAACAACTGGCTCAGCAAGAATGTTTTTTCGCTCTACTTAACAGCAGAGGTGTGCCCCATGACTTGGTTTCTGTAGTTCAGGGATTCTCAAATGGTGAAGCCCCAACCTGTTCCAGGGGAGGCTCAAGTAAGTCTGAAAAAGTACTGTATTTAAATTTTGAGTTTTATATATTTTGTGTGAAGAGATGAAGGAAACTGAAAGAGGAAAATAGTAGGTGAATTTTATATATTTATTTACTAATACGTGACAAGGGAAGGTGAATGAGCCAAGGCTCATTTCAGGAGGAAACAGAGAAAGTAGTGTGACTCATGAAGGCACTGCAACAAGGGGTAATAATGGTTCAATAATGAAAATAGCGGAACAAGTAGGCTGGTCTGTTGGGGGTACAATAAGCTGAATAATAATATTTGTTTATTTTATTTATTTGTTATTCAGATAACACCTTTGAGCACATGAGCTCTTTTTCAAAGGTTCCATGTCAGTATAAGACAAAGAACTGAATGTGAGCCAAATAATCAAAGGGGGTTTCAATTTATTCATGGTGTACTGCACAAAGTACAGTATGTTATTTTTCTCTGAGGAGGCCAAGATTATTTCAGTTTTTGGGGGAGGCTCAAACTCTTTTCCATGGATTTTGGGAGGCTCACTGTGACAAAGTCTGAGAACTATTGCTGCAGTTCAATACTTTGTCACTGGAGCACCATGCCCCCCCTTGAGCGGCTCTGGCTTCTGAAATCAAAAGAAATTGATTCCCACAACCTCCACTTGCATACGTTGCGACTCTGAGTGAGTCAGTCAATTATCTCCACAGTGCTCCCAGGTCACCTCTAAAAAACAGGCACTTGTTCCTAGTTGGTGTTACCTGGTTACCAAAGAAGTAAAAAAAAAAAAGAAAAGAAAAAAGGCTCAACTTCTTCAGGCACTGGGTGGTTAGGTTAGTAAGCACCTGGGTGTAGGGTGAATTTACAATGTTACGACTCTTGCGTTGTGTTGAACAACTTTTCGGAATACAGACAACATTTCGGAATGCACCCAATAGTTTAGAATGTGCATAACAAAGATTTTGAGCAGGCTACTTTTTGTACACAACAAAGGCTAACATACTAGGTATTAATAATGAATGGCGAAAGACACTGTCTCACTGACGCGGAGGCAGTGTTGCCATTTGCAGCACTGAACACCCTACTTTGTGCCCCTAGTTCAGAGCAACAGAGGGTTGGCAGGAGGAGAACTGAGCATCCTCAGGACTCTCTCCTCCTCTGCCCAGGGGGATGGGGGTATCTAACCCTGCTGCACTACTGCCACCTGGATGACCACAGGTGGTGGTGCAGCTTACAGCCAGCAGTGTAGTATGTAGCTTCCCTGGCTAGACCTTTTGTCAGCACATCACAATGTGTGCTGACACTGATCAGGGAGAAAACAATGGAAAAAAGCCCCAGCATGGGTAGGATGATGCTTGGTGGAGGTGATTCAGAGGAAGACAATTAAAATGGTGCATGTACACCATGGAAGAGAGAGAGAGATGTTACATGATCAAAACCTAGCAGTACCTCACAAGGGTGAACAAGGTGCAAGAAGGAAGCCTCTTCTAAATGAGGAAAAGCACCAGGGCTAGGGTGCATGCAATGAAGCTTGGGGGGGTCAGGAGAGACGCGAGGAAATATTTCTGCACAGAATGGGTGGTGGATATCTGGAACACACTGCCACCCAAAGTGGTGGAAAATAGAATGGTATGTGGCTCCCAGCGTGCACAGGATAGACACAGGAGTATATTAAAGCAGAGGCAGGAAGAGTCACCAAAGACCAGATATGAGCTGCGGATGTAGAATAGGCCGGTAATACTTGGGCAGACTGGGTGGGCCAGGCAGTCATTTTCTGCCAACAGATTCTGTTTCACACTTGGTGACCCACGCTGCTTGCACACTAAACCATGAGGGACATATTCCAAAGGTGACACCTAAGCCTGAGACTCCACCCGGGGGAGAAGTGGGTAAGCCATGAGGCAGGAGACAGCAGGTGGAAGAAGGGCTGCAAGGTCACCAAAGGGCAGGACGGGACAGAGCTGGAGACACAGATCCATAGGTGAATGGTCTTGTTCCCTGGAAATATGGTTCTGTCCCATCAGGTCTCCTAGATGTAAAACTCAATTAGTAGCTGGGCCCCACTGCGAGCTAGATGTCACATCTCAGCTGGTCTATCCAGAGTACATTTATTTATTCATACACGTTTCTTTCCACAGAATATCCCCGAGATTAATCAGTACTGCCCTCCTCCCTCAGCTCATTACTCACTCTCCCTACTCATCATGTTTTGTTTCTAAACTCACTGTGTAATGTTGTTTTGCCTGTCCTGAAGTTTACTGTACAGTATTTAACGTATGGCAGTTTTATTACTAAAGCATTTCTTGTGAATCATATATTCCGTTGTATTCCATGTTACTGTATTATTTGTGGGCATTTCTGCTTTGTATCTGTTCTGCTCTCCTCTCTTCCCCCACCCCCCAGAACACATCTGGAAACGAGTTGATACCAGCTCAGTATGCATTTCCTGGTAAAACCTTTGAAATAAATAAGAAATCTTTTTGCAAGGGTATCCCTGTGGCAGCAGCACAATTAGCTATAGTATTCAGGCTACGTAATGCATAGGCAAGTTATTAAATTTGTAACAACCACCCACATTTCAATCACTAATAAATTCCATAATATTATTGTGCAACCCCCGAGTCTTATGGCATCATCCACAATGCTGCTCAGATTTCTTTCACCTAATGTGGTAGTCTTGGGATCAAGAGTTCGAACCCCAGAGCAATGCAGCCACTAAGCCGGTATGAAATGTATTGCTTGAAAGAATAATTACAGTCTGAACATCTGGCGTGCTTTAGTCACCATATTAAATGCAATGGAAGGCTATCTCTTTTGTGTAGTTCACACTGTATGGCAATTCACACAGCTTTCCTGACGGGCTGACATACATCAATCACCACTCAACAGTGCACCTCCATCACTAATACATGCACAAAAGGTTTTTCTCACCTTGAACTCCCTGCTGGGCCACTTACAGAAAAGTCTTGATGTCAGCATAGTCCTCATCCTGCTAAGATACTGGAAAAGGCAGCAAAGTGTCTTGGGGAAAAAGGGGCAAGGATACCAAAGAGAAAACTTCAGGTATCCAAAAGGATACAGTAGTATAAGTGATAAACTCGGTCGACCCCACCAGCATTCAACTCAAATTACTTATTCATGCAACACCGTGACCCATCATTCCCTTTTGAAACTGTGTCCTTGACTTTCTTGTGCTAATTTTCTATGGAAAGTTGTCAGCTATTGTTCAGCACCATTACAGTAACAGGGTAACATATAGAGAATAGTGGATGGGCAATTATGCACAACCAGTGTGCCGTGCCACTGAGGGGTTCCAATTCTGTGACCTCGAGAGTGACGCTCAAGAGGCTCGAAAGAATCAGAATCCCAAGGTGGCACAACACACTGGCTGAGCATAGAGTTGCCCATCCACTATTGTTTATAGTGTAAGGTCCCACGTAAATAAAATAAATGTGGATTAAGACTTTATTTTTAAAATGCAATTGTTTGTGGCTACGTCGTTATTCTGTGACTTAGGGCTGGTTGCTAGGGTGTGCTGTGTGGGTGATAAGGAGCAGATGTCCCTAAGTTTATGGCACAGCCTTCTATTGGCTGTAAAATCGGGTGTGGGAGGGATTTTCAAAAAAATAAAAAAGGCGGCTGTATCACTCGCTTAGTGAGAGAACATCGGATGTAAGGAACAGAGTTTTGTTCAGTGAGCTAATTTATATATCTGGTTGATGGACATAAGGGCTGCTTTTAATTTGTGTTTTATTTACATGCAGATATTTGGTTGATCCTGGTAGATTTGCAGGGTTTGGGTGATCGTGTTGCTGCCACTGTGTGCTGGCTGGGGTCCGAACCTGAACTCCCGTTTGACTTTCTGGGTTCACTCAATGTACGTGGGATGGCCTTTCGACCTCACCACAACCGGCGGGAGTGGACATCCCCTCTATCAACATTGATAGGATAGGATAAAGTCTAACAGGAGAGGTTATTGCCATGGCTGGATGTCCTACGGGATTACTGGGACCTTGAATCCAACCCACATGTACTACATATCCATCTATCTGATAGGCCAGAATTATTTTGTCCCCAAGGGCAAATGCATCATACTCTCCGTAATCACCCCCATGCTCATGGGCATGTGTTTCTGGTACATTGCAATGGGACTGGCTGAGGTAATCAAACATTTTAACTATTAAACAGTTCAAAGTTTTACCATGATGCCTGGGACAATCCATTATTCTACACTGGTCATCCTTGGAAGGGTCATAGTGACGCCAACTGAGGTATTTGTGTAATAATATATTACAGTGTGGGTCTTCACTTTGTAAAATATGCTCATAGCCATCCACTGTAATATGTGAAGTACCAGCATGAGAGATGTAGCAACAGTCATGTGTTAATTTTCCTTTTCGTACATTATCTATGCCTCTGTAGGTAATAAGACCCTGTACTCTAGGAGTTATGCCAGGGGATGTCATGTTTCAGTTTCCTAAATTACTTGGATTTGAATGCGATTGGGACTACTGGATGCTAACAGTCATAAATTATGCCCTGTCACTTAATGACAATGACTTTTAATTTTCCTGTTCCAAGTTAGAATTAGTTATGTCCCATTATAAATCTTGATTATTATTTCTTAGTTACTATCTATATACTAGCCAAACATTTCTACCTTTCTATAAATTGTATACATTTAAACAAAAAATCCTTATAACTGTATTCAATATTTAAAGAAGTACCAATGAATACCAAGTCCACTTAATATTCTTTTACCTAAAGAGATTTTAGAAAATGTAACAATAACCAATCAGTAGTAGCAAGCAAAATACCATTTTTTTTTTAATTTTTTTTTTTTGAACGTCTTTATCCTCCTGTGGCAGGTCCTCCATCATCGTCCACCAACCTACCGGACTCTGGGTCTTTCAGGGGCTTGTAGCACCATGTGCACTCCAGCAGATCCCCAGAGCCAGTCCGGAGGTATCATCCTTGGTGGACCCCCACTTTTTCCTCTGTTTTCTCCCATGGACCTTACTTCCCGACACCCCTGGAAGTGGTAACGTATGCGCGTGGAGGCGCACATACGTCCCACAGCTCCAAATGGGGTCTCCTCCACCCTCCCCTGAATGGCACACGCCGAAGCTCCTTGGAGAGGTGCCGCTTCTCCAGCCTCCACCAGAGGGTGGCCAAGCTTCGAGGTACCTGCTACCCCTATCCCTGAGGTAGAGGGTCGGCAGCCAGCTCTAGACCTCTCCTCCCCCCGGCCAACATCTGATGACCCAGGCTCATTCCCGAACCCGGGTCGCTGGCGTGGCGTCCTGCGCCTCAACCCGCTGTGCCACCGGGCCGGCCTAGCAAAATACAGTATATATGTCCTGTTGCAGGGGGCAGTCCCAATTCATTAGAATACAAACTTTTACCAAATAATAAACAATATAAAAATTAAATTTATGCCACGCACTTCTTTATTCTGTTCATTAACAGACAGAATGCAGGCTTTCTCTTACCACTGTTCCAGTACACAGATGCTCAGTTTGAGGCTCTAGGCAAGGCGATGAATGCTCTCTGGTTCCCACTTCATCTGCCCATCTTACCTTTATTCAAACGGGGTTTATATTTATACGTTTTGAATGGAAGGGACCTGATGCATCTCATGTTGCATTTCTTGCAGAAGTGTTCCAAATTATGCAAGGTCTGATGGACCTCGTGATACATTTCTTATAGAAGTGTTCCAAATTATGCAAGGTCTGATGGACCTCGCAACACTTCTTGTAGAAGTGTTATATATTTATTCTGCTATGCTGTCATTCCAAATTATGCAAGGTCTGATGGACGTCATGTTACATTTCTTGTAGAGGTGTGTTAAGTTAAATTATGCAAGGTGGCAAAAAATGTCTTATTTTAGAAGTGAAATGTCATGTCAGATTCTTACTTGTTGGAAAATTGTTTGTAAGCCCTAAAACTCTTTTTACTATAGAGGAAGTACCTTGTGGTTAGCCTGCACTCTGTCAAACAAGAAGCTTTCTTGAAATGTGTTTTCACTTTCTCAAATAAAACTTCCCCATTCTACAGTTAGTTCCAAACAAGATAGTATATATATTTTTTAAACTGTAAAAACTGTTACTATCACAAAACAACTATAATCTTTTTTGTTTTAAATGCATCTTTAAACTGTTTATAAGTAAGGCACACTTAATTTATTATAGGCTAAACAACTTTACACACAACAAGAGCTGTCAAAAGTGACTCCGCCCCGGACAGCTTACCCTCCAGTTTAGAATTTAACAGCAAGAGTGGCATTTTCAGCGCTACAACTTGCTATATTTTAATTTTCAAAACTCCGAACCCGGAGCATGGAGGAGCAGATCGCTCATTGCTGAAAGGTGCGGCGACGCGACTGCCCGCCTAATACAAAAGTATTGAAGTGAGCGGTGTGTCGCTGCACCTTTTCAGCAAATGGAGCATTCTCTACCTCCTCCATACTTCCGGGAGTTTTGAAAATTAAAATACAGCAAGTTGTGCCACAGAAAAATGCCACACTTGCTGCTAAAATCTAAACTGGAGGGTAAGCTGTCCTGGGGCGGGAGCCCACGTTTTGGACAGCTTTCCTTTAAGTCTAAATTATGCTTGTAACTTAAAAATACTAATTATATAACTCATTTGCTGTAGAGGAAGTACTCTGTGGTTTTGCCTGCACTCTGTCAAACAAGAAGCTTTCTTGAAATGTGTTTTCACTTCCTCAAATAAAATTTCCACATTCTACAGTTACTTCCAAACAAGATATATATATATATATACACACATGTATATATATTTTAAAACTGTAAATTGTTAATATCACAAAAAAACTATAATCATTCTCGTTTTAAATGCATCTTTAAACTGCTTATAAAGTAAGGCTAATCAGCAACTTAAGTCTAAATTATGCTTAGCGATAAGATTTTACAAAGTTTTTTTCAGGAAAGGCAGAAGCAAAACATTTTTCAATTGTCATTTTTTAATCCAGAGAAGAGGCTATAAGCCAAATCTATTTGTTGATTTATCTCTGGGAAATAGTCAGAGGGTTCTTGCTCCATCATGTCCTCTATTTCTAGGAAAAGCTGCTTCTCTGGAATATTTGGATCAAACAGTCCAAATAAGGACTGAAGGGGACTGCAGACTCAAGCTGTTTATCTGGTAGATCCTGTGGCTGGTGCGCTTCTGCACCGAACCTCTAGAGGTTTTTGAAATGTTGTTGTACCACAGTTGGGCACAATTACATTCCATGACCTTTTGAACTGTGGTACACCAACATTTTGAAAGCCACCAATTTCCATACACAAGCCCTAATCATGCACTGTTGTACTATACTGAATGAAAGGACTTTGGGGGCCATCTTGTCCACCCATCTGTCTTTTCACTAAAATATATCCCACAACACTTGTACTCAGTTATATGTGAAGTCCAAAGGAATTGCTTTCAAAAGTATTCAGACATTTCATATTTGGGGTAAAAAAAAAAAGCACGGGTGCAGATCTCACTGGGCCTTACTTTCTAAGGATCAGCTACCACATCCTGGCGGCGCCAATCATGCACCTCTTTAACCTATCCCTGACCATGGGTGAACTCCCCTCAATCTGGAAAACTGCCCAAGTTATACCACTATTCAAATCAAGCCCAAGCGACCCCAATAACTACAGGCCTATTTCTCCACTCCCCATCCTCTCTAAATTGCTAGAGAAGGTAGTTAACTCTCAACTTAGGAATTATCTGGACTCCTTCAACCAGCTCAGCCCTGTACAATCAGGTTTTAGACCTCGACATAGCACAACTTCCGTTCTTGCAAAGGTAACGAACGATTGGCAGTGAGCCCTTGACAGAAAGAACTATGTGTGTGCTGTCTTTCTCGACCTAAGTAAGGCCTTTGACACAGTGGACCATGCATCACTCTTGGATACTCTCCTTAGCATCGGTGTGGCTAAGTCATCCCTGAAATGGTTCTTGTGCTACCTTACCAGTCAAACACAGCAAGTCAAAGCAGTGGGTGACCTCTCACTGTTAAAACCAATCAACAGAGGTGTACCGCAGGGCTCCATTCTGGGTCCTCTGCTATTCGCCTTATACATCAACAACACTGACTATGGAATCAAAGCATCCGACATCCACCTCTTTGTGGACGACACGGTCCTTTATACTGCTAGGCCTTCCCCTGAGTGTGCCTGTATGACCCTCCAATCAGACTTTGAGCAGGTTCCACTGTAAAATGTCAATCGAAAGTTACTACTAAATGCCAAAAAAACAAATCTGCAATTACTGTACTTTGAATTTTTGCAGATTGCATATTTGTTACTGTTATCTTTCCTTAGTTGGCAGATGAAGAGAAGGAACAATTTCAGACAGCGCCAAACAGAATGCAGTGGATTTCTGTAGAAAGCTATCTGTTCAATGGGGCATTCTAGAACATTTTCCCAGCAAATTTGAGACTGCAGCAATGCAAACATGGTGGAAATGTTCACACATTTTTATGAAAAACTTGCACAATGCACAGTGGAAAACACTGGCAATTTTGTTGGTGGAAACTGAATTAGAATTCTGTAAAATGTAATCAGTCTTTCCCATCAACCTGTAACACCAAAGTTGTTCATTTTCACCATTCACCTTAATGGGCACTAATTTCATAGCCCGACATAAGTAGGTAGGCAGCTTTTTCTCCCAGAATGCTGCTTTAAAAGGAATTCGTAGTTTTAACATTTTTAAGTACTGTGTGTGTTACCTGGATTGCAGGCTTCCAATCGCTGTTTACCACATATTCCTGCATTGCAAAATTACAAAAATAAAAAGGTTTTACTGATATAACCCCTAGATGGCGCTATCCCAGGGGCTACTACCCCTGCCTGATTTGCCACTAACAGGTTGAGGGGCCTGGATCCAATGGCGGGTGCCTCCACCCAGAGGTCAGGGTTTGCAATAGTTAAACTTACTTGGTCACAGCCCTCTGGGACACTGCAACCCCCCTTTCTTCCCACTAGTGGCCCACATAATATATCAGAATTACCTTCACAGTATACACTTACCCCAGGACTAGTTCCGCACTGGGACCTCCTGTGAAATAAGATACAGTGCAACAACCACAGTACAGTACTTTAACACAGACAAATACCTCAGGCAGTATAACTTTGCTGAAACAAGCAGCTCTGATTTATTTAGGGGATATAACAAGGACAGGGAAATCAGGTTAATTAGCTTATCACTTACTATCTACCTATGGCTCTGTGCAGGCCTATCCCTACCAGTTACTGTCCCTTGGGTACCCAAGCCCTAGTGGCTAGTCCAAACCGTGGTAGCTATAGGGGCCCTTTCACACAGTGAAAAGAAAAATTAGTTTAAACAGTCAGCAGTACAGTGATTCCATTTGGATTTAATGTGGCAATTCAACAGGGCGACCCTGAATTAGTACTCCCGACCTCCAAACAAGATAGGATCCTTCAACGTCAGCAGGGCTACTCTTGAGCTCCACAGACTCTTCACACATTTATATGGTAAAAGAAAGTACTATACCAGGCAGGCTGCTTCTCATCCCGATCGCAATTACTGCACAATACCCGGGAGACACACAGCAGATTCAGTTCCTGACAGACCGAGTGCAATCAACAATTTCTCCAGTCTTCTACAGGGTGAGCCTGGTTTCTACTCTTCAGAGATCCTTTGATTCTTTTCACAGGGGCCGATTCAGTCCTAACAAGCAGTTACACAAGCTGCAGACCGGAACTCTGGGCCTTACATGTTTTTGACTGAAACTGTGCACTGAAGGAGCACAGGGTTTCTTTCCCCTTCACTCCAGAGCTAAACTGAAACTCCAACAGACAAAACCGGCACTTCCTTTGAGTTCCTCCCAGTTCTTGACTGGATTGGCTGTCACTCACAATAGACTGCTGCTGTTGGTCCAAAAAGGCGCCTAAGTCTAAACTACATCTCCCAGAGTCACTGCCCATACAATCCTCTTGTGGCTGGCTCAGATTATGAGTCCAAGTTCTGATTCGTCCAAGGCACCATTTTAGAGCTAGCTTACCCCACACTGATTGGTCCAGTTCAGCAGTTCAAAACCAGAATGGGGAACTAGGCAGACACAGTTCTGACTGCAAAGAAAGCAGGTTAGACAAACTGTAATTTCATTATTACTGTAAATGATTTCTGGCAAACAGTTACATCTTTCAGATAGGTTCCCTTTGCACTCCTAGTGACTGCAAAAATGGAGTGAATTGGCAGCAGCTCGAGTGGTACTCAAACAGAGAAGCACACAGTCCCCCCATACAAACTAATTATGTCTGCAAGCAGACAGCTCTTAAAGAGACAGTACCAGAGGCTCTAAAAACACTCACTGATAAATGGCTTAAACGCCAAACACCATTCAGGCTTGGAGCATTCAAGCAAGCTCCTGGAAGTCTTTTGGGAACCCCCATTTGCAAGGGGGTTACACTGAAATTTGTCTTGGGCTCCATTTTCACAGAACTTGGACCGCTGGCTGTGCGGCCTGGACGCCTGTTGCGACATCTGCGCCTCACTCAATTACTTCCCAATTTTCCCTCATGGTAGAGCTCACAGCAACGTTTTTGAAGCCACATTGTTTATTGAAAATACTTTCAAGAACGGTATGTTACCCTAAGTTTTGTGAGTCAGTGTGAAAAAATATGAGCATTTACTGTTTGAGTGGCAAAACTGATGTCTCCCTTACAACGATCACTTATTTCTATTTGCTGTAAAACAATATCACCTTTCTGCACTGGCACCCATACCAGCAGCACAGCAGTCACTCACTTTGCACCTCTAAGTCACGGCATAGAAGCATGTAGCCAAATGTTACTCACTGAAGTCTAGGCTGGGGGGGGGACCTGGATAAGTCAGGGTGCCTGGACGATAGACAGCATGGATTCATCCTGGGGAAATCGTGTCAGACAAACCTGGTGGAGTTCTATGACTGGGTGACAAGTGCCTTGGACCTGGGTAGACCAGTGGACGTCCTCTTTCTAGACTTCAGCAAGGCATTTGACTCTGTTCCTCACGTGGGCCTGTTGGATAAGCTGGGAGTAATGGGGGTGGGACAGATGATCAAATGGATAGAGCAATTAGCTCCAGGACAGGACCCAGAGGGTCGAGTTGGTGGGATAGTCTCATCCCCAAGGAGGGTCATTAGTGGGGTCCCACAGGGATCAGTTCTTGGGCCCCTTCTGTTCAACGCCACGTATCTGACATAAGGACAGGAATCAGGAGGAGATGAGTCTCTTGCAGATGACTCAAACTGGGGGCGGTGGTGGATGGGAGGAGGGGAGGGTGGCCCTACAGGGGACCTGGAGGCTCTGGAAAGATGGTCTAGAAAGTGGATGCTGAGGTTCAATGCAGGGAATGCAAGGTACTCCACTTGGGCCAGAACCCAGGCCAAGTGTACACCCTGGGGATGCTACAAGTTCTGGATGGCTGAGGAGGGACCTGGGGTGGTGGTGGATGTCAAGATGAACAACTCTGAGACTTGTAGGAGGGCAGCAGCCAAGGCCAACAGGATGCTGGGATGCATCGCTAGGGGATCACCTCAGAAGGAGGAAGTGATACTCCTCTGTATAACTGTTTGGTGAGGCTGCAGACCTTGAGTACTGCGTGCAGTTTTGGAGAGCCACACTTAAAGAGGGACATTAACCTCCTGGAGAGGGTCCAGAGGAGGGCAACCAAAATGATTTGGGGCTTGGGGACAGGACCTATGAGGAGAGGCTCGAAGAGCTAAATATGTACACATTGGAAGAGAGAAGGGACCGGGGGACATGATAGGTGTCTTCAGGTACATGAAGAGGTAAACAGGGAGGAACAGTCAGGGTACTCAAGGAAGGAGGAGGGGCACTAGAGGGCATGGGTGGAAGCTGGAGGGAAGATTCAGGGAGAACGGAGGAGGTGCTACTTCACAGAGGGTGGTGGAGCCATGGAATGCACTGCCTAGGGGCTGATGGAGGCAGAGACAGTGGAGGGGTTCAAGAGGGGGTGGGACAGGTACAGGGGAAGGGTTCTGGAAGCAAAATCCAATGCAGCAAGAATATCCGGAACTGGGAAGGGAGAAGCCAGAGAAGGCGAGGGGGACAGCAAGGTCAGCACCCAGGGTGGGGGCTGACCAAACGAGCAGACACGGAAGACCGTTAGGCCTATTCTGCTGGCATTTTAGTATGTAAGTCAGTAAAACGTCAGTTAAACCCTGAGGTCTGCCATGTATTTATTTACTGCAGGATTTGGTCGTCTGTCCATGAGCTGGCATTTTGTTGAATTAATTTATTTTTCTGTACATCTCGTGCCCATTCAGCATGCCTTTGTGTCTGACAGCGTGATCAATCTTTGTCTGATCTCGTCTTGCTGATCAGGCTTTCCTGATCGTGCTCAAACTGTTTGCAATTTTATTGAGTTTTGAGTTTCCTGCACTCCTCCTGGTCAGTTAAATGTGAAACTGCCTTGGATGTTGTTGATAAACTTTTAATTAAGCCTTATGTTCATGGGTGTCAGCAGGCATACTCAGAGTACTTTGCTGAGTACAGTAAAATCTGGAAAATCATGGAGCAATATGAGCCTCAGGTCAGGGCAATAAAAACAGAGCGTAAGGTACAGAAGAACTGTTTTTCCCCTCCCTGGATGCTTTACCGTGAGTTTGTGAATTATTTTTGGAACGTGTGAGTGCTAAATGTAGAGGTCATAATTGTATAAGTGACCTGATCAAGTATGCATTCATGAGCGCTGGTGTGAATGACCTTTCTGTAATGCTGGCTACCTTGATGTAGTACACAGGCTTTTAATATGTCCAAAACACTGTAACTGAAAGCCAGCCAACTTCCGTCTGATTGGTAGTGTGTATGTATAAACTAAAACACTGAATCTGTTACAATCATTGACTTCCTACATACTGTTGACTGAAATGGGGGTTGGGCAATGCTTGTGTGGAGGAGCAGCACATTTTTTGGTTTGTTTTTACAGGGTGGGGCAACAGTTCTGTCAACTCTCAAGTGCAAGTTTAAAATTCCTGGCTACACCCCGATTGAGATAATGGGTAAAAGTAAAAAAAAAAAACTTTGCTTTTACCAAAACTGTTTTTTCTGTCTTATTTAAAATGTACTTTGTGGGGAGGAGGGTTACAAGTTTAGCAAGTCCCTGGTCTCAAGATATACAAATTATGCAAACAGTATCTTGCTTCACTGCTTTTTGACACCTTTCATCTACCATCACAGACACTGCTCCCCCCTCCAAAACCAGGACAGTTTGGGCCTTTTTTACAAGAACCTGGAAACCCAGGCTCGTGTAACAAGATCAGGATGACAGGAATGGGGACCACACTGAGGGTTACAAAGCGTCCACTTGGATGCTCGTCTCATGGTTTGTGTATGTGGTAGTGGGGGGGGGAGCATACACTGCTCCTAGAATAGCTCCTGGTGGTGGCTCAGTGGAGATGTGCTTGGTGGCAAGGATGACCCACACAATGCCACACATCTTCCCCGACACCATGTCCTATGGAGTCATGTAGAAGCGATAGAAGGATCGAGACAGAACTGCAGAAAAATGGCCCTGACGAGTGTGCCGGATGATGGACCCACCTGCCCTCCTATGCCACAAAGCTCCATAGTGCATCAACTCTATCATCCCCGGTGGGCACATCCCCATGGCCAGTCCACACTTTCCCTCCCATTCAAGTCCTTGCCACGCAGTGGGGGGGGGGGGCACCAAAGATATAGACACTCTGCAGCCAAGAAGATGGCAGGAGGTACCAGAGGATCTGTATGGTCAGTGGCAGAATCAACTGGTAAACGAGTCGGGCAGCAGAGACTTGTAGTACCTGAAGAAGAGGCCCCCACCACCACCACCACATGGGGCATGGGCAATGAGCAAACCAATAAAAAATGTGGTGCCTTATTGCTGTGATACCAAAAGAATATAAACACCCTAGTCAGCTGTATTTATTAATGCCATACCATACTAAAACTGTGCAGAAAACAAAATCAGGTTAGCTCCTTTACAACTGCATCACATCTATAGTAGGGAAACTAATGGAGACACTACTCAAACAGAGGATCATAGCATTCCTCAAAACTAGCAGGCAGCAAGACCCTAAACAGCACGGTTTCACAGCAGGTAGGTCACGCCAGACAAATCTTCGAGATTTTTGACTAAGCTATAAAAATAGTGGATGACGGCAGGGCAGTAGATGTTATCTACCTAGACTTTAGTAAGGCCTTCGACTCGGTTCCACACAGAAGGCTGCTAAAGAAGCTTGACCACACAGGGGTTGGTCCAGAAGTAGTCAAATGGGTACAAAACCGGTTACAAGGCAGAACTCGGAGGGTACAAGTTAATGGAACATAATCAACGGAAGGCAGAGTGACCAGCGGGGGTGCCCCAGAGCTCAGTGCTGGGGCCTCTACTCTTCAATGTTTTTATAGCAGACATCACTGACGGACTGGAATGGAAGGTGTGTCTGTTCGTAGATGACACCAAGATATGTAACAGGGTGGACAGCTCAGAAGGAGTGAGCAAGATGGAAGCTGACCTCAAGAAACTAGAAGAATAGTCTGGTGTGTGGCAGCTGAGATTTAATGCCAAAAAGTGCAAGGTCATGCACATACGAAAGAAAAATCCAAGAAAGGAGCATTACCTAGGAGGCGAAAGACTGGCGGCCTCAAACCAGGAATGAGATCTGGAAATCATAATCTCAGATGACTTGAAGGTTAGTAAGTAGTGTGAGAAAGCAACATTGAAGGCCAACAGAATGCTGGGCTACTGGGAGGGGAATCACGAGCAGGAGGAGAGAGGTGGTACTACCACTGTATAGATCGCTGGTCAGGCCTCACCCGGAATACGGAGTCCAATTCTGGAGGCCTCACCTCAGGAAGGACATTGACTGGGTGGAAACAGTACAGAGAAAGGCAACAAAAATTATTCAGGATCTGCAGTACATGTCCTACGAGGAAAGACTTAGGGAACTGAATATATACTCCCTGGAGCAGAGAAGAGAGAGGGACTTGATTGAAACATTCAAGTACATAAGTAAGCATTAAGCCACGGCGGAGGTGTGCTCTAATGCTGGATTGATGCATTAGAGGGTGCGCCCGAGGCCCAGGGCTTACCATCGCTCTCTATGCATCAATCACATTAGAGCCCACCGACGGAGTGGCTTAATGCGCCTGTAACATGGGCCGCGTGACGAGAGTCTCACCAGGAGCCCATTTTGCGCCGGTGACACTTCATAACACGGGGAGTTGGGTGCTCACTTAACGTTTGTGGTGCACTTACGAATCCTGTGACACAACAGCATTACGATCCTGATGCGCTGAACACAGTGTGTACATGTATTAATAGCGACTAGAGTGGCTCGCAGCCTCGTGCAGCAGTTGTCCCGATGTGCGCGGCTATTCCTCCGGTATCACTGGTTGGAGGTCTCCGGTAAGCGCCTCCATCGCCCGGCGCTGTCGCCGCTCCTGAAATTGCACTCTGGCTCCCTCACTTCCCGTTCCCTCTCTTTCAGGCTCCTCCAACGATACACCGCTTCCTGCATCGAGTCTCACTGTGGGGGTGTGTAACCTATCCCTCCTGTGCACGCCTGCTTCTCCCCCCTTCCATCTGCCACGCTTCCCTCGTTCACCTACTCCTCCATCGCCGCCCCTCCTGCCAAACAAAAGCAGACCACCCTGTCTTCTACCGCCTGTCACCCTTCCCAGCTACACAGTCACGCGACAGTGTGCCACGGGTTCTCATCCTCCCTTTACTACCTCGGACTGGTAGTGGGGCTCCCGGACCGCCGCTCGTCCTCTCTCTTCCCCACAGGACCCAGTGCTGCTAGGCTGGGGTCTGGCTGGTGAGAGTACTGCCGGCCGGGCACAGCATATAAGCTGGTTAATGCCCGCCTGCGCCATCTGGTGACCCTCTCCCACCTATGGCTGATCCGGATTCCCTGCACACTATTAATGCCATGTTACAAAAGGCATTAACAAGGTACAGGAACTTTTTCACTTCAAGAAGGGCTCCAGGACCAGGGGACATGAACTCAGGCTGCAAGGAGGGAGGTTCTCTACCAACATCAGGAAGTTTTCTTCACAGAAAGAAGAGTGGTGGATGCCTGGAACAGCCTGCCCCAAGAGGTTGTGGGGGTCAACATTGTTGGGGGGGGATTCAAGAATGCATGGGATAGACACAAGGGAGCCCTGACTACAAAGGGCAACTAGAGTGTCAAAACAGGTCTAAAACAAATGGGCATACTAGATGGACCTAGAGGTCTCCTTCTGCTGTCTACTATGTTTCTATATTTTGCCTTGCTAGAATATGCTAGGACTATTTTCCAAGCTGCTCTACTGCTTTTAGATTCGAGCTTCTGGCTAATCTCCTAAGAGTTCAGAAGTTCTATTTATCCAGTCTTTACCCCATCTTCGTTGATAACTACGGTACTTTAGAATAATCCCACATTTTTTTTTTAAACTTACTATTGTTTTCAATCATGACAATAACATATAATACAGTCTCTAAAAAGGTACAGAAATACATAGTAAAATTGCCCCAACATGCATCAAGTTGACATTTGAATAAATTACCCTTTAGTTTGCGGAAATTAGGGAGTCTGGGGGAGGCAACCTTATCAAGATACACATATTGTAGGAGATTACTTGTAATTACTAACTATTCTATGACTTTGTTATGGATTACTGGTACACATTTTATATCCTGTACAACAGAGTTGCTTGGACTCTACCAAATGGAATTAGATTTGGATTCCGACCCAATTTTCAGAATGAGGATTTCTGGAATTACAGTCCAAAAATCCTTCTTCATAAACTGAATCCTAAAACCTATTTTCACATAAGACATTAGCATTCTGGATTTCAACTCATTCTGATTGTGAGGTCCTTTTAGGATTTGAGTCAGAAATGGAAATTCTCCAAGTTACTGAACAATTCAGTTTGATCGGAGCTTGCAGAGTCTGAGCATCCCTACCATACAACTGTAGTGCCCCGTTGATGGTAGGTCTATTGATTGCTGCTACTGCTGCTTGCACAATGCTATCTTTTGAATACATTGTAATTATTCATCTGTACATTCATTTTTCTCTGCATTCTCTCTACCACATATTTTATTGCACATTTGCCAGCACTTTATTTACAGAATATATTAATAGTTCACCTATAGTGAATGTATTTGCTACTTTTTTTTTTTTTTAAACAATTTAATAAAACCAGGTCATGTCAGTGTACAGCAGTTTGTATACATACACCAATACAATGCAAGACACTATGATAAAAATGCTCAGGTCAACCTTTCCAGCTGACCTGGCAAGCCTCCAGCTGTTAGGTACAACATATGTAGCACCTGATCAAGCATACCGAAATATTCAATCTAACTTATGGAACTACTTGTTAACAAAATACAGAATAATAATGCCAACTAAACTTGACTTGAGAACTGCATTATTTTTAGAAATACTGTATGTGAAACCCCACCGGATACCTTCAGAACTGCTGAGTACATCAAAGGCTTCCTGATTTCAACCCCCATAAACCATGGCACAGTCCTACGCAACCATCCCCCAACTCCCTGCCATCAAACAGGTGTCCCACTTATAACTGAAACCATGATTCCTGGGCAGCCACTGCTCTGTACGAGATGTTGCTCCCCTCTCTACCATGTCCATGCTCCAACGCCTCTACTTTCTGCATTTTCCACTAGGGGGAGCCACAGCTGGGCTACGATCCATTCCATGGATTGTATCAACCTGGCCTTTTCTCTCCCACTTCTCAACTGTAGGAATAGTTGAAGAAAGCCAAAGTAACATGACTTTGTTGACTGCAGGTAAACGTGAGGTACAAAAAAGAGCTAATTTTGCCTCCCCCCTTATTCCTGTGGCAAACTTCCTCAAATGATGCCCTCATTTCTCCCCTCTGTATCAACCCCAGAGGTCCCAAGTGGGAACAAGCTTTGGCTCAGTGTGCTTCTCCCAGTCGCCAATTTCCAAATGAATAAATAACATTACAAAGGTAAACCACAGCTTCTGCGGCTGCCACTTAACCATCATACTGTTTCATACAAATGAGAGATTTTTGTACTTCAATCCAAGTGCATTAATTCTCAGAAAACTTATATAGACTCTACAGATTAAAACACTGAAAACATTTTTTAAACATTCAACCCAAAACTTACTAACCTCGAGAATCCGCGAGATACCTACATGTATTTCAAGTCTATTACTATCCAGCACGACTTCTCCAAACCTGTCACCCAAATCATCAGAGTCAGTCCAAAGAAAGTAAAAGTTCTAGTATCAATAGATTAAAGGGACACTGTCAGCTGTCTCTTTCAGCTTCTGGCTATTGTTGATTAGTCTGCCTCTAGGCACACACTTAGAAACATAGCAGTTGATGGCAGAAGGAGACCACTAGGTCCATCTAGTCTGTCCATTTGTTTTGGACCCATTTTGACACTCTAGTTGCCTTTGTAGTCAGGGCTCCCTTGTGTCTTATCTCATGCATTCTTAACCCCCCACAGTGCTGACCCCCACAACCTCTTGGGGTAGGCTATTCCAGGCATCCACCACTCTTTCTGTGAAGAAAAACTTCCTGATGTTGGTAGAGAACCTCCCTCCCTCCTTGCAACCTAAGGCCACGTCCACTGGTCCTGGAACCCTTCTTGAAGTGAAAAAGTTCCTGTGCCTGTACCTTGTTAATGCCTTTTATGTACTTGAACGTTTCAATCACGTCCCCTTTCTCACTCTTCTCTGCTCCAGGGAGTACATATCCAGTTCTCTTAAGTCTTTCCTCATAGGACGTGTACTGCAGATCCTGAATCATTTTTGTCGCTTTGGCAAACTATGGCTCCAGAATGTTCAATACATAAAAAAATGTATCTTTATCACCTTGTAATTATTTTCGGACAGAACAGTCCACTTCAGTGCCCCCCCCCGAAGCATATCCCCACTGCGAATGCACATCTGGCACAGAATTCTGTCCTGAAGCCGAACGTTTTGCAATGCCTATTTTATGAAGTAAAGTAATCCAGTAGAGTATTTTAAGCTTGATCACAAGTTGTGCCTCTCTAGATAAAACAAGCACTGATAGTGCTGCTAAATACATTTGAAAAACAGACACGATCCCGCACATGTTTGTTAACGTGTGCGCACATGCATGAGATCTCGACTCTTGTTTTTCAAGTGTATTTAGCAGCACTATCCGTGCTTGTTTTATCTGGAGAGGCACAAACTGTGGCTAAGCATAACATACTCTATTGGATTATGCTTCATAAAACAGGTATGCTTTATAAAATAGACATGGCATTGGCTCTGGGACACAGTTCTGTGCCCGACACACATTCACAGTGGGGATATGTTTCCAGTGGGGCAGCTGAAGTAGCACGGACCACTCGCTCCAAAAATAATTACAAAACTTGCAAAACAGCTAATAAACACAGAAATAGAAAATGATTGCAGAAGGAGACTAAGGGTCCATCAAGTCTGGCCATGAGTTTTCGAGACCTTATATGTGTTCCAGGACCTAGGCCCTCCCTTATAATTTGTGCCCTTTCCTGCTCCCACAGTTTCTAAGTGAGCCCTTGCTCTGCCCCACCCCAGTTTGAATGCTGTCATGGTCCTTGCTCCCACCACTTTAGCTGGCAGCCTATTCCATGGCTCCATGACTCTTTCCGTAAAGTAGTGTTTCCTTAGTTCCCTCCTGAAGCTCCCTCCCCACAGCTTCCCTCTGTCCCCTCTAGTAGTTGAGCTGGCGACCCTGTTGAATAGTTCTGAGTAGGGCACCTTACTTATGCCTTTCAGGAACCTGAACGTCTCAATCACATCCTCTCTCTCCCTCCTAGTCTACAGAGAGTACAAAAATCTGTGCCTTCAAAACACTCCTCAAACGACAGCCCTTGGAGGCCCTGTAACATACAAACATAGAATCTGACGGCAGATAAGGACCGCTTGGCCCACCCAGTCTGCCCATTTCCCTACCTACTGGATAAGCTGCAGATCCCAGTTAACCAGCAGCCTACTTCTTCCTACCCCCACCCCCCAGAATTGCCTTATGACTATCCCATGCATGCTTGAATTCCACCACTGATTTTGACTTCACAACCTCCTCCGGAAGGCCGTTCCATGCATCCACAACCCTCTCTGTGAAAAAATACTTCCTTAAATTACCTCTGAGCCGCCCCCCCTCTATCTTCAAATTGTGCCCTCTTGTTCTTGCACACCTTTTTTTTTTTTTTTTTTTTTTTTTATCTTGGTTGCCCTTGTCTGCATGGCCTCCAGCCTATCCGTGCCCTTCCTTAGGTGAGGACTCCAAAACTGGACACAGTACTCCAGTGAGGCCTCACCAGGGACCTATAGAGTGGGAGGATCACCTTCTTGTTTCTGCTGTCAAATTCTCTCCTTATACACCCTAATATTTGATTGGCCTTGCAGTAAGCCTTGTTTCATTGACTGGATTGCTTAAAGGTGACGTGTAAAGAAGCTCTGCAGCCCACTCCCATCCTCACATACCTTACAATGTTGCTTCAGGAGTCAGGGGCTGCATTGTTCATTTTTTTTAATCCTAAGGTTATATTTTAATAAGCTGCCTAAACTTTTGGCTGAACGTGGAAGCGCTGCACGGGCACAAGTGGGCAGGCTGTTGCTGTAAGTAATATTTCAGGTAACAATACCCCTGTGGAAGCCATAAAATAAGTATAATAATCTACCACCACTGCTGCTAAAATAAGAGCAGTGGTGGGAGCGATGTCACTAAATGGGTGGAATAGCCATGAGCAGCTGCGCCTGCTCAATCGGTACCGCGCAGCACTTCCGCGTTCGGCTGAAAGTTTCAGCAGTTTATTAAAATAGAACCTTTGGATTAAAAATAATGATCAATGCAGCCCCTGACTCCTGAAGCAGCATTGTAAGGTATGTGGGGATTGGAGCAGGCTGCAAAGCTTCTTTACACGTCACCTTTAAAGGTGTCACTAATGGTGACCCCCAGGTCCCTTTCTTCATGCGAGGTACTGAGCTTGACCCCATTAATCCAATATTCTGTCCTCAGGTTCCCTTTACCCAGGTGCATCACCTTGTACTTTTTTTCATGTTGAACCTCAGCTGCCAGACACTAGACCATCTTTCTAGCCTCTGCACGTCTTTTTGTAGGTCCCTAATCACCTCCATGCTGTCAACCCTACCACCTAGCTTAGTGTCATCCGTGAAAAGGGCAAATTTGCTCTGGATGTCTTCGCTGATGTCATTAATTAACATATTAAATAGGACAGAGCACAAGACCGAGCCCTGGGGCACACCACCAATGACCCCTTCCTCACCCAACCTCACTCCACTGACTACCACTCTCTTTCTTATGTCACTGAGCCAATTTCCTACCCACCTGACTATGCTCGTGGTAGTGGTTAGGTCCTCCAACTTTTTTACTAACATACTAAAATGCCAGCAGAATAGGCCATCGGTCTTTTGCATCTGCTCAATTGGTCAGCCCCCACCCTGGGAGCTGACCTTGCTGCTCCCACCCTTTCGGCTTCCCCTTCCCAGTCCAGGATAAGATAAATATACATTTTTTTTTACATATTGCAGCATTCTAGAGATGCAGTTTGCCAAGTGTGTGCCTAGAGGCAAATTAGTCAACAATGGCTAGAAATTGAAGGTCACAGCCGACAGTGTCCCTTTAAGTTTTCAATGTTTATAGATGGAGCCAACTTTGGCAGAGCCAACACAAAGCATACCCAGTCTGGAAAAAGGCTTTCTAAAACACTCCACCCCTCCCCACCCATCCTGCTCCTTTTCTGAATTCTGAGTCACGCACATCCATGACTCCCTGCATTTAGCAGCATCCCATCCCACTCCCCAACATATATCCATGGCCCTCTGGCAACTAGCAATACCCCCTTCCTCCCTCTGCCGAACAAGTATCCCTACTAGCGCTTCTGTTTTCACTGGCACCAGCCTTTCGTGGTGTTAGCCAACTTTTGTTTAGCATAACAAGCTGCACAAGTCAGACAGCACTTCCATAGATTCAAAGCATCATGAGACCAGCAAAAGATATTTGATCCAGTGCATCAAAACTAAGGCCTTCAGTTTCAGTGTGGTTAAAATAAAGTAAGGCACGGCTCAAAGCTGACCCAGGGTTAGAATCTCATGCTTTCTTAGCTACATTTAAGAAGCGATAAAACATAGAAACGGACAATGACAGCAGAAGAAAACTACAGGTCTATTCAGTCTGCCTATAAAACTCAAAGAAACCCGAGACCTAATGTCCATACAGGGTTCTGAATCTACACTATCCACCCCATGCTCTCCACCTTACCACTACTACCTTAAAACAACCATGAAGCTCTTCACTCTGTCCCAGCCATGTTCGAAACCACCAATGGTTTTGGTGCCCCTCACATCAGCTGACAGACTGTCCCATAGCTCCGCCACCCCATCTGTAAAATAAAACTTTCTCACATCCCTCCCTAACCCCCCTGAACTGCTCATGTCTAAGGAGCACAGGAAGGTCATGCGATTTGCTCAGGATCATAGAGAATGCAGAGGCAGTTGTGGGTTTCAAACCCAGATCTGCTGGGTCTCCAGTTTCACAGCTTCATGCACGAAAAACAAAACCTTCTCACATCCCTCCTTAACCCCCCATAACCGTTTTCACTAGTAACCCCGTGTTCTTGATATGCTACTCATGTGTAATTGAACACAGTAAACTGCGAGGAACTTTCTCTTTTCAATGGTGTAACTAAGTGTGTAATATACAGATGAAGCCTTTTTTCTGACAGGGAATGGCAAAACCTCATTTTCAGGTTCATGTCCAAGGAGCACAGGAAGGTCAAGTGATTTGCTCAGGATCATACAGTATGCAGTGGCAGTTGTGGGTGTCAAACCCAGGTCTGCTGGGTCTCCAGTTTCACAGCTTCATGCACAAACCATCTGGGCTATGTTGCCTTTAGCACAGCTTTTTCTTAAAACTTCTGAGCTTGAATACAAAACTCCCAAGTGCAATATATAATACCAGTGCTTACAGTACATATCGACTGTACTGAAAATCTGCAGTCCATATTCCTGTATTAAGAAAATCAACCTTTTTTGATCCAAATTAGTATTAGTCCAACCTCAATATATATTATTTATGTAAACATATTTTACAAGGTAGAGCCCTGGAAGGTTTGTTTCCAGTTTCTAACAGGAAGGGGGTGGCGGACAGAGGAATCTACATGAGTACCAAGAGTTTGCTGCTTCATAAAGATGAATACCCATCCTGATTTTTTTTTAATCTGGGGAAAAATAGTCTTTTTCCATTGGCAAAGGTAATCGATTAGTTCTTGTAAAATACAGATGGCCAGCAATAATGAAGAGAGCAGAAGCCTTGTCTGAGCCAAAATGTGAGGCTACTGGTGAGGTATGTAGGATTTAAACAAAATTCTTTCTGAACACTTCCAGCTAAGCGTAAAAAGTAAATCCAATTACTTCAGAAACTGGATTTACTAACTGAATGCCGCTTCTGTTTAAAAGAGAATCGAAAGACTGCCTTTCCCACCCCATTTTCTACATTCTAAAAAAGTGCACAATTTTATCCACCATTTTATTACTCAACTCCCCCCATTATTGGAAACACATCCATCTCAATTTTCAGCCATTTTTTTGACACGGGACCAAAAGCATTCTCACATTTGCAGAAAGGCATGTACGCTTTTGTAGACTGAGTCACTAAAAGTCTAAACTTAATTCCACACAGTCTCTTGTCCTGTCTTTGCAATCCTCCTCACATGATTAGATAGCCCCAAAACTGCACTCTGTGTTAGTCATGTTGAACTAAGAAATCGCTTTCCTCTGAGAAATAGATATGGCAGACCTGACAATGGTCTGTGAAGTCTTGGGTTGTAGTGCAGAATATATCTATATATTTATATACGTATATATTTTGTTATTATTTATTGCACTTTTCTCCCATTTTCTCCCACTCCCCCCGTCCACACGTCCTTGACAGAGTATGTGTGTGTGGAGGCACACGCAATGCAGGACACCCCACCCTACCCATAGCTGCCTGCGCCACCACCTGACCTTCAATTGATGACAGCAGGACTGCGGACGGGTGACTCACCCTCCCGGGAGAGGAGCGCAACCGCTTGATCGTGCTCCCACTATCCCTCCCCCCACGCCGGCACCCCAACAACTTGAGGTTGTTCCCGAACTTGAGTCACCGACCTAGCCTTAGGTAAGGCAAGGATGCCTCAGCGCCATCAGGCCGGCCACAGAATACATTTTTGACAAAGCTGTACATGGTAAGATAGATTTCTTAACTTTATTCCTGGCAAAAAAATAATTGCACTTAGTTCCATGTACAGTATACCATCACAATTACAGCTGTATACCTCTGCAATCAAACCAACTGGAGCTGTATCTCTCTCCAATTATAGCTGTATGCTTCCACAATTAGAACTGTACATTATTTGGTTGTCCCATTGGCACAGTGCAAGCACTACTATTCAGACACCCCGGGTTTGAGAATCAGACTGGATCATCAGCGTGGGGGGTGGGGGAATGACACCAGCATCCAAGTGGGTGCTTCTGTTGGGGGGGGGGCCAGTTCCCTGCTACCACACTGCCCCCCCCCCAAGTGATCACAGAGAAAGGTGCAAGGACTGCAGCATGGGGAGGACGTCTATGGCATCAGTGGATGCGCACACACACGGGTGTCATTACATACTACAGTAAGATATCTTCAAAGGGGGGGGGGACAGAAGCAACAGAAAAATGAACCCACGGCCCCGCACAAGAATGGCCTTGACCCTCCTACAGACTCTGCACCATCCAAAGTGTTCCCTTACTAGCAACCAGGTGCAACTCCCAATAAGGACCCACCTCAGCCTGAGGGCCCCATCGTTTTTTGTTTTTTTTGGGGTTAAGTTATGAGGGCAATACCAGGATCAAAGGTTAAGTTCCAGGAAATGACAGGATGATGGTTTGGGGAGTGACAGACTCCAGAGAAAAAGGGCCCAAAGGTTGCAAAAATAAAAAGGGGGAAAAAACTGTATACCACTAGGACGAAACACTCATAGAACAACATAACCAAAACAACCAATTATCCAATTAACACTTCAATTAAACCTACCAAACCAATTACACAAATTCTCATGCCAATTAATACATCTACCAGCACACATTAGAAAAACTCCCACAAGAGCAGCGAGAGGAACAAAAAAAAATATACTACCCAGTTCCAGATCACAAAATTAAAACAGTGACTGAAGCCTCACTATGACCAACAATCCCCCACCCCAATTCTCACCAAACATCCATTTCTCTCTACACTCTAGTTTTCTCCTCAGATGTCACACCCTTCCCATGTCGTTGCCACTGACTCTGTCCTCCTTCAGCTGCCACTTAACAGAACCACCAGTCCCTACTGAACAATACTCCAAACTGCATATTACATGCCACTCCTGGCCACAAATGCAACGCTAGTCCCGACTGAGCACCAAGCACTCCAAGCTCAAGGACAGACCACCGCAGTCACGTCCCCTTACACAGACTAGACGCTACACTATGGAAACAAAAAGGGGAGAAAACTATGAAATCTGACAAACTGCTACTACACTACGGAAAAACACTAGGACAAAAACAAAAAAAGCAAAGCCTGGACATATCATCAACTGATTAAAAATCTTTCATCCAAATGTAATATATAAAATAAATCCTAGGTAAGCATCCCTTTGTCCTTTTGTTTTTCATGCACAGTTCTATTTAAAAAACAAAACAAAAAAACACTATAGTACTGTAAATTATAAGGAAATATTCCATCTCTGGAATGGTAACGAGGCAAACGATAGAATATGCACCACGGCCTCGCTGCGGAATAAAAATTTCAATTAACAAGAAGAAGGAAAAACAAAAAAAAACTGGTTAACACATTGACTGCATCCAACCTGAATATGCTGCCAGCTCCATGTCTCAAATTTCATTCCTTGTATGTGGGCAACAGAATGAGGCCCAGGGACAGAACTGGCAAAAACCCACTAGCCAAATGCTGTCAGAGTTTGTATCGGCTAGGAAAACAGTCCTTTGACTAGCCCAACTGGCTCATAAAGGAGACGATGGCACATCAATAAGTAGCATGGTCTTCCCTAAAAATGACCGGCGAGTCACTGCATCAGAAACCAGTCATATTTCTGTTTATAAATGTACCAGTCCTTCCATATTTGGTCACGCCTCTCCCAGTGTTCAGTGTACCTACGCTGTGCATGCTTCATGTTTTACCTAATAATGTTCGGGGTTGACTTGACTCCGGAAGTTACTTTTTGATTTGTTTTTGTGGGTTTGCATGATACAGTATTTCTCATGCAGAAATACAGAATTTGCCGTAACAAAAGGCTCTGTGGCTGACTGAGTCGCCCAACCCTACTCATGTTTTTGCTAATAAAATCAATGAAATTCCTTCTGCCCCTTCCCCAAAAGTTATTATTAACCCTTAGAAGAGCGTTCTAATAGGTGTATCGTCCCATTTTAAAAATGCTGTCAAAACAGTGCACTGTTAACATGTAACAGTGGGCCAACATATTCCGAGAAACATTCTTGACAACTCCATGGAAATTTGTATTGGCCTCCATGTGACAGCCCAACTTCTCTTCATTGGTTCAGTACCTGAGAGTATACAAATTATTCCATCACACTGAAATTCACAGGAATCCCAGCATGTCAACATAGTGCAGCCTTAATTCACTGCCAGGGGAAGAGTACGCACTCACAAGACACAAACAGAAATGGGCCTCCTTATCATTGTGACTCGGTCAGAAAAAGATTTTGTGTATTTATTATAGAAACTGCTGGCTCAATCCAGTCCATCGGCAAAACAGTCAGGCTACTGCTCTTGACAGCAGTGACCTGGGTTCAGAAACAAACCAGGGATGTCGGGGGTCTAGCCTCAGGGAGAGGGGATGAGCATTCCAGGGGTTGCTCCCCTCTTTCGGAGAGGAAGGGCTAGAGGTCCCTTTGTGCTAGAGCCCCCTGGGTGACCACAGCGGAGGTGCAGTACAGGCTTAGGAAACAGGGAAGGGAAGACCCCTCTGATGTCGGCACACATACACAAACTGGGTGTACATGTCATGAAGTCCTTCAGTGAAGCATCCTCGAGGGTTGGAAAGAAACCAAGGACAATAAGCCCCCATTTGAACAGAATGACAACCCCTGTAGTACTTGCAGGACCCATAACCACAGGCTAAGGTAGCCTCACAGGCAAACAGTTGAGGAGTTCTATACACGGGACTTGGCTACGCCAAAGGACCAAAGAGTACGAAGAGAGACAAGGACAGAACTGAGAGAAGGTGTTATGATGGGGCTCGGCTTCAGCAGGGGGATTAGATACGGGGCCTAAGGCCAAAGGGTGTAGAAGCAAATACGGAAAGTTGGAAAAAAACCTGCCGACTCTTACCACTCCCTGAGGCTTCTACTGACAAGGCACGCCTCAAGGCTCACACAAAATAGAACTTACTTTCAAAAGCTGACATTACAAAGTCATCCAATTGGGAATAACATGTTGTTCTACAGTTGTATTTGCCCAAGACAGTCCATCTGAGATGCAAGACCTTGTTTTCACTGTGGTCCTGCTTCTACCCATTTTTTTTCCAGCTAAGTAGACAAAGGCACTGAGAGGTTAAGAGACTTGCTCAAGGTCACACAGCAGGTCAGTTACTCTGGTAGGATCTGAATCTGGTTCTCTGGGTTGCCAAGCCTGTGCTGTAGCAAATTTTTTTTTTTTTTTTTTTTTTTTTTAACCAATTATTTTACCAGTGAGACACACTAAGCTGAAAGCTTGTTTGCAGGTGCAACCTGGGAGCATAAGGAAGTTAAGTGACTTGCTCAGGGTCACACAGTATGCACCTAGGGGGGCTGTGGGATTCAAATCCAGGTCTCCAGATTTGCAGCTCAGAGCCTTAACCCACTGCGTCATACTGCCTCCTCAGCATCTCAAAATACTATTTTCAGCAGACGAGTGATGTTTTTGGAGGCCCAGTCAACCAAAATAGCTGATCATTTTCTTATTTTAAAGAATAATACACCTACAGCTAGTGAGCCCCCCATATATTTACTGTTAAGGAATATTTCTATCAAGTTGGTTCAATGATTTAATAGTTTGTGTGTCCAGACATACCTCCAACATGATTAAGAACACCAGGAAACCTTTGTGGAGCAAATCAGAGTGTAAAAAATCATAGCGCTATGTGAAATTCATAGCAGTGGAAAGGTATGCCTGCCACTGTAACTCCAAGTTTGAACCTAATTTCTTGGCCGTTGAGAACACCAGAGCCATTTAAGAACACAAGAGAGTTGAACTACAAGCAGCAGGTTTCTCCACATTACAGCATGGTGCTACCTATGTAGGATACATATTTGCCCAGACTGCCAGTTTACTCATATTACTTTCAATGCAGAGTATTAACTACCTGGGGTTCAGAAACGCTGCCTCAATTGTGAGCTGTGTGGATCAGAAACACTACGGCCCATTGTTGCAGATTTTAAGTAATCCACTACTACCTCCGGACCAGCACAGGCCTCATTGTAAATGCAAAGCCCCAGATGGGGGGCAGGGGGAATTAAAAGTGTTAATATGCTCAGATTCATGTGTGTCAATACCAATCAGCTCTGCATTCCAAAGCTGCTGCTCCCCTCCCCCCCCACTCATATCGTTCACCATTGTCCTCCATTCAAGCTTAAAGTGATAAGGTCTTTTCCTCTGCCACTTTCTGTCAGTGAGACTTGGGAAGCTCCACAGGAACTGCTGAAGGATCCAGGACTGCACAAAAGCTCCCTCCACAAAGCCTTCTTTCATCTAGTTCTGTGTCTATTAAATATGTCCTGTATCAGTTTTTATAAAGAGATTATACAGTGAAAAACCAGTTCAGTCAGCAAAGTGAACAGTGTGATCTGAACTGTGTTACTCGATACCTAGGGGGTCAGAGTTTGAAGTAGCAGTACAGAGAGGGTAGTGTTTCATAGCCACTTCTTGAATAAAATGTGCATTAGACATAAACTGGTTTATTTATTTTATTTATTTATTGCAAAAATGTCACCAGGAAAGACATCCTGAGCTAGCAGCTAATTTCCATGTGTGTCCTGGGGGTAAGGGGATGTGTAAGATCAAATACAGCCACTACAATATATCAAGGTGTAATCAAAAAACTGAAAAAAATCAGTATAACAGATACATATAGTAGAGAAAACGGAGATAATTTAGGTGATGGAACTACTCTTACAGAACAAGCCAGCTTTACATCTAAATGTTTATATAATTAAACACTGCAAACGCCAGACTTCATTTCACTTGAGATGCAAGTGTAAGGTTCATACAGCTGGCTGAATTCTGGCTGGACTATGGGCAGCATCAGCTCTCTTTGTGCTGTGGATGCACGTGATCAGGTCTCAAGCTATACCATTTGTTGGGGTTCAGACTAGCAGTTCTCAGAACACCTGTCCTCCCAGCAACCCCCCCCCCAAAATTAGGTTTTCAAGCCCAAAAAATAACTTTTTACCTCGCCGTTATACTAACATACTAAAATGCCAGCAGAATAGGTCTAACGGTCTTTCGCGTCTGCTTGTTTGGTCAGCCCCCACCCTGGGAGCTGACCTTGCTGCCCCCCTCACCTTCTCTGGCTTCTCCCTTCCCAGTTCTGGATATTCTCGCTGCATTGGATTTTGCTTCCAGAACCCTTCCCCTGTACCTGTCCCATCCCCTCTTGAACCCCTCCACCGTCTCTGCCTCCACCAGCCCCCTAAACAGCACATTCCATGGCTCCACCAACCTCTCAGTAAAGTAGCACCTCCTCCTTTCTCCCCTGAATCTTCCCCTCCAGCTTCCATCCATGCCCTCTAGTGGCCCTCCTCCTTCCTTCAAGTACCTTGACTGTCCCTCCTCATTTACCCCTTCATGTACCTGAAGACCTCTATCATGTCCCCCGTCCCTTCTCTCTCTTCCAATGTGTACATATTTAGCTCTTCGAGCCTCTCCTCATAGGTCCTGTCCCCCAAGCCCCAAATCATTTTGGTTGTCCTCCTCTGGACCCTTTCCAGGACTTTAATGTCCCTCTTTAAGTGTGGCTTCCATAGCTGCACGCAGTACTCGAGGTGCGGCCTCACCAAGCAGTTATACAGAGGGCGTATCACTTCCCTCCTTCTGGAGGTGATCCCCCTAGCGATGCATCCCAGCATCCTGTTGGCATTGGCTGCTGCTCTCCTACAAGTCTCCGAGTTGTTCATCTTGACATCCACCACCACCCCCAGGTCCCTCTCAACCATCAAGACTTGTAGCATACAATTATCTCCATGGCTTAAAGAAGAAAGTGTGTCCTTCAAGTACCTCACCCCCAAACCACAACCCCACTCGATTAGATTTCAAGCCCCCCAGATAATTATGTTATGTCTCTGTGGCTTAATACATTTCAATGTACCAGCCGTAATATAAACATATACTGGTGTTGAGTGGCACGATTTTACATTCTCAAGAATATGAAATGGGGCCACGCAATAACAGGATATCTTTACATTATGGCTGGTACACTGGAATGCATATTAAGCCACAGGAATAATAAAAAAATTATTTTGGGGCTTAAGAGCCTAATCACCAGGTTGTGGGTTGGGTGCTGGGAGGACAGGTGTTCTCCTTTAACAGTAAGAACTCTTCCACTAGGCCAAAAAGATAAACCCTGGGGGCACTGATGGCCGAGGGGGGTTCCCCACAATGGTGGCTTGGTCAGTGGGGGGTTGGGAAGCCGATTCAGTTAACCTGGTGCTCACCCAGTGATAGCAGCAGCACTGGTCCTGGAAAAATGCAATTGTGGTCTCTTTGTTCAAGTCTGGAGATCCTAGTGACCTCAATAACTACAGGCCAATCTTCCTACTTCCAATCCTGTCAAAGATGCTGGAGAAAATAGTGAACTCCCAGCTTCGGAAGTACCTGGAATCAGAAAAATTGCTCAACTGGTTACAATCCGGTTTTAGAGCACAGCACAGTACAATCTCTGCTCTAGCCAAGGTGACAAACGACTGGCAGCTTGAATTAGACGACAAAAAAAAAAAAAAACACGTAGCGCAGTTTTCTTGGACCTAAGCAAGGCGTTCGATACCGTTGATCACAGACTGCTTCTGTTGTCCCTCTGGAACATTGGTTTGGATTTCTTATCCCTTAAATGGTTCTCCAACTACCTCTCGGGACGACTTCAACAAGTAAAGGCAGAAGGGGAAGTTTCTCCACCAAAACCCCTATTGAGGGGTGTACTGCAAGGTTCCATTCTTGGTCCCTTGCTCTTCACCATTTATATTAACAACGAGATGCCCCCATCAACACAAATACAACTATTTGTCAAGGATGATACGGGTACTCTATGCTAGTAGCCCCACACCTGAAGCGGCCTGCAAAGCCCTTCAAAATGAATTTAATCTGCTGCAAGATGAGCTTATAAAACAGAAACTGCTCTTAAATGCAAAAAAACAAAGCAATGTTCCTCTCGCCCCTTCAAAATGCAATAAATCCTGCAATTGCTGGGACACTCCCACAGATCACTACCATTCTAGGTGAGCAGTTGGACTACGTACCAAAGTTCAAGTACCTGGGGGTCTGGTTAGACCATAGACTTACTTTCACAGATCACTTAGAAGAACTGGCAAAGAAACTTAGACAAAGACTTGGTCTGTTCTTTAGGATTAATTATTTCTTCACAAGAGACGCTAAACTGAAACTGCTTCAAACTACCTTTCTTTCCCTATTGGATTACGCAGACTTTCTATATAGTCAGGGACTTGCAGGTGCCCTAGCCAAACTTGATACGCTTTATCACAGAGCCATAAAATTTATCACGGGTCTTCCATACTCAACCCACCACTGTGCATTGTACACGGCAGTGGGATGGTCATCCCTTGCTTACAGACGCCAAAAAAATGCTGCGGTTTGGACATACAAAGCTATCTCAAATAAACTTCCCCAGTATACCTCTGTTTACCTTTGTGCACTCTGGGGAAGTATGCCCCGAGAAGCACCTCATGTATCTACCTTTATGTTAACAGAGCAAAATCTCGCACTGGCAGAGCAGCCATCAGCTTTGTGCTCCCTCAACTGTGGAACAAGCTGCAAAAAACTTTGAAATTAACTCACCCCATCAGCCTAGCAGCTTTAAATCTCTATATCTACATCATAATAAGGAGTCCTGTACCTGTCTACCCTAAATAGTGACTCCTATAAGTCCAAGCACACTCTAATTACTACTGTTAAAAGACTGATCACATCTATAATCAACTCTTCCCTCATATCTGTCCCTTCCACATTCCTTTGACCCTGGTTCCAGCTCTAAATTCTCCATACCGTATAACTATATATCTTTTTATATTAGGTTTTATTTGTGTTCGGTGCACCTGATATGTATATTTCTTTAATTTTATGAAAAATTGTGTCCTACCCAAAACTAGCTGTATCTTCTGTTCCAAACATATACTAATGTCAATGCTACCTGCTGATACCTTGTATATACTGTATTATTGTATCTCACTTTATTTGTATTATTACTGTTTTCTTGTGTGTTGCATCCCATATATATTGTCCCTTGTTAACAAACCCAGGTCCACCTCGAAAATGAGCTTGCTCAATGGTGATCACCTGGTTAAATAAAGACACTGATTGATTGATTGAGGGGCAAGAATTCTAATTCACTACAATATCACACACACACACACACACACACACACACCACCCCCACACCCACCCCCACCCCACCCACCCACCTTCCTTTTTCTGATATCTCTACTAGTCCTGTTTGTCTGTCCCACTCATGTTAGAATTCCTTCACCAATTCCATAT
This sequence comes from Neoceratodus forsteri, assembly GCA_016271365.2. Classification (NCBI taxonomy): domain Eukaryota; kingdom Metazoa; phylum Chordata; order Ceratodontiformes; family Ceratodontidae; genus Neoceratodus; species Neoceratodus forsteri. The sequence goes on along the minus strand of CM028136.1, from coordinate 398,561,393 downwards.
TGCCATCCCAGTTTGGCAGTCCGTTCCTCAAATCCACCACCCTTTTCATGAAGAAATACTTCCCCATTTCCCTCCAAAATCTTCTGCCCCCCCAACCCCAACTGCCACCTTCACCGAGCTCCTCCTGGGGCTTGTGATCCCGGTCAGCAGGAATAAGTGTTTATTAAATACTTGTATTTCGTGGAGGTATTTGTGCCTCAATCATTTCCACCTCTCTTTCCTGCTGCCAGTGTGGACATGCTGAGGTTCTCCGATCTCTCCATGCAAGCCCTTTCCTGCTGTCCCTGCGTCATTTTTGGCTACCCTTCTGTACATAGCCTCTACCCTGATGTTGTCCTTCCTCAAGTGCTCTCAAGGTCAGAAGACACTAGGGGTCTGTACAGGGGCAAAGTCACCTCTTTCTTCCTACTGCGGATCCCCCTTCTAATGCATGCTAGCATCCTGTCTGCCCTCCCCACTGCCCTAAAGCACTGGGCTGATGTTCCAAAACCCTCCCTGTCTCCATCCCACTGGTCCCCTCCCAGGTTCTGCCCCTCATTTCTTTTTCTCTTCTTTTGACACACTACACCCGTCCTACCTTCCCTCGCTCCTCCCCCTCCCCTGCCTCTTCTCTCGCCTCTTTTTTCTACTGATCCCTGCTCCGTCTCCCCCCCTCTCTCCTTTCATTCCTGGTGTCCCACTCTCTACTACCTCTTGCATACCCTCTGAAAATGTTTACCCTCCCAAATCTGTTGCTTTATCTCACTATTCTCACCTCCCTACCTCATCTCTCATACTTACCTGGATCCTGCTATCCCCCCCTCCCCTACCAGATTGATACCCTGTAGCGCCACCCAGGCACACAGCATGATGAGCACTACTCTCCTCCAAGATCCCCTCAGGCCCCTTGACTGGCAGCTCCGCATCTCCATACAGTAAGCTTTTATACCTGCAAGCGAGTCTAGAGCTGCTCTTGATGGCATGTTTGGAGTGTTTGGCTACCTATAAGACATGCACAAATAAAGGGATTGGCTAATGCACGGGGCACTGATGTTTTTAAAAAACTGTCTCTAGGGTTTGGGGGGGGTCGGCTTACATGCAGATAAGCTCATATGAGAGTATGTACTGGTAAATGAATATAAATTCAGATTATATAACCAGCTATGTATTACTGCTGGGGCACTGCAGAGTTCTATCTGGGCCTGTGTCCTGTCTGACCCTATCACGGAGCTGCTTGTGATTCTGGTGAGAAAACAGATACATTTGTCATGAAATTATAGGTGCGTGGTAGCTTCCCCACCATCTCTATGACCACTAATTCTGAGGCCCCATCTGGAGGGCAGAGTCAAATGGCAAGTTCTGCCGGGTCTGGATCTTTTGATTTGCCAACGGACATCGGGTTCTTTGGAATCTGTTTGAACTTTATCTGCCTCTGAAGGATGGCAGGAAGGGCAATCTTGTTCTTACCCAGGATAGGTACAGTAGTTTTATGTTTTGCAGCACTGACTGTGGGGTTACAGGTTGTGCTGGGTGAAATGGGAACGTTTTGTTTCACACACTTTTGCGAACTGCACAAACTTTCTACACAACTGTTTCTGCACAAACTACATTTCACTCAGTTTACAAATTATTACTGATTTTCAGAATGTTATGTTTTGCATATGGAAATAGTACAATTTGTTTAAAAATGTACAATTTGGCAAACAGATATGAAATGGCAATTATTGAAACTGGGCTTTGATAAGGTAAAAATGTGCAGTGTGTCTGCACAGTCAGGGTACTGATACCACAGAAGTTCAGGTGATCCTCACTGTCCCAACTCCCATGTCAGCCACCATCTGCCAGTCCACAATTAAAGTGAACAGTTTTTATTTTTATAGATATTTTTTAAGTGAAAAGAAACAGCCTCTACACCTATAGAACTGTTTATTTATTTGAAAATTGGTGACCGGGAGAAACACGCTAAGCCGATGCTCATTTCCAGGTGCGACCTGGGGAGGGGGAGCAAAGGATAAAAGCAATACATAGCTTAGTCAAATGCAGTGTTACAAAACGTGCAAAGTCTATATAAAGTGCATAATGATCACAAAATACAAACTGGCAGTTAAGCATTACACAGGGGAAGGAGACCGCTACGGGACGGGAAATGGGGGAGTCTCAGTCAATATAGGAGGGAGGCAGGGGTAGCAATGAAATGGAGGGAAGAGGGAAGTTGGTTCCAAAGTACGGGAAGATGATACAGGAAGGCTGACTGGCCAGATGAATGCCAGGGACATGGCAAGGCAAAGGTGCAATGGTCCCTGGAGCAGAAGGAGCATCGGAGAGGAGTGACGAGAGGTAGGCGGAAAGGGATGCAAACCAGTATTTAGATACAAAGGAGGCACAGTGCATCTGATGACAGGAGGGACAGGGGAGAATGGATAGTGAGCTGAAATGTGTGTTGCCGTAGCCTTCCCTTATACCGTGTGAGGCTCCCTTCTCCCCAGCCCAGCCAGAACTCGATTAGCTTCCTGATCTGACCAGGCGGCATCAGTCGGTACCAGGACCATGTGGTGGGTGATGTCAGAGCAGAGGTGGGGGCTTCCCCATGACAGCAGCAGAGCCATGCTTATTCTGAGCTCCACAGCACCTACCGAGCTGTGTCCTGCAACAGCCCTCCCTCACACTCTCTGAGGCTCGCTTCCTACCCTGCCTAGCCTGAACTCTTTCAACTTGCCAGTCCAACCAGGTGGCAGCAGTCAGTACCAGATCCAGGTGGTGAGTGGTGTCAAAGCGGAGACAAGGCTTATCTGACCTAAAAAAAAAAAAAAAAAAGAAGCCAGCTAGTGGCACTCAGCAAAGCGACACTCGGTGTCAGTGACTCCTGCTGGAGTGGCAGGACTCCATTTGATTATGTAATACTTTAGTTAGCTCTAACTGTATTTTAATCTCCACTTGTGGTGGTGGGGTTGTGGGGTCTCTATGCCCACAGGCTGTAATTATCTAATGCCGAATAATGAAGATGAATAATAGGGCTGGCAGTATAGCTGAAAGTTTAACGTGAATGTGCTTCGTACATCCAGCAGACCAGAGTTTGATTCCCACAACCCCCACCTGCATACTGTATGACCCTAAGCAAGTCCCTTGACCTCCTCAGTGCTCCAGGGTCACCCATCAAAACAGGCCTTGTGTCTAGTGGGACTTACCAGGTTACCAAAAAGAACAATAATAATAATAATAATAATAATAATGAAACCACCACTTGTGATTTATCCAATTTAAATTTTTCTAACTCACAAGTATTGCCATCAGATTCTGCTGCTGTTAATGTTACAGAGTATGTAGTGTTACTTATTCAATTTTAATTTTTCTAACTCACTGGTATTGCCGTCATGTTCTGCTGCTGGTAATGTTACAGATTATGTGGTGTTACAAAACTTTATTTTATGATTTACAGCATCTAGGTTATGTAAACAACCCTAGTTTTGTGGGTTGCTGCTCAACTTTTTCAAAGCTCTTAGTCCTTCATTCAAACTGTATTTGTCAGCTGATAGAGAACAGCATCAGCTAGTGAGGAAATAGCTGCACCTGGGGATGCTGGTGCAGAGCAGAAACAGCAAGACCAAAGAGCAAAAAAAGTCTGTACCCAGCTATCCACAAAAAAGCAACACCACACCACACTGTACAAAATAAAATGCAAAATATGTTATTAAGGTGCTACAAACAGATATTAAAGTTAAAGCTACCAACTTTCAGAGGGCAAAAACGGGGATGGTCCATCCTGACCATGACACCCCCCCCTCACCGTGTCACTCCCACGGACACCACCACAGACAACGCTGCACACAGTCAATTAAATTTTGCTGCTTGCTCTGGCCATGCTGCCCCACAGTAACACCAGTAGCAAACATCCAGATTAAAACAATACAGCATTCTGCTGCAGTAAGTTCCAAATCATGATGTATAGAAGGTTCATTAGAAGCAAACCCACATTAAATTGTGATCAGACATTTGAGCTGCATGTGTTGCTCCTCCCGACAGTCTCATCCAACCCGCTTACACTCACCTCATTTGCTGAGCAAACTTCACTTCAGTGACTCCCACCACCACACCAGATTGTTTTCACACACCTCCCTACAGTTGATCAGGTTCGGGTACCTTAGTTCACTGCTGCTGGTCTCTTCTCTGTCTGGAGTCCCTCTCAGCTGCTGGCAGGCAGACGTCCACATGCACTTGTTTGCACTACTACCCAGTCTAATTCAACCAGAAGGAACATGCTTTACTGTGCTCCCACTGACATGCCTGCAGTGCAACACAAGCACAGGAGTTGAAGTTGCAAACTACTGTCCAGCCCTAGCAGCACCACAGTGGTGCTGAAATAACTGTCACTCATGGATTAGCAGTCAGCCAAAACAAAAAAGGGACAAAACTGGGACAAGTAAGCAAAAACCAGGACAAAAGTGACATTTTGCAAAACTTGTGGGGACCCTGGGGCATGCTGCCTAAAATAGGGACAGTCCTTGGAAAATAGGGACTGTTGGTAGCTTTAATAAAGTGCAACAGGCCAAGAAAGGCATACTCTGCAACAAACAGAAGGCCTCTTACAGTGATACAGAACTGAATCCAGGTCCATTAGTTGTGACTGGTGGCTCACTTGAAGAGCCTTAAAGAGCACCTTTCTCGGTGCTCTGCAAAATGAACAGGAGGCTCCCTTACCTGAACACAAGTTCCTCCATAGCAGTTTTAAAATGTTCTGTTAAGCCCCCTAAGGAAGGGAAGGGATCGTATCTTGCCCCTGAGGGAGCTAGCCACTCAATCCCTTCCACTTCCTGAGCTCCGATGCCATCCCTGCGCTTCCTGGTTTTGTGAGGTCATTATATGCCTAGCACAGGGACGTGCTGAATGGAAGTCTATGGAGCAGCATTTTAAAACTTATTTTTACAATTTTACCTCGACTTATAGTACAAATCAGAGCTAGTACTCAAGTACTTGAATGCTGGTTCTGATCTGTACTACAAGTCAGGTTAAAAATAAGTTTGAAAATGTTGCTTCATAGACTTGCATGAAGCACGTTCCTGCGTTAGGCATATAATGATCTCACAAAATTAGGAAGTGCGGAGATGGCTTCAGAGATCAGGAAGTGAAGAGATCAACAGCTACCCCCCCACCCCACCCCGAGAGCAAAAGTATAGCCTAGAGGTTAGAGGAACGAGCTTGGTATATCCAGTAGACCAGACCCGAGTTTGATTCTTACAACCTCCACTTGCATACTGTGTGACTCTGAGCAAGTCACTTAACCGCCCAGTGCTCCCAGGTCGCCCCTGAAAACAGGCACTTGGTGCCTAGTGGGCCTTACCCAGTTACCAAAGACTAAAATAAAAAATATGGTCCGTTCCCTTCCTTAGGGGGCTTAACAGAAAATTTTAAAACTGCTACGGAGAAGCTCCCGTTCAGGTAAGGAAGCTTCTTGTTCATTCTACAGAGAAAGAAAAAATGTGGGAACGGTGTTCTTTAATTTTGGAGGTTTATGCCATGTCCCCCATATGCAGCCAGCTTGTTTAATTTTTATTTATTTATTTGAATTTTGGTAACTGGATAGGCCCACTGAGACCATGCAGTCCCCTTTTCAGGGGGCGACCTGGGAGAGGGAACAAAGGACACACAGTTTGCAACATTGTAGTTTACAACATCCACTGAGGCACTGAACTATACAAAGCCATGAACTAGCACAGCAACTAACAGAACATAATATATAAAGTAATGTCTACAATGCATACAGTTACAGTACAAAGGTTGTCAAGGGTTGGAAAATTAAGCTTAGAAGGACAAGGATATGAGAAGTAGTCAGTGAGTCAGGGGAAGCAGGCACAGGTTCCTGAATCAGTGACGTAGTTGTGCAGGGCAAGTTAAAAGCGAGGGAGGGTTGAGCAGGAGAGGATAGATGGTAGAGGGAGTTCCAACCTGAGGGGGCAGCATAGGCAAAGGATCTTCGGCCTGCAAATAGACGTGTATTAGGTGTGTCTAATAATGGAAGAGAGGTACAGCAGAAAGCCCGTCTGGACTGTTTTCGTACTATGATGTTGGAAAGACTAGGAGGAGTCTAGAGATGGGTGAGCTTATAGGCAAGGCAAAGTGAGAAGTATTGGAACTGATTTTCAAAGTTGTATCCAGCCCAGAGATGTTAGAACAGAGCAGTGGTGTTGGCCAGTGGCAGCTTGAAGAGCAAAGCATTAAATCTTATCATATAATTGTTTCAGTTTGTTTGCGAGAGAGGTCTTGATTGATAAGAATATTAGAGCCCCATATGATAGAACAGGCAGGAGCAAGGCAGTAGTAATTTTAAGACAGGAAGCAGTCGATAGTAATGGACAAAAACAATATAGCTGACCAATCATTTGGTGAATGGTTGCAGCGGTCTTGTGGACATGGGCCTCGAAGGAGAGGTTAGGATTACGCAGGATGCCCAGGTATTTAAAGGAAAATACCATTTCAAGGGGTTGCCCATTACTGGAGCGGATGGTGAGTTTTGGGTTATGAGAAGCTTTGTAGGTGGGGGGATGGAAGAGCATCGATTTAGTTTTTTTCATGTTTAAACTTGTAGAGGACTTAGGCTCTTGGTAGTTGAATGATGGCTTTGATTTGACCCCAGTGGACCTCAAAAAGATATAAAACTGTGCTCTGAAAAAAACACCCCAACTGCAATCAATATAGCGTGCCCACACACTCTACAAATTTACATGTCACAAAACATCAGAGCACGGGGCAGCACGGTGGCACAGCTTTGAGGACAATGGTCCAGGAAGCAGAAGGATCTGGTGGCCAGCACCTCAATACAGGGATGTACAATCCCTTCCTCTGACAAAAATAGGATGTACAAAATTCGGAATACCTGGACGTTTTAGGTAAGTTTTTATGGAGGACTTGCACAAGCACAAAAAAAATGGTGCTCTAACTTACCTCTACATATGCCCCCCTCCATTTTTAAGGACCCAGGATATTTACTTGTCACCTAACTGAAAAATGCCTTCTGGAACTTGTGCAATATGTGATTTTCTTGTGTTTCAAAGTACCTGCAAGTGCCTGGTATGTTTAAAATACTCTGGTACCTTTTTAATGTATATAGACTGCATCCCACTCACATGACAAGTAGGTGAGAGGTAAGGACTTTTCAGGGATGATGCTCTGAGGCAAACCAGTAGGAGGCTGGTGGGTCTTGCTATGTGCCCCTTTTGATTTTTGGGGTCTATTTTATTCTCTGGCTTTTTGTATTTAATGAATATATTCATTTTACTGAATTATGTACGTTGAGAGCTTCATTTAGCTTTGTGTGTAGTGAGTGGTGCTGGAGTTTCTTTCTGTACTGCTGCTGTCTCCTATAGCACACCCGGCTGTTGGGGTGGCTTTTTGGTTTATCCCACTGTGAGCTCCCAAAAAGTATCCAATGTCATGGGTCATGGCTCCCCAGCAAAACTTCCATTAGCTGGCCGTCTCGGAGCACTGCAGACTTCCATGCAGCATGAAGTCAACTGCTCCATTATCTTGGTCCTTCCTGTGGCTCAGAGTCGGCATACCTCTCAACCTCCTGCCTCATAAATCAGGGACAAGGCTTAAAAAAAATCAGGGACAAAGGACCAAAATCAGGGACACTTCTTCAAAATTGGAGATATCCACTCAGGAAGCTGGTAGAATAAAGGGCTTAGTGTAAAATGCATTTTCTAAAGAAGAACAAGTCTGTAACCTTAATGTTTGACATTAGTTTGTGCTTATAACCCCAGCTGTTTGGTCACAGAAACACAATTTTTAGGAGGGACAGAGTAATATTTTGAGGCAAAATCAGGGACGTCCCTGAAAATCAGGGACAGTTGAGAGGTCTAGCTCAGACAGTGGAAGATGCCATGTTATTTTTTTGTTGTCATTGTTAGCACTACCCAATCAGCAATTTTTGGACTTGGGTGGCTGTGGTTGAGGGGGCTGGGGCAGGCAAGGTCAGCTGGAGCCTGGAGGTGCTAAGCCAATCATCAAAAGGGAATTACTTGTAGTTCTGGTTTGAAATTCATGCCATTTTCAACCCAGGGCACTTAATTAGCTGCTAACAAGGAGGGGCTAGAGAACATCAATGTTTTTACTTGATAGTTTTGCTGTTTGGGTGCAACAACCAGTCAGGGGCAGGGGGGCTTGTTATGGCTGTCTATTGTTCTGGGGGCATTTTTGCTCCATAAATGACTGCCCTGCCCCTGCTGCTTCAGGAAGCTACACAGACCAGGAGAGAGACCTGTGTTGCTACTGCTGCTGCCTACAGATTGGCACTACATCCAAGGAGAGAGAAAGAAAAAAGTACGAAGAGCAACAACTCTCCTTGGAGAACTGAATGAAGCTGGAGCCAACTAATTTCCCTTTTTTCCCCGCGAGGTAGACTCATCAGGCAATTTTTTTTCTTTTTTTACTTGTTGAGGTTTATCTTTTGCCCATGCTCCTATTTGTGGCAATCAAATGTTTTGCCTTTTTCTTTGGTTTTCTTTGTAATGTGTGTTGTCCTGAAAGGGCTTGGAAAGTGCGTGATTTTCCATGCATCAAAAAAAGGTTGTCCCACATTTATCCCCCATTATGTCCCACTTATGGTTGGTATAGAGTTTGAGAGGTATGTACCCTTAAAAAAAAAAAAAAAGCTATTTTAATATGAAAAAAATAACACTTAATCTGGTGCAATTTTGCAAAAAATTGTGCAAAAACAAAATCCGCAATTTTGCCCAGCATTGGCTATACGTAACAACAAAGGGCAGGCTAAGTCAAGTTTGAAACCTACATTCCAGTAGATTTTCTTGTGGTATTTGCACATCTTGTGATTAATGACTGCAGACTGTCTCTGCAATGCTCATCTAATTTACTGCTTGTAAAGCACTTTGGGATATATTGTACATGACGGACACAGTATCAAAATTCATTGATTCTTACTACTTCTTCCTAATAAGGCTCCATATCAGAACACAGTCTTAGACTTAACCACTACTTCACCTTGGCTCCTAGCTACATTTAATCCAATTAAAAACTCACTAATTACCACACTCAAGACTCAAAGGAATAAGATTATAATGAGGTGATGAGAACCGTTAAAGAAAGATGATTAACTGTAGTAAAAGGGGCAGAAAGCAGCAACATCTTTTTAAAAAGCTCCTCCACCACCAGAAAGAGACACATTCCATGTGAATTGGGACTATACGCTTCCCCCTCTAGCATGAAAAATTTGGGGAACTACAGTAATTCCAACCCAATGATACGATCAAACATAAAAATTAGTAGCGTATTATAGTTAGGATGCTCAATTTATTTGTTTTTAAAAGTTACTAATCAAAGATAGCCCAAACTGAATGCAACACTTTGCTACCACTGGGTCCCAAGTCTACACAGTTTTACACCTGGAGAGAGACACAAAATGGGGATCAAGGGACTTGCTCAAATATATAGGGAGCTAGTGGTTGGATTAAAGAGAGAAATGTGTGTGTGTATATCTCTGTGCAAAAAACTTCATTAATGCAATATTTAGGATTAACACACAAAAAGTAAGAAAATAATACCTTTAGGGTTGCCCCTCACCCCGTGTACCCCCCATCCTCCCGAGATTGACAGACAACGGGGTGTGTTATTGGGGTTGTGAGGCCTAAATATCACCCCATTCTTCTTTACTGTGGCTTGTGAATATGATTACACATGGAATGGGGTGACATTTAGGCCTCACAACCCCAATGTCATCAATCTCGGAGGATGGAGGGCACACGGGGGGGGGACCCTAAAGGTCGCATTTTCTTACTTTTTGTGTTTTAACCCTAAATGATGCATTAACAAAGCTTTTTGCCTATAATTTCTTTACTTTTTGAGAAAGAACAGAAAAGTAGAAAGTCGCACAAGTTGTTGGGGCCCCGCGCTCCCACCAACTTACAAATTTCTGCCCAACATAACAGTACAAGTACTGAATATCATATGTATTGGTGGGAGCGCATATGGTTGGGAGCGTGGGGCCCGATAATTCCACACCTGTTTACATGTCAGACACCTAACCACTGAAAATTAGCTTCATGGCAGTAAGGCTAGGTACCTTATAAATGTGAAGCCACTACCGCAATGCAAAACACGATACACAAAACAAAGTGTGTCAAGCAATATTTCCGCAGCAAATTAATTTTCCAACACTTAAATACCATAATTCACACGTACAGGACATCCCCTCAACACCCTCCACATTTCAATTTAAAAAGACCAAACCATGTCCGAGATAGAACATTTTAAAGTTTGAGATTTTCACTTGTCGGAGTGACAGAATTCCGCACCTGTTTACATTTTATATACCTAATGACTGAAAAGTACTTCCATGGCAGTAAGGCTAGCCACCCTACAAATTTCAAGCCACTACCACAACACAAAACGCTCACCGCAAAATGTAAACTGCGCCACGTAATATATCTCTGCAACAAATGTATTTTCTGACACCTAAACACCATAATTCACATCTACAGGACATCTAATCAACACCTTCCAAATTTCAAGTTAAAAAGACCAAACCGTTTCAGAGATATTTAATTTAAAAAAAGTTGTTAAAATTGGGCTATCTGGTCCCTCCAAATCTGGCCATCTAGTCCCTCACTCGCAAACAAAGATCACGATCAAAGAATAAAAAAATGTTAAAACTCAATTTTTACACGTAAATACATGAAACCACAGCCATGACTCAGTGGAACGATGCCCCCTGAGCAAAACACATCCTAGTTTGTCTTTATAAAAGTCACCCCTGGGCTCAGAAATTTTATTTTTTAATCTGGTCATCTAGTCGCGCCCTCGCGATCAAAGAATTTGCAGGCTCGCAATCAAAGATCATTAGCGAGCTGCGATCAAAGGTTTTAAAACTTTAAAACTATTTTTGGACACATTTACAAGAAACCACAGACATGGCTTGATGGAGGAAAGACCCCTGAGTAAAACCCATCAGAGTTTTACTTCAGAAGTCACCTGAGCAGAGATGTTTGGTTTTTCCGACCACAAAATGAAAACAAGATGGTTGCCGATTCTTTGATCGTGAGCCTGCAAATTCTTTGATCATGAGGAGGGACCAGATGGCCAAAACACCATTCTTCTTTTGCAAAATAACCACATAAATTTTCCCATAGACTTATGATGGGAACTTTAAACTTTAATAAACTTTTGAATGGATTTATATTTTTTCACCAAACAAAAGGTGGTATGTTCCTTGACCCAAGCTCTTTCAACGTGCCAAGTTGCAGAGCGTCATGCCACACAACGGCCGTGCAGTACCCCGGACACATCCAAAAAACTGCCCACATAACTGGCGAAAAGTGCATTATTCAGCATTTTGGTGCGCAAAAACCGTAAGTCTAACCAAAACAAAATTTGGCAGATCCACAGATCTACCATGCACTACCGCGCATATCACATTTCATGCAAATCCGTTGAACGGGTCCAAAGTTATTAACGCACAAATTTTCGAGTTTAACATAGAAGTGGCTTCATAACCCTAAATATAGGGGCAAGACCGTGCCCCTATAATATATATCTATAAACACACACACACACACACACACACACACACACACACACAAAAACACAGAGTAATCTGGGATATATGCTGTTCAGGCATTTCTGCCATCATTTGAACAGCACAGGGTGGATGGGAGTGTATGTTACTTTCCAGGTCTTCTTCTGTAATCCATCCCTCCACCCATGCTGTAAGCAGCTCCGCTACTGGCCTTGCACGTACAAAGCACTCCTGCAACGAAAGCAAGCTCCCTAGCCCCAGCAGTCATGGGGTAGATTTGGTGATGGAAACCCACCGCCAACCCTCCCGACTGAGGTGTGCAGCTGCACGGCAGCTACCGCAGCCGCCCCAAGCACCCAAACAAGGTTGTGACCTGCGCCATTTTCAAACTTGGGTCACCTGCACGGAAGCACAATGCAATGGTGTTAGGTCAAGGCAGCTCAAACCTGTTATCTCTTGTTTCATAATTCAATACTCCATCATTAGACCACACTATACTACCTTCTGTATATAGTGTTCCATTCCATTTTGTGGACAATTTAGTCCTCTAAAACAGGGAATGAAAACACAAAACCACAACCCAGAGTGCTACATTTCACTTTATCTAAGTACTATATACCTTTTCAGCCCTACTGCTTGATTACAATAGGGGGTCCCTCCATTAAAAGAGACCCATAATTACAAAGGTTTTTTTTTACCCAGCAAAACAGTAAAGTGGGACAGCTAATTATCTACCAATCCGCCTAGCTTCACCACATTTGGCAATTTTTATCTGCATAGGACAGCTGCGCTCTCTGCGTTTGAAGTGAAATGTCAGTCCTTGCTAATGCGACAAGACTTACATCACTAATGATGTCTCGACACTTTGAAGTAGCAGTTCAAAGACCAATTTTAAAATTCAGATTTTGTTCTCTGAAGCTTGGCAATTTTTGCTGCCCTTCCACTAGGACCTTACTATACCATTTTTTTCTTAAACATTTTATACAAAACAAAAAGTCCAATTGGAATCAGATGAAAAACTACTTCAGTCCCAGACGTTCATAGTGCCTCTTAAAAGATAATGTTATGGTTGGAACAGAACCAGCACACAATCAAGTAAAACAGACGAGATTTTACTTCTCTTGCTTCCCAGTCTATAATTAATATAGCATACACTCTTTCTAGAAAATAGGAACCAAACGCATCAGCCTGCACATTTTTTAAATTCAAAAATCCAAGTGCTAATAAAAATAAACTAAATTAGCTGCAAACTGAAGGAGGAAAATGATTCTTTGAGCAAATGCCCTTGTTTCAGCATATATCATAAGCTCTCTAACTATGCAGTGATAAAAGCATATATACTGATGAGTACATGCTGTAATTTAGCTCCATTTACTGCAAACTTAGTTGCGAACCAGTACTCTTCTTTCAAACTGCCAGTCAACAAAACATTTCTTTATAAAGTCTTTTAGCAATTAAGTATTAAAAACAAATTTTATCACTAATTTTGTAATCAGTTTCTCAAGCCAAGGAGGACTGCCACTAGTCATTTTCTAAAATCTTGTTCTTTATGCCGCCCACACCCGTGGAGCGTTGACATGCTAGATGCCTTAGCTGCTGCTATGCTGGCAACCCAGGATAGGAAATGGACTCTGGCACCAAGGGTCAGTAGGGATGAGGCAGCACAGAGCATCCAAAAGACTGCTCTCCTCCCTAGGGGAGGGGGGAAACTTGTGTCTCACTGCACAACTACCAGCTGGCAGAGGTCAGGTGGCAGTGACAGTGGGGGTAGACCGACGTGGGGGACATCGGCAGATGTGCCGCATCACTGCACACTGATGTCATAGGAAGAAAATTTGGAGGAAAACCCTCCAGCCATTTGGCGCCGACACAGGCCTTGCACCACCCCAGGAAGCAGGACACCCTTAGTGGTGGATAATTAGCAAGACCACAAATGGGTCAGGGCCGGGGGGCGGGGGGAGACAACCAGACCGAGGAATGAAAAAAGAAAAAGGAAAAGTCTCTTCCCTTGAGGTAACTTTCTGACTGTACATATTAGCTTCATACTGTAGCTGTACTACGATGGTGCCATCACCTGTTTCTGATTGTAAACAGCAACACACCAAGACATTTTAACTTTTCATAATGGGTGTGGCAAATAAGCATGACCTTTTTTTTCCATATAGCTTTTTCTCCAGGTGGGCTGGCTCTGTCCCCGCCTCCCCCACCTGGCATCTTACCCAGGTCTGGTGATGCAGGAGCAGGCAGGCAGGCAAAGCTTCACTGTTCGGAGCCTTCCCTTTTTCTGTTTTCTTCCCTGTTCCCACATGCTGGGACGCCCACATACACACACACACACACACACACAGGTGTGCACACGCCCCGGAGTCCCAGAGCCCTCCCTCCCTTCTACTGCCCTCCTAGGCCCACACTGCCACCTGGCCTCCACTAGGTGTCAGTCATTCAGTGGAGCATGCAGGTCCTGCCCCCGGGAAAGGAGGGCAGCCGTTGGATGCTAAATCTTTTCCCGGCCGACACCCAGCAACCCGCACTCGACGCTGAAGTGGCAAGAGGAAAGGTGCCAGTGCCTCAGCCTTCCATGTCACTGGACCAGATAGGACCATGAACTTTTAAAACACGTACATCAGTTCAGGAATGAAAGAATCTGAAAAGAAAACTGGGTGTTTTTTTTTTTTGCTATAATTAAATTATGAAACATAGGCAGCCTGGATGAACCAATGGCCTTTTTCTGCCATAATCTTCCATGCACAGGTTGGAAAATGTCCGTACACGGGGATTTGGGTAAATCACTTACAGAATTCGTGACCCACTTCAATTTTTAATTTCAATTTTATTTGTTTACCATATGAGTACACGAGACCAAAGGTCCATTTATAGGCACTTCCTTCATTAATGACTGCTATCACAAACATGGCAGCCACATTTACTCACCGAAAACCTTCAACCAAGGCTGTAAAGCTTCTTTAAATTAAAAAAAAATAATTTAAGCATGCTGTCCTCTCATGATCCACTGCTTCCACACATTAACTTTTGAAAACCATTAGGTACTATTCAAGTTTTAAATTCCTGGGGCCAGATATTCAAATCTGGGCAAAGCAGAGGGCAAAACTTTGCGCTGCTCCCCGCAGTTGCCCAAGTGTGCAAAACTGCTATATTTGGTGGAATAGCGCATTGCCGCTATTCCACTGAACATAGAGCCAGTGAGACTCTGCACTACGCCACCTAGCACCGAGCAGACATGGCCCCCACAATAGAGCGGAACAACTGCTTGTGCCTGGGCCAAAATCCCCATATTCAAAGAGACCTATGCAAATGAGCCCATTGGATGCAAGGCATTATGGGGCAATCTGCATGCCCATTATGGGCCCACCTGTATAGGGAGCGAGGCTGTACTGCGCAGCACCGCCCCCCCACCCCATCACCCGTTCAATATATACATATAACTTTTACATTGGTGGCCAGTGTCCCCCCCTCCATCTCGATCTCTTGTGCGATGCAGTTCCCCAATTCCATGGTGGCCTACTGGACCCCCCCACCCTGGCAGGGATCAACCCAGCACCCCCCCCTGCCAACTGACCTCAAGCCGGCAACCAGCACAGCCCTCCACTTACCTCCATGACTGGCCGCCGACTGAGCACGTAATGTATAGAGTACACACTCACTGACAGTGATTGACAGCTCACTCTGAGCTGTCAATGACCACGTACTGTATACAATACACGTTCATCGAGAGCTCAGTCAGCAGCCAGCCTTGGAGGTGAGCAGAGTGCTGTGCTGGTTACTGGCTTAGGGGTTGAGTTGGAGGGGAAGCAGGTGTTGGTTGATCCCTGCCACGGCAGGGTGGGGGTCCACTAGACCACCAGGGAAATGGGGAACTGCACTGTACAAGGGATTGTGATGGAGGAGGGAAACACAGGCCACCAATACAAATGTTTTAAGATATATGGGATGGGTGAGCAGGTGGGGGGGACCATTAGCTACCAGGGAATGTATTTATTTTAGGACAGGCCTGTGATTGGGGAACCAGGTACCGGGGACACTACTATCAGGCAATAAATAAAAAGATACCCCAGGGCATTGGTTGTCTGTTGTTAATGAACTTCCAGGTGCTAAAAGCATGAGGCGCAAATGCCTCGAGCCTCACTACTGGCCAGGGTATGCAGTAACCCCAGACAACCAACTCCCTGTTACGTCACTGCTTACCAATCTGAGTGACATGGTTTGGGCTATACTAGAGATATATCTTTCACAAACCTCTGAACGGGTCTTGTACCTAAACCATGGGAACACAATAGATTGCGTTTCCTTAGTGCTCAGCCTCAGTTTCACTGAACCAAAGCTGTGAAATTAAGTGTTTACATTTTAAAGAAATACACACATATCAACAAACTTTGTTTAAGTGGAAAATAAGTGCTTGATGATGGTGTCCAGATAATATGAATATGCACTAAAAACCTAAAAAAAGGTATAAGCCATGCAATTAATATGGGAGTTGCACCAGGGCTGGCCTCAGACCTTTAAAAATGATATATAACATACTAACATACTAAAATGCCAGCAGAATAGGCCTAACGGTCTTTCGTGTCTGCTCGTTTGGTCAGCCCCCACCCTGGGTGCTGACCTTGCTGTCCCCCTCGCCTTCATTTTCACAATGTGCTGCCTATCTGTCTGCTGCCTAGTCAGCCAGCCGTTAATTTCAACACATTCTTGACAGATTTAGGGTATACAGGGTGCACATCCATGGGAAGATGTGTGTGATGCCACCCAGAGAAAACTAGCAAAATATTATTCAGCTGAAGCATGAAATGATTGCAACACAAAAGCATAAAACGGTAATTATACTTAGTTTGATGGTTGCAAAAGCCCTGTTAGCTGAACCTCAGCATCATGTGGTAAAAGAACCATATTTAAAAATCAGGAAATGTGCTTTTAAAAAAAAGATACACCATTCATGTGACTGGAGCACGCCCCCGTACTCTCCCAATAAAGATGTCACAAAACATCAGAGTGTGGGGGCAGAGCGGGCTATCTGAAATTGGAAAGAGATTGTGCAACCAACCCCTAGGAAGCAAATTATGATCCCTTCCCTTGGGGCAAAAAGAAGATTTTGAAGACATTATGGAGGTGCTCCCATTGAGGTAAGGTCCCTCCATGTTTCTCCTTATAAGCACCCAGTGATACTCAAGAAAGGTGCTCTTTAAAGAGCTGCTGACATCTCTGGGGAAACTTCAGAAAACATATTTATACACAAGTAGGCTTGTACTTCAGGTATGATCTATAGATTTCTCATCCCTAATATTTATTACTGAGAACATTTAAATAAAAAGCAGGATCACTCATGAGTTTATCCGCTTCTATAGCTTACTCCCTACCAAAGTCATAATTCTCTGTTATGATCTCACAGTCTGCCATCATGGGAGTGACTGTGATGCCACAAGCAGACTATTACGACAGTCACTTGGGAATGAGAAACTGAAACATATGGACTACCCAGGAGCGAAGATCCCATTTTTCACGCAAATGACTTAAGCAATAAATAATGGGGACGGGGAATACAGTTTTAACGTGAAATACAAGCTGAACAGCAGTCATATAATATATTTCTCAAAGTTCTGGATATTTCAGTTGCTCTTCAAGTCCCAACTGCAAATATGGTTCTTACATTTATGTAGATATAGGAGAGTACAACAGAGTTACATAAAATTCTCCCAACATTTGATTTTCTCAACATGTTGCATAACACAGAACAAATAAAACAGCAGTTAGTCAATGGTCCACTACAATGCTGTGTTCCCATTACGGGAACCCTATGACGTCATGAAGTAGTTTATTCAGGTTGGTTTGTTTGGCAAACCCTCAAAGAGGGATTCAAGTTATACACGTGCAGGCTTATATGCACATACTACAGATAATGCAGTCAGACTTGAAAAATGGGGGACCAGCACGACGACTTGGTTGGAATGGAAATACCTATAGTGCGGTTGGAAGGTGTGCAGCAGTGTGGTTAGGGGTATGCTGAGAGGCAAAAGTAGTTTAAGGATTAATGGGAGAAGTTTCTGAGACACCAGGCAGAGGACAAAGATTTTGTGGAACTGCCGTTTACTGGCTCTTTTTGGCCCCAATCACATTGCTACATTTAAACCAATTAACTGTTAGCATCTCCACTGCTACCCCAGTGAACAAGTTTTTGAAAAGTGTTGCTGAAACTGCCTTTGGGAGCTAGTCCCAAAACTCCTTTAAGCAGTAAAGGTTTTAAACAGCTTTACTTGGCAGTGTGGACCGACAGCACAAATCTCTGTGTTGACATTCAACAGGAAAATGGTTACAAAGAAACCATACTGAACCCGTATTACTGCATACTGTGGAGTGAACACACTGAACCAGTTTAATCCAGTTTTGAAATGGTTAATGATCATTCTATAATGTAGACTTAGTGGAGTGCTGTTTTCCTTCTGGTGTTGTAGTTGTGTGGCTTGCTTGGGTGGTCTATGATGTCACAAGGATTCCTAATCAGCCTTGACCTTCATTTGACCACTTATCACAGTTTAGAGCCAGATGTGTGACCTAAAAATGGAGAATCCAGTTCTACCAGTTTAAAGCACTGATGGTTTCTTTTGTACATTAATACCACTGCCGAGACCGCTCGTATATGAAAGAGTGGTCTCACACACATTCTTTGGGTATGAGACTCATGACCCAAAGTTGAGCAGTTCTGATACCCCAGGGATGTGAGACAACTCTAAGAGCGGTACCAATAAACTACTGATCAATAATATATTAGAATTTTAGGAAATCTGCCCCAAAACAAGGCAGTTTCCAGGACAGTTGCACGTGAGATGCACTTCACAGACTAAGGGTGTCTCATGCACAGAGAATGGAGCACTCCCTTGAGCTATAATAAGCACACTTCCAACCAATGTCTGACTTCACAGTGCTGCTGCGACTGCGGCACCATCCAGGGTTTTAAATAAGGAGTTTCAATTGATTAGCACTTTCGTGGAAAAGTGCTACCCAATGTAGCAAATGTGTAGCAAATGGACCGAATTGATTAGCAAAATGAAAAAGTTGATCAATATGCACCGTGTTTTCTCTCACCTGATAAACACTTTTATCCTTTGGTGTGTGGTACATGAGGTTAAAAAAAAAATACAATTTTCAGGAGTGTACCCTAGCAATTTATTAAAGGACAAGTATACAAGCAAACACATGTGTCGCTGAACCCAGAGTGTCTACCACCTGAGTGGGGTTCTCACATAACTACCAAGACCCTGACGTGTCACTATACAGTATATGCTACATGCCTGCATACTGAAGCTGCTGGGCTAGGTATGGTGGGGAATTTGGATAGCAGCAGCACACAGCAAAACGAAGCCCCAGTGCTGCCACCCCCCCATCCCCCACACACACACACACACACACACACACTCTGGCAGCATGACCACAGCCAGCAAACAGCCCCCCACATACCACCAGATGAGTCTCGTTTGTAAAAGAGCAGCCTAGTTGGATTGCACAAACTTCTGCACTTTCAACTCAAAACAGAAAATCATAATTTTGTTTTCTGTCTCCGCTACAGTAAACAAACCTCCTCCTGTGCCCATACAAAATCCGTTTTAAACAACACAGCATTAAACTATTCAAAATGAGTTCACCCAACCTCTCATACCCAGTTCACACATAAACCCCAGTGCTGGATGCCCAGTTCAATGCCCCCCCCCCCCCATATCTGACTACAGTTCACACTCCCCAATGCCTGGTGTATACTAACAAACCCCAGTTCACCTTCGTGACTAGCTATCAATGCCTGGTTTACACATACCTGTACAGAGTGCACCTTTCGATGCCAGGTTCAAGCCTCCTCCTTGTGCCAAATGCACCTCCATAATCTGCTGCCCTCCTCATATCCAGGTCACATACCCTGACCCCTGTACCCAATTCACACTTCTAATGCCCAGATCAACACCCCCTTCCCTCCCTTATGCCTGGTTCTCTTTTACAAATGCCCAGTTCACACATCCCTGTGCCTGGACCCACCCTTCATACATACCCTCAAAGTTCAGTCCCTTCCCCAAATCTGTTTCATCCTCCACAATGTCCATTTTTCTTGTATATGCAACAAAACCCTTCTTCCTTCTGTCTGGTTAACCCACTCTCCCCACATTCCACTCACCTGTCTGCTGGACAGGCCCACTCTGTGCTCGCAAAGCAGTCTGTCCCTTGTCCTGTGGCCCGACATATCTGTTGCGTTTTCCCGCTGAAGCTGTACCAGTACTATTACAAGTTAAACCCTGGCTCTGAATTCCACCTCACCTCAGCATCTCACAGACCACATCACAAACCAGAACTAGTAACAGGTTCAGATTTACACGACTGCAGGCCCCATTCTAAAGGCTTCCAAATTACAAGCCTTTACTCTGCCACCCGACATGCTCTCTATGCTTCTCCCCCAAGTCTGTTACTGTATCACACCAGATGCCAGCCATTCAGCCACGTGCATATCTGGTGATGCTCCACCCACTACAGCTGACTGACAGGCTGCAGGTTGAAAGAGTAAAAAAAAAAAAAAAAACCGGAAAAATGGATCCCACTTTTCTGTGATCCATTCCTCATTATGATTCATGCGACCAGCCAGTTTGCAAACTGCAATACAATACAGCAGCATCCTGATGTCACATGCACGATGGAAGGTCATGATGTCACTATTTCCCTTCGGGCAAAGTGACAAGCCAGATACACAATATATACAGTAATACATGGGGTGGTGTGTTTAATGAGAATTTTACGCACACCCAAGGTGTTGGATGCTACATAAACCCCAAGAGCGAAGCTCAAGAGGTTTATTTTAGCATCCAACACTGAGGGTGTGTGTAAAATTCTCGTTAAACACACCACTCCACGTTTTAGTTTATAAAATTGCTGAGGAGCATTTTTTTGCCACAGCAATTATACAAACTAGAAACACATAGCTGTGCAGCCACAGTCAGGTTCAAGCGTGGACCGCGGTCGGTCTCAAACAGCTGAGTGAAGTAAGAGAAACCCAGTGCTTATTCACCATTATAACCAGCTGGTTATAATGGCTAGTTATAACCGGGTTTCCCTACGGGAAAAAACGTTCACCAGTTATTATACTATTGTAACATGCACAGTTACACCAAGCTGTGAGAAGTTACATTTAATTAACCAAAAAAGAAAAAAAAGAAAGAAAAAGTGCCATCAACTTTGTGGAGATTGAAAGCTCTACCTGCAACTGGACAAAAATCTACTACCCTGTTTTATAAAGCTTGTTTCACATGTCAAACATTTTACGCATGATTACAGTATTCAAGTATGTTAAAGGAATAAACACTATCAGACCATGAGCAGCTCTTCAAACTGTGAAGAGATAAAATGACAAGGTGCACTCAGTGAATGGAGGAAAATCCTACGGAACCATCAGAAAGAACTACTTCACGGGGCCACCTGATGGCTCAGTGAAAGCATGGTGCACTTCCATGCTGGCAACCCACGATTAGAAGCAAGCCCAGGTTGCAAGGATTGGGTAGCTATAGCTCAGGAATGCTCCCATGGGGAGTGCAAGCCAGCAGGAAGAGTGATGTCTGGGCTTCAACACAACAGCCTCCCCCCCATAGTGAGCCAGGGAACTTGCACCTTCACTGGGGCATGAGGGTGACATCAGCTCAGTGCACACTGCCATGTCTGAGGCCACCAGAGGCTGCATCCAATGTCCAGGAAGGTGGCAGGGACCAGGGAACTGGGAGCACATAGAAAAATGGTTTGCATGGACTTGATGAAGTCCCACCCGCCAGCCCTCCATCCTGTGACACTGCCTTGCCCACCAGACCCACTAATGAGACTGATTCCTGGGTGGGGGAGGCAGCCCACCCCACCTGGCCCCGCCATGGGGGGGGTCCCTCAGGGTCTCTGGGTTGGGGGGGTTGAGGAGGTCACTGGACCGGGGGGGGGTCACAGGGACAGAACTGAGAGCCACCCATGCTGACCTGTAGAAAAAATGCAATATATGTTAGAGAGAAAGGGAAAAAAAAAAACTGCATAGCACAAGTGGTAAACAGCTGGAATAGACTGCCTGGGCATGTGCGATCAGCTGGTATTTCAATACACTTCAAACTCAAACTAGACAAGAACTTTGAAGAAAATGGCATGGTTGTACTTCAGCAGTGGCCTGCTGACCCAAATCCAGTAATTTCTGTCTTGGGCCAGAGGATCACATTCGCTACTGGCTTGACTGCCCAGTTTCCTGTAAAGTCAGTGAAAAGACTCCGACAGGATGGGAGCTCCAGTGAGGGTCATGTAGTGCACATGACCGCCAGTGCACATGTGAAGCTGGTGAAGTGTGTCATCCATGGAACAGAACTACACCTAAAGCCCTGTCTGGACTGCTCCTGATGTCCACAGATTAGCTGGCAAGCAGCAGAGTTCCCAAGGGGCAGGTCATGACAAAATGGACATCACATTACTACTGGGCAAAGACAAGTGACTGGCTGGACAGACTGTTACACCAAGTTAATGTCTGACTTAAAACAAGAAACCTAGTGCACCCCCCCACCCAATTGGCAAATTATTAAATCACAATTGTCGTCTGGCTTAGCATGGTTGTATGGTGGTCCATAGGAGGGCAGTGAGCTTTGTTTTTTGTTTCTAGTCGAGTAATATTGGACGGTACTGAATCACACATTGCAACAGATGTCATAATTTTATATATCAAAAATACAGTTCCTAGAAGGCCACCATCATTTACTGCGGGCCATAAAGTTTTAGCTTTTGCTAGCTGAAAATCAACTCCTGAATGGGGTGATGGTATTCCTACAGAACTAGTGGAAGAGAGGAACTTGATGGGCTGCTGTGCTTCCTTCCACCTTTATGTATGTAAAAGTTATAACGACATACATACATACAAGAACAGAACACGATACCCTGTGTGCGCAAACTGCTGAATTCTCCCCCTCCCCCTTTGCTTTCAAAGAAATAGCCATTTAATTAAGATTCACATTCCCATGTGGGTCAAGAAAGGCCTTTTGAGGCCTAGCGGAGCGACACTAGCCCATTAATGTTTAAGCTGGCCTTGTACCAACTGGCCCACAGAGAAATTAAAAACACTGAACCGTAACCCCTCACTCCCACCTCTTACTACCACCCATCAAGAAAAAAACACTTAAAACTACTTTAAAGAAAAGTGCCAGTCAAATTAAGATACTGGACGGGGAACTTGCAATGTCTGTGTAGCAGATGGACACATACTACATGTGCAAACACACTGAAAAGCAGACCTTCAACATGTTCCAACAGTTCACAGATTTCTTCTATTGCACCACAATCATCACCACACTACAATGATTGTTCACATTGTTTCCACCACCATGGGGGACGGGCATTCCCAAAGATCAGGTTAAAAAGTCTTTAAATTATATGTTGCAGAAAATGCACTACACTGACCGACCGGCATGACTCTGTAAGAAACGAACCTTCAGATTTTTTTTTCCGTATTGTGTGTCAGTGACTGGCAATAATTCCACAACTCTGCCAAAAAAAAAAAAATCCTTAGAAGCCAATATCACATTTGAAAACAAAACGTAAAGCTACCTAGCAGTAAACTGACTTACAGACTAATTGTTCGCAAGGCATTATAAATGCCAGCCTGCTCGATCAGCAACTAAGAGCGGATATATGACCAGGGATGGCGAGGCAATTATGTATGTTTTAAGTGAAACGTGTGGTCCTGTAT
Organism: Neoceratodus forsteri; assembly: GCA_016271365.2. Taxonomy (NCBI): domain Eukaryota; kingdom Metazoa; phylum Chordata; order Ceratodontiformes; family Ceratodontidae; genus Neoceratodus; species Neoceratodus forsteri. Next base: position 398,538,153 of record CM028136.1, on the reverse strand, counting down.
TTAACCAGACAAAGCCAGGGCCTGAGAAGCTGGCTGACACAATAGCATTTCAAGGGGTGGCAAACTGAAGCTGAGAAGATCAAGGGCCATTTGAGCCCAGACCCCCCACTGGCCAGATTAAAGTATCCTCTCTAGTCTTCAGGGCTCTGAAAGGTCATCTGCCTCAACTCGCACCTGAATTATATACAGTGTTTGTATCTGCCTTCACCATTTGGCAGTCTTCTGGAAGCTGTGAAAAAGCTTTTAGCGTCCCATAAACGTCACTTTAATAGGACCTACACCAGGACTACTCCGGGGGATTGCACTTCTGCAAGCAGAGAGGCACACTCCAATAAAATCGTCAGACCAGAGCCACATCTGCAAAGAATGTTCTATGCATGCAAAGGAGAAAGATGGTTCTGTGTGAAAAACGAAAGGCTAAGGACCACAGCATGGTCGGTTTCTACAGTTGTTTTACATGACTCGTGACAGACGAAAATGTACATCAATATCATCACAGACATGTTCAATTCCAATCTTCAACTAGCTTCCTGCGAGTTTTGGGGCAAACATCTCACGTCAGTCAGAATTTAAATTGCTTTCACGGTATTTGCGTAATGGTTAAGCGACTCTCTGCCTGATGACTGAATGAATACATGTCAGTATCAGTGATGCCGAGCCAAGACGTGGGGCAGTAGCGACTTTCTACAGTACTATACACACAGAAACAAAGCTCTTTAATTCGATGCCCTGGGTGTAGATCTGCCGAACTCAATCTAAAAAAAAAAAAAAATAATACTGCAAAGATAGAACTTCCAACATAACACCAACTCAGTTTTAGGACTACTATATTTTGTAAATTATATTGCAATTAAGCCCATCACATCAATAATGTGGACTGTTTTATGGCAAGAACGTCATAAAAAGCATTACATCTCTCCGCGCAAATAAAGCACCCAAGATCTCATCCAAACATGCATAAACAAACTTGAAGTGGAAAAGAATGCACTTTCCGAGAGGTCAAAGGTTAGGCGGCCCGATCATCAGCAAGTGATCCCTTAAATCCGTTAATAATCCTCAGTGGTGTGCGAAATGATTCAAAGTTATCAACGGTTGATACCCAAACCACTATTTTTACTATGTTTTTTGCATAATCGCAGTTAAAGTTCTAACCATAGTAGTTAGAGGGGCTCATTGTCCTTTCTAACAGAGCTGCACAATGCACACACTAAATTACACGTTTAGCAAGCCAACAAATCATAGTTTCAAACGTATCTAGCCGACTGAAACACGAAGTTCATAACCTGGTCATTACTGTTCAGGTGTGATGACCACGAACTCTGGGGTGGGTCTGGCCACTCCAGGTGCGTCCTCACTTTAAATAAAGGTTTGCGCTACAAGTTGTTTTGTGTGTCTCCCGAGATAGATATCTACATCTTCTCAATGCATTTAGCGAAGCTGCGCGCCGGGCTGCACAAGTAAAAGCATGCATGGCCAGAGCTTCATCAAGTTTAAGGGCTGCTCCAGCGCAAAGCCATCCGCACTCTGTGGCATCCATCTCATGCAACAGACTGCGGCGCCTACTTATCAGTCAGAAAACAGACAAACTCCGAAATGCACACGAAACGAGAAAGAAAAACACTTCTGGAATTTCTTGCTTACCTGCATGGTAAAGACTCCCAGCTCCTCTGCAGCCAGCTTTTTCATCTGAGTGGCCAAAACTTGCGCTTCCTCCAAGACGGAAAACTCAGACTCTGCAGCACACAAACACACTCCACAGCAAAGAGCCATCGCCACCGCGACCCAGTTGCAGAAACTCTTTAGTTGGTTCGGCTTAATCTCCGGCGTACTGCTCGGGGACACGTTCCCGGATCCCTCCAGGGCCCCCCTCGCCATGATGGCTGGATTTGTATTGAACCAATCTGGGAATTCTCAGCGCTTCCCTGGAAACTTTGTGTAACGACTCGGAAACTTTCTGGCTTTCGAATTCGCTTTTCGCAGAGGTCAGGGAGTTCTCTGGAGTACCGTCCGACCGCCTTTGTACTAAAGAGCTGTGATTTAGATTAAAAAAAAAATCCAAAAATTACAACAAATGAAAGTACTCAGTCCGCCACGGTTTGCTACAGCGTATCAACAGCACAGTGCAACTACCCTCTCAGTTCGCACAAGACGGAGTAGGGCTGCACAATGGAGAGCAGCAAGTGGACTCTGGAAAACCTGGAATGGCTTTTTCGGGAGGTGACATGTACAATGGACTGAGAGCTACAGCAGATCCTGCTGAAAACCGTGGCATGGATTTTCCAGAACTGGGACGCACGAGTAATGGGAGCTTCTAAGTCCCCGGGCGCTGGATTTTTTTTAAAGGATGGAATGCACAATGAAGCGAGAGCAGCAGACCTTAAAATGTGGGCTGGATTTTCGGGCTCAATGGTGCACAATGGGGCGAATGTTGTGAATGTAAATTCTGGCAAAATGCATTTTCAGGAGATGGGATGTAGAGGAGCGGATTAGGAACAAGGGAACTGAGAAAACAGGCAGGAGTTTCGTGAGCTGGCTTCCACAGCGTATGCAATAAGAGCAGCTGCGAACACTGGAAAAAGCAGTAGTAAACACGTTTATTCAAATAAAATGAATTGGATTAACCCCTCTGAGCAGAAGCTTTGTCTTATAGGGCACATCCCTTAGTTCCACCTGGACGGATCCATAAAGACAGCGAGCTTTGGAGGAAAATGGCCACATCCACCTATTTATTCCCATTATTTAGTAGTTACAGATAAAAATTAGTGTGACCTTGGCAGCAAGGCAGTATTGGTTGACAAATGTCATTCATCTACTCAATCTTATTCAAAGTTATTGGCCACTCCAACAGGGGCTGCCATGCCTAACCAATAAGAAACCCCATGAGGTAACCAACTCCAGGACAAGAGGGATGGCTGTTGACTGGGTGTGGAAGTGCCCTCCCCCATTAGAAGACATCACAGTACTGCAAGCGAGGGCTTGAAGGGGCTGGCCATCTGACTGCCCCCCTTGAATGGGAGAACTCCAGCCATCTGGTCCGGACCTCCTGTCAGCCTCAGGGTGATCTGACAGCACAAGACTCATGATCCCCAGTTACCCCATCTGTACAGATCTTCCAAGAGTACCATGCCACCACTTGCACTTATACATGACTGTGACAGTCCTATCTAAGCCCTGTCTATAGTATCTGCACACCCCCCCCCCCTTCCTGGAGAAGGCGAAACTGGAAAAATGTATGGGGGAAAAGTAGTAAAATTCCTTCTTAACCCTTAAATCCCTACTGGAACAGCGGGTTCCCTACTTCCCCCAGTCCCTCCACTTTTTACTTAGGTGAGGTTGCGTGTGGGTCCTGACCTGAGGGAGGAGCAAGAGATCCTCTTAGGTGCAGCCTGTTTTATGGGTTATGCTCCTCCACCCCTTGGTCCTAAACCCACCCTCCATTTGGGAACACCTAGCTGCCTACTTCTCCACCCCTAGTGGGAAGCTACCTCTCCAGCCTACCTGCCCACCCAGGTGTAACTCAGTGTGTGCCTACAGACAAAAGTCCCACCTGCTGCGATGCCTTGCTGGTTCTCTCATAGTTTGAGTTGTCTCATATTTACACATTCAATAGATCACCAAGTACAAAACCTAGGTTACAAGCCATAACAACTCAAATGTGAAACCATAAAGAACTGCGCAGAACCTGAAAGTCATTTTCCCAACCCACTTTGTTGGCTTGTTTTGATTACTGCTTGGATGTACTTACCATTACAGGTTTTCTTCTCCTGTGTATTTTTAGTCTGTATGTTGTTCCCGCTGGACTAGTATGTTCACGTGTTGACTGCTGCTATCCTCCCTGGGACCGCCATGAAATAAGATGTTGCCTCTCATGAGGTTATTCTGGTTGGAATAATTTCAAACGAATAAACTAAAACAACAATATGTTATTCTTAGACAGAGCAACCACTAGTATCTTCCAACCAGTTCCAGCAATAATATTTTATGATATATTGTAATGCCTGAAATTATGTTTTGAAGGCAGAAACATGTGAACTATTAACTGCAGAGATTTTTTTTTTCAGTGGAAGTTTGGAGCCGGATCAACATACATAGATCCTAACACTATATAGTTCTCCTGTGTTGCTAAATGCCTATTCACAAAGGTATAATATGTTGTTTATAGTCCTGTTATTTTAAACTGTTTAAAATAACAGGACGTTAAATATTTAACTTAGTGAACCATTTTATGTTCTCTTAGGAATATCAGTAAATGGTCAGTGTTGCTATATCTTATCCATATATCAACTTTGTGAACTCCAAGCTTCCATTTAAAGAAAAATGCTTCTAGTCCTAACAGTTCCAAAGTTATTCCATTTTAAAGAAATTATCTTTTGACAGGTCTAACTTTGGAACTGTTGGGGCTAAAATTTAATGTTTTAAATGAAAGCTTGGAGTTCAGATTTTCAGAATGAGCTCTGTCGATACTGTTTTTATGTATCGATACAATTTTCTATGTATCAATACTATCTGATCCAGCTTTTTCAGTATGTTAACGATACATGTTTTTTTAGGTGTGACACAGCCAAAAAACAGTGAGTACGTAGTATCAATTTTTATATTGATAAGACTGTATCAATACTATTTTTTGTACAGATAGACTGTATCAGTATGATTTTCTGTATCGTTAGCCTGTATCAATACTATTTTTTGTATTGATGCATAAAATGACATGACATTTCAACAAAAATAATAAAAATTATTTTTAAACTTTTACTGAATTTTGGTATTATTACGCATTAATTAGTAACTGTAAAGTTTTTATCTTAATTTTCATTCACCTTATTACCTTAATTGCACTGCAAACATTTCAGTCTCCCCTCTAGTAGTACCAGTTCTTCCATACGTTTGCCTTACCTGCAAAAGCATCTGAAGATGATAAAGAGACACATTTTCCCATTGGAAACTGTTTTTTAAATACAGGTCTCATTTTTGTTATTATTCTATCTATACTAGCCTATCACTAACCTTAGTGACTGTTTCTGATTTGCACTATGTATTCAGTACCTTTTAGATCTGTATGATGTAGTCTCTATGTCCCTCTCAACCACAGAGTTCTGTAGTGAAACATGGAGGCATTAATGTACCAACAATGGAAGCCCTCAGCAAGGGACATAAATTACATTAGAGTTCTAAATTGGTACTTACTACCTGTGTTAAGACAAACAATAACACAGGGAGGAGGTATGAGTTGTCTCTTGGATAAGAGCACTTAGTGCATTATGAGCCCTTATGCACCTGGGCATGTTTCATCAGGATAACCTACACTCTTGAGGTGTTATTGCACATATAAAATGGACCCTCAGTAAAGAAGTTAATTAAAAAAAATGCACATAAAAAGTATATAGTAGAAGACTAAAAAAAAAATCAGTATTAGTACAGAAAAAGAAAAAGTAGTCCCTGTCATTGTCTTGGAATCGAGATTTTGAATTAATGATTTCTAAATGGTGTTATTGTCAATATCTCTACTTCCAACTCACCCAGGCATACACAGAAACAGAATCACTTTTTTGGGGGTAAATATTTCTTCTTTTGCCCACCCCAGTTTCAGAGTCAGCAGGAGCAACCGTGTTTTATATTGGGTATCAGGAGTTATGTTTACTACAGTGTTTTGTTGCCCCCCCCACGCTGCTACACACACACACACACACACACACACACACACACACACACACTTAAACAACATTTATTTATTTCTGTCTTTTTTTTTTTCTTTGCTTTGTCTCTTGAATTCAGTTTGGTTTAAAGTATGTGCAAGCTCGATGGAGCATTGCTACGGCAATACACGGTCATGCTCGGTCTAGTTTTCTGAAGGTGTGACTCGCTTCTTCTCATGTTTCTACTGTCAGCAGCTTCTGTATGCACAGGAAAAGGTTAGGAAAATAAAGACACTGTAAAGATTAAAAAGTCTGGCATTGTGTTTTTCAAAGGGGTGTGATTAGAAGATGCGACTGTATACAGAATTAAAATGTTAGGGGGCACATTAGGTTTTAAATTGTGTGTCTGAAAAAGTTTTGTTGCTTGAAATTTTGGGGATTTTAACATTTGTAGCCAAATGATTAGTGAGCCGACCACTTGAGACTGACTTCCGTTTTGTGGTCTGCTTTACACATGGGTAGTCAGCTTTAGTGAACACCATCGCTGTTGAGCTGTGAGCTGTGCCAGTCTGTGTTTTTATTTACAGTTGGCACAGCTCACTAATTTGTTACTGTTATGGGGCTCGGGAGTGGAGGCTAGTGCCGGTTGGCTAGTATACCTTCTGATAAGGACACAGCTCAGAAGATGTACTTGCCAATCAGATTGCTGGATTTCCGAAGCCCATTTTATAATCAGGAACACCTAGTATAGGATAATTAGAGGGAGGTAGTATAGCGCAGTGGTTTAAGACTCTGAGCTGCAAACCTGGAGACCTGGGTTTGAATCCCACAGCCACCACTTACATACTGTGTGACCCTGAGCAAGTCACTTAACTTCCCTGTACTCTCAGGTTGCACCTGTAAACAAGTTTTCAGCTTAGTGTTTCTCACTGTTACTGGTAAAACAAAGGTTAAAACAAATGTAAAAGCCTATACAGATGAAACAGTACAGAATTGGAGTCACTAGTTCAGGGTAGTTGTCCATTAAGAACAGTTATTAGGGATATATGAGTGCAAGCACACAAATAGCAAGCAGAAGGAGCTCTTACTGTCTATTGGGTATGATTGACTGCAGCACCCCTAATTCAGAGATTACAGTGGTCCCCAACCTTGAAATTCTTCAGCACCCTATCACACCCTCTCTTGAACTGTCACTCCTGTCTTTTGGGTGATAGCCTCAGATGGGAGTTCATTCCCACTTTACACTACTATTTCTGTAAAGAAGTGTCTCCTGACCTGCTTCTTAAACCCCCAGCTGAAGACAGTGCTCCCCTAATGGTACTGTTATCACTGTGACAGAAAAGTTCCCTGATAGCCACCTTGTTTATACATTTCAGGTAGCTGAAGATTTTAATCTTGTCTAGGATCTAGGATATAGCATGCACTTAGCAGGAAAGGGACCTTGGGGATATCATCTCTGATGACCTCAAGGTAGGGAAACAGTACGACAAGGCAGCAGGTAAAGCAAATAGGATGCTGGGATGCATAGGCAGGGGCATCACCAGCAGGAAAAGGGAGATCATAACTCCACTGTACAAGACACTAGTGAGGCCCCACCTGGATTACAGTGTACAGTTCTGGAGACCTTACCTACGTAAGGACATTGACAGGGTAGAGAAGGTTTAGTGGAGGGCAACAACGATGGTACAGGGATCGCATCACAAGTCCTGTGAGGACAGGCTGAAGGACTTGAACATGTACTCCCTGGAGCAGAGGAGGGAGAGCGGGAATATGATAGAGACATACAAGTACCTTACAGGGAGGAACAGGGTGCAGGAATACACTATTTTCCAGTGAAAAAGATGTTCCAGGACTAGAGGGCATTGAATGAAGTTGGAGGGAGGGCGATTCAGAGGAAACATGAGGAAGAATTTCTTCACAGAAAGGGTGGTGGACAAGTGGAACACCCTGTCAGAAGAAGTGGTGGGTGCTGAAACAATCACAGGATTTGAGAATGCATGGGATAGACATAAGGGAGTTCTGGAGGTCAGGGGTAAGGGGCAACAGACATCTAGAAAAACGTAAAGGGAACTTACATGCTCAAATGGGCAGACTAGGTGAGCCATAGGCCCTTATCTGCCAACAGTGTCTATGTATCTATGTATCCCCTCTCTCCCTCTGGAAAGTACATGTTGAGCTCTTTCAGCCTGTCCTCATATACCATGTCTTGTTGTCCCTGAACTATCTTTGTTGCTCTTCTCTGTACTACCTTGAGCTGGTTGATATCTTTTCTCAGATAAGGGCTCCAGCACTGTATGTTGCACTGCAGGTGCAGTTACATAGAAACACGGAAACATAGACTTTGACTTGCATCACTATTCTCAGCACCCAACCACCTTGCTGTCCTTCACCTCCTAATCTTCATCTCACCTAGCCCCCTCCATCCCCACACACTCCCTAAATACTCAACCTGCCACAAATGTCCTAAACTCCACTTCCGCATAATAGTTTTCCTCTTTCTTGCTTCAGGAAATGTCCATCCTAAACCTGGTCCCACTCCACTCAGTGCAAGTAGTTGCAATCCTACCACTAGGTTACCTACTTCCCACTCACCTTCTGTACTCCTCAAAGGCCTAAAAATCCTGCACTTAAACATCTGCAGCTTAGTCTCAAAACTAGATCTGTTGCATCCGTTAGTAACCTCCCTCACACCAGATATTCTCATTCTAACAGAGTCCTGGCTAAATGATAAAATACCTGATCTATCCATAGCTATCCCAGGTTACTCTATAATCAGGATGGATAGACTGGCAGGGGCGGTGGAGTTGCCATGTATATCCAGTCCTGACTTCAGTCAACAACCATTCTCTCATCCTCACTGCCCTCCACTTAAAAAGCACTTGTAGTGAACATTACCTTGCCTTTCTCCTCCCCAATATTCATAGCCAAGCTCTACTGTCACCTGGTTCCAAGCCTTCAGACACAATGGATCTCATTACCTCCATGACCTCACTATCACATTCTGGCGAGCAATATATCTTGGGAGACGTAAATATAAACTGGCTGTCTCCCACAACATCCAAGACACAAAATGACATCTTAGCCCTCAGTCTCTCCCAACTCATCCTAGAACCCACCCACCACAACCACAAAACCCTAAATCACTCTCTAATAGATTGGACTCTCACCTCCTACCCCCACCAAGTCATTAAAGCAGACACACTCCGGATTCCCTTCGTGATCATCACCCCATCTACGTTGCCAGAAAAGTTCATAGACTAAAACCACCACATAAAATCCTACAGCTCCTCTCTTTCAGTTCCCTAGACCTTAATACCCTTCTCAATGAGCTGGCTGGCTCTGATTGCTCACCTGTTGCTTCTGCCCCTTCCATTGACCAAGCCCTCGCCTACTTCAAAAATACATTTCTATCTACATGGAACTACCATGCCCCTTTCAAATGCACTAGAGTTCACAGCAACCACCATCCCTGGATCACCCCCGAATTAATGACCTGCTTCAGGGCATGGAGGAAGCATAAGGCCTCCCAGCTTCCTGCAGATTATGTTGGGTATTGAATGCTCAGAAATGCCTATACTAAGGCCACCAAATTAGCTAACTCTGAATATTTTAAATCATGTTTTCTTAAAAACCTTAACTCCCCATTCAAATTTTGGAAAGTTGTCCGTGCTCTATTCTCTCCTCCAACACTTCCGCCTCCACCAGTGCTTAAAATAAACAACACATTGATCTCCAAACCATGCTCAGTGGCTCAAGAGTTTAACTCCTATTTCACCTCTTGTGCCTCGGCCCTTCTAAAGTCCCTCCCCACAACCCCCCTCCTTCACCCTCCCACCCACTGCACTCAACCTCCCGTGCCCACCCCTCCTTCTCCTTTTCTGCTGTCTCCCCTGAGGATACACTAACTGTCCTTCTCTCTCTTAATCCCTCCAAAGGCTCATCACCGGATGACCTCGACTCTAAACTCCTCCACCTCTCAGCTCCTGCAATTGCATACCCACTCTCCTTAATCCTAAATGGCTCCTTCCTGTCATCAGTTCCTACTCCCTTGAAACATGCACTGGTCCTCCCTCTCCCCAAGGGCAGTGACCCCTCCTCCCACCCTAACTATTGCCTTATCCCCCCTCCTCCCTGCCCTTGCCAAGCTCCAAGAATACCTGGTACTCTCACAACTAACCTCCTTTCTCACTGACTTTTCCTTTTTCACCCCGTTCCAATCTGGCTTTTGGAAGAACCACTCCACCACCACCTCCCTTCTCAGGCTCACTGACTCCATCCTCACTGGGTTGGATAATGGCCTCATTACCGCTGCCATCTTTGTTGACCTTGCCAAGGCTTTTGACAGAGTCTTACATGCCCTGCTTCTTGATTCCCTTATGGCTGCTGGTTTGTCCACTTCAGCCCTTAACTGGTTTAAAGATTACCTCTCAGACAGGACCCAATCAGTCAAGATCCAGAATGCAGTCTCCCCCCCCCCCACATCACTGCAGGAGTTCCCACAGGGCTCTGTTCTTGGCCCCATTCTCTTCTCCATCTTCCTTAATGACTTGCCTCAGTATGTTCCCCCTCCTCTTCTATCCATATGCATGCCAACGACACTGTACTTCACTCCTCTGGCAAATGCCTCTCGATGTAGCAGCCACCCTTCAGCATGATTTTTCAGCAGGCTCAGCTTTGGTTTGCCTCACATCAATTATTCCTAAACGCCAAAAAGACAGTCTCCAAGACCTTCGGCACTAGGCAGGGACTCTCTAGGCTCCACCCCCTACCATCCTTCCACACCCTTGATGGGACAATCCTCAAGGACTCCTCCTCATTCAGATACCTTGGGGTTTGGCTAGGCCAACACCTCAACTTCTCTGGCCACATTGACACCATCCTGAAAAAATTGTGTCCCAAGCTTAGTGCCTTATACAAGAACTGTAGTTGCATCTCTACTATGGCATGGCATGAACTAGTCCAGAAGATGATCCTTCCCATTTTTGACTACTGCAATGTGGTCTATGGTGCTGCTGCCAAATCCTCCCTAACCAGATTGGACACTCTCTTCAACTCCTTCTGCCACTTTGCCCTTGACGCTCCTTCACGTACCCATCACTGTGACCTGTACCACACCCTGTCCTTTCCCCCTCTTGAAAACAGATGCCTTGGTCACTGCGCCAAACTCACTTCTAAATTCTGACTAGGAGAACTTCCTCCCTACCTCTCATGCTCACTCACTTCTCCCCATTCCCATTTACTCAGGTCCACTGACATTTGCACTTTGTCAGTACCCCGACGAACCACCATCATTGGCCAGTCAGGCTTCACCCATCGCTTCCTAAAAACCTGGAACTCACCCCCCACAAATTCCGCACTCCTCCTCCTCTTCCCTAGCTTCTGCCTTACATAACTTTCTTCTAGCTGCTCCTGCTTCAATCCTCCATAATCAGCCCTTCTACGTCCCTGCTCCTAACCATGCCACCAATCCCCTACCCTGCCTTTCTCTCCCCCTTGCGTCCGCGAATCCTCCACACCTGTTTCCCATCTCTCCATTCACCATTCACCCCTCTCTCCTTTCACCATTTACCCCTTTTACTCTACCCCCTGTACTTCTACTAACTCCCTCAAATCCTCTATTACAACTTGCCTGCATTAGAGCTACCTCCTGGCAGGGTTCTCACATCCTGGAGGGGGACCAGGTCTGGGCTAGCTTCTTTCTCCCCCACCTGCCCTTGCCTGATTATGTCCTCTGGCAGGGTTCTCAGCATCCTGGAGAGGCCTTGGATAGGCACTGTTTCTTCCCTCATGCCTTTTCCTTCCTTTACCCATCCCCCCCACTCCTTCTTCCCCACTCGCCTTCACCTAGTGCTGCCCCCTGGCAGGGTTCTCAGCATCCTGGGGGAGTCCAGCACTGGATAAGCATTTTATTCCCTTCCCCCCACCTCCCCTTTAACCTTGCTACCCAACTTTGACCATGACTGTTTCTGCCCTCTGGCAGGGTTCTCAGCATCCTGGAGAGGCTTAGAGTCAGGCAAACCTCTTCCCTTTCCTTTTCTCCTCTCTCCTCCCCTCACCTACCCTCTCTACTCTCTCTATCCAACTCTACCTTGCCTAGTTCTTCTCTCTGGCAGGGTTCTGCACATCCTGAAGAGGTCAAGAACTAAGCAAAGCTCTTCCTCCATTTTCTCCTGCATTCTTATCCCCAACCCAGTCTTCCCTCCTAACTATACCTAACTTCCTGTGATTTTTTTCCCCTGCCTTTTCACCCTCTCTCTCCCCCCTTCCCCATAATTAAGAATCACCATCTCCCTCATCCATTGGCAGGGCTTTTCTGCCTTCCGAAGGGACCTGCCCTTGGTGGCCTCGCCCGTTCCAACAAATCCCTCCTCCTCTCTCTCATGCCTCTCCTCTCTACCCTTCCACACTTAAAAATAATTTAGTTACCAGAGCTAAGGAATGTGCACTTATTGTTCTCTTTTTTCACTCCAGCTAGCACTTGCCCTGAGTTACGTACCCCCTACTACTGATTCTACTCACTTGTTCTATTCAATTTGATTCCCCATTTATTCACTTCTTCTCCATCCTCTATCTGTTTTACCCTGCCCACGCCCTGTCCCTCTTTGATTCTTTCTCACCCCACTATCTATAATCTGCTAAACCCTGTTGCTCTTGATTACGACTTGATTCTCATAAGGTGCTGACCTACGGCTGCATCAATATTACTCGCTAGAATCCATAGGTACGTAATTGTAATTGTTTGTATATTACACTTGCTTGTTACTTTTAATATGCGTCACATTACAAATGTAATAGATTTTGTCTGTTCTCTCAGCCATGATAAATGTATTTTCTCAACCATGTTAAATATAATCTGTTTATAAAGCCTACCTTCAATTGTACCCCTCCCCCCCCAGGTCACACCAGGAGATGAGCAATTTATTGTTCAGTGTGCCTTCCTGGAGAAACATTTCATTAAATAAAAATAAAAAGATAAGGACAGCTTGGCCCATCCAGTCTGCCCATTTCCCTACCTATTGTATTATTTGCACTAAGGATCTGTACCGTGGAATTATCACCTCCTCCTTTCTGGTCATGAACCCTCTAGCAATGCAGCGTAGCTAGATATTAGATGTCATTTTTTTTACCATAGAACTTTTTCTCCCTTTTGGCTAGCATCTGGCAGGCTATTGAGCCCTGTCTCTGCCTCACCCTTTTGGCACCCACCAGTGTCTCATTGTAAGGGCGTCGTGATTAGGGCACCATGATTTGAGCGATGGAATGAGAGCGTGAATAAATGGGGTGTCTGGGTGTTTAGGGCTCCATGTCTTTTGGGCTGTGAGAAATTTGTATGAACCCTGCTGTTTGGGACAGAGGTGCCATTTGTGTCAGGTGAGTTATCATATTGGAGTAGCCACTTTTCAGCCAAGGAGCGCCTCCTGTTTCAGGTATTTTCTGTGTCTCAGAGCTGGTAATATAAATATCCAAGAGGTGCAGTGGGTGAAGCCCACCAAGTCGGGGGTGGAGGGCAGAGCTCCCCACAATATCATGTTAGTAACTCTGAGGGCAACAGTGCTTTGACTTGTGTTCCTCTGCTCTTCATCGGTGAGCTGCACTGTACAGCTCCCTTTTTATGTTGGCTTGTGCTTGCGCGCCAGCCAGCATATTGCAGTAGTAGCAAATTTGGAAGTGCAGTCACTGTGGACAAATGCAAGCACGCATCAGTAGGTGTGTCCCTCATTCCCCAAAAAGGCAGCTGCAGGCGCTGACACCAGCAACACGTAAACTGGCCACCAGATCAAAGAAAAAGTCCACTGCAATGACAGCCAAGCTCATCATGCAACGGCATGCCTTTCCTGGTGAACCAGTTCAATAAACATGGCAGCATTGACTGCCGCCATGCAAAGCGCCGACTTCAGAGGTGCCCAATCCCCCTGTCAGCATGCCCCGACCCACTTCATTTGCTGATGGGGGAGTCCACTCCCTATTGGCATAATGCCCCTCCCATTTCATGTGTTTGCTGAGGGGGTGCCCAATCACCCTCAGCATCATGTGCCCCCAACAGTCTTTCTTTGCTGACAAGGGCCCCAATCCCCTTCGGCTTTAGTCCCCCTTCCCAGTTTAATTTGCTGATGGGGGAGCCCAATCCCCATCGGCATAATGTCCCCCCCCATTTGATGTGTGCCTACGGGGGTGCCCAATCTTCCATCGGCTACAGCACCCCCCCAAAACACTCAGGTGGCAAGCTGGGAGCCTACCCCAGCATGCCAAATGCCCCTGTAAAAAAAAAAAACCAAAATCCCGCAATGTTTTTTTTTGTTTTTAAACCTGTAAATCATAAAACGGTCCCTCATGGTCTATCCTGCTCCCTCCCTCAACCTGTACCCACCCTCTGTGTACCCCCTTCACCACACACACACTCACCCCATACGTACCTCCGGAGCCTGGTGCGACGATCTTCGGTTGACCGGGAACACATCTGCACTCTTCAAAGATGACCGCGAACCGAAGAAATGCCAGTATGCTATATAATGGCATAAATAGTGTATTTTCAACTTTGGTGCATATCTCGGCTATTTTGGGGAATTTTGCCACCAAATTTTCAACATGGGGTTATTGGGACCCCTCCTCATGAATTAAGTCACTGTCATGGTGGTATTCAGTCCCAAAAGGTGATTTCACGGCTCACAGCACGGAATTTCTTCGGGACCGATTAACAAATGAGAGTGCCACTGTTCATGGGGGCGCTCTCAAAAGCCTATGTTGCAAATCTTAGACAAAAATCAAAAAAATGGCTGTTTTATGAGTGTGCATTGCACAGTTTCTACGCATGCTTGTAACTTCATGAATTTGTAATATTTTCACTCCAGATTTTCAACATTGCCATTTTTCCACACCTCTTTATGAACAGTATAGCTACCATTTTACATATCCTGACCAAAATGTATTTCCGCATGTCAGGCGAAGAATAGTGCAGTCGCTGTGCGAAATCAGTTTTCGGGACAGTTTTTGTATAATCTTTTTATTATTTTCTCTTATGCGTCAACAGACACACAATGCATAAACAAACAATCTTACATGCATGTTGCAATTCATAATTACAGTAGACACACGACAATAACAAACACACAAAAATAAATAGATGCACTTTCATACAAATATTCTTACATTCAACAATCCCATTTCAGACAATTAATTCCCAAAGGCAAATTTAGAGAGCTGAAAGGGAGAGGGAGACAAGCAAACCCCTAAATTAGTTATCAAATCTATATATATTACAGTTGCCAGCATCCTTTTTTTCTCAGATATACCCATCTTCAGGTACTCGGGAGGCGGACACCCATCCAGTCAATCCAAACCTATTTAGGCCAATCCTCACACAGGGTGGCCATCTCTGCTTATCAAGTGTAGAAAGAAATGGTGCCCATTCCTCATAAAATGCTTCTGATCTGTTTGCCAGTATCAAAGATAGCTGCTCCAGTGCCAGATTTTGAAATGCTAGTTGACGCCACTGCTGAGTAGTGGGTACAACATTATTAACCCACGTATTCTGGATACAATGTCTGGCCATCACCATAAGAACCCTGATCCAGCATGGCATTGCCTCCCATTCCTCCACCCCCTCTGCATTCAAACCAAATAGCCCTTTAATTGGATCTAACTGGATGGGAGTTCCCGCCATCAGCTCCACCTCTTTGAATACCTTTCCCCAAAAAGATTTCAGAACCGGACATCCCCAAAAACAGTGCATATATGTCCCCGTCTCTCTCTTACATCTCCCACACAACGGGGAGACAGGTGGATAGGCCCTGTGCACCACTGCTGGAGGATGATATAACCTGTGCAGAAACTTGAAATACGCTTCTTTAAACTTGTTACAAATCAGCAAGCCCATATATCCCAGCAATAACTTTTGCCAATTCTCCATAGAAACTTCCCTCCTCAAATCTCTACTCCACTGCCCTTTAACCTTCTGAGTATAGTCCGGCCACTCCTGTTTCCCAATCTTTGCGGCTTTCCCAATAAACCCCTTGGGGTCCCTCTGCACTCCCAATATCACTAGTTCTATCGAATCCCACCCCTGTCCCCCTGATCCCCCTCTCTCCATCTTACCCATGAACGCTTTCACCTGGAGGTAGCGGAACACCTGCTGCCCCTGCAAACTCAGATTCTTTTTAATGTCCTCTAATGGAAGCAACATCCCCCTTCCAATCATACTACCCACACATTTTATTCCCCTCTTCTCCCACTCTCTAAATCCCTTGTCCTCTAACCCCGGCAAAAAAAATGGATTCCTCGCTACCGGCATAAGTATAGTTTCCCCTTTGATTATCCCTCTCTCTTTCTTTAACGTCTCCCAAGCATCCAAGGTCATTCCAACCAACGGGTTCTGGCCCCCCTGACTCCTATATGTCAGTGGCCCCCTACTGTGCAGGTAGGCTGACAATCGTCCTACACATCCTTCCTCTTCCAATGTCACCCAACTTGCTACCTCTGGCCTGAATACCCAATCCGCTATATACCTCTGCTGAATGGATAAGTAATAATTTAGTAAATCCGGAAAAGTAAGACCTCCCTTAGCCATCTCCACCTTGAGCCTTTGAAGCCGCATTCTTGGCCTTTTCCTTCTCCATATAAACTGAGTAAACATCTTTTCCAACTTATCTATATCCCTCCTCATAATTCACATGGGTAGCATCTGCATAGGGTACATCACTCTCGGCAGCACATTCATTTTTAATACATTTATCCGCCCCAACCAAGATACTGGCAACTGCATCCATCTTCTAAGGTCTGATTCTATTATTTTGACCAATGGGGCATAATTCAGGTCATATAGTGAGCCTATTGTTCTTCCCACATTAATACCCAAGTACTTAATACTTATATCTTTACATTGTATACCCCATCGTTCATCATCCATTTCCTGTTTGGGAAAGCATAACATTTCTGATTTGCTCAGATTTATTTTGTAACCAGAGAACTCCGAGAAGCCCTCCACCAATTGCAGAAGCAATGTCATAGAAACCCCCGGTTCCCTCAAGAACACCAACATATCGTCCGCATATAATGCAACCTTATGTTCACTGTTGTCTGACCCCCTGACCCCCTTGACACTGCCTAATCGCCACTGCCAACGGTTCCAACGCCAAGGCAAATAATAGTGGTGAAAGCGGGCAGCCCTGTCTGGTTCCCCTCTCCAATTGAAAGGGAGCCGTAGGGGTTCCATTAACCAGGACACTAGCCCGTGGGGAGCGGTACATTGCTCTAATCCACCGTACATATGGGTCACCCAGTCCAAACCGGCCTAAAACCTCAAAGAGGTAATCCCATTCTACCCTGTCAAAGGCTTTTTTGGCATCCATTGATATAACATATGTTTTCCTCACATCCTGGCCCGCCTTCCAAATCACATTGAGCAATCTATGTACATTATGATATGAGAACTTTCCCTTAATAAACCCGGTCTGGTCTGGGTGAACCAGCGACGGCAGATATTCCTCCAACCTCAGTGCCAATACTTTGGCCAGAATCTTACGGTCACAATTCAACAGGACAATTGGCCTGTACGAGGTGCAATCTAGGAGATCCCTACCCCCCTTCGGAACCAGGCATATCGTGGCATCAAAACACGTTTCTGGGAGACACTGTACCTCCTGCCCCATCTCCATCTTAAAAACTTCATTTAGCGTCTCCGCCATCGGGCCCGCTAACGTCTTATAAAATTCTATGGGATATCTATTGGGCCCAGTCGCCTTCCCCACCTGGAGCCGCCCGATCACTCTAAGTATTTCCCCCTTTGTCAAGGGCTGGCCCAAGCATTTCCTTTGCTCCTCTGTTAGCCTAGGTAGATTAACCTTATCCAGAAAATACTGCATACCCTGTTTCTCCCCAGCCCCCTCCGCCCTATACAGGTGGGCATAAAATTCCCGAAACCGCACTCTCATCTGTTTCTCCCCTCGCTGTACCCTGCCCGCCTTATCCTTAATCCCCGTTATCTTAACCGGGCACCTCCCCCCCTTCATTAGTCTGACCAGCAATGGACCTGGTTTATTGGCCCACTCAAACACTTGTCTCTTGCTGTAAAACCAAGAGGCTCAGGCCTCCCCCCTTATCAGCGAGTTTAATGCTTCTCTTGTGACCATCAACAGACGTTCCACCTGCCCCCTCTCCCCCCCAGCAACCCGCTTTTCCAACTCCTTTAACTGTTTCTCCAGCCCTTGCCTTTTGTCCCGTCTCTCTTTCTTTATTCTGGCCATGTATGCTATTATAGAACCTCTGATAAAAGCTTTTCCTGCATCCCAATAAACCGCCCCTTTTACTTCTGTACCCCCATTGGTTCCCTGTACAGTTCCCTCAGTTTTAAATATTCCGAAAATCCTTATGCTGGAGCATATCGTGAGGAACTTCCACTGCGGTCTTGTATCTTTTTCCTCTTGCATATAGAATCTACCTACTACCATGGCATGATCCGATATGTGAATAGGGCTGTGCCAGATGTCTATAACCCTTCCATGCCATGCCCTAGGTATCATTATATAATCTACTCTACCACATGTTCTATGTGGATTGGAATAGAACGTATATTCCCGGGCCCCTGGATATATCATTCGCCAGCTATCTACTAAGCCCAACTCTGACATCCCAACCCTCCACTGAGCCACTGCTTCCAGCGTTCTCCCTTTACCTTCTGAGTAATCTAACACAGGATCTGGGGTACTATTGAAGTCTCCTCCCAAAATTAAGCTAGGAAATTGCTCCCTGTTAATCAGATCTAATATCTTCGGGAAAATTTGCGGGATCATATTGGGCTGGGGCATACACATTCCCCAATGTGATTAACTCCCCATAAAGTTTCCCTACCAGGAATATGTATCTACCTTCCCGACTGTCCTTTACAATTAGGTGAATCTCTGGCCAGGAAGGGTCTTATTCGAGAATGGCTACTCCTCTCTTACAGGGCAGTGGGAGGGATGCAAAACATTTGCCCACCCTAGCCCCCACGCCAGTTTTATGCCTCCATCAGTCAGGTGCGTTTCTTGCAATAATGCGATCTGTGCCCCCTTTTTTCACAGCGCAGCCAGCAGCATAGTGTGTTTAATCGGATTTGCAATCCCCTTCACATTCCAGGAGATTACCACCAGTTCCTGTTTATTGCTCATCCAATTACACTATGTATTCCCCACGTCCCTCTCTTCTTTCTCCCCACATTTTCTCCTCAGATCCCCACTCCCCCTGCCCCACCATTGCCTCCCCATCCACAATCCTCTGTTGCTCCTCGTTTTGTATGAAGTGCATCTGTCAACAAGCAACACATAAAACAATCATGCAATTCAACTATATACATAAGAACAAAAGCATTATACTCTCTATAAGGTCTTGCTTGACACCTTCTTTCCCCACTCTGTTGCCCCCACTCCTTTTCCATCTTTAGCTTCCCTTTAACACCTACCTCCCTGTACCATGTTTCCTCCCCCCTATTTGACACTAATTGCAAAATCCGCATAAGTGTCCACCAATACCCCCAACATAGACATGTGCCCCCCCGCCCTACCGTGAGAAACTCCCATCTCATCAACCTGCCTCCTTCAATGCGTGGCATTGTAAAACCATGCCATCTTACAGGGAAGAACAGCTGAAAAACATGAAGGAGGCGAACAGGGGCAGATTAGCAAGCATGTATTATCCACCTTCAGGCTTCTTCCCTCCCAGTGTTCACCAAAGAGCAAAAAAGGGAAACATCCCCCAAGGCCATCCAGAGACCCCCAGTTCTATCTACATTCAACACCACCATAAATATGCAACTAACACAGGCCTTGTACATTTTCACCGCGCCACCAGGACTCTCTCCTTCCCCCCCCAGATCCGCCCCAAAATTCACATTTCCCAGTTTACGTATTCCCCTCAATGTCTCCTTCCCCCCGAGGCCTGGCCATCGCTCAGTGTTTCACGCCGTTTCTCCCCTCCATCCTCTGCCAACCATGGCCTCCTAATTCGCCAGTCGCTGCCCCAATCGCTAACTCTCCCACGTTACTAATAGGAGGATGGAGTGGGGAAAAAGGTAAATCACACTACCCCTGTCCCCCCCCAATGCATCCTTATGTCCCTAGAAGTCTCATAATGTCTCCAGCTTGTCCAGCACTGTGCGTCTCTCTCATGGTCCCATGCACCTCTCTGTTCTCATCTTCACCCACTCATCTTCTTCTGCATCTCCGCGATGAATTGCTCAGCTTTGCACAGTTCCCAAAAAGAATAAGTCACTCCTTCATGCTTTGTCTTCAGTACCGCTGGATACACCATAAAGTTGTCGATTTTAAGATTCCTTAGCTGGGCCATCAGTCCATTAAAGGTCTTCCTCCTCTGTAGCAACCTTATGGAGTAGTCCTGAGAAATATATAGTCGCGTAGCCTGATATTCCAACGTTCCTGCTTCTTGGTATGCTTTGAGTATTGCCTCCATGTCTTGATACGAGTGAAAGCGAATAATAATTTGTCGCTGGGGCACCCCACCCGGAGGCCTGGGCATTACAGTGCGACGCGCCCTTTCCAGCTTGTATTTCCCATTTTTCGGCTGTAGCCCCAACAACTCTGGCAAGGTCTTTGCACAGAAGCCCAGCACATCGCCTTTTTCCGCTCCTTCTGGCAACCCTCTGAGCCTCAGATTTCGCCTTCTATAGTAATTTTCTTGGTAATCCATTGCATCTTTTAACTCTTCCAACTCCTTTTGTAGGCGCATTATTTGATCCGGTACTTCCCCCGTGTCATCCTCCAATCTCGATATTCTCTCCTCAGCTTCTGTAATCCTACCCGTATGGGCTGCTTGTTGTTCTAAGATTTCCTGCAATTTGAGATCTATCTTGCTCTCGAGTTTAAGCAGTCTAGGTTCCAAGTCCCGCTATCACTTGGCCCGTTACCTCGTGGCCCAGAGCTCCAATTTCAGCTGCTGACAGTGAGATTACTACCATGCTTTCACCCACGGCAGAGGCCGCAGTGGTCGCCGTTTTCTTTCCAGCCTTTCCAGCTTGCCTTTGGCTTTTTCCACCTCCCGCCACCAAATACTCCTCCATTCCTCCTTCCAACATGTGCTGCACCTTTAAGCTTTCTCAAAACAGGCCGATTTCTTAATTAATTTTACATTTAATTGTCTGCAGGGACAGAGCGACGCAAAGGCACGTCTATTCTCTTAGCTGCTCATTAGCGCCCCCTTTTCGGGACAGTTTGACAAAATGACAGTGACACTGTTCAGGAGCAGAGGTCTGAAAATGCTTATGTTGAAAATTTGGTGATGAAAGTCCATAAAATGACTCTGTTACAAGCATGTGTTGTGCAGTTTCCACGCACCCTTGTAACATCGCAAATTTGCAATATTTTCATACCAGATTTTCAACACTGGCATATTTTCACACTTAATTATGAACAGTACAGCTGTCATTTTTTGCATCCTGCCTGAAATGTGTTTTTGCATCTTTAGCGTACAATGGCGTGGTTGCTGTGAGACATCAACGTTTGGGACAGATTAAGAAAATAGCAGTGGCACTGTTTATGAATGGAGGTCCCAAAATGCCTATGTTGAAAATGCGGTTTAAAAACCCCCCAAAATAATTGGATTATCAACGTGTGTTGCGCAGTTTCTATGCATGCTCATGACTTCACCAATTTTTCATATTTTTGCTCCAGATTTTCAATGTTGCCATTTTTTTACACCTCCTCATGAACAATACAGTTGTCATTTTTCACATCCAGCCCAAAATGTGTATATGTACCTGTGACACCAAATGGCACAGTCGCTATACGAAATCACCTTTCGGCTAACAAACTGATACTGCTGCTCTTCATGAGGTGGGGTCACAAAAAGCCCATGTTGATAATTTGGAGTGAAAATACCAACACATGCCTATGGCCTTACGGTTTCCAACTGTTACACCCCACCCTGTAGAGACTGACAGGCATCAGGGGTGTGACTTGGGATCATGAGCTGTAATGCTCCCACCATTCCACTCCCACCCCCACCCTACAGCCACTGACAGGCATCGAGGAGTGCCTTGGAGTGTTCAGCCACAAAGTTCACCCCATTCTCCTATACTGCACCCACCTCAGCATATTTCCTTATGGAATGGGGTAAGTATCACACCCAAGGACCCCAAAGCACACCACAACACTTGTCAGTGTCTACAGGGTAGGGTGAGGTAAAGTGGCATGAGTGTTATAGCTGACGACCCAAAGGCACACCTCAATGCCTGTCAGTCTCTGCAGGGTGGGTGTGGGGTTGGCATCAGTTCAGTACTTCACTGCCACTCCTATTATGCATCTCTAACTCCTGCACTACCAATGCCAATGCCAACGAGACAACATTCGGCATTGACAAATGCTTGTTTTAATTACAGTGTGATGGCCCTGCTGGTATTACTAGTCCCTTGTGCTCCATTTCCTGACATGATAAAGTTGGCACCCTAAAGGACATTGCGTTTTTTACCCACACACTGTCATGAGTGATCCGCACCCACCTGATTGACTCACCTTTTCCCGTAGTTTCACCCATGGATTGCCCCCGTGGCAGGGCCAGGAAGGGGAGGGCCATCCTTCCCTTACCTAAAGACTCACATCCAGAACCGGGGGTCGGTGGTCATGCAATGATGCAAGAATGTGGCACGTAGGATTTCCTTAAACCACAGCCAACCCTTTTGCATTTTCTTTCTTCTCCCCAGCCGCGGTGGCACATAAGTGCATGCACATGGAGGCACACATGCTAGGGAACCACAACCCCTCCCTCCTCCCTACCTCATTGCTCGTACTCTGCCATTGCCACCCAGCCTTTACCAGGTGGCAGCCAAGGAGCGAGGTGGCAGACCTTCCTATCCCAGAAGAGACCTGTCCATCGGATACTCAATCCTCTCCACCCCCCCCCGGCTGACCCCTGGCAAACTGAGTTCATTCCCAAACCCAGGTCACCGGAGTGGGAAAAGGTAAGGCACACCAGGTACCTCCACCCTCTTCACCACTGGGCCAGCATGCTATCAGATAATGAAACATATATATGAAGAAGGAGAATGCAACATCAGCTAGGGATGGATTTTCAGCTGCTGGGCTATGTAATAAAAGGAAAGCAGCAGTGGCCACTGCAAAACAAGTGCTTGGAACCAGGCACAGTCAAGTGAATAGAAAGCACTACAGAACATGAGTTGACCTTTCAGGAACTAAGCAGCAGAGTGAGAAACATTAGGCACTGGAAAATTAGAGATGGATTTTTCAAAGCCAGGCTGCACAAAGGAATTGGAGAAGCAGTGGGCTCTAGAAAACATGGACTGACTTTTCAGAAACAGGCAGCACAATTTTTATTTTCTGTAACAACCCCCACCACACAGTAGGGGGCCAGGTTGTTACTTACAGTTCTCCTAGGAGGTTCCAGCTCAACCAATCTGAAAGTAAAAGATAAGAGAATACTATTTTCAGGGAGTAGCCTGATTCCAATCAAAGCAATCAACCAATGAAAATCAGACTAGACAATATAGACCTACTCACCCAGTGTAATAAATTAAACATATATTTATTATGTACAAAGATCATATGTACGGATATTATGTACAGAGCTCCCAGCTGGTTCAATGGTCTCAACACTGACATCGCCTCGATGCCAAAGCTTGGTCCATTCAAATCCAGTCTCCATCACATCCTGTCTGCATCTAGCTCCTGTGACTGTCCTTCCTAATTGTTCTCCCCTCTCCTCTTTGCTCTTTCCACCTAGCATTTAACCCTCTCCCCCTCAGCTCCCTCTCCCATACACCCTCATCCTCCCTCCTCCCACCACCTTCCCTACCTTTGTAGTACTTTAATTGATTTTGACACGTGCCTATGGCCGCACCCACTAGTGTGCCTGTCTTGCATACTGTTGACCTTTCCACCAGACCTCCTTCTGGCATTTTTGCCACGTATTAAACGTATAAAACTGTATGTAACTGCCTGTAACCCACTGTTATACTGTTATTCAGTGTCTTGCTTGAATTGTACCTCACTTGAAGTGGAACCTTTGTAAAAGAGCCTTGGCTCAAAGGTACTTGTAATCCTAGATTCAAAAAAAATAAAAAATAAAAGAACAGCTAGGTACAGAAATGAATCTGACCTTTTCCTATGTTTTGGGTTATTCCTTCTTCAGGGATACACTGTTAGTTACTACAATGCTATTAGCAATCTCTGGTTAGCTCCATTAATACTTTATCAGTCTTGTTGTTCCCTCTGGGTGGGATATTCAGAAATGCACCAGAGGCAGGTGCAACAGGCGTGCAGTGCAAGTACATTGCGCCAGTGCACACCCAATGCAATATTCAAAGGCTGAGCAAAACGGCAAGCAACAGCACAAGACAGCTGAATATCGCAGGGATGCGCCATGGCATAACAAGGGCTATGCCAGGGAGCAAGTCAGCAGGCACCATCGCACAACCTGGACTGCATAACAGAGCAAGTCAGGAAGCGCAAGAGTACAACATGGGCCGAGCAAGGGACAGATGCGCATGGGCCATGGCACAGGGCAACTGGCACAGTGTGGAGCATGCCACTAGAGCAGGACACACTGCCACCAGGGTGCAGGGGATGACAGGAGGGAGGCAAGGCAGGCGCATGCCCGCAGGCCTTGACCACGCACACCACAGCAGTGCATGGCGGTGGCGTGGCACCAATGACCACTGGCAAGCAGCCACGGGCAACACACACAGGACAACACAGGTCACACCACCGGGACCATAGCTGACAACACACATGCCGACAGCACACAACACACAGACCACACAGCCCTAGGAGGGTGCACACGTATGCCCCAGGGCACACACACTGGCCACTGGGCACAGACCACCAGACACAAATCCAGTCAACCCCAGATGTACCACATGGCCACCATGCACACCACTGCAGCATGGCTCCATACACCAGCTGCAAAGCAGATACGGACACGGATGGCTAACAAAATAGATGTGTATTAAAATGAACAAACAACAGCAACTATATACAGGGGAACAGGGATAGGGAGCAGGGAATGGGGAGGCCAAAATCAAAATGGTAGGCTGGGGAAGGGAGGCGGGGGACAGGGGACATGGCTAGGTAGGGTACAAGGGAGGAAGTGGAGGGGGGTTGGGGAAGGGAGTGTGATACAGGCCAATGGGCCCCATGCGTTGTTCATGCCCTACTGGCATCTTGTCCGCCGTCGCCTCTGTGGCCTGCACAGAGCCTGTCTGACGATGCGTGCAACAGCAAGGGTGGCCGTGATGACCCTCAGGATCCTCTCCAGGAGCCTGGTGTTGTCATCCACTTGATGGACACCTAGGACAAAGGAGGGAACATGGATGGGTGCATGCCCATTCATCTGTAGACCATCCACCATGCGCAGTGGACAGCGGTGACATGTGCTCTGTAGTAGGCACACAGCTATCTGCAGTGTGCATGCCCACACAAGCCGCCATCCCAACTGTCTACAGCCACGCACAGCACTGCACACCAATACCAGCCATGCGCAGCACACCACATCCTTGGCTGCCAGGCAACAGGGCTATGTGGGAGGATGGCAGTGGCATGGCTGGGACCAGGATGCACCCACAGCCCACCCACAGCAGCTACACACACATGTGAAAGGAGCGGCTTGGTGCAATGGACCATGCCGGCAATGCATGGCTGTAATGGCCATGTGCACTGGGGGCTGTGGCCCACCCCAACCCCGCACAACAACATACACTGATAGAGTGCCTACCTGCATGCTGCAGCATGACTGGTGCATGACCGCCAGCACCTCCCACATGGCCAGCATCCCTCGCCCGTGCACCTCCGTTGGCCTGCTGCTGTTCAGCAGTGGCTCCCACCATCCTGGCTGTGTGCCAATCCTCAGGGCCTAGTAGGGAGACAGAGAGAGGCAGACCTCAGCACCAGGCAGCGACCCATGCGCCCCACCCCCCCAGCACAGTATACCCCATGTCCCTGTGCAGTGGCATTGCCGTGGCAGAGCACACCTATGGTGCGCTGCCATGGCCGGTGGTGTTCCCAGCCACAGATCCCCCTGGCAGCACGGAGTGATTCCCTGCCGGCACACCACAGAACACCGACAGGGCACAGATGTGGAAATGTGCACTCACCTGGCCATGGCACGGCACCCCTCCGGAAGCATGCCTGCAGTGTCCTCAGCTGGTCTGGATACCTCCGCCACAGGTCCTCATACCTGTGGTGGCCCTGCTTCCCACTACGCCAGGCCCCAGTGGCCTTCTCTAACCCCTCAGCCACCCTGCACCACACCTCGGTGTGTGGTCAGTCCAGGGGCACCTGCCCATATAGGGTGCCAACATGAGGCTCTACTAGTGCCACCAGGTTAACCAGCTTGACCTGGCTCCAATTAGGTGCCCTTGCACTGCTTATCCAAAATGGTGGCCGGTAGCGCACGAGCCGCATGTGCGATGGATTTGCGACATGCCTGGCGATGCACTGCCCTCCCCAATCGCACTTGCCTCGTTGCTGCGCAATACAGCTGAGATAGCACCGGCACATGCTGCAGGCACCCGGGGGTCAAGGGACACATGTCAGGTCAAAGGTCGGCATGTGCACTGTGCATGACAGCGCGATAGGGCAAGAAAGGCATGGTGCGCTACAGGGTCTAGTGTGCCCCATAGTCCATGTGCCAATGGCGCACGGGTGCCATACAGCGTACAGTGCACGACCACCACATGCCCAATAGTAGCAGAGCACCATACCACGTATGGTGCACTGTGCATAGAAAGCACCACTGACGTACGCGATGTCAGTGCATGTATGCACAGTGGCAGGCATACTGCGCACATCATACAGTTGCGCCATGGCTTGAGCATGTGCATCTCCAATGCGCCATGCGTGATTCCGTGATATTCATCAAGCATATGCAGATGAGCTGATCAGCATATCCACGGTGCATCAGAGGCATTTGCATCTCATTACAGTTGCTCATTCCCTCATTTACATGTGATGCGCTATAAAGGCGCCATGGGACTGCACAGACACCAGACCGGTAGTGCGTCCTTTACGGGTAAGATGCCAGGCAGTGGGCATGTCGGGACAGAGGATTGGGGGGGTGCCTTGTGTGTGTTAGCCAGCACTATCCACATGTCCTCACCCACAGGAATGAGCATGCTGGAGCACGAAGAGGTTGAGGAGCAGGGGCCTGCACAGAGGTGCAGGCCCAGCTTCACAAAAGCAAAGTGCGATGCCCTATAAGATGCTTACCTGGACCAGGAGTCCCTTCAGAGTGGCTCCACAGGCACCCTGCAGACCAGGGCGGAAGCATGGGAGGGAGGGAGTGGCTAGGGCTGTGAACCAGCAGAGCAGCCATCAGAGGTCAGCACAGGAGTGCAAGAAAAAGGTGGGCATGGACCGGAGGCAGCTAAAGGAGAAGGTCGCTGCCATCTGGGTCACACGTGCTGCCACGGGTGGTGGACATCTTGAAGTGCCACAGCTGACACCGCAGGAGGAGCTGGTGGTGGCGACCATGCGGTGCAGCACCATTAAGGGCGTTCCCGGCGGTGGATTCCAGATGGGGGGGCAGCCCATTGCTGCATGGTAGGTACAGTGGCGCATTGGGATGGGTGCAAGGAGGCAGGGGTGCGTGGTGGCGGCACTAACATGTATGTGTTTCCTTACAGATCTTGAGTGCCTGCGTGCAGCTGCAGGGGTGACGGTGCCCACCTTGGGGGCTGTTGTGGATCTGGAGGAGCATCCATCCACCTCCACTGGTGTCCGGGGTCAGACCGCTGCCGGCCCATCCCCAGTGTCTGACTGGATGCCTGTGGCATGGGCACGGATGAGGCTCAGGCAATGTTTCAGCAGGACGCCAGCCATGGCATCCAGTATGCTGAGACACTGATCAGGGTGGGGTCCAGGACCGATGATGACATGACTGTTATCCTGGACAGTGGTGATGCCGAATAGGGGGAGGCACCCATACCACGCACCGGACACGGCAGTGCAGATGGTGCCCAGGTGGTGGTTGTCGACCCTCCAGCAGCACCGCCTGGTGAGGCAGTGGACAAGATAGTTGTGGCGCAGTCCATACTGTGTGGCAGTGGTGGTGCAGCTGCCCTGGCGCCGTCACATGCACAGTGGCCGGAGGGGCAGCAGCGGCAGTAGAACGGTGCCGAGGGGGTCAGGTGCGTACCGCTGCCAGTGCACGCGGAGCAGTACAGGTCAAGAGGGCCCCACTGTCTCCCCCACCTGCTCAGGGGGCCATGCCATGGGGCCAAGCAACTCCTGCAGGTCGGCACAACGCCAAAGCCCACCAGGGTGCCGACCCTCTGACCGAGCACACCCGGCTGCTCCGGGCATCTGTGGAGTGGCAGATGCAGGTCGTATCAGGGGTGCGTGCACTCCACACTAAGCTGCGCCAGTCCGCAGGGAGGTGTGATCGGGTCTATGAGCAGCTCCTGGCCAAGGCCACACACATGCGGGAGGACACGGCCGCAGGCCTGGATCAGTTCACCGCTGCGGTCACGGCCGGTCTAGCACCACTGGCCACCCTGGTGCGGGGCCATCCACAGCAGTCACCGCGGAGTGCATTCTCCACCCCTCAGTCCTGGTGTCATGTGACCCCAGCATTGTAGTCACCGGGATCCACTGTGGGCATTCCGGGTGCGCCTGGAGATTGGAGGCCTTCAGACACCTGCGAGGGACCGGTCGCGTTCCTTCAGTGATACACCTGGGGGAACATCTGTGACACCCCCTGTGGCCGCTGCACAGCCTACATCTGCTGGGCAGTCTCGGCAGGGCCATCCATGTGTCCATGGCAGCCGTGAAACTGCACGATGGTCATGATCTGCCACGCTCCCTGTCCGCTGCCTGCTGCTGCCCTGTATGCACAGTGGTGTGGTGTGTGCGTACCAGGGCCATGACGACCATGGACCATACAACATGCCTGCCTTGTGCACACCCATCCGGCCGCTGGCCTCTTGCATGTGCATGATGATGCCTTCACAGCACCGGCTGCCACTGTGCACTGGTGTTCAGCGTCTGACACACGCCTGTTGGCGGCTTCGGGGTATGCATATGTGGGTGCCTTTGTGCCCGTGTTTGTGTATGTGGAGGTATGTGGGGGGGTATGTGGGTGGGGTCCACAGTGCCGTGAAGGGTGCTTCCATGGAGTCCTGTCCCATGTCCGTCGACGCTGCCCTCCAGCCGTGTCTGTTGTGGGGCCCGGCTGGGCATGCCTGTATACTGTGCCCTGGTCCCTGGGACATGTGTGTGGTCATGTACACCTATCTGCATGCACCGTAGTGCTTCTCTGCAAGGGTGTCCTGGTGCTGCTGGGCTATTCTGTGCAGCCGGGGTTCCCGTTGCCCGGGGGGGGGCTGCCCACCACCGCATGGCCCGCCGTCCGCGTTGTCCCCACTGCTGTTCCCCTGTTCGACCTCGACAGGTATCCCACGGCCAGTGGCCATGTTGTGTAGCACACAACAGGCCAGGAATAGGCCACAGGCCTTCGAGGGGCTGTACTGTAGGGCACCGCCTAACCTGTGCAGTCAACAGAAGAGTGCCTTCAGCAGTCCAAACACACACTCAATGATGTTCCATGTGCTGGCGTGTGCCTCGTTGAATCTCTGCTGTGCTGGGGTCGACTGGTGCCAGTACGGGGTGAGCAGCCAGGGCCTGAGTGGGTATCCGCTGTCACCTGTGTGGGGACATGATGGGTTAGCATTTTGGTCTATGTGGCTGCCCCCCCCCCGCCTACACAGTCAGACCCTCCTACGCCCCCAGCATGGCATCTCTCCCCCACACCTTGCCCATTCCAGCTGCATACTCACCTACTAAGTGGCTGGTGGTGATGTCCCCACTCTCAAACCTGTGGCACAGCACAGACTGGTGCCAGATGAAGGCATCATGTGCTCCACCAGGGTGCGTGGCACAAACATTGATTATGCGCCCCTTGGCATCACACATCACCTGGCAGTTGACACTGGGGTAGCCCTTCCTGTTGATGTAGGCCACCCCCTCCAGCCCTGTTGGTGTGCGGATGCCTATGTGGGTGCAGTCAATGGCCCCTAGCATGCCAGGCATACGTACAACCCTGTGGAACTTCTGCATGTTTGCTATATGCTCCACCTGTGTGCTGGGGAAGTGGATGTATTCTGCAGCATGTGGCAGCAGTGCATTGAGGAACTGTGTGAGGAGCTGTGACGCAGCCAATTGGGTTATGCCTGTGGTGTCCCCTATTGGTCTCTGGAAGGTACCCGTGGCGAGCAGGCACATCACGGCCATGACCTTGATCTCCACCGACAGGGCATGGCTCTGCCTCATGGGTGCCTGCATTTCATCACTGCACAGCTCACAGAGCTGCCTCAGAATCGCCCAGTTCAGGCGGTACCAGCCCACAATCTCGGTGTCACTGTACTGTTCAAAGGTACCACCTGTTCCGGGCATACCACCGCTGGGCCCTTCCATGGCCATGCCGCTCTGCCTCCTGTATCCTCACACCCCTCATTACCGCCTCCATCTG
Source organism: Neoceratodus forsteri (assembly GCA_016271365.2). NCBI lineage: Eukaryota > Metazoa > Chordata > Ceratodontiformes > Ceratodontidae > Neoceratodus > Neoceratodus forsteri. Next base: position 398,508,058 of record CM028136.1, on the reverse strand, counting down.
GAATATTGCACTGGCCATGGCCTGGCCTGTCCTGCCCCCCCCCCGCGGTTGACTCCCTGGGCTACCGCGGCTGTGTGCTGCTGCCTGATCCCCTGCACTGGGCGCACTCCTGTGTTGGGGTCCCACACACACACTCTGGGCAGTTCACGCTCACATGCACAGTTGGGGTCACACTCCCTGTCCCACTGCCCGTTGCACCTCCTGCCTCTGTGCCTGTCCTGCACCCCTGCTACTGCCTTGCCTGGCCACTGGCCCATGCTCTATCTCTGTCTCTCTCGCTGTCTCTCTCTCGCTCTCTCTCTCTCTCTCTCTCCCCGTCTCTCAACCCTGCTCCCCTGGGTGGAAGCCTCTGTCCCCTGCTTGCACTTTCCTTTTATAGGCACAACTTTGCTTCATACGTGTCCCTGTTGCTCCGTGCTTGAGCCATCGGCTTGCTGTTGAATATCGCACTGCGCAGCTTATTCATGGCTACACCCCCTACACTTGTGCATGCATTCATTAGGGTTGCGCTTTGGTGCACTGTGATTTGCTCTTTGCATTGCCACCACTGAATATCGCTCTTTGGCGCATGTCTGCTATTGCACTGGTGCATCTCACTTGCGTCATGCACAACCGCTTTGAATAACTCACACTCTGTATTCACAAGCACTTAAGTAGTTACATCACCGTCATACTTTTTCTCTTAAATGTCTTGTAACTCTCTCTGTGGTTGCCAAGTTTGTTTAGTAGCTTAACAGTTCCTTATTTGTTTTTTGTTTCCTAATGTTTCTTATATCTTTCACTGTGTTAGTATATTCTTAGGTGTGGAGAGTAGCATGGCCCCCTGCTCTCTCAATAAAGGAGGCAGTACCTGTATACACTGTCCTTTTTAACAGGGCAAACAGGGAGAAGGGGTGAATTGGACCTTTTTCAAGGGACAGAAAAAAAAGCACTGTAACGGCTTAGGGTGGATAAAGCTTGGGGCCCGATGGGATACACCTAAAGGCATCTTGGCTGGAAAGCTGGGGGGAAGGAGTAGCCGGAGATCAGGTAGGGTGTGTTGTAACAGTAAAGGCAGGAACAAAATGGGCAGACTGGGTGGGCAATGGGTTATCTGCTGACAAATTCTGTTTTTGTGTTCTCACTCGAAGCCCCCACTCCTGAGTTTTATGAGACAATGCATGATGCAAACAAGAAGCAAATAACCACAGAACACCCAGAGTGGCAATTCATCTGTGGTCTTACTCTGCACTGTGATAATACTGGAGTTCATATAGGTAAACACCTAATTAGTTGGTTGTCCATTGAGCGCAAGGACTCAACATTTCATCATCAGATGCATTTTTTACCACAGTACCTCAGGAGGTCAGCATTTTGCGGCCACCTCAGGGTTCCCATCACATAATGATCCTGACCTCCTGTCAGTGTTATGTGTTCTTTTGTCCCTGATCCAGAAATGTGACTTTGATAGTGCAAAACTATTTGTCTATGCTTGGGCATGAGCTTTCAAAATGGGGTGAAACGTTATGCCGGTGAGATGTCCTAATGTCCTGAATTATCGGTGCTTCTTTACAAACCACCAGACTGACATTCCTGGTCATGCTCTGGTGCACTGAATATCCCGGGCCATCACATTTTCTTATTCCTGACCATGGCCCAGTCTTCTACAGTGATGCAGCAGGCTCCACAGATCTACCCAGTGGGGTTTTGTAGTCCACTTGGCCCCGTATACCAGGGATGAACCTAATTTCTGAATCATGCTTTGTACCTGAACCTTGGATACTACAGAAAGCTTTTCCCTCTTCTCCATCAGCTCCTATGATGCCCTTCCTCATGGAATCCCTCCAGGTCCGAAAGCCATCGGTGCACACTCCTTGAGGGAGAGCTCACCAAGGATTCCTGCTCCCTCCTAGTTGCCGCCTGACTTCTTTGCCCTTGAAGACAAGCTTATTGGTGTCCCAAAGCTCAGAATCTAATAAAAGCCCTGCATGAGGATAAAAGTCAGGAGCAATGGAGAGCCACACCACCTTGGCTTGAGACCTACAGTCAGTCCCTTGAAAGAACACCAGTATGTGTCTGCTCCTCCAGCACACCCAGTTCCCCTACCACTCAACACTTAAGGTGGTGATGCCTGCATGAGGTCCCATACTCTGCATCTCAAATGTGAGGTGCTGAGCCAACCCATCCATCCCTCTTCCCCTGCCAGAAACCATCAAACCAAGGACCTCCTTGAAAATGAGTTGACACTCAATGGAGTTCAATCCTGTTCATATTTATTAAGAATAACATTTTATGATACCATACCATACCATCCAGATAAGGCACCATGCCAGCCCTCCTTCTTAGATCTTTCTGGCAGTGATATGGAGGTGGAGGGCACCTGTGCCACCTCAGATCTGGGACCCTGACACCACCCCAGGCCTGGCAGGACCCCTCCCACCACCATTTCTTCCTGCACCTGGAAACAATCCTTAGCTCAGGGTGCCTCTCCCAGTTACCAATTTTCAAATAAATAAATGAAGACATTTCTGTGGACCTGACTAGCCATCGACCAGACCCACACTGGAAGCAAACTCAGAACTAACTAAATTTCCAAACCAACTCCTTTTTATTCCTCTGTTGCTAGAATCCTCCTCTCTCTCTCTCTCTCTCTCAATAAGGATAGAGGGTAGTATCAGGGAACCCAGTGTTCTGATGGGCACTGCTAATAAAAGCCTGGACCCCTACTGTAGGTAGGAGGTTGTTAGATTTCAATTACTGTTTTTCCCCAACTACCTGGCATCATGCTAACTCCAGCCTGCCACCCCAGACCTGCCACCCATCCTCTCCATGCCTCTGAGAAGCCGCCATGCTAGGGCCATTGGGGTACCTCAGTTCCTTCAGAGTGCAAATTCAGTGTGAAGGGGGGGGGGGTGCTGGTTGGTGGTGCAGGGCCTGCAAGTGGCTGCCGTCATCCTGCTGGTTGCCCAGGAATTTTCCCTGTTCTGAGCCTCCCACGAGATGGCAGCACAATGTGCCCATGCAACTGGCACACAATAGGTGTGCACAGGGGCATGACCTACATGTCTTTCCCTCTCTGCACTGTGCCTTACACCCTGTGGATCACCAGGGGTGCTTGTGCAGCAAGCTATGATTGGCCTGTCACCCCAGAGGAGGTGAGCATTTGAATGGGATGCTGAGGCCTCATCTTCCCATCATCCCTCTTGCTGCCCAGGCACATTCCAAACCCCAGGTCGCCAGTGTCACAAGTGGCAGTACTGCTTCTGTGATGATGGACTGGCTCATGAGATCATTTTTCGTTTCCAAGGAAACTCTGCTGTGCTGCTTTATACAGTGTAGAACCTGGGAGCAACTTTGACTGGCTATTCCACCATTGTTGCTTTAATGTGACAAGATTCTAGTGTTTATTTAGAACACAGTGTTATCTTCTCTTTCCTTACAATACAGAGGTGATGCTCACTGGGATGCCATTTGACATTTTATGTATACAATGTCCTAAGGCACTGGAGACCATCATCAGTTTACTTTCAAGGCATTTGGCCCCCAGTACACCTGCATGATGTTTTCTTTGAGCCTCATGCTTTCTGCATTGCCTTTTCGTTATAGTTTCCTGCTGGAAAAGCTGTAACTCAGCTATTCCACTGACCTGCAACACTTGGTCCCAATGATCGTTTTCTATTTCATCATTATTTAAAAATGGTTTCAGCTGCTAACTTCTGCTATGAGAGACTTTTGTATGTCAGCATTTTAGAATGTCTCTGGACTAGATGACATAACGTTATTTGTAACCCCTATTTGCAGTCCTGCTACCTGACCTCTGGTCATTGGTTCTGTCAGCTGCTGCTGTGCTGTGTTTCCCAGCTGAGGCTGGCACATATGATAACCCTTTCTTGATGTCAGCTGAGGGGTGGGCATGGCCCAGGGAGGCCCTCTGTGTCTAGGGGTATGGTGCACTGCTTGCCAGAGGGTTCCCCTTCAGTCACTGCACACTGTACTGTTTCTTCCACCTTGGAGTGAGCTCAGTACAGACCTCTGAACTGGCAGGAAAAAATCACACTGTATGATGGTTTAAGCAGGAGTTGCACTTTACTGACATATATTCAGTTACATACACGAGAACACAATTCCTGGCCACACTCCTGAGTAGCACTGTACAGATAGGTTTGATCTGTATAGTGCAGAGTGAGCTGCCATTCCATGAGGGCATACTGTATATAGTAAACACTCACTGACAGCTCAGTCAGTGGCCAGCCATGGTAGAGGGCTGTGCTGGTCACCAGCTCAGGTTTGGGATGCGGGGTGGGGGCGGCGGGTGGTGGGACACTACCTGCTGGGGTGGGGAGATGGGAGTGCACTAGACCACCAGGGAATAAATATTAATTCACTTACTGGGGATCCGGATGGGAAGGGGTTCACTAGACCACCACGGAAATGTTTATCTTGACTATGTAGAGGATCGGGATGGGGGGTTACACTGGATGCCAGGGACATTTTTTTATATATTGGGCAAGGAATCAGGTGGAGGGAGGGACCAGTAGCCACCAGGGATACATCTTTTTTGTTTTGTTTTTATAATCGGGCTGGCGATCAGCGGGGAGCTACTAGCCACCAGGGGTACATCTTTTTTTTTAATAAGCAGGCTGGCGATCAGTGATTACGGGGAGGAGGCACTGGCTCAACAAGAACAGGATGCAAAGTTAAAAAAGACATGTTATTAAAAAGAAAACAATGTTTTAGTTTGCCATATTTAGATTTAGAGATTCTGTCAGATGTAGGATTATGCTTGAACTACCTGTATTAAAAGCCATCCTGTACAACGTTTTTTATTTATTTTATTTATTTATTTTTAATGATAAAACACTACTTGTGAATTTTATAACTGCTTCTGGTTTGCCAGTGCTTTCTGACATATGCCTCTATGACATTTGGCATGTCTAGTAACTGACACTCCAGCACCTAATGGCTGGAGGAGGCTGTTATACATTTATGTCGTAGTTTACGGCTTGTGTTCACCTAATCTATGTAAGTTGATCTTTGTGCTTGATGCCTCTGGATGCAAGTGATGGGAAGGATAATGCCCAACAGAGTTGCTGATTGGATGTTCGAGCCCAATCCTTAGCCAGGAGACAGTCTTTCATTTTATCCCACCATTTCGGGGGGGGGGGGGATTCCCTGTTTTTTTGTTTTTAATTCTGTTTATGCTCCCATGGGCATCCCCAGGCCAGTCACCCTGCCATCCTCAGGAATTCCCTTCACTCCATACGTGTCCGTGGTGTACCCTCCATGGTGAGGTCATGGATATGGGGCCACCCATATTCTTTTTATCTGCATGTACCAATATCTTACCCCTATTAGGGCTTCTTCAGGGGACTTATTGTCTTGCATCTTATAACGGTTATACTTTGCCTCTTTCAACATGCTCTTTCTGTACACCAGAGGACCTAGTGAACAACAAGCGGGGCATAACTGAAAATATAATGAAATTGGTATTGAGAGATAAACAGAGGTGGTGTGCAATCAGAACTGAATGGCAATGTAACAACCAGTGGAAATAATGGAATAAATATAACACTGGAAGGAGAAAAGTATAAGTTTTATAAGATTCAAGATAATAAGTTCCCTGAAGAAGCCCTAATAGGGAAAGACATCATGGCATGCAGATAAAATAAAGCGAATATTGGACTGAAAGCTGGAAGCGTATTGACTTTTTGTTGAGGACTTTTTACAAGAAAAAAAGGGTAGAATGGCCTGTACTCCCTCCCATTTTGTTGTTGTTACCTCAAAACACAACTTTGTAATGCTATCAGGAACCAAGAGGTCACAGCAAAGCCCTATTATGGTGTTTTGGTATTGGTCAGCAACTAGGGTTCTTACCTTCTCTTCTCGTCCCTGCTGCGCCCCTCTCCTGCTGCTCTGGCAGTTGTTGTCTTGCTGGACCAGGGTGAACAAGTTAGATGGATGCGGAAAATTAAATAGAAATTGTATTTAGGAACAGGGACTACTACACATCATGAGGCAGCACTTTAAACTGAGGGATTTCCCAGAGCTAGTAGCATAGTAAGACAACACCAGGCAGCACAACAATAAAGGAATAATGCAAGACAGGATGGATGTTATGCTGAGATAACATCCCGCCTTGGATGGTTGGGCTGCAGGCTGAGGACATCCAACACCCAAGAAGGGATGTTATCGCAGCATAACACCCACCCTGCAGTGCATTATTCATATTATACAATGACTTGTGAATCAAAAAGAAGGAAAAAAGATGAAGTACATTTAAAAGAAGGTGTTTTGTGTTTTCTAAGGAGTATGTTTACTGTTTAAAAAAAATGCAGATTTTCTTGTTTTGGCTAGTAGGTGGAGCTGCTGTGTTGTATCTGCGGCTTTGCAGTCTTGAGTATCCACACCAGTGTTTTTTTTTTGTATGTGTGTCATTGGTTTCCTGTGCTGTTAAGGACATTTTTCTTTTAATCTGTGAAGTTTTTTTGTTCTCTGTGTGTTTTTTTTGTCTCTATGTTTTCCATCCCTTGGCCATTATGGCGCTGCCACTCAGAATGTGACTTTGTCCATCCCCCCTCCCCCGCCAGTGCCTCTCTCAGAAGCTGTGTACACACTATACTTTTTAAAACATTTTAAGTGGTTTAAAACATTTTAAAAAGTCAAAACATGGTTTATGTCCGCACCTATCACAGTTTGAAACCATGTTTAAAAAACGTGCTCAAATTCTGCAGGGGACCTAGGCTTAAAACCATTTTTAAACATGGTTTCAAACCAAAAATGTTTTACCTCGTGGTGTGGACGGGCGAACACATGCAAATGAATGAAAACCATGTGACAGTACAGCCACGGAACCGTTCTCAAAAACGTCACTGGGCCTGTCATGTGAATGCGTCCTCTCCGAATTACAACACAGTGACTACTAATGCGGATGGGTGACCATGGTGAGTTTAAAACCACTTTTTAGAATGGTTTAAAAATGGTTACTGCAGTGTGTACATAGCTAGAATGGCGGGTGTTACAGACCACCAACAGCAACTGTATCTAAGTCACTGACTGGAGAAAACAGCGACTGGGAATGGCAATCAGGTGAGTTACACTGCTGTCCATATGTATTGTGAGGGAGGAGTGCACTGAAATGGGGGGATGGGGGGGGGGCCGGAGTGAGGGTTTAAATAAATATTTACTTTGTGTGTTGTGGGAGCCAACAGAAATTTTTTTTTTCCTGAAACGGTGTGTTGTTTTACACTGGAGTGGCAGTTGAGGATAGAAAATGAAAAAGCAGTCCCTGGTTTGAGTAGCAGAAGTGTGCGCGCTTAGCTAAGTATGTTCGGGGCGGGCTAGGGTAGTTGAAAAGCTGACGGCAGTGAGAGCTTTGTAGGAATGGCTGGCTTAATTTACATTTAAATTCTTTTTTTCAGTATTTTCTTAGTGAGCTGCTCTAAATTGGTAACAAGTGGTGAAAGTTGTTATATGTTGCCGAGCGTGGTCATTGAAGTCGACTGCTGTCCGGGAGCAATAAAGCAGGTTGCACTAACGGGTTGACTTTGGTGGAGTGGTTTTTTTTTTTTTTTTTTTACATTTTATTTGGTCAGGAGTGTGCTGGGACTAGAGCTGGGATGTTATGCTGGGATAATATCCTGGGTTCAGTCCCATTCTGACCAATCAGGGACCAGCATTTTTTCTTGCCATTGTATAATTAAGCAATAATACACGACAGGGTGTGGTATATCATGGGATATCGTCACGCCTCGGGTGGTTGGGCACGAGCCGCGGGCAGGCGAGTAACGTCAACGACCAGTAGCGTCATATCCCATCATATACCACACCCTGGAGTGTATTACTATATTATGACAGGAATACAATTTTTGCAGTAAAAAAAAATGTTTAAATCCTTCTGAAAAGTATTTTCTGAGGTGGTGGAGGAGTACATTTTAATAAAATAGTCCCTGGAGACCTCTGGACTGCAGGTGGCACTGTTGTAAGTCAAATTTATTGGAAGAGGGTGTTCTTTATGTCTCTCTTAGCACCAGGAAGTGAACTCTGTTTTCTTGCCCTTGGCTTGGTGCTTCTAGGTCACAGGGTCAGTGAAGATGTGTGCATTTTTTTTGAGCGTTATGTGTGGCAAGCAGGAAGCAGCACTGTAAGCGGGAAGAACATTTCTCAGTAAGTCAACTAAAATCCGAATGTACTGCTTGGCTGGACGTTAATAGTGTTTCTAAATAAGTTGGGGACCAGTTTGGGATCCTTTACTTTTTTTTTATTTTAAATACTGCTCGAAGGCGTCTCGCATGATTTGTGTTGTGGTTTGATATGCGAGCGGTCTGCGAGTGCTGGCTGTTGGATAAGTTGTAGGAGCGCATAGAGGAGGATGTGGGTATGTTGGGCCGTCAGTCTTTATGTCAGCTTCCGTGCTGCTGCGTTTGATTCTGGGCACAGTTGAGTTTTTTTTTTTTTTGAATGTGTGACTACTCGGGTGTGGAGACGCAGGAGCACCGCGTGGTAAGTGAGGTTGTGATCGGAGGTTTGAAGCCGTGATGATGTAGCCCGATATCATCACGGCTTCGAAAACCTCTCGGCCAATCGGCTTTCTCCATTTACGATCGCCGGTTCATAATTTGCAACAACCACCAGAGTGTTCTGAGTGCTCTTAAAGGGGCACCAGCTAATGTGGAACCCAATGCTTAAATATACTTCACATCACCCCCAGGGTAGTAAAAGTGAGTACTGCTGGAACAATGTTAGCAATAATATAACAATATAAACATTAAAATAATGTAGAAATATCAAACATTTCATTTAGCAACCTGACCATAGGTGGACGCCACTGCTGGGAAGGAGGTGTGGAGACTGAACTATAGTAGTGACCAGAGTATTACCAAGGGATGGAGAACACCATAGCAACCTAAAGCTATGTCACAGTGACAAGTACTATAGTGCAGGGAAGGGAGCAGAGAACGGAAAAGAGAGAGTGGAAAGTTTAGCAGCTGGTGATTACTCAGAACTAGAAAAATGGATGCCTTATAAGATTATTCAACAGGCTGGCATGGTAAACAGCAACTATGAGATAGTTTTAGCTTTTGGTGACATACAGGCACATAGAAAGAAGGCAAAACTTTGTAGAAACATATGATGTCACGTGCATTTTATACTGAAGATAAACAGTAATTGAAGTATAAATGTTTAGCAAAATATATGGAACTACATGAAATTGTTGCAGAACATGACAACAAAACATGGAATTGTCATTTTGGAAACATTTCTGCGGAGAAAACATGATAGTGCAGTATGCAGTACCATTCAGAAAAAAAAGTATGCATAGAGACAAGTATAGCGGGTGCTGGAACATGGAGAGAAGTGGGGGACTGTAGTAATTACAGAAGAGATCATGACTGCTTCCCTTCTGACCATGCATGCATTAAATGGGTACTTTGAATTCTCATGGGGAAAAAGTGTGTGTGTGTGTGTGTGTGTGTGGGGGGGCTGCTGCCACCCCTCACCCACTGGTTCCGACACCATTGTTTATGAACAGTTTGGCTCAGTCAGTGTGAGAAATACCATGGGCAACATAACCATTAGAGTCCCAAGAACCACTGAGTCCCATGCATGAAAGTTCAAGAATTATGCCAGCTTTTCTGGCCAGTAGGAATGGTACTATGAGTTGTTTGATCTAGTTCCTGGCATGAGACAGTAAGGTTGCAAATGCAATCCTGGAGTTCTGTGAACTGTCAAAGTCACACCATTTGACTCTTAAGTCCAGAATCCATTGACAAATGTCTTTCGAAGAATCATCTTGATCTAGTACACGGGGTGTGCACAAGAGAGTCCTGAGAAGAAAAGGTCAGACAAGTCCCAGGAATTTTTTCGGGAGTGCAGGTCAGGTACAACAGAAGAGAGTCAGCAGAGTCAGGATCAGAAGGAACTGGTTGCAGATTATTAGGAGGAAGTTTGGATTCTGAAAGGGTGGCAGGCTCTAGTGCAGCTTTGTTGCTGGGAGGACTGGGATAATTTGGGTGTTGCTTAGGTATCCGTGCTTTGGATGACTGATGTGGACTTTGTTAAAGGGGCACTGTCAACCCTTTTTACATCATATTATTTGTAGTTGAAAAGCCACATTTTATGTTGGTTACCTTCTTGAAAATTCATTTATAGTGTTAATTGTTTTATCTGCTTTATTTCTCAGTAGAACTGAAATGCATGCTAATGGTGTAATTATCCACAACTTTGTTTTGTTTCCCAGTCCTTTAGCTCCTCTTATTGCATACTTCCTGAACATTAGCAATGCTCCCAAACAGTGCAGCCATTCTTGATGAAATGGTCTCCTCTCCTCCCATTGCATCTTGAGTGTCTAGACAGTGTTGGGGTGTTCTCAAGTCCAGGAAAGATGCAGTGGGAGTTGATCAAGGACTGTAAACAAACACGTTTTGGAGTGATAATACCAGTGTGGTGGGCAGTCTGTTTGTTTTTAGCTTTTAAAAAGGAAAAAAGGAGTTGTGTTCAAGCTACCAGCTACATCAACAGTCTCTACAGAATGTGAGCAACTATAACGTGGGTTTTAAACTAGTGACACCCTGAGACCTAAGGGGGTTGACAGTGTCCCTTCAAGAATAAACTTTCCATCTGACTTACATTGCAGATGGACAAGAACTGGAGATAGCTTTTCCACAATATAGAATGGTCCAGTCTAAGGTAGGAGCAATTTCTTTGTGGTACATGGAAATAAGACAAGTTGTTAAAAGCAGACAGTTTCCCCACAGAAAAGTATGGCTCATGTGATATGGCAGCTGACATTTTCTGCATGGCACATTTTTTTACATAGATACATAGACAGTGTTGGCAGATAAGGGCCTATGGCCCACCCAGTCTGCCCATTTGAGCTTTTTGTCCCAATGTGATTACTGCAACATGTCTGGCAAGTACAAACTGTTCCAGTACGGGGTAATATACAAGTATACAGATTTTGGAATCTCTAGCAGTGAGAGATCCATGTCCAAGGGAGTTCTTGGCTGGCATCCATGGACCAAGAAGAATGGGATGTACTCTTTACTTTTAACACATGGGCTAGGGTTGTAAGCAAACTGATCAAAATGAACTAAGAGGTCCCAAGTGTTGTGAGTTTCAACCAGGTACTTTGATAGTGTGTTTAGAATGATGAACACCTTTCTTTCACTTTGTCCATTGCATTGCTGGTGACAGCTCATAGTGTGAGTCTTTTTTACCTTAAGGGTTTTGCAAGTCTCTTGTTTAGTAGTAGAAACGTAGTTAGTGTCTCTGTCTGAATGCAGGTGTGAGGGGGTACTGTGATGGCAAATAACTGTGCTGAGGAAGGCATTTGCTACTATAGTAGCTTTGAAGTCCTTCAGTGGAATTAGCTCCAGCTGTTTTGTAAGGTAGTCCACAAAGACAAGAATGCATTTTTTGCCAGAGTCAGAGCATGTTGGTAAAGGTTGCAGAATGTCTGTGCTGACTCCCTGAAATGGTTCTGTGGCTACTAGCACTGGAATGAGATACGCCTATGTTGGTTTAGCAGGACGCTTTCTGTGGGAGCAGGATTGGTAGGATGTGAAAAAGTTGGACAATGTTCTTGTTCATGTGAGGCCAGAGGAAGTATAGTTTTGTCTTTTTGAGAGTTCTCTGGATTCCCATATAGCCTTCATAAAGTGGGTAGGCATGTGCAAAAAGAAGAACTTTGTTGCTTTGAGAGACAGGCACTCGTAACTGTACATGGATTCTGTCCGTACAGCGACCCTTGCTTTCCTTGGTCCTGATGTGAAAAAGCACACCGTCATTGAGGAAGTACTGTGAAGCAAGTAAAAGAATATGCTGGCAATGTTGCTTCTGGTCCAAAAGAATTCCAGACTCTAAGTAAACAATTACGTCTTGAGGATCTGCTGTTTGCTGAGTTTTGACAGTAGAGAGATGGGAAAGTGCAGATGAAGATGAGGAGCTGTTTGGTGGACTGTAAGAACTGGGGTTGGTGCTGCTTTCTGCAGATGCATCTAGGAACAGCAAAGCAAGCTGAAGCGCTATAGGAGTGTCCACAGGAGGCATGTCTGTGGTGTAGAAAGGAAGAGTTTCTAAGCAGGGTTACTTGCCTGACCCTGTTGAGGGTTATGCAGAGAAGATGCTAGCCACATTGAAATGAACTCGACCTGGTCTGTATTTAAGTTTGAAATCATAGGATTGGAGAATGGCAATCCAGTGGGCAAACTTTCCTACTGGTTCCTTCATTATGAACAAAGTTTTGAGGGCAAAATGATCAATGATAGCTGTGAATAAGGAGTAGTGAAGGTAACAGTCAGATTTCTTGACTGTAAATACAATGGCCAGACATTCTTTTTCTGTGATATCACAGTTATACTCAGTGGAGGAAAGACAGTGCCCAGCGTAGGACACAAACTGTTTTGTTCTGTCTTGATCTTACATACCATAGTGCCACTGCAAAAGAACTAGCATCTCTGTAAAGTTTGACGGGTTGGGTGAATCTAGGGTAGGTCGCTACAGGAGCAGAGATCAGTTTGTCCTTTAAGCTATCAAAGGCCTCTTTGCACTTGGAAGTCCATATATACTCATATCCCTTTTTATTGGGGCATAACATGGAGCTGCAGTTTTGGCGTAGTTACTGATAAACTTTCTGTATTATCCAGACAGGCTAGTTTAACTTAAAAAGCTAAAGGGTTGAATTTAATACTACACCTCCAGACGTCTCAACTATTGTGAGGGAACCTAAGTCTAACAATTACAGGTAAGCCTTCTAACAATGAGACAGGGCAGAGAGTTGGAATATTTAGGCTGGCCCAGTTTCTTAGTGACGCATTTTATTTCCATCTCAGTCTTCCATGTTACTTTCCTTGCCTGCATTCGAAGTCTTCTTTTATTGCTGACTCAAGAATGCCATTGGTTGTCACTTTGTGGGTAAGTCACTCTCTTGATTTGACACCAAGCCTGAATTTGGTTCATATGATGCAAGAGTATACAACGATATCATGTATTTCCTGTTTTAATGAATAAGCTTAGTGGAGTAACCTTGGGATGCCCATTTGGTGGTCTGAAACACTGGGGTGGATACATCTGACAGCCAATGGGAGATTTTGGAACTTCTCTAAATCCAGTTCATTCATCCCTGTAAATTCGTACATGTTTGCACAACATATTTTTTCATACCAGCATAATACTGTGATGACAGAAGGGACTTAGGGTCCATCTTGTCTGCCCCCTCCTGCTGCAAAGTAGTGCTATACCTAATTTGTATGTGGGCACACATCTAAGTTTAATCCCCCCCTTCCCCAATATCTAGGACTATACTGATGGAATGTCTGTGGGGAAGGGAACCACAACAGAAACTTTAAAGATGACTTACATTTATTCTTCGGGGCTGGGGTACAGACTTCCTCCATGGGGCGCTGAGCTAGAAGGCAAACTTGGTTAGGAACATAGCAAAACAAGGCAGGCGTTAAAAAGTCCAGATGGCAATTGAAAACAGCAAAGGATCATTTAATAATAAACTTGATTGCTCCATGGAGGTATTTGAAATGGATAACGCAATATCCCATTGGGGAAAGTTTAGGCAATGGACGGGGGGAAGGGGGTCCAGTACTTCAAGGTCTGTTCATTGTCCATAAGTCCATATATTCAATGTCCATATTCAGCAAGGGTGGTCATTACAATGATCCCTAACAACAGGGCATCATAGAGTTAACCTTTTGTAGCACTTTAAACTGAACGATTCAGGCAGCATTGACTCTCTCATCTGCAAATCCAAGCCAGCTTCCCTCAGCTGGCTATGCTCTCTCCAGCAGAATCCCAGTGGTGTCTACATATCCACTGGCATCAAATCCCAATTCTGGACAGCAGTCCCAAACTCAGACTGACCACAATCCCCTTGTTGCAGACTGACTGTAATCTCCTACAGTCATTTCAGAGCAACCTTGCTCCACTTAACACAGATCGCATGTACCCAAGGAGTCGTCCTGCTCAACCCTCCCAAATGCCGTGCAGTTGAACCTTTCACTTACCCTCCATCTCAAAATTTAGCAGGTAAGGGCAGGCAACTGTCCCCAGGAGGTCTGTGGTGCCACTGGACAGTGCCTGCCACTTTCTGGCCAAAAATTGACCACCGTGACCAAGAAGTCCCAGGTCTGAATTACTTTTTCAGCCCCTGAAGGCTCTAATTTGTAACAGACAAGGAGTACTGGAATCTCTGGGAGGTCCATGGTGCCACACAGATCTAACCTCCCACTCTCACCCATGAACTGACCCCATGGAGGAGGGCCCGAAGGTTCAAATTACTTCAGCTGCCACATGATACTTCCCCTAGAGGACATAAAGTCCCAGATAGCTTACATTTCTTGGATGCAAAGTCCACACTCTGCTCGGGTTCAAATCCTATGATGGCTGCAGGCAAGTGACTTCGTACTCTTTCCTCCCATTGCATCTTCACCCCTCCCCCACCGGAAGGGGTCTCAAAATCTGCGGCCACCACCACATCCTCATCAGGTCTGGACTAGGCCTCCTATTCACACACACAAAGAATGGCAGGTTCTGTAGAAGTGGGCATTTAGCCCCGCTCCCTCCTTTTGACTGACTCCTTTGGCCTCTGCTCTTCCATACGGCCCAAATGAGACCCACCCTCCAGGGTACTTCCAACCAGTGGCTGATCCTTATGGGGTCTAGGCCCAAGGACCTTAAAAGGACACAGTGTTTCAAGCCGACCCACTGTAAATTCTCTTCCTACAGGGGGTTACATTAGCTTATCAGCTGGAATGTTACCCCTACACATGCTGAGTGACCTTTGATGCCATTTTACCTAAGGAATCTGTCTAGTGCTGCTTTGAACACCTGAGCAGTGTTAGGTTCCACAACCTCATTGGGTGTGCTAGTACACTTATTAACCACACTCTGTGTGAAGTAATGCTTTATAATGTTGCCTCTCTGCCCACTCTCAGTTTGCGGGCATGCCATCTAGTTCTGCTGCACTCAACAGCTCAAACATGTGTGTTTACTACTCTCTATCTAGTCCCTATTTGGAAAACTGTGATCATGTCCCCTATCAGATTTTTCTAGACTGATCAATTTCAATATGTACAATCTCTTCTGACAGATCTCATCTCCCAAGCCATTCATTAATTAGCTTGTTGGCCCTATACTAGACCCAAGGCTCCTAGAATTCTGCATTTTCATGGCTTCAGCAAATGCACCCTCTAGAAAATATAGGTGCTGCCCCAAAATTAATCATTATCAGTGATTGTTTTTTAAAAATATTAGATTTCTGATTCTATGCTCATTCTTCTTCTTTGTTTGTCCTGAAGCCCTTCCTCTTCCCCAACATCCAATCTCATTGATTGCATCATTTGGTATGTTAACCAATGGAAAGAAAGAAAACTGCCACTGAAGTGGAAAATTCTTGCCACAGGAACTATAGACAGCCACCACAGTAGCCTAGGACCCCAACTACAGAACTTTGGGTTGAAGTGCCGTGGAGAACTATTTTCTCTGGCTGGATCCTCTTGATCTCTTCAATATCATTTCTGAATTGCCAGAGCAAGATGGTAGATGGAAAGAGGCTACCATTTGTTTAGCCCTCAGACTTTTTTTGTCTGTCTGTTAAAATACAAAAAAAATAAAAAAAGCCAGCCCATCGGTGCATTGATAACGCTACCGCTAGCAATGCTGGTGACCCGAGTTCAGGAATAGGCTCAGGTTGTCGAAGGGCCAGCCAGGGGGAGGAGGGCTGAGCATCCAATGGACCACTCATCTCCGGGGGATGGGGGGAGCCATGGCTCAGCGCATGACTGACCTCTACCGGTGGCTGGAGGTTCTGCATGCCCACGCCACACAGGAGGGGTGGAGCATGACGGATGCTGACTTCAGCACTGGTGTCAGTGCATGTCATGTCTTGGGGGGGAGTACTTCAGAAAAATTCCTCAGCCCAGCGTGACACTGACAGGTGGGTCAGATAGACCCTCACCACCAGGCACGAGCTGCTCAAGACAGGACCCCAGTGAGACATAGAGGTATGGAACTGGGGGGTGGTTAAGGGCCTGGCTGCCCCCTCCCACTCTGCTCCCACCTGGGGAGTAAGCCATGACTCCATGGGGGGTTCCTCTGAGCTCATAGTGAAGGTGGATGGTCGGGTGACAGTGCCAGGGCTCGAGGAGGGGATAAAAAGAAATATAAAAAAAATATATATACAAAAAAATGCAGAGGAAAGAAGCTAAAAATGAGGAAAAGGAACATAGACACATAGATTGTTTGAGCAGAAAAAGACCCAGTGCTCCATCCAGTCTGTTCATTTCATTGCCTAGCTCCACATGAGGCCTATTGCCACACTGGATTTGGAGATTTGACAGGTGTAGTGGCTAATCTCCCCCTTCCCCAGTTATCCATTCCCCTCTTCTGCCTGTGGGTCCCATTATTCCATTACATCTGTTCCACCCAAGTTTAAACCCCCAACGTAGTCTTGAAATGCAAGAGTAAGGGCTTTACCTCTCCTGATCAGAGCGTTTCTCATTTTGGCCCTATGGTGAAATATTGTTGCCGTTCATTACTTAGCCCAGGAATTAGTCACATGGAGGCAGCTTTGGCATCTCCAACCAAGACTGATCTGCTAGCAACTGCTACCTTGCTGACAGTCCACGAGCAGATTGTAGCTAAGTATGATGACCTTTTTAGAATCGCTCCAAATCTCCAATCTTTGACAGCAGAAGATATTGAAAAAGAGCCAGTGTTTAAAGCACAAAAGCTAGTATCTGAACCTGGGGCAGCACAGGACTTGTGATATGTTTTTCACTGACCCATGAGCCATGTCAACATTAAATGATAGGAAACAGTAAGATGAGTAGGGAGTTGGTTGGAGGGGAGGTAGCAGAGAGTTGTGGTGAGTGAGGTCAGAAAAAGGGAAAGAGAGGTCATCAGTGGAGTAACACAGGAATCTGTGTTGTACCCAGTCTCCTTCAATATGTTCATCAGTGACATAAGAGAGGGAATCTAGGACAGGCTGTATCTCTTCACAGATGATACTAAACTCTATGTTAGGGTTGACAATGTAGATAGATGGGTTAAGGAAATTGCAGCAAGACCTGCAAAGGCTGGAAAATTAGTCCAAAGTTTGGCAACTGAAATTGAATGCCAAGAAGTCCAAAGTAATGCACTTGGGGAACAAAACCCCTAGAACTGAGTAGTGAATGGGAGGGGTTAAGCTGGACACAACATCGGAGGAAAGGGACCCGAGAGTCATAATTAGTGACTCCCTTAAACAAACCAGACAATGTAACAAGGTCTTCAACAAGGTTAACAGGGTGCTGGGCTGCTTGAGGAGTGGGTTTGACAGTGAAAAGGAGGTACTATTATCTCAGTATGGGTCACTGGTTAGGTTGCACCTGTAGTACTATGCCTAGTTCTGGAGTCCCCAGCTCAAAAAGGACAAGGAAAGGCTAGAGACAGTGCAATGCAGGGCAACTAAGATGGTTCAGGGCCAGGAGGGCAGATTCTATGAGGATAATCTAAGAACGCTGAACATGTGCGCAAAACCAGGTGAGAGGGGAATATGACAGAGACCTTCAAATTCTTGAAAGGAATGAACAAGGTGAACTGAGAGGATCTATTCACCAAGAACAGTGATGCTAGGACAAGAAATCATGAGTAAAGGTGATGGGGAAGGTTTAAGAAGGATGTAAGGAAGTACTATTCTATGGAATGAGTGGTTGAGCCATGGAATGGTCTGCCAGCAGTGGTGAAAGGTGCCAAAACCATAAACGGCTTCAAACATGTCTGGGATAGAGTTAAGGGTATAGTAGATACTTAGTGGGTGGAAGGAGGTGGTACCATGGGGAGCAAAAAGGGAAACAGTGTAAGCAAAGATCCCTCAGAGGCAATAGGTCTCTGGGTATGATAGGGTACTATGGGAACACTAGAAGGACCATCACTCTTTTTCTGCCATTATCAACCATGCTTCTATGTTTCTATGATATTACCCTCTACCTCTTCATTGTGATTAAAGGTCTCGGGGACTACAAATCACCAGATTTATGCAAGGGATCTTTCAATATCCTTTGTACTTAAAACACAAACCCTAGTCTGAAAGTAATACTTTAATTAAGCACTTTCTCAAAAAAATGAACACCAGTCTTTTGAATATCAATACATGGAAGGGCCGTTTTGATTTGAGAATGGATGCTTTAGATAAAAGATTTATGGGGAATAGATATTAAAGGAGTACTAAAGTCCACATTTGCAAAAAAAAAAAAAAATTGTGCAGAGTGTTTTGATTTGTGTGTGTAGTCCTAGTGTGTCCTTCCCTTGGTATGCTATTAGGTGCTTTTTTCAAGAATTTGTCCACTAGTTTTATGCCCCCTAGGAATCTCCATGTTCCATTTATTTGTATCGCTCTTCTTTCCTGCCATGCCTCCTGTCTCATGTGACAGTGATGTGTCCAGGACCATTGACTCAGCAAGTACTGGTTTAAAGTGAATTTTATGGCAGTAGAGGTATGATTTTAAATAACTTTCCTTATCCATTAAAGGCGACATTTACAGTTTAGCAAACAACTGGGGAATAACTGAGTGGGCTGTTCTCTAAGGAAACAGCCAGCATCTTCACTAATTATAGCATTGATGACGTGGGGTGATTTGTGTGATTTTTATGACTGTATGTATTTGATGAAATGAAAAGCTTTTTTAATAGCTTCAATATAAGGCTGCAAGAGCATGTAATGAGACTGTACCACAACTATGGATGACAGAAATTCAACCAGGGTCTTTAGCACTGCAGTGCAACATGAACCGTGCTACAGATGTGAATGTTATAAGTAAACTGTATTTTTTAAGCATGTATGTAAAGCTTTGTATGATGTTTGTGTGATATATAATTTTTTTTTAAATATATTATTTTGATTTTATTGTACAACTTTGTAAGGTCAGTGTAAGATCTGAACAGGAAAACCTTGTAAATAGAGTATCCAAATGCCATAATGGTGTGTAAACTAGCAAATTCATGTATAAAAAATAAAGTTTACTACTACTTAAAAAAAAAAAAAAAAAAAAAAAAAATTTATTCCTGCCAGCTGTACTTAGACACATAGCTAGAAAAGAAAAAGATTGAATTACAGCTGTTTATTTGAGGCCAGAACTTCTAACAGCAGATTGCTATTGCAGCAGCTTTCACTTAACAAATCAATTGCCCTGGAATGCATCACTGTTACGGACAGGGGGCATTGTAGGGAAAAAGAGCAATAAAACATTTGAACATGGAGATCCCCAAGGGCCATAAAACTAGTAAGCATATTTAGGAAAAAAAAACTCCTAATAACAAAGAAAGGGAAGAACACATTAGGACTATGCAAATTAAAACACTCTGCATAAAAGTGGTTCCGCATATTTGGCTGTACTGCTCCTTTAAAGTTATCAAGATTTCTACTGCTGCAAAAGCACTAACTGAGAGGATAACAAAGACAGAGGAGTGAGCAACATCTCGTGAGGCTCGGGCAACAGCAGAAGTGAGTGAGAGCATTAGCCTGAATAGAAACATTGAGGCACCGGAAAACCAGTATAAATTTTGGACTTTGTGATTTGTTGGTATACCTGTAGCCCTCAAAGAGGAACTGGGACTATTAACAAAAGACTTTGTTAAAGCGGTAATTCTTGAGACCTTTTCCTTTGTAATATTTATGTAAGCATTTTTCTGTTTTTACAACAACACGACAAGCTGCCAGAAGAACATTGTAGTAAGTACAACTGCAGTAATTCATTATACTGTTATACCAAAGATATTCAACTGAAGACATAGGAAGTCAGACAACAGAGGCAAATTAAGGCACAAAATCATTCCATTTAGCCATAAAGTAGACCACCTATTGATGCTAGATGAGTTCAAATCTGGGCACCGGCTGATTTACTTTGGCCATGAGCTTCTCCATTTTATAGAGATCTGTCATTAGATCCTGCCATAATTTAATAGCAGGAAGAACTGCTGACAGACAATTCTTAATAATCAATTTTTTTTTTCAGTAAGAAGGCTGATTTCCAACAGCTTAGAGGTCCTGGGATCCCTGAAACTGCCTTTGAATGTCCACAAATAACAGCAGGGTCATCTGCAGGGTGAAAGATTTATTAAAAAGTTATTTTAATTCCACGCTAAGCTGTGCCTAATATGACTGCAGTGCAAGACTCAATCAGAATATATATGAATGGTGACCCACAATTTTTCTCACCCCTTCCAGAAGCTGTCCCTCGCTGCATATTATATTTAGCTTGGGGGGTACGAAAAATTAGCGCTGCCTTCCAGGCAAACTCTTTCCAAATATGGGAGTAAGTACTCTTTGTGTAATAGAAGTGCATCAGTCCCATTGCTGGGTTTAAATGGGGATATTTAAATCTCCCTGCCATTTTAACCTAAGGTAGTCTGTATTGGGTGGCGACAGACCTGAAAGTGATATACTGAGAAGTGAGATGAGACAGTCAAATCCCCCCCCCCACCCCAAGTGTTTAGGGGTAAGTGCTGGTATCTCCTGATCTGCAGGCCAGAGTTTCAGTTGGGTTTATGGAAACATTTTAACTTGTAAAAATCTAAAACAATCAGGTGATCGTAAGCCATATGTAGTTTATAATTTTTCAAAATACATAATGTCCCTGCCTCACAAAATGACTAGGTAAATATAGGCCTTGATGTTCTCAGAAGCAATAAGTAGAATCTATTGTTGCAAGAATAAAGTTGGGATTATAGGATAGAGGCCACAGTGAAAACAAATAGGGTTTCAAAGATTTAGCATTCAATACCCTAAGAGAGAGAGAGAGAGAGAGAGAGAGAGAGAGAGAGAACATTTCTGGTGTAAGAGTTTGCAGCTGGAGTCAAAATGTAAAAAGGAGTGAGCAGAGGAGTCATGAAGGGAGGTAAGATGGGAGGGGGGAGGCCTATGGAAGGAGGAATGTTAACCAGAAAAATTGTTTTCTTCTATATATCCTCTCTGTACATTTCACAGGGATGAGCTTAGATTACAGTGGGTTGTGCTAAAACCTGTAAATAAATAGCCCAAGTTATCATTGGTTACTTTTTGTTATTACTGTAGCCTAGAAGTTTAAATGTTCAGATCGGTTGGTATGATTGTATTTCAGAGCAGTTCAATATGCTGAAGATTACTAAAAATGTTAACAAACTTTGCATGGTATATAGACATTGTTTTGCAATATTGAGACTGGAATAAGTACGTTAATGTATCTGACATATTTTTTTGGGGGGGGCTATTCTTTTATCTCCTTAGCCGGTTAACATCTGGAGAGAGCCCCCAGCCCTGTCTCCCGGCGTCCACCATCCGATACTGACCTGAGCTCCCAGGGCTTACCCCCCCAGCAGGGACGGTGGGGTTCCCCATCTCCCACCGAGGACTGGATCCAGCAGGCCAGCGCCGTGGCTGGCCAGGAGCAGAGCCTGCGAGGCACCCTCCACCATAGTGCAGTGGCTCTTCCTTTTTCCTGGTTTACACCCCAGGAGTTTGGGTGTGCAGTGATGCCTGTGGAGAGGAGCACACACTCGTCCACGCACGCTCCCTCCAAGTGTCTGCCCCAACTCCTCCCCCTTCTACAGCATAGCGCCCTGCTCCCCAGCCTCTGCTGGGGAGCAGGCAAGTGCCGACTACTGAGGGCCCACCTCCTCGGAGAAGGAGAGCAGTCCATCGGACGCTTGACCCTCTCCTCCTCTGCCGACCCCCGGAGATACTTGCTTGATCCCAAACATGGGTTGCCAGTGCAGCGCAAGGTAAGGTGACCAGTGCCTCAGCCCTCAGCACCACCGGGCTGGCTGACATATTTCTTTTTAATAAAAAGAATGTTTAAAAAAAATGTAAAAAGGAAATAAAAAAGGTCAAAGTTGATTTTTATAAAGAACAACAATTGTAAAGTTTTAGGATCTCAAAGAAATTTGGAAAGCAGTTAATGGAATTATCAGACCAACTATGGGAACTAAAATAATTTGATAGTGAAGGACAGCATCATGTTTAGAGAGGACAAAGACGACTTTGCTGAAAACATTAATAAAAACATTATGAATCGGAACAGTATGTGTGCAGCTTGGCTAAAGGTAATCATATGGAGGTAGAAGGAGATATAAATAGGCCCAGCTTCTACCTTAGGGCTGTGACCTCTAAGGAGGTTTACATGTGTTTATGTAAAATAGACACAGCAAAGGAGCCTTGCATTGACCACATTGAGGCAACACTTCTAAAAATGGCTGCCAAAGAACTATCTTTACCCCTTAACAAAATGTTTACTCTATCCTTTGGCTTATGTCAAGCTCCAGACTTATGGAAGATACAGTAATATACATTACACCCATTCACAAGGGGGGTAGTGTTGAATTACTTGAGAATTATAAGCCTGTCTTGTGCTCTCTGATTTGGGTAAGCTATGGGAAAAACTGGTTCCTGACCAGACGGTTCACTATCTGGAACTGTACGGGATTTTAACACCTGCGCAACGTGGCTTCAGGAGAGAGAGTGTAGTACAATGACAGCCTTGGTCAGGTTCACAGATGACCTATACCGGAACATGTAACAAGGCTAATTGACAGGGTAGTGTTCATGGCCTGACCGAGGCATTTGTTTTAGTGATCACCCTCTTCTGGAGACAAGGCTGCCGCAAGCTGGTTTTGGTGCAGCAGCATTAGGTTGGATAACAAATTATTTGAGGAAGAGAAATCAGATAGTTAAGATTAATGGCATTATGTCTTCTGTATGCCCAATAACACACAGTGTCCTTCAGGCATCTATATTGGGCCCTTTATAGTTTTCTTTATACATAAATGGTCTAACCCTGAGGCGAAAGAATGCCAGTGTAGTCTTATACACTGATGAGACATTTATACTGCAGCAAGGGATGTGATGTCATTGAATGAAAAACTGGAATATGAATTCACAAAAACTGTTATCTGGTTTAGTGATAATCATCTGGTTTTAAATAAGAAAAAAGAAAAACAAAAATCAGTACCACACGTAAATACAGAAATAACATAGGATCATTTAAAATAAACATGAAAGAGCCCCCCCCCCCCGATTGCATAGAAGAATTTAGGTATTTGGGAGTCATCCTGGATCACCACCACCTGGCATACAAGAAATTCATCGCTCATGTGACTGCCAATTTACATAAAAGACTGGGGTCCTTGTACCGGATAAAAGACCTGTTAACTGATGAGACCCATAAGGTGATTGCCCAGAGCAGTCTGCTTCCCATTCTAAATTACGGAAGTTGTAGTTTGGGATGCAGCCTCTGCTAAAGTGTGTTCTTCAAACTAAACACACTTTACCATGCTACATTTGCACATTTGCCCTTGGGGCTAATATATTTGAACACCATTGTACACAAAACTTCAGTGGCTCCATTTACAAGAGAAAGATAAACTTAACTTTGGACAGTTACTATTTAAAAGTATCAAAAAGAGAAATATAGTCTACTTAATGATTTGCTGTCAGTACAGAAGAATGACCATGCCCTAAAATCAAATGAAACCTTACCATTGGTCCTGCTCTTGTACAAATTGAAAACTGGACAGAAAGCATTTTCTTACCAAGCACTTTATATGTGGAATTATCTACCATTGAATATTAAGAACTCTAGTTCAATTAGCAGTTTGAAGGAACATCTTAAAGGTTATTTGTTTGATTCAGTGATTTAAGCAATAATGCATGACCAGGGGTTAGATTAACAGTCTGTTAATCACCCCCTAGGGGTGTAATGTGGCACGAGGCGCAGCTGAGTGCCATATTGCCCCTGGGGGAGGGATTAACTGACAGTTAATCTTACTCCTGGGAGTGCCTTATTGCTATTATAAAAAATGGTTCCAAAAGAAATGTGTTAAAAGTATACTTTTTGAATGTGTTCCTCATTTAGAGGGAGATTTTTAATAAAATAGTTCTTCCACCAACAGTTTAAGAATGCTGGTTCAAAATTAGAATGCATCATTCCACACATTCAGCAGTGCTAGAGGAATGAATGCCAACAGGAAGAATCCATGTGCCATGGTGATCAGGCTGTACATGACAGTATAACATGGATTAATGTAAGGCTGTCGGAATCCTAACAGCCAATCAGATTGCAGTATTTCTGAGAGCCTTTTTATAATTGCTCTTAGTAACATACTAACATACTAAATTACCATTAGATTAGGCCCAGTGGTCTATCGAGTCTGCTTGAGTACAGCCTACATTTCGCTCACTGTGGCTGCCCCTCCTCCCCTTTTGTGACCCACTGCGGATCCTTTACATACCCCGCTCCCCCTCCGACCTATACCCTTGTGTCCATCCCACCCTCTCTTGAAGCTTCCCGCTGTCTCCATCACCACCAAATCCGATGGCAATGAGTTCCAGGGTGCCACCACCCTTTCAGTGAAGTGGTGATGCCTTGTTTCCCTAAAAACCTCCCCCCACCAATCTCAGGTTATACCCCCTCATGGCCCGTCCTTCCTCTACTGGAGCAGACCATCAGAGCTGACCCAGTTAATCCCTTCAAATATTTAAAACCTCTATTATATCCCCATCCCTCCTCTCCTCCAGGAAGTACATGTTCAAATCCCATAGTCTTTCCTCATAGTATAAGGAAACACAGAAGGAGCAGGACAGACAGCTGTACCAGTTAAGGCAGAAGGAAGCAGGGAGGGAAGTCAGAATAGCAAAGGCCCAAACTAAGGAAAAGATAGCCAACTCAGTTAAGAAGGGGGATAAAACCTTTTATAGGTACATCAGCGAGCGTAGAAAGAAAAAGGGAGGGATAGTGAGGCTGAATAGAATGAACGGTGGGTGAGCAGAGAGGGGACAGTGAAAAGCAGGATACTGAACAAATATTTCTGCTCAGTATTCACAAAAAGAGGGAAGTGCCCTAATCCAATTAACAGAAGCACTCTTGATAGGGGGGTCGATCCCAGTCCTTTCACAGAAAAAAGGGTTCTGCAAGAACTCCTAAAACTGAAGGTGGACAAAGCAATGGGTCCTGATGGAATTCACCTCAGAATTCTAAAGGAATTAAGGGAGGAACTAGTGAAACCACTGGCTACTCTTTTAAATAAATCATGGGAGGATGGTGTGGTACCCGAGGACTGGAGGAAGGCGGATGTGATTCCCATTCACAAAAGTGGGACCAAGACAGAGGCAGGAAACTACAGACCTGTCAGTCTGACCTCTGGTAGGGAAAGTGATGGAGTCACTTCTGAAGGAAAAATAGTTGAGTACCTAGGAGGCCAGTGGGGGCACAGGACCCAAGGCAGCATGGGTTCACAGCGGGAAGGTCATGTCAGGACACCTAATAGATTTCTTTGACTGGGTGACCAAAGTAGTAGACCAGGGAGGGCTGTGGACATGGCCTACCTAGACTTTAGCAAGGCATTTGACACAGTCCCACAAAAGATTAATAGTCAAATTAACCAGCCTGGGAGTGGGTCCCAGGTGGTAGCCTGTAAAACATTGGCTGCACAACAGGACACAGAAGGTAATTGTAAATGGAGTCCACCTTGAAGAAAGAGGGTTACTAGTGGGACATGCGAGGGTCTGGGTATTGGGTCCAGTCCTTTTAATGTCTTCATCAGTGACATTGCAGAGGACTGGAAGGAAAAGTATGCCTTTTGCAGATGACACAAAGATCTGCAACAGGGTTGATACACAAGGAAGCGTGGAAAGGATGAAAAGGGGCTTGCAAGGTTGGAGGAATGGTCAGAAGTATGGCAGCTAGATTCAATGCAAAGAAGTGCAAAATAATGCACATGGGAAACAAGAACCCAGGGAAGAATACACAATGGGTGGGAGGTAATAACAACAAAAAAGGAAAGGGACCTGGGGGTAATCATATCAGATGACCTTAAGGTTAGCAAGCAATGTGAGAAGGCAGTAGGGGGCTGGGGTATACTGGGATGTATAGGAGGCATCAGCAGGAAAACAGGAAGTTGTTATCCCTCTGTACAGACAGTTGGTGAGACCCCATCTGAGTACTGTGTCCAGTTCTGGAGACCCCATCTCTGCAAGGACATAGACAGGATAGAGGCAGTCCAGAGGAGGGCAACTAAAATGGTGCAGGGTCTGCAAGAGAAGCCGTATGAGGAGAGGTAAAGGAGCTTAATATGTATACCCTTGAGGAAAGAAGGGAGGGGACATGATAGAAACTTTAAGTACCTCAGTGGAATCAACAAAGTCCAAGAGGTAGCATCTTTCAGAAAAGAGTGCAAGAACAAGGGACACAATTTAAAGATAGAAGAGGGGTTCAGGGCAATGTGAGGAAGTATTATTTCACAGAGAGGGTAGGATGCATGGAACAGCCTTTCTGAGGAGGTTGTGGGGTCTAAAACTGTGGGAGAATTCAAGAATGCATGGGACAGACATAAGGCTATTCTTGTGGGGAGTAGGAAGAAATAGGCTGTTGGTTAACTAGGTTCTGCGGCCTATCCTGTAGGTAGGGAAATGGGCAGACTAGGTGGGCCAAGCGGTCCTTATCTGCCATCAAAGTCTATGTTTCTATGCTTCTAGGACAGGTCCCTCAGGTCGTGAATCATCCTTGACGCCCTCCTCTGGACCCTCTCAAGAAGGGCAACATCCCTCCTCAAGTATGTGCGCCAAAATTGCACACAGTACTCCAGGTGCGGCCTAACCAGGCAGTTGTACAGGGGCAGTAGGACCACTCTCTCCTTCTTGATGTTACCCCTCTGGCTATGCACCCCAGCATCCTATTTGCTCTCACAGCTGCCTTCCTATACTACTCAGAATTATTCATTTTGGCATCTGTTGCCACCCCAAGATCCTTTTCTTCCCTAGAGATTGCCAGCCTTGTCCCTCTGAGAGTGTAGTCGTAACTGGGGTTCCTGGCCCACAAGTGGAGCACACTGCACTTCTTGGCATTGAACCTCAGCTGTCTAGTGTGCAACCACTTTTTAAGTGTTTCCAAATCATTTTGCAGCATCCTTTTCCCCTCCTCCTTGTCTACCTCTGCTCCCAGTTTGGAGTCATCCACAAATAGACTCAGTTTGCTCCTAACTCCAACCCCGATGTCTGAGATGAATGCATTAAATAGGACCGTCCCCAACACCAATCCCTTGGGGACCCCACTACTGATCCTTCTGGGAGACGAGACCTCACCCCCAACCACTACCCTCTGATACCTATCCATTAACCAATTCCCAATCCACCCTAGTACCTTCTCCCCAACCCCAAGCTCCTCAGCTTCTCCAACAGACTACGGTGCAGTACCGAGTCAAAAACCTTAGTGAAGTCCAGGTACAGGACATCCACCAGCTTCCCCTGGTCCAGAGACCTTGTGACCCAGTTGTAGAATTCAACTAGGTTTGTCTAACACAATCTTCCCTAGACAAACCAATGTTGTCGTTCATCTTGGAGACTGTGGGCGTCAAGGAACTCCACCAACCATTCCTTTAAGATGGTTTCCAGCAGCTTCCCCACCACGGACGTCAGGCTAACAGGTCTGTAATTTCCCGGCTCCTCCCGTGGACCACTCTTATGAAGTGGCATGACATGTGCCTAACTCAACACACACCTATCCCCAGCCCCTTCCTTTCTCATTCACTAACACAACACCCTCTGACACCCTGGATGCCCTGCTTACCCTAAACCCTTCTAAAGGCAGTTTGCCTGATGGGCTGGACCCCAAGATGATTTACCTTTCTGCTATGACTATCTCTGCCCCATAGATGGAGCTACTCATCCTCTCATTGACATTGGAAGCTATCCCCTCTGTCTGCAAACATGCCATTGTTCTTCCCCTCCCTAAGGGTGGTGACCCATCCTTCCCTAGGAACTATCACCCCATATGCCTACTTCCCACCCTTGCTAAGCTGCAAGAACACCTAGTTCTTACCCAACGCTGTGCCTGTCTCTCTCACTCTAACTTTTTCACCCCCTTCCAATCTGGCTTTCATAAAAAACACTTCAAAACTACCTCCCTGATTAGGCTTACTGACTCCATCTTCAAAGGGATGGACAGTGGTCAAATCACGTCTGCCATCTTTGTTGACCTAGCCAAGGCTTTCGACACTGTGTCCCACCCTATCCTTTTACACTCTCTCTCTGCTGCAGGCTTGTTGGCTGCTGCCACAAACTGGTTCCATGCCTATCTGGTAGGTCGGACCCAGTCAGTTAGAGTAGTGGATTCCATATCCTCACCCCTCCCT
Source organism: Neoceratodus forsteri (assembly GCA_016271365.2). Classification (NCBI taxonomy): domain Eukaryota; kingdom Metazoa; phylum Chordata; order Ceratodontiformes; family Ceratodontidae; genus Neoceratodus; species Neoceratodus forsteri. The sequence goes on along the minus strand of CM028136.1, from coordinate 398,479,933 downwards.
ATTAACACAGGAGTCCTGCAGGGATCAGTGTTTGGTCCCAAACTCTTCTCCATCTTTCTCAGTGACTTGCGGTCTGTCTGCACATCTACCTCTATTCGTATGTATGCAGACAAATTGGTCCTTTACACCTCTGGCCACTCCCCCACCCATGTTGCAACCAGACTTCAGAACAATTTCAACAATGTTCAATGCTGGTTTTGCTCACATCAGCTTTTCCTAAATGCCAAGAAGACTGCCTCCATGACCTTTGGCACTAGGCAGAGACTTTCTAGGCTCCCCTCCATACCCACTTTCCACATCCTCAGCAGGACGGTCCTCAAGGATACCTCCTCATTCAGATATCTGGGGTTTGGCTTGACCAACACCTCAGCTTCTCTGGTCACGTGGACGCCATCCTTAAAAAGCTGTGCCCCAGGTTAGGCGCACTATTTAGGAACCGGAACTGCCTCCCACTCCTGGCTAGGCATGAACTTGTCCAGAAGATGATCCTCCCCATCTTTGACTACTGCAGCGTAGTCTACAGTGCCATGCCTAAGACCTCCCTAGCCAGATTGGACACCCTCTATAACTCCTTCTGCCACTTCGCACTCGATGAACCTACCCTCACTCATCACTGCCAACTTTACCACACTTTGGCTTTACCATCTCATGATAACAGATGTCTTCACTGTGCTAAATTCATCTCCAAATTCTGGTTTGACTCCCTCCCTATCTCAACTCTTCCCTAACAATCCCCCCATCATCCACCCATTCACTTAGGTCCTCAGTTTCCCATACTTTAGGTGTCCTGTGCCGTACAACTACTGTCGACCAGGCAGCCTTCTCATATTGCTTCCCTAAACTGTGGAATCCCCCCCCAAAATTCACCTTTCTTCTTCCCCTTCCTCTTATCTCCTCAGCCTTACACAATTGCCTATCTGTGAACTGCAACTGAGCAGACCATGTTGCATCTAAATGGGCTGTAGTAGTTATCCTATTACTGCACTTGTGGACCTTCTGTTCACTATGATGTAATGGAATATACATACCAACTCTAATTTATTTATTTTTTTGCCCCATCTCCACTGATGCCACTCTCTTCTGAGGTATCCTCTGTTCACTCTGCCTGCCCCTGGTACCTCTCTGGATACTGCCAGATCTGCCTCCATGCTGCCTCGGCCTACCCCCCCCGGGCGGGGAGAAGGGGGATCCCTGAATGTCCCCCCTCCAGTCCATTAGTGTGTGTCGTGCAGTCTGGATGGTCCACAAGAGCTGGCTTATGGTGTCTGGGAGCTTGGATCCCTGTCTACTCTGGCATCTGCAAGGTCCTTTTCCGTGTTTCTGGTGCATCCTGAGGATGTAGAGATGCAAGGAGACCAAGGGGTAGAGCACATTGTCGTGCAGACACTCGGCTCGGCAACATCCTCCTCCCATTGGCTGTTCCAGCGCACTGCCACTGTAATACCCAGGCAGAGTAGCGGGACAGGCAACCCTCTCCTCACGGAGAAGGAGAGTGGATGATGGGCGCTCGATCCTTCTCCCCTGGGCCAGCCCTCCAGCTGCCCGAGTCCGTTCCCAAACCTGGGTCGCTGGTGCCGCAAGTAGTAAACCTACCACTGCACCGGCGGGCTTGACTCAACTGTCATTTCTTGATGCCTCTTACTGTTGTTAATTGTTCTGTACTTGGTAATGTACCTTATGCATAATTGGCACTATATACTGTTTTGTTGTTTGCCTATGACTTATTTGTATGTCTTCCAATTCCCATATATTTGCAATGTATACTGTTGTGCTGTTTATGTTTTATTGTCAATCAATCAATCAATCAATCAAATCAATCAAATCTTTATTTATCCAGGTGATCACCATTGAGCAAGCTCATTTACAAGGTGGACCTGCAGTTTGTCAAGGATGGATATACATACATAGAATACATACAAAATGTAGTAGTAGGAATACAGATTTACATTTGAACGGTACAGTATAAACATTCCATTGCACTTGGGGGGAACAGGTAAACAACAACACATGACATTAATTGTGGAATGTACATTCTTTCTTATACATGTATGAAGGTGTTAATTTATACTGGACTCAGCCGAAGGAATGCAGATCATAACCATTTCATCCCTCAGTAACTAATTCTAGCTTAGGCGGGTGGTCACAACGGAAATTGGCCATGGCATAGAGAGGCTAAAAATTCAAAATTCCAACAGAACAACTATTAAAGTGGCATGTAGGATTAGGTAAGGAAGGTGCCAAAGGCTCCGAGGGCCAAACAAGGCAGCTGGCTACTTAACATGTTATGGAGGGATTAACAGGGTAGGATTCAAGACTGTGAGAGGTAGATTTAGAGATGAGGCCACTATAGAACCACTAGAAGCTATGGTAACATTTACAAATTTCAGTAAATGTTTTGTTGTAAAGATGCCTGAACATAGCAATACTGACAGGAGTGCTGAGTTTCAATGAGCTTTGGATCCTTCTCCATAAAGAGGGCAAAGCATGACTTATGGCTGCCCTACCAAAGTGGTTGGTAATCCTGGGAATTTTTAGGCAAATTAGTGAGTGACTTCTTATGCCATAGCTACTAGGTGGACTTGGAGGAAGGCAGGCAGCAATGTAGTCTGGGAGTTTATTGGAGAGAGCTCGAAGTGTCCAAATGGCTGCATTTCTATGCCTTCTGAATTGAAGCGATGGCCACCCTACTGCAGTATAAAGCGCGCAGTGGTGCGTGGAGGATGGAAGGCCATCCATTGTATGCCTTCCAACTTCCCCACCCTGCAGGACACACCGTGAGATGAGCAACTTGTTGTTCACTGTGCCATTCCTGGTGCAACTCTAAAATAAATAAATAAATAAATGTGCCCCCATCCAGTTTGAAGGGAGGAGTTGAATAAGTTCCCATCCAGACCCAGAGCCTTATTGCACCACTGGGACTTTAGAGCCTCTCTCACCCTCCCCAATGATATCTCCACATCCATGAGTGCCTCCCCCACCCCCTCCAGCATTCCACCTACCCTCTGTGGAGATTATTCCTTCCCCTCCTTTGTAACGACTGAACAGAAGTACTCATTGAATACCTTCACTTGCTCCACTGCTTCCTCAGCTCACCCCCTCTCTTTTTTTAACTTATCAATCTGCCCCCTCTGTTGCTTTCCTCCCCTCCCAAACACTGTTCTCCCCGTTTGATCCCCTGTGCCAACCGTTGTTCCTTATCCTCCTTGGCTGCTCTCACAACCCTACCAGTCTGTCTGGAGAGCCTCTGGTACTATTCCCTGTCTGCAACTCATCCTGACCGTTTGAATCTTCGGAAGGCCAGCCTTTCTTCCCTCACCACCTCCCACACCTCCCTGGACCACCAGCTGGGTTTTCTAGCCCTAGCATTCTTGTGGACAACTCTAGTGCAGACTTTAGTGGCCTCCAGAAGACCCCCCTTTATTATTTCCCACTTTCTGTCCATGTCCATGCCTGGATTAATCCCACCTAGGTGCCTCTCCAGGACTGCCGCCATGCCCACAAAATCTGCCTCCCTGAAATCCACCACCATTGTTGTCATACAATTCCCAATCCTTCCCAGGTCTAGGGAAAACCAGATTGTGGTGTGATCACTTCCTGCCAGAGGGTCCTCCACAGCCAGATCCTTAACCATGTCCCCATCTGTCAGCACCAAGCCCAGAATACATCTCTCCCTGGTTGGTTCCTCCACCAGTTGAGATAGGAACGCATCCTGGTAAACATCCAGAAAGCACTGCTCCCTTGCTGATGATGATGCCATGGTCTCCCAATCAACCCCAGCAATGTTCAGATCCCCCAACACCACTCACTGTCCTGCCTCTGCACGAGCTACAGTGGGATTTCAGATTTTCCACTAATTCCTTGTCTAGATCCCCTGATTGGACAGGTGGTCTGTACATCACCCCCAGCCTAATCCTCCTATCCCTAGAATGCTGCAGGGTAACCCATAACACCTCGATGTGCCCCTCAGCTACCTCCTCCCTGTTGCATTTAATATCATGCCTAACAAACAGCGTCCCCCCTTAACTGTCATTCTATCCTTCTGAAGAACGGTGTACCCTGGAACACCCATCTCCCAGTCATGATGCTGTGTGGTCCACATCTCTGAGACAGCAGCCACTTCCACCCTCCCCTCAGTCATCAATGCCTGTAATTCAGACATCTTGTTGCCTAGATTTCTCGCATTGATCAAGACCACCCTCCACCTAGTCCCCTTTCTTATCCCTGTCCCCCCCTTCCCACTTTTCCAAGATCCCACGCGAGAACATCTGCCCTACTCCACCACCTGCTGAAACTGTCTGGGGGGGGAGGCCTAAGCCCTCCCATGCTGTGGTTGTCCGCCTGTCCCACAATCACCAGCCCTTCCCCGCTACAAGTTAAACCCCAATAAATTCTCCTAGCTTATGCTTTAGGAACTCCTTCCCCATCACACTCAGGTGGAGTCTGTCCCTAGAAAACAGCTCCTTGCCTTCTCAAGTTGATCTTGCTTCTAAATCATTTTTAGATTGTATATTTTTATTGTATTTTGTACATTTGATTGTCTTATTCCTGTATTTGTATATACTGTGTTGTATGTTTCCGGGTTATTCCTGTAAATGGGCCATGTTGTCCAGTATACCCACCCAGTGATCAAATAAAATTGAAACTGACAATTGAATTTGAAAGTGGGACTTGGGACGGACCCTCTCACACCCTCCATTACCTCATGGCACCCTCTCCCTACTCATGGAGAGGGACATACAGGGCTGAGTTCAGTAACAAGAATATAGTAGTACTATAGTGTAGACCATGTTTGATATGTACTCCATATATGATGTATGCCTACCCCTTGTACTATGCACCAGATTAAATATTATGTGACGCTGATTGCCAAAACTTCAATGAAATACAAGTTTGAAAAAAAAAAAGAAATTGAAATTGGTGGCATGCCTGGGAGCTGAAGAACGGTTTTGATTACAGAAATTAAATCCTCCTATACCAGTTCTAGTAACTTCCAGAATGCAGCATACGTGAGGGACAGCCAATGTAGCTCTTTCCGAAGCTGGGCAGCTAAATAATATCTCTCCAGATTAGGAAAGGCGAGGCCACCTTTCCTCTTTGATAACTGTAAAGTGGAAAATCTTATTTGGGGTCGAGCAGCTGCCCAGATGAAGTGAGAACTAATATAGTTCAATTTTCTAAACTGAAACTTCAAGAGTGCCAGTGCAAGCCCTGCCAGGTGGCACTAAGGGTTGAGGCGCTGGACGCCACACTTCGGGTCGTGCCAGCGACCCGGGTTCGGAAACAAGCCCGGGTACTGGGGGTCGGCGGGGAGGGAGTAGGATTGAGTGTCCGGAGGACAGCTCTTCTCTACCTGAGGTGGGATCTGGGGGCATCCCGGTGCAGTAGTGGTGACTGAAGGTACCACCGATGCTGGGAGCATGTTGGGAATGCGCGCGATGGAAGTCCACGTTCGACGTGTTGACGTCATTGCACGACAGCGTAGAAAAGGAAAAATACCCAATGGGCTGTATGATGACTGGTTGTAGTGCCGCCGACTCTTCCTGGATGCTCCTTGGACCTCCCCGGATCCTGCATGGTGGCTCTGGTGTGTGCCCAACGTGGTAAAGATCACTGTGTAGGTATCGAAAGGGTAGAGCTTGGAGTTTGGGTGGAGCAAGGGGCTGTGTGGCTGGACTGGATTTGGGGAGGAACCATTGGTAACACCTCCCTAGCTGTAGAGGAATGAGAAAAATATATGTAAAAAAAAAAAAAAAGGAGTGCCAGTGCAAGTGTCTGCACCAAATACAATAGGTGTGATAATATGTTCATATGAACACAGTCTATTCACTACATTAAAGATAGTGGGATCGACTGCCATGTTTCCGAATCCTTACAAAAAGCCTAAGTCAGAGGTTTATAATTAAGAGGGTAAATCTGTTGCTGCTCAGAGGAGAGGATGACCCACAGTTATTAAGTGCAGATAGATCCCACTGAAATGCTAACTGCTGTTGAATGTCCACAGTGGGAGAATAATTCACCTGCAGAACGTCTGTTTTCGAAGTATTCAGACTATACTCAATAAAATCACTAAACCTTTGGAGGAGAGTCTACAGTGGGGGAAGTAGTGTGTCAGGGTTTGTCATGCAAATCAAGAGACCATCAGTATATAAAGCCAATACTTTTCCACACTCCCAGACAAAGTCCCTATATACTTGGATCTGGCTGGATCACCTGTGGCAAAGGCTCAAGGTAAGGGGCAAACCGGGGAGGTGGAAGTGGAGGAGAGGGGACATCCTTGTCTAGTACTCCTGAATAGCTAAAATGTTCATAAATGCTGACCATTAATTTTGAAATATGCCTGTGGTGCGTCATGGAGAGTTTGCAGAGTGCGTTATCAAGGATTGTGGAAACTGCATTTTCGATAGGGTGAAAACCAAAAATGACCGCACCACCCAGTTGAAAGCCTACTTCATATCAAAACTTAACAGTAGGGACAGAGTATCAAACCAGGAGATGTGGTGTAGGATGTGGAGAGTGCAATTCATGCTATATTGTGTTTGGCAAGACTACACAAAGCCAGTTTGGCCTTTTTCAATAAGTGATGGAAATAATTTATCAAGTCACCATGCCAATACGGACATAAAAATCTTATAATCAATATTTAGAACTGAAATCAGCCAATATGAAGAACACCGAGTTTTATCTTTATTGGGCTTCAGTATCACTGAGTTCGTAGTGTATCTTGAGACCTTTAAAACACTTATGGACTATCTTCTGATTATTACAAAAGCCTTTCCGGTTCCAGTGAAAAAGAAACAAGTGGCGTACACAGTACAACAAACATCAAAAGCACCCTACAATTTTTCTTCCATTTTATTTTGAAACTTATTGAGACCTAGTCATCTGACTCACTAGAATGAGGGGAAAACTACAACACAGAAATATAAATTTTTATGTTTACCCTGATTTTGATTTCCCTACATTATAGCACAGAACGGGACTGTTGACTATTCAGAGGTAGTATGGGAACTCGGTGCACAATTTCCCCATGTGGAGTTTTCACATTTTTTTTTTTTTTAAGTTTTGTTGACCAGGATGTTAGGGTCATATATAAAGGAACTACCCAAGTCTTTTGACCCTGATCAACTTGCAAAATTCATAGAAGCTTAATCCCCTTAAGATGCTGACATATCAGACAAACACTCTGATATTTCAGAAAGCAGTTTAGACAACTGGCTTGATTTTTCAGAGGGCTGTTAAATTGTCACAATTTGTGGTGATCTATGGCTGCAGCAAACTCTGGGGTCATCAGGGACCCTGTGCCTTATTTTATAAAAATGGGGTCTCTGCACCAAAGACCCAAGAGTTGCCATGACCACAGGGTAGCATCAAATATGTGGCGCACCTGTGGGGTTTGAAGGAGGGATCCATCACCCCCTGCCTGGTGCAACCCAAGTGGGGCCATGAAGGTGGGGAGGGAGAATATGCTGGCAAGGATGGGACCTGGGGCACAGGGAGCATGGGGGTGCCCAAGGGAGTGTGGGGGGCATGGCGACAATGTTAAGATGCTGAGGTGGCACCCGGCGGGGGTGCTATGTGCCCTTCCAGTGAGCTGATCAGCTCAGGTAGGTGGGGTTGGCAGGAACAGACCATGACCCAACTCCAGCTGGACATAGCCCTGGCACCTGCCCCATAGGTGCACCAGTCCCACCAGCTTTGTTATATATTTTCTTTGTTGGTTGCTTATTCTTTAAATGCATCATTTTATTTCCGAATGTCTCCCAGCACTCAATTATATTTTTATTTAACATCTTGCTCTTCCAGTCACATAATTTTACACTCTGCACCCACTGTGCCCACCCACGTGAGATGCACAAAGGGGGGGCACACAGCCCCCATGCACCCGATTCCCGGCCCCGTGGACTGCAACACACCAGCGGTGAGCACTACGCACCATGCACCAAGGGGTGTAGTGCTGGCCATGGGGGTGCACAGGAAGGCACAGATTACGACACGAGAGACCCTGCCGTAACTCACTACATGTCCCCAGGCACATGCTGCACCAGTCACGGCAGACACGGAAGACATCCAAACATTTTTACTAAAGATTATTTCATAAAAATGGTGAGTGGAATAATGCCAGTACTCATATTATCTGGAGCAGTACTGAGTACAGTGTATTGGACATCCTGGCATCTAAGATGTGGAATTCATAATTTGTTTTTGGTACGTTTGAGAACACAGTAGGATAGATTTTTTTGTATGAATTTGTTGATTGGACTCTGATACATGAAGAAATGGATCATAATTAGAATTCATTCCATTACATTGTACTTTATAGAATGCCTGCATTACAACATGAGACCAGATGGATTGTTTTTTAAATTTCCTTACATGCAACTTGCCTCACTATCTGTCCCCAGACGCCAGAGGGAAATTGGGGGCAAGTAATAGTTGGGACTGGAGTTTAGCTACTAAAAAAAATCTAGTTTGGCAAACAATGCCATAGTCCGTTTTGACATTATCCATTGAATTTAAGTGCTGGAGAACTGAGCATGTCAGTTACATGCATACAGATGTGTGTAAATTTGCATTAATGGTGCTAGATAGTTCTAAGATGCTGTCCAGAAATGCCAAAAAGGTGTAGCCACAGCCCGGCTGCTTTCTGAGTTCATGTTGTTTTTTAACATTGAACTGATTGATGGGGTGATCCAAATTGATTCCCATGTAGAGTTAATATATGTTTAAAGAGCAGCTGACATGGTCCAGGCAGGCAACTCATTCCAGGAAGTTGCTTGCCCGATGAGCTAAACGAGCAAGTTTTGAAACATTTTTAAGGAGATTAAATATTGTAAGTGCAACACCTGCTGCTTGTACTTCAAAGCAACAAAATATGAAGGCAAAATTACCTTGTAGGCAGCTTTGATTTATACTTTTTTTTTTGTTTTTTTTTACACATTGCCTCTTGCTTATAATTTACTCTTATACTGGTGATCTAAGGACAGCCAGTGTATTACTTAAGTTCCAATATCCTGTTTTATCAGGACAAAATGTAGTTTTGAAATATGCTAGAAGTTCACACGCAGTACTGTTCCTTTCTTCCACGAAGGGCCTGCAGGTTCAGAATTTGTAGTGCTGCGCCTTTCTGTACCATTCCACATTGTTTGTGGGTTAAGTCATAACTGCTGGGTATTACATCATTCCAAACCAGGGAGAAGCTGACGCACACAAAGCTGTGACATAATCTTCAGAGAACCCTGCCTCCTTAAAATTCTGAGTGGATGTTAAAGATCCCATGGCACTTATCGAAAAGAGTAGGGGAATTTCCCCGGTGTCCTGGCCAAATTTCCCTCATTCACTGAAAATACCACCAACAGCTTAATCTGTTTCAGGGTCAGTTGGCATTCATCTGTATCCCCCTCCCCCGAGTTGTGCCTGAAAATAGGCAAGATTTGTCTAGTGCACTTACCCAGTCAACAAAAGCTAAATAAATAAATAAATAAATAAATAAAAAATCCACTGTGCTTCCTCAGCCCACTAGGATGATGATGGCAAGGGCTGGGGCAGCTGGATGGGTGATTACCCGTACACCCTTATGCTGCCATGACTGGCACTGCTGGTGCTGGACAACCCCACCCAAGGTCATGGTGGCCCGACCCGGTCATGACAGACATTCCCCCCAACCACCCAGTACTGCCCTGCAGGCATCCCAAATGCACCCCATCCTGAGATGCCAGCACCCACAGTGATGGACAGTGCCCCCCACCTCCATTCACATAAGTCAGTATGTGGTGTTCAGTGGCACCCGGTACCACACACCCAACCCCTGGTTCAGCCCCCCCCCACAACGACAGTTAGAGGCACCCCTATGGGCACTGTCAACTCCACCTGTACCTGCAGGTTGGTGCCGCTGGCCATTCCATACCACGGCACTGGTCTGCAAGTGTGGGTGGGGTTGTCAGTGCCCACAGAGGGTGGGGCCACTGACAACCAGTGTGGGTGAGGGGTCTGGATTGGGGCCCTGGGTGTGCGAGTCCAGGGCATGTCTGTTCTGGGGGGGCTTGCTGCACGGGGGCTGGGTTTGCCTGCCATGTATTGGTGGTGTGATGCGGCAGTGCGGTGGGTGGGGGGCTTGGCCATGAGAGTCGCCACCAGACAGGGCATAGGTGCAGATCCGGGTGTCTGCTGGTGCTACTCATGCACCCGTACCTGCATCCTGCAGGGCAAGGGATCCACTATGGATCCAGGACGGGCATCCGATTGGATGCCCAGCTGGTTCTGTGGCTCCTCCCCTGGCAGCCCTGCATGCCGGGAGGCAGGCCCACGGACAGATGGCAGCTGTTGGTGAATACCAGTGGCGTGCACCTGTCCACAGGTGCAGAGCTGTGTGAGCGGGTTATTCGCCTTTGGCACGTGATTCCCACCCATTGAAACATAGGCCCCTACATTTGTATATCATCCTTCTGCCTTTGTTCTGTATAATATTTGTACACATGTTTACCACTATCATGGCAAGAGCAGATGAGCATAGTGGTTCTCTTACTTTATATTTCACGTTATGCCATGGGAGTGCTGTGGCACCTAGTGGGGAGCATTTGCTATTGTATGTATTTTCATATTGTCTGTCGATACCCATTAGAATACTGCAATGTATTGTACCTATGAATTATACTGTATGGGGGGGGAGGAGGGCAGACACAAAATGTGCAGCTGCCAGGCTGTGCTCACCTGGTGCCATGTCATTCATGCCTGCCCCCAGTACAAGTCATAGGTACAGTACTTTTCAGTATTATTACCTAGTGGTTGTTCCCCTGCTGTTTTAATAATTCTGTCCAAGTTCTTTTCAGTGTCTCTAATATGCAGTCCTGGTAGGCACATAACCATTGTCTTAGCCTTGTCCTCACCACAAGCCACCTTGTCAGTAAATCAAACCATGGAATCCCCAGTGATCATTGCATTTCCTGCTGGTGTTTTGCCTTTGTTGTTTCCATTATCTAAGTGGGCTAATGGTTTATAACTATCAGTGCATGTTATCTCTTTATTTGCAGGCATTTCAAACCTTCCTGTCCTCCTACCCATTTTCCCCTTTCCTTGGTTGCACTAGCATCCATTCTTCCTCCTCTTCCTCCCTTTCTGATCTGTTCTGTTTTCTATTTAGAACCACCATATCATCAGTCTCTGTCACCTCTTTTTTCCTTTGGTCCCATATCTCTTAACATGCTGTCAACAAAATTGTCTAGCTATCTTATCTCTCATAGGTTTTCCTAATTTGTTTCTTAATGTTACTATTTTGTCTTTCAACAATTTGACCTTTGAGCAACACTGACAAATTGTTCAAGCGAATCCTGCACTCCATTTCTTATTCTAGTCACAAGTTTATAAATGCCACATTCAAATCCCTCCTCTCCTACGGTAAACTGTACCTCTGTGCTTCTGTGTTTATCTCTTTTATCATTGATTGTAAGTAACTCACGTATAGTGCTGTTCAGACCTTCTTGGCACCCTGGCCTTCCTGGGGTGAACATTCCCCCATGAACTCACTGACGGTTCTATGTGATAACAGCAATCATGGAATAGTGATCATTGTTTGGGCAAGTGCACATCACCGAAAATGAATTTCAGCGATGCACACTTGCGGCGAACGGCAAGAGGGTGCCCGAGATGTACGGATTTATTTTTAATGTGGGGGGCTTTGCCCCCTGCACCCCTCTAGGATTTTCAACTCCAGGGGTGCATGTCGGGGTGAAATACTAAAAACAAACAAGCCACACACTGACAAAAAAAAACCATGCCATGCTGGGACCCGAATCAGGCACCTCAGCCCCAACCACCACACTCCCCACCACTTAGCAGACCAGCTTGGCAGCTGCCCACCACACCCTCCCCCACATACCTTCCTCCCCTTCCTCTCCCCCACGATGTAAGGCTGCATATGTGCATAGCTTTCCGTTGCCCTACCTAGCCCACCCAGGTAAGCGGTCGCTACCCTGCCAGGTAGCCCTGAACACAGGTGCTATAATTGAGTCACCATTTTTGTAAGTGTTCAATTGTGGTCGCTGTGTTCACTGGACACCCTCACTGATGCTCACTGGGGGACAGCTTAAAGGGATTTACCTTGAATGTGACCTGAGCAGATGAGGTCACAGCTGTAAACTACAGCAACTGGCAAAAAAATAGCTTAATAAACTCTTACAAGGAGTATTTCTGCAACAGACTGCCTGAAGCCACATAGTAAAATTAACTAAAAATAATATAAAACACTGCTGCAGACTTCCTCTGTTTTCTGTAGCCCACCAGTAGCATTTCTTATGAGATAGATAGGGCTAGATAAAGAAGGTAGTAGAGCTTGTTTAGGTATTCTTCTTTTTCTTGTTTATAACAGAGATTAGAGATAGAGATGTGCTTAGAAAATGCTCCACCAGTATTTCCACAGTCTCTTCTATGCCCACCTCTACCCTATATTGCCAATGCTTGCTGGGGGCTTTCTTAAAAGGGATTTACCCCAGAAGTGAGCTGAGCAGACAAGGTCACTAAACTACAGCAACTGAAAAAATGGTTTAATAAACTCTTACAAGGAGTATTTCTGGGACAGACTGTCTGAAGCCTCACAGTAAAAATTGAAAATAAAACACTTTTGCAGACTCCCTCCATTTTCTGTAGTCCTCCAGTAACTCTGGCCGATGGACTACAGTTCCCTGACTCTTTAGTGTTTCCTATTAGATAGATAGGATTAGATAGAAAAAATAACAGAGAGAGTTTAAGTAGTTTTCCTTTTCTTGTTTATAACAGGGATTAGAGATAGAGATGTGCTTAGAAAATGCTCCACCAATATTTCCACAGGTTCTACCCCAAGCCAATACATTGAGGGGGGGGTCATCAGGTGAGAGTGGCTGGTGCAAGCAGTCTGGGCAGCATGACACCCAACCTGTAAGGAAGAGGAAGGAAAATGCTAGAGTGGCACTGGTGACTCCATTGTTAGAGCAGTGAGTGATGCAGAAGTGGCATTGCTGCACCAGGATGGTACAGTATCTTGCAAAAGGTGGTTCATCTGTCTAAAGAAGGGTTAAAGACCTGGCCCGGTGGTGCTGAGGGTTGAGGTGCTGGATGCCACACCTCACGCCACACCGGCGACCTAAGTTTGGGAGCGAGCTCGTGCGCCAGAGGTCGGCAGGGGAGAGAGAGGATTGAGCATCCAATGGGCTGCTCTTCTGTCCCAGGGTGAGGGCTTTGGGCTGTCCAGCATTCCAGCACCTTAGTGGGAGAATGGGGTGCTGCACAACACGGACTACAAGTTGGGGTTTAGATGGCTGATGCGCTGCAGGGGTTTCCTGCAATGGCCCAGGGGTGTCACGCTGAGGGGAGGAGGAGCAGGGACAAACATGGAAAAATCACCTCCTGCCTGGATAGGCGACGGCCTTCCCAGTGTTGCTCTGCCACATGCTCAACGCCCAATGCTGGTTCCCTGCCACTGCCCCTACGGTCTCCTCGGGCTCATAAGGGGGTCTGGGCTCAAGGAGAAAGTAATGTGTACGAAGAAGGCAGGGTCCAAAGCAGGCGGTAGAGCAGACTCAGAGAGAGGAGAGGCCAGAGAGAGAGCTCTGGTGCTGGAGAAGCAGAAAAAATAAGTTGGAAAACAAAAAGAAGGGTTAAAGAGTGCTTTCCAGGGTTAAGCAATGCAGCTGTAGGAGGGGAAAGGAGCAGACTGTCATCATCCATGTTGGCCTGAGTGGCAGAGGAGGCACAAGTCTCAAGGATGGGAGTAAGTCATTCGCAGAATTAGGGATATCCCTGAAGGAAAAGGTATCCAGGGTGATCTTGTCTGAGATCCTCCCAGTACTCAGAGAAGAGTGGACATTTAGGCAGGCAGATACTTGGCTAATGGTCTACTGAAAGAGGGACAAGGAATATCTGTACACCTGGGAGGGACTGCATTTGTGCCAGGAGGGAATGGGTGTGCTGGCCAGGAGAATGGAAAGGGCAGTTAGGGAGAATTTAAACTATAGGATTGGTGGAGAGGGCTGGTACAAGGTTTAATCAAGGGCGGGAGACAGACACAGGAGATCAGTGAGGGAACAACAACAGAGCAGGAGACAAAAAAGAGAAAAGATCCACAAGGAGAGTGAGGAAGTGTAGAAGGAAAACAATTTTCATTTGCACACAGGACAGCATGATGAGTGCATCCAGCATAATGGGTGAGCTTGAGGGGCCAATGCATTTTGAAGGTGAGCACATCTTTTTCTGTGTCAGTGGGTCAGCAGGTTGCATGCTCACCTCTGAGGCTGGAAGACAGGAAGGTTGTGGGCTCCAGCCCCACACCGGGAACGTGGGATAAATCCCCTATACTGACACTGTAGTGCATCATGGGGGGTGGGGTGCTGCACTCCTGAGGTGCTGTCTTTTGGATGAGGCATTAAATCGAGGTCCCGTGTGTCTGTTCTGGTGGTTGTTCAGGTGGATGTTAAAGATCCCATGGCACTTCTTGAAAAGAGTAGGGGAAGTTTATTAGGGAAAAATCATACAGTAAACAAATTATACAATAATTCCAGGAAAAAAAAGAAAGAAAAAGTAGTCTTGCTGCAGACAAATGAAAGGAGCTCATAAACCAAGCAGTAAAAAGAAAAACATAAAAAAAAAAAACAAACAAACAAAAAAAAAACAGTAGTAAATAAGCAAAATCAGATTTGTACTTTAGGTAATAGGTGCATCAGTATTAGTAATCCATGACATGTTTCTCCAAGTGGTATTTAAAAAATTAGCTGTAACCCACTGAGATTTGAATTCTCTTGTAATCTTTATAATCAATTGTGTATGGGTTATTTGTTTTTGCTGCAGGATGAACAAACATCTAGAGTTCCAAATAAACCATTTTATTATAGTTAATATAACATGTAGGGTGGTTTTATTTGATTTCTTCCAATTCTGTGGGTAAAAGCCATAAAACATCATATCATGCAAGGTGTGTGCGTGTGTGTGTGTGGGGGGGTGCTACCCAATAATCTGCCAAAGATTTCCAAAACCCCTGTATATATGTACGGGTAAAATACAAATGGTCTATTGTTTTGAGTTGTTGGTTACAAGTGACTCTACTACAGTACCTCTCTTCCAACAGTTTATGTTTTTCGTTATTTTTAAAATTGATTTTATTATGGTAAGAAAATCAGTGTATGTCCCACATACTGTACTGGGTGGAATTCTGGTGCAAGTTACAAGGCCTGTTAAATATTCTTGTAAAGGTGGGGGGCAAGATGGGAAAGTTATTGATTCTGTGTGGGCCATGTTAATAATATGGGTATATATCATCTTTCTATGTGATGTTAGAATCAGGGTGCTTGTTATTTTCCATAGTTTAAGTTTTAAAAAACATTACCGAACATAAGGAGGGGTTAAAGCAGAATTCGCCAAAATTCTGAGATTTACAGAGTCCCATTTTTTTGAACCATGGTTGGCAAGTAAAAAAAAACCAAAACAAAGGCTACTTCAACTTTTTCCTGCATGAAAAAGTAATGGCTTAAGGGTAGCAGAAAAAAAGATTGAATAAAGAAAGGCCAAGGGGTTTACCATGTTTAGACCACCTCTTTGAACAGGGAGGTACAGAATAGTCCTCATAATGGGGTTCAAACTGCTGCCCCAAACAGCTTGAAAAAAATACTAAACAGAGTGGTTTCCAATGCTTTATTTGGGAGTAACTAGGAAAAGGAAGAGTGGAACTAAAAAAAGTCTTAATCAATACTACCTTCTTTTTTTTCCGATCTGCCATTGATTCCAATGGGCTACCAGGGCCTGTCCTTGGTTCCCAAGTGAGATGGTCCATATGTCCTACTCCATAAAGAATATCTAGTATAGTCACTGGAGCATCACTGATTTGTATACCAGCTACAGTGGAACCTTAAAAATCTGGGATCCCGAGTCTCTTGCCTTTGCTCTTTGCAAGATTTAGAGAGGCTCCTGAAAAGGTTTCATTAATACTGCAAGTCTGTAAAGCTGCCTCAGCTGAATGTACTGTAGGAGTCAGAATGCAGAGGTCATCTGTGTAAGGTAAGCAATTGCTTTGTAAGGCAACCATCCTCACAGTGTAAGGATTGTATACAGTGTGAGAATTTAAAGATCTCAAAAGGGGGTCTATACTAAAAATGTACAATAACAGGCTTAAAGGACAGCCCTGTTGTACACCCCATTTCACAGGGAGTAAAGGCCCTTTCCAATCATTCACCAGTGGGCGAACTGTAGCTGTTCTGTACAGACATTTGCTCCAATCAGTGAAGGTTGTTGGGATTCCATACTGTCTTAGAGAATACCACAGATAGTCATGGTTGATGGAGTTGAAGGCTTTGGATTGGTCCAGTGAGAGGACAAAGACATGTGTTTTATCAGCATTCCCTCTTTTAAATATTTCCCGGAGATGTATTAAGTGGTCAGTGGTGGAACATTCCAGAATGGAAGACATTTGGGCTTGGGAAATCAAAGTTTGTAATAGGCAAAAGTCTGGTATTTAGAATTTTGGTAAGAATCTTAAAATCAATATTCAAAAGACTGACTGGTCTCCAATTATCTTTGTTCCTTTTATCCCCCTTCTTATGTAAATAAATAAGTAGACCCCCTGACATATCTAAAAGCATATTCTGGGCAGTCAGGATATCTGTACACACCTATGCTAATTCTTGGGCAAGTTCGGTACCTAATAGTTTATACACTTCACTAGTCAGACCGTCTATACACGGGGCTCTATCAGTTGGTAATGTAGAGATTGCTGTAAGGTTCTCCGCAGGTTGAATGTTGTTTGTGAGATTGGTGGCTAAGTCTACTGAAAACCAAGGAAGAAGGAAACTCTCAAAGAAGCAGAATGATGGGAGTTATCAATATTTTGTCCCCTCAAAAAGGTAGTAGTGTGTGCAATCACTTTGTCCATGATATTCTTGTTTCCAAGAATTGGGGCATTTGTGTGATCTAAAAGACAGTCCATGGATTTTTTGTGAACTCTGTCTCTACAACTATCGTAGGGACAGAGTTTTCCAGATTTTCCCTGAGTACCAAACTTATGTTGCGTTTGCAGTTTCTCTGTTTGTTTCACGTGATATTCTATCATTTTACTTTTAATGCTTTTAATCTGAGAGGTATAGGAGAATCCTATTTGGTGTGTAAGTGATGGTAATTTCTGCAGTTGCTTTCTATGTTGCAGATGTTTTATTTATTTTATTTATTTCAGTTTGAGATTAGTACCTATGAGCCATGGGCTTGTTTACAAAGGCTCCAAGTTGGCAAAACATACATGACATAACAGGTCATAAACAGGTACATACAAGTGAAAACACAAATTAACATTAAGGTTACAAGTGCAGTTACATCACATACAGGAATACAAGGTCAGCAAGTAATAGTACATGTCTACACTTGTGGAATTACCATCAAAAGCAACACTACAAGAGTGTGGTCCAAAACTTTGTTGAGATCAGAAAGCATCCAGAGACAAGAGAGCACCAGGCTGCTGGGGGAGAAAGGCAATTAGGTGCAGCCAGGCATGGCTTTGTCTGTTAAGAGGTGGGGGTGAGGGAGGTGAGGGGTAGGGGTGAGAGGGAGGGAGGAAGGGTAAGGGAGGGAGCAGGAGAGAGGAGGTCTTAGTGCACGGATAAGAGGAGATGGGGTAGGAAAGAGACAAGGGGAGGAGGGGGAAACTTGGGGGAAGAGGGACGAGAGGAAAGTAGGGGGGAGTAGGTGGGTGGGGCAGGATATAAGGAAGATGGAGCGAGTTGATGGATTGGGTAGGACGGGGGCAGGACCGTAGGCTGGTAGGCATTGTCTGTTAGCTATAGCTATGGCAGGCATTTTTGTTAGCTAGGTGTGAACGTAGCTTTTTTAATTGGCTGAGCCTGGTACATTTGACTAGGGTAGCAGGCAGGTCATTAAACCACTTGGGTCCGCTGTAGGAAAGAGATCTATGAGCCAGTGTGGTTCGCTTAAAGGGTACTAGCAGTCCTCCCTTGGTTGCACTTCTAGTGCTAATGGTGGGTTGTGCAGTTTCAAAGAGGGCAGAGGTAGACTCAGGCATGAGCCCCAACATAGCCTTTTTTGCTAGCAGGCAGGCCTGGTATTGAATCCTGAGATGGAGGGGGAGCCAACCAGTTTCATTGTATAGAGCACACGTCTGCATCAGATGGTGAGCTCCCAGGACCAGTTGGCAAGCCTTGTTAAGAAGGATTTTGACCCTCTTTAGTGCAGTGTCAGAGCCAGCCCCATAAATGACAAGTCCGTAGTCCACTGTGGAAAGGACTGAGCTACATGTGACAAGTTTTAGGGCATCCAGCATCATGGATGATCGGTGTCGGTAGAGAATATCAGGTTTTATACTGGTGGATTTTAATAGTTGCTCGATGTGAGCAGAGAAGGTGAGTGTGTCATCCAGGTGAACCCCTAAATATTTAAATGTGTCGACTTGATCAAGTATATCACCTTTGTGACTGAGTATCCTCGGGGGGAGGGGCACTTCTCATCTTGCTCTGTGGTGTACTGAAGAGCATGCACTTGGTCTTTTTATAGTTGAGCAGTAGTTTGTTACAATAGAACCACGATTCCAGTAATTTGAAAGTTATCCTGTAATTCAGAAGTGATTGATGTCAGCTCTTTGCCTGAGACAGAAATAACAGCATCATCTGCACATAGCACAATGTGTGCTGGGCAGGCGGTTGGTAGGGTGTTTATGAAGAGGCTGAAGAGGAGTGGGCCTAGGATAGACCCTTGGGGGACTCCTTGGCTCACCTCCTGAGGCTCAGAGATAGTACTGCTGATTCTAATATATTGTGTCCTATGAGACAGGTAACTGTTGAACCAGGCAACAGTGTCAGTGGACAATCCTGTGGAGAAGAGGCTTTGCTGGAGGAGTTGGTGACTGACAGTGTCAAATGCCTTAGTGAGGTCTATAAAGATAGACCCCACTGCTGTCCCTTTGTCCAGGGAACCATACAGCTGAGTGGTGTATTCGACCAAGGCAGTGATAGTGGAGTGGTTTTGCTGAAAACCATGTTGCTTGCAGAGTAGACTGTATTTTTCAAGATACTCGGTCAGTTGGTCGGAGACCACCCTTTCAAGGGCTTTGGAAAGGGGGGGGATAGTATTGAGATGGGCCAAAAGTTGGCCAGGTTGGTTCTATCCCCAGATTTGAAGATGGGGGTAATGAGTGCTGCCTTCCACCTGTCAGGGAAGACACCTGATCTAGTCAGTTGGCATTCATCTGTATCCCCATCCCCGGGTCGTGCCTGAAAATAGGCAGGATTTGTCTAGTGCACTTACCAGGTCAACAAAAACTAAGTAAATAAAGGAGGCATTAAAAACCTTAGTGAGCAAAGCCACAAGTTCATTTAAAGTAAGGGCAACCATCTTCATGTCTATTTGGTCACTTCCCATCCTGTTCTTACTAAGGACATGCTTGATATATTTATAGTCTTTGTCATGGTATCAACCTGAAGTAGAATGGAGGCGGTCATTGGTGGGTGAGGAGGCAGAGTTCTTGGGGGCTGGTCAGGTGGAGTATGATTGAGATAGTCATTAGGGCAGCACATTGCTTAGGTCAGTGAAGGCTACTTTAAATGTGTTTGCAATATCCCTAGGATCTTGTAGTGTACCAGAGGTGGTTACGATGAGGTCTGGAGGTGCTCTAGAGGCTTTTCCCGTGAGGGCTTTACTGAGTCCCAAACTCCCTACCTTGGCCCCAGCTCCTACCTAGCAGATCATTGTAGTATGAGTCTTTTGGCAAGTTGATGAGCTTCATGCAGGACATTTCTGGCTGTTTTGGAGGCTATGATGTCAACCTGCTTCCTGGATGCTTTGGCCCTGTGCCACAGGTGATCTCTAAGACACATGAGCTCAATTAGAGAGCCTGATAACCAAGGATTAGTGGCTTCTCTTACTTTCTTAGTTTTGTATGGGGCGAAGATGTCACAGGCTTTTGTGAAACCTTAATGAAGTAGTCAAGGGCTTGATTCCCATCCTTGGCACTGTCCAATCGGGACCAGTCTACCTCCTTTAGGTACTGTCTGAAGGTTTCCAGTTGCCCAGTTCTCAGGGACTGGTTTCTGGTGGCCTTAGGCTTACACTTGGTGAACTTGTTTGTCCAGGTACATAGTACTGGGGAATGATCACAGAGGGAATCAGGTAAGACATTGAAAGATATTGTAAGATATTGAATGTATTCTCATGGCTCTGGGATGTCCTAGCTGAAGATTTCAGAAGGTATATTAGGTCATGTTTTTTATCTGACCACCAGGAAATATGATCCTCATATAAATGAAGACAGATTTCTGTGCTTGGGAAAAGCTGTAGGGTGTGATAACTCAGGACATGATAAAAGGAAGAGTGTAATTCCATACTCCAGGATTGTGCAGTGTTGATATGTTATTTCGCATAAACAGTTGCAAGAAGGGTATGATCAGAAAATTCTATGGGTGCATTCACAATATTCTGCATATTGATTGATTTAGAGATCAAGAAGAAGTCAATTCTGGTTGCCAGAGATCGATTTTTTTATGAAAAGAAAAATAGGCATCCTTTAAATTCAAGTTCAGGATCATTTTAGCCAGGCAGACAATGTCACAAAATTTTTTTCTTGTCTTAGCTTGCTTCTCTCTGTTCAGAAGAGTTAGACCACAATTAAAATCCCCACCGAGGATCATCTGTTGTGGGGTAAAAAGGTAGGGTTTGATCAATTGAAAAAGGTCGATCCTTTCTGCCTTTGATTGTGCAGCGTGCACATTAATTAAATGAAAAAGAATGTTATTGATTTTGCTGTCTAGAACCAGTGCCCTTCCTGGGACTAAATTAATCAATTTGAGGAGGTCAACATCTGTATTGTGAAACAAAATCCCTAAACTTGAGTAAGCATCTGGACCTATCGTCCAGTAAGAGGGACTCGCATACCATGCTTTTACTAGTCTTGATATTTCTGAAATGGAATGTAACCTTGTGTCTTGTAGAAGGGTTACTTAGGAGGGACAAGAAATAAGGTGTGAAAATAGCACCTCTTTTCCTGTCACTTTATGCTATTAACGCTGATAATGCTAAAAGACAGAAAAGGTGCCATGAATACTGTAGTTGAATGAAAAATGATCTAATGGCCTACAACCTCCAAGGCATTTATTTTCTTTTTTGATTTTGCACCATTATCTTTTTTCTGGTTTGCTTACTTTTTACCAGAAGCGGCAGCCAGTTTCTCAAGGTCCTCCAGAGGGGGTTCCTCAGTGTCTGAGGTGAAATCAGCTTGGGAGGAACAAATGAAAGAAGTGTCAGATTCATTACCTGACACATTAGGGGTGGCATGAAGTACATCCAACCTGTTGGTAAGGGGGATGTCCATAGTTTTGGACACTTTAAAGGACAGAGGTCTTTGATCATGCCATCACCTTGTAATCATCCAGCATTTATAAGGGTCCGGGGGGAGGTGGAGGGCATGCTATGCATCTCAGATTGCATCAGAACAGTGACCAGGAGTGGTTCCTCTGAAGGGGAAGGGGGCATGGTTGTTCTGGGGAGAGGAAACAAAGGAGTCCTCAATTTCTTTATGGAGAAGTGAAGAAGGTTCCTCCATGGAAAGCAAAGGTCAAGATTGGGAAGGAGCTGCAGGAGAAGGAGTTACAGCCATCTGTCCCTCCTGGGAAATGAAAGATGGAACCACGGGGCCCTGGGAGTGGAGGGGGCCTTTAGACATGTTTGAGTGTTGTGCCAAAGTGATGAGCAAATGCTGTTCTTCATTGTCTGCTTGGTCACTGATTGTGAGCAGGTGGACAGTTATGTTAAGTATATCCTGTAGTGTTACATAAATTGCACAAATGCTCATTGATACAATGGCCACTAGTGTGGCCTAACTCATTACACGGAGTGCAGTGAAGTTTGTCTCAAAGGCTGCTCAAATGACGGTAGAGCCACAATGGTAGCAGGCCTTAGACACCCTTCTCCTTGCCTAAAAAGAAGCAGTTAGGGAGATGAATCAGTTCTGTGTCCATGGAATTTAGGACCATGTGGATGTGCCATCCACCTGTCTAGATCTGTTCAGTGTCCAGGATAGCCTCTGGGGCCCCTAGGACTGTGCATCGTTGATTTAGCCAATATAATAAGTCTGTGACGCTCATCCCTTTGTTCCAGAAGAGCACAGATATTGTTTTAAAGGCTGGTTTCATCAAAGGTACTGCTTTGAAGGGTGACCATAGGGGTGTATGTTTCAGGGTATGAAACTTAGTCCAGAATTTTTCGTAACCACTTGTTAGCTTAAAGCTAATGTCGAAGGTAGTCTCACCTGAGACTGGATTAATGCATAAATCTCTGCTGCATGGAAACCCATGGATTCCTTTAATAGAGTTTTTGCCAGGAATATTCTTGCTGGAAAAAGGTCTGATCCCCCTTTATAATGGAGGTGGCCCATATTGTGTCACTTAACGGGGTATGCTGGTGTCCAGAAAAAAAGAAGCATATGACCTAGAGTCAGATTCTTTAGGTGGCGGATGAAAATGATCAGAGTTACTATGTTCTTGTGCAGCAGTGGGGTTTGTACTGGATGGTAATGGTTGCCCAACTGGAAGCAGTAATGGTGCTTGAATAGGTGCTGAGGGTTCTAGTATTTTATCCTGTGTGCCCATCTCTGTATCCTTAGAGGTGAGTGCTGTCTGTAAGTGTAAAATCGGGTTTTGAGTAAGTTGCAGCCCGTTTGGTAATGTAAGGTGGGCACAGTTCCCCTTGACTGACTTCATCTATTTCAGAGTCAGACACTCTAGTTGTAGGTAGTCTAGTGGGTGTACGATTAAGCTCAGTTTCTGTAAGAGTGCTGCACCTGCAGCAGTGAGCTGTCAGTCTGATCAGATGTTGTGACAGCAGTAATAGAACTTAGTAAAGACTGGGGGATTTTAACAGGAGTAAATTCCGATATCCATTTACTAGTATCAGTCTCCTGGGCCCAGTCTGCGACTTGTAAAGTGGTTTCTACAGATCATTCCGCTTCTTTTAAGTTTTTCAGCTGAATTCTTACTTTTTGTTATTATGGGAGCGCACCTTAGGCCAGGCACCGAGGTGTCCGTAAATGCCATTCCTGGTGAAGCTCCCGTGCATTTCTGTCCTGCAAAGACAAAGATGTCTTTTCCCCCTGACATGCATTGAATGAAAATATCTGTGGTAGTGTACCTGGCATTTGGCATGGCGTCGGTGATGGGAGAGCTGTGGGTGTAGTTTGATCCTTCACATTGTCTGCATCATAGGCTTCCAAGGTGGCCTTCTCATCCGGATATCCAGTTGCTCATTCCTCAGGAGGCAATGGGTTGTGATGGGGAATTTCTCCACCACCCCTAGCCCCCATCTTGCAGAGTACCTCAGGTGTCGGTATTAGCCCCCATGTTATTTGCAGTGTATATGCTGCCCCTGGGAGGGATCATTAGGAAGTATGGCTTGGGTATTCATCGCTATGCTAATGATACCCAGCTATACTTATCCTTTGACCCAGGAACATCCAGTGTGGTAGATGTGCTAAATAGCTGCCTTGCTGAGATCAACAATTGGATGGCCTCTAGTTGGTTGCGACTGAACCCCGATAAGACGGAGATATTGGTGGTGGAGTTGAACAGAGTGCATGATAGGATGTCCTCTGGATCAGAGACTGGACTTGTTCTGGGATCTATTCCACTGAAGGCCTCCTCTAGGGTGCGAAATCTTGGTGTCATTCTGGATAGGAGTATGACGATGGGGTACAAGATATCTTCCACCTCAGAAATGTCACCAGGAAAAAGCCTTGTTCCATCTACGGACCTCCCACTTTGATACATGCCTTAGTTACATCAAGGTTTATTACTGTAATGCTCTACCCTCGGGGCCGGGAGGATCTCCGCAGACTGCAGCTAGTGCAGAATGCGGCTGCCCGGTTGCTTACTGGGCAGCCAAAGTTCTGTCATATTACACCTGTGTTGTGAGCTGCACTGGCTGCTAGTCAGGTGGAGGATCCTCTTTAAGTGGGTCTTCACCTATAAGGCCCTACACGGTCAGGGCCCTGTTATCTGTTAGACCTTTCTTGTACCGGCTCTCTTTGTTCGCCTCCATTCCTCCTCTGGGGCCCCTGGTGATTCCAGAATGAGATTGAAATCGGCTGGTGACAGGGCATTTAGTGTTGCTGCCCCATCCTGTGTAATTCACTGCCCCTTGGGGTAAAGGGCCCCTACAATTGGAGGTATTCAAAGCCTGCACTGAAAGCCCTCCTATTTTCCCAGGCCTTTTTGGATTATGCAGTCCATTTAGAGTTGCAATTACAGCTACTGGTAATTTGATGATTAGTTTTGCTTATGGGGAATGTTCTTATATGGGTTAATTATATTTATGTTTAAATAATTTTCTCTTGCGTTTTTATTGATCTTGTTTTAAATGACTAATTTTATTTGTACAGTGCCCAGAGCCGCTGGGATTGGGGCGTCTTTTTAAATAATCTTTGCCTTGCCTTGCCTTGCCATCAACCAAGGGCAAGGATTAGATGCTGGATGACTACTTTGCTTCAGTGTTCACTAGAGTCCCCCAGTTGGGGGGGGGCCTGCGTGCTCACTGGGTGGGCCCATCACAGCACGTGTAATCATGAAGTATGCAACCTGTGGATATCATGCCTGCCCTGGTAGCTGATTACGTGGCACAGATCAAGCCAGGTAAGTCCAAAGGGCAAATGGGATATAACCCAGGATCATAGTGGAGCTAAAGGGACAGTTGGCAGGGCATCTTGCTATAGTCTTTCATGAGTCTGTCTATACAAGTGCAGTGCCAGAGGGCTGGAAAGCAGCCATTGTGATTCCTATCTTAAGAACAGGGAAAGTTGATCCAGGATATGAAAGGCCAGTAAGTCTGACAAATCATTGCTGGGCAATGTCCTGGAATCCATTATCAAGGACAGAAAATGGATCGCTTTGATTGTGGCAAGGGTTCTTACCTCTCCATTGTGAGGGTAGATCATGCCAATCCAACTTAATCACAGTTTTTGAGGGGATGACTAGGGAGCTGGATATTGGCAGGGCTGTAAACAGTCTGTTTGGACTTCAGCAAGGCCTTTGACCCTGTGGTGCATGACATGTGTTTGGTCACAATACAACAGTGTGGTGTACACAATGTCAACACAAATTGGATTCTTAACTGGCTTGGGCAGGAAGTGCAGGAATGTGATTGACAGTCACTACTCCAACTGGAGATGGGTACTCAGTGTCCCTCAGCGATCAGTGCTGGGGACAGAGCTTTTCAAAATTGTCATCACTGATCTGGAAGCTGGAGTTTCCAGCAGACTGTTTAAGTTTACTGGTGACATTAACCTGCCCACAGTGGTGGACTCCCCTGGGTATGGAGACAAACATCAGGATGGCCTGAGCAAGCTGGGCCACTGGTTGGACTACTGGAGTCTTAGATTCAATGTAGCCAATTTCAAGGTGCTAAACTGGGGAGGAGAAACAAGGGTAGGACCAGCACCCTGTGGGCTTCTCTTGTTGCTGAATGAAGAAAACAGAAATGAGTTTCATTACAGACAAGTGGCTAAAGCATGACAAGCAGTCAGTGTTTCTGTCAAGAAGGCTAGAAGAAGCCTGTGGTGAATTAAAAAGGGCTGTCTGCAGAGCTGGGGACAGGACAGCATCCTGCCACTTTATAAGGTTCTGGTCAGGCCAGACATGGAGTACTGGGTGCAGATCTGAGCTCCCCATTACAAAAGGACATCAAGGCAGTAGTGAGGGTTCGGTGGTGGACCACCACAATTGGATAAAACATATGAGAAGAAAAGAAGGCCAAGGGTTATGTGATCTGTCTTGCATACTGAAGGGTATTGACACGGTCGAACAGATGAAAAGATCTGGTGTGCTCCAATTAGATGTGGGGACATGCTGTGAAGCTCAATGGTGATAAATTTAGGGGTGACATCAGGAGGCATGTGTTCTCCCAGAGAGTGGCAAACCTATGGAACAGCCTACCAGCAGAGACTGTGTACATGAAAATAGTTCAGGCCTTTAAGGTAAGCCTAGAGAAATTTCTGCTTACCAAGGGAATCACAGGGTACCTTGGTAATGTTAATATCACCTTTGAAGAAGCCCCGTGGGGCATTTCTTACAGAAACATAATTTTTCACAGGGTAGTATGTAACCTTGACCAATGCATCAGATCTGTTTTTTTCTACATAACAGAATTCAGACTAGGTGTTGTACTTTTTTAGTTGTTCATATTGTTTCTTATCATTTATGGTATTTTAGTTAAGGTATTATAGTTTAATGCAACATTTAGAGGAAAGTAAGGAAATATTTTTCTACTATAAGATCAAGACATGTAGCATTTTTCATGATTTTTGGAAGAACACAGCTGCCCACATCAGGACTGTCCTGTCAAAATCAGGAGAGGTGATAATCCTTTAACCCATGTAGTAGGGTGAGTGGGAATCCATATAGAGTAGTGCATGTTTGTACAGCATACTTTAAGTGTGTGTGTGGGGAGCAGATAAACTTAGTGTCCCTTCTGACCTTCAATTACATGTTACTATGTCAGAAATGTTTAAGGGGCACTAGAGTATGACCGCTACAGAATGGAAAAAAGTGCTTTAGTTATGATCAGGTTTGAGAGTGTCTCATAGAAACACAGTAGTTGTTGGCAGAAAAGGAACTCTTGGCCCACCTAGTCTGCCCAATATTCCCTACTTACTGTGCCATCACAGACCCTACTTGATCCCGGTCTTCTCCACCTTTTGCCTTAGCTAAGGTCCTTTGTGTCTATCCCATGAATGCTTGAATCCTGTTACTGTTTTGGCACCCAACTACCTCCGCTGGAAGGCTATTCCAGGCGTCCATCACTCTCTCCGTGAAGAAGTATTTCCTCACATCTCCTCTGAACCTCTCCCAGCTTCATAGCGTGACCCCTTTTCCTGAAACATCTTTTTCTATAGAAAATATTACCTTCCTGTACCTTATTAATACCTGTGAGGTATTTGAATGTTTCTATCATATCACCCTTTCCCTCTTTTCCTCTAGAGAGTACCTATTTATTTCCTTAAGTCTTTCCTTGTAGGGCTTTTGATGAAGGCCCTGCACCATTTTGATAGCCATTCTTTGTACTGCCTCCACCCAATCTATGTCCTTCCAGAGGTGGGGCCTCAGAACTGGACACAGTACTCAAGGTGCAGTCTTACCAGTGATGTACAGTGAAGCCAGCCAGGATGAAGCGCAGCGTCACAGTTTCCTGCATGACAAAAGGTATTAACTCCCATTGAAATTGCATTGTTTGCTGCAATAACTCTACTGCAGAATTGGGTTTCATCCTGTTGAGCTTCACTGTATACAGGGGTAATACTACCTTCCTCTTTCTGCTGGTGATGCCCCTCCCTATGCACCCGAGCATCTTGCTAGCAACCAGAGTGGATTTAACCCTTAGGCTGCCGACAGAATTAGAATGTATAGGAATTTTGGACTGATGTCAGTCCATAGCACTGCAAGGGTTAAACTCCAGGTGGGGAGGCAGCTGGGTGGAATTCAAACAAGGTCTCCAGGTAGGGAGCCAAGAGGGCTTAGTCCCCATATAAGTAGGGAAGGGATAAGGAGGGTACATGCAGTGTTGATAATGATAGTGTTCCAAAGGGGGAAGGTGGGAAGAGCACATATTGGAGGGTAGTCTTCTTGAATGCAAGGAGCCTGAGAAATAAAAAGGCTGAGTTGCAGGCCTCATGGCAGAGAGGGAGGTGACATAGCTGAAATCACCAAACATGGACACCCAATACCAGGACTGAACCTGGTGATCCCGGGTTACAGAATGTACCACAGGATATGGAAAAGGGAAAGGGTGGGATGGCAGTCTATGTGAGGGAGGGGAAGTTGTGCCAGGGAGGAAGTGAAGGAGGGAAACAGAGGCACTATGGATATAAATGCAGGATTCAAGAAACAGGATCCTTAGGAGGGGTGGGGTATAGCCACCATCTCAGGCAGAGGACTTGGACAGAGAACTAACGGAGCAGATCAGAGGTCAGTGGAAGGTAATACCATGACCGCGGGGATTTCAATCTGCCAGGTGGATTGGAGCACAAGGGAGCAAGTCCTCCTTGAGGCTTTTTAGGACAACTTCTTGGTACAGATGGTAAACGAGCCAACCAGGTTAGGCAACACTCTGGACCTTGCGCTGTCTAATGGGGAGTTTGTCAGAGAGCTGGGGGTGGAGGATCGGCAGGCAGGGAGTGACCACCACACAGTGTGGTTCTCACTAGCATGGGCAAGGAGGCTGCGGGAACAGGGATCAGGGTGTTGGACTTCAGGTGAGTTGACTTTGGGAGGATGGGGAAAACAGTGGCCAGACACCTAGCCGCAATCCACCCACACATGGATGCTGGCCAGAAATGGGAAGTCATCAAGCTAGGACTTGCAGAGGCCACTAGATTCTATACCAAGACACAAAGCAAAAAGGCTAGGGCTAAGGGCTAAGAAACCTGGTTGGTTAAGCAGGGAAGTGTTGGAAAAGGTGAGGGCCAAAAGGGCAGCCTTCAGGAGATTCAAGAGATCCAGGTGGGGGGAGGATAGAGAGGAGTGCCTGAGGAAATCTAGAAGGGTGACTAGAGCAGACAAGGTAGACAAGGCTTCCAGAGAGCTTAGACTGGCACAGGGCACCAAGGATGGGGAAATGGACTTCTTCAGGTACATAAGAGAGAGAAGGATCTGCAAAGATCAAATAGTAAGGACCAGGAAGGATGGGGGTGTAAGGAGAAAGGGGCAGAGCAGGCAGAAGCGCTAAATGAATGCTTCTGTTCTGTATTTACAAAAGAACAGGATGATTCAATGCCTAGGGGATAGGGAGGGTAGGCACGGGGCGGGGGGTGACAGATGGGGAAATCTACAGCAGCCAGGGTACTAGAAGGTTTAAGGGCACTGAGGGTGGATAAGGCACCAGGACCAGACAGCATACACCTC
Organism: Neoceratodus forsteri; assembly: GCA_016271365.2. NCBI lineage: Eukaryota > Metazoa > Chordata > Ceratodontiformes > Ceratodontidae > Neoceratodus > Neoceratodus forsteri. The sequence continues at coordinate 398,451,041 of CM028136.1, read as the reverse complement.
GTGGTACTGAAGGAATTGGTGAAAGTCTCGGCAGAGCCATTGGCAGATTTGTTCAATACCTCTCTGGAAACAGGGTGCATATCCCAGGACTGGAGGATGGCTCACGTGGTGGCCCTCCACAAAAGCGGACTCAAGGATGAGCCAGGCAACTATAGACCAGTAAGTCTCACATGTATTGTGGGAAAGTTCATGGAGGCAATCCTTAAAGAGGGGTTAGTAACGTTTCTAGAAGGTAATGGTCTCCAGGATGGGAAGCAACATGGGTTTGTCTCTGGCAGATCCTGCCAGACCAACCTAGTTGACTATTATGACTGGGAGACTAGCGAACTGGACAAGGGCCATGTGGTGGATGTCATGTATCTGGATTTCAGCAAGACATTCAACCGGTGCCACTTGGGAGGCTGATTAGCAAGTTGGAATATCAGGAGCAGGGACAAAGGTGGTGAATTGATCAAGAACTGGCTGCAAGGAAGGTGACAGCAGGTAGTGGTGGGACGGAACTCTTGGCTCCAATGGCTGTAACAAGTGGGGTGCCATAGGGCTTGGTACTGGGTCTGGTGTTGCTTGGCATTTTCATCGCCGGCATCTCACATGGCATTAAGAACAAGATTAGTCTTTTTGCAGATGACACCAAGATTGGTGCGGTGGTGGATGACACAGTAGGGTGGCAGAGGCTGCAGAAGGATCTGAGAAAACTTGAGGACTGGTCAGACACATGGCAGCTGGGGTTCAGGGCTAAAAACTGCAAAGTCATGTACTTGGGAGCAAGGAACCCAAAGAGGTGTTATCAGTTAGGAGGGGCACAGATAGAGGAGGTGGAGAAGGATCTTGGGGTGGTAATAACAGGGAAAATGAATCACTCAGCACAGTGCAGGAAGGCAGCAGCTAAAGTCAACAAGATGTTAGGGTGTATTGCCAGAGGAATCAGCTCCAGGAGGAGGGAGGTGATCCTGCCTCTGTACAGATCATTGGTGAGGCTGCACCTGGAGTACTGTGTGCAGTATTAGTGCCATATTTGAAGAAAGATGTTAGATTACTGGAGGGGGTCCAGCACAGAGCAACAAGGATGATCATGGGATTGGAGGATGAACCCTATGAGGGGAAGCTGAGGGAGCTAAACATGTACTCTCTGGAGGAGAGGAAGGATAGGGGAGGTATGACTGAGACCTTTAAATACATGAAGGGTATAAACAAGACTGGTATAGAGGAGATTTGTAAGTTGGGGGGGAGAGACATGAGGGGACATTTTCTGAGATTGGAGGGAGGAAGATTCAGGAGAGAAATGAGGAGGCACATTTTCACAGAAAGGGTGGTGTCTATGTGGAACGCGCTGCCCGAAGAGGTGGTATCCTGTAAGTTGGTGGGCAGTTTTATAAGGGGAGGAGACAAAGGAGGGGGAGGGTCACCATGATGGGGGGAGGGAGGGCAGCTGCAGTATAAGGGATTGCTAGCTGCACACTTGAGCAGACTCGATGAGACCATAAGGCCTGTATCTGCTGGCAGTTTCGTATGTTTGTATGTTAGCCTTCCCACTGTCTTATCACACTGCTTGGCTACCTTCAGCTCATCAGAAATAATTACACCTAGGTCCCTTCCTGTTTTTTGATTGCTAATACCTCCCCACTCAATTGAGTACGATGCCCTTGTGTTTCTGTGACCCAAGTGCATGATTCTGCACTCTTTTGCATTGAAATCCAGCTGCCATTTCTTGACCATTCTTCCAACTTTTCAGACTGTCCTCATCCCCCCCACTGGTGTGTACATGGGATTTGTTATTTGCATACCTTCCGCAGTAAATGGGCAAAGCTTAATGTTTTACTACATGTTTAATGGACTGCTCTGCTCTGCTTGCCTGGAAAATTTGATGTATGCCGTAAATAACTCCATAAGTCTGGGAGTGTATTCAACTCTTGTGTTTTTTAGGTTTCATGTGTGTATTTTGTAATAACCACCCTCTCTATGATTTTGTTTTTTCTTGTCCCAACAACAAAATATGATGCCATATGTAGAACATAATGTATGCTGTGAGCTATTGCACCTCTCAACCTTTCGTTCCCCATATGTGGAACATTGCCTCTTAAAATGTGAAACAAATAGGGAAAATTTGAGACACTTTTTCAAACCTTTAACTAAGAAACCCAGAACACTGTTCAAGCGTATGCCTTTATGTTAACAAAGTTTGTTGTTAATTAAATAACATGTTTTTCACATTATTTTGCTATAGGTTTTGCTTTAAAATCTTAACACTGAATGTGGATAAATCCTCCTCAATGTGGAACAGGGGCTTTTGTGAAGTAATATGAGGAACTGTTCCACGTAATGTAAGATAGATGAGAGGTATGAGCCATTGACTGTCTGTTTTGGGCACTTGTACTGTAAACATTAAATCTTATTAGAAGATTTCAGTTATAAATAAAAATATATTCAAAAATGAAAAAAAAAACTTGACATCAGCCATGTAAGAGCTGGGTGCTGGGAAATGTGGGGTAGTCTTTTTAGAACAGTGTGGCACAATTGAATGCATAGCAACACACTCTCGAAATGTGGGCTGACCTGTTAGGAGCTGGGCTACACAATGAATGGAAACAGCTGCAAACACAATATGTCTAGTTTTTGATTATTCATAATTTTATTTATTTAAATTTTTGTGACCGGGTAGGCCCACTGAGACTGAAACAGTCCCTTTTTCAGGGGCGACCCGGAATTAATTGCATACATCTATAAACATAACAAAATACATACATGTCATTTCACAATTAACAGTCAATATTGACATACTGACCCAGTCAAGGATACAGTGACAGGTTAATTACAATCAATATCAATAGGAGTAGAAGTACTATTATACACAAGACAGTCACAATCAGATTGATGTCCCAATAAGGTTAGATCGCAGCAGGGAGTCTGGTAAACTTAGCGGTTGCAGTTGCAGAGGCTCAGCTCCAACAGGTGGGCTTTAAGACCCTTCTTGAAGCCCCCAAGGGAGGTACATTCCTGGAGACTGCTATGGAGACCATTCCAGATAGGAGAGATGAAGGCAGCATAGGACCGGAGTCCTAGAGAAGTAACACTGGGGATATGGAGAAGCTGGCGGCCAGAGGATCTTAGTGTTCTCCCATTCTCTTTTGGAGCTAATGTGTTAATTAGGCTAGGAGGGGTGCCATTTTGCTGGAGCTTAAATACAAGGCACAGTGATGGATATGATAATCTGCTGTCTGAAAGCCACCTAAGAGATAATAGTACCTGCAGTGATATATGTACCCTGGCGAGAAGCTGTCCTGTGATACAGTATTTTTAGTCTTTGCATTTCAGAACGTCTTACAGAATGTAGTAAAGGGGTCCCATATAGCAAGGTTGGTTGGAGTGTACCAGTGGAAGCCTTGAGTTTGGATTCACGAGTGAGGAAAGGGCTCAGGTGATATAACAGACCTAACTTTTGGTTGAGTTTCTTGGTCAGATGGTTGATGTGGCTCTTAAAGGAGCAGTCTTGGTCTAAGTATACACCTAGGTATTTGATACAATCGATCACTTCAATTTTTGAGCAGTTGGAAAGAGCTGGAGACAATAAATGTAAACGTGTTGGACCCAGGCTTTTAGGGCCAAATAGCATGACTTTGGTCTTTTTACTATTTAGAACTAATTTATTAGCAAGAAACCAATTTTCAAGTAGACCAAAGTCTTGACTAAGAAGGTTTTTAAGTTGGACAGTGTCTCAGGAGGACCTATAAAGCACAGTATCGTCTGCATGTAAGGTCACCTTGGCCCCTCCACAATGTTGAGGAGAATCATTAATAAATAGGAAAACAGGAGAGGTTCCAATATTGAACCATGGGTGATGCTGTGATAGGGCATTTGTCAGACTTAGCTCCTTGCCATCTGACAATTTGTGATCTGCCGTCAAGGTAGTCAATGAACCATTGAGTAGGCAGATGATCAAGACCAAGGGATGTTAGTTTAGTGATGAGCTGCTGATGATTCACCGAGTCAAATGCCTTGGTGAGGTTTATAAAGATCGCACCAGTTGGAAGACCATCATTTAGAGCTGTGAAGATATCCCCAGTAAGGCTAATCAGGGCTGTGTTGGTACCATGATTTGTCCTAAAACCATGTTGTTGTTCAGTTAGTAAATTGTTCCTTTTAACATATTCCTGGACCTGCGCATATACAATTCTCTCTAACACTTTACTTAGAATTGCAGAGGGCGGATATTGGTCTTTAATTCTCAACTAGCTCAATATCCCCACTTTTAGGGATAGGAGTGACCAAGCAGCTTTCACACACAGTGGGACTTTGCCTTCAAGCAGCGATCTGTTTAGGAGCCAAGTGACTGGAGAGGCAATGACGTGGGCTGCGATTCTGAGGAGTTTGGGCTCCAGCTTGTCAAACCCAGCAGAGCCAGAGGATTTGATTTTTTTTGGTAATTTTTGGACCTCAGATTTATTTGCAAGTTTGAAGTGAAAATTAGGGTAAGGGGTTTCCTCTTGTAAATGATTCTGGGTAGGGGGGGTGCAGAGGGATTTTTTTTAATTTGTCCAGGTCAGTGAGGAATGCATTTAGTGCATCAGCAGCATCTTGTGGGTTGGTATAAGCGGACACCATTTGCTACTATGTCACTTTTCTCATGGATGGTGTTCCCTTTAGAGAGAGTTAATTTGGGACCAAAATTTTGTAGGGTCTGAAGGCTTTTAGTTTGTAGGTTCTGGAGGTATTGTCTTTAGCTGATTTTAGTTCCCTTTACACTTGTTTCTCAATTTTCTATATTCCACCCAATCTTAGTTAGATTTGTAGATTTGAATTTTCACAGGCTTTGTCTCTCACCCTCATTTGTTTTAAGGTCTCCGGATAGCCACTTTGAGCATTTTACCTTGACTCTGATTTGTTTTAAGGGGGCATGCTTATTGGTGGCCTAGAGGAAGTTATTGATGAAGAAATCAAAGGCTGAGTCAAGATTGGGGGCTAGCTTGATTTGAGTCCAGTCCACCACTGCTAGGGTTTCAAGAAAGGAGCAGGTGTCAAAATTGGAATAATTCCGAGCCCAAAAATTCTGGGTGGAGGGTTGGGATGGTCTTTTTTTCCAGATGCGAATATAGGGACATGGTTACTTATGGAGTCCGCAAATGTCCTAGCCAGTCTGGAACTACTTGGGTAGGAAGCAAGAATCCAGTCTAATGTGGTGTGGTTTCCTGACTTAATGTTCAACCTAGTGGGTCCTTGGATCAATTGGGTCAAGTTGGCCTCTAGCAAGCTGGATTTTTATATCACTAATGGTGTGCTGACCCCAGTGAAGGTTAAAATCACCAAGGATTATTTTCTCCCACTGAGGAGGCCCCAGCATCAGATCCAGAAGGCTCTTTAAGGCATCTTTTGCAGTCTTAGGTGGGTTGTAGATGCAGCCTATTAGCAGAGCTTAGTCCAGCCAAGCAGTATTTTGATGAACACCGCCTAAGCCACCTGATTGGGTATGGTCTGGCATTGCCACCAGGAGGCATTTAAGGAGTTTTTATATGTAGTAACTCCACCACCCTTCCTACCACATCAATCTTGTCTAAAGATTTAAACCCCTGGAACTCAAGCTCATGCATTAGGATACTAGGCTTGAGCCAGGTTTCAGAAATGGCAGTGTCAGGGAGTGCATATTTACCCATGCCTCAAGTTCATGCATTTTAGGTCTGAGGCTGTTAATGTTCATGTGGACTAGTTTCAGACCTTTGCATTAGCCCAGACAGCCATAGAAGGTGACACAGTTGGAACATTAGGACATGGAGGGCCAGGGTTAGATTCAGTATCCCAGCGAGTAATAATTTAATGGTCAGCAGGAATTTCAGGAGTGACCCAAGGGGAGGGGGGAGGAAGATCTGATGTTTGTAGACTCTGAGATATTCCATAACCATACAACAGTTTCCCCTTTTCTAAGCCTGTATATGGTGATAAGGGTATGATTAAGGTTGGCTTGGGGGTAGATACATGAGAAACTGGAGTACAGAGGGACTGTGGGCTGCCCTGTGTTCTGCCTGAGAGTGAGCAGCAATTGGTCTGTGCCCAGTACTACAAGTATGTAAGTACAAGTCAGCACAATACCCAGTGCCATGTTAAAGCTTAAAGATGAGTCAACAAAGAGGAAGAAGCTCAGATTAAAATGCAAAATATTCAACAGTAGCAGGCTAGGGAAAAGCTTGGAGTAGAAAAATGTGGGTGGAGAGAGTATCTAGGCGAAACTATTGAAAAAGTGAGAGGTAGGATAATGTGGGTGGTTATTGTCACCTCCACTAAAACAGGAGGCAGCAGCATCCTCCACTCCGAGCTGAAGCACCCCAAACCAGAGCCAAAGCACCCTGAACCTGACTAAGAGCTATGCAAAAGAATGTCACTAGACAACAATATGCCTATTTTCGGACATGTGAGTTGGTTGCTCAAGAGGTGGACTGCACAATGTAGTGAAGGTTCCTATCCACAAAACAGTTTCTCTCATACTGTGCCTCCGGTAAAAAAAAACAAAAACATTTGTGTCTAGGGCTTGAAGTAGGAAGGGCAATTGAAAGTGAGGACTGACTTTTTGAGAGATGGGATGTTCAAATTACAGTGGAATGAAAGCAGCAGTAGGAGGAGCCTTCTCAATGGTCCAGTAACAAGTATTTAACATGCAATGCCATTGCCCAAAGTCCTTGTCCTGAGCCCAGCATGGTGCACATTAAGAAGCAAGAGGTAGGAATAGACATTTGTCTTGGGTATTCCCTGCCATACGACTTGTGCTGATACATGACTGCCACCTGGTGGCCCAGATGGCTGGCGGTCATGTGGGCAGAAATCCATGCATCTGAGATTTTTCCAGCTGCCAAGGTAACATTAGCCTGATGCTGACATGGAGGCATCAATGCCCAGTGTGTGGGCTGGCACTATGTTATTAGGCACATAGGATAGGGAATATCACATGGTCTGCCTAACTAGTGAAAAGTGCATTCTAGGGCCCGTCCCAAAGAATAATGGAAGATCATTCATAATGGAATAAAATTAAGGAGGGGCGGTCAGATAAAGTCAGTCCCATCCCAATACCCAACAAGGACCTACAAAGCCTCCCACCCCAATGGCTAGCTCTCCATCCCCATGCTTGCTTTCACCACTCCGGACATGACTGTTCCCTGGAGGAATATGGTGCATCTTCTCAGGGGCCCTTTTACTATGGTTAAGCCATGGCTGGCACTGTGGGTGACGAAATCAGCACTGGAGTAGAATTGAAGGCTCGGGTACTGTACTTAGATAAGTAGCTTCTCAGGCAGGCAGTGACTTGGGTCAGAGAGTACAAAGCACTGTCCTTGGCTTGGGAAAAGTATAAAGTATATACAAAAAAGAAGAAAGCAGCATCGGGCACTGGAAAATGTGGTCTGTCCTTTCAGGAGCTGGAACAGGGCAATGCTGATCCTGAGTGAAAAGCTTGGGGTGTAGAACGCATTGGAATTCAGGGCAGATATATCACTCCACAGTTCAACAACATTAACTACTGTGAATTGAATAGAATACTTTTTATATAGTGCCACCATACACACTGTGGGTGGGATATTCAAAGGGTTGCATGGCGCAACAATATTTGCCATCGCAACCACTGATGTGCCCCCAGCACTATATTCAAAGGGGATGTTTCACTGTACAATCTCCGATAAAAAGCCGGGTGCACCAGTAATGTATGTGGTGCAGGTGGGGACGTGTCTCCATGCATATGCAGCACATCCCCATATTCAGCCTGGGATGTTTGGCATATATGCAGGCACAAACCCGCCTTGCGCCGCACAGGGGCTCAAAGATCCGCTTAGAAAAGCAGGAGTAGGCCTGGCCACCCACAGGTGAGCTGCTGTACTGCAGGGCACAACACGGCAGACGCCAGCTGTGGATGGCCACCCGACCTCCAGAAACACAGTCCGGGCGTCTTTGCCCCCCCCACCCGATCGCGGGCATAAAACCATATTATCCCTGGTGGTCCAGTGGACCTGCTCCCCTGCCTGATAGCGTGCAGATGAATAAATTACTTTCCCTGGTGGCCCAGTGGACCCGATCCCCAGCCCGATCACGGGCTTCAGTTGTAAATATATGCCCAGGTGGGCCATCGGTACCCCTCCCCACCGCCCACTCAGACCCACCACCTGACCCCGGTCAGCGGGTGGCAGCTTCACCACGCAAGCCACTTGGCCACCCACCAACTGACAGCTGCACAGTATGGCTGCACGCCCATTGATTCAGTGTGTGGGCTAATTGGTGTAGACTATACTGTACCACACAGTCCAGAAATGTGAATGCACCATTCATATTTTGGGACTGTATAGTACAGTACGTGTCTACACGACCATTGCTCACGAGTGGACCAATGGGTGTACAGCTGTACCGCACTCGTCAGTCGGCGGGTGGCTTGTAGGAGCTGCCACCGCTGACCAGAGGGGCGGGTGGCAGGTCTGAGGGTGGTGGTGAGGGGGCACCATGGCCCACCTGGCATATATTTACAACTGGAAACCCACAATCGAGCCGGGGATTGGGTCCACTGGACCACCAGGGAAATTATTTTCTGCATCTGCCCGCGATAGGGCTGGGGATCGGGTCCACTGGACCAACAGGGATATTCATTTCTTCATCTGCCCATGATCGGGCTGGGGATCGGGTTCACTGGACCACCAGGGAACGTAATTTATTGATCTGCCCACAAGCGGGCAATGGGGTAGGGTCCACTGGACCACCAGGGACTTTAACCTTAACCACATCCCATGATCGGGCATTGGGTCACTTTGCACGCCGAGGGGTTGGGGTGTCGGTCCCTGATGGTGCAGCCTGGCAGGCGCCAGGCTTAGTTATCGGGATTACACCTGCATGCACAAATGGGGCCACAATGACATGCAAATGGCCCAATTTGTGTCTTGCATGCATAATGGCCTTATTTGCATGGCCATTGTTAAATATTGTGGCTGCTGCGCCTAGCACATTTACACTGCGCTGGTGCATCCCCTTGCCCTCACTTGCTACTTGTGCTGGTGCAGTGCCACTGCGCCATGTGCAGTGTGTGGGAGTTCTAGTGTTATATGCCAACGGTGGCTGAGCCATGGCACAGCACCGCTGAATATCACCCAGGCCATGCCCTAGCGCATCCCAGTTGCGCTGCACCCAGGCTTGGGCCTGCCTGGCGCTTTCTGAATATCCCACCCTGTATCTCCAAGTGCTTTCAAAAACAGTGAGTCTAATACTGGTAGAAAAGGACTACTTGTAGGCAAATTCTGCTTGTCAACGACGCCCACAAACAGTCAAGAAGAACTACATAACCTGTCTTGTTCAGAGAAGAAATGTTTATTTATTTAGCATGCTTGTAGACCAGCACAGCCTTGTTTATGAGTAGCATCTATTTTACAAGAGAGTCCGGGGATAATTACAGCAGAGCTGTTACAAACGAATAGGTCAAACTGTGCCAGCAGAAATGCACAGGTCAAAAGAATGAAATGAAGAGACCAGAAAACAAGAACGGTGAAAAAAATGCTAATATATATAAACTAACTCTGAAACCGGGCATGCTGTTTTGCCCATGCTTTTTTGACTGTGCATCTGTTCCAGCATGGTTTTGATGGATACTATTAAAAGTTAGTTGATATTTTATTTATTTATTTATTTATTTGTTTTACACTTCTTTTTCCTCCGGTCATGGCCTGAGGAGCCTCTCTCAGGCACCCTGTCTGTTTCTGCCTGCCTGAGGTCCTCTCCACCTTAAGCCTCCTCTCCCCCCACCCCGCAGCCAAGACCCTTGGCTTAACCCCTCTGGGGTGGGGCCGCCCCTTCTCTTGTTTGCACTGTCGAGACAGATCCTGGTTTTTAGCTTTTTTTGTTGACCGGGTAAGTGCACTAGACAAATCCTGCCTATTTTCAGGCACGACCCGGGGGAGGGGGATACAGATGAATGCCTAATGACTTTGAACCAGATTAAGCTGTTGGTGGTATTTTTAGTGAATGAGGGAAATTTGGCCAGGACACCGGGGAAATTCCCCTACTCTTTTCGATAAGTGCCATGGGATCTTTAACATCCATCTGAACTACCACCAATCCAGGCAGATGGGACCTCGGTTTAACGTCTCATCCGAAAGACGGCACCTCAGAAGTGCGGCACCCCTCTCATGCTGCACTGCAGTGTCAGTACTGGGATATTAACCCAAGTGCCAGATGTGGGAACTGAACCCACAGCCCTCTGATCTCCCGGCCTCAGAGGCGAGTGTGCTACCTACTAAGCCACTGACACTGACACGGTTGCAGGTGAGGGCCCAGGCGAAGGAACTGGAAGGCCAGGAGAGATGGATCTGGTGGTGGGCATGGGGTCAGGTGCCATCACCTACCCCACAGAGTTGGGTTTTTCCTGTGTTCTGGTGACTTGCTCCCTCCTCCCTCCCCCTTGCTTTGTGTACATCTGATGCATAGGATCATGGCAACCCTGCCTGCATCAGCCATGCTGCTGAATGTGCTGCCCACATTCTGCAGTTCCCCCAAACTCCACCGGGAGCCGCTGGAACGCTGGGTGAACCCCTGTCCTCCCCCAGGAGAGGCGAGAAGCCCTGTGGGTGCTTGATCCCCTCCCTTCCCTGCCGACCCTCAGCACCCGAGCTCGCTCCTGAATCCGGGTCACCGGCGTGGCACGAGGTGTGGTGTCCTGCGCCACAACTCTCAGCTCCACTGGGCCAGCCAGTTGGTTGATATTTAAGTGGCAAAGCATGACGTGAGATTGATTACCATCAAGTAATCCCACACACCTATGCACACATAGCATGGGCCACAGGCAAGTGCTGCTAGCCATGGTGGTGGTGTACTTTTTGTCTCCTGCTCTCCCCAATGGCCCCTTCTACTTCTTTCTGGTGTTAGCCCTATCACCCTGGTGTTCTCCAGGGCTTTTATGGGTCTCTACCTTGTTCCCTAGATCTTCCTCTGTGGTGAGGGTGACACAGGCCCCATTAGCTTCATTGTGGACCAGATCTGGTTGGGAGGGACCATCGTGGAGTAGCCCAGTGCAGGGACTCTGGACCAGGCAGCTTCATGCTACCATCAGGGAGTGTTTCTTTGCTGTATTCCGAGCCCACTGGGATGTCTGTGTCAAGGATGTGCCAAGCATGTCCCATGCAAGTGTGTGTGTACAGTGCATGCCGATGTCTCCTCCCCTAGCTGTTTAGTTGCACTGCCACCTGTGGTCACCCAGGTGGCAGTGTACATCTCAGTATTCAAATCCCACCAAGTGGCCTTATTGCTAGGATTAAATGGAGGCAGGTCTTTCAGCTCTTTGAAAATTTAAAACAAAAGAAGTTACAATCAGCTTTTCTATATGCCTTGCATCACATAATGGCAGGGCGTGTACAACCTATCTGAATACTGTGTGGTATTACTTACTTGGTATTACTTGGTATGAAAGAACAGAAAAAGGCCAGAGCCCATCGAGACTGTTCCCCACACTATGTGGGACATTATTTATCTTTATCCCTCAACCAAACATCTAATTTGTTTTTAAAGACAGTGGCACTAGTTGCCTCTACTAATTCTTGTGGCAAGATGTTCCATGCAATGGATGCTCTTTTTGGAAAAAAATTTCCCCTTTTGCTGGTTTTATAAGTTTTTACTTCAAGCTGTTTATTATGCAGTCTCGGAACATGTCTCCTTTTGGAGAGTGTTAGACCACATTTTTCCATTAGATCTGGTTAATTTATTAAATTAAAAACCATAAGCATATCACCTCTTAATCTTTTAGTTTGAAGAGAGGAGAGAAGAGAACAGTAGCTTTTAATCTGTTCTGATAAGCCACGTTTGTTAATCTTGGAATCATTCTAGTTACTGTCCTTTGAACCTGTTCAAGAATTGCTATGTCTTTTTTTTGGTTTGGATTCCAGAAAGGGGAGCCATAGTCTAGATACGGTCTAATGTATGCACTATACAATGGAATAAGGCATTGTTCAGTGCGTTTAACAAAAGTGCGTTTTATTTGCCTCAAAAGTCTGTTGGTCATGCTAGCAGTTCTAACACAGTGATCATTTGATGTAAGTTTATTATTAACATATATCCCTAAATCTTTTAACAATTTAATGAGTGAAGTGGTAGTCCATTTATATAATATATTGTTTTGGATTATTTACACTAAATGCACTACTAAACATTTGTCTTGATTAAACTGCATATGGTTTTCATTTGCCCAAAGTGTTAATTTTTCCAAATCCTTCTTTAATGCAGAAATATTTTCTTGATTATTAACCTTGCCCTCAATTTAGTATCGCCTATAAATTTAACCATGAAGTTATTTGGCCCTGTTTGTAAATCACTGATAAAGAAATTAAACAATGTTGGTACCAAGACTGACCCCTGTGGTACACCACTTGTCACACTACCTGAATCAGACAAGATATCATTAATTCTCACTCTCTGAGAATGATTTGTCAACCAGTTTAACGTCCAGTTGACAATATCAGGTGACAAACCTAGATTGTGCATTTTAGTAATGAGTTTTCATGTGAGACTTTATTGAAAGCTCTACTAAAGTCCAAAAATTACAACAGTAGGGATACCACATCTAGTAGAGTACTTATATTATTGTAAAATATATCAGATTGGTAGTGCAGGAATACTTGGGAGTAAACCCATGCTGATTTGAATAATAAATTCCACATTTTCACAATCTTGATCTATTAGAGACTTCATTACTCGTTCCATTAATTTACCGCCACTGAGGTGGGCTAATTGACGATAATTTTGCACGGAACCTCTATTGCCTTTTTTAAATATGGGAGTAACTATTGCTGAATGCCAATCATTTGGTACAATGCTTTCTTATAAGGATTTGTTGAAGATAATTGACAAAGGTATAGAAATATTTATAGAAGTTTCAATCAGAAACCATGGATGAATACCGTCTGGGCCCGGACTATTATTTTTTTTTTTTTTTGATAGCCTGTATAATTGTAGTGATAGTATAATATGTTGATTATTGTCACTCCATTTTGTATGCTATTTCATGTAATGTATGTCATTTTATACTCCATTTTGTATTGTGTGACTCAATTTTACATGCTGCTTCATTTAATTGGTGTTTTGCTTTTAGATAGCCTCATTATTATGTTTTGCTTCAGACAGTGTATTTTGCTAACTTGAAGGTTGCATATTATCAGGCAACCTGTTTTGTAGTTTTGTTTAAACTTCTGCTTAGCTCATAGTGTTCTGGGCACCCAGCCAGTGTTTGGAGCACAGTGACCTAGCAGGTGTAGGGAATTCTGAGCAGTCCTTATGATGTGAATTCGCAGCATCCTGGGAGCCCGACCAGCTTCTAGAATGTGGCGAACAACACTATGAAGGCTAGCGGTTATTTTTAGCATAGAATAAGATATAAATGTAGCTTTCTCAATGCCTGGTTAGAAGCCTCACCTGCAGGGTGGACGATCGCTGTGGGGCCAATTCCTGTTCGTGAGACTCCAGCCAGGCTGACAAAGGCTTCCCAGCCATTGAACAGGCTTGATGTAGCTTTTGAATCGGTGATGTATAACCTTTGTATTATATTTTGCTATAATAAAGCTTTGGCTTGCTGTACTTAGTGTAACCTTTTATATTATATTTTGCTATAATAAAGCTTTGGCTTGCTATACTTATTGTACTGTTATTGTGTGTATGTGAGGTGTGAATGGCAAATAGCTGCTTGGTTTGAGTTGGCAGAACATTTTTGGCGTAGTCGGCAGGATTCGAAAATAAAATGTCTATTTTTAGGAAAAAGGATGAGTTCTTTTTTTTAAAGGTGTATTAATGCTCAAACAAGCAAGGGCAACTGCCCTTTGTATTTGTAATTTGTGCTTGCTGCAAGTATATACTGTTAGAGCCAATGATGGCTTTCACAGTTCAGGCTGCTTTTAGGAGAAAAGCAGCGGCTGGTTAAGTAAAGTTAGATAAGCAACATCTAGAAAAAGAAAAATAAACTACTGTGGATGTACGCACAGTAGGTGACTACAGACGGGATGATTTGAAAATCCTCCCCCATGTTGCCTATCTGTGTAGTTTCAAGTTTTCTGTATCAATTTAGTTCCTGCCTCCTATAGAGGCTGAAACATTTGATCCTAAACCCAAGTACTGGGGACCTCTACCAGATGGATCTCAACCTAGTACTGTTAGAGATTTTTGTTTGTTTTGTTTTAAACTGCAAACCAGAGCTCTGAAAAGACTTGGTTTGGCAGGTTACTAAAATGGCCAAAAGAAAACCTTTGAAAGAGTTAAAACCTTTGAAAGAGTTAATAGCTGCAGCGTTTGGAAATTATCACGAAGGTCCTGCAGTCAGTTTTCTTACTTAGACTAGTATATCGGAAAAGAAGAAGAAAATACCTTGGCACCGGGTAAGTCTGAATTTTTTTTATTCAAAGTTGTTGTATGTCTGTCTGTTTTATTTCTGTAATACGATACTAAACAAGGTAATGCTCCGCCTTTCTCATGCATATTTTCTAGCTTATATCTGTGTTCTGTAATTATGTTCTATTGTCAAGGTTATGAGATAGATTGACTGCCTTCAGTGCACAACATGTTACAGAAAAAACAAAAAGAAAGAAGAAGCTTCTTTGCCTCATAGCTGACTGTTTTAATTGGCTTTATTTGTAATGGAACATTTGTGCTGCCTAGATAGGGTCAGTGAAAACTTTTGTTTGTAGTTGTTGCTTGGAGCAGGTAGTGTTGATGGTGAAGAATTATGGCGTCATATAGATTGCAATGTGCAGAAAGAGTTGTAGTTTGCAAGCAGCGTACCAAGCCACTGCTAGGTGAAAATGTAATGTGTTAACAGCTATAAATGGCTTTATCATACTTCTAGTTAAAACCAGAAACTTTTGCAAAATGGCAGAGTGCCATATTTTAGTTATGTGCCAAAAGGTGTAATCATGTTATACGAGATGTGTTCACTTACAGATGATGTGTTTAAACAGTGTTTTGTTCTGGAAAGATTTGGCATGGCAATATGTATAAATGTGTTGGTTTAAAATTGTCAGTGTTACAAGACAGGCAGGAGGCAGCACATATATCTAAACCACATACAGTTTTCTAATGGAACTATGGGCATTACCTCCAGCAAATTGGTGTGAAACAATGTCAGTCTTATTTTGTGTTAAGTATTTCTTTTTTGTATGTGTATGTGTGTGTACTGTCTTGGCCAGCAGTTTCATCGTGTGCTCTATTGTTATTTAAAGATATTTTAATATTGGTGGTGTTCAAGGACACTACAGGAATGGCTGGGTTTGAATGACCCTTGCATGCACACTGTGACCTTTTGCAGTTATTTGACCTTCTTGTGTTTCAACATTTTATGTTACTACCAGTTCAAACTTGATGTGTATTCCATGCCTAAAGCACAACTTTTCACACAAAATGTATGTTTTCATGAAAGCACACCAAGAGTGAACCATGTAATTTGACTTTTATTGCAAAACTAGTATTCTAAGTGAAGAGGAACAAACTTTACAATTTTGAAAAAGGACTATTACAGCTGTTTTGAGAGTTTACCATCTACAGAGATCGTCGATTGCAGGTATTAGCATCAATCTGGACATTTTGTCATGCTTAGGATAGGAACCCAGGGACCTTGGCTTCTTTTATCCTATGGAAATAATCTTGTTTTATTTTTAAACTGATTGTGTTTGTTTTTGTTGTTTGTCTGTGTTTCACAGCTAACCTTTTATTGCTACAGTATTCAAGCTGTCTCTTGCACCTCGAGCTGTGTCTTCTACCAGTAGGAGCTTGGAGGGAGGTAAGCTACCCTTCCTCCCTTCCAGTGTAATACCCACAAAGGTTGCAAGGTACATGTCATATTTATACTGATTCATGGTCTGTAGCCAATGGTTTAACAACCTGGCTGCCCACTTGGGCTAAGGATGAGTGGAAAATTTATTCGAAAGAAATATGGGGAAAGAACTGTCAGGAAATATGGACTATGGTGCAAAATACTCAGACCACTGTATTTCATGTTGATGCTCATTGAGCTTCAGATACACTAGAACGATGGTATAATTCTATTGCAGATGAAAAGCTAAGATTCTTTCCAGTGGATATTGAAGAAACTCAAAGTCAGCAGTTATCAGGGCTGGCAAAATGGGCACATCAAAAATGTGGACATTTGGGAGAGAAAGCCACTTACAGGTGGGCATATAGTAGGGGTACCTAACATTGGATTTGGTTAAAACTGTTATTGCTCAGTGTCCTATATGCCAACATGGGCAACAAAGACCAATCCTCATATTGTGAAAGGACAATTGGGGAGGGAAATTACCAGGACAAATTTGGCAGATTGATTACATTGGACCTCACCCTTAGTGGAGGATGTCAATATGCTTGCACAGTTGTAGATACATATTCAGGGTATTTTTGGCATACCCTTGTAAACAAGCTACACAGAAAAACACTATTAAGGCAATTAACTTAATTATGTTGTACTATGGAATACCCTTGCAGATACAAAGTGACAATGGTTCCCATTTTAGGGGAAATGGTACAAGCTTATGCTCAAGCCCATAACATACAGTGGGTATTTTACATCCCTTATTACCCGTAGGCAGCAGGTTAATTGAGAGAATGAATGGATTGCTGAAAGAACAGTTTAGGAAATTGGGGAGAGCCTACAAATGGAAAGAGAATTTGCATGAAGCATTACAGATTTTAAAATAGACCAATTGGAGAATCTGAGACCCCCTTAATGCGAATGATAACTCCTAATTTGCAAGTGCAGGCTTACTCAACTACAGAAACAGTGTTATATTGGGAAATTACACCAGGAGCTCTGTCTCCTTGCAGGGTAACCCCAGAAGCAGCTGGACTTGATTTACATGCCGTTCAAGAATACAGAATAAACAGCAGAAACATTCAAGTGATAGAAACTGGTATTGGAATACAAATTCCACCGAGACATTTTGGTTGGATAGCACCTAAATCAGAACTAGCCCTCAAGGGAATACAAATTTTGGGAGGGGTGATTGATTGTGATTACCAAGGAGAAGTGAAAAGTAATTTTGTTGAATAGTAGAGAACAAAATCTGTTAATTCAACAGTATGACAGAGTGGCTCAATTTTAATTATTCCAGTTAACAAAGTGACCCTATAAAGGGACAAGCCCCACACCTTAACAGCAAGGGAGGATAAAGGTTTTAGATCTACAGGAGGTTTTAACAATGGGGCCAAAATATGGTTACAAACCCAAATGGCCCTCCTGAACCAGCTGAGGTGATAGCCACGGACGAGACAACACAGTGTTAATTATCAGGTCAGGGAAAGAGATGGGAATATGACCAGCAACACATGTTATCTTCGAGAATAATCAGTCTGTGTATTTTCTAGGTTCTTCAATGGATTCTAAAAGAATAACACTCTCTCTCACGGTCCATTCAAAAGCCTATTACCCCAGGAGGAAGAATATTGAAGCTTGACGCACCCACTTGTACAATGGGGTTGGAAATCTTCCACCAGCTTACGGGTGCAAGACAACTTTACTTGCCCTGAAAACCAAGGATGTCCTATAGTGAACATTACTTTTCACCAGATGTGAACATTTGGAAACCAGTTGAGACAATGGCAGGATGATTATATGTCCAACCTATGCAGGACACAAATTGGATTAAATTACAGAACCAGACTGTTATTAGATGCTGCAACTTACCAATAGTTGCATGGTGACTGTACAACATAGACTTGATTGCTGCATGAATCAAACAGACATTTTCAATGCAAGTATTACTTTGACATAGACACGTTATTCTGCATGAATGCTACTGCAATAACTAATAGAACTACTTGGGCAGATCACATTACAGTGTTGAAAAATCATCCTGTAATTAGCAATGATAGTATAGTTAAGGTTCCATCCACATGTACATCAGTAGCGCAGCGGTATCAGAAAAATGTAATCCATTTTAACATAACGTTTATGTTTAGTAGAAAATGCAAATATAAAAGAGCTTGGTATGATACGCTATTAGGCGGAGCAGGGCAGGCATGGAATTTTAAATAGTGTTGATATAGAAACACTGACTAACAGGCTTAGGCAGTAGGAATTGATGTATTTAGCTTAATTAACTTACAAGCTCAATGGATGCCAACTTTTTCTTACCCCAAAGATTAACTTTGAATTATGATTTTGAGTTCTTGCAGTTATTTAATGCTTCACAGGTATGGGAATGGGAGTAGCAGAAAGTATTTCGCATTTATTGATTGGACAGAATGCACAATGCGACATATGTATTCTATAATGCAAAGAAATAAGGCCCAGAGTGATTTAATGCGTAATAATGAATATGTGTGGAGGACCGTGTTCAAATCATGGATTCCTAGTAATCATTGGATTGTAATGTCATCCACCACTAGTAAAATGCACAGATAAATATGTAATATTACCTGTAATTTTTGGTCCCCATTATTTAATCCTGAGTTTTGTTACTACATTTTAACGGAGATTATATAGATAGTCAGAACACCACCCATGACTTAAGTCTGTGTTCAAAACAGCTGATGGAATACTATGTGGACAGCATTCCAGACTTTATGAACCTTGTTTACTGGAGCATTCGATAAATTTGTGTCAATGGACAATTTTACCCATAACCTTTACCATGTTTACAGAAATAGGACCCCAGTATGTTTGTATAGTAACTAATCAGGAGAATACTGTTAGGATGTATAACTTAACTCGTCCCTTTTCAGGTTGTTTAAGAAATGTGACTCATTTGTGGTGGGAAAATACTACACCTTTGTCCCTGATAATGAGCAGAAGCTTATTTTGTATTGGCAGCCCAATATTTTAGATCAATCAAGATTGAGTATCTCATTAAATAAAATTAAACAGATAATTCAGGAAACAGATGTAATGCAGGCTCATTTGGCAATAAGAAATAAATCATTAGTGCAAAGTCAGGTGCAAACTACGATAGTTAAAAATAAAATGATTGATTTAAGTTCCAAGATTCAACAAGAGACTACTCATTATTGGTGGGATATTTTTACAGGATGGTCTCCATCAGCTACAAAAGTGTTAAATATTCTGATACATCCTATCATAATCATTGCTGTAGTGACAATTATCTTGCTTATTTGGACTTGTTACTTATCATGTTATATTCGTAGTAATTTTGCTATGGTACCAATATCATACAAATCGTATTCACAATAATCAAAGGACCTAATGTAGTGATAGTATAATATGTTGATTATTGTCACTCCATTTTGTATGCTATTTCATGTAATGTATGTCATTTTATACTCCATTTTGTATTGTGTGACTCCATTTTACATGCTGCTTCATTTAATTGTGTTTTGCTCTTTAGATAGCCTCATTATTATGTTTTGCTTCAGACAGTGTATTTTGCTAACTTGAAGGTTGCATATTATCAGGCAACCTGTTTTTGTAGTTTTGTTTAAACTTCTGCTTAGCTCATAGTGTTCTAGGCACCCGCCAGTGTTTGGAGCACAGTGACCTAGCAGGTGTAGGGAATTCTGAGCAGTCCTTATGGTGTGAATTCACAGCATCCTGGGAGCCCGGCCAGCTTCTAGAATGTGGCGAGACAACACTATAAAGGCTGCACGGTTATTTTTAACATAGAATAAGATATAAATGTAGCTTTCTCAATGCCTGGTTAGAAGCCTCACCTGCAGGGTGGACGCATCGCTGTGGGGCCAATTCCCGGTTCATGAGACTCCTAGCCAGGCTGACAAGGGGGCTTCTCAGCCATTGGAACAGGCTTGGATGTAGCTTTTGGAATCGGTGATGTATAACCTTTTGTATTATATTTTGCTATAATAAAGCTTTGGCTTGCTGTACTTATTGTAACCTTTTATATTATATTTTGCTATAATAAAGCTTTGGCTTGCTATACTTATTGTACTGTTATTGTGTGTATGTGAGTGTGAATGGCAAATAGCTGCTTGGTTTGAGTTGGCAGAACAATAATGTCATTTGGATAGAACCTATGATAATCTACATGGTGAACTTTAAATGTACTAATAGGTGATTTTTTGAGAGAAGACAGAACAAAAGTACTTATTAAAGAGATTTGAGGTTTCTATATAAGATAGAGAAGAGCCATTGGTTATAATGGGACCAACGGTCCTTGATACACCTTTTTTACTATTTATATAGGAGAAAAGAGATTTATGACAGCCTTTTGTGTGAGCTAGTTTAAATTCTAGCTAATTTTTTTCCGATTTAATAGAATTTTTTAAGTTTTTCACAGATAGTCTGTATTTATATAATAGAGTAGTTTTAAATGGAACAGAACTATTCTTAAGCTTCCTAAAAAGTTTAATTCTTGTTTTAATCTGATTTTTAATTGTCATGTTGAACCAAGGGGGAATTTTTCCTTTATTATTAAATTTTCTCTTAGATGGAATAAAGGTATTTTCCAAATAATGTACAATGTTTTAAAAAAAGTCCCAAGCTTGTTGTGTTGTACAATTAAGAAGATTAGATTCCCAGTTTATGTTTTGTAAGTATTCATTGATTTTAGAAAAATTTGCTTTATTATAATTTTTTATACAGTATAACTTCCTTTGTGTAGTTTTAAACTGTTGAATTTCAAAAAGAATAGATGAATGATCACTGGTCCCAAGTGGATCCCAAATTTGTAAATTGCTAATTTGTTGCTCTATGTTAGTAAATAATAGATCCAAAATATTAGGACCTCGAGTGGGTTCAGTAACAATTTGTTGTAATCCAGTACTAACTTCCACATCTATTTGTCCTTTCTCGGCATAGGACTGTCCTGAGAATGAGTCCCAGTTAATATGAGGGAGATTAAAGTCACCAAATATTACAGTATCTTGAGATTCTGAAAAATGTGTAATTTCTTTAAACATATCAGCTGTGTAATCTGAATTTGCAGATGGAGATCGATAGATGTTACCAATAGTTACATAGGACTGCTCCTTCAATAAGATTTTAACCCATATACTTTCCAAAGGAAAGGGAGAACACACTTCAAAAGAAGGCATATCATTTCGTATGTACATACAAACTCCACCGCCTTGCTGATCTAATCTGTTTTTATGATATAACTTATAATCTGGAATTTCTCTGGAACAAACTGAGGATGCGTCCCACCAAGTTTCAGTTACTCCCACCACACCTATATTTAAAGTTTTACATTTGGCTTCGAGTTCTGCTAATTTGAGTTGGTTTAAAGATCTTGCATTCAAAGCTAGGAATTTACATTTAGTTGTAATAATATTTTGGTAAGTATTCAGAGACTTGGGAATAGACCCATTCTCCCCCATTGTTTTTAGTTTAAACAATGATTTATGATTTAGTGATACTTTTCCCACAAGTGTACTACCCTCTACGACTGAGATGTAAACCATCCCAGCAAAACAAGGAAGAATGATCTGAAAATGATTCCCAGTGGGTAATACAGGGTATCCTGCTTAAAAACACCACTTTCTCAGCCATTCATTTAGGGCTTGATTTTCTGCGCCATGGTAGATGTTGCTCGGACAGGTAGAATTTCAAATATACATACACAGCATCCCTATCAAGTAACAGGTTACATAACGCCACATAGTCCTGTTGTAACTGATTAAATGGGGTGTTGTTTATATCATTAACACTGGCATGTATGATAACCAGTGGATTTTCCCCGCATTTTGTAAAATTTTAGGCATCATGGAGGTAATGTCAGATACCCTGGCCCCACGGAAGCTAGAACAAGTGCGGTTGCTCTTGTCACTATTGCATACCATCCTGTCAATGTGCTTAATGATTGAATCTCCCAGGACTAACACTTATTTTGAGACAGTAGGGGTACAAGAATCAGAAACAGGTGATTGTTTAACACACTCTGGAGCAATTAACTTAATAGGTATTGATTTGGTAGCTTGAGACTTACTAGGACAAATATTCATGGGCATTAACTCATGATTGAAAAGTGTTTTTAAACCATTATTATCAACAGAGGGTGATGCACAGGATAAATCATGTAGCACTTCATTATTCGATACAGTCAATTGCTCAAACCTATTACAAGTTTCAATAGGGGCACTATTGTGTATTTGACCACCCCTCCTTTTTTTGAGAGGCTTTGTGACAATGGTCCAGTCATCATTATCATGAGAAGAGGGTGGATAATCATCCACCTTATAAGAGGGGGCAGAGGCAACAGGTATACTAGTACTAGTCATTACAATTGTCTCCTCATCAGGAGGCATAGAAATGCTACCTAAATGTGAAGGAAATTGTTCATTAGAATGAAGTTGTTCGTCTATAAGATCAATGTAACTTTCCAGTTCCCTAATATCAGTAGAAACTTGTTTAATATTAGGCAGAAACGCTATCTCTGCTTCAAGAGTAGTAATCAGATGGCAATTAGCACATACATACTCACTCCCATACTTTCCCTCACTATACATCAAACATTGCATACACTTACTAAGTTCTTTTTCCATTATTAAAGGTGTATATGTACTAAGTAGAGGATATGCTAAAATTATCTTTTCCAAGTTTGTCTAATGCCAGCAGTTTCAGTGTGCCCAGCAGACACGCGCAAATGCGCGTGTCTCTGCGCACGGCTCCACGCGCGACCCCACGCACACTCGCCCCACTCACTAGAGGGGCAGGTTTTAAGCTGAAAAACTGGAAGTAAGTGTCCATTCACTTCCGGTTTTGGCACGAAGTAAAAATAATATTTACTTAAATTCAGCAAGATTCTGTGACCTGAAGCTTTACAAGCCCTTAAAAGGGCAAGAGAACCACCAGACAACAGTGCTTTTAACAGAGAGATGTTGTTTTGGGGTAGGAGGTATACTAGCCTATTGCTAGTCCTCCAGATTCCCACAATGCTCTGCTATTCACTGAAGAGTCAGTTACAAGCAAGTGGTACCACACAATACAGCAACAGTTAAAACAAATATATTAATGGTATCTCAAAGTATATTGGTGCACTGCACTACTCCACCTCTCACCAGAGGTTCGCTATATCAGTAGCAATGCCACTATTTACAAAGGTATCTGTCAATCGAAAAGCTGGATTCCCAGACACAGTTTTATAATTTTTATTTTTTTATTTGTAACATATTTTACAAGATAAACAAACAAAGCCCATATGGTCTCATTTCCTGTTGCAAGGTGGGGGGGGCTGGGACAAGGAAAAATCAAGAAATACAATACAAACAATTCCAATAGTAGAGATGTAGAAAGTCAATACACACGTATATATATATATATATATATATATATATATATATATCTATCTATATATCTATATTCATTACAAAAAACTTTGTTAATGCATCAGTTAGGGTTAAAGTGACAAACGTGTGGAAATGAGACGTTAGGGTTGAGACACTAGCCTCCCCAACCACCCCACCCCCCATCTTCCACAGACCAACAGATGCTGGGGTGTGCCATGGGGTGGCGAGGTCTAACTCTCACCCCATTCCATGTGTAAGCAGGTTGACATACTACAGTAAAGGAGAAAGTGGTGAGAGTTAGGCCTCACAACCTCATGGCACACCCCGACGTCTGTTGGTCTGTGGAGGATGGGGGGTGGGATGATTGTGGGGTTAGGGCCTCAACTCTAACATCTCATTTCCCCACTTTTGTTGCTTTAACCTTAACTGATGCATTAATGAAGTTTTTTGCAATGAATTTCTTTACTTTTTGAAAAAGTGTAATATAACTAGTAAATGGTATGTGTTAGTGGAAGCGCGGGGGCCCAACACTATCCATTTGTGCATAGTGATATGCATCTGTGGTAGCATGGGCCCTTTGGGCTCTGCTGTCCCACTTGCACATAACTATGTAGCCATACAGCAGTCCTATAGGGCAAAGAACAGTTGTAACACTAATTTGTCAATATCTCAGCAACCGTAGCAGTTATGAACAAAATTTAAGTGTTGTTGCAATCATGACAGCGAGATCTCCATGCAAGATGAGTTGAAGAAATCTGTATCTTGCATCGTTTACAAGATATGGGCACCGAAAAGCACTCAAAAGGCACCCTTGGAACCCTTGTGACACTAATTTCCCAATATCTCTGTAACTATAGCAAGTAGAAGAAAAATTCCACTGCTGGTGTAATCTATGATTTCCAAACTTGTTGCTACAGCTTAGATTATCTAAAGGTGATGTAAGCTGCAGGTAGCGAAAAATCTGTATCTCGCTTAGTTTTCAAGATATAGGCACCGAAAGGTGTCATGGGCGCCGCAGTGTTATCCTATGGGAAATTTCTCAACTTCAGAATGTCATAAGTATGTAACCAATGCAATTGTTTACACCAGATCAGCATATGTCACATCTGTGGGACACCCCCTTTGCACCCTGCAAATTTCAAGCCAAAAGTCCTTACCGTTTCTTAGCAGCGAACTGGCAAAGTTTTACAAATCCTTGTTTGTGAGCTGTAAAAATACCCATTCATGAGCTGGATCCCCGTTCATGAGGTGACAAAATCCCCATTCGCGAGGCAATCCATGTTCATGAGATAGGGCCATCTGGTCTTCAACTCATGAACGGGGATTTTGCTAGCTCACGAATGGGGATCGGCTCATGAACAAGGATTTTGATAGCTCATGAACGGGGATTCCCTGTTCATGAGATAGGGCCATCTGGTCCTCGTCTCACGAACAGGGATTTTGACAGCTCATGAATGGGGATTTGGCTCACGAACGGGGATTTTGACAGCTCACTAACAAGGATTTTTTTTTTATGATCCCCATTCGTGAGGTGTCAAAATCCCCGTTCGTGAGCCGATCCCTGATCATGAGATATGGCTAGCTGGTCCTTATCTCTCAAATGGGGATTTTGACAGCTCACGAATAGGGATTGGCTCATGAACAGGGATTTGGACACCTCACGAATGGGTATTGGAAGAGAGTCACGAAAGGGGATTTTCAAATAAAAAAAACAGCCATTATTTTAATTATCTGATGGAAATCAAACACATGGTTTTGTAGAGGGCATCGCCCTGAACGAAACCCATGCAGTTGTTTTTACAAAATGCATCCGTGGGGCAAGTAACATTTTGTTTTGGCTAAAAGTGAAAACAAGATGGTGGCTCATGAATGGGGATTTTTTCTCATGAACGGGGATTTAATGAATCCCCATTTGTGAGTTGTCAAAATCCCTGTTTGTGAGCCAAAATCCTTGTTCACAGCTGTGCATCTATCCAAAAGACTGAAATCAACATGCTCAGAACCCAAATGTTCACAATTGAATAACTTTGGATCAGAATAATATTTTTTCACCAAACTAATGCTGGCTTGCTCCTTATGATAAGCTCTTTCTGCCCTGAAAGCTTCAGGCTAAAATTCAAGATGGTGTAGGTGCAGGGCAATGAGGACAATTCAGGAAAAATTGGTGAAAAAAAGCAAAAAACAGTTTTTTTCCAGTAGTACCCTATATGAGCGTGAATTATTGAGCGCATCAATTTGAGTGACTCAATAATACTGTTCACACTGAGAATGAGTGGTGAAAAAAATTGCTATATCCTGTGGAGTGAGTATAGCAGGGAGCTACACTCACTACTACAAGATATGGGATGTTGTGGGGCTGATTTCTGCTGAGCTCGCCATTTAGTGTAGCAGTGTAAGACACCGCTTGCAATGTTAGTAGATCTGGGTTTGGGTCTGTTTCCGGGGGGCAAGAATAACTTTCTCCTAGGTCCGCACCCCCCGTGGAGTTGATTATTTTAGTTTGGGGCTGTGGGGGGCGCCGGGGGCATAGCCTCACATAAAAATACTTATTTTCTTGTTTGAGTAAAGCTAATGTAGCAGCCATCGCTATTTGCTATGATCATTACGATTTCAATCACCCTTTCGACAAGGGGCTGTTTTTTTTTCTCACTTTATGTGATTGGCGGTCTTTCAGACTCTCCCTTGTGATATAAAACTGTTTTTTCTCTATGCAGTTTGCAAAATCTGCACATCCGATCAAAAAAAAAAAACTTGGAAAGTCAAAAGACCTACCCATGGGACAGCACATACCAAATTTCATGCAAAACCATTGAATGGTTGCAAAGTTATTAAGGTGCAAAAATTGGGGCTTAACATTAAACTACTTACTCAGCCCTAACTATAGAGGTGCGACCACACCTATAGTTGTGAAAATAAATGTTCCAAGATAAACATGCTATCTTGGGCAACATGAGCAAGATAAAAGAAGTTGGCTACTGAGCATGCTCAGAAATTTATCTCACTCATTCTGGTCACACGGAGCATGCTCAGAAATTTATTCTCCCTTGTGAAGATAAATTTCTGAGCATGCACAGTGACCAGTTTCATTTATTCCCCCCAAGACACCACTGGAAATGAGTTTTATGGCTTATTAGGCCTTTCCTGGTAAAACTCTTTCAATAAAAAAGGTGGGCCACATCTGGGCCATATCACTACAAGATTGAGAGGGTCCTGGAACTGCCCTCCCCCCACAGAAATCTTGCAGCTGGGCCACATCGCTATGAGGTCAAGAGGGTCCTGGAACTGCCCTCCCCACACAGAAATCTTGCAGCTGGCCACATCACTACGAGGTCGAGAGGGTCCCGGAGCTGCCCTCCCCACACAGAAATCTTGAAGCTGGCCACATCACTACGAGGTCGAGAGGGTCCCGGAGCTGCCCTCCCCACACAGAAATCTTGCAGCTGGGCCACATCGCTACGAGGTCGAGAGGGTCCTGGCGCTACCCTCCCCACACAGAAATCTTGCAGGTACAGAGTCGCCACACGCAGAAAAGTAATACAGAGGAGGATTTGTAAATGTGCTGCTAGCTTGTCTTTGTTTTGCCTGCTAGACAGTGCAGAACGGAGAACGGAGGACTTATGAACTATACCCTTGTCTCCTTAAGGGACTAAATTATGGCTATAAAGCCTTTTCTGTCCCCATACATGTACAGATAGTTTTGTTGTTCATATACAGCCTAATTTCACTGAAAACAGTCACCGAACTGCTCACAATCACAGACGCCTTAATTGTTGTGCATATTGGCACCAAAACTCAGATTTGAATATTGCCTAAGTAACGTCCGTATTAATTCTAGTATATTCACAGCTTGTACAGCAAAGCAATTTACCTGATAACAGGCCTTACAAATGATGTGCTTACAGTAATTACATTTAGAGTTTGCACATAAACCAGATGTATAATTTTATGCAGTCGGAGTGTTTAACTTGAATCACCTTAGCCGGGCGCTTGCTCCCACAGTTATAGACCACACTTTAGCAGCCTACATTGTCCTGTTAAAGTGCTCTAAGTAAATTGCACCGAACAGCTCCGGCTTTATTTTCAGCAGCAGCCAGACATTTAATTGTGCCCTAAGTAAATGCTGCCTTTCTTAGCTGCTTTTTGCTCCAGTCTGACTCCGGCGCCACATTAATGAATTAAACAATAGCCGCTCAGTATGTTGATCCTCCTCCACATCTCCTATCTTATTTAAATTGTATCCTCTCCCTCTCTCTGTCCACAGCTGGGCCACATCGCTACGAGTTTGAGGGTCCTGGAGCTGCCCTCCCCACACAGAAATCTTGCAGGTACGGAGTTGCCACACGCAGAAAAGTAACACCGAGGAGGATTTGTAAATGTGCTGCTAGCTTGTCTTTGTTTTGCCTGCTAGACAGCGCAGAACAGAGACCCCACCATCACTGCTTTCCGGCTGCCCCACTGCCCCCACCACCACCCTTGGTGAGCACTGTACTATATAGGGGAGGTCACAAGGTCGTTTTAACCAATCAGCCCACTTTGCCACTAGCAGATTATACACTCTCACCACCAGAGGCCTTCAGCCCAACCTCTGCCTTTAAAACACACATAGGTACAGCATGGACAATCTTCGGGTAATAAGTTTTTTCACCACCCTGCTCCCTTTCATGGCTTATCCTCCACCTATTTTCCAAGGTAAAGAGTCACAAATATGGAACCCCAGTGTCTGGCCTACTAGTTCTCCCAATAATGAAACTCCACCTAGACCTCTCTCAAAGTACTTGTATCCAAAACTAGAAAGCATTATTTACTCTTCTATTACAGGCAGTACTGCCACTCAATCCACCGGTGGATCTCACCCTCTCACGCCACCCTATTACTCCTCGCTCCAACCTCATCCCACATCGGCTACAACCATGGTAGCCCACCTCTTACTCACCCTTCCTATACCAGTCGTGCCCACTAAAAACCTCACTAATTCTCAGTACTCTCACATTGCACCCAAACTGTGCCGGTTAGCTCTTCTTCGCCATGCTCTACTTCTCCTCCTACTATCAGGAAATGTGCACCCTAACCCGGGGCCATCTGCGGCTAATGCCACCCTAGGGGACAGGCATGGCAGCCTGCTTCTGGCATCCCTCAATAACTGCAGCCTACCAAGGAAGTTCACATCTCTACAAGGATGGATTGCTCAGCACGCTCCTGACATCCTTGCCTTATCTGAGACCTGGCTCTCAAAAAAACACCCCAGATGCCTCTGTCACCTTAAGTGACTACTCCATCTTTTGAGCAGACAGGCTAAACAAGCAGGGTGGAGGATGTGCCATCTATGTCAAATCAATGCTGAAGGCACTCTCCATCTCCCTTTCCTCACCTACCCATGGTGCCCAAGCCATAACCATCAAGGTAATCCTTGGCAACCCTGGAAAAATGCTCTACATTATGGCAGTATACATCCCCCCCCCCACAAATGAAAAGCTAGCCTTTGAGTCTATACTATCCAGCATCACCCATCTCCCTCCCAAGAGTGAAGTCATTATAATGGGTGACTTCAATGTGAATTGGCTATCTGCCATGTCTACTACCTACAGCACCTTGGTTTTGAAAGGCGCTATAAAAATAAAGATGATTTGATACCTCATCAAAGCCTTGGCGAACTCACGCTATAGTATTGATTCCCTTGATCTTAAACTTCTCTGACTTATGCTGGATGTGACCCTGCCACATCTCACCAAGATACTTAACTAGTCGCTACGCCTCTGTCAATTCCCCACTATTTGGAAAAGAGCAATCATAACCCTGATCCTGAAGAGTGGTGACCCTACCTCCACCAGCAACTACCGACCTATCTTGATCCTACCTCCCCTATCTAAGGCACTTGAAAAAATAGTGTCGGACCAGCTTACCGATTATCTGGCCAAACATAATCTGCTCTGCCATGAATAACATGGTTTCAGGAGGGGGTCACAGCACCACCGCTGCCCTCCTTGAATTTACCTCCTATATACATGAGGCCCTGGAACAGGGGTCCATGGCAGATGCTATCTATGTAGATCTGACTAAAACATTCGACACAGTCAGTCACGCGCTATTTCTCAACTCCCGTTCTTTATTGAATTTCTCCCATGATGCCACAGCTTGGCTCAAAGATTACCTCTCAGGCCGAACGCAACAGGTCAAAATTAACACCACCCTCTCCTCGGTTAGACCTGTCCTGACTGGGGTCCCACAAGGGTCCATTCTTGGCCCACTACTTTTGACCCTCTTCCTAAACTCCCTCCCTCAATCATGCAGTGGGAAGCTATTGCTATGTGCGATGACGCCAGTTCTCTGGAAACCCCCCCAATCAATCTCCCTCCAAACTGCCTCAGGCTTTTTCGGAGAACTTGAATCTTGGTTTACTGAGCATCGCCTAGTCCTCAATTACAACAAAATGAAATCCATGGCCTTTGCCCACCACCAAAGCCCTCATAAGAATTCCCCCCTTAACATCTCAAACTCGCTGGGTTCCCAACTTGAGCAGGTCTCTTACTTCAAATATCTGGGTGTCACCCTGGACACCTCCTTCACCTATTTGTCACACATTCAACACCTATCTTCTGCTGTTAACGCTAAGTTGGGGATTCTATACAGTCATAAACACTGCCTATCCCCCCACTCCCTACGTCTCGCTGTATCAAGCTCTGTACTATCCTTGGTGGACTACGGCATTGTGATTTATGGATCTGCAGACCAAACTACCCTACGCTGCATCAATCTAGCCCTCAATAAAGCCTGCAGACTGGTCACTGGATGTGATAGATTAACCCACATATGCGAGCTCTACAAGCTTGCGGACTGGCTAACCTTTGAAGGTAGGCTTGAGTATCACACTTGCCTCCTTGCCAAAAAAGCACTCCTGAATCTTGCACCTAAAGGCTTCCACCCCATTATCCAGCCAGCCCCACACAGAAAGGCCCCATGATGCCCTGCCAGTACCTCTCTCTTAATCTCCCACTGTAGGACCTCTGTAGGACAAAGGTCTTTCCGGTATCGTGTTCCACTCTGGCTTAACAGCCTACCATCCTCTATCTCTAGTCCCCTGTCTTAGCCTTTTTAAGACAGGACTCAAGAACCTCCTTCTTAACTCCATGGCTTGTGGCTGTTACTGATACTCCTGCCCACCCTGAATCTCAAAGAAGAGGACTACTGTAAAAAGTAATAGCGCAAGGGCAGAATGATATCCCGGTGCAGTAATGACAAAATATTTTGCTTTACCAATGACTACATACTCAGGTCCTACAATCTATGTATATGAACCCTGATTCGAGGTCCTACTAATGACCCTTCAAACTATAACCTGCAGTATCCCACAACAGTTGACCTAGGGTCTTCTCTAAGATCCTGGATGCTGTTATCCTACTATGTAAATAATGTGTATATATACCAGAACTGATTGATTTATGTTTAATTTCTGTGTAATGTAATGTTTTAACCTTTCTTGTTCTGACGTGGGGCCTTTGCAAAGGAGTCTATGACTCAAAGGATTGAAATTCCGATTTCTATTCAATAAACAATAAACAAAATGTGGGATGCCATGCATTTTTGTATCTTTTGATTGAGTATACAGCAGTCTAAGTGGTTTAAATTGCTTTTTTTTCTTTTGTAGGTTTTTATCATTTCTACCATAAATGCACCTAAACACATGTTGTATAAATCAAATATGACATGGGCTGACTTAAGATATAATTTTTATCTTCACTTGAGAGCATTGGTCTATTGCTATCACACTCGTGGCTGTGCAACTCATAAGATATCAACAGATCAATCCCTTCTCATGAAGATAAAAATGATATCTTAAGTCAGACCATGTCATATCATATATATATATATATATATATATATATATATATATATATATATATATATATATATATATATATATATATATAATGGTAGGAAATTGTTTGGAACCTGTTGGAGGATGACCATCACATGACCGCGATGATATAGGAGCGTGACTGCACACCCGCGCTTTTACCTCCCCTAGAAAATAATTTTAACATTTTATAAAATAGATAACCCACTTAGGATGTGGGTCGCGGTTCGATATACGACGCCTTAGGTGGGTTGATACACTGCCTGCGTGGCCCTCGTGATGTATAATGCACACCAAGGTGTGCGATATCAGAGCGCAACCGCACACCTATGAGTGGGTTATCTATTACATATATATATATATATATATATATATATATATATATATATATATTTATTTATTGAAGAGAATCGGAATTACAATCCTTTGAGTCATAGACTCCTTTGTAAAGGCTCCATGTCAGTACAAAAGAACAAATATAACATTTGCTAGTATTTATACATAGGTCACATAGTACAGTGTATAAACATTGCATCAAGTATCTTAAGTAGTCCTTTGGTCTAAGGTATGATACAAGGTATATTACAGTTTTGGAGGGTCCTAAATGAACCCTGTTTTTCACTGCGCTAGTGCTATAGACTACAATGGTTGCCATCACAAGTAGCTGATTCAAGGAGGAGTTTTTTAAGACCAGTTTTAAATTGGCCAAGACTAGGGGCTAGGGAGATGGAGGCAGGTAGGTTGTTTAGCCAGAGGGAGCCCGGTATCGGAAAGACCTTTGTCCTAGGGAGGTCCTACAGTGGGGGACCAGGAGAGAGGTGTTAGTTAGGCATCTAGGGGACCTCCTGTGTGGGACAGTCTGGATGAGGGGGAGAAGGCCTTTGGGTGCTAGATTGAGGAGTATTTTTTTGGCTTGGAGGGAGGTGTGATACTTAAGCCTCCCTTTGAAGGTGAGCCAGTCCACTAGTTTGTAAAGCTCACATGTGCGGGTGTCTCTATCACATCCGGTGACCAGTCTGCAGGCTTTATTGAGTGCTATGTTGATACTGCATAGGGCTATTTGGTCTGCTGATCCATAAATCATAATACCGTAGTCCACCAGAGATGGGACAGAAGAAGTTACAGCAAGATGTAGGGCCTGAGGGGGTAGGCAATGTTTATGTCTATATAGGATCCCCAATCTGATGTTTACAGTGGAGGAAAGGTGTTGGATGTGTGCATGGTAGGTGAGGGAGGTGTCCAGGGTGACACCCAGGTGTTTGAAGCTATTGACCTGTTCAAGACTGTGACCCTGGGAGTTAGTGATGAGAAACGGGGGGCACTACTGAGTGGGCTTTGGCAGTGGGCAAAGATCATAGATTTTGTCTTCTTGTAGTTGAGTACAAGGCAATGCTCGAAGAACCAGGTTTCTATTTCTCTGAAGAAGCCTTGTAGGGCAGATTGGAGGGAGTTAGGATGGGGGTGTTTCCATAGCACTACGGCATTGTCTGCATACAGCAGAAGTTTCCCGTTGCATGATTGAGGGAGGGAGTTTAGGTAAAGCGTGATATAAGTATAAGTATATATATCATTGCAAAAAAATTTGTTAATGCATCAGTTAGAGTTGATAGTACACTGACAAAAGTTTGGAAATTTGGTGTTAGGGTTACCACCCCCTACCACCCCATCCCCACCCCCCATCCTCCTCACAACAACAGGCATCGGGGTGTGCATTGCGGTCGTCACCTAACTTTCACCCCATTCCAGGTGTAAACAAGCTGAGGTGGTGCAGTATAGGAGAATGGGGTGAGATTTAGGCCCAATGACCCCAACACACACCCTGACGCCTGTTGCTATGAGGAGGGTGTGGATGGGGATGGGATGGTAAGGGTTGGTAACCTAAAACTGAATTTTCAAACTTTTGTTGGTGTACTATCAACCCTAACTGATGTATCAATGAAGTTTTTGCAATGAATTTCCCTTCTTTTTGAAAAAGTGTAATGTAACTGGTATGCGGTTGTGGGAGCACGGGACCCTACAGACCCTGTGCACCCCTCACACTGCCCATTTTTGTGTAATGGGATGCGCGTATGTGGGAGCACAGGTCCTCTGGGCACTGCACTCCCACTTACACATAAGTATGGAGCCATACATCAGCCCTATAGTACTGAAAAGGAACCCTTGCAACACTAATTGGCAATATCTCAGTAACTGTAGCAACTCTGGAAAAAATTCCACTGCAGTGGTATTCATGACTTTGAAACCTCCATGCAAGCTTGGGAAGAATGAAATATTTGTATCTCACACCGTTTTCGAGATACGAGTGTCAAAAGTTGCCGTGGGCGCTGCAATGTTAGCCTATGGGGAATTTCTCAAATTCGGAGCGCTGTTACTATGGGCACATTGAATGCTTTGGGACCAAACCACCACAAGGCACATCTGTCGGCCAGGGCTTATCATCCTGCAAATTTCAGCCCAAAAGCCCCAACCATTTTGATACTGTAGGGTGGCAAAGAACTGCTGTTTTTGGCTTGTGTTTTGTTGCAAATTGCAACAGTTTCACAAAATTTTGTGTCAGAATGGTCATGACACTTTCATGATTTGTGAAAGTGTCGCATCAGTTCTGTCACAATCTGAGACAGTATGAGGGGTCTGATTGCCAAAAAGGCATTTCTGGGTGGAGTTTTCCCCCCAAAACAGTGCTCTGATCCCCAGGACCTGACTAGGTAAACGCAACAGTCAGTGTTTACCTAGCGGGTCCCAAATTTAAATGCCAGACATTTTTCTCTCTCGCTAACTGAAAACAAGATGGCCACTGTATGATAGTAAAAGGGCCATTTGCGACAGTAAAATGTAGTGGCGGCAGCTTTTGAGAGACACATATATTTTTTTCCCATTGACTATAATGGGAAACTTGTTTTTTAAATAACTTTTGAACAGTTTACTATTTTTTCACCAAATCTTCAAAAGACACATCAGTGACCCAGACTGCATCTGCCTTGAGGATTTCAGACCAAACGGATAAATTGTGCGGGCTGTAGCCACGAGCAAAGAAATGCATGAACCCCCATTTTTGTGTGTTTTTTGGTGCTCTGCAGCTCTGCAGATGCTCATCTGACCATAACACAACTTGCTAAATCCAGAGATCTATGGCACTAGACTGAGAATGCAAAAGTTCAGGCAAATCCATCATATGGTGGCAAAGTTATTAAAGTGCAAAATTTGGGGTTTAACATAGAAGTGGCTAGGCAACCCTAACTATACTGATACTACTGTGCCAGTATAAGAGATATATATATATATATATAATAGAGAGAGAGAGAAAGAGAGAGGGAGATATTCATGGCAAAAAAATCCATTTAATGCATCAGTTAGGGTTGTTCCACAGTGACAAAAGCAAGGAAAGTCAATGTTAAGGTTGCCACCCCTTGCACCCCACACCCACCCCATCCCCACCAACAGGCATCAGAGTGTGCGTTGGAGTCATCGGCCCTAACTCTCACCCCATTCCATGTGTAAATAAGCTGAGGCAGTGCAGAATAGGACAACGGAGTGAAAGTTAGGGCCGATGACCCCAACACACACCACGATGCCTGTTGTTGGGGATGGGGGTGGGCGTTGGGGGCAAGGGGTGGCAACGCTAACACTGAATTTCCTCACTTTTGTCGCTGTGGAGCAACCCTAACTGATGCATTAAACAGAGTTTTTTGCTATGAATTTCCCTTCTTTTTGAGAATGTGCACTATAAATAGTGAATGGAATGTGGTGGTGGGAGCGCGGGCCCCCACCATGTGATTTTTTTGTCACTTCGCTGTGCAAAAACTGTATGACTGACTGAAATGAAAATTGTTAAATGAAGACATGTATGTGGCACACCGTGTGTCCAGAATTGTGTGTACATCCATTCAATGGTCGCACAGCACCACGAGCAAATAATGTAACATGCACAATTTAGCAACTGTAAGTGCCAGCTACGCAAAAATTGGCACAGTGAAAGATAAATTATAATTCTTTGAACATTCCAAATGCCAGGCAAATCAGACTGTTGGTTCAGAAGTTATTGAAGCATAATGAACCACATTTTCATTCGTCAGAGTGGCATAATTCCGCACCTGTTAATGTTTTACTCATGAAACCACTGTAAGGCACCTCCATGCCACTAGGGCTACCTATGGTATAAATGTAAAGGCAGTAGCACCATGCAGAATGATATGTGCAAAATATTAACCATGTCACGCAGTATCTCTGCAGCAAATTATTTTTCAAACATATAAACAGCATAATTCACATCTCCAGGACATTCACTCAACACCCTCCAAATTTCATGTGAAAAGACCAAACTGTTCCACAGATATTCAGTTTTTATGTTTCTGTACCTTCAAGAAGTCTTCCACCACAAAATGGTGGAAATCCTGGCCGAAAATGCACTAAAATGGTGAACCTGGCAGCTGAAAAATCAGTAACTGTGAAGCGGGCTAACTTCAAATGGCCATAACTCTGGAATGGTACAACATTTTTTGACCAAACAAAAATTGGCATTTTCCTTGAACAAAGGTCTTTCTACCTGCCAAATGTCAGACCAATCAACCACACACTGGCTGTGCTATGTATTGCAGAAGACAGTGCAGAAAAATAGCCAAAACATAATGTTTTGCACTGCACTACACAAATGCAAAAACACAAACGGTAATGTTAACGCAAACGGTGATGGAAACAGTGATGTAAAATAAAATAGTAATGCTAAAGGTAACATAAATGCAAGCGCAAGTGGTAACACACATGGTGACGCAAATGTAAATGATAATGCAAATGGTAAGAGAAATGCAAGCACAAATGTTAAAGAAAACAGAAATGGTAACGCAAACGGTAATGCAAACACTAATGGCAACAGAAATGCAAATGTTAACAAAAACAGTAAAGCAAATGCTAACACCAATGGAAACGCAAATGCAAATGGTAATGAAAATGCAAACAGTAACACAAATGCAAACAGAAACACAAACGGTAATGGCAATGGCGATGCAGAAGGAAACAGTAATGCAATCAACAACAGAAACGCTACTGAAAACGCAAACGCTAAGGCCAACAGAAACGCAAACACAAATGCAAATGGTGATGAACATGCAAACAGTAATTGTAACACAATTGGAAACACAAATGCTTATGGTAACACCAATGATGACACCAAAGGAAACACAAACGGAAGCACGTACACAAACACAAATGGCAGTGCACACAATGACACAAAAGGAAACAAGCAAAAGCAGTAATGGAAACACAAATAGTAACAGTAACGCAAATGCAGGTGCAAAGGGTAACGCACATAGTGATGTAAACAGAAATGTTAATACAAACGGTTATGGGAAAGCAAGCAGAAACGCTAACTGTAACAGTAACGCAAACACACACACCTTTTTTCCTAAACAGGTTCATTCAGTAGCACAGTGAATACAAAGAATGTATGCATAATAATGGCCCTCGGAGCAGAAAATGAACACTTGGAATACTAAATTGCTTATATCTCAGGAACTGTACGACGTAGAAAAAAAATTAAAATCTCATATTATTTATGACTTTCCTGGTTAGTTTTGCACTTAGGTCCCTAGCAGGGGACTAATAATTCTTCTGATGAAAAGTCCGTATCTTGAAGCATTTTCGAGTTACGGGCCCCAAAAGGTGCGACAGACGCCATAATGTTAGCCTATGGAAAAAATTGTCAACTTCAGAGTGCCGTAACTTTGTAACCCTTTAACATTTTGTCACCAAACCACCAAAAGGCACATCTATGGGATCTTGACTTTCTTCCCTCCAAGTTTCAGCCCAAAAGACTAAATCGTTCTTTTGCAGCAGGGTGGCAAAGATTTCCTATTGTTTTGGGCATAGTGTCGCAAAGTAGTGTTGCAAATCATGACAGTTTCACAAAAAAATCACGAAAGTTTCGAATGTGCAACACTGCTTTTTAAAAATATTTAAAAAATATATTTCTGGGGTGTTTAACCCCCCCAGAAAAGACGTGGCTAGCATCCTCAGGACTCGACTAGGTGACCACAGCAAGAAATTGTGTCCCTAGGGAGTCCCAAATATAAATGTCAAGCATTTCTGTGACCACCAATGAAAAACAAGATAGTGGATTTGCGACACTATAAAGGTCATTTGCGACACTAAAAACTGCATTTGCGACACTTCTCATATTTTAACTTTTCCCTTTGACTATAATGGGAAACTTGTTTTTTTAAATAACTTTTGAACCGTTTAATATTTTTTCACGAAATCTTCGAAAGGCATATCGGGGACCCCGTCTGCATGTTTCCTGAAGGTTTCAGACCGGTCGCACAAACTGTGTGACCTGTAGGTGCGAGCAAAGAATGTGCAAACATGTGTAAATTGTGCATTTTTCGGTGCTCTGTAGCTTTGCAACCGTATATCCGATCATTACGAAACTTGGCGGATCCAGAGATCTATGGGTACCAGACTCTGCATTCCAAATTTCAGGCAAATCTGTCATAGAGTGGCAAAGTTATTAAGCTGCCAAATTTCAGATTTAACCTTGAATGGGTTACTCAACCCTAACTATAGTGGCACGATATATATATAGAAAGATACACACACACAAAGTTAACAAGTCACCAAATGTACAAGATAATAATATATATATATATATATATATATATTTACTAAGTCATCAGTTTACAGAGTGCATACATAGAGTTGAATCACATTCAGATATCACAGGTACATGAGGGACACAGTCCCATAAAAATACAAATGAAGTTATTTACAGCTGTATAGAATACCCATGAATATGCATCAAGAAGGCCCATCTCTAACAAACCAAGACTATAACATAATGACTGGTGACCCCGATATCAACCTGTGTTTGAGACTTGTAAAAAGTCATATCAACCTGCGAGTTGATATTGCAAAGTCATATCAACCTGGAGTTGATATGGTTTTTACTGTCTTGTGCCAGGTTGTGTGTACCATGCTGAGGTACTTACTGACTCAGAAAATGAAACCATTCACAGTTTTTTTTAAACTTTAAACAATGAAGGAGCCTTTGAACCTTCACCTTGTCGTCGTAACAACCAACATGCCATGGAGCCTATACAGAGGTCAAATCAGCAATGCAGGAAACATGTAATCCTTTGATGCTGAGCTTTGTTTACATAGCACCAGTTATTATGCTCTTGAGGTTTATATATTATCACACACCTTGGGTGTGTAGAAAAACTGCATATCACGCACCTACATATGCATTATTCTATATATAATACATATGAACAAAACTTTTGTTTACAGGAGTATAAACTGGGAAATGACAGCTCTTTTATATCTCATGAAAAAGACACAGAATGTATTTGCAAGTTCAGACCGAAGGAGCACAAGAGGAGATAACTGGAGAGGCAGTAGGATTAGGATTGGCTTGCCTGGTTAGGATTGGGTATGCATGGATAGCATGGTGAGTTAGTGGGCAAGGAAGATGATTGAACATGTCACTTTTGATGGAGCGGCTATTATGGGATAATTTTCTGTTAGCTGGGATTGCGTTGGTTGGAGGAGCTAGGGCAAAGGCTTTTGCTCCATTTGATTTGAGCCCATGGTACATGAAGAATATTTCTGAAGCTTTATCTTGGGTGATATCTGTGCTGGTTTTGACAGCAAGTTGCCAAAGTAGTCGATAAATACCGTTCACGCATCTTATAGTTTGTATGTGTTCCATATAATATGCACACCACACTCCTGTGTGATTGTTACAAGTAAATATTTGTGTTGCCAATGGGTTGTGCATTTGAGAAAGCATAATGTGCTCTGGAATGGCCTAGGTTCCAGTTGTCTTAGTGGTGCAGCTGGTTAGCACAATCAAAACAGTGTTCTGGGTGGCCTGGGTTCAAGTCACAGCTGAGGCATTTATTCTTTCTCACCTCTGTTTGTATGTGTTCCATAAAACATGCACACCACACTCCTGTGTGATTGTTCCAGGTGTTGAGGTCGAGGCAGTTGAGGTTCTTGTACAGTAATGTAAGCTTTTCGTGTGAGGTCCTTACTGTCACACTTGGACAGCTGGTTCTGATCCATGTGTCATTTTTTTTTTTTTGTAAAAATAAAAAAATGTGATATGAACTGTCTGTCAGGAGGAAATGCTGGCTTGCTGAAATTGACACATCCAAACCCCCAGGGATAAGTTCAAAGGACAGGAGGTAGTTTAAACTGCAAATTTTTAAAATGCAATTACCTTGTCAATTTGCTTTGATCCTAGGAAATAAAATTAGCCATTCATGACATCCTCAGGGGAATCCTTTGATCTGCACTAGGTGTCATAAAGGAAAGAGCATGCCTGTGTTTTGGGTGTCTTCCAAAGACAGCCAGTAATTACATCAAATGGTCTTTGATGTCTGGGCCAAGCAGGACCTAGACTAATTTGGAAGGTCCAATAACCATTCCAAGGAAGCCCTTGATTTACGTCAAAGAGACTTTTGATGTGTGTGTGAAGCAAGAGTACAGACCGGTTTTGACCAGTCAACATGAGAAGAGGAGATTTATTTTGTCATCTAGTGTTTTTTTAATATCTTAATTGGACAGCCTGTGTTATAAAATATTCATTTTTTTATACACCAAGGTGGAGTTTGGCGACCTCAGAGAGAAGGCCGGCTCAGGACTGTTTTTAATCCTACTGAACAAACTTTAGGACACGCTTTCATATTTCTGACTGAGAGAAGAGGAACATCAAAGAACTAAGAAGTAAGGACCTTAGACAAGACTAGACTGAGTGTTATTATTTGTGGGAATCTACACTTTTAAACCTGTTTGTTTTAAGGCTTTAGGTGTTGTGATATTTTGTTCTGTAATTTTACTGTTTTCCAATTTACCTATTTTAAAGTAAAGATATATATTTTAAAAATGGAAACTGCCTGGTGTGCCTTGCAACTTCTTTTTTTATATAAGTGAAGCTTTGGAAGGTTATAGTTGACACTGTGTATGAGCTTATTGTGATACCAAACTGGGGAAACTGATAGAGTTCTCTAAAGTCTTGCATAGAGTTCTAAGGGTTGATTTTGCACTACCTGGTTAGGTGCCTGTAGGCAAAGATATCTGGCCCCCTGAAGACAGAATTATCTGAGC
This sequence comes from Neoceratodus forsteri, assembly GCA_016271365.2. Taxonomy (NCBI): domain Eukaryota; kingdom Metazoa; phylum Chordata; order Ceratodontiformes; family Ceratodontidae; genus Neoceratodus; species Neoceratodus forsteri. Next base: position 398,410,924 of record CM028136.1, on the reverse strand, counting down.
CTGATAATTGGGTATGCTAACAAGAGGTTATCAGTTTGAATCCCTCCAGAACTTGACTAAGGTGACTCGTACCCACAAAACAGACAAGAGGGTTACCTTGTACTGCTAGGATAGAGTTCTCCAAAGTCTTGCATAGAGTTCTAAGGGTTCATTTTGCACTACCTGGTTAGGTGCCTGTAGGCAAAGATTTCTGGCCCCCTGAAGACAGAATTATCTGAGCCTGATAATTGGGTATGCTAACAAGAGGTTATCAGTTTGAATCCCTCCAGAACTTGAGACTAAGGTGACTCGAACCCACAAAACAGACAAGAGGGTTACCTTGTACTACTAGGATAGAGTTCTCCAAAGTCTTGCATAGAGTTCTAAGGGTTCATTTTGCACTACCTGGTTAGGTGCCTGTAGGCAAAGATATCTGGCCCCCTGAAGACAGAATTATCTGAGCCTGATAATTGGGTATGCTAACAAGAGGTTAGCAGTCTGAATCTCTCCAGAACTTGAGACTAAGGTGACTCAAACCCACAAAACAGACAAGAGGGTTACCTTGTACTGTTAACTGTCCACAGATCCTACACTCAGAGGTTGGCACTTTGGGAGTAGAGGGCTGACCGGCTGAGTGAATCTGTGACAGATTGGTTGACAGTGGTGGCATAAAAAGTTTGGTGGTATAAGCGTCATTGTTCAGTGTGTCAGCTTGAGACCATTCAGCTCACTTGGAAAAAAGAAAGGCAGTGTTTTTATTTCAAAAGGAAACAGAACTATATCCCTTGGCTTACAGTCAAGTTCCTACCCATTTTATTTTTTTTTTCTAAGTGCCAGTCAGAATAGTAGCAGTTAGGAAAGATGACTTCCGACTACAGCAGGCACACTGTAGATTACTTGAAACAGTTGTGCAGGGACAGAGGAGTCCTGTTCGAGGTGACAGCCAAAAAGCAGAACCTCATAGAGGCCCTGATGGTAGCAGATACCCAGATCAGCGAGTCACCGACTGTGACTGAAAAGGACAGCAGGGCCACTGTCAGTGAAGGGCCACAGCAGCAAGGTATGGTCACCAGTATCCTGAATTCAGAGGTATTCAGATTGCAAACTGAGTTGCGCAGGATGGAACTGGAAGCAGAGCGAGAAAAGAGGGAGGCGGACCGTGAGGCGGAGCGACAACAGAGGGAGGCAGACCGTGAGGAGCGTGAGTGCCAGCGAGCTGCACAGGAGAAGAGAGAGCAAGAATGCAGAGAGGCAAAGGAGAAGAGAGAGGAGCACCAGTAGCAACATGAACTGGAGAAGCTCCGACTCCGACCAGTGGTACCAGAGCAGGTAAGTGGCTTGGGTTTAACTGGGACTGCAGGACTGGGTTACAAATTGAACTCCAAATTAATAGCTGAGTTTAAAGAAGGAGAGGACATGGATGCCTTTTTAAATTCTTTTGGAAAAGTTTGTATTCGGACTAAAATTCCTAGAGAGTCCTGGAGCTTCCAGCTATCCCTGCTACTTACCAGGAAAACTCAGGATGCATTGGGTCAAATGGACAATGAGGACAGCAATGATTATAAAAAACTAAAAACTGCACTGTTAAAAAAGTTTGAATTAACTGCTGAATCATACAGAGCTAAATTCCGTAAGCTCAGGAGAAGCCCTGATATGAGCTACGAGGAGCTAGCCATGAAACAACATCAGTTTTTAAAATGTTGGTGGGAAGAAATTGGGCAAACTCTGTTGATAAAATTGAAAATGTGATTTTATTAGAACAGTTTTGTTGGGCATGCCCAGCAGAGCTAAAAACCTGGCTAGAGGACTGAGATCCAAAAACAGTGCAAGAGGCTGCTGAACTCTCAGACCGCTATGCCAAGAGCAGACCTGCTCTGAGAGTGAATGGGGTGGGCATGGCAGTGCAGAAAGGGAAAAGCGCACCTTCAGGGCAGCTAAAACCCTCACTGCCAGTTAGCCCCAGGTTTCAGAGAAATGATTTCTGTCAGAGAAGAACTGAATGTTGGTTGTGTAAGGAAACTGAACATATTGCCAGACAGTGCCCCAAAAAGGTGAGTAATAATACACAACATGGTACCAGGAAAGAAGTGGGTTGTTAGTGTCTCCCTGGGAGCACCCCAGTGAACATGGGGGAACATATGCACCCAGTCATACTAAATGGTGTACAGATGCAGGGGTTGAGGGACATAGGGGCATCCCTGACTTTGGTAAAGAGGGATCTGGTACAGCCTGGTCAGCTTATACCCAATAAATACATAACTGTACAGGACTTTACGGGTGGGGAGAAAACATTGTCCCTCGCTAGTGTTCTCCTAGACTGGGGTGAAACTGGGGGAACTGTACAACAGGTAGCTGTAGCCAGAACATAGCTGTGGATGTAATCCTGGGTAACAATCTCCAATGGGGGATGGTATGTGCAGTTACCGTAGCCTAGTGGAAAGGGAAAATTGTAATTCCCTGAACCCCACAGAAAACAGTGTGGAAACCACTGAGAGGCTGGTTCCCTAGCCTGTGTCTCCAGATGGGGAGACTGATAAAAAGGGGGTAGAAATTTCCCCAGTAGCAAGTAACCACACAGCTACAGAGGGTTACTCCAATGAAGGAGGGGTGACCCCTTGTCAGAGGGTTCAGATTGACAGTGATCCTGAGGGCCCTGATGCTAGTGCTAGGGACCCTAGTTTAGTGACTGAAGGGGACCTGGCCCATGCCTTGGGACTGTGTGAGGGGCTTGCAGCTGCTCAGAGGAGCGACCCTAGTTTAGAGAAGCTGAGGGCTTGGGGAGACTCAGAGGGCACAAAAGGAGGTGACGGCAGACATAAGGTTTATTGCAAAAATGGACTTATGTATACACAGGCAGTACAGACAGAGTGAGGGATGTTAGGCAGGTAGCTTGTCATTCCCCAGGGATATCATGAGCAGTTGCTCAGGGTTGCCCATGATATTCCCTTATTTTGTCATTTGGGAATCATGTGCACTATGCAGCAGTTAGCCCAGAATTTCTACTGGCCTAACTTCACCCAGCAGGTGAAGGAGTATTGCAGGTCTTGTCACCGGTGCCAAGAAATAGGGAAAGTGGGCAAGAAAACCCAAGTCACCCTGATTTCATTGCCCATAGTGGAGGAACCATTCCAGAGGGTGGGAATGGATATTGTGGGGCCTTTAAATACCCCCAGCTCCTCAGGGAAGAGTTTCATCCTGACTGTGGTGGATTATGCCACCTGGTATACAGAGGCAGTCGCCCTATTCTCTCTGAGGATAGACAAAGTGGCAGATACCTTACTTGGGATTTTCTCCCATGTTCAGTTTCCGCAGGAGTTAATCACCGATCGAGGGGGTTCCTTCATGTCGGACCTAATGAAATGTTTATGGAAGAAGTGTGGAGTGGTGCAGAGATGCATGACACTGTATCACCCACAAGCCAATGGACTTGTGGAATGATTCAATGGTACCCTAAAGTCAATGCTCCGGGCATTTGCTGAACAGCATGGGAGGGACTGGGAGAAATACCTTCCCCACCTGTTGTTTGCATACAGGGAGGTGCCCCAAGAGTCGACAGGATTTTCCCCCTTCAAACTCTTGTATGGACGCCGGGTACATGGGCCCCTAGACTTGATCCAGGAGGATTGGGAAGGCAAGCACACTACCCAGGGAACTCCCATTGTGGATTACATCCTAAGGTTTAGGGAAAGGCTGAAGGAGCTTATGGGGATAGCCCAGAGCAACCTGGCAGCTGCCCAACAGAAACAAAAAGTGTGGTATGACTGCAGAGCCAGAGCTCACTCATACATGGTGGGTCAGACGTCATGGTCCTTATTCCGGTCTGGAAAGACAAGCTGCAAGCTGAGTGGGCAGGACTGTACAAAGTGGTTAGGAAGGTAAATGACGTGAACTACATTGTGGAGTTGCCTGACTGAAGACAGACAGAAAGGATGTACCATGTCAACATGATGAAGCCATATGCAAATAGGGCTGACATGGTGTTTGCAGTGTGTAGTCATAGGGAGGGGACAGATGAAGGAGACCCCCTTCTGGACTTGCTGGAAGAGAGTATGCGGGAATCCTTTGTGGTGGCAGTAAAATTGTCTCCCCAGCTGACCCTGGATCAGATACAGAAAGTAAGGGAGGTTTTAGCAGACTTTGCCCACTTGTTTAGCATCAAGCCTGGACTAATCCCCTTAGCGACACATGATGTGGAGACAGGGACACAGACGCCCATACAGCGGACAGCATATCGGGTGTCAGAGGTTGTCCAAAAGCACATTAGGAGGGAAGTGGAGGAGATGCTGGATTTAGGGGTTATCCAGAGATCCCAAAGTCCCTGGGCCTCACCTGTAGTCCTTATACCCTAGCCAGATGGCTTGACTCATTTCTGTGTAGACTATCGTGGACTGAATGCAGTCACAAAGCCAGACGCCCACTCAATGCCCCGGACGGATGAACTCCTGGACAAGTTGGGAGGGGTGACCAACCTTATGACCATTGACCTGATGAAGGGGTATTGGCAGGTAGAGCTGACAGACAGAGCTAGGGAGAGGTCAGCCTTCATCACTCCGATAGGCTTATTTGAGTTCAAAGTAATGCCTTTCGGAATGAAGAACACCTCGGCCACTTTCCAAAGGTTGGTGAACTAGGTGTTTAAATGGTGCCGAAGAGTATGCCGTGTATGTGGATGACATTGCCATCTTTAGTACCAGCCAGAAGGAACACCTATCCCACCTTAGGGAAGTGCTGGACAGGATACAGAGGGCTAGGCTCACTGTCAAAGCTGCAAAGTGCCAGGTGGCCATGGGAGAGGTGGCATACCTCAGGCATGTGGTAGGCCAGGGACAGCTCCATCCTAACCAAATAAAGATAGAGGTAATCCAGGCATGGCCCAGACCAGAAACTCAGAAGCAGGTCAGGAGTTTTCTTGGGACAGCAGGGTACTATAGAACATTTGTACCCAATTACAGTGCCCTGGCTGCTCCCCTATCTGACCTGACAAAGAAAAGGATGCCCAAGAAAATTACCTGGGGCCCAGCCTGTGAGGAAGCCTATACCAGACTGAAGAAGGCACTGTGCAGGTGACTCGAACCCACAAAACAGACAAGAGGGTTACCTTGTACTGTTAACTGTCCACAGATCCTACACTCAGAGGTTGGCACTTTGGGAGTAGAGGGCTGACAGGCTGAGTGAATCTGCGACACTTACTACCTTGTTGATGTGCTCAGTAAGGTTCAGTTTGGGGTCAAACCACACTCTAGATATTTGAAGCTTTGCACATCCTATAGAATGGAGTTGTAATAAGGGAGTAGGATTCAGGGAAGGCTGAAATGAAATAGTTTGTTCTTAAAAAAAATTTTATTGAACAAGTTGGGTATGTAGCTCATGTCACTTAATAAACCTTGTTAGGATCAGCAGTCATCACAATGTTGAGACCTTTAATTAATCTACGAATCATACAAGATTTAGTCCTGGTGAAACAACCCAGTAATTTTAAGAGGTGCATCATAGGGTGTAAGGCAGAGAGTTAATGAAGAGCTATCCCTCGCCCTTCTGCCTCTCAGTCAAGAGTCAATAGGTCTTCACCCTGTCCACCTGCCTTGCTCTGATATTAGGAATTAGATACCTGCAGACAGTCTCTATATATTATCCGGCACGTCCATCTACTTGCGATACTGAGGGTCCTTAGATTTATCTTGTAGGTTAGTTCTTCCATATTTTGTATGTCTTGTACTATGTCTAATCATTGTTGATATGTTGGTGGCTCTTCTTTAAGTCATTTTCAGGTTATGGCCTTATGTGTGCAGAATTAATTAAAATGTTCTACAAATTAATCTTGTCAAGGTCTTCCACTCCAGCTAGGGTGAGGGGTGGGGAGCCCAAGACTGGGTGTGGGAGAGTGAGCAGGGCTTCAATCAAGAACAGATCTTTTAATGTGCAGTGACCTGTTACCAAAAGTCTGCCAAGGCTGGACATGGCCTGAAGATGTGCGAGTGATTTTCTCACATCTCATCACATTTTGAATGGGTGTTCTATTTCCATTGAATAACTGGTGTATAGAAAGAGTGGGTTCTGATCTTTCAGGCAACTTCATGCCATAAGGAGGAACTAATAGATTTTATTCCTGATTTGAAGACCATGGTCCAGTCCTTATCTACAAGGTCTAGATTGTTTCTTGTGGCCATTTTTGTTTTATTTGTGTGGTGTGGTTGCCTAGATGGCTGAAGTATGCCCCTTTTTAATTTCTTGTTTCAAGATCTCTTCTATGGTATCTAGCAAGGGTTTTGCTAATGAATTTTCTGGCATTGTATTACTTTGTTCCAGTATGTGTGTCCAAATCTGAAGATATCGAAAATGGTCAGAGCTAGACAGGTTAAATGATTGTTTTACAGGTTGTTAATCTAAAATGGTACCCCCTTGTATGATTTGTTTTGGAAACCAGAGTCTATTATGGACCCAGCGCTGAAATATGTTATTCTTGAACAGCATTAGCTTTGTTTTAGTATTGTTCAGAGGGAGTCCACTGATATTCATCCAGCTTTGGATTTTGTCAAATACTGCTTGTAGAGTTGTCGAGTTTGTTGCTAGAGTCAGACAAGGTCTGTATAGTAATATCATCTATGTATAGGTGCATGTTACAAACATACAAACATAACAATGCCAGCAGAATAAGGCCATTCGGTCTGTTTAGGCAGCTCATAGTGCAGTGTTAGTTTTGGAGTTACTACAGATGAAAAGCAATGGTCCAAGAATGGATCCATGAGAAATACCAAGGATGAGCATGTCTCTGGGCATGGTTGCTCTTCTTGTGACAGTCCATAAAGATAATTCTTGAACCTGGATAGTGATTGTTGTGTGAACCCCTTCTGATTTAATCTTTATATTAATAAGTTGAGGTTTACAATATCTAAGTCCTTTGTTAGATCTATGAACAATTGCACGTTAGTTTATCAGTGTCCAGAGCTTTTCTCTGGTCATTTGTTTATTGTATTTGTTTTTGTTGACTGGAAAGGGACTTTGTCAAGAAATCAAATGCAAAACAACTGACACTGAATCTGATGAATCTGTAGGTGGGTTAATGAATAGAGGAAGTTTGGCCTGGACACTGGGGATTTAATTTACCCTATTCCTTTTGAGAAATGCCATGGGATCATAGCGTCCACCTGAACTGTTATCAGGACAGGCAGATGAGACCTTGCTTTGACATCTCATCAGAAAGATTTAGAAAGATTTGTTACATTTAAAAGGGCAGTGCTTGTGGCTAGGTTGATATGTGTGGAAGCAATGAGAGGGGTTGGGGGTTTGTATGGTCAGGGGTGATAGCATTAGAGAAAGGGAAGGAACTGGTGTACTTTGTTAAATTAGCAAAGTGTTGATTAAAGGAGTTGTCAGTTGTGACAGGATTATTACTGTGGTCCTATCACAATTGCCAGCTCCTTTAATCAACACTTCTCTGATTTAACAAAGCACACCAGTTCCTTCCCTTCCTCTAATGCTAACGCCCCTGACCCTAAGAACACTCCAGCCCCTCTCATTACCACTCTGCACTCAATCTCATTAAGTTGTTCTTCCCTTTATCCTGTTATAATTTATTTAGATAAAAGTATTACTACCATTGTGAACTGTACTTTGCTGCTGTTTAATACTCATCCCCAATGCTTTTGTACTTTACTGATGTGTTTTGCTGACTGCAATATTTATTTCACTTTGAACTGATCATATATTCTGTATTTAATGTATTTCTACTCCTCTGTACTGGCTGTACCTATTTTATACTCTCATGGATCATGCCTGGAAATAGGCATTTTCTAGTCTAGCACACCTATCTGGTAATCGAAAACAAATACAAATGTGGACACCCAGATTGCCCTTCAGAGAATATGTTGTAACCTAGGGTGTGACTCACCAGTTGATAGAGGAATATATTTTCAAGCAATTTATTAAGAGTAGATGGCTCTGAAACTGGACAGTTATTGTTAGGATCATGGGGGGCGGGGGGGTCACTGTTTTGTGGAAGTGAGTTACAGTGGCTTGTTTCCAGATATTTGGGATCTGAAATTCAAGACACTGAGAATATCTGCTACAAAGGGAAGGGGTGGACGTAGATAGGTGTAGTGAGAGATGAATAGGGAAAAGGAGAGTAGGAAGGTCATTAGCAAGAAAAGATGTGAGAGGTGTGGTCACAGAGTTGAGTCTCTAGAACAGTAGGGGGAAGAGAAGATGTGGGGGGAGGTGAAGTTAGACCGGTGCCCTGGGAGACTATAGAAGAAATTGACCTGCCCAGCAGAGGTCTTAGAGAGAAGAAGAGAGAACAAAAGAGGGGTGTAATTATTGAGGGGTGACAAGGTGGGGAGGGAACAGGAGACAGGGGGGTGACAAGGTGGGGAGGGAACAGGAGACAGGACAGAAGAGTGCTGTGGCAGCAGGGGAGGGGTTCACCATTCCAGATGGCACATTTGAGAAGAGAGAAACACAGTGAGAGAGGCATCTACCTTTGAGTGAGGGGAACAATATGAAGGAGTAAAGGGAACAATAATTTGTGAGTAAAATGCAATCAAAGGCAAAGTGTCAAAAGGGGTGGAAGGGGGGGGGTCTAGTCCAGCTAGAGTGGATTTGGGGCCAGTCTTATATATCATATCTCCATAGTCAAAAGCTGGGAGGATGACCTTCATGACAATCAACTGGTAGGTAATGAGATAAAGGATTTGTTCCTATAAGGTGCTGTAAACTTAGTTATGAGTTTCTTGTGGATGTCATAGATGTAGCAGGAGAAGCCAAGTTTACAGTCCAGCCAGACATCTAGATATTTATAGGAGAAATTTCTTCCACCAGTCCCAGAGAGCTGCCGAGCACACTAAGCTGAATATAGGCATCCAAAAATCCAAATAGCCTGTTGCAAGATTCGGCTTTATTGAAAGCTCACTGGAGTAACAGATTCTTAGCAGATTCACAGTAGACTCCAAAAATGCATTTAATACAGGGTACACATTCTCCATACCAGTACTTCAGTACTCTTGCCCTAGTGCTGGCACTTTGACCTTGTCCGAGTCTTTGTCAGAGGGCGTGGCTAAAGGAGAGACATCACTTACATTTAAATTGACTAGTGATGACGTCTGAAGGACACTATTGGACCTTCAGCAACATAGCAGCTGACATGTAAATAAACACTCCAGGGTGAGGAATAAAATTGTGCAAAAAACATTCCATACAGATATATTTATTAGTGCTAGTGCAAATACATAAATACAGCTATCTTTACAACTATATTCAGATATATCTGATCCATGCTGAGTTCATGGCACAACCAGGACTACAGTGTTAAAAATAGTTCAATTAATTTTGTCTAAATGCTAAACTTATATTCAAATCATTATTTTAGGTACAATTACATGAGTTAAGGTGGCTTTGACAAGAGATGCTGCCAGTGAAAGAGTTCAGAAAAATATGTTATTCAGAAAAAAATAATACAATCACGTCTAACATAAGGTTCATTGGTAAACATAATGATGTAGATGAAATAAGTAGGGCAATCAAACCCAGACAGTATTGACAGAAAAAGGTGGAACCTAGAAAGATATGAGACTAAAGAGAAATAATCAGTACACATTAAATGTGATACACTGCTAAATACAGAAAATCACTTTAAATCCTGTGTCTAATATGTATCAACCAGTAATCTGGGAGGTGGGGGTGGGGGAGAACTTCAGAAAAAGTGGCAAAGGAGTATAATTACAGGCTCAAAATAGCAAAACAAAAAAAATATCAATATTCAAAGGTTTTCCTTCAAGACAGATATTCCTTACTGGATACTATAGAAATGGCTTAAGGTCCCATTGATCATTGCGGCCCAATGGTTTCGTGCTCTTAAGCCTGTAGATCCAATTACTTTCTTTTTGCAGTAGTATTTTAAGTCTGTCACCACTCCTTCTAGGTGGTGATACCATTCCAATGGCCATAAATCTAAGGTGTCATGCATGAGATCTATGTTTCTCAAAGTAGTGGTTCCCCACTGGGGTGTCAAGTTTATGATTTACAATAGATCACATGTGTTCTTGGATACAGGATTTGATGGGATGAATTGTTCCACTCACATATACTAGATCACGTGGATGTGCAACACAACATATAAACACAACTGGTTATTACAACTGATATTGCCAGTCTGTGTGTAATTACATATTTTGCAGTTATGACATTTGAAAACAAATTTAGTTTTTTTCAGTAACCAGGTTCTGCTCTGTACTTGTTCTTCCAAATTACTGTGAAATAGTCTATCACATAGAGTAGCTGCTTTGTCAAAGGTAATCCTGGGGTTTGAGCCCAATGCACACACTACATCAAGGTCTGCTAGTAAAACTGGCCAGTTACAGCAAATGATATCCCTGAACTTTCCTGCTATTTCATTGTAATCAGAATCAGTTATGAAACTCACTGGGCCAAGTTCCATTTTATCGTTTTGACTCTTTTCTCTTTGAATGGAATTGAGTCTACTTCCCTCCTTCCAAACCAAGATGTGGCCCATCCCCGTCCCCTTCCATTGTGAAGACAGAACAGAAGTATTTGTTCAGGATATCTGATTTTCATATAAAGTGACAAGGTAAAAAAATACATCTTATGTGTGAACATCAGTAACAGCAACATATCCAAAAATATTGTTGTTACTTTTCTCACAATGGATATTTTTAAGGTTACTGTCATTACAATGAAATACTGAACCAATCAGAGAGCAGTTTTAACAATGCTGATGACATCACAATGCACAGTGCTGCACTGAAGCCAGCTATTAAAATCAAAGAAAAAACGCAAAATCTTCAGAAAAACTGCAGATTTAAAATCTATAACTTATAAATACTGTTGTATATATTGACTGTACTGTAGCCTGACTCAAAACATGCAATTTATCTTCACTTGTGAGTGGGCAGGACTTTCATGACTCACCTGTGACTCTGCCACTTGTGAGTTATGGTTCTGTCCCCTAACATTTAGAGATAACGTGCATATTTTGAGGCAGCTCACTGCATATCCCATATATGTGTGTTTATCGAGAATACTGGATGTGCAGCCATGTTGAACTAGTGTGTTCTGCCATAGAGGGGTTCTAATTCCCTGTTACCTTGAGAGTGAAGCTCGAGAGGTCCGTGGGAATCAGAACCCTGAGGTGACAAACACACTGGTTAGGCATAGGGTTGCCCATCCAATATTTTTTATAGTGTATAATGCCCCAAATAAATAATTTTTGTAAAGTTTGAAGCAGTTTTTATATTTTTTAGATTAAAAAAAGAAATTGTTCTCCGCTGTTTCCATTTTGGAGATAGGGCTGGCTGCTATCGTGAGTTGTGTGGTTGCTAGGTATTGCATGTCCCAACTTAACAGCACACACTCCAATTGGTTATCACACTGGAGTGGGAGGGATATTCAAGAAAAAAACATGGCGGTTGTACGTCCCGCTTAGTGAGACGTCATGGACTGGAGGAATCAACTTTGATTTAGTAAGGCATTTTTAATATTATTACATATAATTTGTGAACTTATCTGGTTGATCCTGCATTTTCATAACATGTCTGGTTGATCCTGCATATGCGAGTTTCAGATCGTGCCAAAGCCGTGTTTTTTTTCATCTGGTTGATCCTGTGGTTTCTGTTGCCCGAGCTGTTGTCACTGTTTTGAGATGTATGTAGCTTGTACAGTTTTCAAATCAGCTGGAATGCTGTTCTACCCCAGACAGGTTGAATAGCATTCCATGACTTTTGCACTGTGGTAGAACAGCGTTTCAGCTGAGATGAAAATAAGGTAGAACCAACATTCCACCACACACTATATATGTATTCTTTGCAAAAAACTCTGTTAATGCATCAGTTAGGGTTAAAGCAACAAAAGTAGTGAAATGTGATGTTAGGCTTCTCATCCCTAACATCCCACCCCCACCCAGCAAACCAGGAACGGGGTGTGCCTTGGGGTTCTCCAGACCAATGCTCATCCCATTCTGAGACACTATACACATCTCAGCTTCTTCACTGATGGAAGGTGGTGTGTGTTAGGCTGGAAAAAACCCCAGACATAGAAACTGATGGCAGATAAGGACCGCTTGGTCCACCTAGTCTGACCATTTTACCTGCCTACTGTAATACCACAGACCATACTTGATCTCCAGCATAGCTTGCCCTTCCCTAACCACTAAGGTTTCCTTATGTCTATCCCATTCATTCTTGAATCCTGTTACAGTTTTTGTCCCCACTACCTCTGATGGGAGGCTATTCCATACTTCCCTCCTTTCTTCCAGGGTGTACATATTGAAGTCCTTTAGTCTCTGCGCATAGGGTATTTGGTGCAGACCCTGCACCATTTTAGTTGCCCTCCTCTGGACCGCCTCTACCCTGTTGGTGCCTTTTCTGAGATGTGGTCTCTAGAACTGGACACAGTACTCTAGATGAGGCCTCACCAATGATTTATACAGTGGTATCACCACCTCCCTTTTTCTGCTGGTTATATCCCTTGCAATTATTTTTGATTTTTAGTCTTTGGTAACCAGGTAAGGTCCACTAGGCACAAGTGCCTGTTTTCTGGGGTGACCTGGGAGTACTGGGGAGGTTAAGTGAGTTGCTCAGAGTCACACAGTATGCAAGTAGAGGGTCTTGGAATCAAACCCCAGTCTGCTGGATGTACCAAGCTCATTCACAGCTCATTACTCTAACCTCTAGGCTATACTGCCAGCCCCTATGCATCCTAGCATCCCACTGGCTCTTCCCACTGCCTTATTACATTGTTTGACCATCTTCAGGTCATCAGATATGATTACCCCCAGACCTTGTTCCTGCTTGGTGATTGTTAGTACCACTCCCCCCATGGTGTACTCTACCCCTGAGGGTTTCTGTGCCCCAAGTTCATGATTTTGCAATTCTTTACATGTTGAAACGTAGTTGCCACAGTCTTGACCATTCTTCAAGCTTTCTTAGATCCCTATTCATTTTTTCTACACAAACACCCTGGTATGTCTACGCTGTTGCAGATTTTAGTGTCATCTGCAAAGAGGCATACCTTCCCTTCTAGCCCCACTGCAATGTCGTTTATAAAGGCATTAAAGAGGACTGGTCCCATTACTGATCCTTGTGGCACCTCCCTGATCACCCCTTCCTTCCTTGGAGAGAACTCTGTTTACCACCCTCTGCTGTCTGTTCCCCAACCAATTTCTTATCCAGTTTACCACTTTTGGAGCCACTCCCAGGCTGCCCACCTTGTTTATGAGGTTCCTATGTGAAATGGTGTCAAAAATGACTGAAATCTTCCACTGCTCCACTCTGATCCAGGTTGCTGGTCACCCAGTCAAAGATATCTATCAGAATTGTAGGACATGATCTCCCCCAGTGAATTCACTCTGCCTCGGATTCTGTAAGCTGCTGGTTACAAGATATTCATCAATCCTTTCCTTCAGCAGTGATTCTATTATTTTCCCCACCACCAAAGTCAAGCTGACTGGCTTGTAATTGCCAGCTTCCTCTCTGCTACCACTTTTGTGAAGTGGGACTACATCTGCTCTCTTACAGTCCTCTGAGACTACTCCCATCTCCAGTGAGTGGTTGAACAGGACTGTCACAGGTGCAGCCAGCACATCTCTGAGCTCCTTCAATATCCTTGGATGTATCCCATCTGGCCCTATTGCCTTGTCCACTTTCAGATTTGTGAGTTCCTTCAGGACTCTGTCCTCTGAAAATGGACTAATGTCCACCTCCCCTCCTTTGATGCTCCTGTCTCTTATCTGTGATCCCTCACCTTCCCCTTCCTCCGTGAACACTGAACAAAAGTATTTGTTCAAGATGTCTGCTTTTTCCTTGTCCACCTCCACACAATCCCCCCTTTCCCTCTTGAGCCTTACAATCCCTCCCCTGGTCTTTCTCCTTTCACTTACATACCTGTAAAAAGTCTTATCCCCTTTTTTTACTGCATGGGCTATTTTCTCCTCCGTTTGTGCCTTTGCACTTCTGACTGCCATCCCTGCCTCCATCTGCTTCTTGTTGTACACTTCCCTATTATCCTCCCACTGCATCTCCTTATACCTTCTGAATGCTAAAATTTTAGCTCTTACCTTCCAGCCACCTCTTTTGAGAACCATAACCATCTGTTTTTCCTCTTGGTTTTGCTTACTTGCCTAATGCAGAGGTTTGTTGCCTTTCCTATGGCCCCTTTTAGTTTTGCCAACTTTTCCTCCCCTCCTACCGTGTCCACCCCCCCCAACCAGGGCAACCCTGAGGCATTCCCCCTTCTTTGTAAAGTCGGCCCTCTTGAAGTCCAGGACCCTTGTCTTTGTGTGGTTTAATTCTGGCTCAGTACTTATATTGAACCACACCATGTAGTGATCACCGGTCCCCAGGTAGACACCCACTGAGATGTCTGCAATACAGTCCATCTTGGTGAGTACCAGGTGCAATATTACTCCCTCATGACTGGGATCTCTTACCAGTTGCCTAAGGAATTTTCCCTGCAGGGAGTCCAGGATGTCCCTGCTCCTATCTGAAGCTGCAGCTGGGATGCTGCAATCCACATCCAGCAGATTGAAGTCCCTCAGCAGCAGTACCTCCCCCTTAGTTGCTATCTTTTGGATGGCTTCCACCAGTATCTTATCCATCTACCCCCACCATGCTGGAGGTATGTAGGTCATGCCAGTGTGACTAGCAGTTCCATTCCCTGCCTCTAGGGTGATCCACATTACCTCTGCCCCTCCCTTTATTTCCTGCGCCTCTGTTGCTTTTATGCTATCCCTCATGTAAAAAGCCACTCCTCCCTCTTTATTACCCTCCCTGTCCTTCCTGAACAGAGTATAGCCTGGTATGGCTATATCCCAGTCATGGTGCTCATTGCACCATGACTCGGTAATGGCAACAATGCCCATGTCAGCCTCTGCCATAATGGCCACAAAGTCCATGATTTTATTTCCCAGACTATGAGCATTTGCGCACATGGCCTTCCAAAATCTTTTGCCGCCCTTCTTGTCAGACCCCCCTTTTCCCTTTTGCCTGCTCTCCTTACCCCCTTGTAACAATCATGCCACTGCACCCCTATAATATATATACATATATATATAAAATATATGAGCATTTGCACATGCAGCCTTCCAAAATGTTTTATCACCCTTCTTGTCAGACCTCCCTTTTGCCTACTCTCCTTATCCCCTTGTAAAAGGCATGTGACTGCGTATATATATATATATATATAAAATTTTCATTGCAAAAAAACTCTATTAATGCATCAGTTAGGGTTCCTAGTACAGTGACAAAAGTATGGAAATTCAGTGTTAGGGTTCCCAGCCCTACCACTCCACCCCACCCTCCACATAGCAAGAGGTGTCAGCCCTAACTCTCACCCCATTCCATGTATAAGGAATCTGAGATGGTACAGTATAGGAGAATGGGGTGAGAGTTAGGGCCAATGACACCAAGGCACACCCTGATGCCTGTTGGTATTTGGAGGGTGGGGTTGGGTGGTAGGATTGGGAACCCTAACACCAAATTTCCATAGTTTTGTTGCTGTAATAGGAACTCTAACTGATGCATTAACAGAGGTTTTTTTTGCAATGAATTTCCTTACTTTTTGAGGTAGTATAATAGTATCCTTATTTTACTATGGGAGCACAGGGCCCTTTGGACCCTGCACCCCAATCCCTCCATAGATGCACATATGTATGTATGTGTGGAAGCCCTGTGCTTCTATGTGTCAAACAACAGTGACCAAATTGTCAGCACAGCCATCTTATTACCCCACCTCATGTACACCGGTACAGAGAAATTGTAAAATGCAAGGCAAAATGTAATTATGCACAAATGCAATGCCATTCTGCACCACAGGTGTGAAAACACATTCTGGGCAGGAAGTGAAACATAACAGCTGCACTGTTCATGAGGTGGTGAGAAAAAAATAGCTATATTGAAAATTTGGTGTCAAAAGACTGAAAAGTACCAAAGTTATGCGAGAGCGTAGAATAAATTCACCAGATGCACATGACTTGGGCATTTTTAGGAACTTTTTCACCAAATTTTCAACATGGCCTTTTAGGGACCCCATGTTTGAACAGTGGCACTGTCATTTCATTAGCCAATCCCAAAAGGTGATTTCATGCAGTGAACGTGCCATTCTGTGCCACAGTAGCGAAAACACATTTCTTGTAGAATGTAAAAAATGACAGCTGTACTGTTCATGAGGTGGTGTGTAAAATGGCAATGTTGAAAACTTGGAGTGAAAATATTAAAAATTGCCAAAGTTACAAGCGTGCTTAGAAAAATTTCAATGACAGCACAACTTGGGCATCTTCAGTTATTGCTCGAATTTTCAACATGAGTTTTTGGGACCCCACTTCATGAACACTGGCACTGTCATTTCATTACTCAGTCCCAAAAGGTGATTTCGCACAGCGACCATGAAATCATTTTATGGGTCCTATTAATGAAACAACAGTGGCAGTGTTCATGAGGTGGGGCCCCAAAAAGCCCATGTTGAAAATCTGATGCAAAAATTCTGAAGAAAGGTCAAAATATCAACATAAGTTCAAAATGCCATAGATAGCCATTATACAACACTTATCTTGGTTCTTCAGTTCACAGTTCAGCTTTAAATAATACGGACTTGTCCCGGTCCACAGAAGATGACAGAAGATGGTCTCTGATGGTAAGTATAGGGCAAGGGTGTGTATGGGGTGGTGGGTTGCTCAGTGGGAGGGTCATGATGGGGAGGGAGGATGGGGAGATGATGAGGGACTGTTTTCTTGTTTACAGGTTTAGAAAAAAATAGACGTCGGGGGATAGTTTTCTTTTTTTTTATAGGATTACAATCTTTATTTCTGGACACTGGGAGTGGGTTCCCCAGTGCCCAGCAGTGCTGGGGGAGGTCTTCAGAATGCTGACTTGGGGATTGGGCACCCCAATGTTGGCAAACATAAGATTTGGCTTGGGGGGTATCCCAGTGTTGGAATAAACATCAAATAAAATAAGTATTTTGGGACACTGGGGGTGGGCTCCCCAGTGTCCCACACTGCTAGGGGAACCTCAACAATGCCCTTTTTGGGGTGGGGCATCCAACACCAGGGGTGCACATCCTGGTGTCAGAATTAACAGTACAGGATTTTGGGACACTGGGGGTGGGCTCCCCAGTGTCCACACTACTGAGGAGGTGGTAAATGCAGACACAGAGATTGGGCACCCTGATGTCAGGAAAAACTTTTTTTTTACAATAAACCATGCCTCAGCCCCCTTGGAGGCAGTAAAAGGAGACAACCTCTGTTTAGGTAAACACCAACAGGTGTTTACCTAAATGGGAGCCGAGGAACATGAGTCTGGAGTTTTTTAGTCAAAAAGTGGCCAGGAAAGATTTTGACTATTTATGGGGTCAGTGTTTTTTTTGTTCATGTAGTGCCTCAAATTTGTTGCAGTTTTTGTGCAACAGTGCCATTAATTGTGCAAAAACCGCTGCAATTTGTGGTAGTTTTGCAAAAGTAGTGCCGCAAATTCGCGTGAAACTACCAACAAATTAAACGCAAAAAACATATTTTGAATTCAGCGTTTTTTAACCATCCCTAACTGAAAACAAGATGGTGGCAGTGTGAAAGTACAAAACCCATTTGCGGGAGTCAAAAATACTTTTGCGAAAGTAAAAAGTGCTTTTGAGGCGACATATATTTTTTTCCCATGGGCTATAATGGGAAACTTTAAACTGTAATGACTTTTGAAAGGGTTAATATTTTTTCACCAAACCTTCAAAAGGCACATCAGTGACCCAGACACCATATACTCTAACAATTTCAGACTAGAACCCCCAAACCATTTCGGACTTGCAGATGAGCAAAGAATTTGCAAAATAATTGTAAATTTCACATTTTTTTTAGCACTCTGAAGCTCTTCAACCACACATATGACCAGAACAAAACATGCCAGATCCAGAGATCTGTAGTACCAGACAGTGCATGCAAACTTTCAGGCAAATCGGATGAATAGTTGCAAAGTTATTAGAGTGCAAAATTTTGAGTTTAACATAGAAGTGGCCATGCAACCCTAACTATAGTAGCATTACTGTACCACTATAATGTATATATGTATATATTAAAAAAAAATGACATTAATGCACCAGCTAGGGTTCAATTTAAACCAACAGAAGTATGGAAATGTGGTGTTAGGGTTTCCGACCCCAACTCCCTATTTCTACCCCCAAGCAGCAAAAGGGAAGAACATTAGGGTTTTGGCTCTCCTGAATCTTGCCAAATCAGTACTGGTCTCTTCCTTGGGGTTCTAAAGCTATTGTAATACAAAGTTAGGGGTTAAACATTAAACATACTACTCATCCCTAACATTTGCCCTCTGGCGGGGGTGGGGGGGCAAGGCTTGTTGATTTTGCAGGTTTTGTTCTGGTCAGATGTGTGGATTCCAAGATCCAGATTTTTTTTGCTGTATGTTTGCTGTCACCTACAGCCTGGTTCTGAGCATGAATTTGGACTGTTTTTTTTTCATATTCTTCTTCCATGAGAAGGCATCTTTTTTCAGGAACTCCTGAAAATCTCATGAAACAGGATGCCTTCTCACAAAACAAGATTTTGGACATGGTTTTTTTCACATTCTTCTTTTGTGAGAAGGGATTTTCTTTTGTGAGCTCACAAAAATCTGACAAAACAGGATGGCATCTCATGACACAAGATTTTGGACTTAGTTTTTTTTTTTCAAAGTCTTCTTTTGTGAGAAAGCATCCTGTGTTGTGAGTTCATGAAAATGTCATGAAACAAGAACATGGGATCATGAAACAAGATTTTGGACATCGTCTTTTTAAGAATCTTGTTTCGTTTGCCAAGAAGTCTTCTTTCCTGAACCCTTATGAAGCAGGACTATTGGCTCATGAAACAGAAATATAAGGTCACAAAAGAAAAATGTCTCTGTGTTCAAAGAATGAAGAATTTTGTTCATCAGTGCTCCCAGATCTATGGGCATTCCCATATTTTATGGGTTTTCATGGCTCAAATTGGGGTACGGGAAGGAATTCTTCATTTTGAAAAATATACAGGAGAAATTGGCGTTGTCACTTTAAAATCCGGGGAAAGTTGCAGCAAGAGTCTCGGAGTTTATTCTGGATCAGTTCTCAGATGTGATTACCATAAGCCTGACCCCTGATTGGTTCAGAGACCACAGTCATGCTCTGATCATGCACTGACTGTGGTCTCTGATTGGCTATGCTGCAAGTGTTTGATGCAGAGTGCTGCCCGGGAATATTTAAATTGGCTATCAGTGTGCTTTAAGTCCTGCTTCACTTAATATTGCTGCCACCAGAGAGTGAGGAGATATCGTCCCTGTCTGTCTATAGCTCCTCACCACCTCAGCCTGCCATGTGTGTTCGGCATTTGTTTCACTGACTGGGACTCAGGCATCCAAGAAAGCAAAGCTATGACCCATTGCTTGTCCATTCTGTGCTGAATTTCATCAGCTTTTAATTTCAGCAGCCCAGAAAAGACAAGGAGAGACAAGCCTGAGAGCTGCCTTCCAAGAATCTGCAAAATAAATGTTAAAAAATGATCCGGGACCCTGGCATCGAGGCAACCCTCACCCACCGCTGGTCTGTGCCATTTTGTCAGCTTTACCACAGAAAAGTGCCAGTAACAGAGTGAAGGAGACGAGCCTGATCCTGAGCTACTTTCTTGGCTTCTAACCAGACGATCAACTGTAAAACAAGGTAACAAAAAAATATTAACAACCTGTCTCTGAGTCTGGGCTGGCATCAAATTAAATCAAGCTACTCTAGCTGAAACCTCTATGAATCTGCGCTACTTTAGCTGGGACAGAGGGTGGGAGAGGTTGAGGAGGGAGATTGTGAGTTTTTAATATTTAATTTTTAATATTTAATAAAAAAATAACTCCTGGTCACTGGAGGATAAAAGTGGTCTGTGATTCAGGTAAACAGTGAAATCTTTTCATGTACTTTCCTTCTAGCATCAATTGTGTAAACAGTTTTTTTTTTCCACTATATAAACCGGGTACCTACTTTAGCTTCTAGCTTCGTCTATGAATTTGTTTCAATTATCTCCCATTGCAGAAAACATATTTGTTGTGCTCCTATTGATTTGTGTGAGAAATGTTTCCCTCCTAGGTTCACACTGGCTTGTCTTCCTTTCATATAATTCAGGTGTGTCCTCCCTAAGTGTCCATGGGACAGTGTGTACTTGGAGGTCAAGGAGATAATGAGTTTTTTTAAAATATGAATATTAACAAAAACAACTCCCATCCTCATTGGAGGATGAAAAAAATAATTCAGGTACCAAACCTGTCTCTGGGGTAATCCCAATGCATCAATGATCTGCTGCAGCTTTGTTAGGGACATGTACTTGATGGAGGTTGAGGAGATGATGTCTGAGTTTTTTAAATGTATTAATATTATTCCTTAACTGGAGAATGAAAAAATGATTCAGGTACCAAACCTGTCTCTGGGTAATCAAATAACCATGCATCATTCTTAATCTGTGTGCTGCTTTGGCTGGGACATGTACTCAGGGGAGGTCAAGGAGATAAATTTGTATCATGCATCACTGTTGGCTGCTTTGGCTATGAGTGTTTAAAAACTTGGGGGAGGTCGAGGGGATGACTTTTAAAAAAAAATGTCTTCCTATAATTGTGAATCCTGTTTTAGCCCTGTGAATGAGAGAGTCTGTTGTGCTGCATGATCAGGGAGCCAGTCTCCCAACTTAGAGAACTATAGTGTACAGCTTGTTAACTTTAGTTTTTGCACTTGGTGTGGGCTCTGGTTTCCCTGTGTTGCTCAAGGATGTTTTTTGTAGAATATTAGTTGTAACTCTAGCTGTGTAGCATATTATTTTCACTTGGACATTGATGTGTGATATTTACCTAGAAGGATGCCTTGGAAGCTAGCTGTCAAGATGTTTTACTAATTTTTCTGGTTTGGGGTTGGAATATTATATATATATATATATATATATATCCACAAAAATGCATAAAATGCAGACTTTAATAAGATGATGGTAACTTTCTTGAGCATACAGGAAAATCTACAGGAATTTCACCCAAGTTTTACAGGGAAAATACAGGAAAAATTAGGGCCTGCTACAGGAAAATGCTTTGGCTGATCTGGGAGCACTGGCTCATAACTGTGCTGTTTTGAGAGATTTGAAAAACAAATTGTTAATGTGTGCTTTTTATGACCCTACCTCATGAACAATTGTCGAAGCATACTTGACACATGATTGAAAAGGTGCATCTCAAGCCAGACAGAACTGAACGGCCTCTTCTGTATCCAGACAGACTCGTGCAGATTTACATCTGTAGAAACACGGAAATGCAAAGCTTGTAAGACCCTGTGCTTCCATGCCCTTAAGGACTCCTTAGTTGCAGCATGGCCCTGAGGGCCCTGTATGTCTGCACCTGTATGCACATAGAGCTACAGGACCCAGACGGTGCTGCGCTTCTGCAGCCTGATAGACTCCACATTCAGTGCAGGGCCCAAAGGACACTGTACATCTGTATACATGTACAGAAGCCTGGCAATTCTGCACCCAAATGAAGGTGCTCACACAGGTTTGGCTCACCTGAGTCTTGCCAAATCAGTGCTTGGCTCTTTCTTGGGGTTCTGAACCCTAATACTCACACCTCTCCCTTCAGCCCATAGCATCCTGCCTGAAGCACAAGGTACAGGTCCAAGCCAGTGTCTCATACTGATACACTCTTCAAGGGTACAGAAGTATGCTTGCCACATATTGCCAACAACCAGTGGGCTCTG
Source organism: Neoceratodus forsteri (assembly GCA_016271365.2). NCBI lineage: Eukaryota > Metazoa > Chordata > Ceratodontiformes > Ceratodontidae > Neoceratodus > Neoceratodus forsteri. The sequence continues at coordinate 398,389,216 of CM028136.1, read as the reverse complement.
CCTGAAGAAAAAAAATCACATCTGACCTTGTTTGCTTAGGGGAGGGAGCAAGCATTAGAGTTGAGAACCCCAAGGAAGTACCCAGCACTGATTTGGCAAGACCCAAAACCCTAATGTTCTTTCCTTTTGTGTTTGGGGAGTGGGAGTGGAGAGTTAGGGTTGGAAACCCTAACACCACATTACCCTACATTTGTTTGCTTAAGTTGAACCCTAACTGCTGCATCAACATAGTTTTTTTTCCAGTTAATTTACTTTATGTTTCACTCCATTGCTTTATGTTTTACTCAGTCAGGTACAGAGTGCAGAGTGCATGTGCGAGTACATGCTGCCGCGACCAAGTGGTTTTCTGTTTGGTTTGGGTTTGTGTCTCGTGGTGTGTTAGTGATTCATGTGTAGTAAACAGTTTCTAATTTCTAAAATCTTTACAGGAATTGCTATTTTATAGTAAGACCATGCCAAATATATCGACTGCAAGGATGTTTAAACTAATAGTACCATAACTTATTGTGCCACACTGACATGCTTTTGTTCTATGCAGTTTTACATGCTGATGTAGTGCTTCTGTTCTATGCTGATTTACATGCCAATGTAGTGTTTCTGTTCTATGCTGATTTACAAGCTGATGTAGTGCTTCTGTTCTGTGCTGATTTACATGCTGATGTAGTGCTTCTGTTCTGTGCTGATTTACATGCTGTAAATAAAGGGAAATCTTCCAAAAGGGATGGTAATGTAACTACTCAGTGTAGCTACCACTACTTGAAGTCAGAAGTGTAGTAAAGCATGCTATGTTTTGTGCTGCTAATTATTCTTTATTTGTTGGTGGCATTGCTGATCTCTAATGTAGTGGAGCAGTTTTCTTTCTGTTGTTGCACTCCTGGTTCCTGATGAGTTCATGGCTTACAGCCCCTCTGTGCTTGTCTTGAATCCCAAACTAAAGCCAGTGTTACAAAATCAAATTTTTTTTTTTTTTTTTTTTTAAACTGCATGTTTTTTGAAAGATTTGCAGGAGGTCTATATGAGTTACCTTGTTCCGGTTACAATGCTCTCCTGTGCAGTGCTCCTGTTTGAACAAACAAAAAACACAATTATAAAGAAATGTAACCCCCCCATTGGGGAGTGTACCTTTTTGGGCATGAAATTGGGAGTTGGGCTACATTGGCCCAGTACCTAAAAGGTTAATGCCTGTGCTGCACAGTGGGGACTGCTGCTGGTGGGAGGCCATCAGGGTGCATAGGGGTCTTTAACCAGGGATTTGGCAGGCATTGGGGGTGGGCTGTGAGAGAGGAAGAGATTGAGGAAAGGGAGAGAGGAGCCGCGGGAGTGGGGGTGACTGCCTTCTCTCACAACCTCGTCCAAGCCTGGAGAGCATTGAGGATCACACTTTGCTTAAGCTGCTCCATTGTGAGAGATAAAGGACCCACTGAGAATCTCTGGGTTGTCAGCAAGGCACAAGATAGAGCCAAGATCCCCGTGGTTGCAAACAAAACAATGTGGAAATCTGCTGCTTGAATGCTCAGAAGCAGGATGTTGGGGCAGTGGAGAATCAGAAAGGACTTGGTCCCTGAGATGCATGCCCTTAGTTCTTGGGGATGGTGCCCAGTGGAAGATGCCAAGGTTGGAGAGGAGCAGCCCTAGTTGAATGGCTGATTGCTCTGTAGGGACTGTGAGTGAGAGAGAGAGAAGGGAAGGAGTGATGCTGCTGTGGGAAAGCCCACTGCTTGAGAGTGGGGAGGCTATTCAGTTCTGTAATAATGCTGCCTGTGGATTTTGGAACCATAGTGGTTCATGGACAATGCTGCCTATGTATTGTGTGATCATAGTGGTCATGAAGTGAAACTGCCTTGCCCCTGTATTAATTATGTTGCTCCATGGAGTTGACTAATAATTAAACAGGATCCTCCTTGTTCATTTTACCTTGGTGGGGACTCAGTTATTTTGTTGGACTGTTGCACCTCTAACTGTTTTTCCTAGCCCATCACCCTAGGAGATACCTGCACCCTGATGGACTGATATGACCTGGTAAATGTAAGCTGGCTATGGAATAGAGTTCTGTTGTGGGTGCCCCTCCCAATGGACTTCACCACCATCACATACCGCAACATCGTGGGGACTACAGGAATACATAAACAAGCATTTGTCAATGCCGAATGTTGTCGCACTGGCATTGGCTTTGGTAGTGCAGTGCGGAAACACATTTTGGGCAGAATGTGAAAAATGACAGCAGTACTGTTCATAAGGAGGTGTAAAAAAATGGCAGTGTTGAAAATGTGGCATGTAAATATTGCAAATTTGTGAAGTTACAAGAGTGCATGGGAAATGCACAATGCATGCTTGTAACACAGTCATTTTATGGACTTTTGGCACCAAATTTTCAACATAGGCATTTTAGCACCTCTGCTCATGTACAGTGTCACTGTCATTTCCTCAAACTGTCCCAAAAAGTGATTTTACACAGCGACCATGCTATTCTGCACTGGATGTGTGAAAACACATTTTGGACAGGATATGTAAAATGACAGCTGTACTGTTCATCAAGAGGTGTGGGAAAATGCCAATGGTGAAAATGCTGAGTAAAAATATTACAAATGCACAACGTTATGAGCGTGTGTGCAAGCTGCACAATGCACGCTCGTAGCACAGTCATTTTAAGGAGTATTGTCACCAATTTTTCAACATAGGCATTTTAGGATCTCTGCTCATGAACAGTGTCACTGTCATTTTTGTAATCTGCCCTGAACACTGATTTCCTGCAGCGACCACGCTATTGTGTGCCAGAAGTGCGGAAACACATTTTGGCCAGGATGTGAAAAATGACAGCTGTACTGTTCACAAGGAGGTGTACAAAATGACAATGTTGAAAATCTGGTGTGAAAATATTGCGATCACGAGATTCTGACGTGCATAGAAACTGCGCAATGCACGCCAGAAAACAGCCATTTTGGATTTTTTCCACCAATTTGCAGCATAGTCTTTTGAGAGTCGCCTCATGAACACTGCCACTGTATTTCAGATATTCAGTCCCAAAGGTGATTCCAAGCAGTGACTGCAAATCACCTTCGGACTGATTGACATCATAACAGTGACAGAATTCATGAGGAGGGGTCCCAAAACCCATGTTGAAAATGTGGTGCAAAAAGTCCAAAAAATGCCCGAGATATGCATCAAAGTTGAAAACCCCCTATTTATTCCATTATACAGCTCACCGGCATTTCCTCAGTACGCGATCGGCTTTGAAGAGTGCTGACATGTTCCCGGTCCACTGAAGATTGTCGCACCAAGCTCTGGAGGTAAGTATGGGGTGAGGGGGGGTGTGGGAAGGCAGGGTGCACAGTGGGTAGGTGCGGGTAGTGGGTAGGGAGACTACGAGGGACCGTCTTTTGTTTACAGGTGTAAAAAAAAAAACATTGCAGACAGTTTTCTTTTTACAGGTGTTTTTAGGGGACAGTAGCCAACGGGGGATTGGGCACCCATCAGCAAATAGGAGTGGGGACACTAGCTGAGGGGATTGGGCACCCTCAGCACAGAAGAAGGGGGACATCATGCCAATGGGGAGTGGGCTCCCTTGTCGCACATTAAAAGTGCAAAGGGAAACAGAAGCTGACAGGGATTGGGCACCCTGTCAGCAAACAATGAAAGCAGGCGCATGAGCCAGGGGATTGGGCACCCTTGGCAACAAAAAGGAGGGGGAAACATTATGCTGATGGGGAGGGCCCCCTCCGCACACATATGAAGGGCAGGGTGTTCGAAGTTATTGGGCACCCTGAAGTCGGCAGTTTAGCAGCCACTATGCTGCCATGTTGTAGCTGGTGAAGCACGTAGGACGGTCCGCTGCATGTGACGAGCTTTGCTTGCATTGAAACAGACCTTTCTTTAGATGTGAACACCACATTCTTTATGCATGGTGTGGCGCCGGCATGCTGGCTGATTGGGGAACCAGGGAAGCACCTACTGGTGCATTCCCTGCATTCGCCCAACAGCGACCGCACCTCCAAATCTTCACTGCTGCAAGATGTTGGCTGCACAAGTGCGCCAACATTAAAATAGCTTCACTCATGCTTTAAAGAAGTGCAGAAAAACTTATTGAGGACTGATTAGTAAAAGTTTTGTTTGTCTCTATAAGAGGAAGAAGGGGTGCAGAACTATAGGCCCAGAGTAACATAAAGACTACAACTATGGAAGCCGTACTTAGTCAAATGCCCTAAGTGCAAATCAAAAAGGCATCAAGCTCTTGCAGATGGAGGAACGACTTTAGGTAAAAATCAGTGAAAGTGTTTTTTTAAATATTTAAAAATTAAAATTAAAATTTTTTCAGGAATATAAAATACATAGACCCATTTTATAAGTGCTGTAAGACATTCCAGAGATGTGCATTAGACAGTTCTTTTGCATGGCTGGAGTCTGAAGGCACTCGGCCTGCAGTCTTGTGCTGTACTTACACCCCTGGTCGTGCATTAGAGCTGTCTAATGAATGCTCAGTCATGCCTTATTACTTACATATACAAGTATACACACACACACAAACACACGTGTGTATATATATATATATATATATATATATATGTATTTTGTATATTTTCCCCCTACTTCCCTCTACCTCACCCCTTCCTCTACTTCCCCCTTTTCTTTTATGTAAGCACTTGTTTACTTACTAACCCAGCACTTATTGTTCACCTTTTCTACATATTATACACAACTCTGTTTTAACACTGTTTGTAACGCCTGCCTTACAACTGTATGTTAATGTTGATCTTGTAACTTGAATGTAACTTGAACATGACTCTTCCCCCTTCCCCACCTCACCCCTCCCTCTCCTCTCACTGCCCTCCTTTTCTTTCATGTAAGCACTTGTTTACTTATTAACCTGGCACCTATTACTGTCCACTCTTTCTACCTATTATGCGCAACACTGTTGTACCACTGCTTGTAACAGCTGCCTTAGAACGGTATGTTAATGTTGATCATGTAACTTGAATGTTTAATGTTTCACTCCTATTGTACCCCTTCCCCCCAGGTTACATTAGGAGATGAGCGACTTGTCACTCAGTGTGCCTTCCTGGTGACACATTTCAATAAATAAATAAATAATGTATATCTATCTATCTATCTATCTATCGATATAAATATATATATGATAGGGGCATGGTTGTGCCCCTTTAGTTAGAGTTGAGTAGGCAGTTTAATGTTAAACCCTCAATTTTGCACGTTAATAACTTTGCAACCATTTAACAGATTTGCATGAAATTTGGTATGCACTGTCCTGTGGGGTAGGTCTGTTGATGTGCCAAGTTTTGTTTTGATCAGATGTGTAGATTATGAGCAGCACATAGGGAAATAGTGTGTTTTTTGCTTTTTTTTTGCTAATTTTTCCTGAATTTTCCTCATTGCCCTTTGCCCACACCATTTTGGATTTTAGCCTGGAATTTTTAGGGTAGAAAGAGCTTACCCTAAGGAACAAGCCAGTGTTGGTTTGGTGCAAACAAGGATTTCGGCTTATGAACAGGGATTTTGACAGCTCATGAACGGGGATTCATTAAATCCCCGTTTGTGAGAAAAAAATCCACATTTGTCAGCCGCCATCTTGTTTTCACTTTTAGCCCAAAACAAAATGTTGTTACTTGCACCACAGATGCATTTTGTGAAAACATATGTATGGGTTTTGTTCAGGGCGATGCCCTCTACAAAACCATGTGTTTGGTTTCCATCAGTTTATTAAAAAAGGCAGTTTTTTTATTTGAAAAACCCCATTCATAACTCGCTTCCGATCCCCGTTCGTGACATGTCCAAATCTCTATTCATGAGTTGATCCCTGTTCGTGAGCTGTCAAAATCCCCATTTGTGACATATGAACCAGATGGCCATATCTCATAAACAGGGATCAGGTCGCGAACGGGGATTTTAACACCTCACGAACAAGGATCATAAAAAAACATCCTTGTTCATGAGGTGTCAAAATCCCCATTCATGAGGTGTAAAAATCCCCATTCGTGAGAAATACTTGTTCATGAGGTGACAAAATCCTTGTTTGTGAGATCAGGACCAGTGGACAAATCTCACGAACAAGGATTATAAAAAAAAAAACCTTGTTCGTGAGCTGTCAAAATCCCTGTTCATGATCCAAATCCCCGTTTGTGAGGTGTCAAAATCCCTGCTCATGAGATGAGGACCAGATGACCCTATCTCGTGAATAGGGAATTTATTTGTGAGTTGTCAGGCCCTTCACTGCGAGCTAAATCCCAATTTGAGCTATCAAAATCCCCATTCGTGAGATGAAGACCAGATGGCCCTATCTCATGAACATGGATTGCCTCATGAACGGGGATTGTGTTACCTCGCAAATGGGGATTCGGCTCACAAACTGGGGTTTTGACAGCTCACAAACAAGGATTTGTAAAACTTTGCCAGTTCACTGCTTAGAAACGGTAATGACTTTTGGCTTGAAATTTGCAGGGGGCAAAGGGGGTGTCCCACAGATGTTATGTGTGCTGGTTTGGTGTAAACAATTGCATTGGTTACATAGTTATGACATTCTGAAGTTGAAAAATTTCCCATAGGATAACATTGTGGTGCTCATAGCGCCGTTTGGTGCCCATATCTTGGAAATGATGCAAGATATGGATTTTTTGCTCTGGGCAGTGAACTAAATATGTGTGGAGATTTTGAAGTCATGATTACAACTGCAGTGGGATTTTTTTTCATAGCTGCTGTGGTTACTAATATATTGGCAAATTGGTGTTACAAGGGTTCCTTTTCAGCCCTCTAGTGCTATTGTATGGCTCCATTGTTATGTGTAAGTAGGAGTGCAGGGCCCAGAGGGCCCACACTCTCACATACGCATATCATTATGCAAAAATTGGCAGCTTGAAGGGAGCGTGGGTCCCAGAGGGTCCGCGCTCCCACCAACACATACCAGTTATCAGTTACATTACACTTTCTCAAAAAGTAAGGAAATTTATTGCAAAAAACTTTGTTAATGCATCAGTTAGGGTTAAAGTGACAAAAGTGGGGAAATGAGATGTTAGGGTTGAGCCCCTAACCCCCCATCCTACCACCCCACCCCCCATCCTCCACACACCAACAGTCATCTGGGTGTGCCATGGGGTTGTTAGGCCTAACTTTCACCCCATTCTTTTATACTGTACCATGTCAGCCTGTTTACATGGAATGGGGTGAGAGTTGGGCCTAATGACCCCATGGCACACCCCGATAACTGTTAGTGTGTGGAGGATGAGGGGGGGTGGTAGGGGGGGATTAGGTTAGGGCTCAATCTTAACATCTCATTTCCATACATTTGAAATCTTAATCCTAACTGATGCAAACAAAGTTTTTTTAAAATATATATATATATATATATATATATATATATATATAGCTTTATGGCTAAGTTAATGCATAAGTTAGGATTTTTTAAACATTAAAAGCAAGGAAATATGATGTTAAGGACTTTCTGAACCCTAACAACCCCCAACCCCATGCACTACATGAACTCCACTGAACTGAATGTCAAAGCACAATCAGATTCCAGTCCTGAAGGGCCCTGCAGAAACCAAGTTAATATCCTTAGTGTATGAAAAAATAGAGTCAAGCAGTGCTCTTTGGCCCTTTGTAAAGGAGGACCTGACTCTTAACTTGCTTCACATGTGATGATTCAGGCCCTGCATGAAACAGAAACTGACTGCTAACTGGCTTCACACAGGGCCCTTCAGTCCTTGTTCAAAGCAGGAAATGTGCAGGGCCCTTTGCCAAACAGGAGCTGATCCCTTGAAGCAGGGCCCTTTGGGCCTTGTGCAAGACAAGACTTGTGTCCTAACTTGCTTCATGGAGAAAATTAATGGCAACTAACTATGTTAATGCATCAGTTAGGGCTTTGTGCACTTTGCATTCTTCAACTCTAATATCTGCATTAACATTGTTTTTTGCAATGAATTTCCCTTCTTCTGTTATGGTTGCATCATGTCCTCATTCAAGCATGCCCCTTTAGGTTATGTGCAAAATGGAATACACAGAATAATGGAGATATTTCAAGACTTGCATCACCAACAACCTAACAAATGAAACCCAACAGTGTCTTAATACTTGGAGTTGCACTGTTACACCGTATCATCCTAGCACAGATAATAAATAAGTAAGAAACCTCTTACCTGGGTCCTGGGGATCCTGGGATATGGGGGGCCTTGAGAGAACATCTTTAAAATAAAAATAGCAATGGGGTCACAAAGGATCTGCAGCTCTTTGGTAACTAACTAGTACAAATGAGGTAGATTAAACTTAAAATAGTAATCTGATACGTGTGGTCAGTGTCCTGCACAGCATGTCCATTGTTCCATAGGACCAGTAGATATAAAGGAGTAACTGGCCTATTATGAGTAACAAAAATACCAATAAGCTGAGTTGGGTGGAAAGGGCTGGTAGAGGTGTTTATTTATTTTTGTTGAAATGGATTAGTTAGGAGGAGAGCTACTGGTACCATGGCAGTGACATGGGTTCAAAAGTGGACTTGGATCATTTATGGAGACCAGCTAGGGGGATGTGGACATGATTCAGCATCCCTGGGACCACTCTTCTCTTCTGGGGGGTCATGATGCTCTGCCCATTGATCAACACCGTGTTAGAATGAAACCACCAGCTGTAACAATGGCAGGGCACTGGACAGTCAATCTGGCTGACAGTCAAGGGGGATGGATGACCCTCCCCCTCCAGGTCCTGCCATGTCAGAATCCATAGGTGGTACCAAAGGTACAAGGTACAGTAAGTCCCTGGCATGGTGGGTGATAGGACTGAGTGGGTGACAGCAGTCAGGGGGGAGGGCCTTTCAGTGGTACAGACCCTGCAGCAACTGGACCTTCATCCTGCCAGCTGCTGTTTTCCCCATTTTTCATACCAACCCACTTCTCCTGACACAGTATGTGGCCCCATATGGCCTTGACATGCAAGTCAATGTGTTCTGAGGGAAGGCTTCTTGCTCACCAGGAAGTGTCATCTGTACAGCAGAGCATTTCGCAATCACTTTCCAGGCTAGGAGCAGTGGCACATGACAGTACTGGCCCCCATCCTTGTGCTGCAAAGCTGGCTCCCCAAGTTTGTCTCTGAACTCTAGTCACTGACAGAGGAACACAACAGGCTATCCGCTGGACCAACAGCCAACCCTGCACAAACTGTCAGTTCATAACTTGTTTTTGATATTTTGATCCTACACTTTAAACAGTCTTTAATGACCCCTCCTTCTGAACATGACAGGTGTCATTTATAAATGCTGTCTAAAATGTTATTTTGCACCACAAGTGCAAATACATTTTTTGGGCAGGATTTAGAAAACAGCACCTCTCACATTCATGAAGTGGGGTGAAAAATGGTTATGTTGAAAATTTGGGGTCACAATATTAAAACTTACCAGAGTTATGAGTGAAAGCTGAATGATGTCATGTTTCTTCACAACTGTGTTGTATTTTAAGGGTTTGATCCTATATTTGCAGCATTATCTCTTTATGACTCCACCACATGCACTGAGTAGGTGACATTTTTTAAATCCTACCAGAAAGGTGGTTTTGTAGAGTGACTATGAAATCTTCTTTCATGTTGGATTTGAAAAATTTCACCCCCCTTGTTCATGTGGTAGGGTCCAAAAAAAGCCATGTTAAAAATCTGATGAAAAAAAATCACAAATAATGGCAGTTTGGAGTAAAAGTTTTTTTTTGGTATCAAGTCCAAATTTTTATGTCGCAAGCCTGTATTCTTAGGTTGTACTTTCTTGTGGCATAAGAATTTTTGGCTTATGACATAAGAATCTGCAGCCTTGCTAAGCTCATGACATAAGATTTCAGGTGGCCCAAAAAATGCATTTTCTGGTTAGTTTTCCATCACACAAACTCCAGAATCTAGTTAAACAAATCCAGTTTGGTTCAGCAGTTTTTTTTAAATCATCATTTTGATGCTTTTCCAGTGTTTTTTGGCCCAAATCAAAAACAAGACAGCTGCCCTTCTGACCTAAAAATTTTATTTCATGACCTAAGCATTTTACTTATGACCCAAGGATTTTAGGCTGCAAGAAATGGCTATTCTGGAAACACTACTGACCATACTCAGAAGCCAAATTTATAAAAACATATAACTCGATAGCCAATTGATATTGTTTCATGAAATATTTTTGAAAAGCACCTCCTTGGGCTGAAAGAGCTTCTACAATGAAAATTATGAAACAATATTTCAAGCTGTTTTTGCTCTAGATATGAGCAAAAATGGCCAAAAAGGTGCATATTTTCTTGTTTTGGCATTCCTTAGATCTCAGAATCCAGACAAGTGACTGCAGCAAAACTTGTCCTTTCATAAGAACATGGCATTCTGACTTCACATGCAAAATTTCATGCAATTTTGTCGAACTGCACCAGTTTGCACTGCTTATAGAGGACACATCAGTGTTAGACTGATCTGTCTGTTATTGACAGTGTCCGACGTAGCCAAGATCAGCATCGGTTTATGATTTTCAGTTGTTTATAATGGTTTAGCATATTTTAGTGAACTGTATTGCTTATTTTAGTATAATATTTTTTTTTAAACTTGTGCTCTTTGTAGTTGTGCGGGATGTCTTCAGGGGTTCACAGGTTGGAGCGGTGCTTAGCTAAGGCATACTTTTTTTTACAGGTTCATAAAGTAATCACTTATTGTGCTTTGTTTTCTTGTCTGTTCTCCATATCACTGCCACAGTTTCTCTGTTTTTGAGAGCAGCTCCAAGTCGGGTGCAATATTGGCTCTCTGTTCCATGGCCTGGCATAGTGTAAGGAGAGCTTTGCAGACATCACTTAGAGTGATGATTGGTTGCTTCTCATTCATGTCTTCTTCATTCAACTCCCCCATGGTCCTAGACCTTGATGCTGGCAGTTGACATCGTCTGCATTACCTCTGCTATGTCATCCACTTGTTCTGGAGGCTCTTCCTCTTCACCCAGCCTGCAGATTTCTTAAAATTCCTGGTCATTTGGTCCTGGTAGTTGGTCGGCAGCTGCATTCAGTGATCTCAAATGTCTCATCAACCTCTTCAACCAGTCCCACTTCAAAATCCTCTTTTCAGAAACAGTTCACAATTCTTTGGGATGAAACATTGTTCCACACGCTCTTCATTAGCTGTACAACATCAAGGAGACTGATCTGTTTTACATAGACTGCTTTGGCCAGCTCTTATGAAGAATCAAGGGCTTCTAGGACTTTTGCTCACATTGAGTGGACATAATGCCTCTTTAAGGAGTAGACCACTCCCTGGGCTAGAGGCTGAATTGTGCAAATGGGGTTTGGAGTAGGAAAATAAGTTCACAGTGGTGTTCCAGAGGATGAAACCCAATTCTGCAACATTTTGCAGCACTCTGCAGAACTCTGCAGCAGACTTACTGGATAAAGCAATATAATTTCAATGGTAATTAGTCCCTTTTGTCATTCAGAAAAATGTGACACTGCCAGAATGAAATGAATGCCACAGTTTCTTGCATGACAAAAAGGACTAATTGCCATTGAAATTACATTGCTTTATTCAGTAGGTCTGCTGCAGCATACTGCAGAGTGCTTTAAAAGTGGGTTTCATCCTGGGGATGCCACTGTATATTCCTCAACCCTTGCAAATTCAGGTGTCCACTGAAGTTGTCCATGATTAAGGCAATATTATGGCACCTGAACTTCCTGTCTCAATCTTTCAGCCATTGCATGAAAATATCACCTGTCATCCATGCTGTGCTTTTGCTCCCATAGTACACAGGGAGGTGGTGGACACCTCAGAAGCAGCATGGTTGTGCTGACTTGCTTATAACAACCAGGTCTTTTTTCTCTGTGCCATCCATGTTGCATAAAAACAATACAGACACATGCTTATTAGCCTTTTCATCCCCATAGGTGTCACCACTTTGAAAGACTGGGTGCCATATCCCACACAGTGATAAAATATCCCTGTCTCATCTGCTCTGACAATGTCTTCTGGGCTGTACCTCTGGAGTAAACCTGGCAGAACATCCTTAAACAACTGTGTGGCACTTTCCTGGTCAGTACTGAGCTTTTCGCCATGAGCCATCTTAAAGTTGATGTTATGGTGCTGCTTCCATTTCTGAAGCAAGTCCTCTGTTAATATGAAATCTCCCTTGTCTAGTGCTACAGCCGGTTGTTGTGCTCTTTATTTAAGCAATGGCTTGCTCAGCATTGCCTCCAGACCATGGGTGTTTGAGAACCAGTGAAGGAGAGCATCCTCTACATCAGCATCTTTCCTTTCACATTTCCATTTGTAATCTGGGTTCTGGTTTCCATGCTAGTGTTGCATACCCTCATCCCTTCCATAAATCAGGTCCCCTATAGTAAACTGTGGATGCCCAAAATGAATTGCCAGGTCCCAGACACTCATTTTTGGCAGAGCATCTATCTGGAACAGAATCTCCATTTTGCACTGCAAAGCGAGAGTGCTGTGTTTTGTTGACATTTTTGAGTGTTAGTATCAAATCACCCTAACCTTTGAAGCCCACTAAAGCTGATTAACAACTGATCATTGAGGTGGCAACCACCAGTCAGACACCAGCCACTAACGTCACTTTGAAGTACAGTGTATAAACTCCTATCTCTAGTTCCCTCTTCCAGTTGCTCAAGGTTTGGTTTCACCATGAATGGATGAACAGACCATCCAGTATATGCAGAGCCACAGGTCTGCTATAAGGATCAATTTTAACATTGCAACAATAGTGGCCAGCTTTTGGCTTGCTAGTTGCAGCTGATATGATTGACTGTCTGCACTATCTGTGTCCACGTAAAGTGGTGCATACTGTATGTATATGCATTCTTGCAAAAAACTGTGCATAATGCACCAGTTAGTGTTCAACTTAATCCCACACAAGTCATGAAATGTGGCATTAGGGTTTCCAACCTTAATTCCCTCCCCAAGCAACAAAAAGACAATTTCACACAAACAACCACACATAGTCATCGTCAGGTAAGACAAACAACATACAATTGTTTCCAGATTACACAAATATAGTAGTACTGATGTGCTGTCTTTATGGATTTATATCTGTGGCTTGCATACTGCAAGACAAACACACTCACTTCTTGCTGCAGATAGAAATCCATGATACTCAAATTACAACACTACTTCTGTCTGCAGAAGTACTGGCCCCTGCAGTCACAGATATAAATCCATGATACCAAAATCACAATAGTTCAACAGTTCCCTGTGAGGCCAGTGATTTTGTAGCCAAAGGTACTTAGGCACATTGTAATGCATACACACATTTCTGCAGCCACAGACAGAAATCTGTGATACTGAAATTGCAATACTACTTCTGGAAGCAGAAAGGCAGTTCTTTGTGGGGCCAGTGCTTTGCTAGCCACAGGTACTACTGTACACTGTAAGACATGAACACACTTCTGGCTGCAGAAGCACAGGCCCCTGTTCATTCTGTGCTTCTGCAGCCACAGACAGAAATCCATAATACCCGAACTGCAACACTACTTCTGTCTGTGGAAGTGCAGGCCCCTCTGGGGCCAGTGTTTCTGCAGCCATGGGTACTCATGCATACTGTAAGACATACACACTTCTGGCTAAGAAGCACAGGCCCCTGCAGAGCTTGCACCTCTGCAGTCACAGACTCAAATCCATGAAGATAGCTCATCAGTGCTAGTGCATTTGCATCATCTGGATATAGTTGTATGTTGTTTGTTTTACCTGATAATGGCTGACTGTGGTTGCTTGTAATATATTGTCCTTTTGCAGCTGGGGAAGGAGTTAAGGTTGGAAATCCTAATGCCACAGTTTCCTTTTTTTCTGGGGTTAAGTTGAACCCTAACTGGTACATTAACACAGCCTTTTGCCATTCTTTTTTTTTCTTTTTGAGATAGTGGAATCATATCCTCATTCATGCAGGTCCCTTCAGGACCTGTGCGAATATATGCAGACATGTGGGGCCCTCTGGGCCCTGCACCATGGGAAGAGTATGTCTGCCTGTGGAAGTGCAGAGCCCTCTGGACCTTACACTTCTGTGTGGCTATGAATTTATAGGATTTGTGGGCAAGTGCTTCCATATGGCTACAGATGCAGACATGCAGGAACAAGAGTCCTGCTGGCTGCAGAAGCATAGGTCCCTCTGGGCCCTGTACGTTAATACAGCTACATGAGCAGAGGTGTGGGGCCCTCTAGGTCCTATGCCAAAAGAAGACTTTTCTTCACTGTATGGTTACTTGCTGCCCATGCATTCAAAACTGCACTGCCCCTTCAAGGCTGGGGGGTGCCACATGGCAGTGCCATCTCAGCAGACTTGGCCCATCCAGCTGGCTCACTGAGCTCACATTTGAACTCAGTTGACTGACACAGGATCACAACATACTACCCACTGGACAAGAGGCTGGCCCTGCACACAATTTTTTTTTGTTTCACAGTTTGATTCAGCATCATGAATTTGGTCACTAGACTGTGTTAAATTCCACCCAAAAGATAGTTTTGCAGAGTGACTGTAAAATCACTGTTTGACCTGTATTTAAATGTTTCCACCATCCTTGTTCTTGAGGTCAGGTCTTGTAAAAAATACATTCGAAATCTGGGACTAAAATATTGTAAAATGGTTAAGTTATGAGTAAAAATATGTGACACACACAAAAAAATCAAATTTTTTGTAGCGAGTCAGTATTGCACTACTGTACTTTTTATGCTCCCTAAAAGTTCTTAGATCACGCATTAAAATCTGCAACCATCCCCAAAAGAATTTTAAGTGCATATGAAAAATTCTTGGGTCACACCTAATGTGCGATGAAAGAATTCTTCATCTGTAAATCAAAGTCTCTGCTCTGCCAAAAAACTGTTTTTTTTTAGTTTGCACAAAATTCTTGGGTCACAGTTACACGTGCAACCAAAAATGGCTAACTTTTTTTTGACATTCTGATCCCACATCATGAACTTGGTCACTAGAATGTGTTAAATCCTGCCCAAAAGGTGGTTTCAGTGTGCAACTCTGAAATCACCTTTCACCTGTGTTTGAAAAGTACCACCATCCTTGTTCGTGAGGTAAGGTCATGTAAATAGTATATTCAAAATTTGGTACTAAAATATTATAAAATGGCCAAGTTATGAGTAAAAGTATGTGAAACACAAAACACATTTTTCATGCACACCAAAAGTGGAATTCTTACGTCACAAATTTAAGTGTGACCCAAGAATTCTATTTTTGGTGTGCATGAAAAATTCATGTGTCACACTTAAATGTTCAACCCAAGAATTCACAGCCACACAACCCCAAGATCCCTATCAGAAGGCAGGTGGTACAATAGAAGGATTGGTGCTCTAAAGGCATAGAGTTCCTCAGCCACCTCATAGACCCAAGCAGTGGGGTCTTGAAGTCATTCTATCAACTAAGCATACAATATGGGCTGCCCACACAACACTGGAGGTGCCACCAGCTGGCATGCACTGCAACCAATATTCCGGGCCCAGATACAATCTCCCCAAACACACACCAATGGATGTACTGCTAACCATGACAAACCCACAGCACTGTAAAGCTAGCTATCTATATTAACACCTCTTCAGACAGGGTCCAGACCTATCAAACACCATGAGACAACAATAGGAGAGAGAGCTTGTGGTCAGTTCGCTACAAGAATGGGAGAGATGCTTGAAAGATCTAGTAGTAGGGTTGAAGGACACCAAAAACTGCTTTACCCAACAAAATATATTACATAGGTGACCCAGAATCCCAGAACGGTTGCATAAATGGGGACTTCTGAACCAGGGCTTATGTTGGAGATGTAAGCAACATGCAGGCATGATAAGTCACCTGCTATGGTCCTGTCCAGTAATAAAGGAATATTGGAACAAAGTACAACATATATGTAAGGAAGTAACACAGACCAAACTAACTCTCACTTCCTCACTGATCATGTTAAGGAGGGCCCTTGAAGTCTCACCAGTGGGAGATTCACCCCTTCCCCCACTGCACAAAGACAGATGGGTAGAGGGGCAGTGATCACAGCCAAGCGGGTAATCTTTCACCATTGGAGAGAGCAAGAGATTCCAAACCCACATGAGTGTCTGTCAGAAATAGTGAAGACTTCAAGTTATGAGAGGGTTCAATTTGTTACCAGGGGTAGGTTGGATGCCTTCATTAGTGTCTGGGGGAAGTACATCACATCAACTTACTGTAGGATCCCAGTAGGGCATTTTATGCTGGAATATCTCAGAACACCCACCTGAAATGGGCACTCACCCACTGACTGGGGGACGGGGAAAAACTGTTCATTCAAACTGGGAAGGAGAGGGGGGGTAGGTCCCAAGCTACCCTGAGAAGATAGATGGAAGGGCCTAGAACATAGTAAGACCAGGGCAGAGGAAAGGCTCAGTCCCCTTAGGGAACAGATGGGGATGGAGAAAGTTAGCTATGTTCTGACCTTGATACTGTTTGACATAACTAAACTTGCATATGCTCAAACAAATGTTTGTAGAAGTATGTTTTAAGGTGTTAGCATTGGATTTCTAAGGAGGTGACCCCAGATTGGTTATGAACGCATAACTTATGTACTGTAGAAATAATTATTGGTTGTTCAGGTAATTGAATTCTATATTCCAGGGTGGCAAATCCTGTAAATGTTACACTGTACTTATATAAGTAAATCAATAAAAACTTTAATTGTGAAAAAAAAAAAAAGAATTCACAGCCTTGAGACACAAGAATTGACTATCTTGGTAAGTTTACATATAAAGTAAAAAAAAGTATGTCTGACCTGTTTTTGTAATGTAAACACCAGAATATAGTATAACAGGTCCTGTTTAGCAAGAGTTATGTGTTTATTTTTAAAATAACTGTCTTTTTTTTATCTTTTTTTCACATATTTTCTTCCCAGGAAAAAGAACCAAAAAAAAAAAAAAAACACAAACAAGATGGCAGCCATCACGACATAAAACAATTTTCTTGCAACCCAAAAACACAATTAGTAATGACCTAAATGCTAACAAAAGAAAAAAAGATGGGGTTGTATCAGACGGTTATCTCAAAAACCCTTCTGAACATGCTCAAAAGCCACATTTCAACACATTGTAACTCTGGAACTGAGTGATACATTTTCACAAAACCTTCAAAAGGCACATCCTTGGCACAAGTCAGCCTTGAAAGTTTTGGAACACAATTTCATACCATGTTGGTCTAGGTGAAAGTAAAACAACAACCAAAAAGTTGTTTTTTTATGCTTATGGATCTTGGAATCAGTCAAGTGGCCATCATGAAACTTCCCTGGTCTCGATAAGTTGCCGCCTGAACCACGTATGCCAAAGTTTGGGTAATTTTGTCAAAAGCCACCAAAGCTGTTAAGGTGCAATTGTGAAGGTTTACCAATGAACACTTCCAAAGGAAAAACCCTCTTGCTAGGCAACACGATGTCCAGGAAGCTTCAGCCACTCCTGAGCTGAAACAAAGCCAGCATAAGATTCAGCCAGGACCCAAGGGATCCCCTCAGTGAGGGATGAGTCATGATCCTCCCAGACCATGCAGCATGGGAGCAGTGCTGAGGAGGGGTGGGATGAGGAAGTCAGGGGCAGATATGGGGTACATTCCCTAACCTAGCTGAAGCACCAGAAAGAAAGTTGAAAAAAAGGACCCATTGAACACGCCACTCAACTATAACTATACTTGTGCTACCATACAAGTATATATAATATCATAGTGACACTCTAGCAACACCGTAGTTGGGGCTGAGTAGGCTGTTTCATGTTAAACCCCTAACTTTGCACTTTAATAGGTTTGCCATCATTCAATGAATTTGCACATTTTTCATCTGTGATCTTGGAGGTAAGGTCTCTTGACATGCTTAATTTTGTTCCGTCAGAAGTGTGACTTCCAAGTTCTGGATAGCAAAAAAAAAAATGGAAAAAAAAATCAGGGTGTTTTGCTGTTTTTTTTTGTCATCGCCTAGTGTCCAGAAAGTTCAGAATTTTGGTCTGAAATTTTCAGGGCAGAAGGAGCTTGCCACAGGTGGTGCCTTTCATTAGTTTGGTGAAAAAAATATTAATCCATTCTGGAATTATAAGGATTTGAAATTTCGGTTCAACGCATGCTCCATACACTTTTGGATAGCTGTTTCATACAAAAAAATAATTGGGCCATACAAAAAGGATTCTGTTTTGTATGGGGGTAATCTTGTTTCATGAGAAACATTTTTTTCATATGTCCACCATCTTTTTTCCTTAAAAAAGACCCCAAAAAAACAATTTTGAAAACCCAAACAAATTGTGTCATACAAACACATCAACACATGTAGCTTACTAATAGGGATCCTATTAGGTGGATTCTGCACTTACTTTATGGAAAAGTAACTTAGAAATATGTTTTTAACACATTTTAAAATTATTTTTTCATGAGACAATTTTCTTTTTTCATATGGCCATACAAAACAAGAATAGCGCCATATGAAATAAGATTACCCTCATACAAAAAAAGAATTTGGACTTACTTTTTTTCACTTTTTTTTCATATGAAGGAACGTTTTTTGTGAGAATGGCACAATCTCATGAAAAATATTCCTTCATATGGAAAAAATAATTTGGACTTAGTTTTGTCATTCTTTTTTTTGTTTATTTGAAAAAGTTTCACCAGAAAGGACATACTGAGCCGCAATAACTCATTTCCAGATGCATCCTGGAGGGAGGGGGATACATAGAAGAAAGTGTGCAGGAAATATAGCATTACAGAGTGAATACAAAACAAAATACAGCACAACCCATCCAGTTGGGAAACAGGTTAACAAACAAACTGAGCTAGAAAACATATACAATTATTTTACAGAGAGCCAAATCACATGTACACATACATAGGATGGCACATAGGATGGTATACATTTCCAGGTATATAGTTACACAACGGAACTTACTCTTTAACATATACATTATTTTACAGAGGAACCAAAGCATAATACACACAAAGTGCTTTACTATACATTTCCAAGATGGGATCTTGGCAGGGGAAAGTGCTAAAACAACCAGTTATTACATAATCTGTGCAGTCGCAAGGGTACGAGTTGAGGACTATTATTCAAAGTAGGGTGGAAGGGAGATAGACAACCAAAGGCCATTATCCCTTCAGGATGCAAAAAAACCCATAAGGGGTAGGCAATTCACATGAGTGACTGGGTTAAGCCAAATTGGCTGGGCATTGTTTGGGGGGGAAGAATTAGAGTGGGGGGAGAGGGAACCAGGTGCAGTTGCAAGAGGGAAATATGTGTTGATGCAGAAGGAGGGATAGGGAGCGAGGGGACTGAGCAGAGCAGATATCTAATGGGAAGGAGTTCCAGATACTTGGGAAGTGGTAGGAGAAGGCAGCTTGCCTTGAAGTGGTACACTGGGGGGCAGGGCGAGAACCCTGTGGGTGGTGTTACAGAGGGCAATGAGGTAGGTGGGTGGTTCAGAGATGAGGGAGTGAAGATAGGGTGGCAGAGAGCCAAGCCAGTACTTCCCAATTAAAGAGGTGCTATGGACAAGGTGTCTGCACTGAGGGATGGGAAGGAGAGAGAGGTGCAAAGGTCACAGTGGTGGGTATGAGGTGGACAGCCGAGAGCTAAGCAGCAGAAGGAGTGGAAAAAAGTGTCCAGTCTGGATAGGGTGGATTTGGGGGCAGTGTTTCAGACTAGGGGCCCAATTCCAGGAGGGATATGCCATGGTGTATCTCGTTATTTACACCAGGCGATACACCAGCCCCTATTCCAAGTTGTGAGATGCACCATGGTGGCTGCAGGCTATGACATCCATGGATTATGCCACCCACTATGCCACAGCCTGCAATGCCTGGTGCAAGTGTGGGTTATGACAGCAACTTAGCCCAATTCTAGGAGGGCGGCTGTTGTAACCCACAGTTGTAATTCCAAGACACGCAGTGGTGTACCGGAATCGCGACAGCTCTGAGCTGTCTTAAGTGGCATCCAATAGCTGGCACCATTGGATGCTGCCATGCAGTACCACAGCAATGATGCCATGATGTCCCCCTAGCCCCCTCAAGCACATCCCTGCCCCCCAACCCCCCAATCATCTTGGCCCCTGGGGTCTGTTTCTGGTGCACCCCCCAGATGCCTGTGCCATGTGTTCTGCTCCCCATGCCCCCTGGTGTATGCTGAGGTGGCCAGAGGCTGGGGGGCTTCCAGGGGAGCTGCCTGTCACCTGCTGTGAGTTGTGACATGCAGCTGTGATATGCCATGCGTGTGGTGGTAGCCCATGCATGGCGTATCCAGCATGTCACAAGTGCCGGGACCCTGCCGCTCTTGGAATGCGGCATAGGGTCCCTGGTGTAGGGGTGAATGGCATAACTTGCAACTGCATGCAAGTTATGCCATTTGTCTTAGAATCGGCCCCTATGTCTCTGAAGTCAAAGATAGGGAGAATCATCTTTTGGATGATCTTTCTCTGGGCTTGCGGTGGAACACAGCTTCAGTGTCTGTACAGAGCACCAAGTTTAGGGAGAAGCTTTTTGTGGATGGCATCCACATGCACTGAATAGCTCAGTTTCTTGTCAAGCCAGAGCCTGAGGTATTTGAAAGATGAGACATCTTCCAGTACAGGTTCATCGAGGGTAGGGAAGGAGGGAGTGGCATCAAGCCTGGCAAACTTTTTGCCTGGTGCCTAAGGTCATAGAGACCTTTTTTTTTGGCATGTATGGAAAGTTGATTTGTGAGAAACCAGAGTTGGACATTGTTGAAGTCCAGCTGAAGGCTGCTAGCCACCTCTGGGGGGGGGTACCGGAGGTAAATAAAATGGTTTTATCTGCATACATGTGGAGACTAACAGATGAGCAAGCATCAGGTAGGTCATTCAGGAATATGGAAAATAATATCAGATCAAGTACTGATCCTTGGGGGATGCCTGTGTTGACTGGGAGAGGGGAGGGGAAGGAGTCGCCAACCCTGACAGACTGGGACCTGCCCATGAGATAGGACTTGAACCAGCTAGTTGCAGATTCGGAGAGGCTAGCAGCAGTCAGCTTGCTGAGGAGAAGGGAGTGGGCAACAGTATCGAAGGCGTTGGCCAGATCGATAAAGATGGCAGAGGTGATGTATTCCTGATCTATGCCTAAGAAAATGGAGTCAGTGAGCTGAAGAAGGGAGGTGATGGTGGAGTGGGCCTTATGGGACCCAGACTGGAAGGGGAGAAGAATCAAGGAAAGGGGTGAGCTGTGCCAGATGCTCTTGTAGTTTAGCCAGGATTGGAAGCAGAGATATAGGGCAGATGTTACCAGGGTTGGCGGGATCACCACCCTTCAGAAGGGAGACAACAGAGGTGACCTTTCAGGCACTGGGGACAGTGGTGAGTGAGTAAGATAGGTTCAAGAGAGTTGTATGAAGGAATCTTTTTTCATGAGAACAACACAATCTTATGAAACAAGATCCCTTTATACAAAAAAAGAATTTCAACTTAATTTTTTTTCGCATTCTTTTTTCGTTTGAGGGAATAATTTTTCATGAGATTGTGTCATTCTCACAAAAAAAAAATATTCCTTCAAACTTCACATTCTCTTTTCATAGGAAGAAAATATTTTACATGAGATTGTGTCATTTTCACGAAAAAAGATTCCTTTAGATGAAAAAAAGAATTTGGATTTAGGTTTTTTTTTTCACATTCTTTTTTCGTATGAAGGAATATTTTTTCATGAGATTGTATCATTCTCACAAAAAAAGAAATTCCTTCATACGAAAAAACTATTTAGACAGTTTGTTTCCACATTTCAACTTTAACAAGCCATAACTCTGTCAATATTTGCAGTTAAAGGACAACCTATATATCAAAAGAAAGGTCCTTATAAGTACTACAACACCAACACATAACCCCCCTCCAAAAAAATTTAAGGGTCAAAATAAAAAAACATAACAATTAAAAAATTAAAATTCCCATAGGATATCATTGCAACTTTAACAAGACAGAAGTCCATCAGTAACTGGAATTAAGGGACAATGTATATGTCCAAAACAAAAGGTGTAAATGAATAGTATAACACTAACACATAATCCCCCAAACATTCATGGGGTATGCACTGCACCCCAAAATTACCTCCAATCTTCACCATGGTGCCAAATCCATGATGAAAATCTGATCATCAAAAATGCACCAATGGTGTATCTTGTCTTCCAGCACAACCATAGCAAATTTCAGAGCAAACTAATAAACATTTACTGACTTCTGAGTAAAACTCCCCCCAAAAAATATTTTTGCCCATATACAATCAAGCGCTTACATTTAAGGGAAATGCTTAATATATTTTCCATTTGAAGTGAGCTCCACAAAAGACAATTACAACCAAGCACATACATTGCTTTTCTGGAGGCATGGAAGCACAGGGCTTAGATGGATATGTGCATCTATGGATGGGTAGAAGTGCAGGGCCCTCTGGGTCCTGTGGTTCCCTAGGCAGATAGATTTGTTTACACAGGACCTGAAGGGACCTGTGTGAATGAGAATGTGATTATTCTATCTCACAAAGTAAGGAAAATCACCAGTTAGAGTTCAGATTTAAGCAACAAAAGTAGGGAAATGTGGTATTAGGGTTTCCAACTCTAACACCCCACCCCCACCCTCTAAACACCAAAAAACTGCATTAATGCACCAGTCAGGGTTCAGATTTAAGTGACAAAAGTAGGGGAATGTGGAGTTAGAGGTTCTAACCATAAAACTCCATCCCCACCTTCCAAGCAGCAAAAGGAAAAAACATTACAGTTTTGGCTGATCTGAGTCTTGGTGAATCAGGGTTGGGGTCTTCCTTGGGGTTATCAATTCTAACACTTACCCCATTCTCATACAGTATGCACATCTGAGCTTATTTGGTGATGAAGGCTGTGAAGCTGAAGTGCAGGGCCTGAGGCTTGTGCTTGAGCTTGCACTATCTTAATAAATTGGATTGATATGTGATATTTCTGACTTTGTGAATTTCTTGATTATGGGTGCTGTTATTTTGGAACTCTTATTGGGTGATTGAATGGAGGTAACGTTACGGTTAATAACTCAAGGGAAGGCCCCAGGCCTGATTCTCCAAGACTCAGGACAGCCAAAATCATAATTTTTTTTTCTTTTGCTGCTTGGAGGGTGGGGTGGGGTTTTACGGTTGGAAATCCTAACACCACATTTCTCTACTTTTGTCACTTAAATCTGAACTCTAACTAATGCATTAATCCATTTTTTTTGCAATATTTATGTCTATATATTCATTGCAAAAAAATGCATTACTGCACTAGTTAGGGTTAAAATGAAAAAAGTAGGGAAATGTGGTATTAGACTTTCTAACCCAAACACCACACCCTCACCCTGCAGCCAGCAAACAAGGCATGGGGTGTGCCTTGGGATTCTCAAGCCTAATGCTCACTCCATTCCATCAGTAAATAAGCTGAGATGTGTATGATGTATGAGAATGGGGTGAGCATTAGGCTTGAGAACCCCACATCACACCCAACACCTGGTTTGCTGCCTGCAGGGTGGGGGTGGGGTGTTATGGTTGGAAACCCTAATGCCAACTTTTCCTACTTTTTTCACTATAACCTGATATAGTGCATTACCAACATTTTTTGCAATGAATTTCTTTACTTTTTAAGATAGTATAACAGCATCCTTATTTCCCTGTGGGAGTGCATGGACCTCCAGGCCCTTTGCTCCCATCCATCCATAATTCTTAAGATAGTGTAATGATATCCTTATTTGCCTGTGGGAGCCCAGCCATGCCTCCATATGTTTCTGCTCTTCCATTTGTAGGACCACAACAACCAAATTGTCAGCATAGCCTTCTTATTACCCCACCTCATGTACGCAGTAGTGAAATGTTCAATATTCCCAGGACAATGTGATTTTGAGCCACCACAACGTCATTGTACATCACAGGTACAAAAAGAAAGTTTTGGTAGATTTTGAAGAATCACAGCTGTCATGTTCATGGGGTTGTGTAAGAAAAAGGCTATGCTGAAAATTTTGTGCCAATATCTTTAAAATTACCAAAGTTACAAACGAGCATATTAAAATTTTTACGCATGTGCATAACTTTGCCAGTTTTACATATTTTGATCCCAGATTTTTAACATACCCTTCTTATGACCTCAACTCATGAAAACGGGTGATGGAAATGTTCAAAACCCACCCAAACGGTGATTTCACCAAGCAACCATGAAATCGCCTTTTGGACTGGATTTGTACAGTTCCACCAACATTGTTTATGATGTGGTGTCAAAAAAAGGCCATGTTGAAAATCTGGGGTCAAAATAAGCAAAAATGACAAAAGTTATGCGTCAGTGTTGAAAACCCCATTGAGATACATTAATGCCAAAACTAAGTCCAAAATCCTTTTTCATGAGAAGGAATCCTTTTTCATTTGAATGAAAAAGGACTCACAAAAAAGAAATTAGAGAGTCATGAAAAAGGATTTTACATATTAAAAAAATGTTCTGGGGGTAATTGTCCACTAGATAGCTGCAGAATCCACCTAACAGTGTCCCGATGAGCAAGATACATGTGTTGGTGTCTCTGCAGAATACCATTATTGTGGGTTTTCAATTTTTTTTTATTGAAAAAACAGAAAACAAGATGGTGGCCATACGAAAAGGATTTTTTCCTCATGAAAAAGGATTGGCACAAATGAAAAAGAATCCTTTTTGGTTTGGATCAACATTTTTTTGTTCCAGGCCTTTGTTAAGCAGACTGTACTGAGCATGCTCAGAACCCAAAATTGTAAAATTGAATATGTTTGGAAAAGATTCATATTTTTTCACCAAACCACTGAAAGGCACTATAATGGGCCAGTCACTTTCTACCCTGAAAATTGTAGACCAAAATCCCAATCTGTCTGTGCACAAGGCACGAACAAAAAATGGTAAAACCTAGCAATTTTTTATATTTTTTTCACTATCTGTATCTTGGAATCTGCAAATTTGACCTGAACGCAATTTTTCATGTCAAGAGGTATACCCCACGAGACCGCACATGTAAAATTTTGTGCAAACCCATTGAACGGTTGCAAAGATATCAAAGTGAAACATTTGAGGTTTAACATAGAAACCCCTGCTCAACCCTAACTATAGTGGCGCTACCGATATATATAGAGAGAGAGAGAGCAAAAAAGCTTTGTTAATGCATCAGTTAAGGTCAAAGTGACAAAAGTAGGGAAATGTGGCATTAGGGTTTCCAACCCTAACACCCCAATGCCCACCCTGCACAGACCCACTGGTGGGGGGGAGGGTCTGTCTTGGGGCCCATGAACCCTAACGCACACCCCATTCCCATACAAAATTAGGTGACATGGATACAACATAGCTGAATAGGGTGTGCATTAGAGTTCATGGGCCCCAAGGCCCCACCAGTGGGTCTGTGAAGGGTGGACAATGGGGTGTTAGGGTTGGAAACTGTAATGCCACATTTCCCTACTTTTGTTGCTTTGACCCTAACTGATGCATTAACTAAGTTTTTTGCAGTTTATTTCCTTACTTTTTGAGATAGTATAATAGTATCCTTATTTAATGGTGGGAGCACAGGGTCTTTTGGACCCTGCACTCTCATCCTTCCATAGACATAGTATAGCAGTATCTGCATGTTACAATGGGAGTGCAGAGTCCTTTGGACCCTGCACTCCCTTCCCTCCATTGGGATAGTAAAACAGTATCCATATGTTATGCTGGAATCACAGGGTCCTTTGGACCCTGCACTCCCATCCCTCCATTGAGACAGTATAACACCATCCTCATTTGAGCCCACATTTTCAACATAGCCTTTTTATGACCTCGCTACATGTACCCAGCACAGAAAATTTTCAAAGCCCTGCCAAAACATAATTTTGCACAATCGCAAAGCCAATCTATGTCACAGGTGCGAAATCACATTTTGGACAGCGTTTGACAAATGACAGTTGTGACACACATGAGGTGGGGTAATAAGAACAGTATGTTGCAAATATGGGTGAAAATATTGAAAATCTACTAAGTTATGAGCGTGCATAGTGAGATTGTGCCAAATGCCCATAATGCACCCATTTTTTAAAAATTTTGACCCCAGATTTCAGCATAGCCTTTTTATGACCTTACCACATGAACATAGCACAAAAAATTTTGAAATCCCTGCCAAAACATAATTCTGCACAACCGTAAAGCTAATCTATGCCACAGGTATGAAATCACATTTTGGACAGGATTTGACAAATGTCAGCTGTGACACACATGAGGTGGGGTAATAAGAAGAGTATGTTGAAAATATGGGGTGAAAATATTGAAAATCTACCAAGTTATGAGCATATGTAGCAAGACTGTGCCAAATGCCCGTAACACATTAATTTTTCAAAATTTTGACCCCAAATTTTCAACATAGCTTTCTTATGCTAGCTCAGCTCAGACACAAAGGGCAACCCTAGGAGGCATATGTCAAGTGCGGTTCAGCCCCTAACCTTACTGTCTGCTGAGCATCACTGATCTTCACTAACTGGGAGAGAGACCACACACGGAGGGAAGGCAGACTCTGACAGGTGCAGAAGAAGGGATTCCTTGACAGCAGTTCTACCTGAATCCTCCTTGGAGTGCACAGTCTGGGCTCCTTTCTCCACTGGGGCAGCTTCTTTCCTCACTCACTCTACTCAGACCCAGCCAGCAACTGCTCTATCAGCATAAGGAGCTGTTGGAACACTTACCCAGAATTCCTGGCTGCAGTATGTAAATCAGCTGTGCCCACTACTGAAATAGTGCTCAGCTAATAGAAAGCTCTCAGCTGGAAGCAACAGCTCAGACTCAAAGGGCACCCCTAGGAGGCATACGCTAAGAGTGGTCCAGACCCTAGTCTTACTGTCTACTGATCTTCACCAATTGCTGTACTCACTACTGAAATAGTGGTCAGCTAACAGAATGCTCTCAGCCAGAAACAACCAGCAGCAACAGCTCAGACACAAAGGGCAACCCTAGGAGGCATACGCCAAGTGCGTTTCAGCCCCTAGCCTTACGAGCTCCACTGATCTTCACTACCTCACAGAGCTGAGCAGGTTATCATACCACAGTAAAACAAATAAATTGGATGCAATCTTAGCTGACATTTTGCTTTTTGTCCACTTTTCTGAAACAATATTACCGGACATTCTGCCTTCCGTCCGCTTTTCTGACAAGTAACCAATCTTATTTTCATCCACTCTCCCTCCCACACCTAGGAGTGAATATTACTTTACTGCCAACAAGTCTGAGGTCACAATGGACATCATTAGCTGCAACAGCTGTGGAATACTCTTTGCAAGGGCATTTATTCACAGGGTGGGGCACTGTCCTAACTGCTTTTCAATAAGGAGTCTAACATCTCAGTTAAATGCAGCATGGTCTGAGATACACCACCTCCAGCACAAGCTCATTCAGTTCTCTAGACACAATAACACTGCAACAGCAACCTGCCACCCCCTCAAGTAGACACCCAGCCACAAAGGGCATGCCATCCAGTGGGCTGGCAAAGGGTTGGAAAATGTGATATAAAAACAAATTGCAGAACAAACATTGGAATACCTCTTACATACCAATCAAGCAATCAAATCAATCAAAATCTTTATTTTGCCAGGTGGAACATCATTGAGACAAGCTCCTTTACAAGATGTACCTAGGGCAAAACAATTGCCAACAGGGCTATGACATAACAGGTTGAGTGAACGTACATAACAATTACATAGTTATATGTTATTATGCTGTTATTATTACTATCACATGTGACAGGATACTTGCACCAGAACATAGCAATAGGTTCAACAGGAGGTAGCACCATTTAAATATAATTTCATGGATACAGATATATGGACGTAAGGTAATGAGCTAAAGTTTATACAGTAAACATCATTGGAGGAGTCATAGTGAGCAGGAGTGGCAATTTCTCTAGTGTCAAAGTGCGAAGAAGATTGAGATGTAAGAGTCCTTTGATAAGTACTGTAGGCATGCCCTTGCAAGTAGGGTGGGAAGGGGAAGGGGTATAGGGAGTGGGAAGGGAAG
The DNA here is from genome assembly GCA_016271365.2 of Neoceratodus forsteri. Taxonomy (NCBI): domain Eukaryota; kingdom Metazoa; phylum Chordata; order Ceratodontiformes; family Ceratodontidae; genus Neoceratodus; species Neoceratodus forsteri. The sequence continues at coordinate 398,361,272 of CM028136.1, read as the reverse complement.
GTCAGACGAGATAGGAGAGGGTTTTACATGATGGCCTAGGGAGGAAGGACTGTTCGAAGAGGGAACATGACAGATGCCACAGGCAATGATTGGGGTTTAAGTCCAATATTTGAAGCAAAGACAGATCGTGATGCTGTGACCTTGATTGGACAATGACAGAAGGGAGGACTCAAATGACGCCTCAGGCAGTGGTTGAGGTTTAAGTCCAGAATTTAAAGCAGTAACAAATCATGATGTTAAGACCTTGACTTGAAGCAATGACAGACCTCGGAGAAGGTCCTTAGGAACAAGGATTTGAAGAGGGAGAACGTGATAGGGGAAGCGAGCCTTAAGGTTTTCTGGATCTTATTCCAGAGCATGGGAAGAGTGAAGCGTATTGAGGCTTTACCAAAGTGTGTTTTAACTTTAGGGATAGCCAGAAATAAGATGGTAAGACTTCTGTGAGACTAGGCACTAGGGATGCAGGGAGTAAGACAGCTTGTGAGGTACTGAGGTAATTTATGAGTGATTGCCTTATATGTCCATAGAATAGCATTCTTTTGCCTCCTGAAGCTAAGGGAGCTCCAGCCTATGGAAGAATAGAGGATGCAGTGGTGTGTGTCATGGGGCATTCAAAATGAACCTAAGGGCTCTGTGGTATAGCGTATCAAGCTTGGAGAGAGCTGTGCTAATACTATGGCCATATAGGAAGTCCGCATAGTCTAGGAGAGGCAAGAAGGTAGCTTGGACTAGGAGTTTTCTAGCCTTCTGGGTTAGTGAGTGCTTAATCCTGAAGAAAATACCGAGCCTTTGATGCATACACATCAAATAAATATGCAATGCTGTCTTCACTACAACCAGAAAACAAGGAGGACATAGAGTAGATCAGGAAACCTGCACCACACAAGGTTGTGCACACTACCAATGAAAAGACAAAACAAAACATCAAAAAAACAGTACTCATAATCAGAGACTCTATGATTAGCAAGGTAGAGTCTCAACTTTTGCATTATGACCAGGAGAGGATCATGGTTAAGTGCCTCCCTGGGACTTTGGCATGGCGGGATTGTTTGCAATAGGGAACTCGACACTAAGGTCATTCTCCACATAGGAACAAATGACCTAGCCAGTAGGTCAGTGGAGGAAACAAAACAAAATCTAATGAAACTTGGCAATAAGATGACTTCCCTTTTGTCCAGTGTATCTTTCTCTGAGATTCTGCCTGTCTGGGAGGGGAGGGACAGCAGGCAGAAGATCAGTGAAAAAGACATGACTGAACTTAACAAATGGCTAAAAATCTGGTGTAAAGAAAAAGGACATCACTGTATAGGGAACTGGCACACCTTCTGGGAGAGAGTTTTTTGCCTTTGACAGCCTACACTTCACAAGGCAGGGAACTTGAGCACTCAGTCAGAAGTCCGACATCCATATCTCTCAGTTAAACTAGCAGAGGGGGAGGAAGCAAAGGCGCCCATCACATCAGAGAAAGCTCCATCTACCCAGCCCCCATTCTCAGCTAGTATAGCATTTCAGCACCATAAGTTTAGCCTAACCTTAGATCAGAAGGACGATCCACCAAGGAAAAGTGGTGGAAGTATGAAACACAAACACTGTAAATTGAAACTGCATAACTAGAACTTACAAAGGCAGACCCAGGGATGGCAGGCAATGTGCATTAATGCTCGTAGCCTACCGAACAAGATATCAGCACTCACAGCCATGTTGGCAAAGACACAACTAGATGGGATTGCAGTCACAGAAACATGGTTCACCACAAACCACACCTGGGATGTAGTCATACCAGGTTACATGCTTTTCAGGAGGGACCACGAGGGAAGGAAGGAAGGAAGGGGGGGTGGATAAGTATGTAAGGGAGGGGGATCAATGCACCAGAGATCCAGGGAAAACACAGGAACACAGAGGCCCTTTGGGTTACCCTAGGAACTGGGGACAAGGATCCCATCAGAGTGGGGGTTATATACAGACCCCCAACCCAGGAACTAGAAATTGACCAGTAACTCCTAGAAGCCATCTCAATGATAGCTGACAAAGGTGAGCTGTTAATAGCTGGGAACTTCAATCTGCCTAATGTAGACTGGACTTCATACACAGCCTCCTCTGAAAGGAACAGGGAGTTCCTGCTCACACTGAAAGGGGCAGGGCTCAACCAACTAGTGAACTCACTGACTAGAGACCACACTACCCTTGACCTAGTGCTCACAAACAGCTCAAGGGTTTCAAATGTACAGGTGGGCATAAACCTAGGGACCATTGACCACAGGTCAGTTTGGCTATCAGTCAACAAGGCAGAAGAAATATGTCACACAAAAATCAAGATCCTGGATTTCCGTAGGGCAAACTTTCCAGAGATGAGATCAAGAATCAAATCAATACTAGCTAGGGGAAGCACGGGGGATGTGGAATATGACTGGGAGCATTTTAAGAAGGCCATAGCAACAGTTACTGAACGATGTATATGTTAAATCAGTAAATCAAAAAGAAGGAGGAAACCGCTCTGGTTCACCAGAGACTTAGCAGCAATAATAAGGAATAAGAAGAGGGCCTTAAAGCAATTCAAGGTATCTCTGAAGGAAGCCGACATAGACAACTACAGGAACAAGCTCAGGGAGGCAGGAAGAGCTATTCGAAGGGCCAAAGCAGAAACAGAGAAACAAATAGCACAGGGAGTTAAGAAGAGAGATTAAACCTTCTATAGATACATGAGAGAAAAAAGGAAGAGTAAGGGTGAAATAGTCAGACTAATAGCACAAGACGGCTAGATGGCAATCACAAAGCAGAGGTATTAAACAAGTTCGTCTGCTCCGTTTTCACAATAGAGGACAGTGGAAAAGGTCCCCCACCAAAGCAGATGAAACACAATAACAAGGAGGCAGACACAAACCCCTTCACAAGGGAAAGAGTCCTAGAAGAGGTAAACAAACTTAGAGTTGATAAAGCAATGGGGCCAGATGGAATTCACCCAAGGGTGTTGAAGGAACTAAGGGAAGAAATTGCAGCACCACTAGCAGAATTATTTAGTAGCTCACTGGAGAGCGGCACAGTACCTCAGGACTGGAGAACAGCAACAGTGGTGCCCCTGCACAAGGAAGGAAGTAAGGAGGATACTGGGAACTATTGCCCAGTCAGCCTAACCTCAATAGTGGGAAAAATGATGGAAGCACTACTAAAGGAGAGAATAGTGGAATACCTGAGGGAAAATAGAAAACTAGACCCCAGGCAACATGGTTTCACTGCAGGAAGATCATGTCAGACAAACATGGCACATTTCTTTGACTGGGTTACCAAAACAATGGACCAGAGTGGCTCGGTGGACATAGTGTACCTAGACTTCAGTAAAGCCTTTGACACCATCCCTCACAGGAGGCTGGGAAATAAGCTGGAGCACACAGGCTTAGGGCACAAGATAGTCAACTGGGTTAGGAATCGGAAACAGAATAGAAAACAGAGAGGTTTGATAAATGGGGCTATGTCACAGGAAGGGGAGGTGACCAGCGGCGTGCCACAGGGGTCAGAGCTGGATCCAATACTCTTCAACATATTCATCAGTGATATTGCAGAGGAATTGGAGGGAAAGGTATGCCTGTTTGCAGATGATACAAAGCTCTGCAACAGGGTGGACACACAGGATGGGGCCACAAGTATGGTGGCCAACCTCAGAAAACTAGAGGAGTGGTAAAAACTATGGCAGTTAAAGTTTAACACCAAGAAATGCAAGGTCATGCAGCTAGGAAAGCGAAACCCATAAGTAAAGTACACATTGGATGGGCACCAACTGGAGGTAATAAAGATGGAAAGGGACCTGGGTGTACTCATCACTGATGACTTAAAAGACACAAAACAGTGTTAAAAAGTGGCACAAAGAGCAAGTGGGATCCTAGGATATATAGATAGGGGCATTACAAGCAGAAAGCAAGAGGTTATCATGCCACTGAAGAGATCCTTGGTGAGGCAGCACCTGGAGTACTGTGTCCAGTTCTGGAGGCTACACCTGAAGAAGGATAAAGACAGATTAGAGACAGTGCTGAGACGGATCATTAAAATGGTGCAGGGGCTGCACCATTAGACATATGAGGCTAGGCTCAAGGAACTGAAGTTGTACTCAATAGAACAGAGGAGAAACAGAGGTGACATGATAGAAACATTCAAATACATCAAGGGAATACACAAGATGGAGAACCTCTTCCAAGAAGACAAGGGAACTCGGACAAGGGGGCACAGCTTGTGTCTTATGGGAGGAAAAGTTCAGGAGCAACTATAGAAAGTACTTCTTCACGGAGAGGTGATAGAGCCATTGAACAGCCTGTCAGAACAGGTGGTGGCAGCTAAAACAGTAAGATAATTTAAGCTAGCATGGGAGAGACGGTGTGGACAGATTGGCTGGAACAATTAAAGGGGAGGGGGGGAAGACTAGATGGATCAAGTGATCCCATCTGTCGACACCATTCTTATGTTCTTATGACCCCACCTGATGAACAATGTGACTGTCATTATGCAAATCCCACCAGAAAGGTGATTTTGCCAATCGACCACGAGATCCCCTTTCTGGTGGGAGTTGCGTAATGACAGTCATATTTTTCAGGAGGTGGGGTCCCCAAAAGGCCATGTTGAAATTTTGTGGCCAAAATGAAAAAACTGTCCAAGTTATGGCCAAAAGTTGAACCCACCCCCCAATGAAATACATGGCACTGCATTTACCTTAGTTCAGATTGCAGCTACTGGTTCCAGCAGCAAGACATGTCTTCAATCGTGGGAGTGGGTGTCGAACCAGGGACCTGCTCAGGTGAGTGGCAGTCTGGGGGGACATCAGGGGAATGTGGGGAGGTGGGTGCACAGTGGTGGGTTGGGTGGGGGTATGGGTGTAATCGGCAGTGGACAGTTTTCTTGTTTGCAGGGCAAATGGCCACAGAGGACAACGAGGGATGATTTTCTGCATTTAAGCACAAAAAAAAGGAAAAAGAAAGGGATGGGACCCACTGCCACCAAACGTAACTGGGGCAATGGAGGGTGGAGAGTAATACTGGACACCAGGGAGACGTGGCAAGTAGCCACATACTTTGAAATAAGTGGGGCAGTGGAGGGCGGGGTTACCACTGGACACCAGGGAGAAGTGGCAAGTAGCCATTACAATTAAAATAAAAAAATATATAAAACCAAGTCATGGGTTTGGCTTAGGGGACATCCTGTGCCTGCCCATGCCTTTGGTTTGTGTACTTATCAAAAACTGCTAATTTGTAATCAAATTCCTCTCAGGATTTTCACCAGCTGATCCTCACAAAAGGGATCGGCTGGTGAAATCACAAAGAGGGATTTTTAGTGTTTAAACTGCCATTTTTTTAATAAATACACAAAACCAAAGGCATGGGTGGGCACAGGATGTCCCCTAAGCCAAACCCTTGCCTTGGTTTTTAAACAAACATCCCTGCGGCAAGTTCCAAGATTTTGTTTTCTCCTCCTCACTAAGTGAGAAAACAAAATGGAGGCTGACGAAAAGGGATTTTCTCATGAAAACAGATCCCTTTCCACAATCCCTTTTCATGAGCTGTTCACAACCAGGAATCCTTGATCGAAACTGTGCATCTATCCCAAAGACTGAACAGAGCATGCTCAGATCCAGAATTCTTTAAATTTAATAACTTTGGAATGGATCAATATTTTTTCACCAAACCAGTACTTGATTGTTCCTTAGGATAACCTCTTTCTAACCTGAAAATGTCAGGTCAAAATTCCAAATGGTGTGGTCGGAGCTCAATGAGGAAAAAATGGAAAAATTGTCAAAAATTTGCAAAAAATGCTTTTTTCACAATTCACTGCAAAAAATCCACATATCCGATCACAACGCAACTTGGCAAATCAAGAGATCTACCAACCAACACTGTCTATTCCAAATTTTGTACAAACCCATTGAATGGTTGCAAAGTTATTAATGTGCAAAATTTTGGGTGTAACATTAAAGTGCCCGATCAACCCTGACTGTAGGGGCACGATATATATATATATATATATATATATATATATATATATATACACACACACACACACACACACAATAGGAGTAAACAACGATTGCATAAAAACATGTATTCTCACTGCAATGGGATAAATCCATTTATTCCACTGTGGTGACATCATCAAAGCAAAAAAAAAAAAAAACAGCAAAAAACACAGTCCTATTGTATAAATCAGATACGTAATGGTCAGTGGTGGAATACGCTATTTATGTAAATGAGTGGAGGGCGACCTCGGCTACCATCACTTGTGGCACTGCTACGCTCAGCCACTCGTGAGGATATCCAAGGTCACTCTCCACTTATTCACATAAATAGTGTATTCCCAGCCATAACATAGCCCATATATGTAATAGATAAACTACTCTGGGTGTGCGGTCATGCTCTGATATCATGCATATGATGGTCCTTTGAGCTGCAGGCGAGTGTGTCAACCGCCTAGTTAGCATATATCAGAGCACTACCAACACCTCAAAGTGATTTATCTATCTTATAAAATATCAAAATTGTTTTGGAGGGTGTAGTGCAGGTGTGCGGTCAGACTCTGATATACTGCATGTTCATGTGATGTGTTTTATACATCAGAACACTGGATTTGGATTTGATGATGGGCTCTTTTATAAATAAATATATATATATATATATATATATATATATATATATATATAAATATGATATGACATGGCCTGACTGAAGATATCATATTTATCTTCACAAGAGGCCAATGATATCACCCACTTGTGAGACATCTTGATGTAATTGGCCTCGAGTGAAAACAGATATGATATCTTCAGTTAGGTCATGTCATGTTCTGTTTATACAACACGTTTGGGTGTTTTTTGGATAGAAATAGTAAAAAATTAAAAAAGGAAAAAAAGTACAAAATGTAAACTGTGCCCTCTGTTCAATGGTTCTGAACTAGAGGAAATTATGAATACAAAGCTTACAGTCAATGGCAATAGCAACCAAAAGATAGTGATCTCACATGTGAAGATATATTTCTGAGCATGCTCAGTGAGCAACTTCATATATCTTTGTATGTTGGGTCAAGGTATCACTTTTTATCTTGTTATTTATCAGCAGACACGTGTTGTATAAATATATATACATATCTGGGATATGACATTGCCTGACTGAAGATATCTCTATAAGCATCCTATGCATGTCGCAAGTTGCGACATGCAAGGAGTGCAGTTTCACCAAGGACCCTGTACCCGATTCTATAAGGGGCAGGGTCCCTGTGGCTAAGTCCTGTGACTTGCAATGATCTATCAGGTACACAAAGGAAGGGTGTACCTCAACAGGTTGGTGCAAGCCACAGGACAGTACAACACAGGATGCAAATGCCCTCCCCACTTTGATCCCCACTTTGTGTAATACAATGCCCCGCAGGGATAATAATGCCTCTCATGCCCTCATCCCTGATCTGTGTAAATATATGCCTCACAGGGTGCATAATGCCCCTGAAGCCCCGATCCCAATTTGTGTAAATTATGCCCTGCAGGGCTACTCATGCCCCCTCCAAGCCTGATTCCCAATCACCAGCCCACCCGCCTGCAAATGGCAACATTTACCAGAATCCCAAGCTGCACCCGTAACATCCCTGGTAATCTAGTGGCCCCCCCATCCGGCAGTGCCAGACCACCCCGCTCTGCCCCCTGACCAGCATTAGTCAGCGGTGGGCACAGCCCACCACTCACCACCACAGCCAGCAACTGACTGAGCTCCATTCGAGCATGTACTACGGTATGTCATTGAGGCACAGGTCAGGAAGCATAGAAAAACCAGGAGCAGTTGTAAAATTTGCAGGAGTTTTATTATGAATAACAATAAAATAAAAAAATTAAATTATTCAGTATAACTATTTACAAAGTCAGAATAAACAGAGAAGATCCATCTGAGTTTTTCTTCAATCTCTGTGTCTCCCAAAACATTGCAGCTCTCTCTTATATGTCCTTGCAACCCCCCTCCTTAACAAGCATCCTGTTTTTTTCTATAATGTTCTTGTATGTTTCAGGCAGGTGCAGCAAGAACACAATGTCCCAGAACTGAGGCCCCTTCTCCACAGCTTCTGAAAAAGGGCTTAAAAGCTGCTCTCAGGTTAACCCCGTGAGTTCCCAATAACTTTTTACAATCATCTCAAACTATAATTATATACATTTCAACAGTAACGTTATATAATTTCTAAATAAAGGGATCCCAATATCAATTACATTTCCACATAATGATTTGCATATATTTTATACCAGCAGATATGCAATGGAGGAAAAGACAGAAACAGCAAGGGAAGACTGAGAGACAGTGAGAGGCAGAGAATTATTAGACTGTCCAGGTGATCAAATCCTAGGTGTCACAGGAAAATTTGGTTGCGCAACCAGACAGACAAGAGACAGGAAAGGAAAGAACAGAACAGATCCCTGCATTCAAACTCTCCATAACAACTGGGACAGGATCCTATTCAACTCTGTCACATACACCTCCCTCCTTAAGAGTGAACCTGTTTTATCAAACAGGTTTCCAAAACCTTCTATTAATTCTCTAACATTAGCTTCTAACTTTCGGAAATTAAGCACATGTGCAGTATCCTTTTTTTCTATAACAGTACAGCAAAGAATAAAGTTTAAACTCATACATTTGTTTTTCAGCCTTCAGAACCCTCAATTCCTGATCCATATCTTGACAGAACATCAGCATTGCTATTCTCTTTACCAGATTTGTGTATCACCTTGAATTTAAATGGCCATAGTGCCAGGTACCACTGTGTGATTCTGGAATTTTTATCTTTCATTTGGTTAAGCCAACAGAGAGGATTGTGATCTGTTACAAGTACAAAGTCAATTCCTATCAAAGCAGCTTTTGGCATTTTTCAACTCCTTTCTTGAAGAGGTTAGCATGGTATATCTTTTTTTTTTTTTTTACTCTTTATTTGTTCGCCTTCCAGCCTGGGCATCCTTCTGAGATGTGCACTCGACCCCAGCCTCTACTCCCATGCCTGAACCCTTGCTTGTTGAAGAAACTCCTCTGATCACCCAGGTCAACCTAACCCCTGGATCACCCTCCAGTGGCGGGCCCGTCCTCCTGCGATGGCCTATCTGTAATTAGGGAGATTATATCTGGTGTGAATCGGGTCGGACCCTGGAGCTCTCCAACCAATGGGCCGGCAGTCAGGATGTGGGACATGTTCCTGGCACCCCTTTCAACTCCACAGGCAAGAAGAGGTATTTCTTGTATGTTCTGGTCCCCTCAGGAGTGCGGAGTGCAATGACGTCTGCTCACGGCTTCCCTGCTCACATCTGCTGCACTCCCGGCCCCTCTTCTTATTGGCATACCTGTGTTACCCTCGGTCTCCAACGGGGTTGCAAGGATGCCGAGCAGCCCCAGATCCCTCCCCTGAGAGAGGAGAGCAGTTATCCGGATGCTCAATCCTCTCTCCCCTACCAACCCCCAATGGCCAGGGCTCACTCCCGAACCCGGGTCGCCGGTGTGGCGCGAGGTTTGGCATCCAGCACCTCAACCCTCAGCACCACAGGGCAGGGAGCATGGTATATATTAGTAGGATTTTTCCTGTCAGGGGTCTGAATCTCATAGTTAATGGTACCAGTACCTCTAAGCACTCTATAAGGCCCTTGCCATTTCATTAACAGTTTCTTTTCTGTTGTGCGTAACAGTAGCAAAACTTTTTCACCTGGCTCAAAAACTTTTTCTTTTACCCCATGGTCATAATATACCTTCTGCTGGTTTTGGGCCTCTTCCTGATTACTATGGGCAATTTCAACATATTTTGTTGGGTGGAGCTGCACGCTGCAGAGATGAGGAGAGAGCTCTGACAGCAGGCTCTGCTAAATGCTATTTTTTTACTTTTAAAAGGTGTCTTTTGTTCCTTCCCAGGAGGAGAGCCTGTGGCTGAGGCCATATTGAAAAGGAATGAGGGGGCCCTTTGGAAAGGCCTGAACCCAGGACGCCCACCAGGAGAAAAGTCAGGATTGAGGGCTTGGGACCCGAGAGTCGAATGAAGTTCAGTCACAGGAATCTTTGAAACAGATGCTGAATTGAAAGGAACTGCTGAATGATCCACTAAGGGTTTTGTGAGCAAGCAGGAGAAGTGGAGAATCAGAGAAGTATGCAAGTGCACAAGTTGCAAAACCACAAAGGCTGTGAGCAGTGAACTGCTGTGTCTTCTTTTGTGTTCTCTCACTAGTTTTGCATTCAAACCAATTGTTTGGGTGAAGTTTTTTCAGTGCTCGTAATTATGCTCACTGTTTATACTGAACTCTCATTGAGTTTTTGCTGAACTCTGAATTTACTGAACTTATCCAGCCTGTCCTCTTGCACAAAGAAATTGTGGGAGAGACATTTGGGACTTTTGGTGGATCATTAATTTATTGCATTATTTTATTGTATAGTGTTCTTATTTTTATAAATTTTATAATTTTTTTATAAATTTTTACAAACTTTTGCGCCACACATAGAATACTAGCTCCCTATTGGTACTAAAGATCATGAGGGTACAGGTATAAAGTACATGCGTGGCATAGTTAGTGCAGATTCACCATTTTGTTCAGGCCGTGGTGTCAAGCAATTGTAAGTATGCGGAGCACAGCTGATTTTAAAAAAAAGGCAGTTTTGTTTTTGTAGAGTCTGCTAGTGTTTACCAGTATTTTGCCAGCATGTTGATCAAGTTTCCACAGGATTTTGTCCGTGACGCGTACTGACTTGTGCTGATTAGTGCTGGAGTTTGCTGTAGTGTTTCTACTGATTGCTAAGAAATTGCTTCAAGAGTTTCAAAAGCTTGGTACTTGTTCCTAAAGATGATGCAGTAAGTCCGTACCTAAATACGTAGATCCTTTAAGCATTTTTGATTTTCAATATTATCTGGTCTTCTTTTCTGTTACCTTGTTTCCCTGCTATCCTGTTACTGGATATATTTGTTTTATGGCTTATGGTTTATGGTTATAAGTTTTATATCTAGTTTTTTTTTTTATAGACTCTTATATGGTTGGCATTGTAGAAGACCTATACAAAGATACAAGGAAACACTATCTTGGATGTTGGCTTTATTTGAAAAAGTGGAAGAAGTGGTGAAGGTGGAATACTTCCCCAGTCACGGAGCTCAGAACTTGAAGGCTAATATTATAAGACTTTTAAGGATTCAAAGTGTTGTTTCTACTGTTGTCCATATTGAATTTACTTATTTATGAACTGTGTGGTTGGCACATCATTTTGAAAGACTAAGTTGACTATGTGAGACAAGCACTAATCCACTTTTAATTAGCACTAGCACTTTAACGGGTGCTTATTTGCACCAATTAGCACTATATATTTTTAGTGCCAGATTGTTTACAGGCATTGCTGTACCTTATTTTTCATTGTTTTTTATATAATACGTTTGTGTTATATCTATACCATTTATACTTTTGTGAGCTTAGAAAATGGTTTGAACTAGAAGGCAGAATTTGGAACTGGGTGTGGGTGTACCCAATTCTTCTAATGTACCCCTCAATACTTCAGTTTTACCAAACAATACAGAAACCTTGCAGCAGGCCAACAATAGTCAAAATCTGTTGGCTTATACTGAAGCTGATAGGCATTCTACACCCATTCTGCCAACCATTGGTAAAGGTAAAGGTAAAGTCAGGAATACATCTAATAATTATAATAAAAATGGCACCAAGGTTAAAACAAATAAAATTAATCCCTGTGATAAATTTATTAGTAATAGAAAGGCAGTTGCATCTTCAAGTAAGGGCAAAATGGAGAAGAAAACTAAGCAATCACAAATAAAATATCATTTTAATTATCTTACAAACACCCATATGTCTCAAATATCATTAAGGGGTATAACAGGTGATATTCACCAGGTTGTCACTGGCCCTGTGAATAATTCAGTGAATATTACTTTGAGTTCACCACCTAAAAATAATATAACTAATGTGGAACAGGATGCCTATGATGTTCAGCAGCACAGTAGGGAAAACAATGAAAACTTTCCTAAACAGCATGTTAGTCCACAATTGCTAAATAAGCAGTCTAAGCAGCTCATTGAAGTGGAAATTTATTCTGACACAAAGAAAGATTTGGTTGAAACCCCAATTATAATTGAGGCATCAGGAAGCTTAATTTATGATGCCCTAAATTACTCTTTTGATTCTCCAGAATTCTTCCCGGATTATTTTTATGAATCTAACCCAAAACCAACCTGGCAACATGATCTAAAGAACATAGCCAGTGAATTGCAGGAGACCACAATTGGGCTCAAACAACTTATGACTCCAGGGAAGTCCAGAGCTGGAACATCTTCCAGAGATCAGTTAAGCGAGTCTGTGGCTACATATCCATTTGCTCTTAGTGAGGATTTAAAAAAGTTTGTGTGCAATCCATACACTGCACATCTGATGATTCTGGATCATATAATTAATCTCAAACATGAGCTAGATACAAATAAAGAGACCATAGCCATTAATGGTTCTAGACTGGATGATGTGCTACAAAAATTAAATCGATTAACCTCTTTTGAGGGTTCTTCATCATACATTCTGGAGAGCTCTACATCAAAATGACCTGATTTTCCCACAATAGTCATTCCTGATTCCTTGATTCATAAAGCTGAGAAGAAGGTACACAAAATGAATACTAAAAAAAAAATAAGAACAAGAGTAAGAAACTAAAGGACAAAAAGAACACTTACTCTCAAATATCAGATGGTAATTCAGTTAAACCTGCCAAAACTCAACTGTTGACTTTTGAACAGAATGCTGTTAAACACATTAGTGTTAGCACAAAGTGTCTTGACCAACAAGTAATTGCTACTGAGCTGTCTGATAGCACCATGGATGATGCTTTACTGCAAACAGGAGCACCACTCATTGAGAACATAGCTGCCCAACTGAATAGGTTTGAGTACACCCTAAGTCAATTTAGGGATGAATGGAGCACCTGGAGCAAAAAGAATGCAGGGGACTCAGATCCTGTACATAGGGAAGTTAACCTTTATTCTAACTCTACTTGTAATGCACTTCCTAACACAGCTGAGAATACTAGTAAGAAAACAACAGCTGATGTTTCAGACTGTGCTATACTATGCCTGTATGGCTATTCTGTAGCTCATGACTGGTCCTTCTGCAAGCTTAGAGATAAGATTGTGCACCTGTTTAGGGCAGCTACCGGTGCTGATATTGTAAATTCTGATATGGTTTAAATCTGGAAGGATAAGGATGCTGATGGGATAGATTGTTTATTTATATTTTGTGCTGTACCTCATATTACCAATCAAGTTTGGATTAACAGCGAAGGTTTGATAAGATTTGGCTGTTCACTTGATTATGTAAATATGAGGTTTGTCAACAAACATAATTTACCAGTTGGAAACCAACCTTTTCAGCTGAGCATCTTTGGGCTGAAAGCTTCGCCTAGAGAGTCTATGGGAAAATTGATGGCCACGTTGATAAATCTTTTTACTTATGCATTGGGGATTCCAGTTAGTGATTTTGGTATTATGAAAATGTATAGATGGAAAAATGATACAAACTCAGAACATGTAGATGTCCCAATTCAGAATCAGGAAGTAGCAGAAAGTATATTGAATAAGGCTACACTCCTGGATGAGGCTGGGGTTTATATAATGGATAGCTCTATTTTAAACAAACCAGTCTCAAGGCCAGAGAATAACAGCCCGGAACTTACAGAAGATAAAATTACACAGACTCTCACCCTATATGGCCTACGTAGAACACAAAATGAGAATAATCCTAAACTAAAGTCCACTATTACTGATCTTCTGGAACAGTTACTGAACATCTCTATTGAGAATCCAGATGCCATATCTGTCTCCAGACAGGGGCCAGATCTGGACTGTGACTTGGTCACCATCAGGCTGGGCTTTCAAAGTCTGCATAATAAGATGTTGGATAATGTGGCTTTATTTGATATCATGGGGCTATATTTAGTCGCTGCTGATGAGTATTGTCATCATATTACACAAACTAGTATCACCCTTCAAAATATAGCTTCACAGGCCAAAGGTAGCCCCCATGGAAGACTCATTAGTTCGACAGTATTTAATATTTCAATTTCAAACAAGTATGAGGCTCTAGCTACTCAAGAAGACTGACTAAAGGACTCAGATGTATTACTGTCTGATTATATGAAATTGACCCTTGTTTTCTGCAATGTTTCAGGTTTGTCTAATAAATCTGCAGATAAGGAATGGACTGACTTTATTTCTAAATTTAATATAATTGGTCTCCAAGAGACATGGCATAGCCAGGATTCAGATATATCACTGGAAGGATATGTAGCCTTCCAGGCACCAGGAATTAGACAGTCAAAAGGGTGAGACAGGCTGGAGGCCTGGTTACTTGGATAAAGATTAAGAAAGATACTCAGGCAGATCTGTTATATGCCAGTAATAATGTAATTATTCTTCTTTTGCAATTGAAAGGGGAAGAATTCTGTCTAGCCAATGTATACATTCCTCAGTCTAACTCTAAATATTATGATTCTGTCATATGGAAACAGCTTGAAGATTTTATACATAAAAGCTCGGCTGTTGCTTCCTGTGAAGAAATCATATTATGTGGTGATTTTAATGCCAGAATTGGCCTCTATGATGGCTATGCAGATAAGGATTTTCACAATTGGTGCCACTCTGAGGCCTTCAATTTCCCCAGATGTTCTTTAAAAGACACCAAAGTAAATCCATTGGGACATAAGCTAATAGAGATCTTAGAAATGTACAGTTTGACCTCCATTAATGGTAGGCTGTCAGGAGATCAGCACAGTAACTATACACATTATTCTGTAACAGGGCCTTCTACAATAGATTACATTTTTTGGAAAGGTGATATGATATTGTGGGATACTTTTTTGGTTCCCCTAAAGGTTGAAAGTGACCATTTGCCCTTAGTGTTGAAATCACAACAACTAAAGATCAGAAATAGGAACATTAGATGGCTTGAGACAGCAGCTAGTTCAATTAGGGAATCATTACAAAATCTTATTTTGCCAGCCCTCAAGGAGAATTCTGATTATTTTAGGATAAATCAATGTGTTGTTTCCTGCACTGAGGAAGTTAGATATCTTCTATTAACTAAAAAAAAAATAATAATGACTTGAAAATATATAATTCTATCTGGTTTGATGCTGAGTGCCGCAAGGCTAAAAAGAATCTCAAACATATAGTGAGACTGGCCAATGCTCAGAATTCTGGTGTTACTTAAAAATATTTAAACAAAGTAAGGGAAGAGTGCAAGTGGTTTCCTATGACTAAGCAGAAAGAATATCAACAGAAACAATGGAATTATATGCTAAGGATTATAAATAACCAGGATTCTCAATCTTATTGGCTTCTTGTAGCAAAGGGCACGAATAATTTATAATGTGAAATTGCTACGTATATTTCTTTGAACACATGGACTCTCTATTGGTCTTCCAAATTTTTCTGTTTGGACCATAATGGCCCAGGTGTTAGCCTAGAAGCTAATTTGACACAATTTAATCCATTTACAATTTCAGAAACCTATCTTATTATTGCATCTTTAAAATTTTAGAAAGGCTCCTGGCCCCGATCTTATCCCTTCTGAGGTATATGTAAATTCTTCTTCTTTATGGGCAACTTTATTTACAGTTTACTTTGACCAATGCTGTCAAATGCTGGAATTTCTATATTCCTGGAAAGGTGCTACAGTAATTTCTATTTATAAGAAGGGGGATAAAACCTACCCAACTACATACAGGTCCATTTCTTTACTTGATAATATAGGAAGGATATTTGCAAAATTAATTTTGGACAGACTCAGAAAGCAACTGGTTTTGCTAGGTAATCTTTCAGAAGCTCAGGTAGGTTTCAAAGCAGGGAACTGTACTACAGACAATTGCTATATCATCAGACACATATATGAAAAATATGTAGTTTTATATGCAAACAAAAGGTCTATGTGGCCTTTATCAATTTTAGTACAGCGTTTGACACTATTTCTAGAAATATGCTGTGGAATATGATGTAGAAAAAGGGGTTCTCACACAAGATCATATCAATTGTTAGGGAACTTTACACTAACACATGAGCCCAAATTAAATTAGGCACTTCAGGTCAGCTTTCCTCTACATTTCCAACCAATATGGAGGTCAGGCAAGGCTGTGTTCTTGCACCAATTCTTTTCTGCATATATATTGATAAGCTTTTGAACAAACTTGAATGTTCCCTGTCAGTCTCTCCTAAAAGTTTAGGCAAACACTGTGCTGTGTTGGCTTATGCGGACGACCTGGTGCTGTTGTCTTTAACTCAGTCTGGGCTTCAATGTAAGCTGAACATATTGGATGGTTATGCTAAGAGATATAATTTGAGGGTCAATGATCAAAAAAGTTAGGTTTTGACCCTTGGGTCAAACTCTGCAAGAAAGTCATGGCTGATAGGGACCAACAAAATTAAATCAATTAAACAACATACTTATCTTGGTCTAATCTTAACCAATGATGGCAAATGGTTCAAACACACCAACATGATACTAACAAAGCTCAGAAAGACAGCTACATCTCTGAGCATCTTTAATAGAAAATATGGAGGTATTCTATCAAGCCTCTGTTGACAGCAGTTAGAGCAAAGTATAATGCTCAGGCCTTGTACAATGGAAAAATTTGGCAGTCTCACTCGGTTGATAAACTTGAGGTCCCATTATAAAAGTTGCTAAGATTTTGCTTGTACCTGCCTCCCTGATTCGAGCAGAACTAGGTATCTCCTGTATTAGAGCATTTTTTCTAGCTAGGAAGGTAAACTACTGGATTAAGGTATTCATCACAAGCAAACTTGGTTCACTCATCTCTGTCTTAAAGAGAAACACACTTGTATTAATCTGGACCACTTAAAATCATAATGTCTCGCTTCAATTTTTCAAATAATTCACAAAACAGAATTAGGTCACTTAAAAAACTATAGTGATATAGGTGTCGCAATAAGTTTAAAATATCAAGAATTTGTCACTAAAAGAATCACTGAATACTTTAAATCTAAAAATTTGGAGAATAATCAGAGACTGAAAATCTAACCCTGGACCAGATTGCACGATAATGCACATTTTTACAGGAATTACCTAGATATTCTAGTTGATCACGGTCAGATAATCCAATATACTAAGTATAAGTTAAAGCTATTTCCTAGTAATATACTAGATACAATATATAGGAAAGATTCCTCTACTCAGGCTAGATTGTGCTCTTGTATGTCTTCTTCTCCAGAAAATGTAAGGCATGTTATGTTCGAATTTCCTTGGTATAAGATCCCAAGAGGGAAATGGTTAACACCACTCTTTGATACCATTCAAACCACTGTTCAAGATCTCCTCCTGAGGGTGTTTTTTACTACTAATGATGAAATTATAATTGGCATAGTAGCTCATTACTTAGTGTGTATTTCAAGAATCTGGTTGAGATTTAAAGGTGTCAAATCAGATTGAATAGGAATGATATAGTGATGGGCTTATAATATAATATGTTGTAAGACACTGTATGTGCAATTTAATTTCTTCTCAATGAATCCAGAGCTTTGGCTTGTATGTGCAATAACCTTGTATTTATGTTATTATCTTTGTACTGTTCATGCTTTATGGTAATTTATTATACTTTGTGAATTTGTATGCTGCAAAAGGTCAATGACTGATCAATAAAACTGAAAATTGAATTGACATATTTTGTCAATTTCTTTCTTAGAGCACACATATAAGATGTTATGGATTGTTTCTGAGTGGGGTTATCTTCCCATGTTTCTTTTATCACATCCAGTGGTCCTCTTGACTGCCTACCATACAGCATTTCAAATGGTGAAAACCCTGTTGATGCCTGTGGCACTTCCCTGTAAGCAAAAAGTAGGTAAGGCAAGTATTCGTCCCAATCTTTCCCTTCCCCTTTTACAAACCTTTTTAACATGCGTTTTAGGAGTTGGTTGCTCAACAAGACCGTCTGTCTGAGGGTGATGGGGGGGGGGTTCTTATGGCAGTGATATCTAGTAGTCTGTACAGCTCCTTAAGTATTGTAGCACCAAAATTATTACCCTGATCAGTAATAATTTCTTTAGGCATGCATACTCTGCTGAAAATTTTTTGCAAGCTCTGATGCCACTTTTGAAGATGTGACAGTACGCATTGGAACTGCTTCTGGTATCGAGTAGCATAGTTGCATACTACCAGGATAAATCTATTACCCTTTTTACTTTTGTCTAAACGGCCAACCACATCCATTACAATTCTCTCAAAAGGCACATCTATCAAAGGTAGGGGCACCAGGGGCACCTTGTCTTTTCTAGTGACAGGGGCTACTTTCTGTCACTCAGCACAGGAATTACAATAGGTAGCAACATCTTCATGAATTCCAGGCCAGTAAAATCTATACAGCAATCTGACAAGACTGCGATCCCTCCCTGAGTGACCAGCCATAGGACTATCATGTGCTATCTGTGATAACTCTGTTCTATATATATCTGTGGTATAACCAATTGTTCTGTCTGTTCCTGTGTCTGAGGTTTAACCCAAACTCTGTACAGTAACCCATCATATTTTTTAAACAAAGGTTCACACTGTTTTGGTTTCACCCCAGCTGCTTAAAATAACCCTGGAGAGAAACATTGTTAGCTTGTTCTGAAAGAAAATCACAATCAGTGATCAGTTTAGTTTCAGCATTTTCATAAGTTAAGTCCATCAGTCATTTGTTGCCAGTTTCTTCAGGCATCGTCTTTCTTTCCTGGATTTCTGGATCTTGGAGCTGTGCTTAAACAGTTCCAAATCAAAGTCACTGAAAGGAAAGGTGTCCCCACTGTTTGAGATTTTCTTTGCCTCAGTTCTTATAATCACTGCTGCTGAAACTGCAGGGTTCAGTTCCTTTGAGACTAACTCAATCAATCCTGCACAGTCATTTCCAATAATCACAGGTGCAGGTAACTTAGATACTATCCTCACTTTCATTTGGTGCAACACACCCTTAATGGTCTGAGTCACTTGGGTGGTGGGATAGTATCAAGTGTCCCCATGGATGCAGATGACACCATTACCTGGTCCTTTTGCACAATGTGTTCCCAGCACCTCAACATGCACTAGGGTCTGTCTGCTTCCTGAATCAATGAGTTCCTTTACAGTCTTATCCCCCACTTTCACATCTGCTAAGTACTTGCCCCAATTTTCCAAAGACAAATCTGCTCCAGCGTCCCTCTTCTTATGGCAATTTCTTGCAATATGACCTGGCTTATTACAGTTATAGCAAATAATGTCTTTGGGCACAGATTTGTTACCCCCACCAGAGTTCTTATCAGACTTGGAGTTTAAATTGGATAAAGAGTGTCTTACCAGTGCTTGGCTGTTACCTCACTGCTGTGGCAACTGTCTGGCCATTTGGTAGTCTTTGGCCAAAGAAACAGCCTTTTCCCCACTTTCTGGTTGTGTTCCTTTACCTAAAGCTGCACATCTGTAGGCAGGATGCTGATGAATTGCTCCATTGCAAATGTGTCAATGATCTGTGGGACTGTTTTGCTCTCTGGTTGGAGTCATTTTATCAGGAGTTCTCTGAGATGGGTGGTGGCTTCTTGAGGATTGCCAACTGAGATGTACTTCAGAGATCAAAATCTATGCCTGTAGGAGTCTCCTGAGATGTCATACCTTTTCAGGATTTTGCTTTTCACCAGGTCATAGTTTTCTGACTGTGCAGTGTCCATATTGCTGTAGCAAGTTGGGCTTTTCCTGTCAGGTAGGGTACCAGTCTAATTGTCCATTGCTGTTTTTTTTTTTTTGAAATTTGCTCTTTATTTCACGCCCCACGTCCGTCCTCAGCCTGGTCACGGACTCCGGGATTCCCGGTCACCGGACATTGCCGACTCCCCAGTCATCCCTGGCTTCCACCCCAGAGAGTGGGGCCACGGTTCCGACCCCCAGTATCGGACCGCGGCACTAGAAACTGGTCGGGGAACGGCTCCGGTGACCAATCAGGGCGTCCCGGAGTAAAGCGTCATATAGACGCTGGGCGTGGTTTTACCCCCCATTAGCCCACTCCTTGAGGGAGGTGGGGACGGCAATCACGCTGAGCGCCTGCCCCTGCCTCACCCTCCCTGATGGGCACGGGCCGCGGGTGACCCCCTAGCCTCCACTAGGGGTCCCTTGGCGCCGACTGCTACCCCAGCCCTCCCTGAGAAGGAGAGCAGTCCATGGGACACTCGATCCTTCTCCCCCCGGCCAGCCCTCCGATGACCCGAGTCTGTTTCCGAACCCGGGTCACCGGCGTCGCAAGCGGAAATCCAACTGCTGCACCGACGGCCGGCCGTCCATTGCTGTTTTGGCCATTGGCAGGCTGTGGCAACTCTTTCAAAAGTTGTGAGGTATGGCTCGATATCATCCGAAGGACACAACTTTGTAAGTTTAATTGCTTTTAAGTTGCTTGTGTTTTGTTGCTCATCAGGATCTGTGCCAGATCCTCTGCCTTTGATAGTTTGCAAGGCATCCGGCAATCACTGTTCTTGTCACTGAATCTCTTCTGTCATCTGCTGCTCTTGTCACTGCATCTCTTCTCTGCTCTGCTGCTCCTGTCACTGCATCTCTTCTCTGCTCTGCTGCTCCTGTCACTACATCTCTTCTTTTCTCTGTGTTTCTAAATGCTGAAGCTCTTTTTTTCTTTGCTTCTCAGTCTCTTTTTGTTGTATAGCCCACCATTTAAAAATGATAGTCAGGCTTTCAGGTTCTGTCAATGCCTATTCTTTTTCCATTACTGGTGCTGGCTGTACAGTCTCATCTTGGACTTCTATCTCTGCTAGTTTGGCTGCCATTTTCCTGATAACAACTCCTGGGCTTGCTGCCGCTGAATCCATACCTTTCTCTATGCTTCCATGGTACTAGTTCCAGTACTCACTCATAAAACTCCTGGCTTAGAGTATACATGGTGTAATACAACTGTTAACACCATCTTTCATTGAGGCACAGGTCAGTAAGCATAGAAAAACCAGAAGCAGTTGTAAAATTTGCAACAAGAGTTTTATTATGAATAACAATAAAATAAACAAATAAAATTGTTCAGTAAAACTATTTACAAAGGCAGAATAAACAGAGAAGATCCATCTGAGTTTTCCTTCAATTTCTGCGTCTCCCAAAACATTGCATCTCTCTCTCTTATAAGTCCTTGCAACCCCCTTCCTTAACAAGCATTTTGTTTTTTCTAAAATGTTTCAGGAAGGTGCAGCAGGAACACAATGCCCCAGAACTGAGGCTCCTTCTCTACAGCTTCTGAAAAAGGGCTTAAAAACTGCTCTCAGGTTAACTCCTTGAGTTCCCAATAGTGTTTTGCAATCATCTCAGACTATATTTATATACATTTCAACAGTAACACTATATAATTTCTAAACAAAGGGATCCCAATATCAGTTACATTTTCACATAATGATTTGCATATATTTTTATACCAGCAGAAATGCAAGGGAGGAAAAGACGGAAACAGCAAGGGAAGACTAAGAGACAGTGAGAGGCAGAGAATTGTGAAACTGTCGGGGTGATCAAATCCTAGTTCTCACAGAAAAATTTGGTTGCGTAACCAGACAGACAAGAGACAGGAAAGGAAAGAAAAGAACAGAACAGATCCCTGCATTTGAACTCTCCATAACAACTGGAACAGGGTCCTATTCAACCCTGTCCCAGATTAAATAGTACACACTCAAGGAATGAATGACAGTTCATTCATTGAGCGTGTACTATTTATTTTTATTTATTTAACATTGGTGACTGGGAAAGGCACACTGAGCCTTGGCTCATTTCCAGGTGTGACCCGAGTATTTACAGTAGTATGTGCTTGTATGGAACTCAGTTGGTGGCTGGCCGTGGCAGTGAGTGGTGAGCTGTACCAGTCACCAACTGAATATGGGTCGGGGGAGTGGGGTGGTCTGGCACTGCTGGGTGAGGGGGTTGGGGCCCCTAGACTACCAGGGTTGATATGGGTGCGGATTGAGTTCCTGGCAAGTGTTGCCATTTGCGGGTGGGTGGGCTGGTGATTGGGAATCGAGCTTGGAGGGGGGACATGAATAGCCCTGCGAGGCATAATTTACACAGATCAGGGATTGGGGCATGAGGGGCATTATAAGCACCCAGTGGGGAATACTTTTACATAAATTGTGGATCGGGGCATGAGAGGCATTATGAGCACCCTGCAGGGCATTTTTACATAGTAAACGCCTTTTTCCGACTATTCAGTTTGGAGTTTTTGATGCGCACTAAGGTAATATTACCAGCACTATGGGGTTACTAACGGACAGCAGCTGTAAGTGTACAATTTGTAACTTCAGATTGGCCATTTACCGACTATGTGATAGAGTTAGTGAGCTGCATTCTGTGTGTTCAAGTTTATGGTTGTTGGTCTTTTTTTCCAAGTGTGGTGTTTTTCAATAAAGAAAATATTTTTAAGAAAACAACCTAAGACCTGTTGGTTTATGTCTATGAGAGTGCTGACCGCAATATCAACAGACATTGTTTGTTGTCATTGACTTCTATGAATTTTCAGCTCTGGGTTATATGATATGTGCACCTCCTTGTTGGAAAAAAATAATTCTATATTGAGCCCCCCACCCTCTTGTGTTAAGAGGTTTTGTACGTTGTGATAATCAAACCATTTTCTCCCAGAGGAAGAAATTCTAAATATCCTTAGAGCAGTCAGGGCTGATCTAAGTGTACTTAGAACAGTCTCCTCTGGGAGATGACCTGTTTGCCAGCAATGTGCCGTGGCCCCCCTCCACAGCCTGGATGCTGTGGGTAAATACAGTAAAAGTTGTACACCCTCCCTTGGTGGTCCAGTGGTCCTGCTCCCCAATCCTGCCCTTATTATAAGTAGTAAAATCCACTCCCAATCTCCATTGCTGCAGGTATTATTTCTAATACAATACCCCCACTTCTCCGATGCTGTCAGTAGTTTAGAAACATATATGACCCCGATCACTGATGCCACCGTTAGTAAAAATGTTAACCCCCATCCCTGATGCAGTCCATAGTTTATAATGCAAAATATATCCCTCTCCCTGATGCCACCCATATCATATTTACAAACTTCCCATCCACGATGCTGCCCGTAGTATAATATTTACTATGATCCCCAATCCCCAATGCAGTCCTATTAATATTGAATACTGTGACCCCCTCATGGCGGTATAGTGGTCTCCCATTCCCCAGTCCCAGCACTCCCCCCTTATTCTTAATGACAGCTGGTGCCCAGCACAGCCCACCTCTCACCTTCTTGACTGGGCACCAACTGAACTGTCTATCACTGAGTACATACTGTAATAATGTAAGTGCTCATTAATAGACTGTTCAGTCAACACCTGGTCATGGAGGTAAGAGGTGGGCTGTGCTATGCATCAGCTGTCATTGGGAATAGGAGAGGGAGAGGGCGATGGGCACTACCTGCTGGGGCTGGAGGGTGGGGGGGCACTGTACCACCATGAGGGGGTCACACTATGCAATATTAATGTGGCTGCATTTGGGATAAGAGGGGGATTGTATTAAATATTATACTATGGGCAGCATCAGGGGTGGGAAGTATGTAAATATGATATGAGTGGCATCGGGGAAGGGATATAGTTTGCATTATCAACTGTGGGTTGCATCAGGGATCAGGGAGGGGGGGCACTAGACCACCACTCCTTGGGTGCTTGGGTGTGCCACAAGGGGCCTGCAGCAAACTCTTCCTGTGTGCCAGGTGTTTGTCACATGGGAGGGTTTGCCCCAAGTGTGCTGACTTAGGTGCCGGGACCCCTTCTGTACCAGAATCTGGTGTAGGGTCCCTGGCGCACCCAGCTTTGGCACAAGCTTCTGTTTGCTGCAGCTTGCACCAATCCCAGCCATTTTTGAGAAGTGGGCCCTATATATGGAAGTAGTAAGACATGACAGGTAGTGCATTATGCTGTGATAACTGCACTCCAAGGGGGTTAGTTAGGCAAGAGGCTGCAGGCCAAATGCCATCTGCCCCAGGAGTGCAGTTATCATAGTGTAATGCACTAGTCAGAATGTCTTATTGTGCTTACAAAATAATCTAAACAATTTTTTTTAACTTGAAGTTTATTAAGTTTTTGTACAGAATACACAGGCATAGAAGTAACTCATAATATTTACAAGTTCTGGTATTATATCAAGATAACATAGCACTGCATGTGATCTAGAAGTTCTAACACAGCTTCTTAAAACCCAGATATTTAGAGAAAAGTAATTTGACAAAATATTAAAGGTCTCAGATGTAAGATACCTAACAAAGGCCAATTGATAGCATGCCAAACTGTATAAGGCCAGTTGGAGCTATGTGAGGCAGGGGCATGCCTATTCTTACAGACGCAGTAGCTGTATCCATGACTCAAATGTAAGGCCTATGGCCATAGCTCCTTCCTCTCCTTAGATTCTCAATGATGGGAGGCCATCTGCTTTCAGGAGGCTGATAAGGGGCCATTAAATGTTTATGGTTTAATATCTGATCTTTTAGTCATTATGTATATAAACCACAGAGTCCATCTATTCTGATGCTGCCCCCCTTTGTAATTGGGCTAACTTTTCCATTTGGTAAATATTCCAGATAAGGTCTTCCCATTACGTTAATGTTGGTGCCTGTGTTGTGAGCCATAATCTGGTGATTACCTTTTCCCCCGCTGTCATGAAAATCCGTAAGAAATGTAAGTGTACCTTATTTCTGATATTTGGGGGGGGTGTTAGGAGTAGGACTACTTCTGGAGTTAGGGTGCCATAGGTCTGGATCATATTATTTATCTGACTTTCCGCCCCTTTCCAGAAACTAGTCAAGACAGGGCATGACCAGAACACATGTGTATGAGTTGCAACCTAGCACTGACATTCTCTCCAACATAAGGAGTCCACACTGGTGAGAAACTTAGCTGTAAGTTGTGGAGTCCTAAAACAATCTAATAGCTGTGTTAAAGGTAAACTCCCTCCATCACTGGGACACAATCACCGTGTACTGTTTGTGCAAGATTGTTTCTGATTGAGTCTCAGTGGGGAGAATAGAAAGTTCTGCTTCTCATGCTTCCAGTGAATGGGAGACATTTGGCAGCTGTGTAGCCACTAATGCTGTATAGTACTGAGAGATAAATCTCAATGTGCCAGGCATCCTGTTAGAGTGCCCTAATGAAGGGGATTATAGGGGGATATTGGGCTTTAGTAGTCATTGCTCCTACTATAGTTAAAAGGTAATGGTGAATTTGAAGATAGCAGTAATGGTCCTTGTTAGATAGGTTATATACGGTTTTACACCTGTCAAAGGTGTATATGTGCCCTGCCTCCTAGAAGTGGTAAATATGTTTCAGACCCTTTGCAGCCCATTATAGTCTGTGAGGGTAGGAATGAAAGCTGAGCAGTGAATAGGGATACCTAATCAGCAGAAATGTGGACTCATAGTGCATTGTTTAAAAAAGGTATGCTAGAAGTGGATTACATTTATGGTGATAGGTAGCCTAGAGTTATGCTCAAATTGTAGTGTCAGTGTTACAAATAAAATTTTGTCTGGTTTGTTTCAAATGCTCCTAGCTCAATCTCAGCCCAATTGGGATGGGTATCAGGGGATTTTCAGCATAGAGTGTGGCCTGGTAGAGCCACCTGGGAGTATAGCAATAGGATTGGGAGGGCAAGCCCTCCTTTGTTTTTGGGTAATTGAAGTTTGGAAAATGCCACTTACAGTCTACTCCCATTTCAAATGAAATGGGAGAGACAGTTGTTCCATTTATTAAATAGATTTCAGGGGGCTGGGGTGGGTAAGGTTTGGAATAGATATAAAAATTGTGGAAGTATATTCATTTAGATTAAGTCTACCCTCTGAAATATGGACAGTGGAAGTTGGGTCCAATGTTACAAATCTTCTTATACTGCTTGTTCTAGAGGTGGGTAGTCATGTCTGAGAAGAGTTATTTTGTCAATACCTATGTACTGTATACTTCCAGATAGTTAATGCAAGGTGTGTTCCATTTACTGTCGTATTTCATCTTTTACAGTGTGGAATGGGTGAAATATACTGTAGAATAGACAATATGCACGTACAGTTTATTTCGCACTTGTAAGTCCATGGTGTAATCGTGGTAAACTTTTTTTCACGTGGTTGGTACAGATGCTGTACTGTAAATCACAGTATATAGAAATGAGCTGCACATCTGCAGTATTATGGTACTATCACAATCACTGGCTGTAATCCGGTGTAATCAGTAGGTGTAACCAGCTGATCAGTTTAAGTAATCTCCACTACGAATTCAATGTTTTCTGCTTCTCTGCATGCCCTGTATCTAGCCTGGTTTGCTAAGATGTCTCTTTTGAAGTGGCTGAAATGTGCGAAGGCACAAAAATGTCCATTTTCCTCTATAACCGAGGTGACAGCTGACAACCTGTGTGTGACTGCATCAGTCTATAACACCTGCTTTTTCATTACAGGTTATAGATACCTGGATGACACAGATGGTTACAGAGTGCCCCGTATGATGGAACACCCAACTGACCAGACCAGTAAAGAATCTTTTGTTTTTTAATTTTCTTTATTTTCATTTTGATTTTAAGTACTGTATCATTTGTATGAATTGTGCTGTTTAATAAAAAAATACAGTCATACCTGTGTAACATGTGGCATGCTGTGGTGTCATTACGTTAGTGCACTACATGGTCATACTAGTAATCTGTAACATAGCAACCTGATTATCAACCAAACTAAACCACTTTTGCCACATATAAAGCTAGAGAAAAATTAAAAAGTAAGGAGAAAATGTACTGTAGGCTTGAGGATTGTGAGTGTTGTAAGGGTTGTGAGGAGCAAGTTGTGCTTGATGAGTGAGTGAGTAAGTGAGTGAGTGAGACATAGGAGCAAGCCAGAACCATGACAGTAAGCACTCTGAAAGCAGCAGAGTACAGTACTGTATGTTATAAGATCATCGTGGGTGGGTGTTGACACTGTATATTTCAGTACTTTACTTATTTGTCAGCATGCAAAAGTCAAAGCTACATTTGCAAACAGGTATCATATAATACCTCAACTATAGTTCATGGTTCTTTATATTTAGTGTCTCTTGCCCACTCCACGAACATAGCGAAATATAAAGAACTGCAAATGTTGTCTATTCTACAGTAGCTGGAGGACCTGCATTTGTCCTCATTAATTTAATAACCAGCAAGGTGCTCTATTTCTTTAAGACAGGTGGACAATGCTGGAAGGGCTGTATATTGAGAGATATAAGAGGAGATCATCTGTGTATTATGTTACTTTATGCTCACAGTCTCTTATTTGTAGCCCCCAGATGGCAGTGGTCTGCTGTAGGTATTGGGCCAGGGGCTCTACAGATAAGGCTACCAAGTAGGGTGAAAATGAACTCCTTAGCAGGGTTCCCCTAGATAAAGGAAAATAGTGGGACAGTGAAATGCTGACCTTAACTGCCGCTCGGTGTTTGGTGTATAAACCCCACATCAAGTCCAGGAAGGGAGATGGGAATGTAAAGTTCTGGAGTGTAGAGTATAGAAAAGACCAGGAGATCCTGTCAAAAGCTTTCTAGGCATCTAAACTCAGAATTAACACCAGGAGGTTATGGAGACTGATATGATGTATTAGGAGAATAGTGCATTTTATGTTATCTGCTGTCAACAGCGTATAAAGCCAGATTGGTCCTGATGAATAATTTGACAAAGGACAGTGTTGAGGTGATGAGCAAGTATGATGGTAAATATGTATAGTCAACACTGAGCACTGATATAGGATGGTAGAATTCCCTGTGTTGGAGATCTCTTTTGGGTTTGACTATTGCTAAGATAGTAGAATATCTCCATGTGTCAGAACATACTGTTATTGACAGGGCCTCCTGGAAGATATTTGGAAGTGGGTCATAAAGATGCTTCAAAATGGCTTTGTAAAATTCTGCTCCATAGCCATCTGGGCCCTGGCTTTTCCCATTTTGAAGGACTTTAATCTGAAAGATAATCTTATAGGTAATGTTTTCTGATGTGATAGGGCATATTACGTTGTCCTGTTGAGCTTGTGTAAGGTTTGGGAGATAAATAGTAGACAAAAACATGTGTAACTGTTGATTTGAAGGGGGAGTTTTAGCCTGGTACAATTTGGTACAGAAATTCATGAAGCTCTGCAGGATGTCTGCATGTTTGGTGGGGCAGATTCCAGAGGTGGGGTCAATTACTTTAACGATAGTAGTTTGTTTACGCTTAGCCCAGAACTGATGTGTCAAAAATTTGTATGTTCTAGCGCTGCCTTCATAAAATGACTGACAGAGCCAGAGTGGTACCTGTTTAATTTTATAGTTAAGGTGTTCTTGTATCTGATTTTGAACTAGTTTGATTCTGCCCATCAAAGTGGTGTCAACTTGCATATGTGCCATTTGCAAAAGTTTTAATTCATCATGTAGCGCCTGATAATTGACCTCTCTCAATTTTTTTTGTCTGGAGATGAAAGCTATTATTTCCCCCCTAAGGACCATCTTCAAAATATCCCAAAGGAGGGTGTGAGTAATATGTTCAGTTGTATTGCCTTGAAGGATCTGTGGGATCCTATCTTTTAACATTTGCAGGAACTCTGGGTTTCTTACTGCCAGGTTAAATCTCCAGTGGGTAGTTTTATGCTCCAGACTGTAGGTGTAGTGAGGGTAAGTGTAAGGGTAAGGGGTGCATGGTCGGAGATCAAAACAGTATCCATTGTCACATCTGTGACCCAAGGTAGGTCCTCAGAAGAAACAAAAATGTAGTCCAGGAATGAATAGGTGTGGAGGGCATATGAGTAAAAGGTGAACTGTCTGTCCCTCTTGTGTAGAAAGCACCAGATGTCTGTAAGGCCTATGTCCCTAAACAGGTGGCTCAAATGTCTTTGTCCTGGGTTTGAGGTTGGTGGGGAAGAATGACTAGTATCCAGGACTGGGTGTAACAAGAAGTTAAAATCTCCCCCCCAGTACTAGGGCTCCCTGTTGATGTTCCAGCAGTATGTTAAACAACTGTTGTATAGAAGAGGCATCACTGCCTGGGGGTATGTACATATAGCCCACTGTAATCAATCTCTCATTTATAGTACCAACTGCTATTGCTACCCATCCCTCTCTATCAGTGTAGGATAAGATTGAGTGGAATGATGAATGGTGGGGAATAAGTATAACCACCCCTCAGTGACGGCTATGCTTATACGTGGATTCAACAATCTGATCAAATCTGAATTTAAGGAGTTTCTGATGCTTGGTTGAGCTCAGATGAGTTTCCTACAAAATAAGTAGTTGTGGTTTTTGGTTTTTTCAGGACTTCGAGTACTTTTGCCCATTCCACTGGGCTGAAGGCCATTAACATTCTGTGATAAGATTTTAAGCAGTACCATATTGGATAGAAGAAAGGGATAGGGTGAAAATACCCCCCTGTATATAGGCATGCCCCTGCCTTTAAGAGTTGTGGTCTATAATATATCAAAGAATAAGGAGACCCAAACTGACAGTGAATTTATATACAATACAAGCATCCTTTTCCAAAAATAAAGCAAATTTCCATGCCTGAGGCTCTGTACTGTGGAATCAATGTACCTAAAATGAACGGATACAGGAATAGGAACTGTTTACTAAAGAAGGAGGGAGGGCCAATGGGGCACCATCTCTCCTTTGGAAAATGGGGGAGTAAGAAAGCACGTCCTGTAGACCCTGTGATCCAGCTCTGCATAACAGCCAGGAAAAAGGGAATATCCTCTGTTATACAGATGATGTAACTGGGAGTAGATTTCCAAGGTAGGGGAGGTAAGCATATCCCTTCCTGGTGATGACCTGAAGGGGATGTCATGGAGAGAGTAAGGAACTAATGGTCCTCGGGGTCCTTAGGACTCTAAATGGGTCCCAAAACTGGGGACTGTGAGGACTAGACAAGGAAAGGTAAAAGAGTAGGTAGGAAATTAAATAAAATAGAATAGAGATAATGGCATTGGTAGCTGCCATAGTGAGCTGGAATGGTCATTGGGCAGGGTTCCTTCCAACAGCCTGCTGTCTGCAGTAGCATAGAGCTGAATATGCTGAGGTCATAAATCCACTCAGTTGTCACTGAGGAGAACAGGTCTTATTGGATAATTAAGCATCTTAATAAATGTCTTGGAGAGAAAAGTAGGAAGGCCCTCATTAATAGAAGGTTAGGTATATTAAGCAGTCTTTTGGAATAAAGTTGAAGTTCGACCAAAAAACTTTGATAAATTCAAAAAAACAGCTGAAGCTACAATTGGTAAATTCAGAAAACCGGTCAAAGCTTCAGTTGGTAAATTTAAAAAAAATGGTCGAAGTTAACATAAACTTTGATCAATAAATTCAAAAAACAGTTGAAGTTCGATCTGAAAACTTTGATGAGTAAATTCAAAACCCGGTTGAAGTTAACATAAACTTTGATCAGTAAAATCAAAAACTCATCAAAGTTAGCCAGCCCGGTGGCACTGAGGGCTGAGGTGCTGGACACCACACCTTGTGCCATGTCAGCGACCCGTGTTCAGAAATGAGCGCAGGCTGCCAGGGGTCAGCAGAGAGGAGATGGATCGTGCATCCATCAGATAGCTCTCCATCTCTGGGGAAGGGGATAACCTGCAGATGGCACACGCCTGACCCCTGGCAGAGGCTGGGGCTCAGCGCTATGCTGCCACAAGAAAGATGAGGTGGGAACACAGCAGATGCTTGGCAGGGCCATGTACAGGTGCATGTGTGAGCCCACCACAGGCATCATTGCATGCCTGGCTCTCGTAAAGGGAACGAAAAAGGAAAAAATAGACCCTGGTGGCTGGTCGTCGTGGCTTGATGGCCGTCCCTGTCGCACTCCATCTCAGGAAGTAATGCCTAGAACTGGATCCTGTCAGTGGGTGGGGGTCTCCACTGCCCCACCATGGGGGTTACAAGGGTGAGGGCCTGAAGGAGCAGAGATGATGAATAGTGGCTGGATGATGGCCGACGAGGGCCAGGGGTGGGGTGCAGAAATAAGATAGCCAAAAAAAGAAATAAAGTAGCAAAAAAAAAAAAAACTGGTTGAAGTTACCATAAATTTTGATCAGTAAATTCAAAAACTGGTAGAAGTTCGATCTGAAATCTTTGATTAGTAAATTCAAAAACTGGTTGAAGTTCAATCTGAAAACTTCAATCAGTAAATTTTAAAAAACGGTAGAAGTTTGATCTGAAAACTTCGATCAGTAAATTTAAAAACTGGTTGACGTTAACATAAAGTTACCATAAATTTTGATCAGTAAATTCAAAAACCAGTCAAAGTTTGATCTTAAAACTTCGATCAGTAATTAAAAGAATGATCAAAGTTAACATAAACTTCAATCAGTAAATTCCAAAACCAGTCACATGGGTTTTAATGTTAACTCTCAGTTTTTGCACCTAAATAACTTTGCCTTCGTTTAATGAATTAATACAAAATTTGGAATGTGTGGTCAGGGTTTTAGAGTCTCTTCCATCAGTAAATTCAAAAAACGGTCGAAGTTAACATAAACTTTGATCAGTAAATTGAAAAACCGGTTGAAGTTAACAAAAACTTTGATCAGTAAATTCAAAAACATGTCAAAGTCTGATCTGAAAACTTCAATCAGTAAATTTAAAAATGGTCAACGTTAAGATAAACTTTGATTAGTAAATTTAAAAACTGGTCACGGGGGTTTCATGTTAAACCCCAGTTTTGCACTTAATAACTAAAATTTGGCATGTGTGGTCAGCGTGTCAGAGTCTCAAGTTGTGGGAAGTTTTGTGACGACATCTTGTACAGTTTATGAGACACAGAGGGTCAAAAAAGTGAAAAAAAAACATTATTTTCCTACAGTATACTTACCTTTGTGGATGTTTGCTCTTACCTACAGCCTAGACAGTCTGGAATTTCTCCATAAAATTTTCAGGGATGATAGGGTCTGTGTCAAGGGTATGCTTTTGTGTGGTTTGGTAAAAAAATATTGTACAGTTCTTGGATTACAGCACTTTTTGGGATAACAACAAACTTTGAATGGAGGGCACTGTGCTCCCACACGAAAATAAGCATAGAATTACACTATCTGACACATTTCTATTTATTTATTTATTTGAAAGATCAGAATTAAAGCCCTTTGAGTCAAAGACTCCTTTACTAAGGCTCCACGTCTTGGAAAAGAAAAAAAACAAAACAAAACATAAGGCAGACAAAAGTCAGAGAATAACACTATCTATGCATGTAAGAACAGGTTACAGAAATGGCAACAGGCAGACTACCCAGAGTCAATATAACAATAATTACAGCATACACTATTAATACAGCGTCAGAACTAGCAACAGAAAAGCGATGGGCAGGATACCCAGAGTCAGTGTTACAATTTGGTGGGGACAATATATAGAGAAATAGCTATAGCATAATAAATAATAAGTTGACACAGAACATGAATTCGTCAGTGTCTAGCTTAGGAGAAAAGGAGGGGGCAGGAGGTGATGGTGGGCAATGACAGCAGAAAGGAGGGGGCACAATCTCCTAGCAGAGATGTTGAATTAAGGGCTATCACAACTACTGGTGGATATTATTACCTCCTTGAGCCCAGACTTGAAAAGGCTGACCCTTGATTGAGATGATGTTTCTAGGGGGAGTTAATTTATCCAGAGGGGTGCCCTATAGTAGAAAGCACGTTGACCTAGGGATGTCCTACACTGGGGAACTGACAACAAGGTTTTAGAAGAGAGACGGGTGGCCCTAGTGGGGGGTGGAGCAGTTTGTAGGAAGTTATGAAGGCCAGGTGGGGAAAGCCATAGTAGAACCTTTTTGGTGAGTAGGCAGGAGTGGTAACAGAGTCTCCCCCTCAAAGTTCAGTTGGTTGGAGATCCAGTAGAGGTCACAAGTATGTGCCATTTTGTCACACCCAGTCACAAGGTAGCAGGCTTTATTTAGGGCTACCTTGACCTTGAGGAGGGCAGTGTTGCTGGCGGTGCCATAGAGGACAATACCGTAATCTACCAGAGAGAGTACTGAGGAGGTGACAGTCAAATGGAGAGCTTCGGGGGGCAGGCACTGCTTGTGCCTATATAGAAGGCCAATTCTGGAGTTAACTGCTGAGCATAAAGTGTGGATGTGGTTATTATAAGTGAATTTGGGGTCAAGGGTGATGCCCAGATACTTAAAAGAGGTGACTTGATCTAGGCCAGAGTTGTCTGCATTAAGGATAGTCAGGGGGGTTGCTGCATGCTTATTCTGGTGGCTGCTGAAAACCATGACCTTCATTTTTTTGTAGTTTATTACCAGCTTATGTGCTGAGAAGAGGCCTCTGATTCAGTGAAGCTTTTTTGGAGTTCAAGCTGGAGGGGGGGTTGGGTCTGGGTGGCTGCAAAAGAGGACATTGTCATCTGAATACAGCAGAATTTTGCCAGAGCAAGAGTTGGGAAGTGAGTTTAGAAAGAGACTAAACAGTATTGGACCTAATATTGAACCTTGCGGGACCGCAGAATGTACAGGGAGACAGAATGAGAGGGAAGTCCCAATTCGAACCCTCTGGGAATGGTCACTAAGATAATTTGTGAACCAGAAGGCAGTGTCAAGAACAAAGCCCATGGATTGAAGCACATTAATTAGGAGGGAATGGCTGATGGTATCGAAAGCCTTCATCGGATCTATGTAAACAGATCCAATCAAATGACCGCGATCGACGGCTTGGTGAATAAAGCTGGAGTATTCGAGCAAAGCGGTTGTGGTACTGTGACTTTCCTGAAACTGTGTTGCTCAGGGTAGAGGAGATTATATTTAGCCAAGTGGTTGGTCAGCTGGTCTGAGACAGTTTTTTCTAGTGCTTGGGATGGGGGGAAGGGAGAATGGAGATGGGGCGATAATTTGACAGAGAGGTACTATCCCCACCCTTATGGATGGGGGTGATCACTGCAAGCTTCCAGAGGGAAGGGAATTGACCAGGCCAGAGGGAAAGGTTTAAGAATTTTGTGAGGGGGGCTAGCACAGTGTCAAAAGCGAGGAGGAGGAGCTTTAGGTCCAAGGAGTCACCACTATGTCTGGATTTTCTCAGGAACTTGGTGAGGTAAGATCTCGCTTCCCTTGTAGAAACTGTGTTGAGGCAGAATGGGGGGGAGGGGCAGTTGAGAAAGCAGGGTTGACAGGAGGGGTTTTTATTGTGGGGCTAAGAAATTAGGGGAGAGAAGGATGAATTAAGGGAGTTGGCAATGGTAGTTGGGGCCTGGGTGACATTCCCATTTATGTTAAGTTGGGATGGGGGGCATTGATTTGCCATTCAGTCCTTTGATGTTGTTCCAGAACTTGCATCCAGATCCCCAGGTGGACGATAGTGTTTCCTGGTAATAGGCCCCTTCACCTTCTGGACTTCCCAGGTACACTTATTATGAGCTGCCCTGTATAGTTGTCTATCAGAGGGTTTACCAGAGTCAAGTGCTTTATGCCAAAGGTTATCCCTATGATTCATATGGTCGAGGAGGTCTGGGATATCCAGGGGGAATTTGGACCTTTGATAACTTTCTTGGTGAAGGGAATGAAGTGATCACAAGCAGCATTAAATGTGGTAATTTTATTTATTTTAGTTTTTGATAACCAAGTAAGGCCCTCTAGGCACAAGTGGCTATTTTCAGGGGCAACCTGGGAGCACTGGGCGGTTAAGTGACTTGCTCAGAGTCGCACCGTATGCATGTGGAGGTTGTGAGACTCAAACCCAGGTCTGGTCTTCTGGATGTACCAAGCTCGTTCACAGCTCATTACTCTAACCTCTAGGCTATACTGCCAGCCCAATAATGAAATGGGAGAGGGCTTCATCAACAGACTGGTATGAGTCCAGTGGCAACTAATCACTGGAAGGGAGATAGTTTTTGAAATGTTCCAGCGCACCCGTTTTTAGACGGCGCTGATGGATAAATTTGGGAAGGGATTTGTTTGTGCTGAGTGACCAGTTACAAAAAGTGGGTGAGTGGTCACTGAGGGCATCAGGCAGGACAGAGATGTTGGATAATCTATTTGGGTGATTAGTTAGTATGAGGTCAATGGGGGAGGATGTACCCGTGCTTGGGTCTAGCCACTTAGGGGCAGTAACAGCTTGGGTGAGATTCAAGGCAGCCACAGTATCCTTGAATGGGGCAGCTTTAGGAGATAGCCAATTGACATTGAAATCATGTAACGGAATGATTTCAGAGTTAGCTGGCAACTGGGAGATGCAGCTGGTGACAGAGTTGAAGCCAATTGTTGGTTGCGTGGAGGGATGTAAACAGCCATGATGTGTAGTGGCTTTCTGGCATTACTCAGGCTAATTTTGATGGTGAGGGCCTGGGCCCCATGGCTGGGCAGATCAGAGGGGACTGCTAGGCCTTGGATTTTGTCCCTAATATATGTGGCACAACCACCCCCCCTAGCTACCAGCCTATCCACCCTAAATATTTGGAAGCTGTTTATGGCTACCGAGGGGTCACTGGTATTTGGGAAGAGTCAAGTCTCAACGACAGCCAGTATGTCAGGCTGGTGTTGGAGCACCCGTCCTTGAAGACAGTCAAGTTTTTTTGGAGACTACAGATGTTCAAGGAGGCAATTTTGAGGCCAGTGGTGCACCCTGTGGAGGGTGCATGGCAGAGGGGGCCAAAGTTAGGGTGTACATTTCCTAATAGGAGTAGGGGAGTAGAGTGGTTCTGGTCAGGGCTGATTTGAGTAGCTTTATTCTCAGGGTTGGACTAAGTGAG
Organism: Neoceratodus forsteri; assembly: GCA_016271365.2. Taxonomy (NCBI): domain Eukaryota; kingdom Metazoa; phylum Chordata; order Ceratodontiformes; family Ceratodontidae; genus Neoceratodus; species Neoceratodus forsteri. The sequence goes on along the minus strand of CM028136.1, from coordinate 398,325,611 downwards.
GCATGAGATGGCTTGGGGTCCATTATAGGTGTGGGGAGGGCCCAGGTGTGATGGGCTAGGAGAAGGTGGGAGTAAAGGTGGGGGAGTGAGAGCTTATTAGATAAGTCCATGGCAATGGGGTGTGTAAGGCCCAGTGGCTACGGGTGCTGTGACATTGGTAGGGGTACATAACAGTGACTGAAAGGTCAGCTTTAATTGCAGGAGTGGGAGCATACCAGGAGGGGGGAATATGGAGTAGCAGGCTAAGAGCACTGTTTGAGTGTAGGACAGTCCTATGATGGAGGCTTGGGGGGGTATGATCAGACGGTATAGATGGGTGAACAGGACGGGATGGGTGAGCAGATAAGGTGGTGGCTGAGTTAATAGAGAACTAAGGAGGCATGATAGCACAGCGGTAGTGATATGGCCTCCAGTTCGCAGGGTGCAGGGTTTGAGACTCAGGGCCAGGAGAGGTAGGAGAAAAGGCTGTAGAGCGGTGGGGTGGAACTGAGAGGGATGGGAAATAGGATCCAGGGGACAGTAGGAGGGGAGACAGGAAGAGGGAATGGCTAGAAAGTAGTGAGCACAAGACTGACCCCTGGTGGTGACAGAGAATAAGGGGGAAATGGGGACTTAGTAATCAGAACATCAGGTCACGTGACCTGTAGGATAATAATAAAAAGAGGGATGGCCGAGGGTTGCTGGGGTGGGCAGGGAGTCGATGCAAAGCATCGACAGGTAAACACCCTAGCAAGGGTTCTGCAGGGAATGCAGTTGTATTTACCTTTGGGCCATACTGTTGTCAAACTCTGGTGGTGTCCTGAAGCGTGTTATGTATGGCTGGTGCTCCCACAACAAAATAAGGATAAGATTATGCTATCTCAAAAAGTAAAGAAATAAATTACAAAAAAATAAAAAAAACTTTGTTAATGCACTAGTAAGGTTTAAAGTGACAAAAGTAGGACATTAGGGTTTCCAACTTTATCTGCCTACCCCCCTCCAGGCAGCATAGCAGCTGGGGTGTGCCTTGGGGTTCTCAAGCCTAATGCTTACCCCATTCCATCCATACATAAGGTCAAATGTGTACACGCTATGCCAATAGGGTGAGCATTAGACTTGAGAACCCCAGGACACACCCCACAGCTGCTTTGCTGCCTGGAGGGGGGGGGGGCTGTTAGAGTTGGAAATCCTAACACCACATTTCCCAACTTTTGCCACTTTGACCCTACACATCAAAGTTAAATTCAAAATTTTTTACCTTAATAACTTTGTCATACTCCAATGAAATAGCCCAAAATTTGGCATGCACAGCCATTCTGTCAATGTCTCAAGATGTGGAAAGTTTCATGAGGGCATCTTGTATGGTTTTTGAAATCTAAAATGGTAAAAAACAGAAAAAAATGTTTTTCTCCTATAGCTTAACATGGGATTTTTTGCTGCCGTCATCTACAGATTACATGGAATTTAATTTTTCTCTGAAATGTTTAGGGACGATGGGTTGTGTGTCAAGGGTGTGCCTTTTGATGGTCTGGTGAAAACAATATATTACTGTTTTTGAATTATAACAATTTTTGTGATAGCCACAAGACAGGCAGGTAAATAAAAACAGTTTGAACTGTAAATTTACTGGTCCTGTTCAGAGAAAATACTATTCATGCTGTCAGCCATCTTGTTTTTCTAACAATTTACCGAATAATGTTGTTTACAACTACTGCATGGTAAGGGCAGCACAACACTTGTATTTAGGTCTCAGTGACATTCTTAGTTTGATGCTTGTCTTAAAATTAGTATATCTCCATGGCAAATATGTGCTTCTCACTGAAAGTCATATCCCCTATGCCTCACTAAGTAATTACCATTAGTTATTTTTTACTGTTTGAACTTTACTGTTTGAACTGTAAATAACCAGTTGCACTTATTTACAGTTTGAACAGTAACATTCGAACAGCTAAAAAACTGAACCATAATTACTAAGTGAGTGATGGGGGACATAATTTTTAGTGAAAAAAATGCATATTTGCCATTTAGATACAGTGCCTTCAGAAAGTATTCAACGCCTTGGGTTTTGTCACATTTTGTTGTGTTACTACCAGAATTTTTAATGCATTGAAATGATTTTCCCCCCTTGATTCACACAGCATACTCAACAATTTAAAGGGGCCAAAATATTTTTATTGTGTAACAAAAATTTATGAAACATTAAAAACTGAAATATCTTGTTTACTTAAGTATTTACCCCCCTGAGTCAGTACTTTGTAGAAGCACCTTTGGCAGCAATTACAGCTTTGAGTCTTCTTGGGTATGCCTGTATCAGCTTTGCACATGGATTTGGGATTTTCACCATTCTTCCTTGCAGATTTGCTCAAGCTCTGTCAAGTTGGATGGGGAGCGGTGAACCTAATCTTTAAGTCTTTCCACAGATTCTCCATGGGATTCAAGTCTGGGCTTTGGCTGGGCCACTCAAGGACATTCACCTTCTTGTTCTGAAGCCACTCCAGTGTTGCTTTGGCTGTATGCTTGGGGTCGTTGTCCTGTCGGAACGTAAATCTTCACCCCAGTCCAAGGTCTATTGCAGACTGATGCAGGTTCTCCTCAAGGATGTGCCGGTATTTGGCTCCATTCATTGTTCCCTCTATCCTGACAAGTGCCCCAGTCCCTGCCACTGAAAAGCATCCCCATAACATGATGCTGCCACCACCACACTTCATGGTAGGGATGGTGCTACCCGGGTGATGAGCTGTGTTTGGTTTGCGCCAGGCATAGTGCTTTGCATTCAGGCCAAAGAGTTCAATTTTTGTTTCATCAGACCAGAGAATCTTTGGCCACATGGTCTCAGAGTCTGCCACGTGCCTTCTTGCAAACTCCAGGCATGCTATTATGTGGCCTTTTTCTCAGGAGTGGCTTCCGTCTAGCCACTCTCCCATAGAGACTACATCTGTGAAGTGCTGCAGAGATTGTTGTCCTCTGGACAGGTTCTCCCATCTCAGCCATGGAACTCTGTAGTTTTGTCAGGATGGTCATTGGGTTCTTGGTCACTTCCCTGACCAAGGTCCTTCTTACCCAGTTGCTCAATTTGGGAGGACGGCCTGCTCTAGGAAGAGTCTGGGTGGTTCTGTAATCTTTCCATTTCCTAATGATGGACTTGACTGTGCTTCTGGGAACTTTCAACACCCTAGAAATGTTTTTATACCCCTCCCCATATCTATGCCTCCTCACAATTCTATCACAGAGTTCTACGGACAGCTCCTTGGTCTTCATGGTAGAGTTTCTGCTCTGACATGCAGTGTCAACAGTGGGACCTTATATAGACAGGTGCATTTCCTCTGAAATCATGCCAACCATTTGAACTGACCACAAGTGGACTCCATTCAAGTTTTAGAGTGATATCACAAGGAAATTGGATGCACCTCAGCTCAATTTGGAGTGTCATAGCAAAGGGGGTGAATACTTATCAAATCAAGACATTTCAGGTTTTTATTTTAAATTACATGTACAAAAAATTCTAGCAGTTTCATTCCACTTTGACATTGTAGAGTAATTTGTGTAGATACGTGACAAAAAAATCCCATATAAATGTATTTTAATTTGAGTTTGCAACATCACAAAATGTGACAAAATCCAAGGGGGGTGAATACTTTCTGAAGGCACTGTATACTAATTATAATGGGGTGGCGAATGAGCCACATGCTCTATTTGACACATAACGTTACTACAGTATTTCATTCTGGTTTCCATTAACTTCCCTACAGTACTAGTTTCCCTTTTTAGTACTGTGCTGACTAAATATTTTAGCTAAAAGGTATACAAATGGTGTTGTAGCATAGATACCGCCATGTTGTCTAGGTATTTATTTATGCATTAATATACAGTATTTTTTATGGTAACAGCTAAGTACACTAAGCAAAAACTGTAATTCTCAATTTTCAGCAACCTCTTCAGTGCTATAAATTGCATTACCCATAGTTGCTCTGTGAAGACATACTGATAGTCCTGTAATGTTGGTGCTACATTGCATCTGGACAAGCAAACTATTTAAAAATTAATTACCTTTATATAAAAATTATTATGGTACCCTGCTAATACTCTTTGAATTATGAGTATGCTACACATTTTTAGCCATTTTCTTTGCATTTCCAACCAGTGGCACAGCTTGATGCTGACAGGCTGAAAAATGTTAGTTTCATTTCAGGGAAATTTTTAATCTCCAAGTGGGTTTTCAAATTTTATCATGCAGGAAGGGACAAGTGCCACATCTTTTCTGATTTTATACATACATTGAGCCAATGGGAGAGCATTTGGTATGCCATCTGTATGGTACAGTAGAACCTCCCACAACAAAAACCCGACCGTGCCTATATTGGCAGTGACTTTGATGGACTTTGCAGCGACGGGGGTATATATCTAACTACACTGCACAACGTGGAGTTAGACATCTAATGTAGGTGGATGGGAGGGAGGTTGAATGTCATGGTTTTGCCAGTCATTGCAGGGACACATCAGTGTTAGGGGTATTGACGGTTTCCGATGCTGTTGAGGATGTCACTGTGGAGGATGTTGCACTGTTGTCATTGATCCAGAGCATTTTATTGCATGTCCTACATGCCCTCCCTACAGCACCCCGCATTGGACATCGTGATGTTGCCAGTCATTGTGGGGATGCATTGGTGTTGGTGGTGTCAACAGGTTTCCGATGCTGTTGAGGATGTCACTGTGGGGATGTTGCACTGTTGTCATTGATCCAGAGCATTTTATTGCATGTCCTACTTGCCCTCCCTACAGACCCCCGCATTGGACATCGTGATGTTGCCAGTCATTGTGGGGATGCATTGGTGTTGGGGGTGTCAACAGGTTTCCGATGCTGTTGAGGATGTCACTGTGGGGGATGTTGCACTGTTGTCATTGATCCAGAGCATTTTATTGCCACTCCTACATGCAAAAAAATAAAAAATACTTCAGGTGACATTTAATTAAAAAAAGGGGGAGTGGACAGGTGACACTACATGCATATTTGAATCAGGTGACATTAAATTAAAAAACAAAAGCACAGGAAAAACTGAATGTCTGACTAGACTTTGTTTGCTCTACTTGGGACTGCTTTAATTGTTTTGGAGAGCCAAATAACATGCCAGAGTCAATCTTAAATATGGGAACTATCATTTTGTGGCAAATGGTATGTGTATAGCTGGTAGGGTCACACTGTAGTCATGGGTAGTGAACAAGCTACATAATGTGCCCCAAAAATTAAAATAATAACTAAGACAATTACAGAATATTATATTTTTTCCCAAGGAATTGGGTAGCATTTTGGAGTCATTGATTAGGATTCGAATCAGGAGATGTCTCCTGTGCCAGGGAATGTTTCCAAATTGGACAACAATCTATTATTACTTGGCTGGGAGGAGGGACAAATGAGCCAAGTGCTCTCTTTGGTGCATCACACTAGTATTTCGTTCTGTTTTCCCTTAACTTTCCTAGAGTACAGGTTTCTCTTTTCAGTACTGTGCTGACTTAACATTTTTTTTCCATATAGATGTTTATGGTGTTTTTGTGTTTTTCTCCTCAATCCTGGCTCCCCACCTGTGGACGCGTGTGTGCATGTGGAGGCATGTGAACGTCGTGTCTCAAGGTGCCCTTCCTTCGTGTTGCCCCCACTGCCTACGCTAACCACCGGACCTCCGCCCAGTGGCAGTGGGACTACGGGGGGCAGGCGGTGACCACCCCCAGGAGAGGAAAGCTGCCTTCTGGCATGCTCAATCCTGCTCTGACCCTTCATCCCATGCTGGCACCCCGACGACCCGAGTCCATTCCTGAACCTGGGTTGCCGGCGTAGTGTGAGGCATTGCATCCAGTGTCTCAGCCCTCAGTGCCACTGGGCCGGCCTGCTGACTAATCATTTTAGCTAAAGGATATATAAATGGTGGTGTAGCATAGATGCCCCATGTCATCTGGGTATTTATTTATGAATTAACACATTTTTTTTTTTCCTAATAGCGTGCTAAGTACACTAAGGCAAAAACTGTAATTCTCTATTTTCAGCAACCTCTTTAGTGTTGTAAACTGCATTACCCATAGTTACTCTGCAAAGGCACACTGATGGTCCGGTAATGCTGATCCAGCTCGTGATGTATTTATTGAGGCCCATAGCTGTTATTTTATTTATTAATAGATCATGTGGGACAGTATCAAAGGCCTTGCCTATGTCAAGCAAGATGATATCTACCGGGATACCTTTGTCTATACGTTCAATAGCAAAATTGTAGAATGATACTAAATTAGTAACACAAGAAAGTCCCTTTTGAAACCCATGCTGGGTAGGATCTTCTAGACCTAGTCTTGAAATCTAATTTTCTATTTCGTTTTTTAGTAAGCCTGTCCATAAGTTTACAACATATGGATGTTAGGCTTATGGGCCTAAAGTTCATGACATTTGTCCTACTTCCCTTTTTATGTATAGGGACACCAGTTGCCCTTCTCCAGTCTGAGGGGACCTGGCCAGTTAGGAGGGATTTGTTAAATAATAGGGTGAACGGGTATGCCAAAACATTGACGAGTTGTTTTAGGATAATAGGGTTTATATTATCTTGTCCTGCGGGTGACTTTGTTTTTAGTTTTTGAAGTTCCATTAATACATCACTTTGTTGTAGCACGATCTGTGGACTCCCTTCTATACCCAATGCAGATTTTGTTTTAGACTGAGCACTGAATACTGAAATAAAGTAGTTATTAAAACATTGAGCCATTTCTCTATAATCCGAAATAACTTAGCCTTCTTTGATTAGTGTTGTAATTTTGTTAGCGAATTGTTTTTTATTATTAATGTTAGCATAAAAAACTTTATTATCCTTTGTATGAGACAGCCGGAACTCAAGTTTTTCTTTTCTAATCAGTTTTTTTAGCTATGCCTGTTCATTTTTATATCATAGTTTGTTAGTATTGGAAGGATTTGTTTTACATTTTTGAAAAGCTTTGTATTTCCTTTATATCTGCTTTTTGACAGTTTTATTAAACCATAAAGGGATGACTCCTTTTTTGTTTTATTTCTGTCACATTGGTACGTGAAGGTCCACTGCTTTTTATAGATATCGTGATATTCTATCCCACACATGTTCAACATCCATATCATATAATACACTATCCCATGTGATGTTATTTAATTCTTCTGATAGTTTGAACCACTTACTGTTTTTGTAATCAGGAGTTTGAGTATTATCTAGTGCTTTTGATGTACAGTTAGAGTACATTCAATTATATTATGGTCACTTACACCTAGATGGGCTCTATTTCTTGGCTTAATAATTCTATTTACAGAATTTGTTATAATTAGATCTAAAATGTTAGAGTCTCTTGTAGGTTCCAAGATTAGCTGTTCACAACCACAACTTGATAAAGTATCCAGGAGATCCTTTTCAAACTCATTAAACCTTTTAAAGTATTCCAGTCAGTTCCAGGGGCATTGAAGCCCCCTACCAGCAGAATATCCCCTACATCAGATGCTTTTTCAGTTTTGTGCAGTATTGCGTTATTATAATTTTTGTCACTGGATAGAGCCTTATAACAGATACCTAAATCAGGTTTTGGAGAGTGAGTAAAATGTAAATTTAACCATAAGGTCTCAGTATTGGAATTATGCTGGTTATTAAGTATCAGCTCACTGCACTGTATGCTGTTTGAGACATAGCAGCAAACCTCACCTCCTCTTTTGTTTTCCCTGTTTTTGTAAAATAGTTGGCACCCCTGAATGTTGTTCATAGCTCACGGTACTTTAAGCCCCATGGTTTTGCAGTAAGCTGCCCATAATCATTTTTTTTCATTTTTTTTGTACTATATTAACAAGTACCATGCATTTCGTGGCTTACAGTGGAGTAATAATAATAATAAGCTTTATTTGTTGCAAGCACAATTCAATAAATACCAAAGCACCTTTACAGAGTAAAACCTAAAAAACAGTAGATATTTAAAACCAATAACATGACAGAAGTCCATAAATTAATTATCAGGATAAGCAAGAGAGAATAAAAATGTTTTAAGAGCAGATTTGAAGCTCTCCACAGTTAGGCACCCCCTTATCCTGCCGCCTAGCGTGAATTCCCTCTTCCCCTTCGCCACCACCGTGCGGGCGACCAGAGGGGCCTCAAGTATGTTTTTTGAAACCCCTTTCTGTCGGACTGAGCAAGCTCAGAACTTGATCAACTATAAGGGTACTAAGTTGTACAACCAACTGCCCCCCAATATCCAAGCCTGTAGGTCCATCCCATGCCTTCAACTACTACCTAAAAGTTCACATGCTTAATTCTTCCATCTGCAGCTGCCCAGGCTAGCCCACCAGCTAAACCTGTCTGCTCTCCACCTAGCTTATCTCTGGTTCCCATGCTTTACTTTAGTCCCTCTTACCCTCACTCCTCTCCTCCCTGCCTTACCCCCCACCCTTTTTTCCCCTCCTCTATTTAGTTTTCACTCCCACCACCTGTTCCTAGCCTAGGTTTTTGCATATTCCAATCATTGACCCAGTCACAGCCAACCATAAAAGACTTGCACTTTTCCCCACCTCTAGCACTTAGGTTACTGACCCCTCTTTACCTCTTCCCTTCTCCTTCCTGCTCTCTGTATGTTACACTTGTAAATGTTTGACAACTGTATTGTAAACTGCCTCCTGTTTTTTTTTTTCCAGTCTATTAAGTTGCTACAACTATTAGACAACTGTTAGTCATTGACATTGTCCTTTATATCTAAACTACTTGTTTCAGTTGTTTCCCTTGTATAGATCTTGCTTTTGTTAGATTCTGTTTTGTACTGTTATACCATCTTCGTATCTCCTGCACTGGACGTTTGTGAAAATGGGCATTTTTGCTCACATACTTTTCAGTATACAAATAAAGATTGATTTAATGATTGATTGATTGATATCTGATGAGGTAGAGAATTCCACCAGGTAGGAGCCGAAAAAGTAAATGTACAGGCTCCAGAGGTCTTCGAATGAATCCTGGGAATCTCCAGCAATCCATCACTGGCAGAGCGGAGTGGTGGGAGGGGGCAGTAGGGGTGTAGGAGCTCTTGCAGGTAATGCAGTCCCTGTCAGTGTAGGGCCTTATGAGTCAGCAAGCCGATCTTGAAGGTGATCTGTCACTGAACCAGCAGCCAGTGCAGTCTTTGCAGCACAGGTGTGACATGACTAGATTGAGAAAACCCATTTAACAACCTGGCTGCAGCATTCTGCACCAGCTGCAAGTGGCGGATATCAACCCCCAGAAGCCCTAGGTACAAGGTGTTGCAATAATCAAGGTGGGAGGTCACAAAGGTGTGGACCAAAGTTGGAAGATCACCGGGCAGAACCAGATGCTTAATCTGGGTGATACTCCTCAGATGGTAAAAAGAGGTCTTGACAATGGATGACACCTTAGACTTAAGGGTCAATCCCTCATCAAAAATAATGCCCAGACTCTGCACCCATTCAGAGGTCATCAACTGGTGACCACCGAGCAGAAGCCCAGAGGCCTGCCCAGCTAGGAACCCCTCTACTCGGTGACCTGGGTCCACCACCAAAATCTCAGTTTTGTCAGGATTAAGCCGCAACCATTTGGCACTCATCCAGTCCTGGATCTTGGCGAGGCAGATAAACACCGAGACCTCATCATCCTGGTCAGGTACAAAGGACATGTATAACTGAGCATCATCCGCGTAGCAGTGAAAACTCAAGCCATACCACCTTACAATGTCTCCCAATGACAGCATATACACAGTGAATAACATAGGGGAAAGCACAGAGCCCTGGGGTACCCCACAAGGTAGAGAGACTGCATCAGAGGAATAAATTCCTGATCTACCAGTGAGGAGAGACTGCATCAGAGGAATAAATTCCCAGATCTACCAGTGAGGAATGTGTGGAACCATCTGAGGACTGTCTCTGACAGTCCACAGATAACCCGCAGGTGCTCCAGCAATACACCATCATCCACAGTGTCAAATACTGCAGAGAGATCAAGGAGGACTAAGATGGAATGACTCCTCTGATCTCTGGCTATCAGGACATCATTGAGCACCTGAACCGGGGCAGTTTCGGTTCTGTGCTTCTTCTTAAATCCCGACTGGAGAGTATCATAGATGTCATGGATTGTAAGGTGGTCATCCAGTTGCAGTGCAACCACCTTTTCAATAACCTTGCCCACAAAGGGCAGGTTAGAGACATGTCTGTAGTTGGCTAGAAAATCTGGGTTGAGAGAAGATTTCTTAAGGAGAGGTGTCACCACTGCCTTCTTCAGGGAGTCAGGAAACTCACATGTCTCCAATGAACTCTAGACTACCTCAGCCTGGACCGGGCCAATGACCTCAATGCACCCCACAAGGAGGTGAGTTGGGCCCAGGTCCAAACTACAGCGGATTGGCCGCATACTCTGGATGATCCTTATGATTTCCACAATTGCTGGCTGGCTAAAGCTGACCAACCAAACCGGGGCTCTGCAGCCTCCGACTGATCACCGCCTTGCCCCTTGGAGCAAGTTAAGCAGATCTCTGATCTAATGTCAGCAACCTTATCAGCAAAGAAGTGAGCAAACTCATCTCACTTATCCTGTGACAATGCTCTCCGAACTTGCAGACAGGTGGGATTGCCCAGTCTGTCCACAGTTCAGAAGTGCTGAGTTGGTCGGTTCCTTGCAGCAGTGATCTCCCTGGACAGGAACTCTGCTTCTTATGGGAGATCGCCGATTGGTAGTCCATATAATGGGCCATCAATCTAAGCCTGTCGGCATCAAGACCAGATTTCCACCAGCGACGCTCCATCCTTTGCCCCTCTCTCCTCATCTCCCTCGAGGTCCCATCAAACCAAGGGGACCGAAGGTGAAAGGTGAGGGTGCGAACACAAACAGGAGTAACAGAGTCCAGACCCACCACCATGGCCTTATTATAGGCCTGTAGTAGGTTGTCTGGACCCTGCTAGCAGTCAGAAATCCCGATAGATCCAGTGCCGCCATCAGGCCATCTGGAGTTACACCCCTTAGTGAGCGGTACTAGACCATCTCCAGAGGGGCAGACCTATGGGGGGGGGGGCCTGGAAGTTGAACCTGATAGTGTAATGGTCAGACCAACTGACTGGCTCCGTTACCAAGTCAGAGAGGTCTCCATACCCAGTAGGAAGACCAGATCCAGAGAATGACCAGAACTATGGGCTGCAGAGGAAACTACCTTTGTGAAGCCCAATTAAATCATTAGTTGGAGGAAGTCTTGGCCAAAATGCGGGAGTTAATCATCGATTCAGGCACTGAAGTCACCCAGAACCATCACTCTGGGTGACTCCAACACCATGTCAACAATGAAGTCCATGACTTCCTGTAAAAATTGCTTCCCATTCCTGGATGGACAGGATATGAGAAGAATTTTGCACCCCGCATCTGCACCCAGGATACAGTCAAAAGATCTGGTCTCCCCCACTGGCACATCTATCAAGCCCAATTCCATTCTAAAACAAATGGCCTCACCCCCACCCCTGTGATCCAACCTTGGGCGGTGTATCACCGAGAAACTGTCTGGAACTGCTGACTCAAGAATAGGGCCAGCATCATCATCCAGTCAGGTCTCGGTGATGCATGCCAGGTCCGATGTCCCAACAAAATCAGCAATTATTGCCGTCTTGTTTTTAATGGACCTGGCATTGCATAACACCACCCGGGTCAGATGAGACTCCAAGGCTGATTGAGTCAACTGCCCACAAAAAGTGGAACCTTTGGGTTTGGAGACCAGACAGGGAGGACCCCTCTCCAGCCTCCATTTCACCCCAGGGCATCTCCTCCTCATCCCCATGACCCCAATCCAGCCACTCAGCTCCCTCCTCCCCCTGGTCCAGAGCTCCCACCATACCTCCGCCTTACAATCCCCAATGCCCAACAATTGTACACGTCAGCATGCAAAGGGGGAAACTAAAGGGATGAAGGCCCCGGATCTCAGAGGAAGAGTAGTACCTGACCGAGAGAGCCACCTGCCAACACATGATCCCCAGCCATCCAGTATAGCCACCCTCAAATTATAACTCCCCTAAATCACAAATTAAACTAATACATGTAAGCAACTACTACCCCCTTCCCAAAATTAGGCTTAAAAGTCTCACCAATGTGGTCCGTATATGAGTCCACAATAAGACAATTCAACAATTAGAAGTTATGTTTATCTTCTAATTGTGGAAGAGATCTTTTGTAGTAAACATATACTTTGTGCTTTTAAATCCACCAACTTTTTCACAGCTTGCAGAGAACAGCAGTTTGTTTTATTTCACGAAAGTACCAGTGGACAAATTATAATGTCCAACTGAGTCTTACTGACAATAAATCTAAATACTCTATAAAATGCCATCTCAACTACTAAGCCCCATCAGTAAGCCATCCCACTGGTGCAACGGCAAGGTATCTGCATGTGACACCGACACCCTGGATTCGAGAACAGACCTGAGAGTTGGAGGGCTAGCTGGGCAGAGAAGGATTGAGTGCACAAAGGGCATCTCTCCTTCTTTGGGGGGGGGGGAAGTGTCTGGTGTGTCAGTGACCCCTGGTGGAGGCTGGGGGATCTGCAATGACTGGCACCAAGTTATGTTGGAGGTGGAACAGACGCCAGACCTCATTGCACATCCTGCCTCCAGGGGAATAAAGAGCAATTAAAAAATTCCAGTCCCCAAGGCATGACGCCCTACTCCGCCACTGTCTCCACTGCCTGATTGTCTGCCAGGGGGGTCCCACTCCCATGGCCCCACCCTGGTGGTTAAGCCAGGGCTCGTTCTCATGTGACCATTGAGGGGATGCCCACCCAATGGCCCCGCCCGGTGGGGTAAGCCTGGGTATGGTGGGGCAGTGTAGCGGGCAGAGGATGAGCTCCCAAATGGGAATCAGGGTCTGGGGACAAAAAAAATACTAAGTCCCATCAGTAGTTTGTAGTTGTTTCACTTCATTGTATCTGAAACTAGATACAGTACCTACTGAATGCACTGATGTGCTGTACTAGACATACTGTGGCTGTATCCACCTGCCCCAAGTTTGCAACAGTCAAAATACAGTATTTGTCTGAAACATTGTAACACATAGTCCCTCCCACACCCCCTCTCTTGTTCTCAGATTCCCATTTCCGTGTTACATATATGTTTACATTGGTGGTCCAATGGTCCCTCTCTCCATCCATGTTCTCTGGTCACCATCCCTGGTGTTTTTAATGCATTTCCTGGTAGTCTTGTGGTTCCTCCCTCCTCCCCCATTCTCCAGTTGCCATCCCCGTGTTATATATGTTTTTTTTTTCACTGGTGGCTCAGTGGTCCCTCCCCCCCGTACTCTGATTGCTGTCCCTGTGCTGTCTTATGTCCCTGGTGTTTAGTGGTAACATTTCAACATGGCCTTTTGGGGAACCCACCTCATGAGCAATATGACTGGTGTTACGCAATTTCCACCTAAAAGGTGATTTTGTAGTCAGTTGGCAAATTCATCTTTCTGGAGGGATCTGACTATTTTTCTGATCTTGTTCATGAGGTGGGGTCATAAAAAGGCTATATTGAAAATTTGGTGTCAAAATATGTAAAAATGGCAGCGTTATGACCATTTGTTACAATTTTGCTATGCACGCTCGTAACTTCTGAAATATTAATATTTTGACCCCAAATTTTTAACATAGACTTCTTATTACCACACCTCATATATGTCACAGCTGTCATTTTTCAAATCCTGTTAAAAATATATTTTTGTACCTGTGACACGGAATGGCATTCCAGTTGTGTGGAATTGCATTTTGGCAGGGATTTGAAACTTTTCAGTACTGGGTACATGAGTTGGGGTAATAAGATGTTTATGCTGACAATTTGGTCACTGTTGTCCTATAAATGGAAGTGCAGGGCCCTTCCACAGCTACATACATATATGCATTTATGGAGAGATGGGAGAGCAAGGCCCAAAGACCCCTGCACTCCCTCAGACAAATAAGGATATGAGTACTCTATCTCAAAAACTATACATGGGTGGCAGTGCAGGGCCCATAGGCAAATAAGGCTATGATTACACTATTTCAAGAAGTATGGAAATACATTGCAAAAAACTATGTTAATGCATCAGTTAGGGTTGCACTTAATGCCACAAAAGCATGGAAATGTAGCTTCAGGGTTTCCAATCAAACCCCCCCACCCTCACCACCCCAAGCAGCCAAAGGACAAGACCACACAAGCAACAACAGACAGCCATCATCAGGCAAGACAAACAGCATACAATTATATCCAGATGGCACAAATGCAGTAGTACTAATGTGCTACCTTCGTGGATTTGTATCTGCGGCATGCAAACTGCAAAATATACACACTCTGTTGTCGCTACAGATAGAAATCCATGGTACTGGTGGATACCTGAATCATCCTCCCAGTGTAGGTGGTGGGGGCAAAAATGGTAACGGGATTCAAGAATGCATGGGGTAGGCATAAGGGAACTTTAGTAGTAAGGAAATGGAGGGGAGCCAGAGATCAAGTAGGGTTTATGGCATTACAGTTGGTAGAAAAATGGCAGACTAGGTGGGCAAAGTGGTCCTTATCTGCCGTCAAATTCTATTATGTAACCATAACATGAGGGGTACAGTCTTAAGCTGAAGAGTGGAGGTTTAGGATGGAGGTCAGGAAGCACTTCTTCAGAAATAGGAGGGTGGACATTTGGAATGTGCTACCAGATGAGGTGATCTCATTGAAGACAGTGAGCAGCTTCAAGAGAGACTGGGATAGGCGTAGCCAAATGTTAAGGATCATGGGTAGGGAGAATGGGAAAAGTTGGGAGACAGGGACAGTAACTCAAGCTGTGGGCCCTGCAATACAAGCAGACTAGATAGACTAAATGGATTTCTTCTGCTGGCTTCTTTGTATGTTCGTATGTTTGTATCTTCCTACGTTTCTGTGTTTCTATACTAAATCACCACCCTGCTTCTGTATACAGAAACACAGGCCCCTCCAGCCACATACAACCCATAATATCCAAATTACAAGACTTCTTTCTCTATGCCCCTATGGGGCCAGCCTTTCTGTAATGTCATGTAGCCATGGACACTGTAAAATGTACAATTGATGGGCCTCCGCTTCTGCAGCTGCAGGTGTAAGACACACACTGACCTCTGGTTGCAGAAGCGCAGATATCACAAAATCCATGATGTGAATACTGCATCAGTACTTCTGCCAGCAGAAGCAAAGTCCCCTGAGGGTCCTGTGTCTCTTCCACCAGAGGTGTAAGATATACACCAACTTCTGGCTCCAGAAGAGCAGGCCTCTGTGAGGCATGAAGGTATGGAGACAGAAGTACTGTTGTAATGTGGGTATCATAGTTTCAGCAGCGAATTTTGAAAATTTTCAAGGGGGGGTAGCAGTTTTTGAGTTATGTAGTTGCATATAGAAAACCATGCAGTAGTGGATCATGCTGTCTAGCGAGGTACCTCATACCCTGTGCATGAGTACTTCTAGCCATAGAGGCATAGGCCCCATTTGGGGGCCTGTGCTTCTTCTGCCACATGTACTCATGCATGCTGTATGGTATACACACACAGTTTTGACAGCAGGGGTCCCTGTGGGGACTGTCCTTATGCAGTGGCATATACGAGTCCACAAAGGTAGCATATCAGTGCTACTGCATTTGTGTTATCTGGAAACAGTTGTATGTCACATGTCTTACCTGATGATGGCTGTCTGTGGTTGCTTGTGTGGTCTTGTCCTTTTACTGCTTGCGGGGTGGGGGTGGGGAGTTAGGGTTGGAAACCTTAACGCCACATTTCCATGCTTTTGTAGCATTAAGTTCAACCCTAATTGATACATTAACATAGTTTTTTGCAATGTATTCTAGGGGTGCGGTCGTGCCTCCTATAGTTAGGATTCAACGGTCACTTCTATTTTAAACCCCAAATTTTACACTTTAATAACTTTGCTGCCATTTGACTGACTCGCATGAAATTTTGCATGCACCATCAGGGACGGGACCAAGGACTTCTCAATATGGCAAATTTTGTTCCAGTCAGATGTACGAGTGCGGAGATGCAGAGTGTCACAAATGTAAAACAAACTACAATTTTTGTGTCAATTCTTTGTCACACCATTTCTCATAAATGACTTAGTTGTTTGGTATGAAATGTTTAGAGTATATTGGGCTTGGGTCACAGATGTGCCTTTTGAAGTTTTGGTGAAAAAATATCAATCAGTTCAAAAGTTATTACATTTTAAAGTTTCCCATTATTTCCTATTGTAAAAATTAGATGTCTCCTACAAAAGACTAATTTCTTGATCACAAAAGTGTCATCCTCTTTTGCAAATGGGGGTGCTCTTTTGTGCTGCCACTGTCTTGTTTTCAGTTAGTGAGGCAAGCAAACTTAAATATTTCAAATAATACTGCCACTTGGTAAACACCAACACTTATGTTTACCTATTTGCATCCAGAGGAATCGGATTCTGGGGTCAGTTTTTTAAAGTAATGCCCAGAATTTTTTTTATTTTATCCGAGGCATTGTTTTGCCACAATTTGTGCACTGTCTTTTATGAAAGAACCATCTTTGTTTCACAGATTGTGAAACAGCGTTTGGTTCTACCGCAAAACCTCTCTGTTTAGTTGAAGCACAGTGCCATCTGTGGAAGATGCAGGTTGCGGCAAAGTAGTCCACTGTTGGCCTCACATCCATGCTTCAGCGCCCCCACAGCTCCAATACCCCATCCCTATATGTAAACACCCCCCACATCCCTGATTTAATTTAGTTTTATGTATTCTTTCATTTACATCTTCCTGGTGGTCTAGTAGCCCTCCCTTCCCGATCCTTGCTCTTACGACATTTCTTGGTGGTCTAGTAGCCCTCCCTCTGAGCCACAATCACCCATCCCTATATGTAAACACCTTATGCCACATTTAATTTAGTTTTTATTTATTCTTTTATCTACATTTACCTGGTGGTCTAGTGGCCTCCCTCCCTGATGCCCATTTTTTTACTTTACTAGCAGAGTTGCTAAATGAGTACTTTGCCTCTGTCTTTACCGGGGGAGGTGGGGGATCTTTCCAACCAGATGGGAGGGTAGAGGAGCCCACTGAACCAGATCAGTTGGAGACTGAAGGACTGGATGAGACTAGGAGAGGGGATGGATTGTATCTAGAAGGGGAGAAGAGGATGCATGAGGAGGGGGGATGGGAGGATGAAATCACAGCGGATAGGGTGAGAGAGGCCCTTTGGTTGTTAAAGACTGAGAAGGCACCGGGGCCAGAAGGGCTGCATCCAAGGGTGCTGAAAGAACTGGCCGATGTGCTGGCAACTCCACTGGCCTCACTCTTCAACATCTCCCTGATGACAGGGTGGGTGCCTCAAGATTGGAAGATGGCTCATGTAGTGCCTATCCACAAGGGGGGGGGTTCAGAGAGGAGATGGGGAATTATAGGCCCGTTAGCCTAACGTCTGTGGTAGGCAAGGTTATGGAGGGCAATATCAAGGAGATGCTGGGGGGGCAGCTGGAAAGGTTGGGGCATCTGGATGACAGGCAGTATGGTTTTGTTCCGGGGAGGTCATGCCAGACTAATCTGGTGGCATTTTACAGTGCCTTCAGAAAGTATTCGCCCCCTTGGATTTTGTCACATTTTGTGATGTTGCAAACTCAAATTAAAATACATTTATATGGGATTTTTTTGTCACGTATCTACACAAATTACTCTATAATGTCAAAGTCGAATGAAACTTCTGGAATTTTTTGTACATGTAATTTAAAATAAAAACCTGAAATGTCTTGATTTGATAAGTATTCATCCCCTTTGCTATGACACTCCAAATTGAGCTCAGGTGCATCCCATTTCCTTGTGAGATCACTCTAAAACTCGAATGGAGTCCACCTGTGGTCAGTTCAAATGGTTGACATGATTTCAGAGGAAATACACCTGTCTATATAAGGTCCCACTGTTGACAGTGCAGAGCAGAAACTCTACCATGAAGACCAAGGAGCTGTCCGTAGAACTCTGTGATAGAATTGTGAGGAGGCATAGATCTGGGGAGGGGTATAAAAACATTTCTAGGCTGTTGAAAGTTCCCAGAAGCACAGTCAAGTCCATCATTAGGAAATGGAAAGATTACGGAACCACCCAGACTCTTCCTAGAGCAGGCTGTCCTCCCAAACTGAGCAACCGGGCAAGAAGGACCTTGGTCAGGGAAGTGACCAAGAACCCAATGTCCACCCAGACAGAACTACAGAGTTCCATGGCTGAGATGGGAGAACCTGTCCAGAGGACAACAATCTCTGCAGCACTTCACAGATGTAGCCTCTATGGGAGAGTGGCTAGACGGAAGCCACTCCTGAGAAAAGGCCACATAATAGCATGCCTGAAGTTTGCAAGAAGGCACGTGGCAGACTCTGAGACCATGTGGCAAAAGATTCTCTGGTCTGATGAAACAAAAATTGAACTCTTTGCTTGAATGCAAAGCGCTATGCCTGGCGCAAACCGAACACAGCTCATCACCCATGTAACACCATCCCTACCTTGAAGCAGGGTGGTGGCAGCATCATGTTATGGGGATGCTTTTCAGCGGCAGGGACTGGGGCACTTGTCAGGATAGAGGGAACAATGAATGGAGCCAAATACAGGCATCCTTGAGAGAACCTGCATCAGTCTGCAATAGACCTTGGACTGGGGCGAAGATTTATGTTCCAATAGGACAGCGACCCCAAGCATACAGCCAAAGCAACACTGGGTGGCTTCAAAACAAGAAGGTGAATGTCCTTGGGTGGCCCAGTCAAAGCCCAGACTTGAATCCCATGGAGAATCTGTGGAAAGACTTAAAGATTGCTGTTCACCGACACTCCCCATCCAACTTGACAGAGCTTGAGCAAATCTGCAAGGAAGAATAATAAAATCCCAAATCCAGATGTGCAAAGCTGATACAGACATACCCAAGAAGACTCAAAGCTGTAATTGCTGCCAAAGGCGCTTCTGCAAAGTATTGACTCAGGGGGGTGAATACTTAAGTAAACAAGATATTTCAGTTTTTAATGTTTCATAAATTTTTGTTACACAATATAAATATTTTTGCCCCTTTAAATTGTTGAGTATGCTGTGTGAATCAAGGGGAAAAATCATTTCAATGCATTACAAATTCTGGCAGTAACACAACAAAATGTGACAAAATCCAAGGGGGGGGTGAATACTTTCTGAAGGCACTGTATGACTGGGTGATGGGTGCCCTGGACTGACATAGGCCGGTGGATGTCCTCTATCTGGATTTCAGTAAGGCGTTCGATTCGGTACCCCACAACGGCCTACTAACAAAGCTGGGGGGGATGGGGTGGGGGCAGTTGCTCAGGTGGGTGGAAAACTGGCTTACGGGGTGAATACAGTGAGTGGTGGTTGGAGGGATAGTCTCCTCCCCCAGGAGGGTCATCAGTGGGGTCCCCAGGGTTCGGTCCTGGGGCCACTCCTGTTCAATTCCTATGTCTTGGACATAGGAGGGTGTTAGGGAGTAGGTTGAGTCTCTTTGCAGATGACTCAAGCAACTGAGAGCACTGGCAGATGGGCAGGAGGGGAGAGAGACCCGGCAAGGGGATCTGGATACCCTGGGGGGGGTGGGCAAGGAAGTGGGGGTTGAAGTTCAATGCAGGGAAATGTAGGGTGCTGCATCTGGGGGTCAGAAACCCAGGACATGTATGCATCCGTTGGGGGACCACACTGCAAGTCACATCGGGCGAGAGACACTTAGGGATAGTGGCAGACAGCAAAATGAATAACACAGAGAATTGTCGAAGAGCTGCAGCAAAAGCAAACAGGATATCGGGCTGCATAACCAAGGGGATTACCTCCAGGAGGAGGGAGGGAGGTGATCCTCCCTCTGTATAATGCCCTGGTTAGGCCACATCTTGAGTACTGTGTGCAGTTCTGGAGACCCCATCTTAAGAGGGACATAGCACTGCTGGAGAGGGTCTAGAGGAGGCAACCAGGATGATTCAGGGCATGGAGGGTAGGACCTATGAGGAGAGACTGGATGAACTCAATCTGTACACATTGGAGGAGAGGAGGGACAGAGAGGCTATGATAGAGACTTCCAGGTGTGTAAAGGGGATAAATAAGGGCGGAGCCAGGGAAGTGTTCAGGCTTAAGAAGGGGGAACTACCAGGGGGTATGAGTGGAAGCTGGAAGGGGGAAGTACAGGGGGGGATCGCAGGAGACACTTCTTCACAGAGATGGTGGTGGAACCATGGAACGCACTGCCCAGCAGTCTGGTGGAAGAGACCACAGTGGAAGGATTCAAGAAGGGTTGGGACAGGTACAGGGGGAAGCTGAGGCTAGGGAGGGCCACCTCTGGGGCTGGGGGGGTGGAGGAGTGAGCTCCCGGTAGGGGGCTAGCTTCTGAGCAGACACAATAGACAATGGGGCCTATTCCGCTGGCTTTTGCTATGATACTTTGTTGGTGGCTAGTGGAATCCCCCACCATCCCGTGTTGATTGATGCTGAAAATAAGAAAACCATCCCTCAATGTCTGTTTTTATTTTTTTAAACCTGTAAAAAAAAGTCCATTGCTGATCACACCTGCACCCCCATCTGATCTCTCACTGTCCACCCACCACCCCACACCCCCTTGACACCCCCTCACTCACCTGAAGAGGTCCCAGGTTCAAGATCCATGCTCCAAATCGAAGACAGAGCTTGCTGCTGGAACTAATGACTACAATATGATAAAATAAGGTAAATGTGGTTCATTGTATTTCAGTGGGGGGTTCAACTTTTATGCATAAATTTGGCATTTTTTGAGAATTTAACCCCATATTTTCAATGGGCCTTTTGTGGACCTCACCTCATGAACAACAGGACTGTCGTTATGCAACTCCGAACATAAAGGTGATTTCGCGGTTGGTTGGTGAAATCACCTTTCTGGAGGGATTTGTGTAACAGCACTCATATTTTTCCTGAGGTGCGGTCAAAAGAAAGCTATGCTGAAAATTTGGAGTCACAGTTATAAAACATGGCAGAGTTATGACCATTTGTTGCAATTTCGCTACACATGCTCATAACTTTGAGAATTTTAAATATTTTTACCCCAAATTTTAAACATAGCCATCTTAATACCTCACCTTATGCATGTCACAGCTGTCGTTTTTCAAATCATGGCCAAAATGTAATTTTGCACCTGTGGTGTGGAATGGCATTGCTGTTGTGCAGGGTTAAGTTTTGACAAGGATTTGAAGATTTTCTGCACCAGGTACATCAGGTGGGGTAATACCATGACTATGTTGATAATTGTGCTCCCACAGCTACACATGTATATGCATATATGGAGGGAAGGGGCCTTGCACTCCCACAGACACATAAGGATACAATTATACTATCTCAAAAAGTAAGGAAATTAGTTGCAAAAAACTCCATTAATCTAACAGTTAGGGTTAAATCGACAAAGGTAGGGAAATGTGGCATTAGGGTTTCCAACCCTAACACCCCACCCCCACCCTGCACACACCAACAGGCATCAGGGATGTGCCTTGGGGTCATCTGCCCTAACACTCACCCCATTCTCCTATACTGTACACATCTCAGCTTATTTACTTATGGAATAGTGTGAGCGTTAGACCTGATGACCCCAAGGCACACCCCCAACGCCTATTGGTGGGGGTGGAGTTTTAGAGTTGGAAACCCTAACACCATATTTCCCTGCTCTTGTCACTTTAATGTTTTTTTGCAAAATATATGTATATAGACTGCGTATCCCCCCTGCCTCTGATATCATGGATCTGGCAAGGTAATGAGGCTTGGCCTGCATGGAGCACGGTCCGAGTGTGCTAAAAGTCATCGCACTGACAGCAGACAGGGTTTTCACTCTGTTGTTCTGGTCTCTCCTTCCTCTGGGATATCAGACTAGCACTCTGTCTGTATCCCCATGATACAGAAACAGATAATGACAGCAGAAAAAGACCAGAGGTCCATTCAGTCTGCTCAAGTTCCCTATAATCCCTGGAAACTACTGTTCCTCCATGGTACTAACCCTCTCCATCATCTCTCTATTCTCCTCCCTGGTCCTGTCACCCAGGGTAATCACTATTCCCTTCATTATGTCCCAGCCCTGATTGAATCCCCTGACTGTTTTTGTACCCACCACCTCAGCCAACAGACTGTTCCAAGGTTCCACCACCGTTTCTGTAAAGAAGTACTTCCTCACATCCCTCCTGAACCTACCTCCTGTTAATTTCCATTTGTGTCCATGTGACTGTGAATTGCTATTCAGGTTAAATAGTTCCCTGCAGTTCACTCTGTTAATTCCTTTAAGGAACTTACACAGGTATACTCCCTTTCAAGGGAGCAGTTGGCTGCCCAGACAGTGGTGAGGGAATGCTGTCTCTCTGGAGCACAACGCAATCCTCCTGAGCTCAGCAGCACTCATTAGCTCTGGCTGCTCTGGTTCTGACTCACTGAGTCTGCTTCCAAACCTGGGTTACCAGCACAGTAGTGTGGTGGGCTCCTGCTAGGCCACTGGGTGGTCCCCAAGAGGTGGGAACTAAGAGATTTTCCAGTCAAAGCAAAATTCACGGTTGGCATAATCAGAACTCAGTTATAAACAATTCCCCCATAATTTAAATTTCAGACTTCTATTTGGTATTGTTGAAGACACTGTAGTAAAATAGGGTTATTTACATTAGACTTCATCTGTTCATGTTGCTTATTCCTACTGTGAAGTCATAACCCTGTGCTTATAATATATAGTTGGTGCCAAGGAAATAATTCTGATGTCACAAGCAGATTAGGATATCAGTGTAGAAAAAACAGCAGGCACACATGAAGAACTATGAGCCTGTTTTCATAAAAGTGTCTAATAATAAAAGACTGGAGCGTCCTGAGATTAAAATATTTTTGGAATGTTATCATATCTGAGCCAATAGTAGTTTGTTTGCTAGAAGCTGGGAAATCTCTTTAAATGGACACCACTCTACGTATGTGCCTGTTGCCTTTATCCATCCTATCTGAGCAATCTGCTCTCCAGGTCTCCCCAACCCTACCAATTAGGGACCCTTTATACATTCCCTAGGTGTGGGAGACCAAAATCGGGGGTAATCAGCTTGCCCATTGCAACCATAACCTAGCAGCTATACATACACAGAGGGCTGACTTAGTTGCTGGGAAGGGGGGATGAGATCTAATCCCCAATGCAGATGAGGGTCGCCACATGTTAGGAAGTGCAAATAGGATACCCACAGATTTCTATGTATGGCACAGCATTAGTCACATGGTGCAATGCCATACACAGAGGCATGTCACAGGTACTACCAGCTTTGTTGTTCCCCTCAACTCACCCAACCCAAACCTTAAACCTCGCTTGTGGGCCATAGAATTTCCAGATGTCATTCACCATCCTGGGGTGGACCCTGGTGGTCCAGTGTCCCCCACTCTATCCCAGCCTAAAGCAAGTCTCTGGCATCTAGTGAAATGCCCTCCCCAGTCCCATTTCCCTGCATACAGTTATTTGCTCTCTGGACCCTTAGTGATCTGTGTCCCTCACCAACTGACACTGCAGGTACAACATTACGGCACCCCTACTGCTTACCTTGATAAGTTTAAGGGCAGGGGGTGTCAGGAAATTGGGTTGACATGAGTAGGAAGAGTGGACTTCCCTCACATACCTATAGAAAGGGTAAATAAGAAAAGATGGCTACTAGGCTGGGCAGGCCATTGGCTGCTAGAGCTGCACAAGCTCTTTCTTCGATAACAAACAAACAAAAAAAAAAACAGATTCTCAAAGGATCTGCAGCCTTTTTGTTAGCGATATAATTATGTTTTTATCTATTGTAGTGGTATGGTTCTAGTGTTAGAGAAGGCTATCACTGTAGCATGAGGAGGTAGTTGGTTTTATTTATTTACTTATTTATTTTGGTGGTTTCTGCGAAAAGTTGCTCTGTATGGTGTGTCCTGTGCAGCTAATTTCAGAGAAACTGCTAACCGCTACTGCAATGGTCATTTTGCAGCTCATGGTGACATGTGGGGAAATGACATGCTGAGTGCCCACCAAATGACAGTAGTGGAGCAGAGATTTGTGGCACTCAGTGCCTAGAGTTGGGTTGGAGTACAGGACAGTTGTGGTTTGCAGTTGGGAACATGAGTCGTGAAGTTGCAGAAAGATTCACTGTGTGGTGGTTGACCTTGCCCCTTTGCCTGGGCTGGAAGGAGGACAGGTTGCAAACTACAGTAGGAGCAGTTGCAGCAGATGCTGGACTGATTTCTCGGTTGGGAGTTTAGTACTGTCAAGAATCTGAGACATTTGAGAGGGCCTAGATGAGCACTGTGGATTTAACATGTGGATCAGCTGTGCACAGGGAACAAGTGGATGGAGCATTTAAAAGAAGATTGCCTCTGTATACTAAGAGAGCTGGGTGGAGGCAGTGAAAGAGCCTTCACCTCACCTGCTTCTTTTTTCCCATTATTCTGCTGCCTTGTTATAAAATTTGTTAGTTCCATCAGTGGCTGAGCTGGACCTTTAACACATTACCCATGTTATTTACTAGATTATAACCTCTGGTGAGAGCAGAGGCAGTGGGTCAGACTACTGGTGTAAGCTTGCTATCATTCACATACCTGTTTGGGAAACAAATCTGGAGCTGCATCAGTTTGAACACTAAAGGAAAATCTGTAAATTGATGCACAAATGACACTAAGGACAGGAAGACTTTTGCACAACAATATTTTGGGGATTGGCTTATGAATAGTTGAGGTTAGGGATAAATAGGAGTAATTGTGTATATTAGGGTATTTATTTCACTTGTGAATGAGATGTATTGATGTGTGCTTGCTAAATTATTAGGGTTTAGACTGAGTGGTGTGTGTTGACTAGAGAAGGGTTTTAAGTGTGTGTGTGTGGGTCTATATTGTGGATTGTGCCGGGGTATCTGGTTTTGTAAAGTGGGTGTTTTTTTTTTCCTTTTCTGCCATTGAGTTGTTTGGTGGCATCACATGTTTATACTTTTGGGTTCCTCAGACTTAGCTACACCCCTTTCCAGCTGATGAACCTCCCCCATTGATGACCCCTCATCAACAGTGGCATATAGGTGCTACAGGGAGCTGGGCTTTATAAAGAGGCTGGATGATAGATGCTGGGGGTTGGAGAGTGCTAGCAGGGGGTTGCTGTAGGGCTAGTGAGGGACAGGAGGCCCCTGGGGGTGAAATGGAACCTTTAGTAAGGCCAGATGTGGTTGATTCCCATAGCCAGGGCTCCAACCAGACTGAGTGGGCAGGTAACTGTTAGGTCAGCTGCCTCCATTCATCCCTTGGGGGCAGTGGTTTGCAATGCCAGATCATTGAGGAACAAGACTGCCATTATGGCAGATTTAATGTCTTGTTTCACGCTTGATCTGGCTTGCACCATGGAGACCTGGCTGAGTGACTACACTGGTCCGGTCCTGGATGCAGTGATCTCTGCTGGATTCTCAGTGGGTCTTTTCCTGCAGAGGAATCATGAGAGGGGTGGCCATCTGCTTTAGATCTGACTTGAAATTTACTGTGCACCATGGGGGAAACTTTGTCATTTGAAAGCGTAGCTGTACGCGGAGTCCAGGTGCAGGTTGCAGGATTCTTCTTGTGCTCCAGCCTCTGGGGTGCGAGAGGGATTTTCTGCAGGAAATAGCAGACATCATCACTGAGACTGTATTGGAGTCACCCAGATGGTTGGTTCTCACCAATTTCAGTGCTTCAATTGATGATGAACTCTCACAGTTTGGTTAGGATCTCCTCCAGTTGATGGAACCCCTGGCCTAGCACAAGTAGTTACTTCTGCGATCCATCAACATGGACATACCTAAGACTTGGTATTTTCCCTGGGGCTCAAGATTAACAACCTCAAGATTGAACCAGTTAGTTGGCAGAATCACTGCAATGAAGTTCTTCTTCGAGGTCCCCTTACAGTCCACCTCCTGTGGAGATGGTCTATTACCACCCTTTAAAGAGGCTGTCCCCAGAAGGACTCCAGATGGCAATGGACCTCTCAAGTGTGATGGAGGCATGTGAGATGAGATTGGAGGAAGTGGCATTGGCCTATTATAGGGCAATTGCCTCAGCCTTTGATTAAGTTGCACCGGTACTTATATGACCCCTGGCTTCATGATGGGATCCCCATGGTTTGACACAGAGCTCAGGAAGTCAAAGTCTAGGGGTTGAAAGCTGGAGCTTTGTTGGAGGAGATTCAGGAGCTATGAGGACAAATCACTGTTACTAATATCAAAGTGCAATATCCTGAAAGAAGGCAACATTTCTGTCCAGGGAGATTGCTGCTGGGAGGAACCAACTGGCTCAGCTCTTGCAGAATGTAGATAGACTACTCCATCCCACCTGTCTGCATCCAGTGGAAGCAAATTAATCTACAAAGTGTAGAGTTTGCTTGGTTCTTTGACAGAGTGTCTTCTATTTGACCTGGGATTGCCCCAACCAGGCTGTTGCAACCCAGCAGAGTCGAGCAGGTTGTGAACAAGTACACTCCTCTGGTCAGGGGAGAGTTCAGGGCAGTTACATTGAAAAGAGGTTTGTGGGGTAATCTTGGAGCTGTGGCCCCTTTCTGTGACCTGGACCCAGGCCCAACATATCTTCTAGTAAGCTGTGTGGAGCTTCTGTGTCCGAGGTTTGTCAGGATTGTCCAATGTTCCCTCTCAGAGGGGACCCTTCTGAACCCATTGAAAGATGGGATGATGAGGTGTCTTCTGAAGAAATCTTCTTTGGACCTGGACTGCTTGGCAAATTATAGACCTGTCTCAAATCTCCCATTTTTGGTGACGGTTATTGAGATGATGGTGGTGCTACAGTTTGAGGCTCATCTCATGGCCTTTGACATCTATGAGCCTCTCCAGCCTGAATTTAGGTCTAGACACAGAATGGAGACCATGTTGGTCAGGGTGCACATTGATTTTAAGGTGAGAGGTAGATGAGAATGGGCAGTTCTCATCCTTCTCAATCCTTACTCAGCTTTTGACACTATGGACCATGGTCTGTTGTTGGACTGCCACAGGGAGTACTCAGGATTCACTGGCACTGTCATCAGCTGGTTGATTCCTTTCTCAGAGATAGGATGCAGAGAGTTGTGATGGGGAATTTCTCCTCACTCTTCAATCCCCTGCTTTGTGGCATACCCCAAGGGTTGGTCCTCTCACCTATGTTGTTTGCAGTGGACATGCCACCCTTGGGAGGGATCATTAGGCCTTACAGACTGGGTTAGAAACATATAATATGATGGCAGATAAGGACAGCTTGGTTCACCCGCCTGGATGCTACCTATTTTATCATTATTTATCAGTACTCAGTATCTAGCTATTATTTATTTGTGTTCTAAAAGCTGTTTTTTAATATTTTTTTATTTTTTTTTTGGTTCTTATACTATTTGTATTTTCTTGAAAGCATTCTGAACCCATCAGAAAGAGCACTGGAGAAATTACTACTACTACTACTACTAGAAAATGACTACCCCTGCAGGAGAGGGTTAGCATGCTTTGTAGATGGCCCTCTTGGCAATTTGCGTGATGATCCCAATCCCTCCTGTGCACATCCATAGACTATGCACACTTTGAGCATAGCTTGGGAATGGCACACTCAAAGGAAAGGTGCAATATTGCTGTTGAAACAATTTTGTGACAGTCCCATGCTTTTGGACATCAGGCCCCAGCATCTCGGATGCATAGACCTGTGTGTGGCACTAAAATCTAAAAATTCTTGTCCCGTCCCAGCACATACTGAACAGTCATTTTTCTGGGAAAACATTTTTTAAAGTTGCTGGAGCAATCAAATTGCATGCAGATGCTTTGAATATCTGGCTGCTGCCCTACCATTTTGGGCACCTGGGTTTACTACACAAGCCTATCTCATCATGTTAGGCTGGTGCAGACCAGTGATTGATGTGACCTTGGTGGAAAAGAGACATGACTTGTGATACCGCAGCACCTCCTATGGTTGTGGCTTAAGTGGTCTTGCTGGTTTAGGTCACCACGCAATGTTGGTTGTGGGCATGTCTATAGGATAGGTGCGGTGAGGCATCCTTAGCAATAGGGAGGTGGGTATGGACATCTGGGTAGAAACGCTGGAAAAAGGCAGCACCTGACCCACTAGGTAACCACCTTCCTTACCTTATACAGCTACAGCTGTTGTCACTCCACTATGTGCACAAGTGAGCTACATTCCCTGATGGCATAGATTGGAGACCTCTGGTTGAAATATTTGGGTGTCTGAGGTATCTGGAGGCCTTTGGAGGGTCATGGCATAAGAATTGACTGGGCTGACCTGAAGAAGTGAAATACCAAGGGGAGTGCAAAATAAATGTTGCTGTATAATGTGCAGCATCCCATTCTCCATGTAGGAATGAGGTGTTCTCCGTGACTCCTAATGAGGGACAGATGAGAGATATTGATTAGTGTTAAAAGGGGTGAGACAGTCACAAGGAGAATCATCTGGAGTTAGATCATTTAAAGCCTTATACTATACATTACACCTCCTAAAACCTCACATGAAACAAAATATAGCACAGAAAATATTTCTTTAAAAAGAATTTTAAAAATTGTTGTTTCCTTGTAATACAATAGTAAGCATAGGATCAAAGTGCATTGGAGACAGGTACAGTAATTCAGTTGCTTCATTGGAATGAGTTACTTGGCCTTCAGCCACACCATTTATTGACTTAGGTAATATAACATTGCCTAATAAAACAGTAATGCGCTCACTGCTCTTTAGATATGTCCAGGCTGAATCTGAGCAGGCTCATGCTGGAGTGAACAGTCTACGGCTGATCAAAAGAAAAAGTAGAATCAAGTTGTCTGGCCCAGTGGAAGGTACTGCTGAGAAATGGGATTGGGATAATTACCAGAAAGTACTGAAATACATAGCAGTATATATAGGCTGCCATTAGCTAAACATAATTTTGCAATGTATTTCAGTATTTAGCTACAAATAACATTGTTCAAGTAGTTAAATTCCTACTGCAACTTCAAAAGTCGCAGATCAGAATTCAGCAATAATTTTAAGGTTTGCTTAGGAGTTTTGTCATTTGGCTAATATGTTCAGGTGAGAAATAGCCAACATGCTACAGGGTTTTACATTTCCTGCTTAAACACTGCAACATATCGTGTAATGTATCTCCATGTCATATAGTGACAGACCTTTTATTTTTTCAAATATATTATATTTAAGTTTCAATTCAGTTACAGAAGTCATAAAAATGAGAATTTTAAACATTTTAAACATTACAGCAAGGTTACAGACAATTTCTTTAAATACAGAGAATGACTCAGTTATTGAGTACTATGTCTGTTGTTAAGTCATAGCTAGTACAGTGTGAGTAAATAGTTGGTGTATCAGAGATTATTGCAAAACAGGACTCACACACCACATACATATTTTAAAATAACAATGTATTAAATAGTCTAAGTTAATATGTTCAGTTCTTCCACTGAAAGTCTGATGTTTCATCACACTGGCCTCATGCATCAGCAGAGCTCTCTGCCCAAACTTCTAATTATTTAGGGAAGCCTTTTGTGCTGCCAGATTGATTCATCTTAGACTCAGATTAATTTTACAGAAGCCTTTCTGTTGCTCTAAAGTAAAGTTAAGTGACAAGTTAAGGAATCTAAAGACATATGACTGGCGATAGAATAACAAGAGATACCAAATTCTGAATTGTGTTCAGCTGTTCCCATCCTTGACGAAGCTGTGAGCTGTATCTGGTGAGACATCAGACTTCATGTGGAAGGGTTGAACATATTAATAGAGAATATTTAATGCACCGAGTAATTTTTACATATTTATCTGGTGGTGAATGAGTCGCTTTTTCAAATAATCTCTGTTGCTCATAGGGCCTGTACTGGAACAGACTCCTCTCTATGTTTTTAATTTTTCCTGCAGGATTGGAGGCCACACTGGGGGTTCTTTTGCTAAATATTAGGCTCACCCTGCAGCTGCATTTCCAGTAACTTCTTTATAGATGAAGTCAGTGAGTTGTACATTATATGTGTTTGTGACAGACCTTTGTAATTAAAATGGTTCTTAACTCAAACTGATGTTGAATTCAACTTGTTATATACCCAGCAATGAAACAAAGGCATTGCCATTTGCAGTCAGATTTATGTGGCAGCACGTGAAATATTGGGACTATCCTGCCAAGTGAGGAGGGTTTAAATAATCTTCTGTAAGCACACAGCACTTGGAAGTCACAAGTGCAATTGCATACTATCTGTTCAGTGAGGTGTATTTACAAACTTGTTAAATACTGGCAAAGTCAAATACAGATAAGATCTCCTAGTCAGGGAAGTTACAAAATCTTGATGTGAACCATAATAAACCATGTGCTGTGATAAAAAACAAACTAGGATAATGAAACCTAAAACTGCTCAGTGTCAGAGGTCCTTTTTCATATTAAGCACCCTAACTATGGAATGAAATGCCCTTAGAAGGGTACAATGCTCATTTAAAATAAGTTACTCATAAATGGAACTCAAACAAGAGCTATGACTTTCAATGTGCAACATGTAGAGAGGTACAATTAAACATTGCTTTATTCGGGGTGTCTGCTAGCCCAACAGAAACACATCACACTTCCATCCTGATGATCCAGGTTTGAAAGCAGATTCTAGGAGCTGGTATTAGTGCAGACTAGGCTCAGAGTGCTGCTGTACACAGTGCAAGCCAAACCAGGGAGGAAGACATTCAGCTACGTAGAAACATGGAATCTGACAGCAGATAAGGACCACCTGCCCCATCTAGTCTGCTATTCCCCTACATGTTTCATATACCACAGATCTTAATTGATCTACGACTTACCCTTTCTTACCTAGCGCTAGAGTTCCTTTATGTATAGCCCATGCATTTTTGAATTCCTATACCATTTTTGCCCCCACTACTTCTGGCAGGAGGTTGTTCCATGAGTCCACAACCCTTTCCATGAAAAGAAAACTTCCTCATGTTACCCCTGAGTCTACCCACTTTATTCTCATATCATGTCTCCTTGTTCTTGTACATCTTTTTTGAAAGATTCTACCCTCTTGTACCTTATTTATACCCTTAAGGTATTTAAAAGTCTCTATCATATGTCTCCTCTTCTCTCCTCTCCTCTCCGGAACACATACCAAGATCCTTCAGTCTCCCCTCATATGACTTCTGGTGCAGTTCCTGCACCATTTTTGTCACCTTTCTCTGAACTGACTCCACTCTGTCAATGTCCTTCCATGTGCAAGGCTGTAGGAGTCATTGCCCATTGTCAGACAAGGTGGGAAGGAGAAAAAGCATAGGGTAAAAACCACATTGCTGTCATGATGGCCAGCAGCTGCCTCAGACCTGGCACTGTGTATCTCTCACCATCGGAGGGGCTACTGAAAATTGGGGCTGAGGTGTATGCAACAGAGGTACACTTCCAGGCCCAAGGACTCCTTCTCCTCACAACTGGATAACCCTGCATCTCCACTGTTACCTCAATAATTCTGAGGCTACCCCCCTTTTCACACTTTGACAAGGCCCCTGGCTACCCCCCGTCCACCTCACACCCCCTAATCCTACCCCTACCCCTCCTACACCAGCTTGACAAGGCCTATGGCTGCCACTTCCTACCTTTCTTACCCCTTATCCACCTCACCCCCGCCTCTAACCCTCCCACACCAGCTTGATAAAGCCTATGGCTGACACCTCCTACCTTTCTTACCCCCCTGCCCACCTCACCCCATGCCCCTAACCCTCACACAAGCTTGACAAGGCCTATGGGTGCCACTTCCTACCTTTCTTTCTCCCAACTTTATCACTTCCCCCTCTTATCTACATTTTCCTCCTATTAGAACGATAAAACTGTGTGTGTGTGTATATGTATATGTGTGTGTATATATATATATATATTATTTGCTCCCTTTATTTTACTGTTTTTGGAAACATTGTACTTTTCCTCCTTTGTATGTTTTGTCTCCCCTCCCCACTGATGTGGGACCTTTGTAAATGAGCTGTCTGTGCTCAGAGGTACTGTACTCCGAGAATGAATAAATAAATAAGTAAATAGATTGCAGAGGAAGACAAAAAGCTTTATGATAAAAAGCTGCTTTATCCAAAGTAGATACACTGAAACAGGTACCCAAGTTTGTTTATCTTGAAATCTCTATAGATTCAAGACTAATGTTTTAAAACATATTCAGTCATTCCATAAGCCCCCAAAACAACCCAGAAACTACTAACAATTTACTATACTGACCACATTTCTAAATTTGTTCTTGAAATATAGATAGATAGATATATATATATGTGTGTGTGTGTGTGTGTGTGTGTATATATATATATATATATATATATATATATATATATATATATATATATATACACACACACACACATCAAGGCACATCTTTTAGGAAAGTTTATCCATACTGTTAACAGTTGTTAAACTGCTGCAGTATTCTGATTTAGTACTTATTGCTGTAAATTATTATTTGTTCTCTTTTTATGCTTAGTTATTAAGTTATGCTTGCCTTACTTGTATAGCACCCAGAGCCTCTGGGATGGGTGCCCTGAATATAACATTTTACTTACTTACTATTATAGGGGTGTGATCACGCCCCTATATTTAGGATTGAGTAGTGTGTTTATTGTTAAATAATAGCAGAAAAACAGCCCTATGGCTGGGTGTGCTAAAAGAATCTGCAAGCCACCATAACAAAACTGAAGCACCACCCATTGTCAGTAGAATGAAAACCACAAAGCAAATAGTCAAATTGTCTGCAGTTTATTACAAAAGTGCCATGACCTCTAAACATAAGGAAAACACCAGTGGGACCCCACAGATCTCCAAACAGTTTCGCTAGGGCATCATCAGGGAGTCTGATGACACCTTAGCAAAGCCTGTTGAAAGTCTATGGCATCCCACTGGTGTTTCCCTTATGGTAAGAGGTCATAGCATTTTTGTAATAAACTGCATATAATTTGACTACTGTATTTGGTCTGTCTTTTTTGCAATATTGACAATGGGTAGTGCTTCAGTTTTCTTAAGGTGTTTAATGTTAAACCCCAATTTTTGCCCTTCAATAACTTTGCAATTGTTCAACAGATTTGCACAAAACATTGCATGCACAGTTTTGTGGAATAGATCTCTTGACATTCCAAGATTTTTTCCCAGTCACATGTGAATTCTGAGATCTGGATAGTGAAAAAAGTGAATTTTTCTGTTTTATTTCTGCTGTATTTTGTCAGCTGCTAGCACCCAGATGATTTGGAATTTTGGACTGAAATTTTCAGGGTAGAAAGGGCCTGGCCCAAACAGTTGTCTTTCACTGGTTTGGTAAAAAATATTTATTCGTTCCAGAGTTATTCATTTTTTAAATTTCAGTTCTGAGCATGCTCAGTAAGTACTTCAAGACAGAAACATAGGAACATAGATGGTGACGGCAGAAGGAGATCTCTAGGTCCATCTAGTCTGCCTAGTGTTTTTGACTTTTCCAACCCCCACAAGCTGCTGTTTAGTATGAGGGCTCCCTTGTGTCTATCCCACGCATTCTTGAATCCACCTACTGTGTTAGCCCCCACAGCCTCTGGGGCAGATCATTCCATGCATCCACTACCCTCTCTGTCAAGAAGAACTTCCTGACATTGGTTGTGAACCTCCCTCCCTTTAGCCTCAGATCATACCCCCTAGTTCTACTGCCCTACTGCACTTTGTTTATGCCTTTTATGTATTTGAATGTTTTGATCATGTCTCCTCTCTCTCTTCTCTGTCCAGGGAGCACATGTTCAGTTCACTCAATCTTTCATTGTGTGACATCTGGTGCAAACCCTGTATCATTTTTGTCACCTTCACCAGACTGTGTCTATCTGGACACTGCATGAAATGAAAAAATAATTATTTTTCATATAGGGCCAATCCTTTTTCGTGAGGAAAAAAAAACCTTTTCATTTGCCGCTATTTTGTTTCTGTTTTTTTTTTTAAGCCAAAACCCACAAAAATGGTATACTGCAGAGAGATGAACGCATCTATTTTGCTCATTGGGACTCTGTTAGGTGGATTCTGCACTTAACCGTTGGAGAAATGAGCCCAAAATGTGTGTGTAATTTTTTTTACATTTTAAATCCTTTTTCATGACTCACTTCCACTTTTTTCATTTGGATTTAGTATGAACATTTTTATATGATTTCATACGAAAATTTTCATATGAATGAAAATATCATATGAAAATTTTTGTATGAACAAAACTATCATACAATCCTTATTTTTCCCTGCTGTCTAGTGGTGTCCCCATCCTCTGATTACAATCCCCATTACTATTTGATCTTTCGCTGGT
The DNA here is from genome assembly GCA_016271365.2 of Neoceratodus forsteri. NCBI lineage: Eukaryota > Metazoa > Chordata > Ceratodontiformes > Ceratodontidae > Neoceratodus > Neoceratodus forsteri. The sequence continues at coordinate 398,291,395 of CM028136.1, read as the reverse complement.
GTCCAGTGGCACCCCCTACTCTCCGATCACTGTCCCCATAATTATTTAATTTTTCCCTGGTGTCTAGTAGCACCACTCACCCCTCTGATTGCCATACACCATATTGTTTAATATTTTCCGTCTACTGACACCACTCACTCCTCCAGTTGCCATCTTCATATTTTGCCACTGTTTCCCTGGTGACTAGTGGCATGCCCCACCCCTCTGATCACCGTTCCCATATTTTTAAAAGTTCCCTGGTGTCTAGAGGCATGCCCCAATCCCCATCCCCATCTGAAATAATGGAAACTGTCCCTCAATGCTGGGAGGGGAGTTGCTGACAGTCACAAAGGAAGAAAGAGACTTGGGCATCATCATCACTGATGACCTGAAATCATCCAAGCAGACCTCTAAAGAAGTAGGTAAGGCTAGGGGGATGTTAGGGTGTATTAGTAGGGATATCACAAGTCATAAGAGGGAGGTAATAATCCCTCTTTACAAGACACTGGTTAGGCCCCATCTGGAGTACTGCGTGCAGTACTGGAGGCCACACCTTCACAAGGACATTAAACAAATTGAGGCAGTCCAGACAAGGGCAACCAACATGGTGCAGGGACTTCATCAGAAGACATATGAGGACAGATTAATGGAGCTCAGTATGTATACCCTAGAGCAAAGGAGGGAGAGAGGTGATATGATCGAAACATTCAAAAACCTTAAGGGCATTAACAAGGTGAAAGAGTCTAACATGTTTCAATATAAGAAAAATAGCAGGACAAGAGGACACAGCATGAGATTAGTAGGAGGCTGATTAAGGGGTAATTTGAGGAAGTTCTTTTTCACAGAAAGGGTGGTGGATGCATGGAACGGCCTACCTCAGGAAGCGGTGGCTACGAATACAGTGCAGGGCTTCAAACAGGCATGGGATAGGCATAAGGGAGCAATACAGATGAGTATGAATAGATAGGCCACTGACAGAACTAAGGCTGATGGCACATTTATAAGCTAGAAAAAGAAATGGGCAGACTGGATGGGCCTTGCGGTCCTTATCTGCTGTCAACTTCTATGTTTCTATGTTTAATGTCTTTTTTTCCTGTAAAAAAGGAAAAGGTCCCTTGCTGATTTTGATTCCCCCACCCTGACTTCCCACTGAGCATTCACCATGCCACCCCCCACACACCCTCACTCACCTGAACAGCTTGGTGGGCTAAGATCCACTCTCTGACTGAAGACACATCTTGCTGCTGGAACCACTGACTGCAATATGGATAACTAAGTTAAGTGTGGTTCAATGTATTTCAATGGAGTTTTCAACTTCGATGCACAACTTTGCTATTTTTGCATATTGTGAGCCCAGATTTTCAACTTGGCCTTTTTGGGATCCCACCTCATGAACAATGGCAGTGGGATTATGCTAATCCAGCTCAAAAGGTGATTTCATGGTTGCTTGGCGAAATAACGTTTTGGGTGGGATTTGAAAATTTACATCACCCTTGTTCATGAGGCTATGATGACAGTTTAGTTGATGTTTTGCTACAGATGCAAGTGCAGGACCCAGTGGGCCCAGCACAGCAACATGCATGTCCACATCTAGGGAGGGATGGGAAGATAGGGCCCAGAAGCCCTGCATTCCCATAGGCAAATGAGGGTATGATTATACTGTATCAAAGAGTAAGGAAATTCTTTGCAAAAAAACTCTGGTAATGCACCATTTAGGGTTAAGACTACAGTGACTGCCATCCCAGTGGCACTGAGGGTTGAGGCACTGGACACTTTGGCTTGTGCCACGCCAGCGATCTGGATCTGGGAATGACCTCAGGTCACCAGGGAGCCAGCACAGGGGGGAGGGAGCTGGATCGAGCCACCTAATGGCAGCTCTCCTCTTTCCGGGAGGTTGTCATCCCCCTCGTAGCTCTTTCACCACCTGGTGGAGGTCTGGTGGTGGTACAGGCAGGAAGGAGCGACATGAAGGGAGGGTGTCTCAAGTGCAATGTGCGCATGCCTCCACACACGTGCGTTCATGTTAAGATGGGGACGGGAGAAAATTGAGGGATAAAAATGCAAAAACTACTGATAAAAAAAAAAAATGACTACAGTGACAAAAGTAGGGAAATGTGGTTTTAGGGTTTCTAACCCTAAAACCCCACTCATACCTCCGAAGTAAATCAGGTGTGCAGTCTTCCTTTGGGTTTTCAACCCTAAAGCTAACCCCATTGCAATAGGAAGAAAGCTCTGATGTGATGGACACAGGTGCGTATGTTTCAGGAGCATGTACAAATGGATGAGCCTTAGTGTTGACAACCACAAGAAAGATTACACCACTGACCTGCTTCAGGGGGGGGTGAGGTGGGGTTTTAGGGTTGGAAACCCTAAACCCACATTTCCCTACTTTTGTCGCTGTACTCTTAACCCTAAATGGTGCATTAATGGAGTTTTTTGCAAAGAATAAAGCTTCTCAGAGTCACATGACATGTTGATCATGAGGTCCACAAAGACACACTGAGCTGTGACACCTCATTTCAAAGTATTCCAGGGGGCTGGGTTGCATGGACCTGTTTTACTGACTGGAGAATTATTGGCCAGTAAGTACTCCAGGAAAATCCCCTACTACAATAAGTGCCATGAGATTTTTAATTTCCACTGGAACAGCCATCAGAGATGGGTAGAGGGAATCTTGGTTTAGCTGGAGCAAGTGTAGTCTAGTGGTTAGAGCACCAGCTTGGGAACCAGGGATTGCAGGTTCAAATGCCACTAGTGTCAAATACTTGCTCAAAGGCCTTGGGAAAGTCATTTAACCTCCAGTCCACCCAGCTGTGGAAACTGGTAGAGGCATGACTGCATGGGACATGTGATGTTACATAGCAGTTGGTCTATCCTGATTAAATAAATGGTATTAAAACAAAGTCTCAGCTGGCTCAGTGGCACTGAGGGCAGAGACGCTGGTCGCTGCACCTCGTACCATGCCGGTGACCCACATTTGGGATCTAGCACGGGTCGCCGGGGGCTGGCAGAAGAGGAGAGGGATCGAGCGTCTGATGGACTGCTCTCCCTCTCCGGGGAGGGGGGTTCAAGATGGTTGGCACCCAACTACCCCGGTGGAGGCCGGGGGTCGGGGACACGCACAGTACACTGTGGAGGAGTCAGTGGCAGATGCCAGGACCGGGGTGTGTGCAGACGCATGCACGCTCCCGGCCACAAGCGTCATTGCATACCCACTGACTTGGGGGACATGAACAGTGGAAAAGTGGCCCCTCTCACATGGCTTGATGGCCATCTGTGAGTGTTAGTTGGGCACTGGCACCCGAGCTGGATCCATGAAGGGTGGGGAGTTAGGGGGCTCTGTGCTGCCCTGCTGCAGGGGGTAAGCCACAGGTGTTTCAGGGTGCTGGTGGTCCCAGTCGAGATGGATGGCGTCCGGATCCCCGTCAGGATGCGAGGAATAAATGATGGGGGTGCAGAGAGATGGCCACGGAGGATAAATAATCAATAAAAAAAATCTCATCTGAAAGCTGGCACCTCAGTTGTGCTGTAACATTACAAGATTACCATTGGGCATAAGCCCGAGTTCCTGGTGTGGGACTAGAATCCATGACCTTCCAATCTTGTGGCTCTAGAGTTGAGCATGCAATCTACCATGCCACTGAATCTACTCAGGGAGACTAGATTTTCATTTGCCACTTTCTAGCACATTTGTGTTAATAGGCAAGCCCCTTAATATCTGACAGAATTTTTCTCTCATGAGATGAAGGTGAGCATTGCTAGATCTCAAGTTAAAGAACTGTTTTTAATGCCCCACCTGAAGTGCCAAATAAGGGAAAAATAATTTTGCTATACAGGATTAAAAGGATCGAGCAGACTCCCAGACTGAGTGTTTTATGTCTGTGTCACTTTGCAAGTCATGCCCAGCGCCTCATGCACTTACATTAACTAATTAGGTTGCTAAAATCTATTTGCAAGTAGGATGGATTGGGAAATTATGGTACTTTTAACTGAATGTTTATTGGCTTAGCTTTGCACACAGTGTTGTAGAATGTTGAAGCCTTGGAGTCTCTGAGCTTGAACTGTGTGAATGAAATATGCTGCTGCTCCAAGGCACACATGGAAACTTGGCAGCTTGCCTAATGGGGCTAATTCTTGGTAGTAAAATGTTTTACATAAAAGAAAACATATACTGCAAACTGCGAAAATGCCTGTGCAATGCTTTGCAGGATACTGGCTGGCTTTTTCAAAGCTCTGGCTGCATGTTCCATCAGAAATACAACCTGAGTTCACACACCGCTACACACCTAACAGGTGGTCTAGTATCATCTGCGGTTCAGATGCAGTTGCACGCATTTGCAGCACAGTTCACACCACCTGTGCCAAATAAATTATGCATGCAGCATTTTTTGATGCAAGCTGCTGCAGATCATGGAAATTGTCGCAAAAATTTGGGAGCCCTGGACAACAGAACTACTATGTTTTGGCACAGTTTGGTGGATGCAGACGGAGGCATAAATCACCTTTTTTTCAGTGTATGAGCTATTATGAAACTCAGCTCATTCTTTGGATTCTGACAACTGTAACAGTTAGTAGATATTGCAATATCTGTAGTTTTATCTGAATAACTAACTGTATTATGATGTGAGAACTGTTTATTGCAATTTATGTATTGTGTAACAACTTGCTTTGCGTCTCACAAAAAAAAAGTTTCTCCAATGAGTTGTTTTCCCTGAATGAATGAGTGAATGAAATGAAATGAGAAAGAACTCAAATAATGGCAAAGGTCAATTTTCCAGTTCGTGGGTCTTAATCTGGAAGTCCCAGTGGAGAGAGCAAAAAACAAGTTGGCGACCGTAGAACTGATTCTTGGTCACTAGAATGGGCATAAAGTGGTTGGAAAGCCTTGTTTCAAAATGTCTCTAAAAACTATCGTGGTGATATTCCTGGAGAAGGCTCAAAGTACATGAACTAAGATCTCTTTTTGGTCAGATGGCTCTACTGTACATGGCAGCCTCTTCCTGGAACTGATTACCTATTCATCTGTGTAAGTTACCCATTTAACTCTGGGGAATTCCCCAGTCTACCAAATGGGGAACCTAATTTTTGGGGGAGGGAGGCATTTGGGGGATTTCCCCAAAAACCTGATATTTCCTTTGCTGATGTGTGTGAGCGTTAATGAACATTTTATACTTACATCTTGGTGTCTTCTGGTCTTCTTTCTTCCTTGTTTTGGGGCTTCAGAATAGAAAGTGGATGTCAGACACAATGGACAGTAATAAACACAGCAGAACAGACAGTCAGTTGATTTAGCAGCCAAATGAAAACATGAAATACTGAGCTAAAACCTCCCTCCCATAAACTTAAACTTATAGAGCTAGTGGAGCCAACACAAGCAGACAGGAAAATAACACACATTTTTATAAAGTAGTCAGTTGTAACTTTTTATTTCTGAAGCATTTTTCTTATACCTTTTGGCCATTAGAGAGTCTTCTATTGTGATACTATTCTGCAGGATGTGTGGAACAGCTCTCAGCCTGGCCGCTGACATATCTGTCTCTATGCCCCCCTCTACATCATCAGCATTGTATTATACCCATGGTGGAGATTGCTGAGGCAGGTATGAGAGGCACAGCTGCTGTGAGTGAGCCTGCTGCTGATTCCAAAAATTATACCCATAGTGGGCATTGCTGAGGTAGGTACAAGAGGTGCAGCTGCTCTTAGTGAGCCTGCTGTTGTTTCCAAAAATTATACCTGTGGCGAGCATTGCTGAGGCATGCACTAGAGGCACAGCTGCTTTGAGTGAGCCTGCTGCTGTTTTAAAGGTGGACATTGATCAAACTTACAAACTGATGTCTGACAAAAGAAAACTAAGAGTAGCAGTAGTGTGGCACATGTGACTGGCATGGTGGCAGTGGTGATGGTTCCATTTGTTTTGTGCCCAACCTAGTCATCACATTCAGTATCACTGTTTTTGCAGGCTGTTGTTCATTTTCAGGGTCAGACTTGCATAAATCAGTGTTTGTGATAACTGGGAAATTGTCAGCATCCATTCTGAGATATGTAAGTGTAACCCCCAGGCCACTTATTTAACTAGTGTGCGCCCCCCCCCCCATTAAATGTCTGGGGAAACACTGGTGCCCATATACTGGCATACCATTTACTTTACTAAAAGGTAGGTACCACTCTGGGCATTAGGATGTATACCTGGCTCATTTTCTAGAGGAAGAGAGGGGTGAGGGTACAGAAACAAACAACTCGAACCCTGTGTAAATAACATAACTCAGGTCCTGGGTGGAGGCTGCTAGGCATATGCTTGATCTAACCTACTGAGGGGGCCCCAGTAAATCCACACAACCAGAAGCAGAAATTGGGAAAGTCCATAACAGTGACTGGGATTGTGAAGTAAGGCTTTATTCAACAGATAGCAAGTAAAGCTGAAGTGGACCCCCAAGGGTTGGTCCAGGCTGGACAGGTACAAAATTTAAGAACTCTCCTTGCATGCAGTACAGTTCATGAACAAAACAAACATCTTCTTCCTAAATTCCCCAAAAGTGCATCTGTGAACACTGGGCCACACACATGAACATCATGTTGTCTTTTCCCATGAGTGCTATTTAATGAATCTAAGCCACACACTCAGAACTCTTCTCAGATATAGGTGCAATAAGTGAAACTCAGCCACACACCTTAACCTGCAGTGTGGTCACTTGCTCACGTAAAAATACTGGTGCCCTTTATGAACCAGGAAGCCCTGCCTTGTAAACACTTAGATGGCATTCCTCCCACCCTTGGCCCCAACTGACAGACTCTGTCATTCTTCAGGGTTACACCATTCTTACCCCCATTCCCCATTGAAATGCTAGAGGTCCTGTACTTTACTTGTCTCAACACTGGGTTAACTCAGAGAAAATAAAATGTACTCACTGGGGTCCACAGTTTAACTTTCTTCACTCACACTAGTGAGACTAGGGGCACTGACAGGTGTGATCCAGCCTTATCTATGGGCACATGCACCCCAGACTATCCACTCCCTAAGAACATGTGGAGATCTAGTCTCCTTGACAGCACTCACAGAAACTTGTTCCGTCCAGTGGGCATGGAACAACCAAAAGGAAAAGGAAAGGCACTCCTCTGGGTAGCCGGTCCACATAGTCTATTTCAGGTCCTATATCAAGGCAGCTGAAAACACTTCAGAACATTCAGGGGATTGCCTCTTGAGTCCACAGAGAACAAGCAGATCCTTCCACTTCACAAGGAGCATAAATCAGGAACACCTGCTGTAGCCTTGTCTCCACCACTTCAACTAGAAGCTGGAAATGACACATGACTAGGGTGAGAAATCCTGGGCCCTCTCTCAGACACCACTGGCAGTCCTTCTACCACTCTCACCTCCTCACTCCACAACACTCTACTTCAGACTGAGCATTCTAAGCTCCCCAGAGCAGCTAGTCACATAATGTGGCTTATGCTTCTGCAAGAGTTCTAAATGAACGAATCATTATTTCCTCAGGCTTGCTGAGTAAACAATGATGTCATTATGTAAGGAGCCCATAATGAACTCCATACCAGCTGCCTGCTGCCTTCTTAACAATAATATTGATAGGATTCTAGTAACCACCAGGGACTGGGTGGTTACATAAGCCATTCCACATTTGCAGGTCTAAGCAGCATTCTGTGGTCAGTGACTATTCCTCCAGCCGCACTAAATATGCATTCTGAATATATACTTAAAGGTGGACAACTGAGGTACATTATTGCACGATTTGCTAGATCTGCCCATATTGTTCTCTTTTGTTTCCAGTAGTGTAAAAGGTCTCCCTTGAGACCAATCATAGTTTGGTCTGAAAAGTACTCCATGATCACTGTGCTGCATGAGATGGTTACCAGTCTGCCAGATGAACCTGCTGCACTTTCTTTACAGGATACCAATCCATGTTGTTGCAGGTGACACAGAAGTGATTTGCCTTTCTGACACTGAATATAGGATGCCTGAGAAGTAGCTGTACATGTCCTTTCCCCTCACTGATGACACTGCTGACTGTGAAGAATTGATAGATGTGTTATTGTCTGTGCCAGAAGTGCACTGTATTGGTTTGACTGGGTTTGACTGCTGTACATCGGTTAATGATGTTTGTAGGGCAATGTCACATTTGGTAAGCATAAGATCTCTCAGATATTCAGTGTCTTCCCCTACAGGAAGAATGGCTTCAATGTTCCACTTAAAGCAGGAATCTAGTAATGTAGCCAACATGTAGGTGTCATTCTTAAACATGGCATTTATTCTCTGATCATTCAACAGTTTTTGACTGAAGTCATCTGCCAGCATAACAGCAGTGGTATCATTTTTTGACTGAAAGTCTTTCTTTATGTCATCAAGGAAAATGTGAAGAAATTTGATTTGTGGATGAATTTGACTCAGAGTTGCACTGTCTGCACTGACATCACATGTGGCAGCCTTAAATGGCTCCAATAAGGTGATCAAAGTTTCCAGCAGAGTCCAGCTGCTGGAACTGAACATGATGTCTACTTTACCTAGTTGATTCTACATGGTGTAGTCATGTACAGCTTTTTTCTGTTCAAGAAGCCTTTCCAACATGTAAAATGTTGAATTCCAGCAGATTGGAACTTTCTGCTTTAATGTATGCAAGGGTAAGTTGTTTGACCATCTATAGCCCTTTCAGGATTTTTTGAGCATTCAGAGTGGCTGAAATGTCCACATATTTTCCTAGCAAGACCTAACAGGTTTTCAACATTCCTGTTTCCATTTAAGAAACCATGGATGAGAAGATTTAAACAATGTGCAAAACAAGGTATGTGTTAGTAGCTGCCATCTGTAACAGCTTTGACTTTGTTGGCACCATTATCTTGCACTGTGAACCCTGGAGATAAAGAATATGGAGTAAGCCATTTCTAGAATTGATTTTGCTGCTCCTGCAAAATATTCACAGCAGTGTGATTTTCTTCAAAAGTGGTGACACATAATATAGCCTGCTTCCTACCACTTATGGTAGAGCAGAAATTATTACTTCCTGGTTGAAAACTTGCCCAATGAGCTGTAACTGTCATGTAGTCAATTGTTTGGTTGATGGTCCATATATCTGTGGTTATATGAACCAGCTTCACTTCAGAGGGTTTCAACTGTTTAGTGACCACACTACACAACAAGTCATACAACTGTGGAGCAGTCTTTTTTGAGAAATATGTTTGACAGGGAATGGTGTACCATGGTTCAATCTGGTTCATGAACCTGAGGAAATGTTTCTGGTCAACAAAAGCATAAGAGAGCTAACAATCAGACAACAGCTCTGCAATGGATCTATGTAACAGCTGGCATGTTGGATGCTTGCAGGTAAATGTTTATGTCCTTGCAACACTTTCTTTTAACGCTAGTTGATGAGAATGATGAGATATTTTTAATTTTGGGTGGATTGTACTTTTCACATCTTTTTCAGGTGGAGTACTACTGTGGAATTTTGCAGTACTTGACGGTGTCAGAAAAAAAAACAATCTAAGTTTGTCTGGGAAGACTGCAATGACTCATCAAGTGATTCAATGTCAGTTCTTGCTTCCTGTTCGTTATCACTATGGTCACTGCCACCACCAGCTGCTCTACCACCCATACCAACCACACTGTCCCTTGTCCTGCCCCATTCAATTGGGTGTTTTGCCTTTGCATGTCGTATCATTACTAATGTTCCAGAATGTCCCACTTTGTCACCACAACTGACACTCTTTTTGCACAGACTGCATACAGCTTGAGAGTTGTCTGCAGGGTCAATATAAAATAAATTGTGTATAGGAGGGAGAGGTTAAAGAGAGCCCTGCATTTATTGAATGGTTGAATAACAATGAGTAAACTTGCATTTCACATACAAATCGAACAAAAGTGAACTGGAATTCTTGGACATTGTGTTTTCGAGTATGCCTGATCAAATTGTAATGTCCAAACTTTTCAAAAATAAACAGCTGCAAAATCGTTGCTTCAGGCTGATAGTGCACATCCACCTAAGCTGAAAAATTCAATACCTTATGGGAAAATGCTGCATTTACGCAGAAACTGTAGTAATGTAGATGTTTTTGAAGATCAAGCCAGGGACTTAAGTGAGAGATTTTTAGCAAGAGGATATTCCAGCGAAATAATGGAAGCAGCTAGACAAAAAGCTACGACACTCAATAGAAGTTAGTTACTAGTCGGTAATAAACATAGTAACACTAATGATTTGGACAAGGTTCCTGTGACATTTGTGACTGAATTCAATAACATAGCAAGCAGAGTAGGAAATATAATTTATATGAACTGGCAAATTCTAATGAGTGATTTGAATGTGAGGAAAGCCATCACTAGCAAATGCAGGGTGTCTTTTAAAAGGGCTAAAAATATTAAAGATAAAATAGCCCCCAGCAGATTACCTGCAGAAGCAAATGCTGCAGGGGGTACTTGGTTACCCCAATGAGCTGTTGGTTTTTTCCAGTGTAAATGGTGCAGCATTTGCAAGTTTGGAGTACCAGGAAAAGAGTTTACACAAAATGAGGAATGAAAAGTGCACATCAGACAATGCATAACATGGGATACACCATTTGTGGTGTATGTTCTGTGGTGCATCTGCAAAAAAAATCTATGTATGATGCACCACAAGAATACTTAAACAAAGAATACAGGAACATATTAGATCTATTAAAAATAAAAAAGAAGACACACCTGTGGGTGTGCACTTTCCATTGCATCATAACTAAAAGTGATGACCAAAGGTTTATGGGTCTTGACCATGTACCTGTACTCAAAAAGGGAGGTAACAGAATGAATGAGTTACTAAAAAAAGAAAGTGGATTTTCTCTTTTGAGTAGTGTCAAACCTAGGGTGTTAAATGAACACTGGGACCTCAAATCCTAGCTCATTGATTAGAAAACTAGAAAAATAGACTCCATAACTTTATTGAGACACGTGGAATCTCCTATTCTGGTTGATATGATTTTTTAACAAAAAACTGTGTATATTCACACCCCTTTGTTATAAGGATTCCTCAGGAGATCACTTTTAATTTATGAAAGTATCAGATTTCATAATAATAAAATGTATTTAAAAAGGTTATTTTGAAAAGCACCCTTCTTTAAAGGGTTAAAAAGAAAGAGCAGAAAAGTTGGGAATCAGTATGGACAAAATACAGAAAAATTATTTTTTTATATTAATGTTTGATATAGAAAATGCAGGATTTGAGTTTGCATAATTGTGGATGTTTCTGTTGTTTTGTGTTCATAGTCCCTTATTACAAAGATTTTTTCATGATGGTAATGTTCAATTTATGAAATTGCAACACTTTATCAGTATAAACATTAATTCTAATGTTGTTAGAAAGAGTACTAATTTCCCTTATTTAAGGTTTAAAATATAGATATGAAAAACTGAACTCATTAGTTAAGCAACATGAGATTTAGGGCCAGATATTAACAACTTTGCTCCGGGGCTAAATTAGCACTGCCCGTCGAGCAAAGTTAGCCCGGAGCACAAAGCAAGCTGTATTCAAAAGGAATAGCCCAGGGCAAACAGCCTCTGAATATAGCATGGGAATGAGGCTGGGCAAACTGGGCTGGGAGTGCAGGGCAAACGTAGCCCTGTAATAAGACAGCTCTGAATATAGCAACCAGGAAGTGCAGACCACAACAGCAACACAGAGCACAGCAATGTGAAGGTAGGTAGAGGCGACCAATGTGGCCAATGTGTGTTCCAGCAAATGCATGAACCCAGTACAGCTGCAGGGAGCAGCCTATGGGAAAGTACACTGTGCAGAACAGTACAATATTCCCCGAACAGTTTGTGTGGCGCTAATGCATTTGCGTGGGATTAGCACAGAGCTAAGCTGTTTGCCCAGTGCAAACACATTTGCCGGTGCTAAACTTTGCCATATTAAAAACTGACATGCAAATGAGCCTACTTAGGTAGTCTCTGGGCAAACAGCCACATTAACATCTCATTATGCCCTGATTTACATGCAATTTGCCCAGCATTACTGCAGGGTCCCACAGCTCCACCTGTAGGTCAGTCTGGAAGTACAGGGGCTGGCCAGGTCTGACCGCAGCTCCACCTGTAGGTCAGTCAGGCAGTGCATGATGATAGCTGCAGGCTACATGTGAACAGTACAGCATAGCATAGCATATCGTACCCCAGGGGACAACACAGCATAGGCACAGGTGGTGGTGGTGCTGCATACAGCCATCACACTGTAGGTCATGCTACAGTGCACAGCAGACACTACAGTAGCAAGGGGGCTGGTAGTGTGAGGGACACATCAATGTCTATGGTATGTAGGGCAGTGATGACCACTGCACTGTACACAGTGACAGGCCCAGTTTACAGGTGATTACTGACAGTGGACAGTACTGTTACGCTGTTGTGTGATCCACAGATGCGGCACCTATGGCATGGGATGCTCACAGTAACATATACATGGCTAGCTGTGTGTGCTGTGGCATCTGTGCAGTTGTGCGGTATGTGGCTGGTGGGACACGTAAGATCCGACAGATACACAGGTGGTGGGGTATCCCCACTACTGGCACATGTGCACTGCATGATGTGTTCCAGTCTTGTGGCCACACAAGGGCTGTGGTGAGGTCTGGCTACCCGTACACCCTCCCCCAGTGGCCACCATGCCCACAGTAGTGCATGTGTGTGCTGGCATTTGTTGGTCACCACAGATGTATGGTCTGCAGGTGTGTTCTGTATGGCCACACTACCATGATATCCCCTGTGGGCCAGATTACCCCTTACTGCCTGTGCTTGGCTGGGACTGGTGGCAGCTGTTGGCATTATGGTGGTGCCATCAGTGAGCAGCATGTGTCCTCCATGTCTGGCATTTTCTAAGTGTCATATTCATATGCTAGGGTCGCGCAAGCCATGCAAAAGCTGTGCAAACACCACGCAAACACCACGCAAAGCAACAATGTTGCACAACACTGTTTGACCAGGGTTAAGACCAGCTATTCCTGGGTGGTAATTTGTACTGTGCTAAGGGTCATGCTAAGTCACGCTAAACATCTTAGCGCTGCGCTAGTCGCTGAATATCTCATAGCCTCTGTATTTATGTTCACTTTGCCCCTTGCATATAACTATGGTGTGCCTGGTGCTAATACAGTTTGTGTGCGCTATTTGGCCTTTTGAATATGGCAGACACACGCTAATCCTGCGCAAATGGTTTGCGCACTGCGAAAAGCTTTGAATATCTGGGCCTAAATGTTTTAAGCCTGATATAAAATTTTCAACACAATACATTTTTGTTATGTTTTCTTTCAGATTCTCTTTTTCATTTAAAAACTATGTGGCAATTTTAATGGCTGATCTGGGAGGCTCCTTGCAGGATCAAAGCTGCTTTCAAAAATAACTCTACTTCTCTCTTTCTTTCACCATAAAGCATTATTAACAATATATAAAGTATTACGTATCTATGCACCAATATTGTAAAAAGTTTTGTATTAGTATAATGCATTTTGTGTGTGGAATGTTTTTCGTAAAATATTTTTAATAATATTGTTTTGGATATACTAGATTTTATTTTCACAATAGTAGCAACGAAGGGATTTCTCATTGAATGAAATCTAATGAAGAGTTAAAAAGAATCACTCTGGTGTGTTTGATAAATTAATTTTAATGAGATGACATGTATAAAATAGAATCATGTGCTCTCCACCACACCACACCCCCTGAGGAAGGGTTTTCAACCCGAAGTGCTGAGGTTAGTGGAGGTGAGGTGTTTGTGTACTGCTACACCATTTACATTTACAATAAAGCAAAAAAAGGTTTTTGGATTAAACCTTGTGGTGGACAGTACTTTATTTACAAAGCTTGGAGTGCAGGTGAATTCGTTTTGTTTGTTTCTGCTAAAATAAATTCAACAGTGAAGATTTACCCTTTGTGCTTTGTACTATGGTGCCTGGCACTTCTTTTTTTGTATAATAATTTTATTGATATGATTAATACATGACATTAGCATTGGTATTAATTACAGAATATGGGTACAAATCCACAAGTAGCTCATGTCATACCATGTTATCACAGTTAAAAAAATAGATCATACCTGAGTTATGTTCTTTGTTTCTTATGCACCCATCTCTTAATAAAGGCAGTGAGGCTTTAATGTAATATCTTAAGTGTTCCATCATACCAGTACAATAACTTCTTGTATATTCTTCTTTAAACTGTTTTCAAGCCTCTTACATTTAGTAGAGTAGTAAGCAAGAAAAGTGATTTAAGTTGAGTTAGGCCAAGTAAATGCGGAATAGACTGTAGATAGAATGGAAATGTAAAAAAGATGGCTGTGCACTGTATATTTAACAATCATATAGGATTTCCATATATTCCTTATCTGAGGTGAGGTGATAAAACAATAAAGAAGGACTGATTGCTTGGTTTCTGAACATTGTCTCCTGTGTGGTTTTTGTGCTCAGGTTATACTTCCCTCCTGTAATATGGATAGTTCTCCAGGGAAGAGTACACTCAAGAAGCCTCCCCATGTGTCTAGAAAGGCCTCCCCCCTTCCTCAAAGAGCATATGTCAGCCTAACAGTCGAGAGGGTTTTGATGGCTAAATTTCTCCACTGGTTCATTGTTGGGGTATGGCTCATGATTTACATATTTTGTATGCCCTGTCGAGCTATAACCAGCAACATTCTAATCCATCTGGGGTACAGTTTCCATTCTTCTTCCATTTGATCAGCAATACCCATCAAGAGGGAGCATGGAGAGAATTTCACTGCCCCTCCCCCATTTTAACAAGTTCTCCCCAGATTTCCTTCCCGTATCTTTGGATTCCTGGGCATTCACAGTATTAGTGAATAACTGTACGCCGGCATTGCCACATTTCCCAAAAAGGGGAGATCCCAGGGCAAAAACTGTGTACTACACTTGGGGGGCAATAAAGCCTATGTAAAAATTTATACTGTAGTTCCTTGAATTTATTGCATAGGAGTTGCCCCATATGGGTACTCAGGAGTATCTCCCAATTTGCCATCGAGCTCTCCACTTGTAGATCTCGTTCCCACTTTTGTTTCACTTTTTGTGTTTCCCCCTTGAAGTGCATCCTACTGAACTTGGCCACTCTCCCAATAAGACCCTTTTCCTTATCTCTTGCTCCCAGGATCAGTCTCACTGTCTCTCGCATAGCAGGTTCCTGATCCAGTGGTCTGTTTAACTTTTTCAAATAATCCCTTATTTGGAAGTATCTGAACAGATGAGATGCAGGTACATTTAATGCAGTCTGGATAGTTTGGAAAGTATATAACTCGCCTTTCTCTATTAGATCTCCCAGGCAATGGACTCCTTTCCTTTGCCAGTCCCTAAATCCCTCATCCTCTAGGCCAGGCAAGAAATCTGGGTTGTTGGGCATAGGTACTAGGAGAGTATTAGTATGAGTTATGTTTTGTCTTTTTTTCATCACTCTCCATGCTTCCAGGCTGGCCACATCCAATGGGTTGGGATTCTCAATAGCTTTATAGGCTATTGGTCCATTCTCCCCCAGGTATGCCAATAGTCTCCCTGGGCTATCCCTTTCTTCTAGGTTGAGCCAATTTCCTGCCTCCCCGATTGACCCAGTTATGTAAGCACCTAAATTGTGTAGGCACTAGTTCTTATATAGTCAAAGGACCTGGAGGAAACCCTATACTGCTATTTCCTTACTAACATACTATTTGCCAGCAGATTAGGCCTTATGGTCTATCAAGTCTGCTCGAACCTTAGATCCTTAGTTGGATGCAGAGGCCTTCCCATCCCTTGTGCTCCAGAAACCCCTATCATCCATCCCCACCCTCCTGGAACAGGCCATCATCTGATACATCCACTTTCTGTGTCTGTCCCACCCTCTCTTGAAGCCCTCCACTGTGGATCTCTTAACCAGCTCACCAGGCAGTGCATTCCAAGGGTCCACCACCCTCTCAGTGAAAAACCTCCTCCTCTTTTCCCCCCTCACCCTTCCAACTTCAAACCATGCCCTCTGGTGACACCTCCCTGCTTTAGTCTAAAGATCCCCTCCATGTTTACCCTATTTATTCCCTTGAGGTACTTGAAGACCTCAATCATGTCCCCCCTGTCTCTCCTCTCCTCCAATGAAAACAGGCAGAGCTCCTCAAGTCTGTCCTCATACTTCAAATATCCTAGCCCTCGTGTCATCTTAGTTGCCCTCCTCTGTACCCTCTCCAGGAGCTGTATGTCCCTCTTCAAGTGTGGTCTCCAGTACTGTACACAGTACTCAAGGTGTGGTCTAACCAGTCCATTGTACAGCGGCAGAATCACTTCCTTGCTCCTAGAGGTGATCTCCCTTACGATGCATCCCAACATCCTGTTTGCCTTGCTAGCCGCTCTCCTGCACTGCTCAGAGTTATTCATACATGCATCCACCATGACACCTAGGTCTTTTTCCCCTATTGAGGCCTCCAGCGCCTCCCCTCCCAGGGTGTACCTGTGTTTAGGGTTTCCCTGACCAAGATGCAACACCTTGCACTTGGTGATATTGAAATTTAGTTTCATGTGTGAGCCCAGCTTCCAGGGTGTCCAGATCCTTGCAGGGCCAACCTCCACTCTTCTCCCTCAACTACTGCTCCCATCTTGGAGTCATCCACAAGAGACTCATTTCACACCTATACCCTCCCTGATGTCCGATATGTATGCATTAAACAGGATCGGACCCAGGACCGAGCCCTGCGGTACCCCACTACCAACCTCTCTAGGGTTTGAGAGCTCCCCACCGACCACTACTCTCTGGGTATGTCCAGCTAGCCAATTTTCAATCCATCTGACCATCAAAGGGCCTACTCCTAACCCCATCAGTTTCTCCACCAGACCAATGTGGGGGACAGAGTCAAACGCCTTGCTGAAGTCCAAGAATAATATATCCACAGGCTTTCCCCTGTCCAGTTCTGATGTTACCCATTTGTAGAACTCCACAAGATTGGTTTGACATGATCTACCTGGCACAAACCCATGTTGCCGACTATCCAGACCTCCCACCTCCTCCAAGTACACCCCAATCGTTCCTTTAGTATACTCTCCATTAATTTTCCACCACACCAGTCAAACTGAGTGGGTCTATAATTTACCTGGTACTTCCTCGACCCCCTTTATGGATTGGCACCACATGTGCCCTCTTGCCAATCTCTAGGTACCCTCCTTGTCTCAAGTGACCTGTTGAAGCGCTCCGCCAGGGGTGCAGCCACTATGTCTGCCAATTCCCATAGTACTCTCGGATGAATGCCGTCCGGCCCAGGAGATTTGTCTTTCTTTAGGGCCTTGAGGGCTAACCACACCCTTTTGGCAGAGATAGCATCATCTGTCCCCTCCACCTTACTGGCCTTTTTATCCTTATCCAGATGTGACACCCCTGGGGTACCTCTCCCTCCCTCTTGCTCCATTTCTGTTGCTCCCCTGATCCCACTCACTGCTGCTTCTATCCCCTTCGTGCCTTGCTTTGTAGATATCCCATCCTCCTCCCTAGTGAACACAGAGGCAAAGTACTCGTTAAATACCTCTGCCTGGTCCCTCGCCTCTTCCACCCACCCTCCTTCTGATCTCAATCTGCTGAGATGGCCCTTAGTTTTTCTCCACTCCCCAGTGTACCGGAAGAACCCCTTTTCCCCTCCATGTATCCCCTGCACTTCTATCCGCTTTGTGCCTTGCTTTGTAGATATCCCATCCCCCTCCCTAGTGAACACAGAGGCAAAGTACTCGTTAAAATACCTCTGCCTGGTCCCTCGCCTCTTCCACCCACCCTCCTTCTGATCTCAATCTGCTGAGATGGCCCTTAGTTTTTCTCCGCTCCCCAATGTACCGTAGAACCCCTTTTCCCCTCAATGTATCCCCTGTGCCAGCCGCTGCTCTTTACTGGACTTTGCTCCCCTCACCATACGGGTGACTTTTCTAGATGCAAGATGGTACATTTCCTTATCCCTATCCCCTCTTGTTGTTTTATATTTTTTTGTAGGCCGCCTTCTTTTCTCTGACTGCTACCTGTACCTCACTGGACCACCAGCATGGTTTATGTGACCTTGCTCCCTTATGTTTCAACTTAGCACAGATCCTGACTGCCTCATGAAGTCCCCGTTTTATGACCTCCCATCTCCTTTCCACACTTGTCATTGATGTAATCCCCTTCAAGTGATCCTTGAGAATATTTCCCATGCCCACAAAGTCTGCCCCCTTGAAGTCCACTGCCAGTGTCCTAGATCTCACCCCCTCCCCCCATGCTTATTTGAAACCAGACAGTATTGTGGTCGCTCCCAGTCAGGGGGTCCTGTACAACCAGGTCCTTACAGATCCCCATCTGCCAGAACCACATCCAGGACATGCCATCCCTTGTGGGCTCCATCACATGCTGTGTTAAGAACACATCCTGGAAGCCATCCAGCAGCCTCTGCTCCTTGGCCTGCCTACAGGACATGGTTCCCCAGTTTGTACCTGGCATATTAAGGTCCCCCATCAACACCACTCCTTCCCCTTTTGGTCCACACTGGGCAATGATGTTGTCCAGCAAACCATCCTCTAGAACATCACTCATCCCGGGGGGCCTATATACTACACCCAACTTGACCTTATCTCCTGCTGGGGATCGTAGGGTGACCCATAAGGCCTCCACGTTTCCCTCTGCCTCTTCTACCCTAGCAATTTCTATGTCATCTCTAATGAACATAGCCACTCCACCCTCTGCCCTCCTTTCTATCCTTCCAAAGTATAGTGTATACCCCTTTTTTGGGTCCCAGTCATGGTTTTTATTGCGTCTCCCGTGACCGCCGCCACATCCCTCCCCTCGAACAGCATGGCCTGAAACTCTGGCAACTTGTTTCCCAAGCTCCTGGCATTTACTAACACCAACCCCACCCTTATCCCTGATCCTCTTTGTCTAACCCCACCCAGATTCCTTATACTTCCATCCTCCTCTGCTCCTCCTGAAACCTCCACCCCAAGTCTGTTTCCCCTCCCCTTGGACTTAAAGGCTACTCCCTCATCTGGAGGAGAGGGCTTCTGGTCAGCCCTCCCTATCCCTTCCCCTCACAAGTTTAAACCCCACCTTTCTTGAATGTAGTCAGCCATCCCTGTTTAAGACTTCCTTCCCTAATGGGGCAACATGAAGCCTGTCCTTGGCATATAGTCCCTTATTCTCCCAAACTCCTTTCCAGTTCCCTAACACCCCCAACCCACTCTTTTCACCCCTTCCTGAGCCAGTCATTAACCTCTGTGAGCTTTCATTTTTTCTCCATTGAGGCCTTTGGTACTGGCATATCTCCGAAAGGGAATGTTGCATCCATTATCCCGACAGACTCTGGCAAGTTCTTGGAACCTTGCTTGATTTCCAAATGCTATTTCCTCTAGATCGTTAGTTCCCAAATGCACCAGAAATCGGTTTCCTCCACAATCCCTAACCATTTCATACACATGAACTTTGCTCTGTGCACTGTCAGCCCAGAGATACTCACTACCTTCACCTGGCTATGGCATCCATCCCCCTGTCCCTTCCACTGGATACCCCTAATCATCGAGTCTCCCACTAACAGAACCTAAACACCGCCATCATCCTTATGGTTACCTCCACTATGCCCTCTCAGCCCCCCATCCCCCCCTTTATTTGTGATCTTAATTCCATGGGAGTCTTCCTGCCTTATTAGAGACCCCCTTGTCACCCTCCCCTTTCTGCCTCCCTCGTTATTTTGCCCACTTAACTCAAACCCCTCTGAATAGGTCTCCCCTTTAATCCTCTCATATTCGAACCATTTATCCTGGCCCTGATGGTTTCCCCTTCCCCCACACCGCCATCCTCCCCCCTTGTAATAGTACCCCTGTCTCCAGAAGCTCTCTGTGGGTCCCCTTTAGCTAGGAACCCATCCTTGGTACTGACCCCCCTGCTGAAGGGGGGCTCCTCTCCCACCTCCTTGTCTCCCAGTTTCTCTCCAATCATGCTCTCTTCCTCATGTCTGCAATATGTTGCATCTCCCCATTTGCTTAACATTTATGTTTCCCTTCTCCCTCTGGGACTATTTCTATCCTTTCCATTGCGGTCTGTGATGCCCTATGGGTATCCGACTCCCTCCCTCCGGCCTCTGTATAAGTTTCCTCATTTCCACCAACCCCTTCCTCCCCCTCTAGGTTGCTTAGTAGCTCAACTTTATTGTGACACTCTATGTCGGCTTCCATCAAGTAACCCGAGTTTCCCCTGACTGCACCTCTAAACTGCCCCTCTTCTTCCCCTCTTGCTCTGTTCACCTTAGGAGCTCCCTTCCCATAGTCTGCTGTTTTAGGCTTCCCCACAACAGCCCCTTCTGACTCTTCCACCTCCACTCTCTTTGTATTCAGAATGTTCACCCCGTATGCTTTCCCCTTAGTGTCAACATCCCTATCTAAGGGTCCTCTGTCCCTAATATCCCCCTTCCTGCTTGCTGTAACATAACATCCTGTAATTTCAGAGCATTGCCCCAGCCTCCCCTCAGCCCCACCCTTCTGCTGCCCATATCCACACCCCTTATCCTTGGACTCCCCCAGCTCCCCCAGCTTACTCCTTAACCAATATACCTCACTCCTGATACAAGATAGCTGTATACAGAGGGGCAGCCTCCCTCTCTCCAGGCCCAATTGAGAATTATTGCCATCCCACAGCCTGTGCAGCCTACAACCCTTCTGAAGATGCCTGCCATGGTGGAATATGGCCACCCTGTTTATCCCCTCTGTTTATAATGGCACACACCCTTTTCTCAGTCCCTTTCCTGAATACAGTTTCTCTATATTGACTGCAGTTATTTATAAACCCAATTTCAACCCCACCAATAAAGTTCCCAAGTCTCACAAACACATACAGTCCAGAGTGTGTTCAGTCCCACTAACAGTGTGTGTATGCAGACATCAGGTACTGTATGATGTCACAGGCCCACCAGCTCCTGTTGCTTCGAATTTCAGTCCCAAACTGAAATACTCAGCCCTTCAATCCCAACCCCCAGTGGCTTTTCAGTGTTTAAGAAAGCCTACAAAACAGGGTGGGTGTGAGGGCTCTTACTAACACCAGGCAAACAACACATTTAAATTTCACTCTAATTATCACTGCCAAACAAGTGTTCCCAAGCCTCAAAAGTTACAATATCACAGCCCAAGTAACAGTTCTAAATCAAGGTAATAATTTTTAACACATAGAACTAATCTCACGTACAAAACTATTCAAATATTTCAGTTAAAACAGAATATAACCCCAGACCTCTGTCCTTACCAGCCTCCTGCTTATGTTCCCAAATGAACAATGAAAGACAAGCTAATTCCTGTTAAAGATAAGGTAATTCCTGTTAATGTCCCCTCCCCCTAACACCAGGCAAACAACACATTTCAATTTCACTCTAATTATCACTGCCAAACAAGTGTTCCCAAGCCTCAAAAGTTACAATATCACAGCCCAAGTAACAGTTCTAAATCAAGGTAATAATTTTTAACACATAGAACTAATTTCACGTACAAAACTATTCAAATATTTCAGTTAAAACAGAATATAACCCCAGACCTCTGTCCTTACCAGCCTCCTGCTTATGTTCCCAAATGAACATTAATTTTTCCCATTCATGGTAATCCTTTTATTCTTATGTTTAGCATATGATTTTTTTATTCTGCACTTTCCTCTCATGCCCTACAGTGGCATCCTCTCCAACAACCTCATCGAAACTAATACTGACCTCATTGCCATAAGATTCAGAAGAACTGGAAGTGCTGTCATCATCAGGAGTGACAGCCTCGGCTATCCCATTCACAGTCCCCACTATCACCACCATGTTTATTAGCATTCGCTGCCTCAGCATCTGAAGTTATATTTGAGAAGGCTACCTCCCCCTCCTTGCATGCAGCTTCAGCAGCTGGAAGTCTCCTGACACATGTGGCAAAATGTTGAGTACCTTTATGAGTATCTACTGTCAGTTCTTTCTGAAACTCTACTATCATTTCATTGGTAACATGCTTTTTTGGTTCAGGAGGACATTTAGTGCCAGTCCTGGTGATGTTATTGTTATTATTGTCACTATGTTCTTCATTAGTGCTAGGATTCCTATTGTCCACATCATTTTCAGTTGCATGTGCACCAGCACTGTGCTTCCTTTTAGTAGACGTAGTCTGGGAAATACGAGACACAGTAGACACAACTGTGGCTTTTGGTCTTGCTATGCCACAGACAGATGTCCCACACAGTGCAGCTATGACAGGGCTCAGGGCACCTAACAGGTTAACAAACAGTGTAATACAGCCTGAATGGCTTTCACTATACTGCAGAGTGACACAGAATAGCTATGCCACAGACATGGCACAGGGCACCTAACAGACAGCGTGTAAAATATGCAGCCTGTCTGTTGTGTCTGGCTCATCAACTGTTAAGTCTTATGGCTCTAGTTCTGGTGCTGAGTCTTGTGTGTCTAGTACTCCTTTGTCATGTAATCTTTTTTATGGTACTTGTTCTTCCTCAGAGGCCTCTTGCACATTTGGCTGCTGTCTTTTAGCCAGATCAATAAGGATGCATGTGCCATGCCACTGTCTGCACCCAGGTAAACAACGGAACTTCCCACCCCTCAGTTTCTCAGAAAAAAAACTTGTTTTTCTTACACAATAGCTGTGTTATGGGACTCATCCAAGTAAAAGAACTTCCCACCCAGTTGCTTCACTGGAAAATATTTTTTTTGTCTTTTTTCTAAAAGAATAACTATTGTCTGTCTTGGGACTCACTCAGGTAAGACCTTCTCACCTGTTGCTTCAGTAGAAAAGTGATTTTTTTTGTCTTTTTTTTAAATATAAAAAATAACCCTTGTCTGCCTTGAGACTCACCCAGCTAAGGCCTTCCCACCCAGTTGCTTCAGTAGAAAAGTGTTTTTTGTCTGTTTTCTTTTTTTAAATATAACAAATAAACCTTTTCTTGGGACTCGCCCAGGAAGACCTTCCCACCTAGGCAGCAGGCTGTCTTGGCACATACACACTCAGGGACTAGCTTTTCTTTCATGGCACACAATCAGGACACAAGACAGGGTGCAGACCTTCAAACCCCTTTTAATTCCCCCACACAGATCTTGGAGAAAGTTTTTTATGTTCTGTTTTTGTATTCTTTTTACTAAATCCAGCTTGTCTTGGGATATACCCTTCCGGTTCTTCCCACTCAGCCCTACCCCTTTCACTTTTCCCCCACAAGTCTGCCCAACTTTTTTTTTTATGTTTTTCTGGGTTTTTTTTATTCTTTTTTTTAATAAATCCAGTTTGTCTTGGGATATACCCAGGTAATGCTTCTTCCCTTGTCCCACCCCTTTCACTTGTTTCCCCCACAGGTCTGCCCAACTTTTTTTTATGTTTTTCTGTGTTTTTATCCTATTTTTAATACATCCAGCTTGTCCTGGGATATACCCAAGCCACAGTTCTTCCCACCCTTTAGTTTCATCCCCCAAAATGTTTTCTGGTAGTAAGGTTAAAGTTATGCTTTAGGCCCTTTTGTATTTCACTCACCAGACTTTTTTTAGCTCAGTATTTTGTGTCTTCATTCAGCTGCTTCAGTGACTGCCATGTCACATGATTGAGCCCACAGCATCAAGTGTGTTTTTCACATTTTGGCAATTTTGAATGGCTGCCGACTGACCTAAGAGTGTTCTCTGCTGGTCACTTACCCTCTGTTGCTTGCCACTGATACTGTGTGAGTTAGTTGTTAATTGTTTTTTTTTTTCTGGTATCTGGTTTCAGTATCATCGTTGACCTTCTTGCTGCCACCCTGCCATCCTTCATTGAAGTTGCTGCCACCCAGCCATGTTGTGCTTGAGTTGTTGCCATCTCTGTGTTCCTGCTTCTCCTTGGCTCTTCCCTCATCCTGGTCTCCTCACCAAATGGCAGCTACTACCTAATGCTGTGACATCTCTCCAGTCCCTCCATGTGATCCACTCTCGCTATGCCAGTGGAGGGATGAAAGGCATGCTCACTAGATCACCAGAGACTATAGCAGCTACAAAGGGTCAAGGGACCCAGAAAAAAATGACAGTAGAAAAGTGCCATAGATGGCACTTTGTGCCACTACACTATAAGGGAGCACATCTGAGTGGGATTGTCCTGCATTAGGGGTTCAGAACTTGTGTGGGGGGGCTAAAAACAGCATGATTTGCACCCCCCCCTTGAATTTTAAGCCCTGGATTTAAGGTAGGTATTTCAAAATGTATCTCTTCTGAATGTGATTGTACTTGATTTAATGTAATTCTGTTGTACATTGTTCTTGTGACTTTTATTCCTGTTTCTGTTTTATACTATATTTTGTACTATTGTAACTTTGTTCTATGCAGGAGGATCCTGAAAATGGATATTGTACCCAGTCACCTTATCCTGCAAAAATAGAAACAAGTAAATAAACAAAAAAGCCTAGATTAACTAAAAACCCCTTTGCACTGACACTATGCTTGAGTCTCCATCAGTTCATGCTCAATTAGGTTGCAAACACTTCCTTTATCCCTGCAATGTCATTTGCAAGTGCTCAGGATGGAAAAGGGTGGGGTTGCAGTGTTATTTCCTCTGCAAAAAGGAATCGAGTAAAAGCAAATGGAACAAGAGTATGCCAATGCCAAATGTTTGGTTGCATTTCCCATGTGTCCGCCGTATGTTCATCTGTGTCCCTGTCTCCACATCGTGCGTCGCTAAGGGGGT
Organism: Neoceratodus forsteri; assembly: GCA_016271365.2. Classification (NCBI taxonomy): domain Eukaryota; kingdom Metazoa; phylum Chordata; order Ceratodontiformes; family Ceratodontidae; genus Neoceratodus; species Neoceratodus forsteri. The sequence continues at coordinate 398,266,783 of CM028136.1, read as the reverse complement.
TAGTCTAGACTTGGCACTAAACAGTGGGGCAAAGTCTGCTAAAACCTCTCTTACATCCTGGATCTTGTCTGGGGCCAGCTGGGGAGACATTTAACTGCCTCCACATTGTGCGTTGCTAAGGGGGTTAGTCTAGGCTTGGCGCTAAACAGTGGGGCAAAGTCTGCTAAAACCCCTCTTACATTCTGGATCTTGTCCGGGGCCAGCTGGGGAGACAATTTAATTGCCTCCACAGAGGACTCCCACTTGCTTTCTTTCAGAAAGTCCAGAAGGGGGTCTCCTTCATCTGTCCCCTCTCCAGGACTACATACTGCAAACATCATGTCAGCCCTATTAGCATATGGCTTCATCATGTTGACATGGTACATCCTTTTTGTATGACTTCTGTCAGGTAACTGTATGATGTAGTTCATGTCATTTACCTTTCTAACTACTTTGTATGGTCTGGCCCACTCAGCCTGCAGCTTGTCTTTCCAGACCGGGATAAGGACTATGACTTCATGACCCACCGTGTATAAGTGAGCTCTGGCTCCGTGGTCGTACCACAATTTTTGGTTCTGTTGGGCAGCTGCCAGGTTGCTCTGGGTTGTTCCCATAAGCTCCTTTAGCCTTTCCCTAAACCTAAGGATGTAATCCAATATGGGAGTGCCCTGGGTGGCATGCTTGCCTTCCCAGTCCTCCTGGATCAAGTGTAGGGGCCCACGTACCCGGTGTCCATATAAGAACTCGAAGGGTGAAAATCCTGTCGACTCTTGGGGCACCTCCCTTTATGCAAACAACAGGTGGGGAAGGTATTTCTCCCAGACCCTCCCATGCTGTTCAGCAAATGCTTGGAGCATTAACTTCAGGGTACCATTAAATCTTTCCACAAGCCCATTGGCTTACAGGTGATAAGGTGTCATGTGCCTCTGCACCACCCCACACTTCTCCCACAAACATTTCATCAGGCCCGACATGAAGGATCCCCCTCGGTTGGTGATAACCTCCTGTGGAAACCCAACACGGGAGAAAATTCCAAGTAAGGCATCTGCCACTTTGTCTGTTCTCAATGAGGATAGGCTGACTGCCTCTGGATACCGGGTGGCATAATCCCCAACAGTCAGGATGAACCTCTTCCCAGAGGAGCTGGGGTATTTAAAGGCCCCACAATATCCATTCCCACCCTCTGGAATGGCTCCTCCACTATGGGCAATGGAATTAGGGTAGCTTGGGTTTTCTTACCTGCCTTCCCTATTTCTTGACACTGGTGACAAGACCTGCAATACTCCTTCACCTGCTGGGTGAAGTTGAGCCAATAGAAATTCTGGGCCAACTGCTGCATAGTGTGTGTAATTCCCAGATGACCAGACAAGGGAGTATCATGTGCTATCTTGAGCAATTGCTCACGATACCCCTGGGGAATGACAAGCTGCCTGCCTATCACCCCTCTCTCTGTCTTCACATCCTGAGTATACATCAGTCCATTTTCCCAATAAACCTTATGTTTACTGTCACCTCCTTGCGCTCCATCAGAGTCTGCCCAAGCCCTCAGTTTCTCTAGACTAGGGCCACTTTTCTGAGCAGCTGCAAACTCTTTATAAATTTCCAAGGCATGGGACAGGTCTCTTTCAGTCTCTAAACTAGGGTCCCTAGCACTAGCATTAGGGCACTCAGGATCACTGTCATCCCTAACCCTCTGACAATGGGTCACCTCTGCTTCTTTGGAGTAACCCTCCAAAGCTGTGTGGTTAACTGCTACTGGAGAAATTTCTACCCCCTTTTCATTAGTCTCCATATCAGGAGACACAGGCTGGGGAATCAGCCTCCCAGTGATTTCCACACTGGCTTCTGTGGGGTCCAGAGAACTACAATTTCCCCTTCCCACTTGGCTACAGGTAACTGCACACACCATCCTCTGTTTGAGATTGTTGCCAAGGATGATGTCAACTGCCAAAGTTTTGGCTACAGCCACCTGTTGCACAGTTCATCCTGTTTCACCCCAGTCTAGGAGAACACTAGCGAGTGGCAATGTGGTCTCCTCACCAGTGAACCCTTGTACAGTTACAAATTCATTGGGTATAAGCTGACCAGGCTCTACCAGATCCCCTTTTACCAATGTCAGGGATGCCTGTGTCCCTTAACCTTTGTGTCTGTACACCATTCACCATGACTGGGTGCATGTGTTTCCTCATGTTCACAGCCTTACTTCCAGGGACACACAAACAACCCACTTCTTTCCTAGCCCCATTCTGCATATTGCTTTTCCTTTTGGGACACTGTCTGGCAATATGCCCAGCTTCTTTACAAACCCAGCATTCATTTCTTTTCTCAGAGAAATCTTTTCTTTGAAACCTGGGGCTAACTGGTTTCAGTGGAGGCAGTGAGGGTTTCAGCTGCCCTGAATGCACGCTTTTGCCTTTCTGCGCTGCCACGCCAGCCCCATTCGCTCTCATAGCAGGTCTGCTCTTGGCATAGTGGTCTGAGAGTTCAGCAGCCTCTTTCACTGTTTTGGGATCTCGGTCCTACAGCCAGGTTTTCAGCTCTGCTGGGCATGCTCAAAAAACTGTTCTAACAAAATGGCATTTTCAATTTTATCTACAGAGTTTGCTTCAATTCCTTCCCACCAATGTTTTAAAAACTGACATTGTTTCATGGCTAGCTCCTCGCAGCTCATATCAGGTCTTCTCCTGAGCTTATGGAATTTAGCTCTGTATGCTTCTGCAGTTAAATCAAACTTTTTTAAAAGTGCAGCTTTAAGTTTGCTGTAATCATTACTGTTCTCATTGTCCCTTTTACCCAATGCATCCCGAGCTTTCCTGGTAAGTAGCAGGGATAGCTGGAAGCTCCAGGGCCCTCTAGGAATTTTAGCTTGAATACAAACTTTTTCAAAGGAATTTAAAAAGACATCCATATCCTCTCCCTCTTTAAATTCAGCTATCAATTTGGAATTCAATTTGTAACCCAGTGTTGTAGTTCCAGTTAAACCCGAGCCACTTACCTGCTCTGGTACTGGTGGTTGGAGTTGTAGCTTCTCCAGTTCATGTTACCTCTGGTGCTTTCACTCCTCTCGGTCCTTTTCTCACTGTTCACAGTCAGCTTCTTGCTGTTCTCACACCCTCTTCTCCTCTGCAGCTCGCTAGTCTCTCTCTGCTTCTTGCCGTTCTCACTCAGCCTCCCTCTGGAATTCCAGCTCCATTCTGCGCAACTCAATCTGCAGGCTGATTGCTTCTGGCTCCAGAATGCTGGTGACCTTCCCCTGTTGCTGTAGCCCTTCGCTTGCACTGGCCCTGCTGCCCTCTTCACCAGATCTGGACACTGCACTGGCCGCTAGCCTCTCCATGCCCAAGGTTTGGTCCTTTTCAGTCACAGTCTGTGACTCAATGCTCTGGGCATCCCTGAGGTTCTGCTTGGTGGCTCTCACCTCATGCAGGACTCCTGTGTCATGGTACAACTGCCTCAAGTAGTCTGCAGTGTACCCGCTGTAGTTGGATGCCATCTTCTTCCCTAACTACGGCTACTCTAACTTGCACTTTAGAAAAAAAATAAAACAGGTAGGAACTTGACTGTAAGCAAAATGACATAGTTCTCTCTCGTTTTTAAAAAATAAATCACTGCCTTATTTTGCAAGTGAGTTGTACAGTATTAATCTGACACACTGAACAGTTAAAGCTGTGTTACCAAATTTATCACACCGCTGCTAACCAAATCTGTCACAAACGCACTCAGCAGGTCAGGCCCTCTGCTCCCACAGTGCCAACCTCCAAACACAGTAATGTGAACAGGTAACAGAAAGGGTAACCCTCCTGTCTGCTTATGGGTCTGAATCACCTTTAGTCTCAAGTTCTGGGGGGATTCAAACTGTGAATCTTATGCTAGTGTACCCAACTGTACAGGCTCGGATAATATTCTCTTCGGGGGGGATGCAATATATCTTTCGCCTAAGGGCACCTAACCAGGAATCCAAAATGAACCCTTTAAAACTCTATAAAAGACCTTAGGTATATTCTTACCTTTTCTCAGTTTAGTAACACCATCAAGCTTTGGAACAGTTGTCAGACTTAACCGTCTATATGTTACATGCAAAAAGAACTGGCAGACAACCCAAGGCAGTCTTTCAAATAATATATTTACTAAAAATGGATACTAATATGAAAAATGTAAACACAGAACAATATATCAAAGGACATACAAATACTTAAAAGAAAACAAGAAAAAGTACAACACGAAAACTGCTACCACAATACATTTAGACTTTTTCTATCTAATGTATTACCTCTTAGTGCCTATAGTTACATCAGAGAGCCGAGAGCTCTGTCTCTCTAGTGTCCCAAGATGGAATATGACAGCTAAGTTCAGACACAGTATTCAAGTTTAAAACTCTATGTGTCCACACCCCTTCTATGAGTCATCTAGCTCCTCCTTTTAGAACCAAAAAAATACAAATGTGATTTCCTTGAGCAGCGAGTACATGTATAGGGCCATCAGTCATTCCTCATAAGATGTACATTGCTGGCCCTGAATCACCTCGGTGACCCTCGTCTGCACTGACTCCAGTCTGTCTATGTCCCTCCTCAGGTGTGGACTCCAGGAAGAACATAGTTTGAGTCGGTGAAGGCAAGTGTCACCAAGATGATCCAGAGCCACCAAGGCTGGATCCTATATGGAATGGCTGGCTGGTGACCCTAAATGTGTACTCGCTGTACTAAGAAGAGATACAAAAGAAAAATGAACAGCAAAAATACACAGTATGCAAAAAAAAACTTTAAATATAAGCTGGTCTGATTTCATATTCTAACTTAAGCAAACAAACAGACAGCTAAGTGGGCAGAGGTGGCAGTTACTCTCACTTGAAATAATACTTTTATCTAAATTACTTCTTAAATTCCTATATCCAAAAGAGAGAGTAATAAACTAACAATTTCCTTCTACATAATGGGATGGCTTAAGACTGAGGTTCAATGTGGGGAATAGCTCCTCCCACAACCTCTACGTAAACCCACCCATACCACACCTCTCTTGCTTAGGGAGTGTTTTTCGTTGTCCCTGGGCTCCCTGCGTGGCTCGTGTGGCTGTGCCTCGTGCTCTGCTGCTTGGTTTATTTCCCCTTGCATCTCCTCTTTCCTCTTCTTGTTGTTCCCTTGTGTTTGTGCCTACATCTTTTCCCCTGTCTGTGTTGTCTCCTCCTCGGTGGCTCCTGCCACCTCCTCGCTCCTGTCCTCCACTCCCTTCCTTCCCAGCCATGCCTGGGTTCTCCCCTCTCTGTTTCTCTTTTGGGCTTCATGAGTCACCACATGCTGACACTTCCAAGCATCCCCTGCTTCTTCTCCATTCCTGTGGCTTCCTTCTTTCCCCTCCCGATGCTCGCCCACTTCCTGTTCATCCCCTGCTAGTGTCCCAGTCCCCTCCTAAACTCTTCAGCCCAGTGCTTGCTTGGATTCTCCTTGCTACATTTGAAGGCTGCTCTGCTCACTTACTGTAAGTACTCTGTGTTTTACTGTGCCTGACCCATGGCTGCAGCACTAGGCCATGGGCTCAGGGATTGTCATCATGCCTATCCATAAGCTACACAAACTAGGATTGCCTCACAATTTCTGATGCTTTTGCTGATGCCTTCAGTCATGCTACTTGAACCCGAAATGACCCGCGGTTCAGGAGAAGCATGCCTAACCAATGGGTCACATATTCCCTCCATGATTTCTTATCTATCCTTCTGGCACCTCACTCACACCATGTTTCTAGCCCTTCACTAATATTATTGGGGACTCTGGAGTTTATCCCTGGCTATACGGATCCTGTATTCAGGGTTCATCTGTTCAAGCCTTTACTTAATTTTAACATACAACCTGTTTCTCTGGTTACCGCTTAATTCTGGGTCTATGCCGGGAATGATGGCCTTCCCGGTCACTAACTATGCAGGATATCCACTACAGTTTACTTACAATGAAGCACATGGCACCCTGTGACTAACCACGAAATGTTGTGCAGCCCTTGACAAGCAACTTGCCTCTCGCTCAATCACTTTTACTAACCTGTCCCATACCATGCTCCTTTTGCACTCAGTACAAATCTGCTGCATTTGTAATCGTGCCTCACAAGTAATCTGTGATCCACCTGTGCTGCCAGTTTATCATTTACACCTCTAGTTGCACCTGTATTCTGAGTAATGTTGACAAGGTCCCTCTACAATGCCCTCCTCCATACAGTTGTACTCTGTCCTGCCTGTTACTGCCTGCCATTTCATTTGCTTCCATCTGCATCCACTGTTTTTCTTCCCTTTTCTCTTTTAGGATCCATTCTCCAGAGTTTATTCAGCATCCATCTGCCCTATGGCATCAGTTTCACCCATTCTCAGAGTCAGTGTCCTGAGTGGTACCTGCTGTCCGCACCCCCTCTACAACTTTATTCATAGTTCCCCTCTAAGGATATGGACTTGCAGCTTCTGGCGGGCAGCTCATGCTCCCACTTCTCTAGTATGTATGGTACTGATGGTGAAGGGGGAGTGTGGTACTGGTCGGGGGGAGGGGTTGTCTGACTGGCCACCCAAGGATACCTGGGACTATGAGGGAGGGGGTACTCCTATTCTTATAACCCTAGTCATCCTAGACCACCCGCTCCCACTTCCGAGGATCTCAGTCATCTGCACCCTTATAATCCTCTCCCCTGGATCCTACTTAATTTTACAGTGGAGCCTTTCTTCCCCTCCTTGGTTACCATTTCCTCAGTCTGCCCTTCTCTAACTCAAAGCCTACTTATGTGCCTATCATTCCTATCATGCTGTATCTGTCTTACCACATTCATGTACTTGTCATCATGCCCCTCTCAATTATGTTCTCTACTCTGCTGTCTTTCTACATCAATGTATGCATTCTCAGCCAGCCCATACCAGCAGTACTCCAGACTCCATCCCTAACTCACACCTTCTGAGGCACTGAGTGAAAGTAGGCTTCCCCTGTCTACCGGGGTTGGGATTCTGTTACAATTACTACCTCCTGCTTCCTTCCAACCTCACATCCTCCATCCCTAACTCGGCTGGACAGCATCTAGTGAAGGTTTGCTTTCCCTGACTACCAGGAATGGGAGCCACATCTACATTCTACTGAGTTATACCATGCCTTCTGTACCTCACACCAGTTGCTGCTTCCCTTTGGGAATGGAATTTCTTCACCTTATGTGCTCTAGCCATTATACCTATACCTAGTTACCTCCAGTCATGCTCATTCACCTCAGCAGTCTCCACTGGAAGTCCAAATCTCCCTTTCACTGCTTCAAATTATGCTTTCTCAGCCTGATACCTGGATGCTACTGCCTTTAGGACTATGACTTTCACCGACTTGCCTTCTCCATCTTACCTGGTCTGTGGCACGGAACTTCTTCAACCACATACTCTCATCAACCTACCCCTAATAGCTCAGCAAGTCAAGATCGTGTAGCCTCAACCGTTACAGCTGGATGCTTGAGTTTACTTTCACTGCTTCTCACGTATCCATTCTAGATCTGCTTTTTCAATGCTGCACCCTTCTGCAACTGGACCTTGTCATGCTAGTTTTCCATTCTTCTTTGCCTACAGCCTTCCATCAGGTATTATCACACTGACTTCCCTTGTCATGAGCCTGAGCTTGCACCACAGTTTTCACATTCTGCATCCTCTACAGATACAGTTTGCCGCTTCCCTTTGGGAACAGGACCATTACACTCCATCAGTCTTCCACCATTTGGCTCTACAGGACAACATCGTCTGTAGGTCATCTCACTGACACCCAGATGTGGTAGCCATTTATGGATCTGCTGGTTCACTGCATCCTCTGACTTGTGCTCGACTGCTGCTTCCTGCCTGAAACAGGGCCACATTAACTCATTTGCCTCCATCCTCCTATCCCTGTCGAGTGGTATCAGATACTAGTTCTCTCTGCTCTATTACCAAGCCTAGAAGCTAGTTTCTACAATCAACTGTCTTGATCTTACATTGCTCTCTACCGGACCAATGCTTGCAGCTCCCTCCTGGACCTGAGCCATGTTCCAAATGTGCCTTCACCCTCAACCATTACCTGGAGCATCATGTCCTAGTCATCTCACCTCACAAACCTTGGTTAGGAGCCTGCGTCTGCACTTGCAAGTCCCTCCTCATGCATCTTCCATATCCTACCTGATTACCACTTTCCTCCAGTCACAGGACCCCTTTGCTCAGCCTGATTTGCATACTTTCTCTCCACTCACCTTCCTGCTCTTCTGTGGACCATCATACTTGACCCCTTGGCCTCCTTTTCCTCATGATTTTGGCTATTGCTAGCTGGTTTGGTGTGTATGTCAGTCCAGTTTGACTGCCTCCGGGATTTCCTTGCTGCATGTCACCCATTCCTCCTGCTGTACAGGTTCATTTCTCCTTCAGAAGTGGGAATTTCATCCTTCTTCACTCCAGCACCTTCCGTCCTTTCCACTCATGTTTTGAGGCCTTCGTCACATGTAGGACTCATGTTCCTCAACTCAGTTGCTCTTATTGCTTGCTTCACCCCTTGGCCTCCCAGGAGCCTCTTCTAGTAACTGATTACAGCCTTCCAGCATTCCGCTGACATGCGCTGAGGAGCCAACATGGTCTTGTTCCTTCCTGCACTGCATACCATCCAGCTTCGCCTAGGTCAGCACCTTCCCAGATCATCCCTTCAGTCCCCCAGGATTCATTCCAGACTTTTCTTCCATATCTGGACAGCAGTCTTTTCATCACTGCCTTGTAGGCTCACGGCTTCATCCTGTTAGCTGTAGATCCCAGGAATACTACCATATCTCTGGCCGGTATTCATACTCAGTTACCTGCTCCTCCCGGTTATCCATCCCATACTCCTACTCTGGCCACTCTTAACAGCTCCCATCCACTACTTGATGGATCACTGGTCATTTCACCTGGGGAATCTATTTCTAGCACACATCCCTTGGAGAACATGCCTCATAAAATCTTACGGCATTATAGAGTTTTCTACACTGCCCAATCAGCTCTTCACAATCATTTCTGTAATCTCATTTGTCAGGACAACAGAAAGATCTCATCCGTCTCCATTGGATACTCCCTACAAATCCTGTCTGTTTCACCACTGCATCTTCCCTGACTACCTCGTCTCTCAGGCTATCCTCCTACATGAAAAGGACTCAAATCCTTCAGTTAAGCTCTGAATCCAGAACTAATATCATTGCTATGGATACCAGGAACCGCAAGATACCTCAGACCACTATGGACATCAGCCGCTTTACCTTCTACAGCCCTCCTACCACCACCGACTCTGCTGACCATGTGACTCGATTCCTACTTCCTCAACAGACATTGCTTGTCCTAAGATCTTCTCAGCTGTCTTCCCAGAATTTTCATCATTGGATCTCCAATGCCTAGCTGCTTACTAACGTCATGCTATCCAAACCACTTGTCTAACTCCTGGACAATACCATCCCTCATACAATCATCTGCATGTCTTCATCTTATTAACATCAGCTGAGTTAATCACCCATCCAGTAGTCCTTCTAGTCTGTCTTTCACGAACTATCTCCATTATTCCTACCGGTGAACATTGTCACCGAGAACAGGCTCCTCCGATTCTCCTTTCAAAAATTTGCAACTATTAAGGCGAATTCACTGTCCCAGTCTTGTATCCCAATTGGTCTTAATCAACCACAGCACTAGGCTCCTCTGGTGTGCTACACTACTCGACCTCACTACCAACTCAGCCTACGAGTTAACATACTAACATACTAAAAATGCCAGCAGAATAGGCCTAATGGTCTTTCATGTCTGCTTGTTTGGTCAGCCCCCACCCTGGAAGCTGACCTTGCTGCCCCTCTCACCTTCTCTGGCTTCTCCCTTCCCAGTTCTGGATAGTCTCACTGCACTGGATTTTGCTTCCAGAACCCTTCCCCTATACCTGTCCCACCCCCTCTTGAACTCCTCCACCATCTCTGCCTCCATCAGCCCTCTGGGTAATGCATTCCATGGCTCCACCACCCTCTCAGTGAAGTAGCACCTCCTCCTTTCTCCCCTGAATCTTCCCCCCTCCAGCTTCCACCCATGCCCTCTAGTTGCCCCCTCATCCTTCCTTCGAAGCACCCTGATTGCTCCTCCTCTATTTACCCCCTTCATGTACCTGAAGACCTGTATCATGTCCCCCCAGTCCCTTCTCTCTTCCAATGTGTACATATTTAGCTCTTCGAGCCTCTCCCCATTGGTCCTGTCCCCCAAGCCCCAAATCATTTTGGTTGCCCTTCTCTGGACCCTCTGCAGGAGTTTAATGTCCCTCTTTAAGTGTGGCCTTCAAAACTGCACGCAGTACTCGAGGTGTGGCCTCACAAAGCAGTTATACAGAGGAAGTATCACTTCCCTCCTTCTGGAGGTGAGCCCCCTAGTGATGCATCCCAGCATCCTGTTGGCCTTGGCTGCTGCCCTCCTACAAGTCTCCAAGTTGTTCATCTTGACATCCACCACCACCCCCAGGTCCCTCTCAGCCATCGAGACTTGTAGCATCCCCCCCAGGGTGTACACTTGGCCCGGGTTTCTAGCCTCCAGGTGCAGTACCTTACATTTCCCTGCATTGAACCTCAGCTTCCACTTTCTAGACCATCTTTCCAGAGCCTCCAGGTCCCCCTGTAGGGCCACCCTTCCCTCCTCCCCATCCACAACTGACCCCAGTTTTGAGTCATCTGCAAAGAGACTCATCTCACTCCTGATACCTGTCCTTATGTCAGAGACATAGGCGTTGAACAGGAGGGACCCAAGGACTGATCCCTGTGGGACCCACTAATGACCCTCCTTGGGGATGAGACTATCCCACCAACTATGACTGTCTGGGTCCAGTCCTGGAGCCAATTGTCTATCCATCTGATCATCTGGTTCCCCACCCCCATTTCTCCCAGCTTATCCAACAGGCCCTCACGAGGAACAGAGTCAAATGCCTTGCTGAAGTCTAGAAAGAGGACGTCCACTGGTCTACCCAGGTCCAAGGCACTCGTCACCCAGTCATAGAACTCCACAAGGTTTGGCTGACATGATTTCCCTGGGATGAATCCATACTGTCTATCATCCAGGCACCCTGACTTTTCTAGGTCCTCCCCAGCCTCTCCTTGACAATGCCCTCCATCACCTTGCCCACCACCGATGTCAGGCTGACAGGCCTGTAGTTCCCTGCCACCTCCCTTGATCCCCCCTTGTGGATAGGCACTATGTGCCACCTTCCAGTCCTGGGCACCCACCCTGTCCTCAGAGAGATGGTGAAAAGCTCCGCCAGGGGTTTTGCCAGGACATGCGCAAGTTCCTTCAGCACTCTGGGATGTAATTTATCCGGCCCCAGTGCTTTCTCCATCTTAAGGGACCTGAGGACTTCCCTCACTCTCTCTGCCATGATTTCCACCTCCGATACCTCTTCTCCCTGCTTAGCCTTCCCCCCTCCTGCCAGTGATGCCTCCCCCTTCCCCCAGACCCGCCGATCGGTAAGGGTCCCCCCTCCTCAGTATTACTGTCTCCTCCCATGTATGAAGCAGCACCCCCATTTTCCTTGGTGAAAACTGAGGTGAAGTACTCATTTAGTACCTCAGCCTGCTCCCCAGGGTCTTGTGCCCATCTCTCCCCTGTGTTAATCCTGCTAATCTGCCCCTTCACCCTTCATTTTTCCCCAGTGTATCTAATGAACCCCTTGTTCCCTCTCCTAATTTTCCTGGCCAGGTTCTGCTCCTTCCTTGCCTTAGCCGCCCTCACCACACGAGCTCTTCCACATATCCGCTTCTAAGCTTCTTTCAAGTATTTTGGCATCAGATTGCCTGTAAACCTAACCAGCCATAGCCACCTTAGTGCATCTCTTGGACAATTATGCCACTGAAATACCCGTATATATCTCAGCCAGTGGACCAGCAGGACATACACAAGTACAGTTACAACATCATGCCCAAATAAGCTATCCAGTTCCTTATACTGAACTTCCGATCAGTGTCTACAGACATTCGTCACCATCTAGGACTACTTCCCTTATCAAGCACTCAAAGACTCTGCTCAAATTCTTCTTTCATGTAATAGATGCTTAACTAGCAACTTATCGCTTACTACCGAATTCCTAACCTTCAAATTTTACTGTGAACGTCAAACCTTCCGCAAGTTGGATCATTCACTTATAACTTCTCAAATCATTGCATTCCCACAGTTCACTATATGGTAGCATATCGATCAAGTCAGGCTCCCCCTGCTCATTATGTCCCCACAATTCCTTTGGACAAGCATCCTTCATTACCTTGGAAATCTGGTCTTCATTCGCCCTGCTTCGACTGCATCTGCTTCACACTCAGGATTCTACTGGTCCTTTAGAAAAGACCTACTGCTTCAACCTCAGGATCGTTATCCAAATTACATCATCCATGGATCAAGGATGGATCATCATCTCTAAGTAGCTCCCTTCCTCAAAATTAGCTATGGTTACTAGAACCTAGGTCCTTCTCCTCGTAGTATGCCCAGAGGATGGGCAGACCAATGGCCATGGGTTCTCAGAGGTTTCCTCCACCTGGGAGTTTTTCCTCTCCTGAGTGCCAGCAGTCATACTCTCTGTGAGATGAAGGAGATTCCTTTTTGGGCCTTCTATTCCCTACAATTACTACCTACATACCTACAACTCAAGTGTGGAAATGGAGTAAAGCAACAAAAAGAACTACAAGTTACACAAGCACTAATACTCCATCGCTATTCCCCAAACATTAAACGGGAGGGCTTAAGCCAGAGGTTCAATGTGGGGAATAGCTCCTCCCACAACCTCTACTTACACCCACCTATACCACACCTCCCTTGCTTAGGGAGTGTTTTTCATCCACTACCATCCCCTCCTCCTCCTCCTTCTCCAGCTCTCTTCTCACCTTTGTTCATGGGTCTTCTGTTCGCTACAATTACTACCTACATTCCTACGACTCAAGGGTGGGAACAGAGTAAAGCCACAAAAAGTACTACAAGTTACACAAGCACTAATACCCCACCGCTATTCCCCAAACATTGAACATCCATTAAATGTTCAATATCAATAAGATAAAACATTTTTTTAGCTGCAGAATATCTAGGAATAGATTCACCCATTTTTGTCAATTAAACTTGCTAAGGTCGACAATATTCCAATCTGATAAGATTAATTGTTTAGCAACCACAGTAGTGATAGCCATTATCTTTTCTTGAGGCTTGTTAACCCTAAATGGTTAAAAAATTATTAAAAATGAAAACTTGAGGAGACAGAGGAAGAAAGAAATCCACAGTTCCTTCTAATTCTTTTCTTGTTTGGACCCTCTAGATTGTTAACAGATGGTGTCCCTAATTGATAGCACTTGGATTGTGATTTTAATTGCACTGCACTCTGGAAAGGGAGGGGGCACGCCCTGACAGTGTAAAGCTGCTTCTGAATAAACCAATGAAATCTGTTTCCAACCTACAGTATGGTTGGTGTTAGCATTCAATGTCTCTGTGTGGCAAAGCATGTGCAGCACTTGAGAGTGCAAGAGTGGTGTTTTGTTCTCTGCAACATGTGTGGGATGTTATTGCAAATGCTACACAGGTCCTTCGGGTCAAGACTTGGATAATGTTCTGTAGTGACTAGGCCAATCACACAGAAGTGGATTTTTCTAGCTGCGACAAGGAGAGGCAAGTGCAAGTTCCAGATATTTAAGAATGGAGATTTATTTGAGTACAGCAACAGGGGTGTCATGTCAGCAAAAGGATTACACCCAACAATTATTCTAACACAGTCACTATGTGTTCTGACACAAGGTTATTTTCAAGGCTTCTTATACTGTAAGAGACTCTTACACTCCAAGAGACTGATTGTACTCTATTCTTATACTCTTATTGTACTCTATTCTTATATTCTTTATTGCACTCTATTTTTATACATCTTATGTAGCTAGCAACATGGCTCTGCAGACACCACATCACCACTGCTGCCCAGGCCTTATTTACTGACCATATATGTACTAACATGGATCAAGGACGTGCCACTGGTGCCATATATAAGACCTGTCAAAGGCTTTAGATCTAGTAAACCATACTCTCATAGAAACATAGAAGTTGACGGCAGATAAGGACTGCTAGGCCCATCTAGCCTGCCCATTTCTTTTTCTACCTTATGAATGTGCCATCGGCCTTTGCTCTGTCAATGGTCTATCTATTCATACTCATCTGTATTGCTCCCTTATGCCTATCCTATGCCTGTTTGAAGCCCTGCACTGTATTCATATCCACCACTTCCTGAGGTAGGCCGTTCCATTCATCCACCACACTTTCTGTGAAAAAGAACTTCCTCACATTACCCCTTAATCGGCCTCCCTCTAATCTCATGCTGTGTCCTCTTATCCTGCTATTTTTCTTATATTGAAACATGTTAGACTCTTTCACCTTGTTAATGCCCTTAAGGTGTTTGAATGTCTCGATCATATCACCTCTCTCCCTCCTTTGCTCTAGGGTATTCATATTGAGCTCCATTAATATGTCCTCATATGTTTTCTGATGCACTTCCTGAACCATTTTGGTTGCCCTTCTCTGGACTGCCTCAATTTGGTTAATGTCCTTGTGAAGGTGTGTCCTCCAGTACTGCATGCAGTACTCCAGATGGGGCCTAACCAGTGTCTTGTAAAGAGGGATTATTACCTCCCTCTTATGATTTGTGATACCCCTACTAATACACCCCAACATTCCCTAGCCTTACCTACTGCTTTAGTGGTCTGCTTGGATGATTTCAGGTATCTGTGATGATGATGCCCAAGTCTCTTTCTTCCCTTGTGACTGCCAGCAACTCCCCTCCCAGCCTACAGGTGGCTTCAGGGTTTCTCTTCCCTATGTGCATGATCTTGCACTTCTTTCTGTTAAACCCCGGTTGCCACTCTTCTGACCATTTTGCCAGTTTATCTAAATCTCTTCTCATTCTGCCCACCCCATCTGGATCATCTGCTCTGCCTACTCCTCCTCTCAAAACTGAACCTGATCAGCTCCTCCGAGGAAACCACCCACTGGTTTCAGAGTTACCTTACCGACCACTCCCAATTTGTAAGCATCGGACCTGCTATCTCTCCTGCCCTACCTGTCTCAACTGGGGTTCCCCAGGGATCCATACTGGGCCCCCTGCTCTTCTCCATTTTTATCAATACTCTTGCCTCAGATAGCCTCTCTTGCAAATCCCTCCTTTATGCCAATGACCTAGTCATCTACCACAGTAACAAATTCCTTCCCCTCATAGCCTCCATCCTCACCCAGAACTATTACGCTGCCCACAATTGGTTCACTGACAACTTGAAGCTGGTTAATGCCAATAAAAACAAGGCAATGCTTTTTGGGTCTAAACCTTACCTCACCAAATCTCACAAAACCAATTCTGCTGTTGTGATTCCCCCCCCCCAGTGGCCCCCCTTGAAATCATCCCTGCCTTCAAATATCTAGGGTCATGCTGGACCTAACCCTATCCTTCAGTGACCATATCAACTCAATTGTCCATAGGATAAATCATAAACTCAGTGCAGTGTATTGTATGAAACCCTTCCTAACTGCAGAAGCTTGCCCAGAGGAAACCTCCCTATTCTGGACTACTGTTCCCCAGTTTACTCTCACATCTCCACCACCCTTTGGTTGAGACTCGTGACAATATACAATAGCGTTTGTCAGTTCACCCTGTCCGCCCCTTACTCCACACACCACTGTGATCTTTACTGTTCCCTAAATTGGCTCTCCTTGCAAGGCCATTTTGACTTCATCCTCTGCTACCTCGCTGATACTTGCATCAGGATTGGCCCTGCTTCCCCCCATCTGCCTTCCTCCAGCCCCACACCACACCAAGAAAGCTTCAATCCTCCCTCATTCCTCCCCTAGAGACTCCACAAACTGCCACAAGTATGGGTGGTAAAGCACTATCGGCCACTGTCCCCTACTTTAGAATGCACTGCCTGCCCCCCTCAGATCATCTGACAAACACCAGGTCTTTAAACTTAACTTTAAGTCCTGGCTCCTTGCTAGGGACTGTTGCATATGTCCTAGGTAACACCCTCTCCCCTACCCTCTTTAGACCTGTGCCTTTACTCTTCTCCCACACTTTGCTTAGGTACTAGTCAGCCTGGACTTGGGGATAATGTGATAACTTCTTCTTTGCCCAAAGTCGCTTGTACTCAAATGTTATGCTCATTGTCTGCTTGTATATGGCTGCATCTGTACTTGTAGCTGAGTTGTACTTTATCATGTTGATTGTCTTACCTAGCATTGTATATTTCTGTTTTGACATTGTTGTACTTACCTTGTTCATCTGTTATTTTTTTAATATGCTCGTTCCATTTGGCCGGGTCATGCCTGTAAACAGTCCTCTGGACCAGTGCACTTACCAGGTTAACAAAGACATAAATAAATAAATAAGACACTTCTTATACGCTATGCTTATGCTTTATGCAAAGATTGATTAAAATGTTTGCAGCCTGACACAAAAAGAAATGCACTATCAGCCTAATTATTTTCAACGTATAAATGTTTTCTTTTGTAGGTACATGTGTAACCCCCCCACTGGCTCCCCTTGTTTAACCAGCAGGGCTTCTCTTCTCACCACAAAAACGTCAAGGGGCAACAGAGAGGGGTGGGGGTTTATATACTAGAAATAGACATAGAGAAAAACACAGATGAAGGTGGCCACCATTAGGTTAGGTGGACCAGACTGTTATACAACAACAGTCAACCAAGTGTGGCAACTACCTGGCACACACCTGGTAGGGACCAATTACCATGGCCAGCAACCCAGGTCCCTGGGAGAAAATGTTTGCTCACAATGATGCTAGGTTTACACTTCTGGACGGGCACCCAAGTAAATCCAGACACAGGGAAGCAATAACAATACTGTCCAAACCAGGCTGGGATTCTAGAGTGTGACTTTTATTCACATAACAAAGTAGAAATAAACACAAAGCGAAGATGGACCCCCACGGGGCTACACATACTGGTATTGCAGATTTTTCCAGGGTACAGAAGTTCCTGAATTTCCATTTAGCATAGGGTGAAGAAACACAAAACAGCAAACACTCTGGTTCTGAAACTGAAAATTGGCACATAAGGCCAGACTAGTACTGTTCCCATTTCCCACAGGAATAGAAAGTGGTACTTATGACCACACTGAGCACATCCAGGCTCAAATCTTCCAGAACCCACTATACTTGCGTAAACTGAAGAAACAAAAATTCCAAACCCACATCTCGGGGTAATTACTTCCATTAGGCATTGACCAGATGCACTAAATGAAAATGTACTGGTGCCCAAACTGAACCCAGAGAGGTAAACTGGTTACTCCAGATGGGGTGTCTCCCACCTTTTGCTTCCAAGTTTATACTCGTCCATTCATCTGGTTAATAACACCCACACAGAAGAAAACTTTCAGTTGTTGTCTTAAATGTTTACCACACTTAACAAACAATGGACACACCCCTTGGTGTCAAAGTTCAAAAGTTCTGTACTTGGACAGTCATATCCTTGGACTCCAATGTAGGCAGAAACTTTACTTAGTACTGGGTGTCTGGTCCCATTGACAGAGAAATTCACCCCAAGGTATTGCGGATGCCCCTGGGCTGACACAGAAAAAGGGTTGTACTCACGACAAATGAAGATGTACAAGGCAGCTTCACCAACCAAGTGGATCAAGGGGATTGCCCCTGAATCCTGGAGTTCGCCCCCATCCCTCCTTGGATGGGGCAAGGAAAACCTTCTGGCACAGGTCTCCACTACTTCAGATAACTGTCTTCTTTGTTCTTCTTCTAGGGTGAGAACAAACTACTACAAAACAAAAAGGGGTAGCTCTTTGTCAGAACTAATCTGAGGAGCTGCCCAGCAGCTGCAGCCTCCTCCTCGAACTCCATTCTACTACTCAATAACTGAACATTCCAATTCACTCCAAAGCCAGATGAGATTGTGGCTTACGTTGCTGCGAGAGTTCTATGATTACATCATCACTCCAGCTCAGCTGAGACTGAAGACAGAGTGTGACAGTGTGAAACCCATTTACCTGGCATTTCACAAGCTGCCTTCCCTGCCTTCCACTGATTCTAATTGAGACTCTAGTAACCCCGGGAAACAAGGGGGTTACACATGCCTTACAAAGTTTGTTAGATGATGATCATTTGAGAATGGAGAAACCTGAAATCAGAGCAGTCATCAAGTACCTCCGTATCAAAGGAACGATTCCAATATAAATCCATGAGAATATGGCCAATACACTTGGGACAGAAGCCCCTTCATATTCAACTGTCAAGAAATGGGCTGCTGAATTTAAGCATGGCAGAAGAAGTGTTGAGGTTGATCCCAGGTCAGGGCACCCAAGGGAGGTGACCACTGAGGAAAACATTGACACAGTCCATCACATGGTGATGAAAGACAGACAAATGACTATACAGCATGTACCCAGCACCTTGGGCATTGGTTTTGGGGCAGTACAAGCACTCTTGACTGAAAACCTGGGAATGAGCAAAGTATCAGCAAGATTAGTGCCAAGAATGTTGATACCCAATCAGAAATGAGTCAGAAGAGACATTTCAAGCCAACTTCTTGCACAATACAAGAGGGATCCCGCAAACTTTATCAGTCGTACTGTAACAATAGAAGAAACTTGGGTTCACCATTTTGATCCAGAGTCTAAACAGCAAAGCAAACAATGGGGAATATCATGTATCTCCAATGCCAAAGAAGTTCAAGCAGGCCGCCTCAAGTGACAAAATCATGGCCTCAGTCTTCTGGGTCTTTGAAGGTGTGATCATGATTGATTATCTTGAAAAAGAAAAGACAATAACTGGTGCGTACTATGCTGAATAACTGCGTGAGGTGAGAGAAGCCATCAAAGCCAAACCCCATGGAAAATTGTGGCAAGGTGCTTTGCTCCTGCAAGACAATGCCTCACCCCATACAGTACAGGATGCAGTGGCTGCTGCAACAGAATGTGGGTATGAACTACTTCCTCACCCACCCTACACACCAGACCTTGCTCCTTCAGACTTCTACCTGTTCCTGAAACTGAAGTCTGAACTCTGTGGAAAGAGATTTGCTGATGTCAAAGAGGCGATTGCTGCTGTGGAGTTTTTTGGGGGAGGCCAAGACTTAGAATTCTACCATGAGGAAATAACAATGTTGGAATGACACTGGACTAAGTGTGCTGAGCTGAAAGAGGATTATGTTGAAAAATAAAATAATACTAAGTTCATAGTGCATTTCTTTCTGTGTCAGGCCGCAAACTTTTTGATTGACCCTCATACAATGATTCTTACACTCTATGCATGGAGTCTTATGCTCCATGCAAGGAATCATATTATCTATGCTAGGATTCTTACACTTTACTCCCTACTGCATCCAGCACACAAATCTAAAGAGCATTCAGAACATATATGACCGCATACTAATTTTTCATTTTTTTCAGTTTTTTATTTTTAACCAGGAGATGGACTGGACACAGCCCTTTTTCAGCCATGTTTGACATTGAACATAAAAGTGCAATACATAATATATACTTAAACAACATAATTAATCACATTTAAATACATTGTCACAATACAAAACATTCAACAACAAGTGCTTAAAGTGCATTACCGTTTGTGCTATCTGAATCAACTCTCCATATTCATTTAAAATAGGAGCATACCAAGTGAATGCTTTCCTACTCATTTGAAGTTTAAAAGCAGGGGCAGTGTAAGGGATCAAACCACTGTTTCTTGTATTCCGGTGGCATTTATTAGTGACTATTAATCTTAACAGAACTAAAGGAACTCCAGAGCTAACAATACGGAAGCCAAAGTTAGCTACC
Organism: Neoceratodus forsteri; assembly: GCA_016271365.2. NCBI lineage: Eukaryota > Metazoa > Chordata > Ceratodontiformes > Ceratodontidae > Neoceratodus > Neoceratodus forsteri. The sequence continues at coordinate 398,247,014 of CM028136.1, read as the reverse complement.
AGACCCTTTAGGCATCTTTCCAGAGAGAGTACACCCATATTTCTGTATAACTGGTAGTAATGGGTTCTAAGCGGGGCACAGACAGCAAACCTGCAAATGTTATTATAAAGAATTCTATATTTGGACTAAAACAAACTGTTACTGTGCACAAATATAATACTGCCGTAGTCCAGAGTTGGAAGTAAGACTTGGTTGGCTATGGTATGCCGGGCCTCGTCTGTCACAGAGTTAATAGTTCTATAAAGAAAACCAAGTTTTTGGTTTATCTTTTTGCCCAGCTTCTCTATGTGGGAAACCATACTATGATTTGGGTCAAGACATATAACCAAATATTTAAATGTTGTAGCCAAAGGGAGCGGAAGGACACCTAGTCCCACTATCTGTATCAGGTCCAGTTTTTGAAGCCTCTGTAAAGACAAATAGCATTTCATTTGTTTTAATTTCATTTATCAACATTTTGTTAGACTGAATCCAGTTCGCAAAAACAGAATATTTACTCTGAGGAGAAACCTGTATGTCATGACTGTTTGCTCCTGAGTCCCAGATAATGGTATCATCAGCATATAATGTACTGTTTTTGCTAGTAAAAGGATGAGGCAGATCAGTTACAAAACTTGAAAACAAAAGAGGGCCTAACACAGACCCTTGTGGGGCCCCCTGCCTTGGCCTCCCGTGGCTGTGATGTAAAGCAGTCAATTTTTGTTCTTTGAATGCGATTTGATAAATAGCTCCTAAACCAACCATTTTGAACATCATTAATTCCCAAACTCCCAAACTTATAAAGTAATATCTCATGGTCCACTATGTCAAAGGCACCGGCCAGGTCCACAAAGATTGCACCGGTGGCATTACCAGCTTTTGCAGCCACCAGTACAGCGTCTGAGAACCCGGCAAGCACCGTTGCAGTGGAGTGACCACTTCTGAAGCCGTGTTGTTGATCAATGAGCAAATTATGCTCTTCCAGATATACAAGCAATTATTGAAGAACACATTTCTCCAGAAGCTTACTGACCTCATGCAGTAAGGAGATAGGCCTATAGTTAGACAAAACAAGCCTGTCTCTCCCTTATGATTTTCTAATTCCTTCCTAGCACTGCCTTGAGAAAGCGGTTATGTGAGGAATCTACAGATGACATCCCCAGCACTAGTCTGGAAGTTGCACTTGAACTACTGTTTGGATCTGAAGATGAGCAGCAAAGAACTTGTTCCTCTGGTGCTAATCTTTGGGTCATAACTGGACCACCAGACAGGACCTGGAGAAAGACATGAACTGAAGAAACCATGTCCTCTTATGCTGATCTGTGGGTCACACTTGACCACTGGACATGATTCAAAGAACTAAGCAAATGAACTGAACAAACTGTATCCTTGGGTACAGGCCTGGCAGCCACACCGGCAGCGCTGGACAGGATTTGAAGAAAGAGGCAACGAAACTGAACAAACTGTATCCTGTGGTGCTGGCTTGTAGCTCACACCTGAACTGCCAGACATGATTTGAAGAAAGAGGCAAATGAACAAACTAGATGAAAATATAGATCTGCTTCTGGACGTTGAAGCTGGAGATCCTCTTCTGAAACATTGGAGCTGGAGGACTCTACTGTAATGCTGGAGCTGGAGATTATCTATTTCTTTGTTTATTTATTTAAAACGTTTTGCCATTAGAGTCACACTGAGCTAGTATTAGCTCATTTCCAGGTGCATCCTGGGGTAAGGGGAAGAAAGGAGAACAGATCCAATGTATAAAAAATAATACAATAATATGGAAATAAGTACAGTATAACAAAGTATACAAATTACAAGAAAATGCTTCAAGAAATACATTATCATACAGTTAATTACCATATAGTGAAATTCAAAAATAGACCAAAGAACATTAAACAATGAGCAACGTAGAGAATACTGGATGGACAACTATGCATAACCAGTGTGCTCTGCCACAGAGGGGTTCTGATTCCTTTGACCTCAAGAGTGAAGCTAGAGAGGTCCATGGGAATCAGAACCCCAAGATGGCAGAACACACTAAACGAGCCTCTGGAAGTTGTAACCAAATTTAAATATCTAGGTATTTGGATCGACAATAAATTCTTTCAGTGACCACGTCGAAGATGTCTCTAGAAGGTTAAAAGCAAGGTTAGGTTTCTTCTACAGAAATAGGCCCCTTTTCCCCCTTGAAACTCGAAACAAGCTTGTACAGGCCACTTTTCTCCCCTACTTGACTATGGCGATGTAATCTATTCCTCCACCACTCTTGCAAATCTAAGTAAATTGGACATCCTTTATCACCGTGCATTACGGTTCATTACCAACTCCCTACTGCTTCGCACCACTGTGACTTATATGCAGCTGTTGGTTGGACATCCCTTACTACTAGATGCCTGCTCCATGCTGGGCTATGGACTCTTAAACTGCTCCTGCAGAAATTGCCAAGCTATCTCTCTTCCCTTATTAGTATCTCACATAGTGCATACTGTTAAGAAAATCTGTCTTTATTATGCTTGACATACCAAGGACACGGACTTCCTTTGGTAACGTGCTATTGCATATGCCCTTCCCTCCATTTGGAACCAATTACAAACCGTACTGAAATTAACTAGCACAGTTTCAATAAACTTCTACAAATCGCTAAGTTCAGCCAAAATAAAAGACACCTGTAACTGTCATTAAGTCTCTTCCTTCCCCATGTGTGCCATATTTATCCACTGGTAAGGTATAATTGATTTGTCATATTAACTGCTTTCCCTTCTCCTTCTACTCCTGATTTTATCTATGCTTACGCTCCACTGCTACTCTGTCAAATCACTCCTCCCCCCATATCAGTTGTAGACTGTTGTTTGTTCTAGCTGCCAAAATACTGTATATGTATTGCACACACCAGTCATCATGTTTCATTTATCAGTATGCAACCTGTAAGTCGCTTCCCTGTCTCATATCAATGTTTACCACCTGCGGTCACCCTATGTGGTACCCTTGTATGTATATCCAGCCTGTATCATGTAACGTGCATTTCATGTATATACTGTTATTACCTATCTGTGTTTGTACTTTAAGTGTTTATGTCACAGGACCTTCTTGTGAATGAGCTTGCTCAATGGAGTTTTCCTGCAATAAACTTGAACTTGAACACTAGTTATACATAAAGTTGTTCATCCTGTATTTTTTATAGTGTATAGTATTATGTGAAATGGGTGCATTGTGTTTTTTTCTCTTTCACAATGAAACTTCCTTGTGCAGTCTCTAGAGGTTCTAGAATGCTGTTCTACCATAGAAAGGTACAACCACATTCCATGACCTTTGAACTGTGGTACAGCAGCATTTTGAAAAGGATGGATTTCTAGATAGAACAATACTCTACTGTACATTATAAAACAATAATCTGAGGAGTATGGAATAGTGAATTACTGAACTTGAGCAGATGGGCTAAGCTAGTGTCAGTGTAATGTGGAAGGCAGGTGATAGAAATCCTTCTCAATATCAGTAACAAATACATGAGTGAATAGAGAAACAATGGAGGAGAGATTTCAGAGCAGGAAGGGAAGGAGCAGAACCCCAAGATGCCCTTGAACAGGGCTGCTTCAGCTCCCCCACGGTCGGCCGGCACCCAGCCAGCCACCGACCAAGACCAGGACACCCGCCTGCAGCTCCTTGGAAGCTGCCTGCCCTTGAACAGGGCTGCTTCAGCTCCCCCACGGTTGGCTGGCACCCAGCCAGCCACCGACCAAGACCGGGACACCCACCTGCAGCTCCTTGGAAGGTACGGGACAGCGCAGCCAATCGGAACATGGATGCTTCCAGCAAACCCACTCTGACTGGCCAGGACTTTTCCCCTGCTATAGACACCTGGCACTTTGTTAGATTTTTGATAGAACTAAGCACATTTCAACTGTGTAATTAGAAGTTTTTCAACTGTATTAGCTGGATTGTAATTTCTACTACTGTTTAAAGTGCTTCACCTCTTCTGTCTGACTGCTCTTCCTGCAGCGCCCCCCCATCCAAGCACTCTGCCTTGGCGCCGATAAGTCTACCTACCTTTTTTTTTTTTTTTTTAAGTGGCTAGTTTTCCATTAGCAGGTTATACAGATCTGCCACTAGAGGGATTCTTGGTCTTCTACATAAATCACTGTACTCATTCATGGGCAATATGGCCTGCATTATCATTCTACTTCTTTCCCGGTGCTGCTACAAGGGGTGGTTGTAGTTGAGGTTCCCTTAAGCTTCACTCAACAGGCTGACAACTTCCTTAAAACTGCCTGTGCGACAGCTCTGCAGCTAAAAACAGGAAGCCCTCAGTGTCTGCCATCCACCCTTCAGACTCAAGTCAGATAGATGCTGAGCACCCTATTATTACCTATGCTGCGCTGTCATACCGATAGATACCGATAGAATCCTCTGCAGAGAGCCAGCACGCCTGGGCACCCTTGATTGGTGCGGCACTGCCATAGGGGGATTGTGAATGGTACTCCCACTTGCCTGCTTTGCTCTGATTGGGGCACCTTCTCTATAGCCTGTTACAGTGTTCCTTCTTAATTCTGACTTCTCAGCTCTGCTCTGACCTGAAATTTTCTCCCACCCCACCACCCCTCTCCCAGGCCTCCTTTAAATACACTCATGATCTGCCTCCTATATCATATTACTGCTTCATTGGCCTAGTTTTGACTGCTGCCAACCTATAATTGGTATCTGAGTGTGGCCAATAAGACTGCCCTGTGTGAATATCTCTTGAGCCCGCCACTAACTAAGCTGCTCCTGCTCTCCTTGTTCCCTTTCTGCTGTATTTTCTCATCTAGGTTTTAAGTGAGTACCTAGGTGAGCAAATTACTTGCCTAGAAAATATTGCACTAATACAAATCACGAGACCACTCAATCTGGGACCATGGCTCTCCTTATTGTGTTTTTATTGTTCCTAAGGTGCAGAGTTCTCAGCAATACAGTGCAATTCGAAGTACCTCAATGCAATTCAGTTCTCCAATGTACCTTATCAATACCTAATGTTATAACGGTCTATCGTGCAGACACTATGTCATTCTCCTCTCCCCTTTTAGCCTATTCACCCCGGTTAGCCTACACCCCCTTGTTACTGTCCTCACCTATGTCTATTCAAGCACTTACACTGATCACGATCAACTGTCATTACAGTGGTGCCGCCTCTTGCACAGCACGATATGGGTTGCCGCGAAGAAATAAAAAAGCAGTCTCCATTCTTATAAGCTCCTTAAAGAAAGTTATACTTCTGCTTCTTCTCTGCTCAGGAAATGTGGAGCTCAACCCTGGCCCTCCCCTACAACTTACCTTGCCTATTGATTTTGCTGAGGCCACAGGTCTCAAAATGATGATGGTCAACATTTTAAGCCTTCCTAAAAAACTTGTACAGCTGCAAGCCTGGGCTGCACACGTTAACCCTGACCTTATCATAATTACTGAGTCGTGGTTAAAAAAGACGAACACTGATCAACAAATATCACTGCAGGGCTACAATTTATTTAGAGCAGATATACAGTCTAGAGGCGAGATGTGAATTTATCATAAATCTAATACTTCGGTCACCAATATTGATTTACAAATCTCTAGCCAAAGGAATTTGAGTTAGTTTCATGAGCCTTCATCTCCCTCCTCGGAATGTATCACTATCCTAGGTGGCTATAGACCCCGTCTGGTGGTGATGAAGTCCTTAATCTTTGAAATCCATGTTCGTAGATGCAAAAACTGAAACAATATTTCTAGGAGATCTAAATATGGACTGGCTGTCACCTAAATCACACGGCTTCAAATCCCTTTGTTACGAACTAGGTCTTGGACAATTAGTCAGTGAACCCACTAGGAACAACACTCTAAATACTGCCAACAGTTCCATTCTAGATGTGGTACTAATCACCCATCCACACAAAATATCTCATTCGGCAGTGTTTCACAACGACATGAGCGATCATGGAATTGTTGCTTGCATAAGATCTCAAATTAAGGCCCGGCCGCAACCCATCTTTATAACAAAAAGATCCTTTCACAAATTCAGTGCAGTAAACTTCCTATCTGACCTGAGCATGATCAGATGGCAAGAGCTCTACCTAGCCAAAGATGTCAACAAGGCAGCTTACATCCTTAATGACAAACTCACTACAATAATAAATAAGCATGCCCCTTTCATCAAAGTAAGGGTATGGAACAATTCCAACCCCTGGTTCACCTCGGATCTCAAGGCAGCCCTTATAGCTCGAGATAAGATCTGGGCTAAAGCTAGACATTCCAAAGAATCTTCAGATTGTCAGGCCTTTAGAACAGCCAGGAATAACTGTGTGAAAAAACTTTGCTCTGCTAAAGCTAACTATTATATTTCTACTCTCGAACAAGCTAAAGGTAACCCTCATAAAATATGGAAGACTATCAAAGCTATAGAAGGACAGCCCATGACCTCCTCTGTCCCAACAAAGATAGTTGCAAGTGGCAAGATTGTGGAAAACAAGTCCCTAATCCTGGAGGAACTTAACTCCCACTTTGCCACAGCTGGATTAGCTTTTGACTCGTCACCTTATGCTGGTGCTGTGGTGAGCCAGCATACCCCTCCCTCTACATCTAGTCCTGCACCCAGCCCCTTCCAACTCCTTGAGATAACTTTTAAAGAAGTAGAAGATTCTCTTCTTAACTTAGACACCAAAAGTGCAGGGACGATGGTTGGAACCTTTTTTCCAAGGTCAGGCTCACCATCTCACTGCCCCATTCTCCACATCTTCAATCTTTCCATTATATCTGCTACTGTGCCGCCCTGCTGGAAATCAGCACATATCCTCCCTCTATTTAAATCTGGTGACCCATGCGATGTAAACAACTATAGGCCTATCTCCATATTGCCTATCCTTTCTAAAGTTCTCGAAAACTGATCCATATTCAGTTAAAATCTCACTTGGAAACCTTCTCTCTCATTAACCCAGCTCAATCCGGCTTCCGGGCTAATCATAACACAATCACTGCACTAGCAAAAGTAACCAATGATTGGATCTCTGATATAGATGCTAAGAAGGTAACTGCCGCAGTCTTTTTGGACCTCAGCAAAGCTTTTGATACTGTTGATCACAAACTATTAGTCAATTGCCTTGCAAAGTTGGGTGCCACATACCATACCACCCAGTGGTTCTCTAGCTAACTAACTGGAAGATTCCAAAAAGTAAAGGCGGAAGGCTTTTTTTCTGCTGCCTTGCCAGTTGCAAGAGGAGTCCCCCAAGGAGCAAACTTAGGCCCTATCTTGTCTTCTTTGTACATTAATGACTTAGATGCTAACATATCTATGTCCAATCTGCACTTTTTTGCAGATGATACTGTGTTGTATACTTCTGGCTCATCGTTATCTGAAGTCAAGGGAGTGCTTCAAGCGGACTTCGCACAACTTGAGCGTAATCTAATAAAGGCAAAGCTTCTGCTCAATGCTAAGAAGACTAAAGCAATGATATTCTCCTGCAGTACTGTCACAGGCCCCCCAAATACCCTTGCCCAAGACTTCATTGTCACCACACTAAATGAGCCTCTGGAAGTTGTAACCAAATTTAAATATCTGGGTATCTGGATCAACAATAAATTATCTTTCAATGACCACGTCGAAGATGTCTCTAGAAGGTTAAAAGCAAGGTTAGGTTTCTTCTACAGAAATAGGCCCCTTTTCCCCCTTGAAACTCAAAACAAGCTTGTACAGGCCACTTTTCTCCCCCTACTCGACTATGGCGATGTAATCTATTCCTCCACCACTCTTGCAAATCTAAGTAAACTGGACATCCTTTATCACCATGTGTTATGGTTCATTACCAACTCCCTTACTGTTAGCACCACTGTGACTTATATGCAGCTGTTGGTTGGACATCCCTTACTACTAGAGCGCCTGCTCATGCTGGGCTATGGACTCTTAAACTGCTCCTGCAGAAATTACTAAGCTATCTCTTCCCTTATTAGTATCTCACATGTGCATACTCATTAAGAAAATCTGACTTTATTATGCTTGACATACCAAGGACGCGGACTTCCTTTGTAAACGTATATTGCATATGCCCTTCCTCCATTTGGAACCAATTACAAACCGTACTGAAACTAACTAGCACAGTTTCAATAAACTTCTACAAATCGCTAAGTTCAGCCAAAATAAAAGACACCTGTAACTGTCATTAAGTCTCTTCCTTCCCCATGTGTGCCATATTTATCCACTGGTAAGGTATAATTGCTTTGTCATATTAACTGCTTTCCCTTTCCCTTCTACTCCTGGCTTTATCTATGCTTACACTCCACTGCTACTCTATCAAATCACTCCTCCCCCCCATATCAGTTGTAGTCTGTTGTTTGTTCTAGCTGCCAAAATATATGTATTGCACACACCAGTCATCATGTTTCATTTATCAGTATGCAACCTGTAAGTCGCTTCCCTGTCTCATATTAATGTTTACCACCTGCGGTCACCCTATGTGGTACCCTTGTATGTATATCCAGCCTGTATCATGTAACGTGCATTTCATGTATATACTGTTATTACCTATCTATGTTTGTACTTTAAGTGTTTATGTCACAGGACCTCCTTGTGAATGAGCTTGCTCAATGGAGTTTTCCTGCAATAAACTTGAACTTGAACTTGAATGGAAGGGGAGAGAAAGAGAGATCCACATTTAGGGAAGTGAAACGAGAAAGCAGCTTGAGCAGCAGTAGATTTAATTTGTGGGAGAGCACAAGATCGATAGCAAGTATTGGGAAGGAAGTAAGAGTTAGAGGTGGAGATAGACAGGAAAGAGGCAAGATATGAGGGGAGGGAGCCAAACCAAACTTTGGAAATAAAGAAGGCACAGTCTGGGAGGTGCCTGACATCAAGAGGGGGGAAGAAGAGGAAGGTATACAAAGAACAGTGATGAGTACATAGGTGTTTATCAAGGGCAAATTGAAAGAAGGAATGAAAACATGGGTGCATTCTAGCTAAAATGGAATTTGGAGCAGCACTGTAAACTATATCTCAATAGTCAAAAATGGTGAGAATCATCTTTGTTAGGATTTCTGTCTGAGCCGGAAGTGGGATGCTTCTCTTATTTCTCTAAAGTGCTCCAAATGTGGGGGGGGGGAGCTTCTAGTGGATAGCATCCACATGAACAGAAAAATCAAGGTGGCGATCCAGCCAGACCCTGAGGTACGTGAAGGAGGAGACATCTTCAATAGATTCACCATCAGTGGTATGAAAGAAAGGAAGGGGAGACTTTAGCAAGCCTCTACCTGTGCCAGAAGTCATAGAGACTATTTTATTAGCATTGAGGGATCACTGATTTTCTCAGAACCAGTGCTGGATGTTACGGAAATCCAGTTGGAGCTGGTTCATGAGGTCAGAGGCAGAGGTGCCAGAGAAAAGAGAAACAAATCGTCCACATACATATGACTGGACATTGAGGAGGAGGCAATGGGGAAGTCGTTTAGAAAAATGGAGAAAAGAATTGGGCCAAGGGCAGACCCTTGGGGGAGGCCTGTGCTGATTGGGAGGTGGGTGGAGGAAGTCTCCAATACAGATAGCTTACAACCTGCCCTCAAGATAGAGTGGAACCACTCAGCTGAGGATTCAGACAGTCCAACTACCTTAAGCTTGTCCAGTAGAATGGGGTGGGCAACAGTGTTGAAAGCTTTGGGCAAGTTGACAAAGATGGTGGAGGTGACAATGCCCTGATCCATGCCATAGAGAATATAATCACTGAGCCAGAGAGAAGAGATGAATGTGGAGTGGAACTCTCTAAAGCCAGACTGGAAAGGAGTAACAAAGGAGGCTGAGTCAAGAAAAGGGGTGAGTTGGGAGAGAAAAAGGTGTTTCTGGAGTTTTGCCAGAAGGTATACTGTGATGATAGCGATTGCATATGTGCGACTGTCAAAACGGCCACCCATATGACAGCATTATCATCGTGGACAATGGTAGGGGGACGGCGAATGCTGCAACCACAAGGGTAGAGTGGGTGACAGGAAGGGAGGGTGGGTGACAGGACATGGAGGGATGGGGAAAAGGGTTGTAACCCTGTAGTGTGCCTGCTTCCACTGAGCCAACCGTGAGGTGTGGTGGGTAGGGTGGTTGGCTCTGATGGAGCAGGTCCTGGACTGGGGGAGGGTACAATTTTGCTGCATCCCACAGCTGGGGTACTTAATTTTTTTTAAACTGGGGCTGTGCACCCCTCTCTGACGTGCACCCCACTGGAGTTGAGAATCTTTAGTTAGGGGGGTGTGGGGGGGCACAGTCCCCCCAGCATGCACAGTTTCCCAGTCACCTTTTACTGCATATCTCCGGAAATGTTTTCGCGATAACGCAGGTCACGATAAGGGATTGCCATTCAAGTGCCATATACTACATAGAACCAGCTACAGTAGATAGGGAGAGAGAGGGCAGAAGTTACTAGAGGAAGAGAAGTCATTCGTTTTAGGACAGGGGATGACAGTAGCCCACTTCAAAGAGTTAGGAACACAAGATAAGGAGAAAGAGAGGTTGAGGAGGTAGGTAATAGGGAGGGCAATGGCTTGAGCAGAGAGATGCAGGTGTCTGGGGTCAAGACCATCAGGGCTCTCACCCTTGTGTGGGTTTTGTGCCAAAAGAGCCTTAGGAGCTGCAGCAGCGATTATGAATGAGAATGAAAAAAGGGAGGAGGGAGACAGAAGGATGGATAGAAGAGGATAGTGATAGGGAAGAGAAGAGATAGAGGGAGAGGAGGAGGAAGAGAGAAGGGTGAGTACAGGAAGTAAAAAAGGGACTGAAAGATGAGGTAACTGCAGTGGGGTCAAAGATAGGTGTATCACCCATTTTGAGAACAGGGAGAAGGATGAAAAGGGCATTAATTAACTTCCAGAACTTAAGGGGGTGATTAAGGTTGTTCTGAAGTGTAAATGTGAAGTGTTCAGACTTCACAAGTCTAGTAGCTTCACTACTGGCATTACGAAAGGTCTGGTAAATTGTAAGGTCAGAAGTGGAGCCAGAAGACTTGTAGGTCCTCCAGACAAGGTCACGTGCAGGGTGACAAGTCAGCAACTTGACTGAGATCCATGGGTGGTGAGAACCTTGGACCCTGGTTCTTCTAAGGGGGGGGGCTCTTCTGTAACATTGGAGCTGGAGATCTCTTCTGTAATGTTGCAGCTGATGATCCTCTACTGTAATGTTGGACATGGAGATCCTCTTCTGTAACTTTGGAGCTGGAGATCCTCTTTTGTAATGTTGGAGCTGGAGATGCTCCTCTGTAATGTTGCAGTTGATGATCCTCTACTGTAATGTTGGACATGGAAATCCTCTTCTGTAACATTGGAGCTGGAGATCCTCTTGTGGAACAGTGGAGCTGCATTGACTCTACCCATTCTCCCATGGACTGTTGATAATCTATTCTGTGAACCTCGTTGTTCTCTGCCTACCTCATTTGTGGGTTCTGTAGTGGACTGACAAGAATGAACACAGCCCTGACTATTTCAGTCCTATTCTAGGCTGACACGGAACCCTCTTGAGACCTGTTGTAACTGAAAGGGTGGTGAGTTGGTGACCAATGCTGAGAGTAGGCTTGTATCTTGTTTGGTAAATAGCTGCAAGTACTTCTGATAGTCCATGGTACTGCTCAGTGATACCTAGGTGTAGGCAGTCCTTATTAAGACCAGGGTTGGAAGTGTGGGAATAGCCTGCCACAACATTGTGGGTGGTGCCCACTGTTCACACAGCCGAGAAGAACAGCACAAAATGCTGGCACCACTATGCAATCCAAAGAAAAGAGGGACTGCGGTCACAACGCTACACAATGAGTAATGCGGAAAACGGTGGCATTCAGACATGCACAGTGGCACTTACTGTATCTGGCTGCTGTGCACCACCAACAATGGCTCAGAGTTGGCTGTGTGAACATGGCTTTAGTTAACTTGCGACTGTGTGAGTACCGCAGGCACTGCCCATTACAGAATGGCAGGGAAGTGTCAAACTACATGCTATTAACACCTGCCTCATCTTCCATGCCCCACCTCCTGAATTCAAAAATCTCTTCAAAGAAACTTATTGTGTAACAGCAAGTGATAAAACAGAATTGTCAGAAGCCATGCTAGTGCCAGCATAACTCAGTACTTTAGATTACTGTGGTGCCTTGCCTTGCAGTGCCATGTCTGACACACACCTCAGGCTTCTGCCAATAGTCAGGCAGCAATTGTAAAGCACTGCACAGCACAGCACAGTACAAACCATACAGAAGTTATACACTAGTAAGCGCACATTGTCCTCTGTCATGAACATATTTGCAGTCTGCAAATAAAAGTTGTAATATAAGTAAAAATCAAAGTACCAGTGGTACTGAAAGGCCCCAAACTAAATTTTGTAAAGTGCTACTTGTTGCATGAAGTGAGGGAGGTTTTATTTACCCAATAGCTGATCAGTCCTACAGTACTTCCTGCCCCACCTGACCCAACAGTGCACTGCCCTCACTACAGCACTGTCCCTCATCCCACAGCACTACCTCCCCATAAGGGTCAGATAAAGGTTCTACAATTCAAAAATAAACAAACGTTAATTCCCTTATACCTGGGTACAGGATAATAGTGGAGTTTGGCTGGCTATGCATACCACTTCACTCCATTAATTTCATAGCAGTTAGGTCAAATTAGTAATATAAAAGTACAGATATTTCTTTCTTCAGGGCAGAGGTTTAGTTTCACAACTGGTAAATGAGTGAAGTATGGGCATCTAAACTCCATTGCTATCCCATACCCAGGTGTATGGGAGCAAACTTTAGTAATGTATTTTTGCATTGAAGTACTGCTATCTGCCCCAAGTTGGGAAGGACTGCTGTAGTGGAGATGATAATTGGCATTAATGTGGTAAGGTAGGGGGCAGTGTTTGGTGAGGGACATATACTGGTGGGGTGTTCTCGAGGAGAAGGTCTGCCTCTTTGCAGATGCAAGTGTAGTGGAAAAGATCAGCAGAGACCTGAGAAAACTCAAGGATTGGCCAAGGGTATGGCAGCTGGGTTCTAATGTGAAAAAGTACAAAATAATGCTATTGGGAGTTGGGACACAGGAACCCAGGAGCAGAGTACAAAATGGAGGAGTGTTACTGATGACCACCAAGCAGGAGACAGACCTGGGAGTAATCATCTCTGATGACATAAAGGTGGCCAGGCAGTGAGACAATGAAGTTTGGAGGGCTAGTGGGATGCTGAGGTAGACAGGGAGAGGTATCACCAGCAGAAGGAGGGAGGGAGAGAGGTGGTGCTGCCTCATAATGCATCGCTTGTAAGACCTCACAGAGAATACTGTGTACAATTCTGGAGGCCACATCTCTGGAAGGACATAGACAGTGTGAAGGCAGTCCACAGGAAGGCAACTAAAATGGTGTAGGGTCTGCATCAAAAGCCCTACAAGGAGAGACTAAAAGAACATAATAGTACACCCTAGAAGAGAGGAGGGAGAGGAGGATATGATAAGAGACCTTTAAATACCTCACAGGGATAAAAAAGGTACAGGAGCAAAGGTTTTTCAGCAAAAAGGTGCTCAAGAACAAAGGGACGTGCTTGAAGGGGTAGATTCAGAAGAGATGTAAGGAAGTACTTCTTCACAGAAAGAGTGATGGATTGTTGGAACAGCCAACAAGCCGAGGTAGTGGGGGCAAAATCAGTGGAGGGGTTCAAAAATGCATGGGATTGGTACAAGGGAATCTTACTGAAAAAGAATGGGGGGAAGGAGTAAGAGCCAGAGATCAAGTAGGGAAAAATGGACAGAATGGCTAGTCCTTGTCTGCCAACAAATTCTATGTTTCTATGTGGGGTAGCACTCTATGGCTGACTAACTACAGTACATATATTGGGTAAATAGAACCTCCCCATTCATGCAATAAGTAAGCAATAAGACATGGACAGGGTGTGCATTATGGTGAAATAATCGCACGCCTCAGGTGCATTGTTAGGCATGAGGCAAAGCCGAATGCTGTTAAATGCACCTGAGAAGTGTGATTATTTTGCCATAATGGCACACCCCTGAGTGTCTTATTGCTCTTATAAAATGGCATTTAAATATATGACTTAAAATGAATGGAAACAAAAAAGTATTTTCAAAAGATGACAATCACACCTTTTATTTTATTTATTTATTTTATTTATTTGTCAGAGATTGGAATTACAACCCTTTGAGTCAGAGACTCGTTTCCAAAGGCTCCACATCATTTATTGACATATGCTTCCATTTTAACTCTGAATACAAAACATGGTCCCTATTCTGGTAACTGTCGGGTTAGCTAAAAACATAAAACATAATGAAAACTGTGTGTAGCACACATTTTTATAAGAAAGAAATGTTAACTTGCATTTTAAATCAATACAAGTATTGTTTCTTAATGGAAATGTGTTCAAAATTTTAAACCTGCCAGGCTGACTTTTTTGGTGTGGGGGTGATAGATTTCACCTAAAAATACCCTGGTATGATTCAAATGTATGTGCTTTTATAAACTTCAGGAATGTATTTCAGCAGTTTGGCTCTGCCTCTGCCTATGTAACTGTGTTTCCTGCTTTTGTTCTTTGTTTATGAAGTATTATTGCCTACTTTCTTCATCCTGTTTTTTTCCTCTGTCTTTCCCCACATTCAAGATATGGAATATTTACCATGGAATACAGGGATTCAAAATTTGGCTCAGTTCCTCTGGCAGAATGTTCCTCTCCTAACATACTGCACACACACACACACACACACACACACACACCCACCCCAAAGGCCTTTTCTACAGCCACAGACTCAATGATCTCCCTGTCAGGGAAAGAAGAAGAGATTTCCCTAATGAGCAGTTAAAAGACAGAAGGAGGATTTCTCATTGTCAGCAAAGAAATAATTGCAATGAAAACTCTGAACAATGCTTAATGCTTCTAATTTGTTTATGTGTGTAAGTAGTGTGTGATAATCAGGGAAACAACATTTAATTAATTTGTTTTATTTTTTATTTAAGGTAGTTTTATTTTTAGGGCCTAGTTGAAGTTTTTTTACTCTATAAAGGTAGCAGCAATGTTTGTGATGGAAGATCAAATCTGTTTGTAGGGGGACTGAGAAAGATAGTTCTGGTTGTAGAAGGACTGATTTGCTCATTGTGTGATGTGGTTTAGGACCAGGATGACAATGCATTATGCACTAATATCGAACGGTCACCTGATTGGTTTTAACCAATTAAAGTTCTTTGAATTTTTGACCCATTTTATAACAACTAATAGTTTACAACATTCCATGAATGTAATTATGGAGGGGATGGGGACACAAGTCCACCCAACATTCTGGAGGGGTACTGGGTCAATATAGTGCTGTCAAAACAGAGAATGGATTACCGTGCTGAGGAAAGCACTAAAGGCACTACAATGACAGGAGTTTTACAGCGATCAGGAATAAACGTTACCCCTGTATGGTGAAATGCGGAAGTGTCAGGAAGGCTGCCAGTGCAGTGCCTGGTCTAGCCACTCCCATGTTGGAGTGGCTAGAGCATCAGCACCCCGCACCTCAAGGAACCTGGAGCCATGGTTGAGTTCTCCCCAGATCCAGTACTGTTACGAATTAATTTTTTTGTTAAAAGGAATTTTGTTGCCTGCAGTGTTTTGGCCCATCCCTGAAGTCCACACCCCCTCGGAGTTAGTTATATTAATTCTGGGGAGTATGGGGGTGTGCGGGGCAGGCAGAGCCTCCCACAAAAAGCAAAAAATCCCATTGTTCTCAATGGGGGGTGTGTGTGGTCCTGGTATTGTCGGTGTTTTCACTGACATTGTTTTGCCTTGCGCAGTTTTGTGTTCACTCCTATTTGTCTGTGAGATTTCCACTGCGGCATTATGACCCCATGCCACATTTTGGAGGCACCTCAATTCAGTACTTTTTTCTCCCCAACATTCATCCCCTGAGTTCTACGTGCCATATGCTACCTTGCTCAGCCTTCTGCTCACATACTAAGCTGTGAAGCAGGGAGAGCAAGAGCAGTCCAGTCAGCATTTGTAGGGTCAGGGCCAATCTGAGCAGAGCAGGAAGAAGGCAAGCAGCACAGCACTGTAGCAGGGGAGAAGAGAGATCTGCAAGTCCAGGCTCCAGCTGAGACAGTGTAGGGGACGGGATGGGACAGGGGGGCTCCTTCACATAGGCACAGACCACAGTGTGCATCATGCAGCTGGGATAGAGCAGAAGGGGGCAGGGGAAGGAGGCAACCTTGACTTGTGAGAAAGCACTACAAGCAGAACTGTTGGCATCAGCTGTTCCTAATGATGTGGCATCATCAAAGGAAAAGGCTGACGGCTCGAGTGAACTGTCTAAAAACCTGGGAATGAGCAAGAAAGAGTCTGATACAGACGCCTAAAAATTACCATAAACTGATCTGGTACTCCATGGGGAAAACTGCTAAGTCATCTAGTGCCCACAATCTTTGGAGAAGCAGAACTTCTGAAAGAGACCAGGAAAGAGTAATGCCAGAGAGGCAGCAGGAAAGTAGACTGAATTATGGCCGTAGGTCTGGATCCCAAATGCCTGCTAACATGAAAAACTCTATATGGTTAGTAGAGAAAGAGCTCATTGGCTCTGGTTGGCAGAAAGACCTGGGAGGTGAGGGGCTGCCACACTTGGAGTGCAACCCCACCTTACAAATGCTGGTGTCACTCACACACTCAGAAGCAGCTGCAGCACGAATGGCAGGGAAGCAGCAGACAGAGAAAGTACACACCTGAGAAGCAGCTAAAAAGAACAGGTATTTACCATGTGAACAGAGCAATTATAAGAGATGCAAAAGTGGGTAATGCTGAGAGGAGGGCGAGCAGAGGGACACAAACAAAGTATTCACAGAAAGGTGTAAGTGGGAACAGAGGAGGGACGACAGAGAGGGAGACTGGCCTGAGGAGCCGTGGTGTCGGGAGGAAGCAAAAGGAAATGAGGAGTGTGCTTGAATGCTGGCCTGAGGGATGAGGCTCAGAGATGTCTGTGTATGAAGGGTTGTAGTGCACTTTCTGTGGGATTACTCTGTCAGGCTGACATCGGTGTTTGGGTTCCACCCTCACAAAAGACCCATGCTACTGGGCTGGGATGGAAGCGAGTGAGGTTGGTGTGAATGGGTCTGAGCCATGTGGCATTCATGAGGTGAGGAGGTGGGGATCGGAAGCCATCAATTTGACTGGCTACAGGCTGCGCAAATATACATTTTAGGGCACAAGCTATTGGCACTTTTAAACTAATTGTTGGCATGACTCCACAAGTTTAAGCCTGCTGTCTGTGGCCTGCTCTACTTCTGCTGGCATTCCCTCCAGATGCTCTGCTACCTTTCTGGCTAGACTATTGACCACAACCAGTCCACACCAACTCCGAGAATATTCCTAATTTTGGCTGCTCCTGCTGGTTGCTGCAACTTAGCTCTCTATTTGAAGTTTCTTCTGCAAGAGTGTGTTTATACTGTTTCATGATGATTAAAAAAATGCTGTCTCTTGTGTGCCACTTGACCGATTGTCCCTGCTTTGGTAGGGGCTGTTGGCTGGGTGGTTGGTTATGGTTAGCCTAGCCAAGAATGTGTGAAAACACAGTCAGACTTAAGAAAATCAGTGTTAGCAGAACAGAGAAACATACAGAATTAGTTTAATTGCTGTCCTGGTCCTTGTAAGAACAGATCCAGAAGCAAATGCTTTGATACCTTTTACTGGACCAACAAAGATGTAACAAAAAGAAAACAGTGCCTACGTTTTCGGACCAACCAAGTCCTTCCTCGGAAGCTTATGCCAGTTGTTTAGAGAATCACATTCTATTAATACCCAGATCATACATAAGAAAACCAGAAAACATTCTCATTGGTTTAAATTACCTTTTTTTTTAATCTCTGAGATTTAAATGAAAGGAACCAGATTTTACCAGTTTGCTACTGCTGAGAAACCTTCCAAGGTCAAATGTCAACAGAAGCAGATAAGATGAATACTCTAGCAGATGGTTGCACTAACTTAAATTATGAATGAATGAGTGTGTTATGTGAATACACTCTAATTAAAAGCCAGACCTTTAGATTTAAAACCCACTTAAGTGTATGTTAAAATGTGATAGTATTGTATGTTAAAAAACTATAAAACAGAAATGTTCTATATATGGACATATGAGGGTATAAAGAAAAGATCCCTAGTGCGAACAACTGCTCCACACATTCATACAGTAGTAAACTTATCTGGAGGCATTTTCTCAACTATACACTCAACCAGTTAACATACTCCATTAACATTAAGACCATCAATGCTGTAACAAGATTTTTACAAAATAATATCAATTGTCAGTATTAGCGCCAAATAAACAAAAAAAAATCTTTCACGGACCCCCTAGAAAAGTTCATGCATCCTAAAATGTTCAGAGTTCAATAATGCCCCTACCTCCATGGCCATCCCACCAGCTCCATTTGATCTTTACCACTTGAGTACCCCCCACCCCACCCATGAAGCATTCCCCAAAGTGCTGTCATCAATTCTCTTTGCACGCTGAATAAAGGGACAACCCTAGTGCTCCTGGTGCACCCCTGATAGGCACTTGTGCCTAGTGGGCCTTACCTGCTTATCAATAACACACACACACACACACATACACCCCAAAAGTAACCCCAGGCTACCTTGTTTAGTTAATGTTAAGCAAAATATGCACTGCTAACAAATGTGACTTAATGACTGAGGAAGGGCAGCAGGACTGGAGGACACATTAAATGACAGTTCAGTGTGCTTACACAACTTGGTATGATGTTATGCTTGTGCGACTTGGATACATTGTGGCTGTTTGCCTTCTCTATCCATGGGATATACAACCCTGTAGAGGTACAATGGCAAGGAACCCTAGAGGACGGTTCCACCCCTACAGTGCTGCAAGAATGATTCCCTTGGCTAAAGGTAGCTTAGAAAGGAGCCCAAAAAGAGTACCCAAAAGGCTGTCGAGCATCATGAAAGAGGTAAGGGATTCAGAACGGTATTAAGGATGTGAATGGAAGTCGATAGTGTAGATAGTTAGGACTGGAGAGGAACGGGAGACAATGTAGTAATAACCACTTGTTTGGAGGCTGATACGAGGCATGAGGGCAGGACTTCCTAAGGAAAGAGGGAACAGCCAGAGGGCCACCATCTGACTCCATCCAATAGCAGAACCTGACTATGGAACCTATGAAATTACTAACCCTATCTAGTATTATGATCATCGGCACGGAGGAGAGGAAAAAAACCCTTTGAGGAGGAAATCTCTGGGGATCCTAGGCCTAGGTTGCCTTCCCTAAAGGCTGAAGGATGTTTTGGTTAGTGATGGCTCAGGTACTGCAATTTAGAGTTGAGATCGAGGGAAGAGGAAAATATTCCAGTTTGAAGGAAGCTCTCACTCTGTCTGTCTAATAGGAATGCTTTTGAGGGTTGTGAGTGATGTCTCTGCAACTAGGCACCCAAAAGCAAAGGAGGAGAGAAATGACTGCTGAGGTACTCAGCTGGCCTACATGAGCCTACAAAACAGACCATGTGAACCAGAGGTGGTCAGAGGGAGAATAACGTGAAGGGTGCCTCTGAACCCACTCAGGCAGCTAAAGGGGCCCTGTCAATGAGAGCCTCACCCCTCTCAGCTTAAAGTCATAAATTCTACATAGAGGTGACCCCGGAACAGGGGACATTCTCACTATGGACCAGGGAGAAGAACCCCTACTCCGAGCTTTGCATGCTTTAGATGTAGACTTTGTGGGTGCAGAGTGAGACTATCAGTTAAAGGCTAGCTCTGAGCCATACAGCAATGGACACGGAAGGCACATCTCCGAATGGAGAGCAGGTTAACCCATGAGGGGTATGCTTGGATAGTCGATGTGGACGAGTAGACCTACATGAGGTCAGACTAAGACGGAGGTCTGAAGGAGGCAGATTGTAATTAATACCACAGGAGTGCATGCCAACCGGGTCCATTAAGAAGCCAAATTAGGAGTGGATTACATTGCATGAAGGGAAGAGACGAGAATGGCCAGGTGAAGCATGCAGCTAATGGGGGAGGTACAAAGTACCATGAGTAATAATGGAGATAGGATGGTAAGGTAATGACAGGACGTGAAAACTCCCAAAAAGAAATCACAGAGCAAGCATGAGGCAGGTTATACAGAATGAGGAAGGAGAAGAGGTGAGGTGCAAAAAGGAATGGAATGGAGTGGCGGAGAGTGGTAACACCAGGAGGAAAACGGTTCCCAGTGCAGCAGCCCAGTCCCCTGCCATGGGAAAAACAGCGAAGCCACAAACTAGGCATCGTGGAACCAAACAGCAATCGAAAAGAACTGATAGCAGCAGACCAGAGGAAGGGAGGGTGGCAGTATATGAAAGAAGGATTGAGCGAATGAGGAAGGGAAGGGATGAAATGAGAAAGCAATGGTATGCAGGAGGCAGAAAGGTAAGCCAAATATGGGGCGGTAGTGAGGTGGAGATGTTAAACTGGATGGGAAAGAGAAGATCCACACAAAGGAGCTGCAAGCAAGGCACTGGGAGCCCAAAAACAGGAATGGAAAGAATGAAATGAAGAAATGAGGAAATGCAGCAGCTGGAAGCTGGACTGAGCCACCAGAGATTGCAAATGAAAGGAGTATGGCTGACCTACCATGGATGGGCCATAAGCCGACTACCATATAAATTAAGGAGGTAGGGGCAGACATGGTAACAGGGAAACATACATAAATAGGTACTTATTGATAGGCAATAATAAAGTCTTGAAATCAGAGGACAGCGAGTGCCAATGGGTCCTGCAGGAATGACATGAATGAGGAAGAACGGCTGGTAGGGCAGAACACCCCCCAAGGCAGCACAGCAGAGGAACAAGGAGGAGAAGAAGACACTGGGAAAGGCAACTAAGGGAACCCCAAAGCAAATATGGGGATGCAGCCCCATGCCTGGAGTCAGAACCTGAGTGCAGTGGGCAACAGCATGCCCCAGAATTACTGGGGAATGATGGAGTGGCAGCCAGGAGGCAGCCAGGCAGAAAGCCCAAGAAGCAGCAAGTAGCAAAGGTGGGCCTGAGTCAGGCGACAGACTAAAAAACAAAGCAGCACAAGGAAAAGCACAGGCACCAGCAGAGGCACGACCAAGCCCAGCCGATGAAGTGGGACAGGAGGAAGGAGCATGAAATGCCAGGAAAGTACGAGGGAAACAAAAGCAGAGGGATGGAATGGGCAGTGAAGTGGTAGACAGGAGGGGGAGAGATGAAGAGAGCAACGCAGAGCCAGCGGGCAAGACAGTAGGGAGGTGAGGGGCAAAGACAGGAAGGGAATGAGGGTGGGAAAAACAATGGCCATGGAACAAATGGTGGACAGGAGCACAAAACAAGACAGGAGCATGAACTGACTGCCGGAGGCAGCAGAGAGGGTCGGGAACTGCACAAGAGGCAGGGAAATGAAGCAGAGGATGGAGAGAGGGCAGCACCTCTGGCTGCAATGAAAAATGATCCTGGAGCAAATAGGAGGAGTGGCCTTTTAAGGCCTGATCATGGGCATGGTTAGTTGCTCTGCTCATTGAACCACAGGCATAGCCTTACAAGTGATGATCTGAGAAGAGATATTTTCATGTTGGCTTGAGCGTACGCACAAACAACATCTTGCAGTAGTAGCACATTTCAGAGGTGTGCCAGTGTTGTGGCCAATGCAGGGGATGCTTTAGTGGGTGTGTCCCTCAGCCGCCAATCAGTGAGCATGCTGGCGATGACAAGAAACTTCAAAGAGAGCCAAAAACCTGAAAGAAGTGTGCCATTGCAATCACAGTTTTGTGATTGCAGCAACACTTCCCCCCTCACAACCTTGTCAGTTCCTGCAGCCGAGCACTCTGTCCCCGGGCCTTGCTCCAGGAGCAAGCAGTCGGCTCCCGCCACTGAGCACTCAGTGCCAAGCTTTGCTTCAGGAGTAAGGCATTTATTTAGTGTGCCTTTCCTGGCGAAACATTTCAATAAATATGGCAGCTCCTGCCCCCACTACACATTTCCCAGAAAGCCGACATTGGGGTGCCCAATTCCCGTGCTGGCATGTTCCCCTCTCCCCCCATTAATGTGACACACTGGGAGCCCACCCCAGTGTGCCAAAATCATGGTTTAATGTTTCCGACACCGGAATGCCCACTTCCGGTGTCGGATGCGCCCCCCAACCTAAACCCATCTGTGTTATTTGCCAACATCGGGGTGCCCAATTCCTGTGTTAGCATGCACTCCCCCACCACACTGTTGTGGCACACTGGGAGCCCAACCCAGTGTGCATAAATGCCTTTAATTTTTTCTCCTGTAAAATAAAGAAATTGGTCCCTCTCTGCACACCCCACCCCATACTTACCTCCAGAGTTAGGAAGCAGTGATCTTCTCTGGACTGGGATGTGTCTGCACTCTTCAAAGCCGAACTGCGAAGTGAGGAATCTGGTAAGTGCTGTATAATGGGAGTCAATGGGGGTTTTCAACTTAGGTTGATATTGCAGACATTTTTTAGGAATTTTGGCCCAAAATTTTCAACATGGAGTTCTTGGGACCCCACCTCATGAACATATTAGTGTCATTTTGTTTCTCAGTCCCAAAAGGTAATTTTGCCGTCACTGAGTGGAATGACCTTTCAGGACTGATTAACAAAATGACAGTACCACTGTTCATGAGGTGGGTTCCCAAAAAGCCCATGTTGAAAATCTGTGAAAAATTCTCCCAAAATGACCGTGTTATGGGTGTGCATTGAGCATTATGTACGCACACTTGTAACTTTGCCAATTTTTAATATTTTCACTCCAGATTTTCAGCATTGCCATTTTGCCACACCTCTTTATGAACAGTACAGCTATCATTTTTCACATTCTGCCCAAAACGTGTTTTTGCACCTGTGGTGCAGAATGGTGTGGTTGCTGGCGGAAATCAACTTTTGGGACAGATTAACACAATCACAGTGTCACTGTTCATGAGGGGAGGTCCCAAAATGCCCATGTTGACAATTTGGTTGAAAAATTCCAAAAAATGATTGCGTTACGGGTGTGCATTGCGTAGTTTCTATGCACATTCTTAACTTCACCAATTTTTCATATTTTCACTCCAGATTTTCGACATTGACATTTTTTCACACAGCCTCATGAACGGTATAGCTGTCATTTTTCACATCCTGCCGAATGGCACAGTTGCTGTGCAAAATCACCTTTCAGGATTGAGCATTGAAATGATTGTGCTACTGTTCATGAGGTGGGGTCCCAAAAAGCCCATGTTGAAAATCTGGAGTGTAAATATCAACAAACACATGGGGCGTTAGGGTTTCCAACTGTAACACCGCACCCTGTAGAGACTGACAGATGTCGGGGGTGTGACTTGGGTTCTTTGGCCATAATGCTCACAGCATTCCACCCCCAACCCTACCCTGCAGCCATTGACAGGCATCAAGGTGTGCCTTGGGTTTTTGGCCCTAACGTTCACCCTCATTCTCCTATACTGCACCCATCTCAGCTTATTTCCTTATGGAATAGGGTGAGCGTAAGGGCTGAAGACCCCAAAGGACACCGCAACACCTGTCAGTGTCTGCTGGGTGGGGTGAGGTTGAATGGCATAAGCACGTGGCCAATGGCCCAAAGGCACACACCCCAATGCCTTTCAGTCTCTCTGCAGGGGTCAGGGGTGGGTTGACATTACTTTAATACTTCACTGCTATTCCTATTATGCATCTCTCAAACTCCTGCGCTACCAATGTTAATGCCAGCAAGCCAACATTTGGCATTGACAAATGCTTGTTTTAAAAAAGGTAGCAGCATGCACACATAGAATACTGTGTAATGGACCCTCCCATCCACCATTCTGAACTTATGTTTTTTTTTTGTTGATAAGCTGACTTTGTTGTTTGTGTTGTCGGCGATGGGTCCCCACAGTTTCAACAATATTTTTTACTCAGTTAGAATGTACATGCACACTACAATTTTTTTCTTTTCTTTTTTTTCAGTACAATACCATGAAAACTAAACTGCTAATTATATATTCAGACTGAGGTAGCATTGTGATTTGCAAAAGAGAATACCCACTTTTATGTAATTTTTTTTTTTATCTTTCATAGATGACTATCCGTTCAAGAGCATCAGATCAATCAGAACTCAGAATGGGGTTAGATGCTGAACCAAAACCAAAACCAGAGGTGCTTCGGCAAAACCAAAACCAAAACCTCCCTGGTTTTGCACACCTCTACAGTAAACCTCTTCCTTCCTTCCTGCCAAAAAATGAATCTGATGACTCTTTAGGTGAAACTGGTTGGAGTTTCTGTGGTGGTCCATTGGTGTCTCTGAAAGGGGTCGGCACTTACAGGCACTGTCTGCATTTCTAAATGAAGCATTTAAAAGCATTCTTACTGCTATGTTTGTGTGTCAGTACCTTCTTTAGCCCTTTTATGGTGGGTGGTGCTAGATTTATATATATTTTTGATTTGTCTACATCTGATTGCAGACTGAGCAGCAGGGCAGCCTTGCTTGTTATGTTGAATCTTCCACACCATTGGACAAGGTAACAGGTAACTGGCCAGTGAAGCAAATGTACATCCTGTTACCATGTCTCTGTCCTCACCTCTCACACACACATATAGAGTAGTTTACATTTCAATTGCCCCTTCCACATCTGCTCACCTAAAGCATAGTCAAGGTTTCAGGTTGCAGCCCTGGGACTTATGCCCCATGCTGTCATAAAAAACGATGAAATTTACAGGAAAATTTACAGGAGTGATAAATAGCTGGTTTACCCATATTACAATATGCCCTCACTGTTAACCTTTTTTATACCCCTAAGAAATACATGTTTCAGTCACCTCCCCCCAACTCCTGCCTGGCCTGTAGAGAATACATGTCTATGGCCCTCAGCTGTTCCTCATAGGCTCTACCCTGCTGGTCAACCACGAAAAGAGTCAGCACAAACCACCTGAGTACTGCCATCAATTTAATGAAATATCAAAGGCAACTTACAAAAAACTGATTGAAGTGCAAGGTCTGCTGTGATGCTGGTGCTCAAAGAGTGCCATGGATCAGCTTGGTAACCCTTCACTGTACCGACTCGTTTATTGATTTCATTCCTCAAGAGAGGCTCCAGGCTCCAGAACTGGACACAGTATTCCTGGTGAGGCCTCAGAAGGGATTTATACAGTGACAGAATCTGCTCACTTCTCCTACTGTCAAAACCCCTCCCTACACGCCCCAGCTTCCTTGATGCCTTGCTGTGTGCTTTGTTGCATTGACTCATTTGCTTGAGGGAATCACTGATTATGACCCCCAGATCTCTCTCCTCTGTTGAAGCCACAAGTCTAACTCCTCCTATTCAGTATTCATTGTGTGTGTATTCAACATTATTGGTGATACAGCAGATTGGCCCAACTTCTGCAACTACACCAGGCTCCCCTCCATGCTCCCAATCATCCCTCTCATTTGTTACGAAAATGCAAAAATTGCCAGCAGAAAAAGGCCTTATGGTCTACCAAGTCTGCTTGGTTGTGCAGCTAGCAGCCCTTATTTTACAGCTGCCCCTCCCTCCCTTGCACCTACCCTTGACCCTCCCCTTCCTGTCCCATCCCCTTTGAAGCCCCACTGTTCTACTGCATACCACCTCTGCCGGTAGTGCGTTCCACTTGGCCACTACCCTCTTGGTAAAAAAGTGTCTTCTCATCTCCCTCCTGAAACTTCTCCTCCTCCAGTCTCATATCATGGCCTCAGGTGTCCCTATCCTCCTTTAGTTTGAAAAGCCCCTCCATGCAAGACTTGTTTATCCCTTTCATATACGTGAATGTTTCAATCATATGTCCCCTTTCCCTCCTCTCCTCCAGCGAGTACATATTCAATTCCTTCAGCCTACTCTCGTAAGGTAAGTTCCCAGGACCACTGATCATTTTTGTCACTCTGTGTTGCACCTTCAGTAACTTAAAATCCCTCTTCAGGTATGGGTGCCAGTACTGCTTGCAGTACTTCAGGTGTGGCCTAACCAGTGATCTGTATAAGTGCAAAATCACCTCCTCCCTCCTTGAGTATATACCCCTAGCAATACAACCCAGCGTCCTGTTGGCCCTTGCAGCCGCCTTTCTACATTCTGCTAAGTTGTTCATTTCTCCCGTAACGAGCACCCCCAGATCATTCTCCTCCTCAGTCACAGATAATTGCTCATCCCCAGTTGGTAGCTCCTCTTCGGGTTTTTAGCCCCAAAATGCAGCACCTTGCATATTTTGGCATTGAACCCCAACTGCCAGGTGTCCGACCAGGACTCCAGCTTTGAGAGATCCTCCTGTAACCTTTGCTAATCCTGTAAGTCATCCACAACCACTCTTATCTTGGTGTCATCAGCAAGCAGACTGATTTTGCTCTTGATGCCCATCGAAATGTCTGCAATGAATTTCCCAAACAACACTGGACCCAACACCGAGCCCTGCAGAACTCTGCTTGTCACCACCCTTGGGGATGATAGCTCTCCCCCCCTTGCAGCCAGTTTACTACCCAGTCCACCATCTTCGCACCCACCCCTGTAGCTTGTAGCTTACTACCTAGTCTCCCATATGGCACTGAGTCAAATGTCTTACTGAAGTCCAGGTACAGGACATCCACTGCATGGTCCTTGTCTAGTTGTCTAGTTACCCAACAAACCAACCAAACTTTATTTTTCCAATTCTATTCCCCCATAGATCATAGTGTCATACAGAAGCTTAAGAACAAAATATCAACGCTTTTAAAAGTTTTAAAACATACAGCAGAATACTTTAAAACAAAACAGTAGTCTAAATCCCAGCATATGCTAACTCAAATAAATGAGTTTTCAGGCAGATTTAAAAGCCTCAATAGATGGGCAATCCCTTATCTGATGAGGTAGAGAACTCCACAGGGCTGGAGCCATAAAAGAAAATGACATAGCTCCCGATGTTATCAAACAGACCCTGGGAATCTCCATCAATTCCGCATTGGCCGAGCAGAGAGGATGAAGGGGGCGGTAGGGTCAAAGGAGCTCTTGCAGGTACCCTGGTCCCTGTCCGTGTAGGGCCTTATAGGTCAGTAATCCGACCTTGAAGGTGATCCTCCACTGCACCGGCAGCCAGTGCAGAGTGCGGAACACAGGAGTGACATGGTCAGATCTATGTAAACAAGTCAATTACCTGGCAGCCACATTCTGCACCAGCTGTAGGTGATGGAGGTCCACCCCTGGTAGCCCTAGGTATAGGGCATTGCAGTAATCAAGGTGCGAGGTCACCAAGGCATGGACCAGTGCTGGAAGGTCATTAGATGGTACCAGGTGCTTTATACAGGCGACATTCCTCAGATGATAAAAAAGGACTTGACAACGGCCAACACCTGAGTCTTAAGTGTCAGTCCTCTATCAAGCATGGCACCCAGATTTCGCACCTGGTCAGGGGTCCTCAGTGGGCTGCCCCTCAGCCAAAGCCCAGATGGCTGATCCTCCGAAGATCCCTCCACCCGACGACCCAATCATAGTACTCCACCAGGTTGATCTGGCAAGATCTGCCAGTGACAAAGCCATGCAGCCTACTGTCCTGTAGCCCACTGGCTTCCAGAAAGGACACCAGCCTCTACAGTGCAGTGCAGTGAAGGTTGTATAAAAGGGCCTAATGACTCCTTACTGGTGCAAACACTCCTCTCCATAGGCTCCACATGGCCCTGGGCTGTCACCAACTTCCTCTTTGCTGTGTCCAGTGATGGTTAGTCAGTTCAGTCCTCCAGTCTGGGATTCTCATCCATTAGGACTGGTCAGACTCAGTAGGTCATGGCTGACAGGACTGCCTCACTGCAGCCCACAGCTACAGTCAAGTTTTCCTCTTCCACTCAGGTCCAACTTGTCTTTCATTTCTGCTCCTGTCCGTAAGTCCATGCTTCTCCACCAGCCAGGAACTCTGAATAAGAGACTTTTACCCAAAGCCACCATACACACACAAAGGCAGTCTACAGAGGGCAGTAGGGCAGACCACAGCACTCACTGGACCACAGACAAAACAGTACAGCACAGGGCAGGTGGGAGACTTCCTCATTTACAGTCACTGTCACTGTAACTATCTGTGTCAGTCAGATGATGATGGCAGTCTAATCAAGTAAATGCAAAATCTATAGGGTGGGATTAAGAAGGCCTACCCTGATTCTAAATTAAAACACTGACCACATGCCCCTTGACTTGTTGAATGCCACACCTCTGTGATATTGGTGCTGAAAATCAGCACATGCTAGGAACATATGTTTGTTTTTACAGATGTTCTGCCAGAAAGTCTGACTTTACAAAAAGTAAGACTATGATACTAAATGATGATGATGATGATTTTTTTTTGTACATTCTTTTTATTCACCCTGCAGCTCTGGGCATCCTTCCAGAGTACTCACTTGGCTGGGTCTCTACTCCCAGCCTGAACCCCCGCTTTCCAGTGTCCTCCCCTGATTGCACAGGTAGGTCCAGCCCCCCCGGATCACCCCCCCGGGGCAGGCCCACCTTCCCTTGGTGGCCTTTCTGGGATTAGAGGGGTCTACCTGGTGTCAGGTCAGCCGCAGAGTCCACTGGTGTGCTGGGCCAGCGGTGGGATGTGGACCTGCCCCTGGAGTCTCCTTCATCTCCTCGGCTCTGCAGAGGGCTTTTTCCATTTTTTCGCCAAGGGCTTGGATGTGAAATGGTGGCTGGGAACAGCTATGCGTGCACCACTAGTCTGTGCTGCACCCAACAGCTGCCAGGTGCTGCTACAGAGCGGTTCATCCCAGAAGCCCTCCCCAGGAAAGGAAGAGCTGTCCTCTGGACACTTGATCCCTTCCCTCCCCTGCCGACCCCTGGCAACCCTGGCTCGTTCCCAAACCCAGGTCGCTGGTGTGGCACGAGGTGTGGTGTCCAGTGCCTCAACCCTCAGCACCACCAAGCTGGTCAATGATGATGATTATTAAAAGATAAAAAGTTTATCTTTATACAGGAACACTTACATTAGAGCAATTAGCAATATGCTCTGCTTACAAGAAAAGGCCTGAATTATATAAACACAAATATGAATACAACAATAACATGCAATGTCTTTACAGCATTTTCATCCCTGCACTGCTGGAACAACTGAACATATTTAAGACTGTCAGTGCCCCTCCATCCAAGCTTAACAGATGCTCGCTAATAGGTATTACCATATGTCAATAGTGTCCACTCCTTGTTGTATGTATCCCCCCCCCACACTTAAAACCTCCTTTAGTCCCTCACTCTATTTGAATTTCTAGCTTTGGGGCCTGAAAAATGAATAATCAGTGGCTGCTATTTCTTCTCATTGGCACACTGTCTCTGTTACACCTATCAATCATTAAGGTCCCTCTTGCTGAATCCATTCTCCCACACTATCAACAAAATGACTTTGTATTTTCAAATCTTCTAGTGGGACCTGTATTTCATTATGATCCCACACCGTTACTTCCAAACAAGGCATGGGTCCACCTGATTGCCTATGCAGACAATTGCAGCTCCCTACGAGCTCGTTCCTTATCACCTTTCCTGCACCGTAAGCTCTGGTACCTCCTCTTACTAGCCATTCTGCTCTCTGGGGATATACAGTGGTAGCCACAGACATTGCCAGCTATTTCCAGATATTTCACAAAATTTCTAAAAAGTTTCTCTCTGCTGTCTCTACTGTAGAAATGGAGAAAGCATTAGATATATCTGGAAATATCACAGAAATTTCAGGAAATAGCTGGCAGTGTCTGTAGCTGCTACTGTACAACCAAACCCAGGGCCCATAACTCCTGCAGCTGCTGCTATTCCAAATGCCAAAGGTCTACTTATTACACACCATAATATTAGGAGCCTTGAGCAGAATTTTGCTGAACTTGAATCGTGGACTGCACTCTAAAAGCCAGATATAATATGCCTCACTGAAACTTGGCTGAAGCCATCCATCCCTGACTCTCTGTGCTCACTATAATCTTATAATCTCCTGAGAAATTACAGGCTCACTCCAAAAAGGGGCGGCGGACAGCCTTATATTTCAAGTCTCACCTCCAGCTCTCTATTATTAGCTCGTCTCCCCTACACCACTGTGAGGCCCTTCATGTCCTCTTCACCCTAGGCACAAAGAAGCTGCACATTGTCTGTGCTTACAATACCCCTACCCATGGCCTAAAAGGACTGGATGAGCTACTCGACCAAACTGCTTCTCACTCAGGAAATAGTGAAGTTCTTCTACTAGGTGACATTAACATTAACTGACTGGGAGGCTCAGAAGAGAAAGCCCTGACTAAGCTTCAAAGTTTCAACCTCCATCAGCTTATCTGCTCACCCACCAGAACTGCTCAGCAATCAAATGCCAGTACTTTGCTTGACTGGATTATGACAAACCGCCCTGAGAACATCATTGACATAGGCGTCCTACCAGATGCCATCACTGACCACTCTCCCACCTTCTGCATCTGGGGT
Source organism: Neoceratodus forsteri (assembly GCA_016271365.2). Lineage (NCBI taxonomy): Eukaryota > Metazoa > Chordata > Ceratodontiformes > Ceratodontidae > Neoceratodus > Neoceratodus forsteri. Next base: position 398,216,678 of record CM028136.1, on the reverse strand, counting down.
AAAGATAGACCTGAACCCATGAAGCTCCGTTTCATTACCTTCCGTAATTATGCTAATTTTGACCCTCAGGCCTTCTTGTTTGATGTCACTGGCACTGACTGGTCCTCTGTCTATAGCTCATCAGATGCTCAGTCTGCCCTAGATATCTTTCTGACCACTTTCTTGGCACTACAAGAAACCCACAGTCATTTTGTGACAAGACGTGTAAGAAATAGGCAGACCCACTGGCTGAAATCTGACCTTCTCTCTAAATTATGTCTGAGGGACAAAAGCTGGGGTTCGGTACAAGAAATATGGTCTACTAGAAGATTTTCATACCTACAGAGCACATAGAAATGCCTGTAAGAAAGAAATCAGGCAAGCAAAAAGTGCGTACTGTAAGGATCTATTAACTGACTCCCAGGGGGACCCGAAAAAATTTTGGTCCCATATTAAGTACTTCCTTGGCTCAAATCAGTCCACTATGCCTAATAACATGTCTCTAAAAGGCATCCACTGTAACAATCCCCTTACTATTGCTAGCTTCTTTAACATGCAATTTGCTGACCTCACTCAATACACCTCCGCTTTCATTCCCCCATCAAATTCTGTCATACAAGCAAACCCCGCTAGGCCCACTTTCCACTTCAGATCTGTACATAGAAATGAGGTTCTCAGACTTCTATGAAACATCTCAGAGTATGCAGCCATGGGGTCTGATAACTTTGAACCAAAGCTCCTAAAATTATCTGCCCCACACATAGCAGTCCCCTTAGCAAGGATTTTCACTCTCTATCTGTGTCAAGGCTCTGTCCCGGACGTCTGGAAAATAGCCAGGGTTACCCAGTACTCAAAAATGGTGACCCGCTTGACCCAACAAATTATAGACACATTGCCATCCTATCTGCACTCAGCAAAATCCTTCAGAAACTAGTCGCTATCCAAACTACTGACTTTCTTCTGAAACATGACCTCTTAACTGATGCTTAACATGGCTTCCACAAGGGACCCAGTACCACTACTGCCCTGCTCAAACTCACATCCGACACCTTAGTAGCCATGGACTTTGGCTGGCTAACGGGGGCCATTTTCATAGATATGACCAAGGCATTTGATCTTGTAGTCCATTCCATCCTCATGGCCACTCTCGACTCTCTAGGTTTCTCATTAAATGTTGTGAACTGATTTAATAGCTATCTGGCTGATAGGTCTCAATATGTGAAATTCAACTCCACCCTCTCTGACAAGGCTACCATCAATACTGGTGTACCCCAAGGGTCTATCTTAGGTCCTCTGCTTTTCTCAATTTTTATAAATAGCATCACCTACAATCTCCTTAAAACTTCCTCTCTATTATATGCTGATGACATTGTACTGTATACTAGTTCCAATTGTATAGAGGACATAAACTCTCAACTTTCTTGTGACTTCCAGCTTATCCAACAGTGGTCTGCAAATCATAAACTTATTCTAAATAAAACTAAGACCCAAGCTATGCTATTTGGCTCTAATCTCAAACTCAAACACTCCCAGGCACACTTCAATGTCTCCTCCCTGGATGGCTCATCAGTTGGGGTGGTTAACTCCTTCAAATATCTAGGGGTCACTCTTGACCCATCACTGAGTTTCGACCTCCATATTCAATCTACCTGTAAGCAGGTAAACTCAAAACTTGGTATCGCCTACTGCACTAGCTATGCGCTCACCCCCTCAGTCAGGCTTGCTATTGCCCATGGGATATTACTTCCCTTTCTCACTTATGGGGTTGCCACGTACGCTTCTGCCTGCACCTCAAGTCTATGAAAGTGCGATGTTATCTATAATAATATCTGTCACTTCGCATCCTACTCCCCCTGATGGAAACATCTCTGTCTTCTCTACTCAGATCTGGGATGGCTTCCTCTCCCAAGAGCTTAGGTCTTATGTTCTTGGATCCATTACTGATACCATCATCAGATCCCATTCACCTAAACCCCTCACCAGTCTCTTTCTCTACCAGAAAACTAACTATGCCTTGCGCTCTGCAGACCATGTCCCTGTTCTTATTCCAAGACATCGCACTTCCAAAGGTGGTCATGCCTTTACCTGTCATGCACACCTTTTCTGGAACACCCCCCCGTTAACCTTACATCAAACCACATCCCACATCTCTTTTAAGAGAGAATTACGCCACTATCTCTTCTACTCCTATGTATGCTCCTGTTTCAAACCACCCTAGCCCTAACTCTCTAATCCCACCCCTCTCTCTATTGTCCCCTGGGATCCTGGGGTCCACTCCAAAAGGGAGCACTTTTCCTTCCAATCTCACTTCCTAACTTTCTCTTTTTATTACTACTTGCTCTCACAGCACTCTATTCCTTATTGTTTGTATACTGCTCAGTCACTCTAAAAATGACCTGATTGTATTTATTACATGTAAACTTAAATGCTGTATTGTTTTTATCATTTTTACAGCTGTTAATTACTCAAACACTTACATGTCACTTGTATTATGCACAAATATGTGCTCCTGAAGTTTGTCTCTGTACCCTCCTGGGTCATGCCTGAAAATAGTCTTTTTGGCTAGTGCACCTATCCGGTAAACAAAAACTAAATAAATAAAATAAATATGGAAGACATCAGTTGTTCTATTTCTTTGAATAATGCTCAGCCCTGCAGAGCTGGAAAATGTATATGGGGGTTGGGAGTAGGAGGCAGGAATCCTTCAGTTTTAAATAAGCCAAGTTGCATTAAAATGTTTGCAGTATCCAAGTGTGAGATGTGTTACAAATTCAGAGTCTGGTCCCTAGTGAGCACAACCACTTCACATCAATCATTCGCCTCCTTTTCTGTGTAGCCTACTGAGTGTTATAGGGCTTATGTGAAGTGTATCCAAGGGCTTCTGCTAACTGTTCTTGTTATCTTGCTCCTCTGAGCTAGCTACTCAGGGATTAAAATTTGACAACCACTGACCTGCTTGCCACACTAACCAGGCAGCCCTCAGCACAATCATTGACAAATGCTGGAGCCCCTATAATATTCACCTATGTACACTATTACATGGAATGTCAGACTATGTTTTTAAATGTATATCTGAAGAGTCTTTAATAGAAACAAGTAAATGATTTTTCACCTACAATACCTGATGCAGTGACAGATGTTATTGCTTCTGGAGAAACAAGGCAGCCAAGAACAGCTGTATTGCATTGAAGTGAGACATTATGATACAATACATGATTATGGTAATGCAGCAAGTTAAATGGCAGGTACAATTGCTGATAAGAGTCAATGCCAAACAGATAGATCTTGCTGCCAGTCAAGACAACACATGCTAGGCAGGTGAGGAAACTGCTTTCATATATCACTGTAGCAAAAAAGTGTTTTAATCAGCAATAGCCATTGAAACGCAATGTCTTTTCACTTGACGAAGATAAAGAAGTGTTTAAAGTTTTTAAACAAGTGCTCACAGGGATGAAGTACCGGACTGCCATAGCACAATAAATCATTGACAGCACTAGTTAGAAAAAATAATGCTGATGTGAGTTTAAACTCTTGAAAGAGGCTTACACCTCCGTAACATTTGCAACAGAAATGCAGCAACTGGAGATAATAAATAGCTGCAGTTGCAAAAATAACTAACATCACTGCCTGGAAAATGTAATGCTTTAATGTTGTGTTTAATGATTTCAAAGGGATATTAACTATGGTATAATTACTGATTCAAGTTTTTTCCCTTAGTAAAAGACACACGTGCTGCTTTCGCTATTGGAAAACTATGAACCACAGCGATTCCGCCTCTCAGGATCTTTCCTGTCACACTGTCCGGTGCTGTAAAACAATTTTTTTTTTCTCTTCATTTTAATACATTGAGCTGTCGACGTGAGGGAGGCTCAAGGCATTTTGTTGTTAGTTGTAAAGGGCAGCTGGGGTCATTTCCGGTCCTTTCAGTTCTGCCCCACACTGTCTTCTGTCCACCTTCATTCAGCACTGCGACTCCACTACTATGTCTCCTGTTTGACTCCCGACTTTCACAAAAGAAAAAAAAAAAGAAATGGGGCTATACAGAGCCCTCACTGCCGCTGCCGGATTGCTACTCACAGGGAAGGTACCATTGACTCTGCTACAGGTACTACTCCTCCCCTTCTTGTCACTGCCTCTCTGCATATTTTATATAATTGCTCGGGTGAAAAAACACAACCCCAGCAATTATATAAAATAAAACATGGGATGGTGTAAAACTCAAATTTTACACACACCCTCAGTGTTGGATGTTTAGTTAAACCCCTCAAGCTTCGCTCTCGGGGTTTATGTAGCATTCAACACCTTGGTTGTATGTAAAATTTTTGTTACACTCACCACCCCATATATTATTCTCTATATAATTCACAATGAAATTTACAGAAAACCACTAACTTGGTAGACACATGAGAATAGAAAATACAATCAGTTATTAAAGATGGACATTATTTCCTCTTTTCCTACAATCCAACAGTCCTGTATACAAAAAGCAGATTAAAGGAATATTACATTATACATTTTACTCATTATTTGTAAAATTTTAAAAATCTTAATTAAAGGACAGTAATAATAAAAAATATATATTAAATAGTGATATTTGTTTTTTAGAAGCATACACAAATTCAAAGAAGACAAAAGGCAGCCAAATGTAGCCCGAGAAACTGCAACTTGGATTATACAAGATAGTAATAATTTTTATAGCACTGTAAAACACAGTATGCTGGTGTAGTGATGGATTACACAATACGCATAAGTCCATCAACAGTGTATGTAAATTGAATAATTACTGTATGTATAGACTTATTTTGAGGTGATATCACAGGCCATGGGTAAAAGCAATAGGATTTAACAGAATTTAAATGGTATGTGATAAAGTGAGTTATCAACATTACTACAGTAGGAAAATATGTGTAAATAAGTATTGATTTTTAGTTCTGTTTTAATTTTGTTACAGTTTCACTAGAAGTAGCTGAACAGGCGAAATACTGGGGTTGTAATTCAATAAAGCGATCATAAAGAAAATTTGGTGTAGTGGCCTTTATTGGTCCAGAGCAGCCCACTCCCCAAATGCAGATACAATTGCATATATATGTATTACTTACTCCTACATCAGAAACAATTTAGAGAGACCAGTCTGTTGTCAGTTTTAAAATTATAGTCAGGTTTTTGGCAGCATACTTTGTACTGTGACAGCAGTTGTTGTAAAAGGTGTGTTACCTCTGTCACCTATGCAGTTATCAGTTGTTCAGTGTATCTCTAGATAAATTATTGCAGAAGTAATGCAACGATTGTTACTGTATCCACAAAGACACAGTAGGGCAGCACCTCCATATTGCAGTGCTGAGGAAATAAGTAGTCACACGCACTCACACACATACACGCACTCACACACGTATATACACACACACACACACACACACACACAGATTCTGGCACTTGCACCCGACGCAGGCACATAAGAAGAATAATTCAACACTAGCTTTTTAACATAACCTAGCCACTAAATTTTTTTAGAGGTAAAAAAAATAGCTAGGCAACAAAGTGAACTCCCTGAATAAATATCTTAATGTGTGCACTGAAAATAATGGGTGCTTTCTCACACTTGAGAAATAACTTACATGACCAATATATGATCTCCTTACCAGTTGCAGGTTATATGCTGGGCACAGCTTTTTCCCACTCCTTGCTATTACTGTATGTCACCTCAGCTCGGTTACTTCAGGGGCTTATATCCCCTTACAGAAATAAACTGTAATTCATATTCCTGGTGCAGCACAGACACTGGATAGCACTGGATAGACATTCTCACTACAAATCTACCATGATCCATGTAAGGAAACCATATAGCTTTCATACTTTCCAAAATGTTTAAGCTCTACAAGCCCCCTTGTGTGTACAGGTATGTTCTTTTGTCTGCACAGCTCCGCCCACTGTCTCTGATATACATTCAGTGTCTGTACAAACATGCAGCCAGCCTAATTTTACCCAATGTTCACTCTATAGGTTGTCAGCATCTGTCTATACATGTCAATGAAAGAAGATAAGAAGATGATTGTTTAATACATTTCACAAAGCAATCACAAAACACTAGACTCCTAATCTGCCCAATTGTTAGCCACACAGGGCACCACATAAAATTCTCATCATCCAGAACAGTAGACTGCCATGACTGCAGGAGCAAAAACAGATACACACACAGAATGGATCACTGAACAGTTCCAAACATATCACTCTGCCAGTGCAAGTCAAGGGAGCAAACCTGTGTAAATCAGATGACCAATTTTCTGGGTTGTCAGTGGGGAACAGTTCCCTAACCACAAAACTGCAGAAAGTCTGAGATAAAAAATAGTTACACTGATGACAGTAGGCTCCAAACTTTGTTTGATGCAGGAAAAAGAAAGCAAACAGCAAAGTTCTACCAGGCTACAAATGGAAGGTCATGAAGTTCATTTTTCCTGACATTGCCCAACTGTGCCACGGAGCTGCTACCTAGGACCAAGCAAATCTCTTTCTTTGAACAGTCTGATTGAGAGCTGGGAGACTCTTCCAGTAATAAATGCAACAATTCTAACATTGCAAGAACGATGTCATTCTTAAAGAGCAGCTGACACCACAGGGGTAGGCAACTCATGGCAAAGAGCTGCCTACCCCAGGAACTAACTAAGCCCCTAAAATATTTTTTTTAGCCAGGCATTATTGTTATTTTTACCTTAGAAGAACCATAATCTCATTTCCATGTTGAAAGCCAGCTGCTGAGAGCCTGCAGTAGCCATGCCCAGAAAACCATGTTTTGATGACGTGAACTGGGGAAGGAGCTGTGGAGACCGGAGGTCGTGAGGGCCAGCCGAGAAGCCCTCCCTGCCATAAAGACAAGCACAGCACGCTGAGCCAGACCACCACCCCCCTCCCCTGTGGAGATCGGAGGTCGTGAGGGCCAGCCGAGAAGCCCTCCCTGCCATAAAGACAAGCACAGCACGCTGAGCCAGGTAATTAGCTGCTCACCTAAGGAATCCGTTGCTGTGTGGCGCCTTTTTCAAATGGCCGCCAGCCCCAGCCTTGCCGCTCGTTCACCCCAGCAGAAAAGCAGCTGCCTTGCCCTGCGAGTTTCGGATCAGGCTCAAACGGAGCCGAACTGTGAACTTGGTGGCCAGCCCTCTGTTGGTCACAGACGTGCAAGTTTTTTTCTTTTGGAAAAAAAATATATTTAAGGAACTGAAATGCCTGAGCAGACTGTAGGGCCAGTATCTGATTTAAAATCTAGCCTCTGTGCATATTCCAGTCCCCTGCCTGTAACTCGTTTGGGACAAACAAGAATTTGAATTTCTGTTCTTTTACAGTGGGATTGTTTGTAGATTAAGTGAAGTTGGGCAATTTCTGTGTGGCTTTTAGAGGGACTCTTTAAGTGTGCTTGTGATACTGAAACCTGCAGTCACTGCAACAGCTCTCAGGGCCATAATTTGATCAGCAGCCCCAGCTCCTTTGTTCATCTCCCCCCACCCAGCTCTCAGCCCGCCCTGCTACTTAATCACTTTAACCTTTCCCTCTGCCTACTTAAACCCCTTGTCTTCTCCTTTTTCTTCGCAGACCACCACGCCCCTTCCCCGTGAAGACCGGAGGTCGTGAGGGCCAGCTGAGAAGCCTTCCCTGCCATAAAGACAAGCACAGCACGCTGATCCAGGTAATTAGCTGCTCACCTAAGGAATCCGTTGCTGTGTGGCACCTTTTTCAAACGGCTGCCAACCCCCAGCCTTGCAGCTCGTTCACCCCAGCAGAAAAGCAGCTGCCTTGCCCTGCGAGTTTCGGATCAGGCATAGCCCCACCGAACGCATAGCGTTCGGCTCCCCACCACCTCCACCACCACCCTTGGTCGGCTCCTGAACTTATACCCTGTTCAAGTCAGGTGACAGGGCAAAATAACCCATCAGCCCACTTTTCCAGCTGCAGGTTATACAATTCCATCACTAGAGGCCGCTGTCGCACATTCCCTCTTGACATAAAGTCACTATGCATCTTCTATTAATCTGGCGTTGCTGACCAGCAGGCTCATTCCCTTGCTCTGCAACCCACCCTGTGGCTCCTCCACCTCATGACTTCACCAACTTCACTATCCCTTCATCTACCCCAGACATTGGCTGGCAGAGACACTCCTATGCTGCACACCAACATCAGTTTGTCCTAATTTACCTTCTCTCTCATACTCCTGCAATTGCACCCACTTTACTGATGGGTCAACACTGTACCTCTGCCCTACTCCAGCATACACCTCAGCCCCCCTCCACCCATGAAGACGTGATGTCGGCCCCCCCCGCAACCTCCCTGCTTCCCAGCATCATCTCTAGTCTACCAGTACCCACCCACAACAAAAAAATAAAACAGTCACCCTATCATTCTCAGCTTGGGTCCCACAAGCATTGCAGGCTCTCTCTATTAAGGCACACATTACTCCTACTCCTGCTATCCGGAAATATTCACCCCAACCCTGGACCCCCCATCACAAACCCCCAAAACAAACCTCAGGGAAGACTGCTGTTGGCCTCAATTAATATTTGTAGTCTCCCTAAAAAACACACGCTACTTCAAGATTGGATTACCCAACATGCTCCTGACATTCTAGCCCTCTCAGAAACCTGGCTATCCAAAAAAATTCCCAATGATGCAGTCTCCCTAAGTAACTATAACCTTTTAGGGCAGATAGACCTGATAAGCGTGGGGTGACTGTGCAATATTCATTAAATCTACACTCAGTGCCACAGTCGTGGACACCCCCCAGAACATGGGCGCAGACACTTACAGTCAAAATTAGCCTGGGCACCAAAACTATCCACATCATCGCCTATATCCCCCAAGAAACCAGAAACTTGCTGCTTGAATCAATCCTACACACTATCGCCACCTCCCAAATGCTAACGAATCCATATTAATGGGTGACTTCAACATTGATTGGCTATCCCCATCCTCCTCCACCTACAAAGACGTAGTACAGGCTATGGACCTCACCCAAATTGTTACCTCACCAACAAGGTGTGACACAAGAACTGGGACCTCCACACTATTGGACCTTATTTTTACAAACAGACCACGTAACATCACCTGGGCCTCAGTGCTCCCAGATGCTATCAGTGACCACTCCCCGGTTATCTGCTGATGGTCGGGTAAACTCCCCCCAGCACCACCAACCACCACATGGCATCGTAAGCTCAAAAAAGGAGGCCTTGACCGCCTCAAAGAATACCTTGTAAATAGCAACTGGCTACCCATATATAATGCACAGACAGTGGATACTGCCCTTACCCACTTTATAACTACGTTAACAAAGCCTGTGATATATTTGCCCTTCTAACCAGGTGGTGAAAACCAGGACTACCCCTGGATCACACCTTCCCTTATAAACCTTATGCAACACAGGGACAACCTTTGGCACAAGGCCATAGACACAGCGCACTAGGGACAGACAACTATGAGGGAGGCGTAATAAATGCACCTGGGCAACTTGCAGGGCAAAAGCTGAATATAACCAGCATACCCTCTCCACCTCCTGGGGAGACGGAAAATTTGAGCAACATTCAGGAAATCAGCTGCAAACTCGCCCCCCACCCCTACCCAACCCAATGTGAATGGGGACATTACTCAAGACCCAGCTAAAATCACTGAAGCCCCAACGACTCCTTCTCTGACCTCTCACATATCCTCCCCCAAATTTCTTCCACCCTCCCAACCCCCCACACCATGTCCAGAGAATATAGACCTCCCACCCCTGTTCCGGCTCTGAACCATTCTCGACAACCTGGCCAAACGCTATATCTCCAAAGCTATCGCTAACACTCGCTTCAGCAATGACTCCCTGGACCTAAAACTGATTAGGCTTACCCTCGATGTCACACTGCCCCATCTCACAAAAATTCTTAACCTCTCACTCTGCCTCGGCCAATTCCCCTCTAACTGGAAAAAAGCCTTACCACTCCTATCTTAAAGAATGGCCACCACCTACACCGTGTAATTATAGACCAATTCAATACTCCCTCCTCTCTCTCCAAAGCTTTGAAAAATAGTCTCAGACCAGTTTACAGAGCACCCACGAGACACAACCTCCTAAGTAAGGAACAACATGGGTTCCATGCTGGCCACAGCACCATCACGGCCCTCACTGAACTAACCACGTTCATCCATGGGGCCCTGGACCAAGGATCTATTGCCGGGGCCATCTATGTAGAGTTAACAAAGGCATTTGACATGGTCAATCACGATCTTCTCATCCAAGTCCTGCCACAACTAAATGTAGCCACTGAGGTCTCGGCCTGGTTCGAGAACTACCTCTCGGGTCGCTCTCAGCAAGTAAGAATCAACTCCACCATCTCCAACCCCAAACCTGTGTGCTCGGGCATTCCACAGGGGTCTATTCTGGGCCCACTGCTTTTTACACTCTTCCTTAACTCACTCCCCAAAGCTTGCAGCGGTCATCTCCTACTTTATGCTGATGATGCTGTTCTTTACTGGCAACACCCACAGCAGACACCCTCCAGCTCTCCCTTCAGGGGTTTCAGGAGCTGGAAAACTGTTTACTGTACACCGCCTGATCATTAACTATTCCAAAACTAAGTCCATGACCTTTGCACATCGCCAAAGCCCACACAGCCAGATGACACTCCAAATCACAAACTTGGATGGTACCCATCTGGAACATGTTACTAATTTTAAATATCTAGGTGTCACCTTAGATACCTCCCTCTCCCTACACAGACATGTCACGCCTCCTCTCGTCAGCGATTAACTCAGAATTGGTACCCTCACAGGATCAAGAACAGCCTGCCTGCCCATGCCATGCAGATAGCTGTCACCTCCTCCATCCTCTCACTTCTCAATTACGGGATTGTTATCTACGGCACCGCTGACAACTCCACCCTAAGTAGCATAATCACAGTGCTTAATAAAGCCTGCCGCCTTGTTACTGGCTGTGACAGACTCACCCACACCTGCGACCTGTACACACAAACAGGTTGGCTTAATTTCCATCAAAGACTCAAATATCAAACCTGCATCTTAGCAAAAAAGATCCACCTCCAGCTTACTCCAGCCGGACTACTCCCCATCGTCAGCCCGGCCCCTCACAGGCGGACTACCAGACTGTCGGCTACCTCATCCTTCACGGTCCCCCCCATGTCGAACGCCTCAGGGCAGAGATCCTTCCGCCACTGCGGCCCCAAAATGGCTCAACACCCTCCCCCTACTCTCTCCCAGACCCACAGCATCGCACTTTTCAAAACAGGCCTTCGAACACACCTCCTTGAAAACTCTAAATGTGAATGCCAATAAGGCCTGCTCTCTCCCCCCCTCATCCCCTTAACTGACTCTGGGACTTCCTAGTCCCTATGTTCCACCCTCTGCATTTAGCTCTGTCTTGGGCCCACATGTATGCCTCCCATAAGCTTTTAAAATGCCTCTCAAGTGTCATGTCAATTCTGTAACCTGAAAAAATCAAAGTGTAAAAAAAAAAAAATTGTGTTTCTTTTAATGCTTTATATTGTCTTGTGTCTCTCCACCCCCTGTAACCACCGTGGAGCCATTGTATAAAAAAACTGTCTGTACTGAAACCTGTATATAATTGCTTGTTCCATCTGTCTTCCTTGTACTTTGGTTCTCCCTCCACCCCCTGTAAACAACGTGGAGCCTTTGCAAAAGAGTCTATGACTCAAAGGATTGTAATTCCGATTATACTGTAAAATAAAAAATAAAGATAGCATTATATCATCTCCTCCCTGCTGTATCTCACTGATTCTGTCTTCTCTGGCATGGATCAGGGGCACATTTTGGCTGCTACATTCATTGTTCTGGCCAAAGCCTTTGACTCAGTGTCCCATCCACTCCTCCTGGACAAGTTGAGCTCTGCTGGCCTCTCATCTCCTGCTGAGGCTTGGATCCATTCCTACCTATTGGGCCAACAACAGTCAGTTCAGGTTCAAGGCACCCTGTCACCTCCCTTTCCTATCCTAGCTGAGATCCCGCAGGGCTCCATCCTGGGTCTCATACTTTCCTCCATCTTCCTGAATGACCTTTCCTCTGCTTGTGCCAACTTGCATATCCACATGTATGCTGCTGACACAGTTACCTTTACCTCTGGTCCCTCTGCTGTGGAAGACCTTCTCCAGTGGTACTTTAACAATGTTCTGTATTGGTTCTTTTTTTTTTATTTTCTATTTTTTCCCCCACCACTGGAGATGTACCCAACTCCCCTGCCAGCCTACAGTCCGTCCAAGGTCTCCCCCATGGAGCTCTGGCTTACCTCCCAGGTGAGGTCTGCAGTGGGTGGGGCCTGTACCCTGCCCCAAGGAATCAAGTCTTCATCGGGGGCCTGTGCGGTGGCTTGGCTGGCTGGGGGAGAACCCCACTATCAGGTCCTTGTGTCGGTGTTGCTCTGGTGGTATATTTTAGATGTACCCCCTGAGCATGATGTGCCCCATGACACCACAGCTTGTGCAGGCATCCGTCGCACTCCCCCATTGGTGGGGCACCACGGCTGTGATACCTCTTGGCCGGAGCCAGAGGTCAGGTCACCACCAGACCAAGGAACCCCCCTCCCCCCGGAGGAGCTGGGCAGTCCGGCGGATGTTCAGACTACCTCCCCCCGACTGGCCCTCTGGCACCTGGGTCCGCTCCTGAACCTGGGTCACCAGCATCACAAGTAGAAATCTAACCACTGCACTGGTGGGCCAGCCATTCTGTATTGGTTCTAATCCAATCAGCACAGAGTCAGCACTTAAAAAATTGTGTTCGTGATCTTTGGGACCTTTTAGAAACTGGCCAGACTCACTGCCCCCCACCACATTTTCACCACTCTGCATGGCATGCCTCTTGAAGCAGTTCAGTCCTTCAGATATCTTGGTGTGCGACTAGACAGTAACCTTGACTTCTCAGCCCACATCAGTGCCATCCATGCAAAACTCCGCCCCAAGCTTGGTGTCTTGTATTGCAACAAAGACAGCTTATCTCTGCATGTCCACAGGGAGCTTGACACCAAAATGGTGCTCCACCGCCCCTTCCACTTCCCTCATCAGACTGGATACCCTCTGCAACTCCTTGTGCCATTTTGCTACAAACTCCCCCCCCCTGCACCCACCATTGTACACTGTAGTCATCCCTTTCCATCTTCCCTCTGCCCTTTTGTTGCCAGAATCACTGTACCTCCTTCATATCCAGATACTGGTTTGGTTGACATACCCTTTTACATCTCCTCTCCCAACTCCTTCCTGCCTCCTGTTCGTTCTGTTTCAGAGGCCATTGTACTTTTGCCACTCTTCACCCCTATTCCTCTACTGGACAATCTGCTTTCTCTTATCAGCTTACCTCACTCTGGAACCAACTCCCCTCCTCCTCCCTTCACCCCATCTCCTGGCTCCCTCAGGTGCCATTTGAAACTCCAGCCCTTCCCCACCTGTCCCTGTTACCCTTACTCCTGATATCATCCTGCTCAGCAGGTGACTGGGTCCCCACTCCTGCTTTGGGGTAACTTCCATTGTACTATATTTCTCCCTCAGTTATGAAGTTGGATAACAACTCACCCTTCAAGTCACTTGCCAGTGTCAATGTTGTTCTTATTCATCAAGGATTGCTTCCTCTTCTAATATGCACTTGTTAGGCATTCCACTTGTACTGTACCACACTTTATTTTCTGCACAGCCATACTTTTGCATTTTTTTGTACTTTGAACTAATTTTTTTGATTGAATGTTGCACAGTGTTTTGCTACTATATATATGCTTCTGTCCTTCTATTGTCCCTCCCCTGGCTCACATCTGGAATTGAGCCTTGGCTCAGTGTGCCTCTCCTGGTTACCAATTTTCAAATAAATAAATAAATGATAAAATTATAATGCTTTCAGAGGCAGCAGCAGCCTTTATGTGTAACTCTTACTTATTAAAGGCACTTATGCATGTTATGGGGGACAGTATTACGTGTACTACTTCCTTAACATGTATAAGTGCCTGTGATAAATAAAAATTACATGATAAGACCACCACTGCCCCCTGTAGCATTATCATGCTATCTACAGCCCTGTAGCCCCTTCCTCACTTCGTGTCATCATAACGCAGTTTCTGGGCAGGACTGCAGGGGGTACTCTGTGACTGGCTTTCCATGCAGAGGTAAAAATAACAGTAATGCCTAGTTCAAAAGTTATTTTGGGAGCTCAGTTAGGCCCTGGGGTAGGCAGTTCCCTGCTATGAGTTGCCTGACTGCCCCAAGGAAAAATACATGTCAGCAGCTCTTTAAAACTTCACTACTTCGTTTTCACTGAACTGCAAAACAGCTTATAATTGTATTACATTTATTTCATGCTGCACAGTACCTCACCTTGTTAATGGTTAATTAATTCTGTGCTGCTGCCTGGCTCACTTTTCCTATGAAACACTGGCAGTTTCTTTTAGAAAAAACAAACATGCTTCTATCTCTACTTACCTGCTAAGAGGTCTACCATAGTTTCTACCATTTTCACCAGATAAGCAAAATGTAAGCATAATGCACAAATTCTGTGACCACTAACGGGTGTCATCAGAAAATCTTGTTTTGTACACAGTAGTTCCAAATAATGTCCCCCCATCAATTGTTGCACTAACCCCCTCAGGGATTTCAATCAGAAATTTTAAAAATGTTGGCAAGAAATATTTGCTTTGACTTAATTTTAGAACAATTTGAAGTAAGTTACTGAGCTAATACAATATACAGTTCTAGTTTTAGTACAGTTTAAGTAAAAGCATTTATGATGGGATTGGGGAGATGGGCAGAGAGGGAGCCTGGTCATACACAAAGGGCCTAAACAGAATAATGAAGCAAATTAAAAACAAACAGTATTTAGGTCTGCTAACGTGCTGGTTACTGACACCCACCAACTGGTAGCATGGTATATGCCATTTACATGGCTTTATGCCATACTGCAACCTGGTCTGAGTGGGCATCTCACACAGAAGTCTCTCTCCCTCCCTAGAACACCCTTACCACCATTGCCCCAGTGGGCCAGTTGGTTATGTCCTCTGTGGCCCAATGATCAGAGTCCATGGAGAAATAGACAAACCCACTGCTTCTCAGAAGCCATCTTGATTCCTGACATCCAGTGCCCCTCTGCCCCAGCCCCAGGCCACATGTGGCATTCCCCTTCCCTGCTATGCAAAGACTTCTACTGGCAGGCTCAGCACTAAAACATTGTGAACTGCCTGCCTGTAGTATTTCCAGAAGGCTGTGTCTAGCTTTGCGACCACTTTTATGGCTATACAGGAAAGAGTTTGAACATAGCATGACAGGAATCACAATAGCTGCTGTGGCATTATGGGGTCATGATGACCACTTAGGAATACAATTATCATTAGTGTACAGTCCCAACACTTTACTGCACATGTAAAGTTAGATTTGGGGCTCTGAACCCAGCTGATGTGCAAATAACTTTGAACTTAACAAAAGGGAAGTCACTGTGCAACTGTTTTGATTAATAGACTCAATATTGTCAGGATGTACACCTCAACCTAACACACGCACGTGCGCGCGCACACACACACACACACACACACACATGCTGAGTTACGTAGTGCTACTCAACAAGGTAAGATAATATACATTATCTTTGGATGACTACAATTAAACAGTTGATTTATTTTTTTTTTAAACCTAAGTCAGGTTGAGGGGATTTTCCCTTTAGCAAGCACTGCTGTTTTAAATACTTTCCTAACTTAGGGTAACAAAAATCTTTTTTCTGTATACCTGTGCAATCTGTAGGCATGAACAATGATTTTCTCTCTTGCATCCCCCTAATTTTATCTTAATTTGAATATAAATGAGGTTGCTTCACTCTGTTTTGCCCTGGTGTGAAAACCTGTTTGTCTCTATTGCAGAAGTCATGACCTCACCCATGCACGGCATCATGGGAGTTGATGATGCGTATTTGCACAAGCCAGCAGAAGTTATACTCTCAGCCAGTTCTGTTACATGTCTTGTGAAGTAACTGTGTGCTCTATAAACATTTTTTTTCTAACTCAGATGTACTTTAAACTACAGAAAACAGCATCACACTTATTATGCCTTGAAAAGTTTCATGGCCACCATAACAAGAACAGAGGGACTGCAAAAGACAGCAACAGCACTAACTAATACAGTATAATTATTGCAGGCTTTAGTACTAAAATATCATAAAATTCCAGGATGCCCTACATGAGTCAGGTCATGACCTTTGCAATGGAGTCAAGCAGCATTTCACACCACACTTAAATACCTTCATTTACATTTAAATCCTGATGAAATTAGGAGAGTGCAATAGAGGTAATCATTGTTCATGTATACAGACTACACAGGTAAACAGAGTAAAAGGCTAAGGGGACATTCCCTTTAAAGGTGTAGTACACCATCATATCCATATCTTGTAAATGTTATTTGTTTCTTTGTCAATAGATAACTCTTTTCATGTAGCTATTAGGGATATACAGGTATGTCTTTGCTTTAGTTTGTTTTCACTGTTCACATTAGTGCCTGTAACTAGCCTGGGGATCTCCATTTTCTGATTGTTGAAATCTCATTGTCCCTGAGAACTGCATTAGCATATGAGAACATAATGCCACAGCACCCTTTTACACCATGTACAGTATCTCTATGCTGAAAGTACACATAACTTGACAAAACTCACTGAAAGCACACATAACCTGAAAAAAAACTTTCTATAAACACACAGATTGAAAGCAGTTTAAAGGAAAAAACATTGCATTACACTTAAGACAATTTGTAAAGCTAATAAAAGGTAAATGTGACATTTCACACCTTGCTGTAACTTGTTTTGTTGAATTCTAAGTAAGCTGACAGGCATACTGTGGAGTCTAAAGGGTACTGACACATTATGTTCTCATATGCTAATGTAGCTGTCAGGCACAAGGGGTTTTCAACAACCAGAAAATAAAGGATCTATGACAGTCGGTAGACAATTTTGTTGTTGACCGACGTTACAGTGACTCCTTTATGTCGACCACATTTGCGGTCAGCGTAAGGGGAGTCACATCAAACTTTGTTTTCTTTGGGGGATTTTCCCCCTGAACCTCCCATGCAGGGGGTTCTGCCACCCCATCCCCCACTACTTAGATAATCAACTCTGAGTTGGAGTTGCTTCGGAAAGGGGGTGCAATACCCCCAGAAAGCAGTGCCAGGATCCTGCCCCGACACTGCAGTGACCTGGTGCTGTTATCGCTGTAATGTCGGTTGTGGTAAGTTGTTGAGGTAGTGTCAGTATACTGAAAATAGAGACTCCCAGGCTAGTCGCAGGGGATGGTGTGAACAGTGAAAACAAACCAAAGCAAACACATATATACCCAACAGATACATAAAAAGAGTTGTCTGTTGGCAAGGAACCCAGAAACATTTACAGATAAGAGAGTGTACTACTCCTTTAACTTGTGAATCAGTGCCTTTTTTTTAGCAGCAATGTATTCATGTCATTCTTTGTGTCCTTGCTGGGGTATCAATTTAATTCTAGTAGCCTTTTGTAAAACACTTTATTGTTATGTGTTTTCTCACATAACAGTAAATATGACTGTTCTCAGAAATGTATTTTATTTATTTATAGTATTTTCAAGTTATATTTTTTTCTGCTCTCTTTAACTCTCACCCAGCTCCTCCAGAGAATCCCTCAGTACCTTCCCCTGGTCCCCATCTACCTTGTGTCATTTGAAATAACACAGCCATGGATTCCACCCTGGGAAATTACAGGGATCGTAGGATACTCCCCCAAATAAGCAATGCATCTGGCCTGTGATGAAGGTGGTGGTGACTGCCTTGGGTATATCAGGGTTTCCCAGAGACACTGGCATTGGGCAGACTTTTTCCCTGCTGCGCCATTCCCTAAAGACATTGTCATGCAAGGGGGAACCAATGCATGAGCATACACAGAGCATGCACAACTCTGATCCCTCAACTGATGGCTTTCCCTCCAATTTTGACCTCGATCTCCTCAGTTGCACTGCTGCCCACTGTCACCCAAGTGGCAGTAGAGCAGCGAGGAAAGCATCCCTCCCTCCAGTGGGACACTCAGTTCTCCTCCCACTGCCCAGCTCCTGACAACAACAGACTGTGAATCTCCTTGGGAAGAACCCCATTGGAAATGAGCCTCAACTCAATGGCTTGTAACATCAGTCACTGATTTTCCAGTAAACATAATTGATGATGGTGGTTATAAACAAAGAGACACAACTTTAAATCCCACTACCTCCACTTACTTAGGGTTTAGCCTACACAAAAGTGAAATAGGCTGAAGCACGCTATAGTTGGACCCCTTCAAAAATGAGATATTTGTCTCAGCCGAGCTACCCTGAAAATATAAATTGTAAAAAGAAATTACTATGTTGATGTTTTTAGTTAGTTATTGGATTAAGTTGTATTTGTTTGAAGCAATACTATTCTAAAACAATATTTAAACAGATAACCACCTTGCAAACTGTTTTCTTAGCAGTCAGGGAATATGGACCTGGGTATCAGAAAAGCAAAGTGAAATTTTTTTTTTGAAACTCAAAATTAGCCAGGTTTTAATGATACCTGTGTGGTGGTAGGTGAGCATGGATTTTGCCTCTCCCCTTTTTTTAAAATTTGTGTTTATTCTTTTATGAAAGCACATACAGTTACAATACATGATTCCAGGTATCGGATGCATTACTAAGAAATGTTATAGTAGATAATACAGATCCCATCGTTCAGTGTCACGATACTTTGAGGGTAAAAGAAAGTCCCAGAGAATACTAAAATATATAGTCCAGTATAGCCATTGCAGCAAGACCATGGAGGACGAAACAAAAATGGTTGTAGGAGAAGTCCAAGAGAATCCCTTCCAAAAAGATGGGCCAGTGTAAAAGATGAAGCCCTGAAGTCCATAAAAAAACCATAAGTCAGAGAATTAACCACTCGCAATAAGGTATAGAAACTCCCTATACTTATCCCATATAGGTAGAAAAAAAAAACATTATTTAAATCCAATAACAAACTGAATTAAAACTCAGACATGAACTATTAAACTGGTAAAAATGAAGATATCAAAATTAAACACTGTTTGCATCACAAACACATGAAGATAACTTAATTGACTGGGAAAGACAGCACTGGTCATATTGGCCAGGAGCCTGTTACTATACTATATACATTTTGTTTAGCACAACTAAAAAGTCAAGGTTCAGTAAGGAAACGGCTCTGAAGTATGGAAAAAGAAGAAATAGTAAGCTGTACTGGGCAAACATTCAGGACTTGGAAATATCATCCCCCGGAACCTTCTTATTGTGTTAAGCAGCAAAATCCATCCAAATGGCTTCCAGCTTTTGTCCAGCGTCAACTGGATCATTATAAAGAAACACTTTCCTTGCATACACAATCTTGACCTGGGCCGGGAGCTGGAGGGCATTATTAATACCCAATTTATGGAGGCTGGCATGCATGGCATCAAAACCACGATGCCGCATGTGGGTGGCATAGCTGAGGTCCAGGAAACAATGAATGGTAGTACCATCAGGTAAAGTGAGCTGTCCTGCAGTTTTTGCCTTTAGGAGCAGCAAATCTCTAATGTGGATCCCAGATGTGGAAACTAAAAAAGTATATGGGAGGTCCAGATTGCTGGGCTTACATCAGAGGGAAATTCTGTAGGCCCGATGGAGAATAGAGTTCAGTGGCATTTGAAATATGTCAGATAAACTTTGGATGTAACAAAGTGTCTCAGTTCCCGCTAAACCTTCCCGGATCCCCAGAAAACAAAGATTAGATGCCTGTGCACCATTCTTGAAATACTCCAGGCATATATAAAAAGCCTACTCCAAAGCCCTCTGAGGATACCTTAAAAAGATATCAATCGGAACAAAAGTTACTAAAAGGCAAAAGAAAAGAGAAATACAACTTGGAATTTAGACCATCGCATACAAATGACAATCATTTTATTCCTACATAAATGGGAATAATCAAAGAACGGTGGGCCTGTAGTAGTGAATGATGTAACCATTGTTGACAAATGGCAAATCATTGTAATTCAGATTTTTGTTCCCTATTTACTGCTTCCAAATTTAAAGGAATAAATGTCCACAGTGATCAGCATCTTTCTGAGTTCCAAGTTTTGACAGTTTTAAAAAAACATCAAGGGAAATGCATAATTGGGACTAGATAAAATCCATCTCAGAGGGATATTGCAGCCAATGTTACAATATGTGTGTACTTGGCTGACTCCGAACTGATTTAATGACACAAAACATTTTGAAGGTGAAATGTCACATGTCTACAAAGATCCTGTCCTTTAACATAGTTTATTCATTCCTGCACACAATGGCCCAGATATTCAAAAGGGTTGCGCCATGCGCAACAGGGTTGCGCATGCGCAAGTCCTACATTGCGTCATTCTGCGATATTCAGCAGGAGGCAGTTGCGCCACTGAAAACAGGTTGAACAACAGCGCAATGCAAATGAATGCATGCTCAACAGGAGGGGGAGGAACCATGCATAAACTGCACAACCCGATATTCAGTTGGGTTGTGCAGAGTTGTGCAGGTGCAACCCCCAACCTGTACCTGCACAACTTTGAGCCAAAAAAAAAAGGATCAAGTTGAGGGCCACCCACAGGTGAGCTGCTGTATTGCAGGGCGCTACAGCAGTTGCCACCCGTGGCTGGCCCCAACTCAGTCCTGTGCCCCACCAGCCCGATTGCGGGCAGGCGTGAAAAGAACCCCGCCCAAACATCTCCCTAATGCCCGATCGCGGGCAGAGCGTGAAACAACCCCCAGTGCCGATCGCGGGCAGAATGTATAATGACAAGCCCCTAAACATCTCCCAATGCCCGATCGCGGGCAGTATGTATAATGACAACCCCCAAACATCTCCCAATGCCCGATCGTGGGCAGAGCATTATACTAACAACCCCAAACATCTCCCAATGCCCGATCGTGGGCAGAGCGTGAAACAACCCCCACCAGTGCCCGATCACGGGCAGAATGTAAGACCCCCCAACCCGAATATCTCCCTGGTGGTCCAGTGGACCTAATGCCCGATCGCGGGCAGAATGTCCATGACAACCACCCAAACATCTCCCTGGTGTCTAGTGTCCCCACCCACCCACCCACGAAGCCCCACCACCCAGTCCCCGGCAGCGGCGGTGGCAGCATCCCACCCGCCTGCCGCCCGCGCCCGCCGACTGACTGTCCGGTAGGGCTGCATGCCCAGTGGTGCAGGCTGAGCCAATGGGTGTGCAGCCCATACTGTACATGACAGTCCAGATTTGTGAATGATGCCGCCGGGGAGCGGGTGGTGGGGCTTCGTGGGTGGGGTAGGGGGACACTAGACACCAGGGAGATGTTTGGGGGTTGTCACTGGACATTCTGCTCGATATTGGGCATTATGGTCCACTGACCACCAGGGAGATATTCGGTTGGGGGGTCTTTTTACATTCTGCCCACGATCGGGCACTGGGGGTTGTTTCATGCCTGCCCATGATCGGGCATTGGGAGATGTTTATGGGGGTTGGCTTATACATTCTGCCTGTGATCGGGCACTGGGGGTTGTTTTCACATTCTGCCAGCAATCGGGCTGCAGGGTGCGTCGGTCCCCGACGGCTGCTGCCTGGCAGGGCGGCCAGACGCAAGTCCTCGGGGATCAGCGCACCTACATGCTAATGGCATGCAAATGGGGCCATAATCAGATGCAAATGGCCCCCCCTGCACCTTGCATGAATTATGGCCCCATTTGCATGTCACCTTTTGAATATCGGAAATTTGCGCATGGCGCAATGGTACTTGCGCCACCGCAAGTTTAATGCTCAACTCTGACAACTTGCGGTGGCGCAAGTTCCACTGCGCATGCACAGTGGTTGTGGTTGGGTGATTCAGAAGAGTTGCTCAATAGTGCAACTCTTTGAATATCGCCCCGGCCACACCCCCGCGCAACTATTTTGAGCAGCGCAAGGGCTTGCGCCTCAGAATGGCGCAGTTTGAATATCCGGGCCAATGTCAACTGAAGGCTCAATGTGGGTACCACTACTAGGCCCTGGCCCACTTTCGTCTTCGTCATCATCATCATCATCATCATCATCATCATCCATTTTCTTTGCTGTCACAAAGTATTCAAGTATTGCTGTTAGTTCTGTTTCTCTAAAAGCTGGCAACTGTGAATGTTGTTTTTTTTCCAAAATTTGAAGACTCAAATATGGAAAAACATAATAATAGTTTTCTTTTAGTCTGAAACCTTTGCTTTAAATTATCAACAACATTTTCAATGACGTTTACTTGCAAAGTTTTAACTTCTTAATGCTGCTTCCGTGACTAACAATGTAAGAGTTTTTAACTGTAATTCTTTTCGGTCAAATTTGCTGACTGTACAGAGAGGGCATGTTACTACCATAGGTAGCCTTCATGGATAGCAATGCATTGACAGTGTCGTTAACTAGTTTCATTTCAGAATGAATCCTAATATCTGATTTCAGGAATTTAAGACTCAATGATGATACTAAGTGCATAACATCAGCCATAATGCAGCTCCTTCATATTCTAGCTCAGTTACAGGAACATCTTGTTCTATCTCAACTCTCTTCCTTCCTTGACTCCTCCTTTTTCTTCACCCCCTTTCAATCTGGTTTTAGGAAATCTCACTCCACTTCTACATCCCTCCTTCGGCTCACTGACTCGATTCTCTCAGGTATAGATCAGAGTCTGATCATGTATCCCATTTTTGCTGACCTTGCTAAAGCTTTTGACACAGTGGCACACGCACTCCTTCTGGGCAAGCTTAAAGCAACAGGTCTTTCTGACTCTGCAGACAGCTGGTTCCATTCTTACCTTGAGGGCAGGTCCTAAGCAGTCTGGATAGGTAACTCAATTTCCTCTCTGCCCCCTATCTGCTTGGGTGTCCTCAAGGGCCTGTCCTGGGTTCTATTCTCTTTTCCATATTCTTAAATGACCTCCCTTCCATCTGTTCTTCTGTGTTCATTGATATGTACACTGATGATACAGTACTTTAAGCATCTGGCTCGTCTTCTTGTGATCTTACTGCACAATTGCAGCTGGATTTTGACAATATTCAGTACTGGTTCCAGTCTAACTAGTTAACCCTCAATGCCAAAAAACAGTTTCTATGACTTTTGGCACCCATCAGAGGCTTTCCTGACTCTCCCCTCTCCCTGTATTTCACACCCTGGATGGTGTTTTGATTGAGGATGTATCCTCTTTTGAGTACCTTGGAGTTTTGCTTGACTGTCATCTTGATTTTTCGGTTCATATTGATACCATTCTTCAACAGCTTCACTGCAAACTCAGTGTTCTGTACAGGGACAAAGTGAATATTCTGATTCCTATCTGCTGTGAGATTTTTTTAAAGATGATTCTCACTATCTTTGATTATGGTAATATGGTCTATAGTGATGCACCTAAATCCTCCCTTGCCAGACTGGACCCCCTCTTTCACTCTCTCTCTGTCATTTTGCTTTAGACTGTTCCCTCATACCCATCACTGTTCACTCTACTCTGCCCTTTCTCTCCCTTCTCTTGATGCCAGGTGCCTTTCCCATTGTGTTTCCTTGATTTTTAAATTCTGGTTTGGTGCTCTTCCCTCCTACCTTACATCCCTCTTATCACCTATTCCTGTTTCCAGCTACCCTCTCTGCAGTAGTACTTCACATTCCCTCCTTATTCCTTCTAGAAAAAACGACTTCTGGTCAATCTGCTTTCTCTTATTATTTCCCTAAGCTCTGGTCCTCTCTTCCCCTGTCAATTTGCTCTGTGTTTTCTGCTTTCTCCTTAAAATCTCTTCTTCCTGACGTTTGTTCTACCTCTTAAGACTATCTTTAACCCTCTTACTCTAAATCACACTTTATAGTCACCCCCATTAGTTTACCTTGTTCTATTACACTGTTCCTTACTTGACTGTACTGCCCTCACTACCAATACTCAGTTTATACGTGATGGCCCCAATATTGAAAAATGTGCCTGTCAATGGTTCAAGTGGTTGCTCCACGCAACTGAGTTGTGCTGGAGCAACAAAGGGATATATTCAAAAGAGATGAGCAATGGTGCATCTCCTCTGAATATATCAAAATATGCGGGTGGCTCAAATACGATGCTCCGGCACATCACCCAGACAGGTCTGAATACCTGGAATGGGAATTTGCCAGTGCAGCTGGAGATGCACTGGGCGCAATTTCCAGATATTCAGACCTGAAGATGCAAATGGGTTCATTATGCATGCAAGGTGCAAATGGGGCTATTTACATGTCATTATGGCCCCATTTGCGTGCGTTGTGTAGGGCTGACCCGATGGAATGTGCTGGGCACCCTGCAACAGTATGCCTGGTATTGTGGTACCCCCCTGCCTGGCATCCCGAGCATTGTAGATAAATGAATATCCCTCGTCTCTCATAGTCTGGCAGTCCCCCTCCCCACCCAGTACCCCAATAATTGTAAATAAATTAAAATCCCTCATCCATGGTGGTCTAGTGGTATTCTCCACCCCCACCCACACAGGACCCCAGTACCTACCCGTTCTCCCACCCAGGTCATTGGTGGGCAGCAAACCAACCAGCTCACCTCTGTGGCTGCCCGCTGAATTACAGTTCACAGTAACACCTGCAAGCTCATTGGTCCACACTGTCAACCAATGAGCTTGCAGTGTTTACCGTAGCAGTCATTCACAACTTTGTGAATGAACAGCTTCATTCACAAAGTAGTGAATGACTATTACAGTACATACTGCTAGCCCATTTGTTGACAGTGTGGACCAATGAGTTTGCAGTGCTACTGTAAGCTATCATTTGGCAGGCAGCCATGAAGGTGAGCGTGTGGGTTTGCTGCCCGCCGATGACCTGGTGGGGGAGTGGGGTGCGATGGGGGGGTCCTGTGTGGGTGGGGGGATGGAGTACCACTAGACCACCATGGATGAGAGATTTTAATTTATTTACAATGATTGGTGTACTGGGTAAGGAGGGGGGGACCACTAGACTACCAGGCATGAGAGATTTTAATTTATTTACAATGATCAGGGTACCAGGTGGGGTGGGTGGTACCATAGGATGACCAGGGCTCTGCCTGTTGTACTGTACGGGGATCAGTCTTGGTGCTTGGGGGGGGGTAGCCACTCAGAGGCTGGTGGCTGCTGTGTTGTGCCATGCAGTACAGCAGCTCACCTGTGGGTGGCTACCAGTTAGGCCTGTTTTTACCAGTATAACTTTGTGCCCATGTATGAGGCACATCTTCGAGATGTGCCAGCAGATGTGCTGCACATCTCGGCTGAATACCATGTTGTACCACTTATGCATGGGCATGCCCCCTGTAGATGCACCACATACATTATAGATTAGCATCAGTGCATCTGGAGTTGTGCGGAACATCTCCAGGGTTTGAATATGGTCCTGGGGCACAATTCTGGAGATGCGTCGGCATAACTCAGTTGCGCCAGGTGCATCTGTTCCGAATATCTTGGCCGATATGTATATCTTTTTTACTGCTGATTTTGCTTCTCTTTTATTGTTTTCTTTATGATTTTCCACTTCCCCTTTCCCTCAGGACACATCTGGAAATGAGCTTTTATCAGTTCAGTATGTCTTTCCTAGTGAAACTTTTTGAAATAAATAGAAGATGTTAAGTTGAAAGGAACTTGAAGTTCCAAGTAAAATTCAGCACTACTTACTGTAGACTACAGTGTTATGATGACTTCTCTTGTTTCCAGTGACATCACCATCACCAGTGCCTCTAGAACTCCAGGAACACCTGAAGTTTCCTCTCCCCTTGACCAAATACTTAATATTAGTAGTAAGAGATTGAAACCAAAAAGAACACTGGACCACTGGGGACACTGCTTTAAATAGTTTTTATTTTACAAGTGCAAAAATTGGCACTCACCAGAGAGAAGAGAGAACTGTAAATTGCAGATGCCAAAATCATTCCTATGTATCAACACCATGCATCTTCATTGGGGGTGGAATGCTTGGTATGCATTCCAGGTATTTATATGCTAGCAATAACACCTGACAGGATGAGTGGTATTAGGCAATACTGGACCACCTCAGGAGTGTAATGGAGCCTGATGCCACAGGCAGAGGGTCTAATAGCCCATGGAAGGTCCAGTATAGCCCATACTGCACACCCTGGAGGGTATCATTGTGCTAAGAAAATGGGCTATGGGCTACATTTTAGAAAAACCAAAAATAAAATACATATATATTAATTTATATTAATGAAACTCTTTCTTGTAAAATAGTCTCTTTACTGCTGGCATTGGCAGTAGAGGGTGCTGCTGTGTTTTGTGCTGTGCCATTCTTTTACTGTGGAATGTGCTGTCCAGTTTTACTTCCTCTCTTTTTCCTTGCCCCTGCAGTTTTGTTTAACGTTTTTCAGTATTTTTGTATTATGCTCCTGTTGGTGACTGCGAAGTACCAGGTCTGTGAGATCAGCAGTACTTTTGTGATTTCGTCTCTCGCAGATGGAGAAGCGCTGGCGGCTTTCAGAGTAGAGAAAGTGGGCGAGTGGCCGGTAGAGTTGAGAAGCACCTGAGTGGTTAGTGGTTAGAGAGAGAGAGAGTGAGGGATCCACAAGCGTAGCACTTTAATGGCAGTAGCGCTAAGGTGATGTTTTTATTTTAAATTTAATCATACTGCCTAAAAGTTGTGATCGGAGGACTTACAGCCACCAAGAGTCATCATGATCCTCCATCTTATCCAACTCTCCCACTGCCAGCATATCTGTCTTCAGAAATGAGGGAGAGGCAACCATTTCCAACTACAGAAATATCAAGTGCATCTGTGACTGTATTGTCAAATTTGTTTACTATTGAATGTGTTGCACAACCTCAGGCCCCAAAATGTCCAGTTATTTTGTTGTATTGATACTCTATTACTTTTGTTTTTCTTGGTCAACCGCAATTATTTTAAACTCTGTTATAAAACAAAATATACAGAAATAGTCTTACGTTCTGAACTAGATGACCTTTGCGAGGACCTCATTGATGTAATAGTCTGTTGCCACTTTTTTGAAGTCTGTAACACATTCAAAGGCTGGCACTGGCTGCATCAGGTCTAGTTCTAGCCTCTGTATGACTAGAGGTTCCGACACAACTGACAGATTTAAGAAAGTGATGGATCTCTGAAGCCATGGCAATCAGCAGCATATTGGTCTCATCTGGTTTATGAAGAAGTGTACCCTTCAGCAGGGCAAGCAGAACAGTAGGCAGTAGACCTTCAATAATGGTGCTCCACTATCACCATCCAGCAACCAAATCTGAAAACCGTAAGGAGACATATTAGTGATGAATTTGAAGAACACATAGAAAACATACATTTAAGTTTTCGACTTTCACAGTACCCATGGTTTAGGGCTTTGACAAAGTGGCACTGTTTTGTACCAGTGCTCCCCCAATCCTGTATTAGTCATCTTCTATAAAAAACTTCACCCTGTTCTGGCTGACACTGATCTCTGGTGGCAGTCGCATGGTGCAGTTTCATGTAAGATCGCTGACTGACTGACATCTACAGGGGCTTGGAACTTAAATATCCCAGCAATCCCATGTGGAACCAGGCCAGCTGCTGGGATGGGTTTGCATTGCACATTGCAGACTTGTCAGGGCAGCACTTCTGACTCACAGAAAGTACATGGGTGGACAACCCTGGCAACCCAGCATTTGTAACTACCTGGCTGACCTTGCCATCAGTTGAGAATGTGCTGCCTCTCCCACCACAGTTCTTCCCATGAGCAGTCCCTTACTAGGCTCTACTATAGGAATACACCTTGCTAAATCCAACCACCACAAGGATATGCTTACTGCCTCCTGGGGCAACAAGAAGAACTTCTGGAATAATATAAAGAAAGTCACAGGAAAAGATGTAAAGGCCTCACCTAACTTGATCAATACTCAAGGAACCTCTACCCATGACCCTTGAATCTTAGCCAATACCTTCAATGAAGCTTCCTCTAACTTGTCTGGAATACTCCCCCCAGACCTTTTCAAGGACTCACCACACATCAATACAAATCTTACTGACTCTCACTACCAGTCTGCCGCTCCTTTCTACTTTAAGAAGGTAACTCCCTTACTAGTCAGAAAATACCTTTGCAAAGTGCTTGGGAAATCTCGACAAAGTGCCAACACACTGGACCTCAGACTTGTTGCACTCACTGTCGAAGAAGTTCTTCTACCCTTAACAAAGATCCTCAACCTGTCACTCCATCTTTCACAGTTTCCTCAGGTGTGGAAGTCAGCCATCGTGACTTCAGTTCACAAGAATGGGGATAGGGCATCACTGTCAAATTACAGGCCCATCTCAATTCTTTCCCCCGCTCTCCAAAGCACTTGAGCAAATAGTGGCCGATCAACTGGTCGAATACCTTGAAAAATACTCCATTCAAAGCCCTGAGCAACATGGTTTCCACAAAGGCCATAGTACTTCCAAGGCATTATTGGAACTCACTGGTTTCATCCATCAGCCCTTGGATCAAGGAACACCAGCTGGGGCAGTCTTCATCGACCTCTCAATGGTCTTCGATACTGTCCACCACTCCCTTCTCCTAAAGCAATTAACCTCCATTGGCCTCTCTACAGAGTCAACTCACTGGTTCAAAAGCTATCTGGAGCAATGCTCACAAAGGGCAAAAATAACCAATGTCCTCTCTGACCATCTGCCTGTAAGATCTGGTGTCCCTCAGGGCTCCATCTTAGGTCTGCTTCTTTTCAGTATCTTTCTCAACAATCTACCATGCTATTGCCAGCAACAGATACTCCTTTACACAGATGATGCGGTTATTTTCTCCAACAGCCCTGACCCAGTGGAACTTGAGTGCAAGCTGCAAAGTGACTTTGCTATAGTTGAGGAATGGTTCCACAACCATAAACTAATTCTGAACTACAATAAAACCAAAGTCATGATGTTCAGCAGCTTTCGGAACAAGCACAAATCCCATGCACTTAACATCAGTACCAGCTCAGGAGCTCAGCTCGAACAAACCCAGCACTTCAAATATCTTGGGGTCACCCTCGACAGTTGTCTAACCTTTGACGAACATATCAACAATGTAGCTAGGGCTGTCAACACCAAGAGCAGTCTCCTCCACAGACACAAGCATTGCCTTATGTCGGACGCCCTCAGACTTGCCATCAACAGTTCCGTCCTTTCTGTTGTGGACTACGGCTAGGTAATTTACAGCGCAGCTTGCCACTCCTCACTCTGCAGGATATCAGTTGCCCTGAACAAGGCATGCAGACTGCTTACTGGGGCCACATGTCTCACCCATACTTGTGACCTTTATGCCCAAATGGGCTGGCTTCAGCTTAGTGGGAGGATCCGCTACCAAACTTGTCTGCTTGCCAAAAAAGCACTTGTCGGTCTCCTACCTCCTGGCACTGAAAATCTGCTTCTACTGCACAGCAGCTCCCAACACACATGAAGATCTGGCACCCATTTCTTCCACGTACCTTGTCTTCAAATGACACAGGGCCAACGCTCCTTTGCTTATAGAGCACCTGTCTGGTTTAATGAACTCAGCCAGGACTTATCCAATCTGTCTACTCTGGGCCCTTTGAAAAAGCCTGCTATGTCAGCAACTATCATCAATCAGCACCTGTGACTGCAACACCCAGTCCCCCTCCTGCATACTGTCTTTGCCCCCCACCTCTTTAGCAGCTCCCTGTGCTGACAAGGCCACTGGCTGCCTCACTGCCCCCTCACTGCCTCCCACCCCTTTCACTCTGACAATGTCACTGACTTCATCCCCTTCTCTTCATCTCATTCACGTCCTCACCACGACCCACTTAACTCTCTTTGCCCCTTACTAACTCCTATCTGCCTGTTTCCTCTTATTCTCTGTTGCCTGCACCCAGCCTTCCTCCTCCTCCTAGATACCATGCTCAAGTTTGCTCTCCTAGATTTGCTTACTGTGTACTCAAACCCACTGTATTGGGCTAATATAATTGCCAGTTTTTACTGTCTTGTTACTTGTACAACCTTTGTAAGTATTGTCTACCCTCCCACTGACGTGGAACCTTTGTAAACAAGCTTCTAACTCAAAGGTGTTTAATCCTAGATTTCAATAAATAAAAAATAAAAATAAAAAATATCACCATTATCAGCCACCACCCTTCCGTCCTCCTCATGTACCTCCTGAGACACACCCACACACCCACCCCCACTCCCCCACAAAATGAACCAAGCATACACTGCATAGTTTTAAATTTGGTCACACAGAAAGGTACCTGCACAAGTATGAGATGCTCAGGATCAGTATCAGTAATGCCACAGTGCAAGAAAATGCAGCACTCACCAACCACTATGAAAAAACACTGCTCTTCAAGAATTTAGATAATCAATGCCAAAACTTTATTTCCAGGTGCATACAAAATGCCCTGATGAGTTTCGGAACAAATTCCTTTCTCAAAGATGTGTCAAAGCATTTCTTATGCACCTGGAAATAAAGTTTTGGCACGAATTATCTAAATTGTTGAAGAGCAGCGTTTTTTCATAGTGGTTGATGAGTGCTGGATTTTCTCCTACTGTGGCAGTTTTAATGCTGCAGATAAACCAGGCCTGCCCAGCAGTGCCTTCATTGTTAGTGGTGCATCACTGCCTTCCTTCTTCTTCACTCTGTGGCTCTTTGTGCTTTTCAGGTGATCTAGCAAGTCCCAGCTCCCATGTCCAGCACCTCTACCTTGTCTTCCCTGATCCCTGACTAATTTTCCTTTTTTTTTTCCTTTCTCCCAAACTGATTCCTAAGTCCTCACTATGCAGTGACCACTTGGCCTAGCCTTATAGCCTACTTTCGTCACACTTCTTGAGTCCCACAGCTCCCATTCATCTCCAAAGCTCCTATTATTGTTTTTTTCCTTCCTCTTCTTTTTGTACTCCTGAGTCCTTACTTTTGACTATAGATTGGCCACCTGACGCTAGGATTACCACCGTTTAAGAAGACCAAAGTGGGACATTTCTTACTGAAACATGATTTTTCACAGGGCAAAAGTAATCTTGATCAATGCAACAGACTTGTTTTCTCTAAATAATCAGAATTAAGACTAAGTGTTGTAGTTTTTTAGTTGTTTCTTGTGTTTCTTATTATTTTAAGATATTTTAGTTAAGGTATTATAGTTTTTTGCAACATTTAGAGGAAAATCAGAAAATATTTTTTCTGCTATAATATCGGGACATGTAGTATTTTTCATGTTTTTCTGCAGGACACAGCTGCCCAAATCAGGACTGTCCTGTGAAAATAGGGACAGGTGGTAACCTTAACCTGACCTGGCCTGGCTTTATGATTTTACTTCAGTCCCGACTCCCAAGTACTGTGTCATTTCCCCAGCTTTCTGACTCTCTCTCCTGCTCCAGTGTCTTATGATGGCTGCATCTCCTTCCTCACTCAGCAAGCCCTATGATGCATCCAGTGGTCACCCTCAATTGGACACAGTTCTCAAGCCAGTGCACTGGACCACCACACTAGCTTACATGTGGACCAGCCTCCTCGCATGATGGCTGCTGCTGCTCTGAATGAACTGCATCACATGGTGCAAAACCATCTGTGCAACTGCAGGTTCAGACCTCCACTCTTCATTAGCTTGGTGGCACTCTCCACCTGCTTGGGGGGCCGGGAGTCCAAAGTATGTATGCACTATGGGTGGGTAAGAGGAGAACACTTAGAATGAAAAAAAGGCATGAGCAGTATACACTACACCAGAAACAGCAGCAGGCACTGCAGTTCAGTCGGAGAAAGCACAATTCACCAGCGGTGATGCATAAAGGATTTTTTAATCAATTCTCTCAAATTGGTTGGAAAAGAATCATTTAGCACTTAGTCAGTCTAAAACTGTCTCCATTGTATTTAGCTCCAAGAAAAGTCTGACTACTTGCCCCAACCTAGTCATTAAAACTTCAGATAGAAATACTTTAAAAACAGTAACTGGAGATAAATACCTAGACATTACACTCGATCAATTCCAGGATTTTTCTTCCCTTTCTCAGTCATTGGTCTCAAAATATCATTCAAAAACTTGGAATCCTATATATGGTAACTGATTGCCTCTCTTAAGGTATGAGGAAGTGTCTTGGTGAGTGCATGATTTTATCTATGATTGATTTGGTGATGTATCTATGACTCTGCTCTGAGTCAACTATGCAAATTGGACACCCTGCCAAATGTCCTCTGCCGGTGTATCCTCCAGTGCCCTATCTGAACACATCAGTGTACTTCATATGACTGTAAAAGTGGCCCTTGTTCAGTAATTGATCCATGCAGCATCTAGCACACCATGAGTTTAAGTTCTGGCTCCATAAATGTCCCAGTTACCTAGCACCTTGTTCACTCCTGCTGCTCCCTTTAGTCACAACCTTCATTACCACACTGGAAACAGGTTCCTCATTCCTAGGTGCAAATAGAAATATGGTCTGCTTGCCTTCCACAGCACATTTCCACAGGTCTAGAATAATCTTGTCTTGTGTAGTCTGTGCAACAGTATCACCTCTGCCAAATGGTCCATCAAGCTTTTAATTGCATCGTATTGTGGCTGAACCTAACAGCTTTCTGTACACTTTATATCATGTTGCACTTTGTTGAACTGTAATTCTGTTATATTGATGACTTGCGCCTCTTCATTTGACCTCCAAAAACACATTTCAGGTTGGATTTACAAGGTGCCACTTATGTGGTCATGACATGGGGTGATGACTTGGCTACTTGGAAAAAACGGTCCCAAAATGGCCATGTTATAACCAAAACAAAACAAAAAAAAACCCTAAATTTCCGTGCATGCGCAAAATGCCCATTTCAGTTCTTAGGTTTTTGTCCAGGTTTTTTTTATTATTGTTATTGCTCATATCTTGGCCATTTTTGGTCATTATGGGCCCCTATTGTTATGGTGCTCAAGTCACCACATCCCTTCAAAATCATTCAAGTGGCACCTTGAAAATCAGACACAAAACATGTTTTTGAAGGGCAACCCTCTGAAATAAATTTCTGTTCCCATTTACTAGGTGCAATGTATGTAGCTGTGAGGTGGGATAGAAACTTAGGCACACTGACATTTTTGGGCCTAAAATGGCCATAAATGGCTAAATGATAAGCAAAAGAAGGAAAAAAAAAAAGAAAAAAACTAAGTGCAGATGTATCCACGATTAACACATTTTGTGACATAACTTTTTTTTTTATTTTAGTTGATGGCAGCTAACTGAAGTACAGTAGATGGAGGGTTGTGCCAGTTGTCCAGTGCTGGATTTTACTTAAAAGATGGGGGCAGGGGGTGGAGTGGGTGCTAAGTGGGATGGGGTGTTTTTAACTTGCATGGGAGGAGGAGGGTGACATCTGTGCTAGTGGGTGGGGAGGTTGGTTTATATGATTGCTTGACACTGGGATTGGGCACCTGGTGTTGAGAAACCAAAAAGGGGGACTGCAGCAGGCAAATTGTGGTCTGGTGCACTATGCATCACCATGCAGCTGCTTCATATCAGCTGCAGTAGGCCTTGTTATGCAGCTGTTACACTTACACAGAGAGCTACAAGTCTCGTACAATGTGTATCAGTATAAAGCTGCTTCATGATTAGTCTCCAGAGCCACTTACGAAGTAAGCTACAGGTCTTGTGTAGTAAGTGTCAACTCGAGAAACAAACTACAGGTCTGTTGCAGAGAGTGACATTATGCAGCTCCTTCGTGAGTGGCAGGGCCACTCCCAAAACAAGCTATAGGTCTGGTGTGGTGAGCATCACTATGTAGCTGCTTCGTGACTGGCACTTGTGAAGAAAGCTTAGGTCTGGCACATTGAGTGTCATTGTGTCTTAATAAAGCTGCTTTTAGCTATCTTTTCCAAAAAGTAAGGAAACTAATAGCAGAAGATTGTGTTATTGCACCTATCAGGGCCTAAATGAAAAGCATACAAAGTAGGGAAATATAAAATTAGGACTCAAAAACTCTGGAACTTTGGCAAATTGGTGGTGTGGTGTGTCAATGGATTTAAATGATCATGCGAGGCAGAGTTGGTGTTACTCTAATATCATCACTGTCTGCTGATATTAGGGTAACACCAACCTTTCATTGCTTGATCAGACAAACTGGAAGAACACCACAACATCAATTTGCCAATGTTCTAGGTTCAGTATGGATCTATAATAACTAATGATCCCCTATAATAACTCACTGCGACTACCTTTAAAATGCCGTAATAACCCAGTAAATGCAGTAATAACTCAATAATGGGTTGTTGCAGCATTTTCATTCTCATGCTGTTACTGCTATTGTGGAGTACAGAGTTGAGCATGGGGCTAAAGATTAGCTGCTGCCCCTTTAACTAGGAACAGTAATGGGCTGTCAGCTATGGTCACATTTTATGCTAATTAGTGTCCAGCAGGGGCCAGGGAAAGGCAAATTCCTTTGTCCTCTGGTCAGTCTAGGATGTTCCCTGTGCTGATGAGATGTACCTGCTTAAGCTCCTGAATAAATCTTATCCTGTTCATTATTTTATGCATCACATTCAGTTCGTTCAGTACCTACTGACTCCTGCAGCAGAAGCACCAGATGGGAAGGCAGTATACCAGAGAAGGTAAGAGGTCCTTTAGTAGCAGACCAAATACCAAAATGCCACACGTGGTGGAGAATGCGGCCCTTCTTCTTCTGCCCAGACCCCCATCTCGCTTGTCTGCATCACTGGGTACCCCAAATTCAGTGTCCCAGTATGCCTGCACAGCTTACATGTTGCTTGCACCATGGCCTTAGCTTCAGTAAAAAAACAAAATGACCTATCTCCTACTTGGGCAGCAGCCTGTAGCCCTTCTCTAACATTGTAGGCTGTAAAAGGAAAAGATATGTGTGCTGCATATTACAAGCCTGCTAACTGAATGAACTGTAAATTACAATCATGCCAGACTGAGCACCAGGATGCTGTGGACTGCCTGTTCATTAACTCTTAAACCAGAGACATATGAATTTCTGTTATTTTAACTCGAGGTGCCTTCCAATACACAGACATTTGTTTTGCCAATTCTGTCTGAAGAAAGTATTCCATGCTTCTAAACCTTGAAGAGAGCAATAAATCTCTCAACACAAATACTTTGGATAGCCTGGGAGTCACTCAGCCAAACCAAAGCCTGCCATTTATCTTTTGAACAGACTGCAGAATGGCCATCTTGCATTCTTTCTGCTACCCTGACATAAGCCACTGCCTACAACTACAAAACAGGAAGCAACCTTCCCCCCCATTGGCAGCCATATTGGGAATGTCAAATTAGCCAAGAAGCCTATGCTACAGGTCCAGTGGCCATCTTTGTGAGGGGCACTAGCTTGTTCAAAATAACCTCACCCCATGGAAAGTAATAGCTGCCAAGTTTTTGAGAGGCACCCATTGAAATGAATGGACACTGCAACAAATAGCTGTATCTTGCAAAAGAAAAGTTTATTTCAATAATAGACAACACCAAACTAGAGTGGAAGTTGTTTATTAAGACACCCATTGATGAAAATTGCTTACACATAACTGTACCTTTGTTTACAAAAAGAAATATATGTATATATTTTTTCTCTCGACAATTTATTTCTTCCAGAACGTCCTGCTCTCTTCATGACAACCATTCCTACTCATTTCTACGACCTTCATTCAGTGACATGCAGCTCTACAACCGTGAATTGGGAGGCAGTATAGCGCAGTGGTTTAAAGGCTCTGAGATGCAAATCTGGTGACATCCAGCAGACCAGACCTGGGTTTGAATCCCACAGCTTCCACTTGCATACTGTGTGACCCTGAGCAAGTCACTTAACTTCCCTGTGCTCCCAGGTCGTACCTGTAAAAAAGATTTCAGCTTAGTGTGTTACTTCTGGTTAAACAACTAAATAAAAAATAAATCAGTAAATAAAATTCTGAGGACACCACTGCCTTGAGCATTGCAAGTTCTGGAGCTCCGCCTTCACCTGCCTTGAGAGCATGGGGTCACAAATTGAAACTATTCTGCACGACATCCGGTCATCCATCTTAGCCCAAGGGATGACTACTATGCAGGCCATTCAGGATGACCTCACCTATATTAAAGCTATTTCCCCACACTCAATGGTCCACTCCAGCTTGCAGCCAGTACCTTTCTCAGCACTACCTCATGAAGATGCTGTCGACTGGCTTGAGCAATTTCAGGCCTGGATCTCTTTCAATGGTTGGATGGATCCCTTGTGAATTTCCAATGCTCTGCACTTACTCCTGAGAGGGACGGTCATCTCGTGGTACAATGCCCTTCCGGACCAGATGAGAGGGGACACTGCCACCCTATATTCCACCTTTAAGGACCATTTCTTACAAGCTCATCCACCCTGGTTGTTAGAACAGCAACTATGGGAGCACACTATGCAACCCTCCAGATCACTGGAAACATTTATAGTGGACATTGAATCATGGTGCAAGTGTCCACAAAAATCAGAGAAAGACCAGATTACAGCATTTGTCCGGGGCCTGCCTCCACAATTTCATACATACATTATCCAGCAAAAGCCAACCACCTGGATGGACATGACCCAACTGGCATGGTTAGCTCAAGAGTCTATTTCCATGCTTTGGCCTACCACTGTCCAGGACCCACAGTCCTCACAACTAGCTGCACTTGCTACTTGTGTCCAACAGCAACAAACAATGATTGACAAGCTCATTTCAACTGTCAGCAGCTTACATTCCCCCACTGTGGCTTCTCCTGCAACTCCTGTTAATGCCCTACAGCCACCTCCACAGTGACCTGAGCCACCTCCATCTTCACGGGGGCCAGTGATCTTTCAGTGGTGCAGGTTCAGGGGTCACACCGCTGTGGTCTTCTGCAAACTGAAAAACTTTCATAGCAATCAAGACAGCCAAAGGCATCCGCTGCAGTGCAATCTGCAATATGCTAGCAACTATTCAAAGGACCAGGAAAACAAGCGCTGCCCAACAAACTAGGGGCTCTTTTTGGGTAGGAAAATGAAGCAACTGACTGCCCCACTGACTCACATAATGCAAAGAAATGGTGCCTTCCAGCTGCTAAGTCAGGCACAATCTTGCCTAAAGGTGCCAAAGTTCCTGTCATCAGATCACCCCTGCTTGCAAACTATGTCCCCATCACTATTGGCAATTGGTCCACGCACGCCTTGGTCAACTCCAGAGCAGAAATCTCTGTGATTCACAGCAGTATCCTAGACAATCCAGCTAGTCACCATGTACCTACTATTGCTCTGGATGACCTAAAATACATCATCACAGCAAGCACTGCTACAGTACCTATCACAGGTGTGGTCCATCTCACTCTCCACTTCAGCTCACAGCAAGTTACTGTTAAATTCTACTTAGTGCCTGAACTTCAGCCAGATGTGATCCTTGGCCTGGACCTTCTCAAAGTGCACAAAGCCATCCTAGACTTTGTCTCAAACAAACTGTCACTAGATCCCAGGAGGCAACTCGCAGCTATAGGCTCAGTCACTGTACCTCCTAAGTCAGAGATGGTTTTAATTGCCAAGATTCAAGGTGACCCCTTCCCCAAGGTGTTGGCATTGTCATGGGATCCTCAGCTTTGCACTCCTCAGGTCTCCTTCCAGGGAACACCTTGTCTGTTGTGCATGGTGGTTCAGTATTCCAAAGGTACTGCAACTTCATGGACAAACCAGTGATCATCTCCAAGGGTGCCAGTATCGGAAAGTTTGTTTGCCTGTCTTCTGGGGATCAGCTTCAGCTTCTACCTGAACCTCAGCCTGGTTCCATTAACAGTTGTCCTGTCAGTACCATCACAACCACCTCCACTTCACAAGGAACGCAAATGCCCTTCAGTCAGCGTCTCTCTGCCTCAAAACTTCCAGCCTGTCAACAGTGAAACAGCAACTTCTGGAATTCCTTAAAATCTACTCAGATGTCTTTGTTGGCCCTGATAACAAGCTTGGATTCTGCGATACCCTGCAACACACCATTGAGGTGCAGCCCAACCAAAAGCCAAGTCGTCAGACAGCCTACAAAGTGGGGACACAAACAAAAGCAATCCTAGAGAACTTAATTATGGGCATGCTTGAGCAGGACATTATTGAAGAATCTACAAGTCCCTTGGGTGCACCTTACTTTCTGATAGTCAGGAAGGTCAAAGACTATCAGTTCGTGGTGGACTACAGAAATCTCAATTCCCTCACGGTACAGGATGCCCATCCCTTACCTACCACAGAGGATGCCTTAGAGAGCCTTGGTGCGGCCAACCCAGCTTACTTCACCACTCTAGATCTCCAGAGTGGATTCTATCAAGTCACTGTTGATCCAGCTTCACACCCACACACTGCCTGGTGCTGCCACTTGGGACTTTTCCAGTTCAAACATCTACCTATGGGACTTTGGAACAGCCCAGCCACTTTTCAACATGTCATGGAAGTGGTGTTATGTGGACTGTCTTGGAAATCTTGCCTAGTGCACCTCAATGATGTTATCATCTTCAGCAGAACTTTCAAAGAACACCTCTAGCATCTCAAAGAGATGTTCAAACATCTCAGGCAAGCCAACCTCAAACTCTGTCCAGAGAAATGTTGCCTTGCTCAGCATCAAATCCATTACCTGGGACATGTGGTCAGTTCACACGGCATCTCGCCAGACCCAGCTAAGCTCTCTGCAGTAAAAGACTATCCAGAACCTACAAACCTCAAAGACCTTAGAGCTTTCCTGGGTTTGTCTAGCTACTACAGAAAATTAATTTGCAACTATGTGCTAACATTGCAGCTTCATTGTATGCTCTCACAAAAAAGGGATGTGACTACATATGGACTTCCGAATGCAAAGAGGCCTTTGAAACCTTGAAAGACAAACTTATTTCTTCCCCAGTACTGGCCTATCCCTGATTCGACCAGCCAGTCAGGCTTTACACAGATGCTAATTCCTTTGCAGTGAGCGCTGTGCTGTGTCAAATCCAAGATGGAACAGAATGAGATGTTTCCTAAGCAGGGCGCTCTCTTTCTTCATCTGAGCAAAACTAACGCATCACAGAAAAAGAATGCCTAGCCATGGTCTTTGCTGTAAAAAAGTTTCACCGCTACCTTAGCTGCTCCTCCTTCACAGCTATTGTGGATCACTCAGCCCTCAGATGGTTGTTCGAAATGAAAGAACCAGTAGAAAGTTCACCCGATGCATTGCCATACTGCAAAGGCTACAATTTTGAAATCCAATACCAACCAGGTCAAGTTCACTCCAGTACCAATGCAGTAAGCTGGAGATGGTATCCCTCTGCAGCAGCCTCTCCTGATGAAGAATCCCGCCTACAAGCTCTCCCCTTCTACTCCACAAATGACCTCCCTGTGGACACTTCTACAACACCTCAAGTTGCCTTGCTGCTCCTAAATGATTCTACAGAGAAAAGCACCAATCCTCACCTATTGCAAGCAGCTGAAGAGCTTCTTACAACCTCCAGCACTGCTATCTCCCTGGCCACAATTAAACTTCAACAAAGAACTGATCCTCAGTTTACAGACATCATCACTTATCTCGAGTCTGGAACTTTACTGCAACAAGAGAAATACTGCCAGGATGTTCAATTCTTTGTGGCACAGTATTTTCTCAATGACAGAGTGCTTTTTCACATTTAGGCCAAGAAGGGCAAGGGTCATCGCACAGACAGAACTCATGTACAGCTAGTTGTGCCAGCCTCTCTAGTCTCCGATGTTCTTCAAGCCACTCATGCCTCTCCACTTTGTGGAGGTCATAGAGGTATCCACAGAACTCTTGAAAAGACAAGGCTTTACTTCTTTTGGCCTCACATGAACAAGGACATTGTCAGTTTTGTCAAATCCTGCCAGCTCTGTTCCCAAAGAAAGCCTCCCACCAAGTTGACCAAGGCACACATCATTCCAGTGCCTGTAGCCACAGAACCCTTCCAAAGAGTCAGCACAGATACTCTTGGCCCCCTTCCTACCTGTTATCACTCCAGCAACAAGCACATTCTTGTATTTGTAGATTACCTAACTAAATACTTGGAACTGACCCCAATAAAAGACATTAAAGCTGCTACAGTGGCAAGTGCCTTCCTCAGCACAATCATTTTCCATCATGGTATCCTAGCGTACCTGCATTCAGACAGAGGCACTAATTACCTCTCATCCATTGTGTGAGAAACCTGCAAGCTTCTCAATATCAAAAAGACTCACACAACCAGTTACCATCCACAGTGCAATGGACAAAGTAAGAGAATGATGTTGACCATTCTTAACACACTATCCAAATATGTGGATGAGACTCACAACACTTGGGATCATTTTGTTCCCTTCATGCAGTTTGCGTACAACTCCAGCCCTTGTGTCAACAACACAGAGTATACCCCATTTTTCCTAGTCCATGGACGTCACCCAAGAATACCTCTGGACAAAGATCTCTCATTGCTTGAGGTCTCAGAATCAGCTTCCTCCTTCATCATCCCAATGTTGGAGCAGCTTGAACTTGTGAGATGGGTTGCTATTGACAACCTGGGACAGAGAAAAATGGCAAAGCAAAAAATGTCAGCAACCAAGTGTCACGATCCTTCATTTTCTGTGAGGGACATCGTATATTTGTATTGGCTTGTCCTTGTGCTGGGTGCCACCAGAAAACTGCTTTGCCCCTGGACTGGGCCATTTTATATTGTGGAAAATCTTCCCCCTGTTCATGTTTGCTTGCGCTGAAAGTCAGGTGGAAAGCTGGTACACAGTAAAATTCACATCACCAGGTTGAAGCATGGGTACTTGCATGATTCTTTCCCTGATGATCCCAGTCCCCTAAGTAATGATGCTTCTTTGGAACCTGCAATACTTTCAGAAATTGAACTTCCTGCTGACAACTTGACAACAGTTCCACCAGCACCTCATGGTATTGACACTTATTGGCCAGATTCCGTTCTTCCTGCCCAACCAGATGGACTTTCTGGAACTTCTCAGCCTCTTGTGCCATCTCAGGAATCTCTTGTACCCCAAACAGTGTACCAGATTGAGAAGTTTTAGCACAAAAAGTACATTAATGAATCTTGGTCATACCGTATTAAATGGTGTGGGTATGACAGTGCTCAGAACTAATGGGTCCCCTTTTCTGACTT
Organism: Neoceratodus forsteri; assembly: GCA_016271365.2. Lineage (NCBI taxonomy): Eukaryota > Metazoa > Chordata > Ceratodontiformes > Ceratodontidae > Neoceratodus > Neoceratodus forsteri. Next base: position 398,175,701 of record CM028136.1, on the reverse strand, counting down.
GACCACATCCTGTCAAGCCACCCACTCAGCAATCCCAACTGATTGTAAAAGTCACAGAATCCAGTGAAGTTATTATTCAGACTCAGTGCAGTGATTCTGTCAATTCTTTGTCTTAATCTGCAAATTGCTTCTCAATTCCTGTATGATCTAATTTTTTTCTCTTTTAAATTTTAGCATTTTCAATTAACTAATCAATTGTCTTCTAGTAATGTCTCCACAATACTGTTAAATGTTATCTTACTGTTACTAGGGTTTTGCTATTTTCTATTGTTGTTCTTGCATAACGATGTCTTTACTTGTTCGAGTGGTACTTGTGACACTCAGACAATTGGTTATGATTTTTGTAAAATAAAAATGTGTTACTGAATGTCTCTCATGAGAGATGCTGACAGCCTGTGGAATGACACCCCCCAAGGTTTTAGCTACAATGTGTTACCTGGAATGCCAAGAGATAATTACAGGCTTGAAGAGACTTAACATTTAGGATCTCCTGTTTATGTGACTAATTGCAGCTTGCCAACTGCCAAGATAAATCAAAAATGTTTATGACGTTCAGAGGAAACACAGTTAATATTTACATGGTAATACAGAGCATGTTGCAGCTACGTGAAATCTAGCAGAGAGACATAACAAGTCCTTTGATGTCCTGGAAAGGGGAAGCTGCTCATAGATCAAAGAAAGTAATTAAAAAAAAGAGTTTTGCTGCAGTCACAGAATTTAATACTGTGATAAGACATCCTGTTTTGCATAGATATATTTTTTATATATTCTGACAGGGAGGATCTAGGTGACCTCACGCAAAGAGGTTGGCAAAGCCAGCTTTTAAACAGTATTCTGTTTTCCATTTACACATAAATTTTTGGACTCTGAAAGCTACAACATGCTAGCAGCACTGTAAGAGATACATTAGATAGAGCAAGTCTAGCTATCTGGTGGTAGGAAACTGCACTTTTAAAATCTTGTTTTTTAAGTGATTTTTATGTTTTGTGATATATGATTTTGTATTTACATTTTATATTTTTTATCTATTTTGAAGTAAACCTCCACTGTAGAGACTATGTGGTGTGCCTTTGAAATTCTTTTTCTTGACAAGGGAAGCATACATGGTTAAAGCTGACACTGTACAAAGCTTACTGGTTTTACCAAACTGGGAAAAGGCAAGAATTTATTCTGAGGTCTTTAATAGAGTTTTAAGGGTTCATTTTGTATGCCTGGTTAGGTGCCCATAGGCAAAAGACATCTTCCCCCCCAAAAAGCAGAATTATCTGAGCCTGTACATTGGGTACGCTAACAAGAGGTTCACAATTTGAATCCCTCCAAGACTTGAGACCAAAGGTTGATGCAAACCCACAAAACAGACAGGAAGGTTACCCTGTTTCCATTTCCTGTTCACTAGACTGCGCTCGGGGGGGTTGGCACTGTGGGAGCAGAGGGCCTGACCTGCTGAGTGGGTGTGTGACAGATTGGTTGGCAGTGGTGTGCATAGTTTTGGTATTACAAGCTTTTATTGTTCAGTGTGTCAGCTTGAGACCATCAGCTCACTTGCAAAGAAAGAAAAAGGCAGTGATTTATTTTTAAAAAGAAGACAGAACTATGTCACTGGGCGTACACTCAAGTTCCTACCCGTTTTATTTTTTTTTTTCTAAAGTGCAAGTAACAGTAGCTATAGTTAAGGAAGAAGATGGCTTCCAACTACAGCAGGCACACTGTAGACTACTTAAAGCAGTTGTGTGGGACAGAGGAGTCCAGTTCGAGGTGAAAGCCAGCAGACAGAATCTCATGGATGCCCTGATGGTAGCAGATACCCAGAGCATCAAGTCACAGACAGTGACTGTAAGGGACCAAACCTTGAATGTGGCAGGGCTAGCAGCCAGTGCAGTGTCCAGATCCAATGAGGAGGGCAACAGGGCCACTGTCAGTGAAGGGCCACAGCAGCAGGGGAAGGTCACCAGTATCCTGGATCCAGAAGTACTTCGGCTGCAAATTGAGTTGCGCAGAATGGAGCTGGAGTTCCAGAGAGAGAGGGACAGTGAACAGCGGGAGGTGGACCATGAGGCCGAACAAGAACGCTGAGATGCAGACCGTGAGGAGCATGAGTGCCAGAGGCAACATGAACTGGAGAAGCTACGACTCCAACCAGCAGCACTAGAGCAGGTAAGTGGCTTAGGTTTAACTGGGACTACAGGACTGAGTTACAAATTGAATTCCAAATTGATAGCCAAATTTAAAGAGGGGGAGGATATGGATGCCTTTTTAAACTCTTTTGAAAAAGTTTGTATTCAGGCTAAAATTCCTAGGGAGTCCTGGTTCGGGAGCTTCCAGCTATCCCCGCTACTTACTGGGAAAGCTCGGGATGCATTGGATCAAATGGACAATGAGGACAGTGATGATTACAGCAAACTTAAAGCTGCACCGTTAAAGAAATTTGAATTAACTGCTGAATCATACAGAGCTAAATTCTGTAAGCTCAGGAGAAGCCCTGACATGAGCTATGAGGAGCTAGCCACAAAACAACATCAGTTTTTAAAATGTTGGTGGGAAGAAATTGAAGCAAACTCTGTTGATAAAATTGAAAATGTGATTTTGTTAGAACAGTTTTTCTGGGCATGCCCAACAGAGCTGAAAACTTGGCTGGAGGACTGAGATCCCAAAACAGTGCAAGACACTTCTGAACTCATGGACCGCTATGCCAAGAGCAGACCTGCTCTGAGAGTGAATGGGGCGGGCATGGCAGTGCAGAAAGGGAAATGCGTGCCTTCAGGGCAGCTAAAACCCTCACTGCCTCCACCAAAACCAGTTAGCTCCAGGTTTCAGAGAAAAGATTTCTCTGAAAAAGAAAAGGGAGTGTTGGTTATGTAAAGAAACTGGGCATGTTGCCAGACAGTGTTCCAAAAGAATGAGCAATAATACGCAGAATGGTACTAGAAAAGAAGTGGGTTGTTTGTGTGTTCCTGGAAGCATGCCAGTGAACATGAGGGAACACATGCACCCAGTCATGGTGAATGGTGTACAGATGGAAGGGTTAAGGGACACAGGGGCATCCCTGACATTGGTAAAAGGGAATCTAGTTAAGCCTGGCCAGCTTATACCCAATAAATATGTCACTGTACGGGACTTTACTGGTGAGGCAAAAACATTGCCCCTCACCAGAGTTCTCCTAGACTGGGGTGAAACAGGGGAAACTGTGCAACAGGTGGCAGTAGCCAAAACATTAGCGGTAGATGTGATCCTGGGAAACAATCTCAAACAGGGGATGGTATCTGTAGTTACCCGTAGTCAAGCAGCAAGGGAAAATTGTAGTTCCCTGAACCCCACAAAAACCATTGTGGAAACCACTGAGAGGCTGGTTCACCAGCCTGTGTCTCCAGATGGGGAGACTAATGAAAAGGGGATAGAAATTTTCCCAGTAGCAAGTAATAACACAGCTACAGAGGGTTACTCTGAAGAGGGAAGGGTGACCCTATGTCAGAGGGCTGGAATTGACAGTGATCCTGAGTGCCCTGATGCTAGTGCTAGGGACCCTAGTTTAGCAACTGAAGGGGACCTGTCCCATGCCTTGAGAATGTGTAAGGAGTTTGTAACTGCTCAGAGAAGTGACCCTAGTCTAGAGAAACTGATGGCTTGGGCAGTCTCTGATGAGACACAGGGAGGTGATGGCAGAATAAGGTTTGTTGGGGAAATGGATTTATGTATACTCAGGCAGTACAGACAGAGGGAGGGTTGCTAGGCAGGTAGCTTGTCATTCTCCACGGGTATCGTGAGCAGTTGCTCAAGATTGTACATGATACTCCCTTGTCTGGTCATCTGGGAATCATGCACACAATGCAGCAGTTGGCCCAGAATTTCTACTGGCCTAACTTCACCCAACAGGTGAAAGAGTATTGCAGGTCTTGTCACCAGTGCCAAGAAATAGGGAAGGCGGGCAAGAAAACCCAAGCCACCCTGATTCCCTTGCCCATAGCAGAGAAGCCATTCCAGAGGGTGGAAATGGATATTGTGGGGCCTTTAAATACCCCCAGCTCCTCAGGGAAGAGATTCATCCTGACTGTGGTGGATTATGCCACCCGGTACCCAGAGGCAGTCACTCTATCCTCACTGAGGACAGACAAAGTGGCAGCTGCCTTACTTGGGATTTTCTCCCATGCTGGGTTTCCGCAGGAGGATATCACCAATCAAGGGGGTTCCTTCATGTCAGATCTGATGAAATGTTTGTGGGAAAGTGTGGCATGGTGCAGAGATGCAAGACACTGTATCACCCACAAGCCAATGGGCTTGTGGAAAGATTAAATGGTATCCTGAAGTCAATACTCCGGGCGTTTGCTGAACAGCACAGGAGGGACTGGGAGAAATTCCTTCCCCACCTGTTGTTTGCATACAGGGAGGTGCCCCAAGAGTCAACAGGATTTTCCCTCTTCAAACTCTTATATGGACACCAGGTATGTGGGCCCCTAGACTTGATCCAGGAGGACTGGGAAAGCAAGCACGCCATCCAGGGAACTCCCATTGTGGATTTCATCCTTAGGTTTAGAGAAAGGTTGAAAGAGCTTATGGGGACAGCTCAGAGCAACCTGGCAGCTGCCCAACAGAAATAAAAAGTGTGGTATGACTGCAGAGCCAGAGCTTACTCATACATGGTGGGTCAGGAAGTCCTGGTCCTTATTCCGGTCTGGAAAGACAAGCTGCAGGCTGAGTGAGCAGCACTGTACAAAGTGGTTAGGAAGGTAAATGACATGAACTATATTGTAGTTACCCAACAGAAGACAGGCAGAAAGGATGTACCATGTCAACATGATGAAGCCATGTGTAAATAGGGCAGACGTAGTGTTTGCTGTATGTAGTCCTGGGGAGGGGACGGATGAAGGAGACCCCCTTCTGGATTTGCTGGAAGAAAGTAAGCAGGAGTCCTCTGTGGAGGCAGTTAAATTATCTCCCCAGCTGACCCAGGACACGATCCAGGAAGTAAGGGAGGTTTTAGCAGACTTTACCCCATTGTTTAGCACCATGCCTGGACTAAACCCCTTAGTGACTCACGATGGGGAGACAGGGATACAGACGCCCATATGGCGTACAGTATATTGGGTGTCAGAGGCTGTCCAAAAGGACATTAGGAGGGAAGTTGAGGAGATGCTGGATTTAGGGGTAATCCAGAGATCCCACAGCCCCTGGGCCTCACCCGTAGTCCTTGTGCCTAATCCAGATGGCTCTACTCATTTCTGTGTGGACTATCATGGACTGAATGCAGTCACAAAGTCAGACACCCACCCGATGCCCCGGACGGACAAACTCCTGGACATGTTGGGAGGGGTGACCTACCTTACGACCATTGACCTGACAAAGGGGTATTGACAGGTAGGGTTAACAGACAGAGCTAGGGAGAGGTCGGCCTTCATAACTTCGATAGGCTTATTTGAATTCAAAGTAATGCCTTTTGGAATGAAGAACACCCTGGCCACTTTACAAAGGTTGGTAGAACCAGGTGTTAAATGGTGCTGAGGAGTACACTGTGGCATACCTGGATGACATTGCCATCTTTTGTACCAGCTGGGAGGAACACCTATCCCACCTTAGGGAAGTGCTGGACAGGATACAGAGGGCCAGGCTCACTGTCAAAGCTGGGAATTGCCAGGTGGCCAAGGAAGAAGTGGCATACCTCGGGCATGTGGTAGGTTGGGGTCAGCTCCATCCTAACCAAATAAAAATAGAGGTAATCCAGGCATGGCCCAGACCAGAAATGCAGAAGCAGGTCAGGAGTTTCCTCGGGACAGCAGGGTACTATAGAAAATATTTACCCAATTACAGTACCCTGGCTGCTCCTCTATCTGACCTGATAAAGAAAAGGATGCCAAAGAAAATTACCTGGGGACCAGCCTGTGAGGAAGCCTTTTCCCAACTAAAGGAGGCACTGTGCAGTGCTCCTGTTTTGACAAGTCCTGACTATAGCAAACCCTTTATAGTTCAGACTGACACTTCAGACATGGGTATTGGGGCAGTACTGAGTCAGATATCCAGCTAAGGGAGAGATCACTCAGGAGTAGGAAGTTAATTCCCAGGGAGCAGGCATACTCTACTGTGGAAAAAGAATGCCTTGCTCTAGTGTGGGCCCTAAAGAAGTTGGAGCCATACTTACATGGGCAGCATTTTGTGGTGCATACTGACCACAACACCCTGATATGGCTGACACAGATGGGGAAAAACAATGGTAGATTGCTAAGATGGAGTCTTGCTTTGCAAGGGTATGATATGACAATTCTACATAGGGCTAGAGCCAAAAATCAGAACTCCGATGGGCTGTCTCATGTGTACAAGGAGTGAATTGATTTGGGAAGCTCATCCCATGCAGGGGATAGAGCCCCCAAAAATGAGTCTAGGTTGGGAGGAATTGTGACACTCAGACAGCTGGTTCTGATTAAACTATGATTTTTGTAAAATAAAAATGTGTTATTGAATGCCTCTATGCTGACAGCCTGTGGAATGACACCCCCAGGTTTTAGCTGCAACATGTTACCTGGAAGGCTAAGAGATAATTACAGGCTAGAAGAGACTTAAAATGTAGGCTCTCCCATTTATATGACTAATTGCAGCTTGCCAACTGCCAAGATAGATCATAAACTTTTATGACGTTCAGAGGAAACACAGTTAATATTCACATGGTGATACAAAGCATGTTGCACCTCTGTGAGATCTGGCAGAGAGACATAACAAGTCCTTTGATGTCCTGGAAAGGGGAAGCTTGCTCATAGATCAAAGAAAGTCATTAAAAAAAAAGAGTTTTGCTGAGGTCACAGAATTTAATACTTTGATAAGACATCCTGTTTTGCATAGATATATTTTTTATATATTCTGACAGGGAGGAGCTAGGTGACCTCACGCAAAGAGGTTGGCAAAGCCAGTTTTTAAACAGTATTCTGTTTTCCATTTACACACAACTGTTTGGACTCTGAAAGCTACAACATGCTAGCAGCACTGTAAGAGATACATTAGATAGATCAAGTCTAATTATCTGGTGGTAGGAAATTGCATTTTTAAAACGTGTTTTTTTAAGTGATTTGTATGTTTTGTGATATATGGTTCTGTATTTACATTTTACATTTTTTATCTATTTTGAAGTAAACCTCTACTTTAGAGACTACTTGGTGTGCCTTTGAAATTATTTTTCTTGACAAGGGAAACATACATGGTTAAAGCTGACACTGTGCAAAGCTTACTGGTTTTACCAAACTGGGAAAAGGTAAGAATTTATTCTGAGGTCTTTAACAGAGTTTTAAGGGTTCAGTTTGTATGCCTGGTTAGGTGCCCATAGGCGAAAGATATCTAGCCCCCTTCAAAGAGCAGAATTATCTGAGCCTGTACATTGGGTACGCTAACAAGAGGTTCACAATTTGAATCCCTCCAAGACTTGAGATCAAAGGTTGATTCAAACCCACAAAACAGACAGGAGGGTTGCCCTGTTTGTGTTTCCTGTTCACAAGACTGCGCTCGGAGGTTGGCACTGTGTGAGCAGAGAGCCTGACCTGCTGAGTGGGTTTGTGATAGTACTCACATTTACAATACCTGGGGTGATATGGAGTACAAAGTTGAGCATGGGGCTAAAAATTAACTGCCGCCCTTTAACTAGGAACAGTAATGGGCAGCTAGCTGTGGTCACATTGTATGCTAATTATTGTCAAGCAGGGGCTAGGGAAGGGCAAATTCCTTTGTCCTCTCAACATATACATATATCCTTGAGGAAAGGAGGGAGAGGGGGGACATGACAGAAACTTTTGAGTACCTCAGTGGAATCAACAAAGTTCAAGAGGGTAGCATCTTTCAGAAAAAGAGATGTGCAAGAACAAGGGAACATCATTTGAAGATAGAGGGGGAGCGGTTCAGGGGCAATGTGAGGAAGTATTTTTTCACAGAGAGGGTGGTGGACACATGGAACAGCCTTCCTGAGGAGGTTGTGGGGTCTAAAACTGTGGGAGAATTCAAGAATGCACGGGACAGATATATGGCAAATTTTGGTGGGGGGTAGGAAGAAATAGGCTGTTGCTTAACTAGGATCCGCAGCTTATCCTGTAGGTAGGGAAATGGGAGGCTAGGTGGGCCAAGCGGTCCTTATCTGCCGTCAAAGTCTATGTTTCTATGTTTCTATGTCAGTGTAGGATATTTCCTGTGCTGATGAGATGTGCCTACTTAAGCTCCTGAATAAACCTTATTCTGTTCATTATTTTATGCGTCCCACTCAGTTTGTTCGGTACCTACTGACTCCTGCAGCAGAAGCACCAGATAGGAAGGCAGTATACCAGAGAATGTAAAAGGTCCTTTAGTGGCAGACCAAATACCAAAATGCCACACTATCAACCATGAGAAATACACTGGCTCGAGAGACTTTCCACTCAGTTTCCCCACAACAAACCACTGCTGATGCATTTACTTTTCTGCCCTCAGCATAAGTATCTTAAAAAAATAGTGAAAAAAAAGTGCACTTATTAAAGTTATGTTCAGTATTAAACACATTCAAGCTGTTCTGATGTTTGACTGCATATGTTATCCCTGGACTGAAATGTGGCTGAATCAGGTAACAGAATAACAGTTGGAGCCACTCACTATAGTTAAACCTGGGGTACCCCTTATAATAGATAAATGTTGTTGCAGGAACAAACAATATCCACACTACTCAAGCTGCAGTATAAAAAACGCTTTTATTAAATAACATTTAAACATACCACCACATAGCGCCCACTAACAGTCCGTCACTGAACAAAGACCCTGACCAGTTTAACACCTAGCGAGTCATCAGGGTGATGATCATTAATATGATTAATAAAAGCTTTTTTATGCTGCAGCCTGCATAGTGCGGAGATTGTTTGTTCTTGGCTGATACTTCTTATCCTGCACACTCTGAGCAGTAGAGCTGTATTTCCCCAGGACAAAGCCTGATGTTGTTGACCAGGGTGTTGAGTGAAGGCTCAGTTTGGTTGGCTTTAGTTAAACAAACCCTGCAAACAGACCATGGGTCTGCATGCATGTGCAACTGTTAAACCCCAAATTGTAATCCACTATGGGAAGTAATGTTACTGATGCTTGAATGTTTTAAAGTAAGGTAAAGGCTGATGACTGGGCAACTTAAAGTGATGAACTTAGCTGTTGGAATCTGGTGTCCAAACCCCAGGTGGGGTTTGATCCTCCTCCAGTCTGGGCAGCCGTCTTGGACTCCTGGTTGCATGAAGAACAGAAAACACAGGCTGACAGGAAATATCTTCTGGTGCAATCGAACAAAGGTACAGTTCTTGGGATTACACTTAAAGGAAAATGTTCACGTACAGGCAGACCCCACCTCTATGTGAAGTAGGGCCAGATTAGTAGATGCAGCAGAAAAAATAAAAAATAAACATAGTTGCTTCTCATTTATTTGAAATTGTATCTTGTTGATCCTGCACCCTTGTTGCCCTGGCATTTTAGGAGGCAGTGTCCTCCGCGTCACACCCACATGCACCCGTGGCTGTCCCCGTGATGACGCTTCAGATGGGGAGCAGCCATGGGCATCTATATACTTAATATGTGGCTCCTTTTTTAAAATAGCTCTGGTTTGGAGCCTGGACATTCTTGGGCATTTCTGATTCAAGTACTGGCTGACAAGTACCCAGCCAGTCGGTAATCTTGGTGTCGCTCGCACACACATAGATTCTAAACTGGAGCTATTTAAAGATTTGGCAATGCAGATTACTATATTGCCAAATCTTCAAATAGCTCTGGTTTAGAATCTATGTGTGTCTGGGCTATACCGAGACCAAGTACCAACTGGCAGGGTACTTGTTAGCCAGTACTTGTATCAGAAATGCCCAAGAATGTCCAGACTCCAAACAAGAGCTATTTTAAAAAAGGAGCCACATATCAAGTATATAGGTGCTCCCAACTGCTCTCCACCTGAAACGTCATCACAGAGACAGCCGCGAGTGCTTGTGATCACAACGGAGAGGGCTCTGCTTCCAAAAATGCCGGGACAACGAGGGCGCAGGATCAACTAGATACAATTTCAAATAAATGAGAAGCAAGTATATTTATTTTTTATTTTTTCTACTGCATCTACTACATCACATGGAGGTGGGGTCCACCTGTACGTGGACATTTCCCTTTAACTCTGTGCACCCACACAACTTGCCGCTGAAGACTAGTCTGCTCTAAGTCACAACTTGTAGCCAAAGCACTCAACCCAGTTATTTCAATGGGTGCTCTCACAATCTCTGCAGTCAACATCTCTCCTGGAAAAATTTTGTCTCTACAGGATGCTTGCTGAATTGCTGAACTCGCACCTGAGTTAGCCTCACTGTACACTGACTCTCACTTGCAGGGGGCTCCTGCCTATCTAGTTCTCAGACTATGGCCTAGTAAGAAAAGCACAGTGGCATGTAGCTCTTGTCTCTCTCCTCTAGTCACTTGCTCTACCCATCATAAAAGTCACATGAAGTCCCAGTACAGCCTTTTTTATTATCAGGGTCCAGGGACATCCCAATTGGCTGAACTGCTATGTCAGTCTTGCTGCCAGGACCCATGTTGGCTAAAAAAAGACATCAAAACACTGCAGGCTGTTGATTGGTGGACTGGGGGGCAACGGTTACAGTCATGGTGGCCCCCAGTCTGCTAGGGTAAACACTTCCCAAACCCCAACAGTAACCTACAGATTCCCATGAAACTCGGCAGAGATAAGCCCCAAATTAACAGGGAGGCTATACACAAATAGTAAAGACCGTTAGTTAAAGCCAACAGCCAGAGTTCTAAGGGAGGAAAGAGTCATCAAACTTCATAGTACAGAGTTCACACTTCTGCCATTTCTCACAAAATTGTGTTTTCCTACCATGAAGATGGCATTCTGGTCTTCTGACATTCATTTACTGCATCAAATCTCTTCTTGACTATATATCCTCCCTCCTCATGGATACTCACCTGCCTACCCCTTTCATCATGCAAGTACCAGCTGCTTCTTTAAAAGGACACTGTCAACCATTTTTGCATCAGTTTTTCTAGTTGAAAACCCACATTTTATGATTACTTACCGTCTCCAAAGTTCATTGATGTTGCTGGTTGCTTTGTCTGCTTCCTAAGTAGAACTGAAATACATGCTAATGGTGTAATTACTGCCAACCTTCTTTTGTTTTCAATCTTTCATTTACTCTTCTTGCATGCATGCTTTCTGAACATTAGCAACACCCCAAAACAGAGCAGCCACTCATGAGGTAATAGTCTCCTCTTCTCTTACTGCATCATAAGTGGCTAGACACTGCTTGGGGTGTTCCCAAGTTCAAGACATATGCAGTGGGTATTGATAAAAAATGTAAACAAACATGTTTTAGTCTGGTAACACCAGTATGGTGAGCAATCTGTTTTCACTTTTTGAAAGACAAAAGGAATCAGAATCAAACTACCAGCTGCTTCAGCAATCCCTACAGAATGTGACCAATCATTAAATGTGTTTTTTAAACTCAATACACTTTGAGACCAGAGAGGGTTGACAGTGTCCCTTTAAAACATGACATCCCCTATCTACTGGTTAAGCCATGTTCTCTTGATTACTCCCTTCCAGAACTCCTTCTTTTCTCCACTCAAGTCTATTTCAATGCAGCTATCCCTTATGAGGTAAGTCCAGGATTTCATCACGCATACATTTTGTCACGCATATTGCTGCACCACTGTATTGTAACTCTCTACCAATGTCTGTTCACATGGCTAATTCTATCATCTGTTTTAAAACTTTGTTTAAATAATTTTGTTGATGAAATCAGTTTGTAAATGTATTAAGTAATTGAGTTATTCATCTGTATGTTGTGTAATTTTGTATCATGTATTTCTGGGTCGGACCTGAAAAAGGGCTTCTATCCAGTGTCCTTACCTGGTTAACACATGATAAAATAAATACATGCAGCTGCTCCCCTCTCTAGTGGGAAGTCCTGGGTTGGCAAGGTTGTTCCATAGAGATGTATCATGCTCACAAGTATGGTGGCTTGACTTTAGCTCCTGTCCAGGAGCCAGGGGCATCATTTAGGGTTCACCAGGGGTCACAACTGCAACCCCAATGCATTTTATCATCACCCCTATATTCTGTTTGTGACCCTTATACTGGCAGCTTGTGCTGGGCTGGTTCCTGGCTGACATTGCTTCCTTGTTGTTGTTTTTTTTTTGTTAGTGCACTGCAGTTTCCATGCGGCTTACATTTCTTCCTCTGTGTCTGTCGCCACCTCCAATGGCAGCACACTGGTTCACACGTGATGCACATTAAGTCCTGTTCATTGTGCCATCCACCCACACCCCCTCCCTGTGCCTTACCGTTACCAGGCCTTTTGGTGCCAGAACTGTTCTGCACATGCACAGATAGTGAGCCCCATTGGCTGTGATGCATCCTGAGGTGCCCATGATGATCTGCAAATGGACATGTAACAGAACCAATAAGGAACTGGAACCAATCAAACCCTGACTAGCTGAATGAAAATTTGCATGCAATGTTCAAAACTTAGGGTCATCAGCCTCAGCCTTCAACCAGCCTAACTGTTGACAGACCAGCACGATCATCGCTTTGAATCATTCTAGAGTCAAGCATGTCATTTTACCGACAAAAGGGAACTGCTTGGGAATGCTTGGTCCTCTAAGTATGGACTTGAGCTCCAGGCTTGCCTTCTGACTCTTGTTGGCCAGTTGTGTGGTGCAGCACGGGCAGGATGAGAAGCCCCCTGATATCTAGCCCAAGGAGGAGGAGGCTGGCTCCTTAGGTGAGCAGCAGTGCCTGAAATAATTATAGTGGGAAACAAATTCTATTATGCTGTAAACTGATCAGTTTGTAGCTTTTATTGTCTTACCAACACTCAGAGATGGAGGTGTAAATTTCCAAACAGGCTTTCTGAAAATATAAAGAAACACAGAAATGGTGGGGTAAGAACACCAGACTTTATGCACATTTAAAAGGGTTTCTACTGAGGAGCCTTTTGTGCTGTGTAACTAAGGTAAGGGGTTTGTAAAGCAGGGGTGGTTATCACTTGGTTCTATGAGCAGTGATCAACAGTGCTGCAAATTAAAGGGGTGATTTGCAGAGGTAATAGGGAACCATGATCTAAGTTCTTAAAATAGTGTTGTGGACTTGTGGCAACTGGGTTTTGTGCAGCTGGTTGAAGTTGATTTCATTGCTGAATGGAGAGTCTGTAAGCTGAACTGCCATTGTCCAAGGAGAAGGTTTTGCTGTACAAAGATACTAAATGCAGCTAAGCCAAACTAGTAGAGAACTGCTTAACAAAAAACAAAACTCACCTCTATGCTCTTTTGAGCACCACAAGGGGAGTGTGGGTGATATGCGCTAGCAATAAACAAGGGATTTAAATTCACTGGGAAGACCCTGGGTAGCAGCACTGAGAAACTGTGGAGTAAGTACCAAGAAAGGATTTCTCCAAAATTATACGGTTTTCACAGGGAACCTTTTGTGCTGTGGTAACTTAAGTCAGAGGGTTGTACAGCTGGGACAGAGCTGTATTCAGTTTTGGGAGCAGAGATAAACAGTGCAGCAACCCTTACTAAAAAATGCAAGGTTTATGACTAATCTTGCATGATTTGTAAGAATAACATAAGAGTTCTTTGCATTACTGTGCAAGAATTTTGCAGCATTAATAAATGCAAGTTTATTGAAAAAACAAACCTGTTTTTCTGAAGGATCACGGTGTAAATTTTAACACTAGTCAAGAAATCTGTAAGTTTAAAATGCAGCATAGTACAAAATAATTATATATTCTGTTTCATGACTACCGTAAGCACATGAGTATTGTCTTGCACTATTCTTTCAAATGTCAAAGGAGATTGGGAACTACGTAGAGTACTAAGCAACAAGTTCAACACTGATATAGTGTCAGTGGGTGGCTGAATCCAGAATTACCTGTTGCAGTGAAAAGAAACAAGATAATTAAACAGAAGTGCATATTACAGAGAGAATTTGTGTTTGTACCTTTTATTCTATTTTAGATTTTCCCTTTCTCTTATTAACATGCCCTTATGCTCAATTTTGAGCCTGCCTTAGCATTTTTTAGATTTGAAATAGTAAAAGTTCTCTAAATATTGCTGTACTCGGGTTTTCTTCAATACTCTCAGCTGTTTTTGAACATAACCCCAGTTTAAAATAACTCTTCTGGTGTACAATAGCATGCCACAGCCACTGGGACAATGCCTTTCCAAAATAGCTGAAAATACTTATAAAAAAACCTGATGATAGATTAAAAGGAATGTGATTTTAATGTTTACAAATCTAAAATAATGTTGTAACAGACACAAAACAGGGAGAACGACCAGTGTTGTCACTTACCACCTCATTTCATTTTGTCTGTACAGTGACAAAAAAACTCCACCAACTCAGGTCTCGGATTTAATATGAATTAATTTCTAGTGCATAAAGCTGGCCACTGCTAGGGCATTTGTAAATCAATTTTTTGCTTAAAGTGAGCAGTATTCTCTATCTTCAAACTGTGGGGGTATTTTTTTTTAGTGCATTGTTGCTGTATTTCTTGTTATTTGTTTTGCTCCTGAAACAGAGCCTAAAATGCACCAAAATGCATCATTTCACACTTTACGTTTTTAAAATCTCCTACAGAAGTTCTCTTTAATGGGGACTGAGACCTGTGAATGGGTTGCTGATTGTTGGAGACCAGTTGGGGTCTGTGGAGACCTAGGCAGGGACTATCTGAGCAGAATGAATGGGTTCAGCGGTCCCTTATGAGGACAAATTCTATGTGTGTCTCTCTCGCTCTGTCAAAAAATTGTATGTGTGTGTGTGTGTCTCTCTCTCTCTCTCTCTCTCTCTCTCTCTGTCACTGTAGATTCCTAGTACTTAATACTGGTAATCGGTCATGGGGGGGTTGGGGTCCATTAGACAACATTGATTTGACTGAAATCAGCCACATGATCAGGGGGAGGTAGGACGGACCCTTTGAAGTGGGCTAGGGTGCAACTTACTTAGCATGGGGAAGGGGCAACAAAGTAACAAATTCTGTTTCAAATGACCCCAAAATGCACCAGAATGCACCAAATTTAAAAGATTTTCTACGGGCCAATCCCCAGTCTGTAGTTTGTTTTGCAGACCCTATGATTTCTGTGAAATGACACCCCTGCCAGGAGCCCTGCATGATTCCATCTTTCCCCTGAGATCCATCTATCTTCATCACTGGAAACCACAATCCAGTCTTGCTCTTCCAGTCACACCCCCTGTTAATGGGGCCAGGCAGTGCCTCAGCAGGTGTAGTCATCTCTGCTTTTTCTTTTATTGTTCTTTTAGTAACTGGGTAAGGCCCATTAGGCACAAGTGCCTGTTTTCAGAGGTTATCCGGGGTTATCAAGAGGGGGTGGGACAGGTACAGGGGAAGGGTTCTGGAAGCAAAATCCAATGCAGCAAGAATATCCAGAACTGGGAAGGGAGAAGCCAGAGAAGGAAGGGGGGCAGCAAGGTCAGCACCCAGGGTGGGGGCTGACCAAACGAGCAGACACGAAAGACCGTTAGGCCTATTCTGCTGGCATTTTAGTATGTTAGTATGTTAGTATCCAGGAGCACTGAATGGTTAAGTGACTTGCTCAGAGTCATACAGTATGCAAGTTGAGGTTGTGGGAATCAAACTCAGATCTGTTGGATGTACCAAGCTCAGGGTGGCTAGCCACTGCAAAGAATATAAACATTATGGGAAAAAGGAACTGAAATGTATGGGGCAGTGGCTAGTCACTCAGCTTGGTACATCTCAAAAGTGGGATTCTTAATTAGCTGAAGTTTCTTTGCAGGGCTTTAGCATCAAAGTAACAAAAGTTGGCTTGCGGCAGTGAGCCACGTTGAGTCCTTGCTCACCAGGTCCCTTGAACTTCCAATCAGGGCTAGAAAGCATACACAGCCTAGCCACGGTTTCTCTCTTCAGCATTGCCAAGCATCACACCCTTCATGGCTGGAGCCACACTGAGTCCTTGTTCTCCTAAATTCATGGACATGCAAGTGTGGGCTGTGGAACACATGACTGCAGCAACTTTCACCTGGCACTGAACACACCCACACCAACAGTACTGGAGAGCCACCTGGAACTTCTCACTCCCCTGCTGTAAGGGACACTGCAGAGGTGAGGCAAAATCAAATGACCAAAATGCTCTTTTCAATGCTGTGAGCACCTGTATCTTGCGGTTGATGCCGGTGAGCCACCCCTACGCACTTTCTCCCAGCACCATGGGGCAGGCAGTCAGGGATGGGAGGCAAAAAATAAGCAAAAGCCCCCACAGTGCAAACTCACTCACTCAACCTCCATGAACACACAGCACAGTCAGAGAACGTAGGTGGGACAGTATGATTCTGGGCTGGGGAAGACAATCCCAATAAGCTTCTGAGGAGGGTGAGCCGCACAACTGAACAAACTGACTCCCATCAGGGTGCCAGCTACAGGAGCTCTTGACAGTGCTCTAACCCTCCAGAAGATGGAAACTGCTCTTGGCCCCACGAAACTCCAGAAGGGACTCAGATGGCTCTAGCCAGCAATCAGAGACTGCACAAAGTGCAAAACATATAAACATTAAAGAAAAAAAAGGAATGGAAATATATGGGCCACTTATCTTCGATGTGTCACTGCTCGAGACCAACAAGAAGTTGATAGGTGGCTGCTGTCAGTAAATCAGTGAAGCTCTGGTAACTACTTCAAGCCAATAGGGAACTGAATGTGAGTGAAAGGGTTCTGAAGAAGCTTTTGTCAGTCCTGTAAAAGATTTTGAACAGCTCAGAAGTCATCATCATCATCATCATCAAATCTTTATTTATTCAGGCGAGCATCATTGAGCGAGGCTCATTTACAAGATGGACCTGATAAGGTCAAGGTTCAACAGTTGAGACACAACAGATACATCAATACACTTATATAAAACAGTTATACATACAGGGAAAAAAAACATTTATAAAACAGTGATGTACAGTAAAATTCACATGATAAATTGGGTAATAGGAAAGTTGAGCTAATATTTACAGTATATACAGTGTATACATATCCCAGTGGAGGGGCCATGGCAAACACACAAAATAATGTAATACTAGGATGGTGGAAGGTACTACTGGGTGCCATAAGATGGGGTGTCTGCCTGGGAGGGAGAACTGAAGAACAAAGATTATGCCATATATGGTGAATTTTTGGGAGGGAGATTGTGAGATGACAAAGCTAGCTCTACCGGTAGCAACTGCATTTCTCTGTGAAGAAAACTGTACAATGCTGTTTAAAGGATGCAATTGGAATAATATTGGACAGTTTTAGGGATTTTTGTAGGGTGTTCCATGCTATAGCTAGAGAATAGCTGATTGCTGCCCTCTCTAGCCAGGTGTTGAATTTGGGCAATTTGAGCAGGATGATGTTGTTGCTTCTTAGGGCATAGGAGCTAGGAATGGTCTGAGTGAAGCAGTCCAGAATATAGTTTGGAAGTTTTTTTGATAACGCTCTGTAAATCCATAGAGCTGCATTTCTGTTCCTTCTGAGGTGTAGGGAAACCCATCCAACTGCAGCATAAAGAGATCAATGATGGGTATTAGATGGCAGATCTGTTATGAATCTTATTGCTCTATGGTATAAGGTATCCAACTTGTGTAGGTAGGAGATGGGGCAGTGACTATAAAGGAAGTCTGCATAGTCAACAACTGAGAGAAAATGGCCTGAACTAACCTCAACTTTGAATCTCTGTTTAGGAAGGGTTTTAATCTATAGAAAAGGCCAAGCCTTTGGTGAAGCTTTTTTAGCAGTTATTCTAAATGATGAGTGAAGTAGAGTCTGCTGTCAATCCACACACCTAAATATTTGAATTTTTCTACATACTCCAGATTTTCTCCAAGTATAGTGCATAGCTGGGGGAGAATGACTGAAGAGGAGGTGCTGGTGGAGCTTTGATTTGTGAACATCATTGCTTTAGTGTTCTTTGCATTTAACAGAAGCTTTTTCTCAAGTAGCTGATATTGTAACACGGAGAATTCTGTTTGTAGGATTTCATGGGCAGCTGCAGAAGAAGGGTTGCTGACATACAAAACAGTGTCATCAGCAAAGAGGTGTACAGAGGATTTGGTGAGGGTTGAATCAATATTATTTATATAGATGGCAAAAGGATAGGACCCAGGATAGAACCTTGGGACTCCTCTTAACAGTGGTTTTAATGGGGATAGGTCACCTTCAGCTTTTACCTGCTGTGACCTACCGGTAAGATAACACCTGAACCACTTAAGAGAGGGTGGATCTAGGCCAATGGAGTGCAAGGATGATAGTAGAAGCTCGTGGTCCACGGTGTCAAATGCTTTGCTCAGGTCAAGAAATACTGCACAGACATTATTCTTTTTATCTAATTCAGTTTGCCAGTCATTTGTGACCTTGGCTAGTGCAGAGATAGTGCTATGCTTGGCCCTGAATCCAGATTGAGCTGGATTCAGGAGGTTAGCATTGTCAAGATATTCCCTTAACTGGGTACTCACTAATTTCTCCAGCATCTTGGATAGCACTGGTAGAATGGAAATGGGCCTGTAATTATTAAGGTCCATAGGGTCCCCTTAATTTAGAAGGGGAACCACTTGGGCTGTCTTCTACATTGTGGGAATAGAACCAGAGTTTAGAGATAGGTTAAAGAGATGTGTTAGGGGGACTGCAAGTACATGGGATGCAATCTTTAGAAAGTAGGGGTCCAGAGAGTCTGCCCCTACGCTTTTTTTGATATCCAGCTGCCATAGTAGGTCCTCTACTTGCTTCAACAGTACAGATTTGAAGCTGAAGGAAGAGTCAGCTCTCTGAGCACCAGTGTACTGGGAGCTTAATTGTTTCTGCAGCAGGTTAGCTGGAGAGGTGTCAAAGGCAAGGCCAGCTGTTGTGAAGTGGTTATTGAAGGCTTCCAGAATTTCCATTTTGCCAGTGATAGGGCCATAACTGTGGTGTAATTGAGTTGGTAGGGAGGTGCTAGAATCCTGCCCAACCATACCTTTGATGGTACCCCAAAACCTAGCAGGATTATGATAGGAGGAGTCGAGCTCAGCCAAGTAGAAGGCAGCCTTTGCATCCCTAACTTTCTTGGTACATCTATTCCTGGCTTTCTTAAAGATCATCCAGTCATTTGCATTCTTGGTTTTTCTTGCCATTTTCCAGAGTTTGTCTCTCTCCAGCAGTGCAGCTTTGAGGTCAGCTGAAAACCAATGACAGGATTTGTTTTTTATTCGGATACCAGAGATTGGGGCATGGATGTTAAGGGCACTTATTATAATGCTATTTAGCACCTGCTGTGCTTTTTCCACAGAATGGGCAAGATAAAACTCTTGCCAGCTTGGAGAGTGAGCTAGATCATGCAAATATCCTTCAATATTGATGTTTTTCTTGGATCTCCTCATGAGGAATTTTGCAGGGGTTGTTGTTTTGCTGGAAGATCTTACACCTGCGATGGGGCAGTGATCACTTATATCACAGATAAGCACTCCAGCATGTGTGAATAGATGGGGTTTATTCACTAGCATGATATCAAGTAGTGTGCTGTTATTACTATTCCTTGCATTAATTCATGTTGGCTCATTAATTAGTTGTGTGAACCCATATGTATCACGGAATGATACCAGAGGTGCAGCTGCCTAGGTAAGCCAGTTGTAATTCAGGTCACCTAGAATAATGACTTCTTCAGTGCTGGAAGCTTGAGCAGATTCCCCAGGTGGGATAAGAGCTTGAGGTCAGCAGAGCTGCTGTAGCATCCAACTAGCTGAAAAGCTGCTGTATTGGGGAGAGAGACTTTTAGGGATAGGCATTCAAATTCCTTGGGCACAGAGGTTGCAGCAATACATGATACAGGTATACCGGATTTTGCATATATAGCTACTCCACCGCCCCTTGTTTGGCGATCCGCTCTGAATAACTGATAGTTGGGTAGGTTAACATCCTTGTTTGCTGTGGTGGGTTTGAGCCATGTCTCAGATACCATGAGAAAGTCTGGCAATGTATGGGCAGCAGGCTTGTATCAGTGTAAGTTTTCAACAGACTGCATACATTAATATGCAAAAGACTGAGGCCTTTAATGAGGTTAGGTCTGCTGGAGAGGTAATACATTCAGGGGATCCAGGGTTGATTTCCACGTTACCAATACAGAGCAATAGAAAGAGCAGGAGTTTCATGAGGGCTGCCAGAGATAGGGAGAGGGGGCTGTCTTTGGTCCTCCTTCTCTTATTCTGTTGCTACTCTTTTGGGGTGCTCCATGTGGGGTTATGGAATATTGTTGAGACACCGAGTAGCAGTTTGGTGGTCAGACGTAGGGGGGATCTGTATATCCAGTAGTGGAGCCTTGATTGAAATATATGTATGGTGGTTTGCATCTCTTTTTGTGGGTCACCCCACTATAATCAATGCAGCAATGGTAGGGCATATGTGAGGGTTTGAGCGTCAAACAATGGGGATGATTCAGAGAGACTGGGCGGATGGATCACCATAGTTTGTGTGATAGGGACATCTTCTTTGGGGAACCCCATGGCTGACAGTGAAAGAAGTATCAGAAGTAAACTCCCCATTGTGAGAGAGATATTGTTAGTTGACTACCGGGAGAGTAGTGAAGTTGCTGATTAGTTGGATCAGCAAGCCGGTGGAACAGTTTATTGGTTTAGGTAATGCTGAGGGCAGGGAAGAGATTTCGGTGGGAAGATGCCTATAAAGTAACACACAAGAGGGAAAGAAGCGGGTGGGCAAAAATTTTTGCAGCTTTCCGAGTCCTCCTTCGCTATCCTTCAACCTCGTGGTTCCCTGGGTCGTGAGTTTCCATACGACCGCCCGTGATGGAGGCCGAAGCCCTGGCGCTTCAGGCTGGGTGTTGTGGGGCAGGGGTGGCAGTCTGGAAGTGCTGTTCTGTCTACTTGCTGTTTGTTTATAAAACAGACTATGAAGTCCCAAAAGTACAATTTCTATTCAGCTTAAATGCCTTTGCAGGGCTTTAGAATCAAAGTAACAGAAGTTGGCTTGAAAGCTGCTTTGGAACTGGGAGGGTGACTAGTCACTATCTTTTCTGTTTGCTGTCAGGATTTTTCTTGACAAGGTAGCAAATCTATTTGGGTCTCAAGTGATCACCCATCTGTCAGGGTAGGTGAAGACAAGGCTCCCTGTTGTATAAAGAGGAACAGCATCATCAGGACCCTCATGGTCTTCACCTCTCACCATCAGAAGTGCATTGGGTCCACCGGACCTATGCACAGCTGGTGGTCCACCTGAAGAAGACATCAACATCACCAAGGTCATCAAGACCTATACCCTTCATCACTGGGAGTGCATCGGGTCTGCTGCACCTTTAATCAGGTTGAATCTGTTGTGGAGGGGAGAGGAAGGGAGAACCAGCAGGACAACCGGGGGGGGGGGAGCACAGGGCAAGGGGCAGACTGACACTCTGGAGGAGGGAAACAAAACCAAAAAATTAGTAACTGTTTCAGGATCCAAACCCCAGTCCAACAGCATTCACTGCTCTGTCTTCCTATAGCTCTACCCTCTGCACCACAGCAGCTGCTTGGCAGTATACCACCAAGCAGAGGCTTTATCCTCTTCACATGCAATGTAGATGCAGGGATAGCACTATTCTTACCTGTGCTATAATATCCCTGTAGCTATTTTGCTTTTATCTATTTTGACATCGCAGTTTTGCTTGCGCTATTATTCCCGTGCTGTAGTGACTTGGTACCGAAAATTGGCACCATTATCTCGGTTTACCCAACTGAAATTCCAGGTTACTTTAGATCACTTCAGTGTGTTTTTTCTAGAAAAAATGTTTAATTAAATGTAGCTCCATCCACTGGGCTCATTACTGCAGCTTTCTTCACATTTGGGGAACTCTACCTTTAAACCTTTGAGCGGTGGGCCATCAACCTGATGTTATGCTTAGCTGGGGATGTGATACAAGTTAGCCTGCAGTCTCCCCAAAGGGAAGCCTCTTGTGATACCTTAGCACCCAGGACAATACCCCCCCCCCAGGAAAACAAAATAAGAGTAATGGGTCCCAGCCAATCCATCCTCCAATGTATTCAGTAAACAGTGCAAATTAGGCAATGGTGCACAACAGAGGAAATGCAAAACAGGGATACGGTTTATTTGGGGAAGATGGGAACAAGGCTTTGGAGAAGAAACAGTAAGGTTAAGCATGGCAATAAACAATAATGGTAATGCCACACAGTGCCATCGAGATTATCTCATCAGATGAAGTCCTGTGCCCTCACTCTCACAATGCAACTTTCCATTTTAGTGCCCTAAGTTCTGGGTGCCCTACAGTCTGATTGGCTGCCATTCCCAGATAGCATGTCCCTTCTCAGATGTCCTGGAGGGTCAAGGAGGGAAACAACATGGCTGCCACTGTATTTATTAGAGAGCTCTGCCCACTGGCAAAATGCATCGGGTGGCACAAAGCAATATCATGGCACTGTTGACTGTCCTGGGGCATGTGGCAGCAGCCCAGTCTCAAAATCCTTCACTGTGGCATGACAGCCACAACTTCAAAGGCATTGGTAGCTGTGAAGAACAGCAACAGCATACTGCTTGTCTGGTGCCCAGTCTTCCGGCAGCAAGTCCAATGGGGGCAATGGATAAAGAAATATTGTGAGTTGGTGGCTCAGCAGTCACAATACTGACAGGGCTCCTGGACTGGAGAGCACAGGTGAGCCTCCCATTTGGAAGGAGGGCTTACCCTCAACCCTTGATGAACTCTTGATGCCCTCACTTAGCTAAATGTCCTAAAAATGCCCCAAAACATGTGCAAACTTTAAACATTTCTAACAAGTATTTCCTATCTGAACAGTGGCATTAAAAAATGCAGAACTGTCCTAAAAACAGATAGTTTGGGCTGTTAACCTAATATCCATTGGCTGTATCTTGTATCTAATGTTGTACGCCTAATATAAGTTTTATTGTATGTCATTGTCTTTCTAGTAAAGCAATAAAATCTAATAAAACAATTGAGCCTAGACACCAAGTTCCTGACTAAGCATATGTTACATGAAACACAGCAGGAGCTAAACAGGACCAAATTGTGCTGAGATAATATAACAGAAACACATTTCCCTATCACTACCTTCATGAGTACTGAATATATGGGGTATTGATGGATGCACCTGGGTAATCATAAGTCAGTTTGATAACTGGTTTGACTTCATGCCCAGAATGTTTGAGCAAAGCAAACTCCTACTCTCAAGGTTAATTATTAGTTCTGTCTTCCGGCTCTGCGTCCAATACAGGAGACATGTCTTGAACAACAGGTTGCACTTCAATGTCAGTCTTGACAATTTCCACAAGAACATCATCCTCCTCTGGAATGCAGTCTTTCTGGTTCATATGCTTCTGCAAGGGGTTAAAAAGGGTCTTCTCAAATTTCCAGTACAGAAATGGGTTGTCTGTTCACTGTCGATAACAGATGGTTCCAATGGTCTGAGTTCAACATTGTTGTAGTCGAACACTAAGGATGTAGGAAGTTGAAAAGTAACATCAGGGTGTGGATTATACAAGTCCTCCTCCTCATCTGATTGATTATTAAAGAGCTGCTGATGCCTTAAAAAATACTTTGAAAAACACAATAATTAGGAACAATTCAGCTTTCATTCCATATATATTCTAAAGATTCCTTCTGCCCAGTATTTATTACTGAGAACATATGCATGGATGCATGATCTTTATCCCTCAGGGTTTATCTACCTCTACAGCTGACTCCCTACTTGAAGTCATAATCCTCTGTTGTGACATCACAGTTTGTTGTCATGGGAGTAACTGTGCTGTAGTGTATAGTGGAACGTCATTGTTCACTAAAATGTAGCTCTCTCAAAATGTTGTTCTGCTGCACTAGTAGCGTCCATAGTGCAGCAGAACGACTTTTCGTTCTGCTGCAGTGTGGATGTCACACATTGTGTCCTCGAGCAACAATCTGACAGTTAGGGCATATTGACAGTTAGGGCACATTCATGAACTAGTGATGTCTGCGGCAGTACTATCAAGGCCACTATCCAAATGGGATAGATTTATTTTGGAGCAGAAAAATCAAAATACGGTAAAAAAAAATGGAAAATGACATAAGGCAAGTACATAGTTTCCTCAGAGACAACGATGAGCACAGGGCAATTCACGATATTCCTACAACTGAGCTAGACCCCCTGTTAGCTGATTTCATTTACAAAATAGAAAGGCTAGATGGGAGCGAGTATGAGCCCTCAATGCTCAGAGTGGGCAGTGGGCAGTGTTTTTTTTTGGGGGGGGAGGGTGTTCCACAATACACTATATAGAAAAGTGCATGAGTAACAGTTAACGCCAGGGCCATTCTTTCCCCTCGTTGGTACTATGACAACTGATGACCCCTCAAGCTGTGCTCTCAAGGTCCTTAGTCATCATAGTACCGACTCGAGGAAAGAATAGCCCTGTTGTTAACTGTTACTCATGCACTATCCTATATGTCACAAGCGGTGCATTATGACATCAGGTATGGAGACAGCAACAGGAATAGATGAACTCTTCAGGAGCACAGATCCTGTTTTCATGCAAATGACCTCAGTAATAAACAGTAGATAGGGGGGATACAGAATTAATGTGAAATACAAGCTGGACTGCATTTAAATATTATGTTTTGGTCAAGTTCTTCTTAAGGCGTCAGCTGCTCTTTAATGGGGTACTGTTACTTACTTTTTGGTTGTCAGCTCTCTGACCTCTGTTCTTGATGGCAGCTTTCAGAACTGAGGGGATTTCTTCAGCAGTCTCACTGTCATGGACCGGTGATCTAGTGGGCAATAAGTGATTTTGGGGCAGTGTCTTTACAATGCCTCTTCCTTTCCTCTGTCTCACTTTGTAGACTGGAAGGTCGGGCAGCTGCTCCATAATAACATAGGGCTTGATTTTACACCGGTCCACAGTCTTGTGTTTACCTGGAAGTCTCACATTTCTGAGTAACCCTCAGTCTCCAATATGAAGTACTTGCTGATGGATAACCTTATCATACCTGCTCTGCTTGGCATGGAGAAATATGTCTGTGTTAGCGGAATAATAAAATATACTGTTCTTTGACTGCAGTTTCAGTTTGCCAGTTCAGATTAAAAGTTTAATATGGTGTGGCTATATATCTGAATATATAGTTTTGCTCTGTTAAACTGGTATTTGATTCTGAATATTTAAGAAATGAGTCAAACCACATAGTAGGTTCTAGTCATAAAAGATTTTTGGCATGGGCACAAAATGGGAGGAATTATTTTGATAATACTGTATTCTCTATATAAGTAAGGGATAACACATGACAGGGTGCATGTTGTGCTTGAATATACCTCACTCTCAGCTGGTTTTGCACTAGCAGGTCCAGGAAAATACAAAAACCACAGAGTATGTTATTACACTTATAAATAAAATGAATTGGAAAAAAAATAAACCTAAGTTAGTATACTGATTAGGGTTCAAGCACAGTGTAATCAAAGTACCTGTGGTACTAAGCACAAGTAGAACCCCACTGGAAATGAGATGCAGCATCTCAGCCATGCTAGCCTGTGCGAACTCATACATACAACAAACTCAAAAGGGCGGATCTAGTTTTTGATGGGGGTGATGGAGGCTGTAAGAGGGTGACTGTCTAGTGCGCCCACTTGGTAAATAATGACTAAATAAATAAAAAGAAGGGTATTCATGAAGTACAAGAGAAACAAGCAGTGGAAGCCAGGCAGAAATATTGTGCTCAACTCAAACCGACAAGGGTGATGGTCAGAAATGCAAAGGCAGCCGGCACCGTGGCTCGGCACGCTGGCGACCCAGGTTCATGCCCTGAACATGGGTGTCAGGAGCGGAGTCTGGTAGGAAGGGAGCTTAGAGTGTTCTTTGGATGCTTCCCTCCTGTAGGGGTGGGTGGGCTTTGGACCACTGTTTGATGGCCCCTGGAGGTGGCTTGGAGTGGCATTCTTGGTGGCTAGTAGTCTCCACTTGCTGCCAAACGCTGACTCCACTGCAGCAGGCCCATTTGGGAGGGGGTGGGTTGGGAGAAAATGTGGAAAATCTACCCTCAGCTGATCAGATGATGGCCGCTGGTTCCCATTGCCATGGTAACCCAGAAAGTGCTTGTGCTGACCCCACTGTGCCCCGGGAAATGTACTAGATGTCTGTGAGCATTTCTCCCCCTGGTTCCGTACCATGGGAGGGACACCTGGCAAAGGGTTACATTGGGTTACAAAGGGGCAATGGCAGTGAAGGGGTGGCGGATGGCGACTGGGCGAAGTGTGGCGGCGGTGGGCCTTGGTGGCCCAAAGTAGTGGCCAGCTGGGTGCTCGGAGAAGGAGCAAAAAAAAGGAAAGGCAAAGGCAGACCCGTATCAGTAGATTGCTAAGTGAGTAAAAGGTGGGAATTTTTTTTTAGATACATTTGGGAAGAAAGGAAAATAAGAAGGATAGTCAGGCTAGCTGAGGGTGGGGGAGAGTCATGGAAGATGAGGAGCAGAAGGCAAATGTATTGAATAATTACTTCTGCTCGGTATTCATGGTGGAGGATAACGGAGCTCTACTGGAGCATCGTATCAAGACTGCCACATAGGGAGTCAGGAAATGGACAGGGTAGAGATCTTGGTTGACTGGGTGAGAAAAGGTCTGGAAACTCTCCGGGTAGACAAGGCTGTAGTCCCAGATGGCATGTACCCAGCAGTATTTAGGAAATTGGCTGCAGAATTGGCAGTACCCTTAACCAGACTATTTAATGACTCACTGAACTCCGGAGTGGTGTCTGCAGATTGGAGACCCAATAATGCAGTACCACTCCACAAGGGGAGGGGTGACGGGGGGATCTAGGCAACTTCATACATGTCA
Source organism: Neoceratodus forsteri (assembly GCA_016271365.2). Classification (NCBI taxonomy): domain Eukaryota; kingdom Metazoa; phylum Chordata; order Ceratodontiformes; family Ceratodontidae; genus Neoceratodus; species Neoceratodus forsteri. The sequence continues at coordinate 398,148,910 of CM028136.1, read as the reverse complement.
GTCTACTTTCATTTTAGGTAAGCTGATGGAGACCATAGCCAAAGAAAGCTTGGTAGCCTACTTAGAGGACAACAGACTGCAGAACAATAAGCAGCATGGATTTGTGTCATAAAAGGTCATACCAGACCAACCTGATACTTTTCTTTGACTGGATCACCAAGGTGATAGAGTACAGGTCGTAGATTTGCTCTACTTTGAATTCACCAAGACCTTTGCTTTGATACCACACAGGAGGCTGCTGAAAATGTTGGAGGACTTACAAGTGGAGCAGGGTTTAGTCAGGCTGCATAGGAAATAGGCGTAGAGGGAGGCAACACAGGATAATGGTTAAAGAGACTATGCTGGGGGATAAGGAGGTCATGAGTGGTGTGCCACAGGGATTGGTCCTGAGACCTGTCCTATTTAATATGTTCATAAGTGACTCAGGGGAAAGTATCCAAGGCAAGTTGTGTCTCTTTGCTGATGATACAAAGCTATGCAGCAGGTTAGATCATGAAGGAGCATGGTAGCTTCACATGGACCTAGAGAAACTAATGAGGTGGTCTAAGATCTTGCAGTTGAGATTCAACAGAAGAAGTGCAAGGTAACGCACTAAGGAAGATGGAACCCAGACATGAAACAGTGGATGGGAGGAGTTAAGTTGGCCACTATAAAAGAGGTGAGGGATCCAGAGGTCAAAATCAGAGACTCCCTCAAGCAAATGAGTCACTGCAACAAAGCATATACAGTGGCAAGACCTCAAGGATGCTGGGGTGTATAGGGAGGAGTTGTGACAGTGGGATATGTAAAGTAATTCTGTCTCTGTACAGACTCCTGGTGAAGCCTCACCTAAAGTACTATGCACAGTACTAGATCCACCTGAGGAAGGACACATATAGACTGGAGTCAGTGCAGAGAAGGGGCACAAATATGGTCCAGGGCCAGCAAGGCAGGTCCTATGAGGACTGGCTGGGGGCCCCAAATATGGCAGATGCTTCAAGAATTGGTTGATGGCCCTAAATATGTACTCACTGGAGGCCAGGCATGAGACGGGGGACATGACAGAAACATATACATTTCTTAGGGTGTATAAACAGGGCAAAAAGCAAGGACCTGTTGTAAGAAATAGGGATGCAGTTACTAGGAGGCATGATTGTAGGTTGGTGGAGGACATGGTCAAGAAAGACATAAGGGATTTTTACTTCACGGAGGGGCAGTGGAACTGTGGAACAGCCTGCCACTGGATGTGGTGGTGGCAGTTACCCTCAATGGATTTAAACATGGCTGGGACAGGGCAAAGGACTCGTCTTTAGGAGTGGCCAACAAAGGATTGAGGGGTGAGGGAGCAGAGCAAGAGGGAGACAACCTACCAGTACAACAGGTAAATCGGGTGAGGTAATTTGGTAAGAGCAGACTTGATGGACCATCAGTCTACTTCTGGCATCAATTTCTATGCTTCCATGAAGCAGAACCCCAATGGAGATGAGATATAGCATCTGAGCAATGCTATCCTGTGTAAAAAAAAATTGCTTGTAACACTTTGGAATGCAGTGCATGGACAGTTTTATAAAAATGCAAATTCTATACTGTTTTTAAGTCCTGGTACTACCAATAGTTAATCAAAGTATCAACAGTACTAAGATGTACCATAGGCCATGTCACTATGCAAATAATACCATGCATATTAAAAGGTAACATTAAAGGGAAGGTTACCTCAGCCTTTTATTCTGTTTCCCTTTGTAGTTCATAGGCATGAACAATAACTGCCTCTACTGCACCCTTCTAATTCCATCATGACTTAAATGTAAATGAAGGTATTTAAGTCTGGAGTGAAAACCTCCTTGACTCCATTGCAAGGCTCATGGCCTGACTCATGTAAAGCATCCTGTAATTTTACAATGTTTTAATGCTAAAGCCTGCAGTAGTTACCTTGTCTTAATCAGTACTGTTGCTGTTCTCTCCGGTTGTCCCTATGTTCTTGTCTTATGCTAGCCATCAAACGTTTCAAGGCATATTTAAGTGCCCTGCTGTCTTCTGTAGTTTAAAGTGTATCTGAGTTAGAAAAACATATTTTTAGAGAATACAGGGACTTCACAAGACATGTAACAGAACTGAGAGTATAACTTCTGCTGGCTTATGCAGCTGCGCATCATCAACTTCCATGATGCCTTGCATGATTGGGGTCATGACCTCTGCAACGAAGACAAAACAGTGAAGCAACCTTATTTATATTTCAATTAGGATGAAATTAGGGGGATGCAAGAGAGGGAATTATTTTTCATACTTACAAATTACACAGGTATACAGAACATAGGTTGTGGAGACTTTCTCTTTAATCATCCTAAAGTGCACAATCTTCTCTTCTACTCAAATCCATAAGAATTTATATAATGGGCTTCAAGGAAAGAGTGATATCTGGTAATTGGTAATGATAAAAACAGCCCCTAACTATAGCTAACATCTGGGAATCCTGGATCCAAGTTGAGAATAACTACACCCCAAATTGCTGACAATTCCTTTTCACTACAATGTAAATACCACAAGCAAGGGCAGTTAGTGTTGTTTTGGCTACCTGACAGTAGATACAGTTGAACTTCTCTTTTTTTTGTTGAAGTGAGTTGAAGGAGGTGAAGTAATTGAAATGTTGATAAAAAAAGAAGAATGGTATGTACTGCAAGATGCACAAGTGAAAAAAGGTGTATGCTTTCCAGTCTGTGTTAAGTTTACATACAATCAAAAGCCTCAAATTCAGCACAAAGAATGATGGGTATGCAAATCTAGGGCATTGTGTGTGTGTGTGTGTGTGTGTGTGTTTGTGTGTGTGTGTGTTGTGTGATAATCTGACTAGGAAATAGTCAAACCTGTTTTTCCTATTAAAATCTACAAGAATAAGAAGCAGGGCTCTGTAGTGTAGCTGTAGGTATCTGATCTGGCTGAGTATAATATGCAAGCAATAATATTCAACAGGGTGGGGGGTACTGGGCAATACCGGACCCCCCCAAGGGCGTAATGAGGCTCGACGCTGCAGGTGGAGGGCCTCATGGCTTTTGGAAGGTCTGGTATTGCCCACACCGTTCACCCTGGAGGGTATTATTACACTTAAAAAGTAGGCTACCTATCTCATTTTGTATAGGATTTAAAAAAATAAAATAATGCCATAAAAAAGGAGTAAAAATTCATTTTTATTCTTTTTAGTGTGGGGATAATGTACTACCTCTACTGGTATATCTTGCAGTAGAGGGCACTGCAATGTTTGATAGGCTTACAGCTTGAACCTTGCCTCCTGCCAATGCCCGTTATTCATTTTATCAGAAACCATACATTTTCTTTGTTTTAGAAAAAATGTTGAAGTGCTGACCCAGCACACTATATAATTGTGAGCACAACTCATAGAAACATAGAAATTGTCGGCAGTTAAGGACTTCTAGGCCCATCCAGTCTGCCCAAAAGTCCTACACTAGTTTGTGACCTCTGACCGTACTTGGTCAATGACTTTTTAACCCTTCTTCTCACCTCTAAGGTACACTTATGCCTGTCCCATACATGTTCAAAACCCTCCACTGTGCTCACCTCACCATCTCCTGTGGCAGTCTATTCCACGTGTCCACCACCCTCTCTATGACAAAAAACATCCTCACATTTCCCCCTCAGCCTGCTACCTTCCAATTTCATATCATGCCCCCTTGTTCTTATATATCTCTTATATTGGAAGATATCTCCTCCCTGTACCTTGTTAATGCCCTTAAGGTACTTGAATGTCTCTATCATGTCCCCCTGATCCCTCCTCTCCTCTCCTCCAGAGAGTACAAATTGAGGTCCTTTAGTCTCTCTTCATATGTTTTCTGGTACAAGCCCTGTACCATCTTAGTCACCCTTTTCTGAACTGCCTCCACCCTGTCAGTGTTCTTATAAAGGTGCAGCCTCCAGAACTGCACACAGTACTCTAGGTGAGGCCTCTCTAGTGTTTTGTACAATGGTATCACCACCTCCAGATTTCTGTTAATGATACCTCTGCCTATGCACCCCAGTCTTTGTACTTTGCTTAGACACCTTTAGGTAATCAGAAATGATAACCCCCAGGTCCCTTTCTTCCTTGGTGATAGTCAACAACCCCCCCCATCCTGTAGCTCTACACAGGGTTCCATCTTCTCAGGTGCATTATTTTGCACTTCTTAGAAATGAACCTTAGTTGCCACACTTCAGAACATTTTTAAAGTTTCTCCAGGTCCCTCCTTATTCTCGCTACCCCATCTGGAGTATCCACCCTGTTGCAGATCTTGGTGTCATCTGTGAACAGGCAGACCTTTTCCTCCAGTCCTACTGCAGTGTCACTAATGAAGACATTAAACAGGACTATGTCATTGAGGCACAGGTCAGGAAGCATAGGAAAAACCACGAGCAGTTGTAGAATTCACCAAAAATATTTATTTGTACTGGCAGCAACATAAAAAATAAAATTGTTCACTATAACTATTTACAAAGGCAAAATAAAATAGAGGAGATACATCAGAGTTTTTCTTCAGTCTCCGTGTCCAACTTGCAAGCAATTGCAGCTCTGTCTTATAAGCCCTTCCAACCCCCCATTCTTAACAAACATCTTCCAAAGTGTTCTTTTATGTTTCAAGCAGGTGCTGGCAGAAACACAGTGTGCCTGAGCTGAGGCCCCTTTTCCACAGCTCTTCTGCAAAAGGCTTAAAAATTGCAGTCAGGTAACCCCTTGAGTTTCCAGTAGCTTTTTGCAATCATCTCAAACTATAGTTATATACATTTCAAACATTAACACTATATAATTTCCAAACAAAGGGATCCCAATATCAGCTATATTTCCACATAATGATTTGCATATATTTTTATACCAGCAGATATGCAAGGGAGGAAAAAACAAACAGCAAGGGAAGACTGAGAGACAGTGAGAGGCAAGGAATTGCGAGACTGTCAGGGTGATCAAATCCTAGGTCTCACCGGAAAATTTGGTTGTGCAACCAGACAGACAAATAGACAGGAAAGGAAAGAACAGAACCTTGCATTTAAACACTTTCTCCATAACAACTGGGACAGGGTCCTATTCCACCCTGTCACCGACTGGCCCAAGGACTGATTCTTGAGGTACCCTACTGGCCACCCCCTTCTCCCCTGATTGGATCCCATTTACCACCACCCTCTTCTTCCTGTTCATTAGCCAGTTCCTAACCCAGTTTACCACCTTGTGCCCCATACCCAGACTACTCATTTTATTGATCAGCCTTTTGTGTGGGACAGTGCCAAAGGCTTTGCTAAAATTGAGGTAGACAACATCTACCACCCTCCCAATTTACTTCCCTTGTCACCCAATCAAAAAAATCTATCAGATTTATCTGACATGATCTTCCTGCTGTGAATCCATGTTGCCTCAGATCCTGGGCACCGCTGGATTCCAAGTGTGCCACTATTCTTTCTTTAAGCAGTGCCTCCATGATCTTACCCACTACTGAGGTGAGGTTGACCAGCCTATAGTTCCCTGCCTCCTCCCTACTACCACTTTTGTGTAGAGGGACTACATGTGACCTCTTCCAGTCCTCTGGAACCACTCCTGTGTTGAGTGACTACGTGAGCAGTGCTGCCAAAGGCACTGCTAACTCTGTTCACAACTCTCTTAATATCCTCGGGTGTATGCCATCTGGCCCCATTGCTTTGTCCACCTTCAGTTTTGTGAGCTACTCCAGGACTGTCTCCACTCTGAAGGGACTTGTGTTTACCTCTCTCCCCCTTCCCACTTCGTGTCTGTTACCCAGCTGTGATTCCTGACCCTCTCCCTCTAGTGAATACTGAACAGAAGTATTTGTTCAGTATTTCTGCATTTTCCATGTCTTCCTTCTTACACTCCCCTGTATCTCCTTTGAGTCTTATAATACCTCCCCAGTCTTCTTTCTTCCACTAATGTACCTATAGAATGCCTTGTCCCCTTTCTTCACTGTATGTGCTAATCTTTCTTCATTCGGTGCCTTTGCTCTCCTAACAGCCTTCTCTGCCTTGCTTAGATTCCTTAGGTACACTTTCCTGTCCTCCTCCCTTTGAGTCTCTTCATATTTCCTGAAACCTGCCCTTTTGGCCCTTACCTTGTCTGCCACCTCTCTCAAGAACCACAGCGGTTTCCTTCTTCTCTTGCCCTTATTTACCAACCTGATGCACCGTCATCTGCTCTATGGCTCCCTTTAGTTGTTCCAACTGCTTCTCAACTTCCCCTCCTGTCTCGCGCCCCTTCCTCTGGCTGCTGACCCCCTGTACAGCTGCAGGACAGTAGCATGTCTCCATCCACTGGAGAAGAACTCAACAAAATGCCAGCACTGTCATACTCAAGTCACTGCTGCTGCATTGCAGTCTAAACAACCATGCTCAGAGTGAGCTGCATGCTTCATTTTGGATATAAAAATTGTTTGCCTATTTCCACTTCAGTTTGCCTTCCTCCTGGTTAGTTCATTTATTCTGTTATGTTGTTGGTTGGGGGAAGCAAACGCAATCCATTCTGTTCTGACTGCCATGCAGCAGCCCTGGCTTGAATGTGATAGTACTAGCATTTTTGAATTCATCTCCCACAGATGGAGACGTTCTGCTGGCTTGGCGGTGAAGTGCTAGATCATGCCAGAGAAGGGGCACAAGTATTGCTCGCAAGCAATTAGTGTTGTGATACAGCTTCAATGTTTATTTTAAAAATGAAGTAAATGTATGGCTTCTGGTAAGGTGGGTAACTTTGTTTTCATATTGCAGTTTAGTTGCGGGTGGGGGGCCACTCACTCATTCCTCTTGGTTAGTGAGTGGAAAAAACTGGCAACTAGTAAATTCTGAAATGTAGACTGGCACAGTGATACTATGGTACTGAGGCAGGGCAGGCTGGCACTTGTTCTTTGCAGGGCTGTATTGATGCTTAGTGTACCAGCATCTCAGCCAATCAGAGAGAAGGACATCTGCCCATTTTCTAAACTACAACAAAAGGGTGATCTATTCTTTTTTCTCTTCTAGAAGGGAGTGAAATCTAACAATAGTAAACGAGACCCTTTCAGCAACCAACACCTCAGACTCCAAATCCAGAATGAAAAACTGCTCCTAAATAACTAGCAATTCCATTTTACCATTGAATGAATCCCATACAGATAAGCAACAACCATTGTTTTAGCTGGCAAACAGCATATACATTTGAACTCCTCTTTTTATTGTCAAAGTGTTTGTAAAAAAACAAGAAGTAATCTAAATACTAAAACGAAGGAAGAGCAATATGTAGGATGTAGAAATGATGCAAGAAGACTGAAACTTTCTAATTTGTGTGTTTTCTGTAAACTCAAATACAATCAGAAGTCTCAAATCCATCACAAAGCATCATGGGTATCATGGGTATGCAAATAAATGTGTCTTTTTCTGTGTCTGTGTGTGTGCACATGTGCATGCATGAGTGAGGAAACTCGCTAGAGAATTATTTAACCAGTGCTTCTTTTGTTTTGACTTTCCACTACTCAGACCGCACCACAGCCGATTCATACATACTAAACTTAACAATAATCTTCAAAATCTGCACAAAAGGGTATACATGATGATACAAGAGGGACAGTACCACTTTCCACCTAAAAACTAGGGAATTGTGACATTAGGGTAAAAAGTCTCCTGAGCCTTGGTGAATCTGTGGTGTCATTTTCTTTTTGGTTCGAATGGTTATATGACACAGCATTGGTGGGTATCCAGTGAGCACAGTGACTGCGACTGAGTGCTTTCAAAAAGAGTGACTCAATCACAGTGCCTGTGTTCAGGGCTACCTGGCAGTGTAGCGACCGGATACATGGGTGGGTGAGGTAGGGCGACGGGAAGTGTACGTGTGTGCACACGCACGGAGGGGGAGAGGTAGGGGAAGGGAGCTATATGAGAAGGGTTGTGGCATGCAGCTACCGAGCTGGTCCACTAGTGTGGTGGGGAGGGTGGTTGATTTGGGTGTGCAGGGTCCAGCACAGCACAGATTTTCTTTCAAGATTTTCACCCCCCCTGACATGCACCCCCCTGAAGTTGAGAATCCTTAAGGAGGGGGTGCAGGGGGCACAGCCCCCTGCATAAATATAGAATCCGTTGCTGCCTTTTAGTTTGCCATGATTGTATATTGCCGTAATTCATTTTCAGCGATGTATGCTCTCCCAAACGGTAACTGATACTCCGCGATCACCATTATCACATAGAACCTCATTGGTGTTGACCCTAACTTTGGCAATGTCTGTCCAGGCACAGAAAAATAGTCACATGCCAATGCCTGGAAAGAGACAGTGCCACAGTTACAGTAATGCCAGTGCTGCATTGTGTGAACCTTCAAACCTCAAGGAAGTATATGCCATAGATTCACCAAGACTCAGGGAATGTTTTCATCTAATGTCACATTTCCCTACTTTTTACGCTTTATGTATGAACCGTATCTGATGCAGTAACACAATTGTTTTGCAATGAATTTCCTTTTCTTGAAAAAGATATACAAAGCATCAGACCTGTCACACACTGGATTGGGCCTATAGCATACCGAATAAACATGTCACCCCTCCAACAGTGGACGCATGGGCTGTCTCTCAGATAACATAGCTACAGTCTCCCTTCTCCCCTTCACATTCCTGCAGACATACTTACAGCTCCCATCCCTCAAGCTACCACACAGTGCCTACCTGCTGCTGTGATGGGTCCTTCCTCCAGGTCCTCCATTGATGCTGAGTCCTAACACAGTGCAAGTGATGAATGTGAGCTCCTGAGAGTGGCTTTAGGAGGAAGAGACATGAGTGGCAGTGAACACTGTTGGTTGCAGGGATGGGATCCTGATCACTAGCAATTTAAATAAACAGCTGCAGAGTGGCTTCATGAGGGTGGCTAAGGAGCAGTGCTGATGGCAGGGCTGAGCTCCTGACCACTTGAGATTTACTGTAAGTAAATAGCCACACAGCAGTTTTAGGAGAGAGAGGGGTGAGTGGTTTCCCATTACATGGGTGCCAGCAGTGGGGATCCTGACTGCTGGCAATTTAACTACCTACACAGTAGCTTTAGCATGGAAGGAGATGAGCAGCAGCATATTATATCAGTGCTGGTGGTGGGACAGGCTACCTACGCTCGAGTGTGATTTGTTTCCGTAATGATGTTCTCGGGGCAGCACCCTTTAGCTCCTCCTCCTCCAGCTTACTCCTGTTGGTGGATTTCACCCACTGGCAGCGCTGCCCCCAGGGCAGTACCCTCACACTCCACCTCCCACCTATCCCTATTGGTGGATTTCAGCCCCTACCCACAGGGCAGCAACATGTAGCTGTTACTTCCCACAAATCTGATTGGTGCAAGTCTGAGGAATTGAGGGTTTTAAGTGTAGATGAGAATGTTATGAAAATGCTCCCCCAAGCAATGTGTACTGATTGTCTTTGAATATATTCCACCCCCCACCATATTTCCAAGGGCAGACAGAGATTTACAATTATAGAACCAATTTTTTTGGTGTGTGTGGGGTGATTTCATGGCATAAAAACCTGACAAAAAGTTGAACATTTCAGAGGACAGTGTTATTGTTCTGATGTTAGTGTGACCAACTTTATTAATTTGCTTTTTCTGAAAGAGTAGTATGATGAGATATGAAAGTCCTAGAAAACTTCAGTGGCTCAATAAGTATGTCAGCATGCTACAGATCCATGGGTCAAGGGGTTCAGACCTTGACCACTGAAAAATTTCCTTTTTCTGAAGGATAGATATGGAGTAGTGAAATCCTATCTAAATTTACTGTGTTTCTGTGGCTCAATGTGTATGTCAGCATGCAAAAGATCTAGAAGTCAAGAGTTCAAGCCATGAGCAGAGATATTTTTTAATGTGTCACTTTATTCTAAGTAGAGACAAAACTTGGGAAAACTAATAAAAACAGTGTATTCTGGTGGCTCAAGGTGTATGTCTGTCGGCATCCAAAAGAGCCACGGTTCAAACCTTAACCAGGGAAATTTTTTTGTGCTTTGTATTAAACTCAGTTTTCTGAGCATTTAATCATATAAGTGTCACAAATCATTACCTTTTTCAGTTTTGCTAAATTAAGACAGAAGTAAGCAAGAGAGTACATTTTATTTATAAAGTGTAGTAAATGGGGTAGTGCCGTGATGATTGGTTACTGGTGCTGTCCCTGGGGCAGTGCCATGACGGTTGGTTTCTGTTGGCTGCCCCTGGGGCAGTTTTCTTGCTCCCCTGGAGCAGCGCCTGTGTAATTGGTTCCCATGGGCTGCCCCTGGGGCAGTGTTCTCGCTGTTCCTGGGGCAGTGCCTGTGTAATTAGTTCCTGTGGGCTACTTCTGCGGAAGTGCCTGGGCAGTTCGTTTCTACTGGCTGCCCCTGGGGCAGTGCCATGATGCTGATTACTGGCGCTGCCCCTTGGGTAATGCCATGATGGTTGGTTTCTGTGGGCTGCCCTTGGGGTGGTGCCTTGCTGCCCCTGGGAAAACACTTGTGTAATTGGTTCCTGTGGGCTGCTCTTGGGGCAGTGTTCTCGCTGCCCCTAGGGCAGTGTTTTCTCTGCCCTGGGGCAGTGCTTGTGTAATTGGCTCCTGTGGGTTGCCCCTGGGGCAGTGTCCTTGCTGTCTTGGGGCAGTGCCTGTATAATTGGTTCACATGGGCTGCCCCTGGGGAAGTGCCTGGGTTGTTGGTCCCTGGGTCTGCAACAGAAATTATACAAAAAGAGACTAAAGGAACTTAATATGTATATGCCCAGGAAAAGGAAGGAGAGGGGGGACATGATAGAAACTTTCAAATACCTCAAGGGACTCAACAAAGTCCAAGAGGGTAGCATCTTTCAGAAAAAGAGATGTGCAAGAAGAAGGGAGCACAGTTTGAAGATGGGGGGGGACGGCTCAGGGGCAATGTGAGGAAGTATGTTTTCACAGAGAAAGTGGTGGATGTATGGCACGGCCTTCCTGAGGAGGTAGTGGGGTCAAAAACAGTGGGGGAATTCAAGAATGCATGGGACAGACATAAGGCAATTCTGGTGGAGGGTAGGAAGAAGTAGGCTGTTGGTTAACTAGGATCTGCAGCTTATCCAATAGGTGGGGAAATGGGCAGACTAGGTGGGTCAAGCAGTCCTTATCTGCCATCAAAGTCTATGTTTCTATGTTTCTATGTCCGCCCTTGCAGCAGTGACTGTGTGTAACCCCTAGGTGGCGCTATCCCAAGGGCTACTATCCTGCCTGCTTGGCTAGTAGCAGGTTAAGGGGCCTGAGTTCTGAAACTGGTGCCTCCACCCAGAGGTCAGGGTTGGTAGTGGTCAAGCTGATCTGGGCACAGCCCTCCAGGACACTGTAACCCCCCCCTTTCCCCTCTAGTGGCCTGAACACTGTACAATAATCACTTTCACAATACCCCTGGTACACCACACACATACCCACACTGTCTGCACTTACCACCAGGGCAGGTTCCTCTGGCTTGACCCTGGGGACCCCTGTAAAACAAGGTTAAGCACAGCAAATAGCAACAGTACAGTACTTTGAGCACAAACTGGAACCACAGTCAGATTACGTGCAGAAAAAGTTAGATCTGAATTATTCAGGGGACTTGAACAAGGGAGGGGCAAAATCAGGTTAATTAGCTTAAAGGTTATATCAATCAAGCAGTTATGCATGTGCTTTGAGTCCCCCCAACACAGTCCACCTCTGGGTACCCAGGTAGAGAAGAGATGGACTAGCCAGGAGAGTTGTCCGGGGTTGCAGCTGGTTGGGGCCCTGTGATGGAAAACAACATGCACAGTACGCAGTATTTGTAATCCAGAGCCAGAGGGCTCAGTTTGTAAAGGAAACGAAACAACAAGACAATCAGATGACACACTCAGATTAAGCTGTTGTTGCAGGGAGCTTCCCTGGTATTTACTCACGATACCCAAGACTGGACACAGGCTGGACAAAAATTGAGACTGTAGGTGGTTGATCTGGAATGCCAGGAGAAGCAGGGCCCACACAAGTCACAGAGGCGTCGTTTCTGTTCAATCATGGAGCAGGGGGCTGATCCCCAGGCAGGTCTCTTGTCGATGGATTCTCTGTGCAGTGGGTAGTCTGGCTGGGTCAGTCTGGCAAAGCCCAGACCGCATGGAGACAACTTCGGAGGCAGTCCGTTTTGGGCTGGATACAGCTTCCAGCAATCAGAACACAGTTCACACAGTGGGGAACTAACTCACAAGCCACTAGCAGCTCATAGCACATTTGCATGTATGGCCATACTACTGTACCAGGCAAAGCACTCCCCGGGTACAATTGCAAAGTCTCTGCACACACCGGGAGCTTAGGGGTAGCTGGAACTTCTGACAGGCTGATCACATTCAGCAAAAATATTCGGTCTTCTTCAGGTTGAGCCTAGCCCTCTTCAGTAGCTTACTTTAGTCACACAGACTTGGATTTAGTTCAAAATAATTCTCTTCTCTCCCTCTCAGGAGCAGCAGACAGACATGGAGGCCAAACTCTCAACCTTTTCATAGTTCTCCCATGCAAATCCACTCAGGATTGCTCTCAGAATCACTTCAGCGCCTTCTTGCTCAGCTTCCAGCTTAGTTCTAACTAAAAACGGCAAGCAGCCCTGGACTTCCCCAAGATCCAAAAGATTTGGTTGGCTGATTTAGCTGTCAGTCAAAGCAAGAACTCCCCTTTCAGTTGCAAAAAATGTGCAAAAAAGCTCCAAACTAAAGTTCCTACAGATTTTGAATTCAGACAGCTGCTGTAGTCCGGCTACATTTTAAATCTCACCAGTACCGTTTGGTCCAATTTGCAGTCCAGGAACAAGATAGTGGAGACAGACAAAACAGTCCTTGCTACAAAGAAAGCAGGTTAGACAAACTACATTATCATTATCACTCTAAATGATTTTCAGTAAATAGTTACATCTTTCAACAGGGTTCCCTCTCAGATTACTTAAACTGCAATTAGGCAGCTCTTAAAGAGACAGTACACAGAGGCTATACAAGCTCTGGTAATCACATTTAAACTGCTAAAATGCAGGACACTAGCCTGGCAGTGAGCATTTAGGTAAGCTCATTGGAGACTTTTTTGGGAACTCCCATTTGTAGGGGGGTTACATGTGTAACTGAGGATTGGACTGTCAGTATAGACTAGAGATTAGAGGAAAGAGGTGTGAATGAGCTGGATATATCCAGCAGACCAGACCTGAGTTTAATTCTCACAACCTCCTCTTGCATACTGTGTGACTCTGAGCAAGTCACTTAACTGCCTAGTGCTCCCAGTTTGCCCCTGAAAATAGGCACTTGTGCCTAGTGGGCTTTACCCGGTTACCAAAGACTAAAATAAAAATAAAAAAAAAAAAATAATTGGTTCCTGTGTGCTGCCCTTGGGGAAGTGCCTGGATAGTTGGTCCTATGTAATTGGTTTCCATGGCACTGCCCCTGGGTTAGTGTCATGATGGTGGGTTCTGTTGGCTGCCCCTGCGGTGGTGCTTTTGTTGTCTCTGGGGTAGTGCCTGTGTAATTGGTTACCATGGGCTGCTCCTGGGGCAGTGTCCTCGCTTCTCCTGGAGCAGTGCATACATAATTGGTTCCCATGGAGTGCCCCTGGGGCAGTGCCTGTGTAGTGGGTGCCTGCTGCCTGACCCTGGGGCAGTGCACAGGAACAAATACTCAAACACTGGCCATGGGGCAGCCAGTAGGAATCAATACACAGCCACTGCCCAGGGGCAGCCCCAAGAGCACCACCTTCCAGGAAGCCAACAGAAAGCAGCTGTCATGGCACTACCCAAGGGGCAGTGCCATGGGAACCAGTTACACAGGCTGTGCCCCAGGGGCAGACCTGGTGACCAACTACTCAGGCACTTCTCCAGGGGAAGCCCACAGGAACCAATTACACAGGCACTACCCTAGGGGCAGTGAGGATGCTGCCCCAAGGGCAGCGAGGACACTGCCCCATAGGCAGCCCACGGGAACCAATTACACAGGCACTACTCCAGTTGCAGGGGCAGCCTACAGTAACCAATCATCGCAGCACTGCCCCATTTATTACAATTTATAAATAAAATATATTCTCTCACTTACTTCTGTCATAATTTAGCAATATTAAAAAAGGTAATGATTTGTGACACTTATATGATTAAATGCTCACAACTGAGTTTGACACAAAGCAAAAAAAAATTTCCCTGATTAAGGTTTGAACCCTTGAAGTCTGGCTCTTTTGGATGCAGACAAACACATACCTTGAGCCACCAAAATACGCTGTTTTTATTAGTTTTCCCAAGTTTTGTCTCTACTCCAAATAAAGTGACACATAAGAAAAATATCCCCATGCATAGCTTGAACCATTGATTTCCAGATCTGTTGTATGCTGACATATGTATTGAGCCACAGAAGCACGATGAATTTAGACAGGATTTCAAAATGTAGTCACTATTCCATATCCATCCTTCAGAAAAAGGTAGAGAAAAAAAAACAACGAATATGTTGCGGGTGATACCTCTTATTGGACTAACAAAATTTTCTCAGAAATAATTTGATTAGTCCAATAAAAGGTGTCACCCGCGACATATATATATATATTTTTTTCTCCTCTACATTGTTGACTGGACTAACACGGCTACCACATTTCTTCTTTTCTTCAGAAAAGGAACATTTTCTATGGTTAAGGTCTGAACTCTTGACCCATGGATGTGTAACATGCTGACATACCTCTTGAGCCACTGAAGCATGCTGAAACTTTATAGGATTTTCAAGTCTAGTCATACTACTCTGTAGCTCTCCTTCAGTAAAAGTGGATTAATAAAGTTGGTCACACTAACATCAGAACAATAACACTGTTCTCTGAAATGTTCAACTTTTTGTCAGGTTTATATGCCATGAAATTGCCCCCCCACCAGAAAAAAAACACCCCAAAACTGGTTCTATAACTGTAAATCTCTATCTGCTCTTGGAAATATGACGGTGGTGGGGGCAATATATTCAAAGACAAGCAGTGCACATTGCTGGGGGGAGCATTTCCATAACATTCTCATCTACACTTAAAACCCTCAATTCCTCAGACTTGCACCAATCAGATTTGTGGGAAGTAACAGCTACAGGTTGCTACCCTGGGGGCAGGGGATGAAATCCACCAGTCGTGATAGGCGGGAGGTGGAGCATGAGGGTGCTGCCCCAAGGGCAGTGCTGCCAGTGGGCAAAATCCACCAATAGGAGTAAGCTGGAGGAGGAGCTAAAGGGTGCTGCCCTGGGGGGCAGAGCTGCACCAAGAACAGCATTATGGGAACAAATCACACTCGAGCGCTCTCTACTGACTGCCACAGAGTGGCTTTGGGAAGAAGGGGGGAGAAGCAGTATCATGCTACATCGGTTCCAGAGGCCCACTTCCTGGTTCACCTGCCCAACACCTAGATAGGCATCTGTATGCTCATTTTTGTCACAGGACATGCCATTCTTATAACATGTCATAAAATGTCATTCTTATGTCAAGAAAACAGCCCACCCATCTTTGCAGAAAACACCTTAGGAAAAATTGAGTAAAATACAACTGTGCATGCATGTAGGAAGAAATAGGCTGTTGGTTAACTAGGATCTGCAGCTTATCCAGTAGGTAGGGAAATGGGCAGATTAGGTGGGCCAAGTGGTCCTTATTTGCCATCAAAGTCTATGTTTCCATGTTTATATGAGAATGCAATTTTATTTTGTCGATAATTCAAATTCTACACAATTTCTTATTAAACCAAATTACAAAGTGGCCCTCTTGACCCTAAATTTAACAAACCGGAAAGTTTCAGGTTTCAACTCTAAGCTGTTTTTAGTAGGGAGGCATGGATACCTAAATTATACTGGAAATCGGATTCTGGATTATTAGTAATGATATCCGGATCAGGTTGGGTTTTTATCGGCTTGGATAGCAGTAGAGAAAAAAAAAACCTAGCGTTTCCCTTTAATTAATTTTATTAACTACAGCATTGTTAAAATACATAAAGTATCATTCCTAATCAATAAGGAGTCCACGTTCCATAAATGTTGAAAATAACAGCAAAAATATTTGATTCTGACCTATTTAGTTCAGCATTGGCATAATCGCTAAAATACACAAACCCTAATGGATTCTTGATTCTTGATCGGGGGCTCATCCTTGATGGAGATTTGAGATAAATATAATCAATTAGGATTCTAGATCAGCTGCTTAGTTACCTCTAACAGAGCTACGACAGTAGATTGTAGGTGATGGAGCCAGCAGATTGTGGAGCATGCCTCTCAACTGTTCCTCATTACGAGGGACATCCCTCATTTTACCCCTTAAAATTGCTCTGTCCCTCATCCATCCTTCATGGAAAAGATGCTGCCCACACAGAGAATGTGCAGTAAATTCAGACTTTAAAGCAGAAATTCTTAATATTCTAAAATACTAAATCAAAAATAAACTTCGTGTAAGTAAACAGTATGGTTTTTACAGTGTTCTGAGCTTGTATCTCTATGCTTGAGGATGTGTCCCTCATTTTGAGGGACTGTGTCCCTCACTGTCCCTCATTCTGAGTGCGAAAAAATGTCCATGTCCCTCATTTCAGTGACAAAAGGTTGAGAGGTATGTTGTGGAGCCAAGCTGAAGTGGAATGCCCAGCGAGGCTAGTCAAACTAAAAAGTTTGAAATGTAGCAGAATGGAGCGCAGCTATGAGAGAGCGAGAAAACCCAAAAAAGAAAAGCCCAGCAGAAACACAGACATGGAGAAACAACATGGAGATGACAAAATGTGTGTGTGTGGGGGGGGGCAGCAGAGAACCAGGAGAGAGAGAGCGAGAGAGAAGGGCAGGGATGAGAAACTGGCAGGGCAAAAAATGAGGAGGTTCAAAATTGGCAGGGGGTACAGGCACAGAACGAATGGGGGGGGAAGAAGAAAGCAGGATGGAGATGGCAGACAAATGAGAAAGCAGAGGAAGGCAGCAGAAAAATGAGAACAGGGAGGAACGGTAGCAGCCACCAAGACAATGGGACACAAAGCAACAGGGGGGAAATATTTAATTCTTACCTATATAATAAATCTGACCCAGTTTTTGTAAATGGTATCTGAATGGATCGGATTTGGAATAATAGCCTGATATCTGGTTGGATACAAAACCTGGGTCGGATATCCATTCATCCCTAGTTTTTAGTTATCAGGGAGCAAAAACAAAGGTCTTAAAAAGCATATATTCTCACATTTTCAGCCTTTTAAAACTTTTACACCACTGAACCATTCATTATCAATGTTTCAAAGTCAAGAAATCCTGGTCTCAAGAATGCACATGGCAAACTTCAGGTCATTCTATTCAAGGACAGCTGCCCAGACGAAGTGATCATGAACTGGTCATGAACGACCATTGATTATTTATGAACAGTTCATGAGGTGAGTCCACAAACATGCATCAGCATTCAACAATCTTGTTCATGAATGTTCATCAACTATGCAAGAAGAACAATAAATGGGAATCCTGTGTTCAGTAACCAATTAGACACAATGGGGCATTGGTTGTGCTGGTTTTATCACATGCCCTTGGGTGTAGTTAGGCACAAGGTCACAGGCCAAGTGTCTTCAGCCTGGGAAGTGTGGTAAAACCAGCACAACCAATGCCACAAAGTGTCTTATTGTGCTTATAAAATGGGCCCATAGGCAATTTTTAATTTTTATTTATTTATTTTTATTTATTGAGTAATCGGAATTATAACCTTTGAGCTAAGAGCTCTTTTACAAAGGGTCCTCATCAAATAAGGGAAGGGGGAATACATGAGTAAGGGAGTCAGTAGCAGCTAGTTAGGCATTGTCAAAGACATCAAAACAGTTGAAGTAATCAGTATCAAGGATAACATAGTATAGGCATCACAACATAGAAAAATCATTATATGACATAGTACAAGCATTGCAGGCTGGCCCGGTAGCACTGAGGGTTGAGGCACTGGACGACACACCTCGCGCCACGCCGGTGACCAGAGTTCAGGAACGAGCTAGGGTGCCAGGGGTCAGCAGAGGAGGGCGAGGATGGAGCATCTGGTGGACTGCTCACCTCTCCCTGGGGAGGGATCCAGGGCATGTCTGGTGAAGTAGTGGCCCCCAGTGAAAGCTGGGGGCACTGCACACGCTCAGGCTGATGAGTGGGAGGAGTGCGGTTGACATCTACAGCGTCATGCCAACCGACATCGTTGCACTCCTGGAGGAAAAATATACTAAGAAAATCCCCGTCTTTGGGGATAGGTGATGGTACCTCTGCCCTGTTGAGCCACACTCCAGCACGGGGCTTCTGCCCTCTCCAGGGCTGACCACCCAGCCAGCCATTAGATTTCAGATAGAGTGCCCTGGGTGGATAGGGCAGAGCCAGGGGATCTGCCAGGCTGGTGCGGGGTGAGGAGAGAGCTTCAGGTAGGAGGTAGAGCTCGCAGTGTGGTGGATTCCGGAGAGAGTTCCCCGATGGTACAGAGTAGAAACAAAGTCTGCAAAAAAAAACATAGTAGAGGCATCACAATCACCTAAGTTTGGATACATTAAAAGCAAGATATTCACCAATGTATGGGTACTGAGTACATGGAGATACAGCACACACAAAGCTCAGATAAAGTGCATACGTTAGAGTAAGCAGCAGCATAGGATAACATGTCCAAATGTGTCATATAGGCCAAGGTGGGGGTACAGAGTACATGGGGATACAGTTCACCCAGAGCCCAGAGTAATTACAAGTGCCCTAGCCAGGGTTATATACTGGCTAGTGTGATCAGAGATTGTAGCTGAGCAGGAATTGAAGCAAACAAAAATATCAGTTCCTAAGGGGTTATAAGCCAGCAGCCAGGGGAGTAGGTACAGCCTTTGAAATTGGTCAGGATCAGTGGAGAAAATCAGGATAAGGTAACAGGAGTGAACACAGATGAGGGGTAAAGGTGGAGTAGGAGGTGGGCACAGCAGGGGTAGTTCAGGAGAGTAGTGTGAAGGGAGGCATTAGGTTGATGTGGGCTCGACAAGGACAAGGTGACAGGAGTGGGGGGGCAGGTGGGCAAGCAGGGGCAAGAGAACAGTAGGGGGCTAAGGGCCAGTTAGGGAGTGCGGAATGAGCCTGGGCAGATCCAGGGTCAAGGGGCTGGTAACACCTGGGTTAAGTATGGCAATAACAGCGTACTGGAGGGGAGATAGCCTTCCTAAGCTCAGACTTGAAAGGTCCGAGGCTTGTTTTTAAAAACAAACACTCTAAAAGTTTTAAAAGCCGCACAAAATATAATGAAATATTGCTGCAAAATGTCAAATAGTCTCTTCACAGATGGTTTTCACCTGTCAATCATTGGTCTTTCAATACATTCAACACTCTGTGTGTTTGTTTACCGTGGAATACAAGATTTCAAAACTGTGCAGGATTCCAGTAGTAGAATGCTTCTCTCCAACACACATGGAACGGTAACATGGAATAAATTAATTCAAAATTCTGCAGAATACCACTGGCATGCACACATAGACATTCATAGGCCTCAAGTGGAGCCAGAACTTCAGTTTCATCTATTGCATGGTAAGGAGCAGGGAGTTCTCTGGCAAACTGGCAAAGAAAGTAGTTTATTTTTCTCTTGGTTCACGAAATTGCTAAAATGAACTTTTATAGCTAAATGAACTTTTATGGGTACAATCCATTAATATTTTTGATGATCAGAACTACCCTGTTTTTTATAATATTAGGCAATCTTGTTTTAACCCTGTTCTCAAAAGATTTTTTCTTTTCGCTTGTTCTCCAATCCATTGGAGTCATACCTCACCTTCCTTTCATGACTAGAAGGGTCCAGTTGCTATTTAGATGAGTAAAATCTGTAACTTTGAAAATGGGGTGAGTATAAATGTTAATCCTTTTGGGTGCTCAAATAGTTGGTTGTCCAGCAGAGCATATATTTTCCACTCCTAAAGTGAAAACGGTTACAGAAATTGATTTTTGTCTTGGTTCACCAAGGTCCCTTAAAGGTTCAGCAACTTCATGAACACTGTGTTTATGACCAGTTCATGAACTTGCTCCAGAACAGTTGGAGAACTTTGATGGATGTTCAGGAACCATTCATGAATGTTCCTCAATGTTTATGAGTCAATTAACTTAATTTCACCAGGCTGCTGAGTTATTAATGTGCAAAAAAGATGGGGTTTAACACAAAAGTGCCTTCTCATCCCTAGCTACAGTGGTGTTACTGCGCCACTATGCTACATAAGAAAACTTCAGTGAAAACGAATTCCATTGAAGGAGTCTGATGACATCTTAACTCATGGAAGTAAAGCTGGAGTGGTTTGTGATGGCACTAGCAGCAGCAACCCAAAATGGAATTACAGGACCTGTTACTTGTGATTTCCTAGCTGTATTTTTTTGTAATATTTGGAACTCACTGAACATTCTGTCCCATATTACCATCAGCCTGATGTCAGAACAATAGCTCATTTATTTAAAATGCTTTCCAGGTAGACATACAGAGATATACAATCTCATTTACAGATGTGACCTGGGGAAGGGGAACAGGGAAACAAGTCAGCCTAAGTAAAGCAATCAATACAATACAGAAAACAAAAACAAAAAAGGTACACTATAATAGTATTCAAAAATATATCAAAATTATATTAGCAACTGACCCAGTGGCATGGAGGGCTGGGGTGCTGGGTGCTTCACCTCCTGCCATGCTAGTGAACTGGGTTCGGAAATGGATGCATGTCACTCGGGGGCTGGCTGGGGAGGGAGGATAGAGCATCCTGAAGATAGCTCTCCTCCTCAGGGTGGGAGTGGGGCAGGATGTCTCGCTTGATGGCTGACACCTAGTGATTCTGGGTGGCAGCACAGCATGGCATCTGGAAAGGTGACCCACCCATTGATGCCGGGGGCCACATCTGTGCAGACGGAGTACAGTCAAAGCATCATTGCACTTGATGCAGGCCCAGGGGAGAAAACCAAGGCAGAAAATCCCCCACCTGGCAGGATGGTGAACCAGTCCCTCACAGGTTCCACACCAGTGACTGGACTCTCCCAATGGTCCCTATACTCGAACATGCAGAGTGGCTATGCAGCATGCATCCCTGGCGTGTAGCCACCCCGTATCCTTTGTGCATCATGCGTGGAATGCACAACATGGGGCATGCAGCCCCTCCACACCTGATCCCCCACCCACATGGACTGGAACACACAGGGTGTGGGCAGGGGACATGCCAGCTCTACATGTGATGCACAATGGTGCATAGTGCTGGTCGCAGAGATGTGGAGGTGGACTTGGATTACATCAGGGAGAACCCTGCCGTAAGCCCACTGCACTCTCCATGCCTCTGTCCCTCAACAACAGAACACAACAGCAGAGCAGTGACAGGCTTCCTGGGACCACACACCCCTGCACCCAGCCACATCCCACACTGCCCCATGCATGCCAAACCCCCACCACACACACACGGGAGCACTGGCCCCCGGACTGCAGAGCCCCCCGCAACACACTGTCTGCCCGCCTCTTGTCCCCTCGCCCCACTGGTGTGGTGGGCAGCTTGATCGCTTCCCCCAACACCCCCCATGCCAATGCCCCCTGACCCCCATACCACCCTGTCTGTTTGGGGGCAAGGCACAGCCAGTGGCACATCCCACCTCTCACCTCCATGGCTGCTGGCCATGTGGATGTCCGCGGGGGAGCACAGCCAATGCACACCTACCACGTATGTGATCCACTGATTGTTCCAGTACAGGCAACCCATTGGATGCCTGACTGGGTGTGGAGCTCCACTCATGGGTGCCGTGCATGAATCTGTGTGTACCCGTGTGCCAGGGGATGGGACTGTGGACAGGTGGCTGGTGGTCAGGAATGCCTCCAGTGTGCACCTGTCCACAGGTGTGGAGCTCCGTGGGTGGGATATGTGCCTTTGGAGCATATTTCCCACCCATTGGAGCATAGGCCCCAATGTTCTCTGGCTGAGCATACTGGGGCAACAGCAGCAGGTAAGCCCCATGGGTGATGGGGCTGGGGGGGGGACATGTCCTGAATGGGGCCAGGTTGGTAGGGAAAGGAGATAAACTACTAATTAAAAAGGAAAAACATACCATCAATCATCTGGGAAATACAGTATCTAGTGGACAGGTGGAACAGTAATAAAATAACAGCCAGTCAGATGCAACCATATTAAGACACAGTCATATTTTTGAGAAGCTGCTTTGCAGTGATAAGACTAAGGGTTGAACTATTACCTAAGTTAAAGTTGTTCCAAACTTGTGGGAGACAGTAACTGAAGGCAAATTGCCCAGCACTTAGCTTCCGATGTGGGAGGATGATCTTCTTGTAAGAATGAGAGCAAAAATGGTGTTGTGGTAGAACAGCTGGGGGGGGGGGGTGCACAGATAGTTTGGGAGCTTGTCAAGCTAGTATTTAAACCCAAACAGGGCTAGGTGTTATACATGTTTATTAGACAATGAGGGCCAAACCAGCCAATCATACAGTGTGCAGTGATGCGTGCAAGTTGCGACTCAAAGGATAAATCTACAGAGGGCACTGCATAAGGTATCCAGTTTTGATAAATTACATTTTGGAGCAACATCATAGATCACATCACTAAATTAAATGACTGGCAGCCCCAAATTCATTCCCCTCCCCATACTTTTTCCCCTGTTCCATTCCTCCAACTGCCTCCTTAGCTTAATGATTTCTGCCTCTAGCTGAGTCAGTCTTCTACAAGTTGGGCAAATCCCACTCGCCACAGCATAGACATATACATCACAGCTCTGCATCCATTACATCCCACTAATCTACCTGAACCCCTTCCTCTTCCTGTGCCCACTGCCCCTTTCTGTTGCCCTCCCATTCTCCCCCATTGTTCTGCCACCGTCTTGCACCAGTCTCCCCCTTCTGTGCAGATCCTGCCCCAATACTGCATGTTATACCCTTGCTAATCTCACTATTATGATCCTTTAAGATAGCCCAGATTTCTGCCTTGGTAGATATTTTCATGAAGAATTTAAATATAGCCTAAGTCATAGTACTGTAGGTATTTTCATGAAGATTTAACTACAGCCTAGGTCAAAATTCTAAGTTTTACTATAGCCCAGGTTAAAAGTCAAACCAATCATGAAAAGATCCTGCCAGAATACCTAGATCTCTAAACCCACATTAGTACTGTAAGTTTACAATCCTGTGCATAGAACCTTTAAAGATGTACAATAAATCCTGAAAAGTTTATTTCAGAATACACAAAGCTTCCATCATCTTTGTCGTGTACCATTAGAACACTTAATGCATCAAGTTATCAGACTATAGCCTCACAGATTAACACTTCATCAGTCATGTCTTCATCAGTGACATTGCAGAGGGACTGGAAGGAAAAGTATGCCTTTTTGCAGATGACACAAAGATCTGCAACAGGGTTGGTACACAAGGAGGCGTGGAAAGGATGAAAAGGGACTTGGCAAGGTTGGAGGAATGGTCAGAAGTATGGCAGCTAGGATTCAATGCAAAGAAGTGCAAAATAATGCACCTGGGAAACAAGAACCCAGGGGAAGAATACACAATGGGTGGGGAGGTAGTAACAACAACAAAAAAGGAAAGGGACCTGGGGGTAATCATATCAGATGACCTTAAGGTTAGCAAGCAATGTAAGAAGGCAGTAGGGAGGGCTGGGGGTATACTGGGATGTATAGGGAGAGGCATCAGCAGCAGAACAGGAAGTTGTTATCCCTCTGTACAGACAGTTGGTGAGACCCCATCTGGAGTACTGTGTCCAGTTCTGGAGACCCCATCTCCACAAGGACATAGACAGGATAGAGGTAGTCCAGAGGAGGGCAACTAAATGGTGCAGGGTCTGCAAGAGAAGTCGTATGAGGAGAGACTAAAGGAGCTTAATATGTATACCCTTGAGGAAAGAAGGAGAGGAGACATGATAGAAACTTTAAGTACCTCAGTGGAATCAACAAAGTCCAAGAGGGTAGCATCTTTCAGAAAAAGAGACGTGCAAGAACAAGGGGACACAATTTAAAGATAGAAGGGGGCGGTTCAGGGACAATGTGAGGAAGTATTATTTCACAGAGAGGTAGTGGATGCATGGAACAGCCTTCCTGAGGAGGTTGTGGGGTCTAAAACTGTGGGAGAATTCAAGAATGCATGGGACAGACATAAGGCAATTCTTGTGGGGGGTAGGAAGAAATAGGCTGTTGGTTAACTAGGATCTACGGCCTATCCTGTAGGTAGGGAAATGGGCAGACTAGATGGGCCAAGCGGTCCTTATCTGCTGTCAAAGTCTATGTTTCTATGTTCTATGTTTCACTTAAAGCCGCATTTATCCTTCATTGAACACTGCAGTTAAAATCCAAACTGCTCCTTGACCCCCCCCAGCAATGACCCAAAAACAGTGTAGTATTTCAAATACAGCACACATAAACTACTCAAAGTCCAGAATCTACATTATTAAGCATCACATATTAATCCCCCTCTGACTGTAACGCAATTGCAGAATTCCAAATACAGTGCATATAAAAACTATTAAAACTTTAGGTTAATAGCCTTGAGCATTACAAATCAAGCCTCCCAGTGACATTAACCCAAATCTAGAGGTACACTGACCAATAGCAGTGAGCATTGTCTCAGTTCTAGTCATAGACTTTTCCCACTCAGTACCGCGCTCCCTCTCCTCCTCTCCTTTTCTGCCCAATCCCCATTTACCTACGCTGCCCAGTCTTGTTTGTGCAGGTTTTTAAAAGGTCATGGGGGTGAGGGAGGGTGGCAGGGCCAGAAAACTTCCTCCCAATGTGTCTATTAGGTGCAGGGGAAGAGAGGGTCTCACACTGGGAGAAAGCCAGCCTCCTTCCCCTGTGTTGCTCCCCAACTGGGCTTGTGCTGTGTGGTGCAGCTTAGCTGGACTCTTTGGAAAATCTTCCTTCCAATGTATCTAGTAGGTGCAGGGGAAGCCGACTGGGCTTGTGCTGCATGGTGCAGCTTAGCTGAACTCCTAGGAAAATCTTCTTCCCGATGTTTCTAGCTGAGTTGCTCCCCGACTGGGCTTGTGCTGTATGGACTGTCTGGAAAAATGTCCTCCCGATGTGTATATTAGGTGCAGTGGAAGAGGAGGAGGTCCCATGTTGGGACAAAGTTAGCCTCCTTCCCCTGTGCTGCTCCCCAACTGGGTTTGTACTGTTTGGTGCAGCTTAGCTGGATGCCTTGGAAAATCTTCCTCCTGTTGTGTCTAGCTGTGCTTCTCCCTGACTTAGCTTGTTCTGTGTGGTGCAGCTAAGCTGGACTCTTTGGAAAAACTTCCTCTCGATGTGTCTGTTAGGTGCAGGGGTAGAAGGGGTACCACGTATTTCCTCACATCCCTTCTAAACGTTTCTCCCTTCAGCTTCATCGCATGTCCTCTGCTTCTTGTGTTCTTCCTCATTTGAAAGAGACTCCCCTCCTGCACCCTGTTAATCCCCATTCGGTACTTATAGGTCTTTATCATGTGCCCTCTCGCTCTCCTGTCTTCCAGGGCATACAAGTCTAGATCCATCGGTCTCCCCTCAGAGGTCTTTTGGTGCAACCTGTGCACCATTTTAGTTGCAATTCTATGCATTCCCTCCACCCTCTGTATGTCCTTTCTAAGGTGTGGCCTCCAGAACTTGATACAATATTTGGGGAGGGGGGAGTCTCATCAGTGAGCAATACATTGGCAACACCACCTCCCTCCTCCTGCTGAAGATACCTCTCCCTATGCATCCCAGCATCCCACTGGCCCTACCCACTACTTGTCACACTGCTCTGCCTCTTTGAGGTCATCAGATATGATAACCACAAGGCTCCTTTCCTGCTTAATGACTGTCAGTGCCTCCCTCTCATGATATACTCAGTTCTTGGTTCTTATGGCCTAGGTGCATGATTTTGCACTTTTTGGCATTGAACCCCATCTGCCATGCTCATGACCATTTCTTGAGTTTCCCAACACCCCCATGCATTCTTTCCTCTCCTTTCTTATTGTCCACCCTATTACACATTTTGGTATTAATAATCGTATAGCAGTATATATATCGTATATACAGTCAGGAGCAGTGACAAGACATTTTGTGGTGCCAAAGAGCATGGACTCTGTTTTGGATTGATAAAAGGCAAGGCAATTTTTAATGTCACATCAAGAGTATTGTAGGATTTGAATTGCACTCTTTTCCTATGAAAAAAAGTGAGTATCCATGTCTTACACAATTATGAAAACTAATTTAACTAGTTTTGATTTTAAACCTACAGTTAATTTAAACATCCAGTTAAGTGAGATTGTAAAATGGAGAGAAACTTTCTGAAATCCAGCCTCACTGAGACAGTCGTGCAATATGACCATGACTTCATTACCTGCAAGCTCGAAGGAAGGGAGATAAAAATATACACACATGTACATTATGAGTTAGATATCTTAAACTGCTGAGATGGGACTTTTTTCTAAAACTCACATTACATAATTTAAGCAGAAATCCCTACAGTCCATACTGCTCAAATTGTTTTTTAAACTTTCTTTATTGTAGGTATTTTCAAAAAATATCCAGACAACATATATCATACCGTACACCACTGGTTCTTCATCTAACAATTACAGTCATTTATACTGAAGAGGCATGATCTATATTATGCACATAACTTGTAAAGTAACTATATGAAGTGGCTATAAACCTCATAAGCAAAATGACTACATCTCCAAATACCTGAAATTACACAATCTAAAAACATCTTTTATCACAGAGAAATTAATCAAAGTGAAAAAGGAAACACACACACAAACAGACTTTGGGGAAGTAAAAAACAAACAAATGAAACTTAGTGGTTCTCAGAAACCTGAACTCCTGTCGGATAAAGGAATCCAATGCATCTCATAATAAGCAAATCAGCATATATCACTTACACCTTAACAACATGAAAGGATTTGGTTCAACTGGCGATCTTTCTTCAAGAGGACTATATGATACTGTAGAAATCTCAAGTACTTTTGTGTAGTCTAAACACTAGTCTACCCCTAATAATATCCATCTAGACCAGTGTTCTGTGAATGTTTTCATTCTATTTTGTACTTTGTATGTTAACGTCTTTATCTGCTGTATGTCCATAATAATATGCTTCCACTCAGCTGCCATTAGTGGGTGAGATTTGAACCAATTACATGTGATAGCTTTATTCATAGCTGCCACACATACAGTATATACCAAATATATTTTGCATTAGCTCCTCTGTCCCCCAACAGGGGAAGCTCCAGCACCAAGTGGTGGAAGGACAATGGGCTTGAGACTTGAAATAAAGTCTCCAAACCAATTGTTATTTCCCTATGAAATTCCTGTAATTTTGGACAGGAATAAAAAATGTGATAGTGAGAGGCCCATACCTCACCACATCCCCTCCAACAGCTAGGTGTAATTGCCTGATCCAATTTGGCCTGCAGGCAAGGGGTAAGGAAGTACCTAGATTTAACCTTCCACATATATTCTTGCCACACAGTGGAGGACGTGAACTTGGAGGTAACCTTCCAAACTGTCAGTCATGCTGCCCGAGAAAGATGAAAATCTGCCTCCCATTTCTACATAGGCGGTTTGGTCTCTTCACATCTATGCGCCTCAAGAAATTGGTAAATTTGAGAAATGGCTCCTTTAGGAGGAGAAATAGACAAGACCCCTCCAAACTGTATTTCCCTTGGGATATTCACTGTTAGATTTTGGTGCAGCCTCAACTGGGCCTGAATGTAGGCTTTTATTTGTAAATAGTGAAACATATCTGATTGTGTCCAGCCAAAGGTTGCACAGCATTCTTCAAAAGAAATAACAGTATCCCCCCTCATTAGTTGTGTTGGATATTGTAGGACCCCCTCACCTGGCACATGTACCATGAGTCTAACTCTAAGATCCAGGTGGAAAGGATTTAGTGCTAGTGAGCCATCTACACCTCCACCATTCAGCCAATACTTTTGGATACTTACTAATTTATTTATTTATTTGTTTATTGAAATGTTTCACCAGGAGGGCACACTGAACAAGTTGCTCATCTCACAGTGCGATCTGGGGGATAGGGGGTACATTGGGAAAAGAACACAGATATTGATACAGAATCATTTGGAATAGCATTGAAATTAAGAGTCAAGTAGGCAGCCACAACAGCACAGACAGTACAAGAAGCTTCAGTACAACATAAGTGCAAATTAAATTCAAGTGCAGTTTAGCTTAGGGGCTATCGGTTTTGTGCAGAGGAGTGTAGAAAGGGAGGAGAATGGGAGGGGAGAGGGAGGTGGGAAGCATACCAGGAACTAACCCCTTTAGTATGTTGAGAACCCTGCCAGGGGGCAGAACAAGGCAAAGATAGGGGTGAGGGAGAGAAGATAGAATTGGTAGGGGAGGAGGGAGTGTAGTAGAGGAGGCGGGAGATGGGGGTTGGGGTTGGGAGGGAGACATGCCAAGAACTGTACCCTTCAGGATGCTGAGAACCATGCCAGGGAGCAGAGCAAGGCAAAGACAGAGGTGAGGGGGAGAGAAAAAAGGTAGGTGGGGGGAAGGAGGGAGATAGGGGAAAAAGACTGGAAGTAGAAAAACAAGGGATAGAGGCAGGGGGGGGATAAAACATTCCCAAGCCTGAAAAGTGACTCTCACAGCAGTATATAGGTTTGTGATATTAAGCCTTTCTTGGGGGTGGTCAAACAGTAGGGACTGAATGGGTCTATCCTGTACCAGGCCTCGTTCCATTTCCTGCCAGTGTGCTAATTCAGGGGTCTGGCCCCACAGTAATGCCCATATAATCTAAGTAGCTATCCAATATTCCTGCAAATCAGGGATCACCCTTCCTCCCCACTGTTTCTGGGCCATAAGTAAGGTTCTCCTAACCCTAGGTCTCTGATTAGCCCAAATAAAAAAAAATCTTCTGCAGGTTTAAGAACCATTTCCTACTGAGCAGTGTAGGGCCACACTGAAACACATACAAAAGTCTTAGGAGAAAGTTCATCTTTACTGCCTGTATATGGGCATACATAGGAAGAGGTGAAATCGACCAACGGATGATACTCTTTCCTAATTGTTTAAGTAAAGGGACATAATTATCCATGTACAAGTATTTACTGGTGTTACATAAAATGATACCCAAATATTGGAGACTTGTAAGGTCCTGTTTCATCTGAAATTGGTTTCTGAGTCTACTCGAGGGTGAAACATAGAAACATAGAAGTTGACGGCAGATAAGGACCGCAAGGCCTATCCAGTCTGCCCATTTTTTTTCTGCCTTATGAATGTGCAATTGGCCTTTGCTCTGTCAATGGCCTATCTAGTCAGACTCATCTGTATTGCTCCCTTATGCCTATCCCATGCATGTTTGAAGCCCTGCACTGTATTCGTATCCACCACTTCCTGAGGTAGGCTGTTCCATGCATCCACTACCCTTTCTGCTAAAAAGAACTTCCTCACATTACCCCTTAATCGGCCTCAGGTGCATAATGAAACAACAATATCTCTGTTTTGGTTTCATTAAGGGTATATCCTGACAGGGCTGAAAACTCTTTAATCATATGCATTGCTCTTGGAAGGGAGAGGTCAGGGCTCCTTAAATATAATAGCACGTCATCTGTATATAGGGCGATTTTGTGGGCTTGCCCATTAATTTCCACCCCCTGAACTTACATATCTTGTCTGATCCATTGAGCTAAAGACTCAATGTAAAGAACAAAGAGCAGGGGTGAAAGGGGGCACTCCTGTCTGGTACCTCTACTCAGCGTAAAGCTAGATGAGACCATGTCATTAGTTCTCACATAAGCATGGGGATTTGCATACAATCTCCGTATTGTGCCTAAAAACACCTCAAACCTGGCAAGGACTCCATATAGGAATTCCCAGCCTACTTGATCAAAGGCCTTCTCTGCATTGATACTCACAATCCAGGCTGGAATAGGAGTTTTATTAAGATGGTCAATAATGTGGAGGGTGCGACGTACACTGTCAGCTGTCTGTCTGCCTGCCACAAACCCCGTTTGATCTTTGTGAACTATGGCAGGAATGATGTTCTTTAGGCGCTTAGCCAAAATCACCGTTAGAAATGTGTAATCCACATTTAGGATTGAAATAGGCCTGTAGGAAGAACATAATGAAAGGTCCTTGCCTGGCTTGAGTAAAACCAAAATAACTGCTTGACTCGATTAAGGCAGCAGCACACTACCTTCCTCCAAAATCTCCTGACAGGCCTGCTGTAATGGCGGAACAACTTTATCGCTGAACTTTTTATAAAATTTGGCTGGAAAGTCATCTACACCAGGGCATTTCCCAGTTTTACTTGCCCCAATTACAGATTGAATTTCCACCTCAGAGATGGGTTGGGAGAGGGCCACATTTTGTGCCTCTGAAAGGCATGGTCATTTTAGTTGGACTAGAAAGGACCTCACCTGCTCCTGACTCGGTCTAGTTTGTTGCATATACAACCTTTTATAGAAGACAGAGAAGGCCTCTGAGATGTTTGCCAAGCTGCTAACCCCGGTCCCTGTTTGCTGGTGTATTTTATGGGTTATGTGAGCCCTAGCCCCTCTAGGCCAAAGATGAAATGCTAAAAGTTTAAGTGCTCGTGGGTCCCCTCATAATATTTTTGCTTTAAAAATTGCAAGTTTCTTTCCACCTTGATATCTAGAAAAGTATTAAGTTTGTTCCTAAGTTCTGATAATTCCTTCTCTCTACCACGATCTAACTTTATCTATTGCAGTTTCTCTAGGGCTTGTGTTCGACCTTCCAGTTGCCTTTGTTTTTCTTGTCTCTATCTGTTCCTTGTCACTGCTATTGCTATTAATTTACCCCTCACCATCACCTTGACTGTATCCCAAACTATCCCCTTGCTAAGCCCTGGGGTGGAATTATCCTGACCGGCTTGTGTGATAAGGGCTGGAACCTGCTCCAGCACTTCCATATCATTCAATGAAGCAAGGTTTCATCTCCAAAAAGCTGACTTCTTAGGCATTTTAAGATTAATCTGGAGGGTAAGAGGAGAATGGTCTGACAGACCAATGGACCCGTTCTACAACTAGTAACCTGAGCTATAGCCTCTATAGATAGAAAAAAATAATCTAGCCTGGAGGACATATGATGTGTAGATGAATAATAAGTATAGTCCCTGGAGGATCCTTCAAGAAATCTCCACTCATCCTGCAGCTGTAGTTTGTCTGGGAGACTCTTAACCTGCCTGGCCACTTTATGAGATTTTCGGGGGATACCTGAGGTGGTATCTCACTTAGGATCCAGAGCAAGGTTCCAATCACCTGCACAGATTAATAACCCTTCCACTTTCTCAGAAAGCAACATCAGAACCTTGTGGTAAAAAGCATAGGGGGAGTCTGGGCTGTCATATAGAGACATCAGAGTAAGCATTTGTCTATTCAGCCTCCTCTTTAGAATAACATACCTACCCTCATTACCCTTAATCATCTCTATCACCTCAAAAGGCACAGCCTTAGGAACAAGAATGGCCACCCCTCCTTCTTCTACCCAATCCATACGAGGAGGAGCAGACCTCTCCATACCCAAATCCCACTAACTTTTGGTGCTGTATATCAGATAAGTGGGTTTCTTGCAAAAAAAATAAATCCACTTTTGTTTGTCTAATATACAGTAAGTCATAACCAGGGCCACTGGAAAATTGCGGCAGCAATTTTTTTGAGGAATCCGCAATTTTCACCATTCTACGCAAAAACCTGCATGTTCTGCTATTTTCTGCAATTTTTTAGTTTTTATATCGAACTGTGTAAAAAGCATTAACATTTTTAATAAAATACTCTCAAATATATTGACAGTTTTGCATGCAGACTTGGATTTGACTGAAGCAATGCAGTGCAAGGTAGGGCAAGGGTTTTGTGTGACACTGATTTCTTTAGAATCCTTGTCTTAAGATTCTAAGATTCTAAGGTTTCAAGATCCACTGGCCAAGCATAAGTACACTTAAACACTTAACATTTGATT
Source organism: Neoceratodus forsteri (assembly GCA_016271365.2). NCBI lineage: Eukaryota > Metazoa > Chordata > Ceratodontiformes > Ceratodontidae > Neoceratodus > Neoceratodus forsteri. The sequence continues at coordinate 398,117,074 of CM028136.1, read as the reverse complement.
TGTGTTGAAGCAGTCTATCAGAAAACTTTTTGTTGCCACACAGACTGAAACAAAAGATGGGAGAAAAGGTGCAAATTATCCCATTCACTTAAATGGAGTGCTAACTATGAAGCCTTTTTGTAAGTGGCAGGGCAAGTTTTTCCTTGTGAGCATACTTTCATACAGACTAGTTTTGATTCAAATAGCTGAGGATTTGTGGATGGCCTTGCTGATTTTAAACTTGAATAAGCTAGTTGCTAACAGTGATCTCACTCTTAGCAACTACCCCCTAGATTCTCACATGCAAATACTACAATAAAAACTGACTAAAGTCTAAAAAACATGCTTATAAAAACACAAAATGTATCTGAACATTTATCTTTAACTAAACAAAATCATTGCAGCTAGAGTAAAACAAAGGAAAATTACAGGGTACCCAGACTACTGTATAATGCAGTAAAAATATAATGGTATTTTTTTTTTTACATTGTTTGATAACTGCGTAAGGCCCACTAGGCACAAGTGCCTGTTTTCAGGTACAACCCAGGAGCACTGAGGAGGTTAAGTGACTTGCTCAGAATCACACAGTATGCAAGTGGAGGTTGTGGGAATCAAACCCAAGTCTGCTAGATGTAGTCAGCTCATTCTCAGTTTGTTACTCTAACCTCTAGATTATACTGCCAGCCCCAATAACACCCAGATTTAATGTTTAAATATGTGATTTCAAAAATAGTGTACAGTACCTACAGTACAAATTATGACTATTAAATACGTTAACAACATTTTACTAAAACTCAATTATTCACCACTCTATCTGCTTATTTTTTCTTGTACCAAAGTGGGTGAATAGCTGGCAGAGCACTGTAAACAGCTGTTGATTATGCGTCATTATTCCACAGCCAGAAACAACAAAAAAATATTTCTTCTGGCTTTATTTAATGTTGATTTGCTGTGACTCACTTTATAGAATCTATTTAGCACTGTATGAGGCAGATGCTTTTAAATTTTGGAAGATAGGCAATGCTTACGATAGCTTATCAGTTTAGAATTCTTTTTAGGAACATAAACCTTTATGTTTTAAACATATTCAGGTGTCAATGTATTCACTTAGCAATTTATACTGACCAATATATGCTGCAGAAAACATTAAATGATTTATTGTAAAGCACTCTGGGTCTGTAGTAGAACCCCCGCAATTTCCTACAATTTTTGCCAAACGCTCCTCAATTTTTGGTAGCCTTTTCCGCAATTTTCCAGTGGCCCTGGTCATAACCTTTTTCCACTTAACTGGGCCAGGCAAACCCTTCACATTATAAGTTAAAATTATAGAATCCATTATGTGGGAAATGCCTGCTGTGATGTAAAACCAATTTGCTTCGGACCCATTCGGGCAGAATACCACCTCCTATCCCTCTTTGGATGGGGTCCTGAAAGTCACAAAACACATTGCCCCAAACAATATCAACCAACAAGTAAAACCATAACCAACAATCACCCAACTATAAAACATGTAAAGCAGCTTCCAAGGTTGGGGAACATAAACGTATGTTCCCTTTTTCTGAATGAGTGAGATACCGGAATCCATCCAAACTGAGTTGTAGTGGTGCCACTCCCCCTTAGTACAGAGGCCAATACAAAGGCTACTTCACCTTGAGGACAATTGAAAAAAGACCCTACCCTCCTCTGGTAGCCAAAAAGGAAAATAAATATTCGCCAGAGCCAGAACAGCTGTCGCATTGTATCTTTGATGCTCTGCCTCCCCCCTTGGATGAACTTTAAAACTGGCAAATTGTTCACACAGACCCTTTACTCCCTGCTTAGAGGTGTCCACAGGTTGGGCAGCTCTCATAACTATGATTTTACAAAATAACTCAAGAGGGCCTCCATTAAGCGCCGAGGGTCATACCACAAAGTGTCCCTGATCAAGTGAAAAGGCTCTGAAACATGAAAGAACCCTGCCACGGGTAAAATCTAAATGTCGGGCAAACATGTTTTGGGCAAGGGCATCAGGATTCAGGTGTCAGGGAACTAACTGTCAGGATATTGTAGTAGATCTGATGAAACAAATACCAGTGTCGTACTGTTACAAACATGATAGTCCTCATGGCTCTTTTATAAAAAAAGTTTTCTCAAGTTTATTAAGAACCCAGTTTCCTTCAGATGACATGTGTATGCACCTGAGTTTCCACCTCTGCTCTTCTATTCTCCTATGCCTCCCTTCTCTCCCCCCACCTTAATCCCTCCACTTCTCCCTTCTTCCTGGATTTTTTCAGAATTCTCTTCCTGAGTAGTATCTACACCTGAGCCTCCACCCTGCGCCAATACTCTCCTCTCCCCCATTTCTCCTCCCTCTCTCCCTCCCTCCCTCCTCCCTTTCCGCCACAAAGCTGCTACCTCCTTCCTCCCTTTGGGTAGCTCTGGAATCCTATCCCTGAGCTCTTCAGCCTCAGTCTCTTAACTCCCTATCTACTAATGCCTCTTCCGACACATGGCTGCTGGGATGACCTTATTCCCTATTTGCTTATATGTATATACTGTACATACTGATCCATATATGTGTATTTATTGTTCTTCTGTCCTATATTGTTGTTAATGTCTCCACTTCACCCTTCCCCCAGGGCGCATCTGGAAATGAACTGCTCTCAGCTCAGTATGTCTTTCCTGATAAAACTTTTCAATAAATAAATAAACAAACAAACAGTTATACTAAACCAATGAACTACAGTGTTACAGTACCATTTGTTCTGTCGTGACACGGTCTGCAGGTGCTCTGTATTAAATCAACAAACAACTAAACTCAATGGGTTACAGTATAAAAAAGTCCTCATGGCTCACTGATGCACCTTGTCTGACAGCATCCAGTGACACAAGCATATGGGTTGGATATCAAGAACTGTCATTGCTGGCCTGTCGATGCAGTGGTTGGATTTCCGCTTGTGTCGCGAGCGACCCAGGTTTGGAAGCGAGCCCTGGCCATTGGAGGACCAGCCAGGGGAGAAGGATTGAGCGTTCTAAGGACTGCTCTTCTTCTCTAGGGGGAAAGGGGGTTCTGAGCTTGGTGCAGGAGCGATGCCTAGCAGAGGCTGGGTTAGCCGCTCTCACACCGACACAAGGTCAAGGGCTTCTGGGGTGAGACAGATGCTGGCGTCACTGCATGTTCCCGACCCAGCCTATCATAATAAAAATATCCACTCCAGGCATTGTCTCTATGAAGCCCTGTCCCTGGATTTCAATTATTCTCCTGGCCGAGGGCTCTCCCAACCAGTTACGGTATCCTGGTGCTGGTTCCGCCTACCGCTTAGGCACCGAGATCCCACCCCCTTGGGGGTATGCCAGGGGTGACCGGGAGAACAAGGGGCACATACAGGAGATGGAAGCCCCTGGGGCACCGTGACCAGGGTGGAACAATGACAGCCTGGAGTGAGGGGCAAAAAGTAGAGTAAATAAAAAAAAAAAAAATAAGAACTGTCTCAGTACACTACTGAGCATGGAGGATCTCTTTTTACCAGAACTGTGCATAATAGAACATTTAATCAGAGACAGTAGCAGTAAGCAAACAACACTCATCTGTATTACTCACAGTGGTAGCAAAGAAACTCATCTTAAAGCACTGGCTGAACAAGCAACCACCCACAAAGCAGGAATGGCTCAGCAATACTCTAGAGGCCTTATGCCTGGAAAAACTGGCCCAAAGTCTGAGGGGAGCTCACAAAGCATATCAATGAATGAACAGCTCACTGGAAACTCTAATCACCATCCCAGAGTAGGAGGTATGATAAATTACATCTCACCAAGGACAGCCCAATGGTGTGGAGGGCAGAGGTGCTGCAATGCACCTTATTTCTCCCATGCTAGCAACATGAGTTCAGAAATGAACTTGGGTTGCTGGGGGGGGGGGGGCTCTGGGCTGGAAGAGGATTGAGCAGCTGCTTGGTAGCTCTCCTCTCCTGGATTTGGGTGGTAAGTCATCCTGGTTCTTAGCTGCCACCAAGTGGATATTTGGTGGTAGTAGTGCCAATGCTCGGGAGACTGGAGGCATGCCCAGTGGGTGGAACAGGGCTAGCAGTTCCGGAGTGCATGCATACCTCCACATGCATGCACCATCCATGTCTGCGTAGCCCGGGGGGGGGACTTAAGAAGAAAAAGAATGGGGGAACTAGGTTCATAAAGCCCTGCCTGAGGTGCCATGACCCATGACCCGCCCTGCCACTCTGGCAGAAGGAGAAATGGAGAAAGGTAGCAGGCGGGCTGACAGCACACAGAAACAGGGCTGAACAAGCCACCTGGTTCAACCCAGGAGCATAAAAACCTTTATTTAACAAAAACAAACAAACAAACAAACAAACAAACCTATATCTCACTAAATAGCCCAGAAACAGTCCCGTGTGAGACCACCCCATTGGGTCAGAAAATCACATATGAGCCAGCCCACAGGTGCAACGGGTAGAGCTGCCACCTGCGATGCTGATGACCTGGGTTCGGAAATGAGCCTGGGATGTTGGAAGGCTGGCCAAGGGGGGAGGATCGAGCATCCCATGGCTCACTCTCCATCTCCGGGGAGGGAGAGTGGCCATTCCTGCTGCAATACTGCCACCGGGGTGACCACAGGTGGTGGTGGTACAGCCAAGAATGCCTCACATGGGAGGGAATGACCCTGGTGCTGGCTTCTAGTGGGACCCCGGTAAATCTGGGGCAGTTCTCACCTACTCCATCAAGCCACCCAATGACGTGTGTGACCAGGGGTGTAACTACTCACCTCCTACCCCTGCCCAGATGGTAAACTGAGGCTTCATGGGGGCAGGCTACGGTGGGTCAGATGGGGGATCAAGGATGGCCTGGTGGCTCCTAGTCAGAGGACTGGCCCAGAGAATCAGAGGCATAAGCAATAAATTAAAAAAAAAAAAGAAAATCACATAAGAGACACCACCTGCCTCCTCTCCTACAGAGAATATGGTAAACAACTTCATTAGTCTCAAAATCATACAACAGTCACGACAAAGCAGTATGAATTAAAACCTCCACAGTGACTACAGGTAATAAAATAAAATATAGCTAAAATAGTAACAGAACTAGAGGTATAACTGCAGCCAAAAAAATTAAAAAAAGAGTTAAGTGATCAAACACAAAGAATGTCTTAAGATTCTATGTACAATAATACTTTTGTTATGTGTGGTTCATAGCTCAGTGCTTATGTTACATACTGTAGCTGAATGATGTAGATTGTGCTTGGATACAGAGGCCAGACCAGTAAGTAGGACAATGTTTGCCAGGTGCTAGTAGTATGAAATGATTAGTGCTTAGGTACTTCGGCATAGACATGAACAAGTCAGTTATTAAAGTACATGTGAACTGGATAGTATAAGCAAGGTGCTTAGAACCGACGTGGAACCTTTGCAAAAGAGTCTGTGACTCAAAGGTTTGTAATTCTGATTGTATTCCAATAAATAAATAAAATAAATAAATACTTGAACTGATGAGTCACTTGTTATGACTTGATATTTTGGCCTTTCTCTGTATCCCACCATAGGAAGGATGCTTAGTCCAGTAGTGTGAGACTCCCCCCGGTGGGATAAGAGTGCCGGAGAAGGGGGAGGTGTGAGGGGTTGATGGGGGGGTGAGTGCGACTCACTCTAAGCAGAGTGGTGGTCAGCCTGCTGGTTCAGATAGGATGTGGGGGAGGAGCTCTTCCCCGACATAGCACGGGCATGCACCCTTCAGTTATGTGTGGTTCATAGCTCAGTGCTTATGTTACATACTGTAGCTGAATGATGTAGATTGTGCTTGGATACAGAGGCCAGACCAGTAAGTAGGACAATGTTTGCCAGGTGCTAGTAGTATGAAATGGTTAGTGCTTAGGTACTTCAGCATAGACATGAACAAGTCAATGATTATAGTACATGTGAACTGGACAGTATATGAAAGGTGCTTAGATACTTGAACTGATGAGTCACTTGTTATGACTTGATATTTTGGCCTTTCTCTGTATCCCACCATAGGATGGATGCTTAGTCCAGTAGTATGAGATCCCCCCAAAAATAATGATATCATATGATTATTCTGTAACCAACAGTTGGAAGGATGTTGGTCAAATAGGATGAGACCCCCCAAAGAAATGATTAGCAGTACAACTACCTCCTCCAGCTCCGGAGAGTGTGACCAGTAGCATGCAGGAGAGGAAAACCCCCCTTGGGGGGGAACCTCTGAGGACCCATGGCTACTGACCTGCCCAACCTGGGCATACTAAAGGAGAGTAATCCTAAGTAACAATTTAAAAGTAATTGGCTAATCCGAAATCCAAAGGCGTAGATCATGATCCAGTGAAATGGAAAACTGTAGAAAGCATTGATTGGAAAGCATCTGATGAACATAGCAGCATCCTTCAAGTAAACTCCTAGTCCGAGAGTCCATATCCAGGGCAGAATTATATGATTGGAATCTGTGGTCAATAAAATTCGAAGCATCAAAGTAGCATTGACAAAGTGCTCCAGCAGGTGAGGAAGTCTTCGGGGAGAACCAGTAACCAAAGGTGAAGTATCCATGTCTAGAGGCAGAGGACAGTTAGTTCATGTTCCGCATAGCAAGCTTGCAAATGAAAGCCTTGGTGAGGAAGTACAGGAGCTAACGCATGCTGCATGATCTGGAGAGGGCGGAGCAGTAGGAATCTCTGATCCAGAGTGGGAAGCAGGTAAGTGAAGTAGGTACACGTCCCAGTACAAATAGGTAGACAAACGTTAGATGTACCTCCAGATTCCAAGGGGCAAAGTAGGTGATAGAATAGACAAGTCTGACTGGATGTAGCCCTATGTCCTGCAAGGGCGAAGCACATAATATGAGCAAATAGTGTAAATAAGTGGACATGTATGTAGGTCAGCAGTAGTAGTAATGAAATCTGCATGATGCAGACATAGTAGCAGAGGAGTAATATGGTATAGATTATGCACGGTAAACAGCGAGGAGCATGAGGAATGGTAATAGCACAGGAATCGAAGAGCTTCATCTGGTGAGCCAAATAGTTGCATAACAATGTAGATATCCAAGTTTTGAAAGCCAGAATGGTACAGTAGCTAGAACTGACTTGGTGAGAATAGTCTGCTGAATCCTGAATAGTCTAGCTTATGAGTCATAAATGGTGAAAACTGAAGAAGCTGAATCAAATGAAGTAGCGTTGTCACAGGGTCCAAGAAGCCGTAGAGCATAAACCATGATTAAAAGTCTTCTGGATAAACTCAACTAACTGTCCTGGTAGGAGTGTAGTAGTAGTAATTCATATGACTGAAGCAGCAAGGCAGAAGCATTCAAAGAATAGATGACGTATGGTTAAACAATCCCGAACGTGAATCCATTGCAGAAAGGAGCTCTTAGGCTAGCAGACATGGTGGCAGGCAGGCGTATAGTAGAATATGCAAACCTCCAGGCCCCAAAGCTGGGTGAGGCAGGTGTAGAGTAGAAGTTGTTGAACCCCCAGGCCTGAAGGGCGAAGCAAGTCATAGAAGCAGGTGATTATGATGTAGTAAGATAAGAGCAAGGGATCTCCAGGCCTGTGGAGGCACAGGTCTCAGTGCGACATGGTGAACCTCCTGCCCTGCTGTGCAGGGAGGCAGGTTATAGAGCAGTGGTGAATAAAGCAATAGTAATGTCGAACTGCAGGTAATGCAGAAATAGCAGTGAAGTAGGGAATTGATTGTAAGTGGTATCGCAAATGGTAGCAGATCCTGAGTCAGTTTGGTGCGGAGTAGTAATATAGTCTAAGGCAGACTTATAAGAGCAGTGACATGTGCTGTAGACTGATGTATCCTGAAGATCAAGGATGGTAAAGATTGCAGTGACCTGGGCAGAAGAGTTAGCAACTCGACCAGAGGTAATAAGCATCCTGAAACTGTAGTAGATCTATGTCTTGGGTGTAAGTAAAACAAAGGATGGCAGTATGGAACAGAGCTCAGCAGGGAGTTCTGGTGGAAACCATAGTAGTAACTCCAAAGAAGTTGAACTAGCAAGGCCAGAAGCATCCAAGAAGTGAGACGAATATCTTGATATAATCTAGAAATAAATCCAGTGCAAGGAAGAATCTTGTCCTTGACAAATGGAAGCAGGTGTGAGTAAGCAAGGCAAAGGCTGCAGTGTCCAGAACTGGAGTAGTGTGACTGAAGGTGAGACATCACTGGCAATGCATCCAATCCTGATAAAGGTCGTAGATGAGGAAGAGACAGAGATGTAGGCTTCTGGCAGATGGCTATCTGATGAAAATGCCTAAGGGAAATATAATCTGAATGAGGCAGCTAAACTCGTGTAGCAGGTGAGAAATCCAAATGAAGCGAAGCAACGTAGGGAGCATCCAGGGACATGATATAAATTCCAAGACATCTTCTGATAGGAATCCACAAAGAAGCAGATGGGATGGACAAGTGTAAACAGGCAAGGTGAGGGACGTAGCATCCAAACTCGATTGGCATGACTGGAGAGAAGCCATCCTGAAGCGTCTGATCATGATGGCATGCTGGGCTAGGCCCTCGCATGGCCGGCAGTATGACCTGACCCCATGTAGGTAGGCGAAGGAGAGTGAGGTATGCTAGACCCCACACAGGCTAGCATGAAGGGTGCCACCACAGAGGGGTGCCCAGTTGGACGGCTGTCTCAATCTGATGCTGCATGCAAGTTGGTTAAGTTGCAGAAGATGTAGCACATAAAGGAAGCTGGCTGTGCCATAGAGAACGTCCAAAGATTGGGAGATATGAGTACGTAGTGGGCCTTGAACGGTTTGTGAGAAGGAAGGTCCATCATAATAAAGTTGTGGGTTATAAATTGTGCCCAGAATAGCTCAATCATGATGAAGAACGTTATGCTGGAAGAAATGTTCAATAGATGCAGCAAGGCAGCAGAAGGGCTTGGCAAGTGAGAATGGTACAGTACGGTAATGGTGATAGGTACTCACATAGGCGAGGAATAGCACTGATCTGGAGCCTTGCTGGTTAGCTCCAAGTAACAAGTAATGCAGGCAGTAAAGAGCAATGAGTGTAGGCAAGAGGTGAACTGCTATGCAGAAGATGCTTAGTTTTGTGTGGAATAGACATGGACTGCCGATGGAGGAAGGCGGTGCTTGAAAGCACTTCCAGTGGACCGCAGAAAGGAATTTCTTATTATATGTGGCAACAGCGTTAAAGAATGCTAAAGCAGAAATAAGACTCGTGTGCCTAGCATGTTAAGGCTGTATTTGAATCCAGCATCTAGTAGCACAGCTGACGTGGCAGTTTAAACTGTCTCCAGGAATGCGAAATGAACTGCGATATGAGTGCGGAGCTATAGCAGTTATAAGGTGAACAACAAAGGTTAAGATCCAGGTAGCATATAGGGCTAATGTTGCGTCAATAATGCCCTGTAAGAGAATGGTGAGTCTTGAGCTTATACTTGTATGCACGGCGTGGCAGGTAATTGATCAAAGGTACACACATACTAGTAAATGTGGGCCCAAACATAGTCTGTGCAGCTGCGTGGAGGGTAAACTGAGAGTGAGAATGAAAAGTAGCGGCGGGTCACTGAGGAGCAGGAGGTCCGGAAGCTGCAGCAACGGTGGAGTCAGAGAAGGAATCCTTGGCAAATACAAGTTGAAGTGCAGTCCGATTGCGGCATGCGGCCACAGTAGAGGAGGAGCGGAGAAGCAGGAGTCAGAGTTCCAATCTCTGTAGAGGGCGATGATGCTGGTAGGATGTGGTGGTAGCAAAGGGAATGGCTGCTCAAAAGTAAGTGAGCAGGGACAGAACAGAGTAGAGGTAGGGAAGCAGGCGAATGCTAGGAAATGAATGAAAGTGCAGGCGAGGCAGCCCCAAAGAAAAGGCCCCCAAAAAATAAAATAGCAGACAACAGAGGAGGGGGGGACAAACAGACAAGCAAACACAATGGACAAGGAGCAGGGGAAGCACCGGGGGTGGGGTGCAACAAGAGAAATAGAGGAAGGAACAGCCGAACACCAGTGGCACCACGGGCGAGTGCGACTCACTCTAAACAAAGCAGTGGTCAGCCTGCTGGCTCAAATAGGATGTGGGGGGTTGAGGAGCTCTTCCCCCATATAACACGGGCATGCGCCCTTCAATTATATAACTTCTCATAGTTGTCTTGTTATGTTTAAATGTAACCTGCTGTCTTATTTGTCTTCTCTCCTTACCCTTCCCAAATCCGTTTGAAGATTTGCTATAAACCCCTGAACATTCAAAGTACGTTTTCAGGACCAATACGATCAGATCATAAACACTGCCCAATAGGCCAGAGAACAACTTTAGAACATGCTTATACTCAGTGATTACAGTTTGCACAACCAATGTATAATGAAAGAGGAACTGGATAGCACAATGGATTGGTAATGGGTTAAAGAGCTTTTCACCTCTAGGTCATTGCTTCAAATCCAGCCAAGGTCAGTAGTGGCTGATTTATTGCCTGCAGGCTGTTCAATGCAAAATGAGTTGAGGTGGTCTCAGTCCACTGCCCAGTGGGTAGATGTCCACATCACAAAACCACCAGCACAGTTGGCACTATTTGGCACCTTGCTGTCAGTCTCACATGGGAGACCAAGGATTGAATGGGCATGGAGTCTGAAATACCCTCTCACCTGTGTGGTGGTCCCCTCATGGCAGGGTTGAGGCACATCAGCAGGACAGTGTGGGGATGTTTGCACTGTGATCGCTTGTGCTGGATCTGTCATGTGGATAAGCAGAGGACTCGGGTTCCAGTGCTGTCAATTAAGTACCTTTCAAGAGCACTAAATTCACACAGAATGAAACAAAAACCAAAAACTTTCAAAAATATATAATGAACCAGAAAGGCATAAAGTAGTGAAACCCAAGCAAGGCAGTAGAACGTATCAAATGTTTTTATGAATGCTTTCATACTGTTGTATATTTATTATCTTTATAAAAATCAATAAAATAAAAAGTCATTCCATTTTATGTATTGATATAAAACAAAAGTATCGAAATAGTCTTTTGATACAAAAATAGCATCCCTAACATAGACATCAAAATCTTCATGGCAGTGCTGGCAGAGCAGCTGCAGAAGGTGGTTGGATTCATAGTTCACCCAAATCAGACAGGGTTCATGAGAGGCTGCATGTTGCTTGACAGTATTAGATACCTCCTGAACATTTTCTCCCTCAGAAGGCAATCGGACGAGCTATCACTAACAATCTTTATGGATGCGGAAAAGGTGTATGAACAAGTGAACTGGGAATTCCTACACCAAACTATGGCAGAGATGCAAATGGAAGACATTTCTTGCAGTGCATAAAAGCATTATGTGCTGCTCCACAAGCAACAGTCCAAGTCCTGGTTACCTCATATCAGATGACAGAGGCAGTACTGAGCTTCCATTTGAACACCTCCTGACTTGGGGAGACTGGGTGGCTCCTGCCATTACACAACTGGGAGTCCTGGGACCAGCAATAAGGCTAAGGGTTAAAATCCTGCCAATGCATAACGCAGGATGCTGACATGCTGTGTGTGTCACATGTTCAGACCTGTGTCAGCTACTGTCATTCAGCCAACATTTTTTTATCATCGCTTTTTATGCCTCTGGCGTGAGTCTGCTTACCTCTGCCCAAAGCTCCAATTCCCTTCCTGACACCACCACCATCATGCCTCCTTCAGAAGCATGGCTTAGCTTTTTGGGGGGAGGGGAAGGTCTTCCATGGAAACCAACAATGATTCCCAAAAACATGATAAAGAAGGCACTCAGCATTGAAACATGCTACACCCCCTCCCCGGATTCAAAACATGCTGCCTCTGTGGTACTTCCAGTGCTCCATTGGTCAGGGGCTAGGGGTTAGGACTACAATACGAGCCTGAGTCTATCACATTGTAGTGCTAATCAGTAATTGCTGGTGCCACCAGGCTAAACTCAGCCCCACCTCGACCCACTGGTCACTGCCTAGAAAAGTCTCTTATCTTGTTAAACTCCCCATTTGGGTGGGTGTTAGAGCAGGATGAAAACAGATATAAAACAATTGTGGTACATAGGCAGATGATGTCAACACGCTCCCTTTGCCCAATGTTGACACCCAAACCTCTGGGTCCTCTGCAACTCCCAATCTGGTTACAAAAGCTCCCGGTAACACCACCTGAAGGGGTAAGTCTTGGACAGTATATAAGGGTACAGACAGAGGGTACTCTATCTAGTGGCTAGTGGTGACTGCCTCAGTAGACATGGGATTCAGGACTTGTTGGCAGGCTGAAAGAGAATCTGACCAACTGGGCAAGGAAGGGAAAAATAGAAAGGTTAACATTTTTTTGCAAAGGTTATAAAGTACTCCAGGCTGCAGTACCCGAATATCTAGTGGTAAACATGGCACTTTATCGTGCTGATAACTTGGGTTTGTGTCCTGAACTAGGACTGTCACACAATGTTTGGCAGATATACTGTAGTTCTGAGGGTCCATCGTGGACACCTCCTTCCTCATTGAGGGTAGGAGTCTCCTGCCATTACTTAACTGTACCCTGGTAGCCGGGGGGTGGGGGGTTAGGGAGTTATGTGTGCAGGAGTTCACAACTCCAGATGGAGTGAAATTCAATCATATTGGTGTAATTTCTTGTGCTAGTGAGCCTCTGCCAGGGTTTGAAGGGTGAGCCTGATCCTAGTCAATTTTGATGGACAGAAGGATCATCCCATCTTGGGTGGCACTCAGTGGTGTTGTGATATAGGGGAAGGTAATGAAAAATAGGCAGAAAAAACGGCCAGAAGGGTGCTGCTGCTACACCCTCTCTCTACCCAGCTGTGACACTGACCCCTGGGACCCTACCCCACTCCAGCTTGGAAACTTCTACCTGACTCTCCTTTCAACTAGTTTGACCCCTGGTGCTGAGTAACTACTCTACCAACAAGTAATTCAGCCCTTTGTGGATAGCTGCTAGGTGCACAGTGTTGCACCTGTTTACACCCTAATGACTCCTCACTTAGCGACTATGTATCAGGCCCTTGGTTTTTCCCTTGTGAGTTCCTGAACATTAAAAAGACTGATACAAGCTCAATCTGGCTTTACAAACCTTCACTCTTGTGAAAAGAAATATTTAGATGTTCCTTGATGTAAACTTAGTAAAACCCCACCACCTTTCTTTTCTCCCAGGTCCCACCTGTCCATAGACCTTAAGGCTAGGTATTTGTATTTGCTGCTCAGATGTCTCTGGTATTAACCAAGGCTCACTGAGAGCAGGTTTAGCAGGGTTGAGTAATCCAAACCACAAGCCCATCAGATTTAGGTAGGATACTCCAAGTATTATCATGCATAAATTGTAGTCCTTTTATTTTATTTTTTTTTAGTTATAGTTGAATTAGTTATGTTGACATGTCCAGAATTAAACTCTGTTCCACGTAGCAGTAGTAGTAATAAAATGAAATCTGTTCTTGGGGATGTCGTTATTGGATTAACCATACTTAATACAGCTATATACTTATTGGGCTTTTTTTCAGCTCTCACTACAGTTACAAACAAACATTAGGGAAAGTAATTGATACTTTCCATAAAACCACATTTAGGACTGAGCCCTTAGGCAGAGCGACCACTCTATGGCCAATATTCAGGAATCTTTGGTATTCATGAAGCCCATGGTGTCTTAGCTTTGTTTTATCCTGCTATGCATGAAAGAGCATCTCAGTGGTATTTCAGTTTGATTCGTCTTTATTTTCCTTTTTTCTCTTGTTTTACTCAACTCTTTAAATGGTAGTGTTAAATCAGCAGTGAAATTGAAGGGAAAGAAATGTAAATATAAAAGTAAATATTTTACTGAAAAATGTGCTTCTTAAATAAATTATATGGTAACAAATCTCTTATGCCTCTGAAAAAGTGCTTCGTGAATGCAGGCCTATGTGAGTTGGCTTTTATCATGGTTTCTGAGGGGTGAGCAAAGCAGTAATGCTGTTAACAGACAAATACACTCTTAGAGCAGTAAAGCCCCTCCCCCAATAAAATTCTCACTTAAAAACTTTTTTATTGTTGGGAAAGGGTATTTTCAGCTTTAAATAACCCTTTCTTACCTTCTTATTAGCAAAATTATCTTTAACATAAAACCTTGATTGACCCCCCCCGCCCCAACAAAGAATACAACTATAAAGATGTCTGTAGTGAAATAAAGCTTAGATGCCCTTGACTAACCCTGAACTAAAGTCAAGGATCTGCATTTCCAACAGAGGATTAAGCCTTGAGTGCTTGTAATGCAATACATCTGTTTATTTTTTCTAACCCAGGTAATCTGTAACTCATAATGTCTGTGTTGCACTCTAGTTCCCGGACAGACTCCTTTCCATAAACTACTAGAATGTTCCATTTAAGGGCATTGGGGATGAAAGGTTTTACACCATCAAATATTATCCATTTATTTTCTTGTAAATAAACAACACAATCTATAATGATAAAGAGTCTTCCATTTATTGATCGCTCAGGAAAAGTTACACTAACATGTATAGAATTTATAGTTAAATCAGTGCATTACATTTTGTTAGCATTACAACCTATTCTCTTAGGTGGTATGATCCATGTCCTCTGCTAAACCAATTTCAGTAGAGCAAACCTGCTCATTTACTTTTTCTCTTCTCCTAACAATAGAATCAGTATATACAACTGTCTTGGTGGTTATAGGTTAATGACAGATTCCATCAATCACAACCCATAGCTAGCAAGACATGACCTGAACGGGAGAGAACATTTCCCCGTTCTGGTTGCCATGTGTGCTGTTGAAAGGCTGCCAGTGTGGCACAAGACATTCCTTATTATTTATTTACAAGTTTTGACCAGGAAACGTAAAAACATAGAAGCATAGAATTTGATGGCAGATAAGGACTGCTTGGCCTACCTAATCTGCCCATTTCCCTACTTAATGGATTTATTTTTATTTATTTAGTTTTTGTTGATTGGGTAAGTGCACTAGACAAATTCTGCCTATTTTCAGGCATGACCCAGGGGAAGGGGATACAGATGAATGCCAACTGACCTTGAACCAGATTAAGCTGTTGGTGGTATTTTTCATGAATTGAGGAAATTTGGCCATTGCACCGGGGAAATTCCCCTACTCTTTTCGAGAAGTGCCATGGGATCTTTAACATCCACCTGAACTACCACCAGAACAGGCAGACGGGACCTCGGTTTAACATCTCATCCGAAAGACAGCACCTCAGGAGTGCAGCACCCCCCTCATGCTGCACTACAGTGTCAGTATTGGGATATTAACCCAAGTGCCTGGTGTGGGGATAGAACCCACAGCCTACTGATCTCCCGGCCTCAGAGGCAAGTGTGCTACCTGCTGAGCCACTGACACTGACAATAAGATGCAGATCCTAGTTAAGAACAACCTACTTCCTCCTACCCCCCCACTAGAATTTCCTTATGTCTGTCCCATGCATTTTTGAATTCCCCCACTGTTTTTGACTCCACGAAAGGCACACTAAGCTGAGATAGCTTGTTTTCAGGTGCGTCATGGGGGGTGGGTTACAGGGACCTGTTCTACTGATGAGGTAATGTTGGCCATGGCACAGGGGGGACTCCCCAACTCTTCAGTAGGGGTGGGGCTCCAGACTGTCAGTCAGACAGTATGGCAGATCCCGGAGTGAAGGCAGCAGCATCAGCAGCTCCAGAGGTAGAGGGGATGACCTCCCTCTCTACCCCTGTATCCATGGAGGTCAAGCAGGTTTCTGGGTCAATCGATCTCAGAAGGGATGAAGCAGTATTATTACAAGAAGATAATAATAATGATAATATAAAACTTTATTTTTAATGCGCCTTTCTAAAACCAAGGTGCCGAACATGGTTGACACAGCATGCACTACAAATTCTTTAAAATATATAAAACAAACAGAAAATCACAATAATCAAGCTGACTTCAATCAGCAAATGCTTGTGTCCATAAATAAGTTTTTAAGGCCTGTTTAAATCCCTCCACGGTCCTGCACTCACGTAACTGATGGGGTATAGAATTCCAGAGGGTGGGAGCAGCGAACATAAAAGCTCTAGCCCCAGCAGATCTTAAACACACCCTCAGTATCTCTAGCAACCCCTCGTCAGCTGAGCAGAGCGATCACACAGGGCAGTAAGGAACCAGGAGCTCTTTCAGATAATCTGGTCCCTGTCCATGTAGGGCTTTGAAAGTCAATAGAATGACTTTAAAGGTAATCTGCCA
This sequence comes from Neoceratodus forsteri, assembly GCA_016271365.2. NCBI lineage: Eukaryota > Metazoa > Chordata > Ceratodontiformes > Ceratodontidae > Neoceratodus > Neoceratodus forsteri. The sequence goes on along the minus strand of CM028136.1, from coordinate 398,100,950 downwards.
GCGTATCGGCAGCCAGTGCAGTTCGTGCAGCACCGGAGAAATATGACTAAACTGAGATGTACCAGTCAAAAGTCGGGCCGCAGCGTTCTGCACCAGCTGGAGGCAGTGGATTTCCACCTCAGATAGCCCTAGGTATAAGTAATTGCAATAGTCTAAACATGTGGAAACAAAGGCGTGGATCAGCATAGGAAGATCCAAGCATGAACACAGCTTACAGAGAATGGACATCAGAAGAACAGATTTTGATGCAAGAAATGGATGCTATGAAGAAAGTGCTCCTACCCATGCTCGAGGAAGAGGACAAAACATTTGAAAGAGAAAAGCAAAAACTGCTGCAAAAACCTATGAGGTTACAGAAAGCAGCTTTTGACTCACCACAGCAGCGCATGAAGCTTCAGACACTGGAAATCCTGTGGCTACCCAGTCCTCCTGCTTGCCAGGACATTATATGTACCCATGATCAGGACAGATCATTTAAGCCCAGACATACTGTCAAACATCTGTGAAAAGTCAGGATGCCCAAGCAGGAGTATGATCAGCAACTGAGAGCAAGATAGAGTTTGAGTGAAAGGAGTTATGCAAATGATCTGGACTGGAGCACTGAGAAAGCTCTTACCAGAGCTGGCTCGAGGAATGTACCTGGCAGTGACAACTGGACAGCTGATCCCTGGTCTGATGTTGTAGAATGGTGTTCATTGGAAGAAAAGCCGTCAGGTTTGGAGGTGGCAGATGTGGCAATTCTGGAGCCAGCTGCCACACCCAGTCAGCTGAAACTGTCAGAAATGCTGACAAGGGCCGGCCCAGTGGTGCTGAAGGTTGAGGTGCTGGATGCAACACCTCGCACCATGCTGATGACCAGGGATCGGGAACAAGCCCGGGTTGCTGGGGGTCAGCAGGGGAGGGAAAGGATTGAGCATCCAGAGGACAGCTCTCCTCTCCCGGGAGGGACAGGGGTCCCTGTATGGCGCTCAGCTGCTCTCTGGCAGAAGCCGGAGACACAGCAAGCGCTAAGGAGCAGAAGTAGGAGTGGGGGAGTGGTAGACATTGGAATCAACGCCTTGACATCAGGGTGCCAGCCACTTCCCAGAACAGGGGAAAATGACTCTTGCCTCCGGCAGAGACAGAGCACTGGAGCTTGCCCTTGATTTGTGGCCGCCCTCCTGGCACCCTCCCAACTGATGCTACTGCATTGTCAGGGTGTTGGGGCCCACCTCGTCCCCACCCGGGGGGTAAACCAAAGCTACATGGGCGATGAAGGACTGACCAGGTAGGAGCGGACCATAGGGGGATGACTCCTTGGTGCTCCCGAGGAGACCAGAGCCGAGGGGGAGAAGGAGGAATAAAATAAGAAAATAACAAAAAAAAGAAATGCTGACAAGAAAATGCATAGCAGGGAACTAAGCAGCACTAATTCCATTACTGCAGAACTGCAGGTAACATCTGATGTAAAAAGCCACAGAGTTACCTTTAGACACTGTTCAAGGCATCAGTGGAGCGTCTGCTGGTACACACATAAGAGGCCCTGATAACACTACTAATGCTGCTGTCTCCCCACAGTGCACAGAATTAATAGCTGAAGCCCAGGAAAATGTTGCATGCAGTGTGAGTGAGACAGATTATGACATAAGTGAAGGGGTGAAGCCTCCTAATACTGACAACTCAATTAACTTTTCCCTTGTTACCTCTAGTCACTCAAGCACGTCCTGAGCAGACCTTCTGGACATAAGCACTCCAAATTAACAAGCTATTGTCTCCACATCACAATCCCTGAGTAACTGTGTTAACACTTTGTCAGTTCTAAATACAACTTCTGATACTGCTTCCCTTAATACACACCAAGTGTCTTTACCTCCTCAGGACCCTCAACCCTCAGAAGCTAATGCAAGGGATGGAACTAACCCAGGTCCTTCTGGAAACAGAAGTAGGAATACAGGGGCTCCAGAAAATGGTGACAGACATTTGGGGATACTGGAAGCTCAGGAGGCACAGGAAATGGAGACCCCTTCAGAAGAGCAGATGTCTTTACTAATAAGGGGGAAACAGCTAAGAGAAAAAATACAGGGGAGGATGAGAAGAACAACCAGACAGAGTTTATGTCCAAGAAAGTTGCTAGTGGAATCACTAAAGTGTTTGGCAACCAGTGTTTATGCCTTGATACATACATCTGGTGACACACAATTTGTCATTAGTTTTAAAACACTACTTTTGCTCAAAAGGTTCTGGAATAATTTTCACCAGGTTAAACACCCCCCATTATGGTCTCTCATCATCGCCATTCCCCTGACCAAACCCATAGTCAAAATGGTGACCATACTTTTCAAAAATGAAGGGGTCAATATATTGGACATTTTGATTAAACAATGTTCTGACATCTTGGAACACCCTGCACTTATACTTGACACTGAAAGTATCTGGACAGGGGCGTGACAGTGTGTGACAAATCAGGGTCATTCTGCACATTTTAGAGCAAGGTACATGTCATTTACCCAGAAGATTTTACATTGGGTGAGACAGAGATTTCTGTTTTCATGCTGGACAGCCAAAAACTTACTATAGGTGCAGATCCCTCAAACATTTAAGCAATGCATGTGACACCCTAGCATGTAGCCCCCGCATGGAGCAGGGCCACTCCAGTTTATTCTGTCCAAACCCAGTGAAGTGTAACCTTTGCAAGGATTTTAGTCACTCCTGTACACAATACCCTTAGATGACCCACAATAAAGGCACCTTTTATGATCAGAAGGACATGTTCCAGCAAGCACAGCATAAGCAACAACAAAATAGAAAATTAAAAGATCCAGGTGACCCACCTATGTCTACCTCCATAGTGTACACACCTAGGTCTACACAAAGAAATCCAGAGGCCAGCAATACTGAACCTGACCCTACCCCCTCATCCAGGTCTCCTGGCCCTGAGACACAGAATGAGGTCTCAACTCCTCTAGCAGAGACCTTACAATGTCTCCCTAACCAACACAATATTACAGAGGAAATCCACCACCAGACCAAGGCCCTGAGGAGATGGATACACAGTCAACATTGCCTCTCCCCTTCCAGATGAAGATTCACAGTGATTGGAAGGAAAAGAAACATAGAAACATAGAATCTGTTGTCAGATAAGGACCTCCTGGTCCGCCTAGTCTGCCCTGTTTTCCCTACCTATAGCGACACTGCAGACTCTACTTAGTCTCTGGTTTCCCCATCCCCTCCTAAACTCTAAGATCCCTCTGTGCCTATCCCATGTATTCTTGAATCCATTGAATTAATTGAAGCATTCAATTACATCTGAATAATAAAAAGGCTAAAAAGGATGATGCGACTACATGAAACAGATTTGCAACTCTTCAGATTCCAGGAGAAGATACCAAAGGTGATAAAGGAGACTCTGAAATCTCATCGGTCACCCCATCCCCAAAGGACTTGTCAGACATGGACGGGTCCATTCCTGAAGCATCTTACTTTAGGAAAAGAAACAGAAAGAAGTTCTTTATCATATAAATAATGATGGCATCACTCCTCTCCTCGTATTATTTTTTTATGACTAACTGTTTGACTGCGGGTTTAACAATTACTGTACTTCACAGAATGACAACAGTATAATGAATCTTAAGAATGACCACATTTCCCACATTAGCTGAGTCTGCATCTTAGATTATTTTACTGCAGGACTCAAGACTCAAAACTCCCAATGGACCCCTGGTTTTGGTGTCTAAATTCCTCCTTATTGGGCTATGGGGACATAGTAACAGCCTGTAGAGGACTGCTCCAGGTTCATTTTTTTCTTCGTTTGCTGCTTTGATACTCTCGTTTCTGGTGGAATGACACTAAAATTTAACTGAGGAGATTTTCCCAGACACAAGGCAAAAATAAAGCCAGAAAGTCATATATTAAATATTTACAGTTTTGAAGACAGTTACAGAAATTGAATTTGTCACAGTATACTATGAAAATTCCTTATACTACTCAGTTTACTAATATAAAATCAGAATTACTCACTGTATAAGCACAGCAGAGACAATTCTTTAAAAGCAGAATTAAAATTTTGAACCCATATTTCTTATGTGTTACGAATCTCAGATCCGCTCCACCCTGAACATCAACCGCTAGGGTAGCACATAATAAAGGCTACTCAATAACGGCGACACAACAACTGCGAAGTTAGAACAGCGATTACAATTACAGCGATCTTGAAATAAAGGTGACCATGTGATTATGGTGACCCCCCACTGAAAGACAATAGTACTTTGCATGTGCACCTTCGAGTTGGTTATAAATAAGTAGGGGGGGTTTAAGGGGCACAGCACCCCACATTAAAGGTGTAGCATGATGTGCCCAGGTGTGGTAGAGAATGACAGTGGTCTGACTGGAGCAGGCTGTATCAGGTGCTGGCTGTGCAACAGGGCGGAGGAGATACCGTGACTCAGTGTGGTGGTGGGTGAATATGCTGTTCAGGAGTGCTATAAATACTTGAGAGGACTGGCATATCACCGTCATTTGCAGGTGTAGGGCACCTGAGAAAATGCCTGTTGTATGGGGAAAGTGCATGTGAAAATTGCTGTATCTGATGGTTGCTGTAATTTAGCATTGCTGTTTATGTCTTCGCCATTCTGGAATCGCCATTTTGACATACACCATAGTGTAGTCACTGATATCACATGGAACCACTGCTAGGGAGTCTACCCAATAGAGTTAAAGGAAAGTTGTTGAAATTGGAGTTCCCCCCTCCCCCAAAAGCCTTACCCTCTGATTAAGCTTTTCGCAAATAAAACCTTTTTCACTTACTGGAACTTACTTTATTTTTATTTTGTAAAGTCTATGGTGCTACAAAATGTTGGAACCTGTGCAGTTCCATTTCATCAGAAAGCATGGCACCCCACCGCTTGCCTCAATACAAATGCATTGAGGTGAGCGGTGCGGCGCCCTGTTTAGGTCAAAATGGAACCGCGCAGGTTCCAACATTTTGTAGAGCCACTGTCTTTACAAAATAAAAATAAAGTATGTTACAGGAAGTGAAAAACAGAGTTTCACTTGTGAAACGTTTAATTGGGAGGTAAGACTTTTGGGGGAAGGGGGACTCCGATTTCAACAGCTTTCCCTTTAAAAGGCTGAGAAGCAAAATATTTATGGTCAATCTTAATAACAGCAGCAGCTAAAGCTATCACTAAGAAATGACTCCAACTAGATCTCCTGGTTGTTACAGATTGGATTAATATTATACAACATATCCCAAGATTCAAAAACTAACATTGGGATTGTAACAAAGATTGTTAACTTATCAGAATAGATGGATCTGATGGGACCTATACTTGGACTTGGGGTGCCAGATTCCAAGATGAATGTTGTAAATCACTGGCACTTGCAAGTTGCGACATATGCCACTACGCCAGGGACCCTGCACCAGATTCCAGAACAGGCAGGGTCCCTGGTGACTACGTCCTGCAACTTGCAGCACCTCCAGCGTTGCGCCAAAGGAAGGGTGCACCTGAAATAGATGCTGCAAGCTGCAGTAATGCCCTCTGACAGGGAGCAAGTCAGGACTGGCAAGGCCCACCCCAAAGCCCCTCTCCCTGACACCATAGCAATGGCCAGCAGGGCTATTCATGCCCCCACCCCCACCCGGCAGTGCCAGTCTATTCCCACCCCCAACACCCGGCAGTGCCAGTCTACTCCCAACCCCTACACCCAGTCAGCAGCTGACATACCCACCTCTCACCTCCATGGCCAGCTGCCAACCGCACTCCCTCAGAGTGTGTACTACTGTAGACAGTACATGCTCCATCAATTATTTGAGTGTGTACTGTATACAGTAATATGTGCTCGGATGGAGGTCAGTAAGTGGCTGGCCGTGGAGGTGAGCAGTGGGTTGTGCCAGTTGCCAACTGGTAATGGGTGTGGGGTGTGTGTGGGTGGACTGGCACAGCTGGGTGGGGGGGCCACTGGACTACCAGGGCTTGTATCGCATGGCATGCATGCCAATACTGGCATGTTGGGGATCGGGGCCTGGGGACCAGGGGACCAGGGGATGTGAACTGCCCTGCGGGTCAATAATTGGGGATGTGGGCATGTGGGTGCCAGCAGCCCACCGAGGGCTTCCATGCCAATGGGGGCCAGGTGGGGGGCCTATATGGGACCATGGGGGAGTGGCTGTTGGGGCACCAGGCACAGAGGTGTAACCCCCATGGACATAGAGTACACTTAGACCAGCTAATAGCTGGTCTAAGTGTACCTAGACCACAGTCTTCCAGGGGCAGTCTTGGAATAGCACATTTGCTATCTGGACAGCCACCTTCTTGGAATCTGGCATAAAAACTGCTGTAAACCCCCTTGTGCCATGTCACAGGGGGTTTATGGCATAACCAGTGGTGTAGCACACCTTTGGTGCAGACAGCCTGTGACATATCGCAGGCTGCCTTCTGGAATACCAGTTGGTGTAACGCATGACACAAAGTGCTACTTGTGCCATTTTGTTTGGCACAAGTTACTTTGCAACATGTGTAACTGTTCTGGAATCAGGCCCCAAGTTTTTAGACTCATGATGTGATTCTGGACCTTGCTTCTAACCTCATGTCTTAATTACATTACTCCTTTTATCCCATGGACATTGAACAACTTAATTATTTTCACTTATTGTAAGGTGGAACCTTTTGCTTTTCCAGCACTGCTTGCTGTATGTATGGTTAAGATATCACATATTATTATAAAGGCCTCAGAAATGCAGCAATCTGATTGGTTGTCATTGTCAGCATTCAGAGACCCTTATATTAATCTCCTTATTAATGTACTTGTGCAGCCTGATTACATCATGTGCACTGATCCACAAGGCAAGGTCCTTCTTGCCCTGTCAGCATTCCATTGTTGGAACTTAAGTCCGCCATAATATTAATGCTGACAGTGGAAAGCATCATTAAGCCAGTTGTAATCAACACTGTACTGTTACCCCCACCCCCCCAACCAGCCACTGCTTCACTTCTTTTTGTTTTCACAGTGGTAGCTTTAGAGCTTCCTGTGCTGTAGCGTGTGTACATATATAGGAATGAGAAAATGGATAAGCAGCAAATTATTCCTGTGCCACCTGAAAATGCATGTTGTGCACCTCCACAAGCAGGAACGGCACCGGCCGCAGGTAAACTCGTTCATAAATGAGTTGGTGTTTTGGGGTCATATAACAGAACATCACAGAAGATCCTACCGTGAACACCAAGGATCTATTCAATGTGATTACTGTACAAAATCAAGCGCTCTATCCCATTGTATTTTGTTTTTGAAACTTCAAGCCGTGCTTCTGAGCATGTGCATTGGAGTCGACTCCAGTGCGCATGCCTGGAAGCACAGCTTCAAGTTTAAAAACAAAATAAAACAGCATAGAGCGCTCGTTTTTGCACATAAATAACATTGAATAGATCCCTGCTGTTCATTGTAGGATCTTCCATGATTTCTATTTATGTGACCCCAAAACACCAACTCATTCATAAATGAAGGAGTTTAACTGTGTCCGGCACTGTTTCTGCTTGTGGAGGCGCACAGGGACATTTCAGAAGGACCACCCAGGAATAATGTAGATTTTTAAGCAAAGTAATGTAACATTTAAAAAATCCATTTGCATGAGTGCTTTCTGTAATGCCACTACTTCCTATGGACACATGCAGTGGCATTGCAATAACATTTCAGCAGAGAAGAACAAGGCAAAAAAACGGCACAGGGGAAAAAAGTGACAGTTTATAAAAAACTTATACTGCTTTATACTTATTTACAGTCATTTTCATGCCAAAGGTAGAAGAACCCTTTACCTGACCCAAATTTCACAGGAAGATATTTTCAGGCCAGGCAACAGTCCATGTACTTTTGGGGTTGGGTTAGGCTGAAGCAGACATTTAGGTTTTTCAATGGCCATAAAAAATAAAACAGAGGTAACATTTAACATTGTCACTGTGTCAGTGTTGTTTATTTTTCAAAGACAAAATGTATTACAAAAGTGACAAAAGTGAGAAGCCCAACAGTTAATTTTTACAATGAAAACTATCTGAAATGCAAAGAATGACAATTTAGTATGGTGGAGGGACTATTTTATGTAACTTTTATATAAATTAGCAAAAAATATTAAAAGAAATAATTCAAGCTACAGTAACAGGCAACTCAATTATAATAATAGCAATAATGAACTCCGGGGATAACGTTAATGTTCAAGTTAATCACCCCCTGGGGGCAATATGGCACTCAGCTGTACCTCATGCCACATTACACCCCCGGGGGTGATTAACTAGAACATTAATGTAACCCCTGTCGTTCATTATTGCTTAAAAATCTGGCTAGTATAGTAGTATCATGCTCAGAACATTTGGTATTACCTCTTCACTATAATTGCTTAGATAAACCTAATGATACTTGTCATAACATTATGAATTTGACAGTACTATTCATGAACCTGTTGTTTTTGTATACTTATGGTGTTATATTTATCGTTTGGAACTCTGTTCCTGCTATTGTTATGTCCATGTTCTGTTTTTACAATGCTGAAAATCATTAAAACAAGTATAAACAAATTTGGAAACCAAGACATTACATAAACAGCAGATATATTTAAAGGCTGTCAGGACAGAAAAATATAAAAGGTGATGTTGTCCCTTAAAGATTCAAATGGCAACAAACATGCAGATCAAAAATCTATGAAAGCAACAATTGATCAGTTTTTAAATAACTCTTTCCGATCCCCCATTTCCGTTGCTGCGGATATGGAAACTTTGCTGAGATCTGTACTGATTGTACTGAATTGGTAGCCTCTATTAAGTTGGAAGAGGTGGCATATGATATAGAAATGATGCACTCTAATACTTCACCAGGCCCTGATGCATTAGTACTGAATTCTATAAAACATTCATATCAGAAATGGGTCCCATACTTGTGGAACTCTTCTCAGACATTTTGGATAGTTTAAAATCATCCAGAAATATATCACATTCCATCATGGTATTTCTCTACAAAAAAGGGGATCAGACCAGCACAGGCAATTGGCCTCCTATTTGTTTAATGAATGTCGATCAAAAAATCTTGAATAAAAATCTTTGTGTACATCTGAATAAATTAGCACAAAACGTTATCTCCCTGAGCAAACCTGCACAATTCCAAGCAGGTCCATGAGAGATAATCTGATAATTATTCAAGAAGTAGTGCCAAGGGTGTATGGGGGGGGGGGCAACTTGAATTCTCCTCTAGATTTTCACCTTAGTTTTGATTGTCAGAAAGTATCTGATCAAATATCCCATACACTCTTGTTTCAGGCTCTACAATTTCATGGCAAACATGAAAAATATATCTCATGGATTATGTTTCTTTATGAGGCAGCTACATTCCAGCCTTTAATTAATGGTTTCCTGGGAGATAAAATCACAGTGGGGTATGGCAGGGGTGTCCCCTAAGTCCACTGCTGTACATTTTTGGATTAGACGTTTTGATCCAAAAATGTGTACTATCATGTCAAACTAATGGTGTAGAAATGTAAAACTCAGTCTCCTCAATTAAAATAAAGGCTGATGAATATAGGGGGGACTTCAAAGAACAAAATGGGTCTGAGCACAAGTGAATCACTGTCTATTCACTGTAACACAAGGGTGAACTCCAGGGAACTGGGGATTGATCAGGACCTGTGGGGACTTGCATGTTGATGGCTCACTTAAAATGAAACTGCGACTCTACTAATATTGTGTCTATGCTGATGAGGTTTGCTCAGGGAGATAACGTTCTGTGCTAATTTATTCAGATGTACACAAAGATTTTTTTTCATGACCTATGTTTGTTTTTGGCTGACATGGATTCTTGCGACTCGGTACTACAGATACTGCAGGAGTATACAGAGATATCTGGGGACAAAATAAACCTGAGAAAAAGTAAAGCTATGTGTCTAGATGAGTGCAAACATTTGGAACTAGCACATATAAGCTCTATCCTGGTTTCTCCAGCATCAACCTCAGTATAGGGAATTGAATATGGGCTAGAGGACAGGGCTTAAACAAACTGGGAGCATAAAATCCAGGCTGGGGAAAGGAAGGTAGTGGCATGGAAAAACTTACAATTATCTAAGAAGAAGCAGGTATTTCTTATTATGTTATTGCCGATATTCTTATTTCTTTGTTATACCCCCTGAGATGAACGTTTGGCTCTGTAATATATTTGTCAATTATTATGTGGCTGTAGAATGAGTCAAATAAGAAGGAATTTTATGTTTTTCCCTCTCAGAAAAGGGAATTTACTGTGATAAATCCAATATCTTTTTTCTATTCCCTTCTCTTCCAGAACATATCTTGCTTATTCTCCTGTGTATAGTCTACTGGAGTATCACTTATTCAGGAGTGGGTTATACCTTTTTATGTAAAGTTTACAATCTCATCTCTTGAATGCCTGACTCTGGAAAACTGACAAGTTTAAAATCCTGATGCAGAAATGCCCTACTCTACTAATACCAACTCTTAACATCCCGACACGGTTTTAGTAGAGTCGAAGTTTAATTTTAAGTGAGCCATCTATATGCAAGTCCCCACAGATCCTGATCAACCCCCAGTTCCCTGGAGTTCACCCTTGTGTTACAGTGAATAGACAGTGATTCACTTGTGCTCAGACCCATTGTGCTCTTTGAAGTCCCCTCCCCCGTGCCAAAGACAAATCTTTGACACTACATCTGCATGATCTAAAGCAGACAAAAGGCCAAGACTACTTCAGAGCTGGCTAAATGCCAAAGCTCTATTTCAGATGTACACAGTGGGTCCCCCATGTATGCCTCAAATTGCTTTCTAGACAGCTTTATTCCCTATGCATGTGAATATTTGCACATCCTCTGCAGCATATGTCACTCTCTCTCCCGGACATTCAACTGACATGTCAGTGTGTCAGGTGCAGCTAAGGGGAACTGTGGGAAAATGGAACTTCTTGATTTTGGCTCAAGCTCAGTGGTTCTACAAATATAGGGATGACCGTATATGTTAGTCTTTCCACAGCTGTGAGAATGTTGTAACAGCTCTGTGTTCAGTATACATACCAGCCTGGATATTTGCCCCAATCCTACTAACATCCTGTATAAATATATTCCAAGGTGATGATATTTGCATATCTCCGACATGCTCAGTGACTTTCCACCTGAACCCAATAATCTGCATGCCCTTCATCTAAACTGGCAGTTGACCCCCAATGAAATTAGCCCATGGGATACTATTGGCTCAGAGGGGAAACCAGTGTACCAATCGAGCCACAAGGCATGATCCCCACAACCATCATCATTACCAGATGATATGATGAGACTTCAGCATTGGTATTTTGCATTTTGGTCTAGTTAGAGTTGAGATTTTGTACCAGACCCACCGATGGGCAATTCCTTTGGCTGAAGAGCCTCTCATATCCCCTCCTACATTGTAGTGGCACACATGGAAATTGACTCCAGAACACTTTGGAACAACCGCAAGGAAACAACTGTATGCCACTATAATGCAGAACCGCTTTTCAGAACAGCTGGAGTTTCCAGAGGGTACTGCGGAAAGTGTGGATGCCACTTTGAAACAACTAGCCGAACTTAGAATTCCAGTGCATGTGTAGGACACCGTTTGGTTAAGTAGTCAGGGAAGGCCTGGTGTATGAAACTGTCATAAACACAAGAGTCTGGCAGAGAGATATTGCCCCAGAGCTGCCTGCAATGGAATTCTAGAGGCTCAGTCACATCGTTTCTTAGAGTGTCCTTAAACTGTCATGTTTTGGCAGAAATGTGCTGCCCTTAGTAGTATTATAGAGTTTCAGTCTACAAAATATGAAACTCTTGTGCTAGGAGTTTCCATTATAGAATGGGCTAAGCTTCATGACAGCACATTAAAGGTGAGTCTGGCAATTATAACATTTTTAATCTGGCAGTTTAGGTGTAGGCTGGTATTTCAGCAACATTATTTGCAGCAAGAGGAGTTAATTGCATTTATTCAGAGAAATGCTCAGACTTGTTATGAAAAAGACAGATTTGGACTAAGTCAGGGGAAATTAAGGGAATTATAGAAAAAAACTGCCAGAGGTTACTGAGTTAATTGGTGTATTAATGTCATTCTAGCTGAAACCCTTTTTCCAAAAAAATAAAAAAAAGAGGAAATTGGTGTGATGGGCTCATTGATCTGTTGATGTACTGTATATATGGTTACTGTATAACTGAATGTGTGGGGGTTTATTCTGTACTATATTTACTTCAATAAAAGTAACCCTACTCTTTATCGATAAGTGCCATGGAATGTTTTTAGATGCTAATTATTGTTTGATAATAAACTGCAAATGTAAACATGACAAGAGTGTAAAAGGCATTATTAGGGCAACTGGCTCATGTCTTCATGCATTAAAACTGGTTGCCATCCTCAGAAATGTGACACAAGCCAGATTTAGTCTTTTTTAGGCAATTACTTGCTAAAGCAGGTTAAATGAAGACTTTTTCAGAAGGATGCTTATCAAACAAATGCACAAATAGCCCTCCTTAAAAGACCAATAGGAAGCATACTGTACTTATCCTGTTGTGTATGTAACTCTCCCCTTGGAATAGCGGTATAAATAAAGAAGTTCATTACAAGCAAGTAACTCAGTCTCTCTCTTTCTCTCATTCTCATTTTTTCTCACTAAGTATACTAAACAGCAACTCTGCAGTTTTGCATGTACTCTCAGGAGCATATTTCAGCTGTAAAAAATTTACTAGAGGCAACATTTTTTAAAAATTTTCAGATCTCCTTTCTAGGGTTTCTAACACATTTTGGTAGTCCATGCAAAAATCTTGCACAAAAGCATTGACCTATACCCCACTGACCTTTTAGTGTCTTTTCTGATGACATCATAGTGCTCACCACGAAAACAAGCTGTAATGTCACAAACCATGATTGTGACATCAGATGGGAACATTAAGACACTTTTGGAAGGTGTACTGACCGCGCAGTGTTGGGAATACTGTGAACACCATCACAGTAACATTTTCAACAGTTCACTGTGATGGTCTCCACATTCCCGACACTGTTGCCAGTGAGGTGTTTGCCTCCATCCCCAAGCTAACTCTGACTGGAGTTAGAAATCTAAAGTACGGGAGGTGCGGGGGGAAGAGCCCCCTGCATGGGGATGTGGGGGTGAAACCCCCCACAGAAAACACTTGTTCCCCAAGCAACGGCACAACACCAATTGGCTGTGTTGTGCTGTCGCTGTGCCATCAGTCAACAAATTTCTTGCCACTGCGGCATAGTGGAACCCTTTTGGAAAGAGCCATTGAAGTATGTGCAGTATTATTTGTAATGTTTAGTAGCCCAAGAGCAACAAAAAAATAACAGAAAACTAGAAAATTACTAAAGTTAAAAATAATTGTTGGGCATCTGGTAGTTTTAAGCCTTTTATTTTAATACAGAGCAGCTCTTTAAGGTAACATTAGTGCAGCTTTGTGGTACAGTGGATCTGTCAGTGAGGTAGAAGTTGCAGACTATGGACTGAATCCTTGCTGACACCAAATTATTTTCTAACCTCATGGTGCAGTGGTAGCACATTGGACTCCAGATCAGGGGGCTGAGTGTTCAAATCCTGTCGGTATCATTATGCCTTTTATGTTTCTTACCAACAGAATCATTGGATACAATGGGTAGTAGAGTGCGTAGGGCAATCCCTATAGATTAGTACAGGTTTGCACAGAATAATTATTCATCCCGGCATATGAAGTGTGTTTGTGTGTGTGGGGGGAGGGTGCAGGGGTGTAGCCAGAAATTTCCATTTTGTACACATCCTGTCCAACTGCTGCCCCTCCATTTAAAAAATGTACACATCCTGTCCAACTGCTGCCCCCCATTACAACAGGTGATTCATCTAATCTCTAAACAGGTTGTACACATATCTATGTCATAAACAATAGAGGTTTAATCAGATACAGACACTACTCAGTAGCCCACACTAACTATAATACACCACATTAGAATGATAATGGTAACAAAAGGCATATGGTTTAGGACAAGTACTCAAAATAAACTGTACACAAATGTGTACAGTGAGTATGTCTGCCTACACCGTTGGGAGGGTGTTGACATGATGAACCTAGAGACCCTTCTGACCCTAAGTATGTTTGTGAACAACATCAAAAATTAAAGGAAATTCAAAGTTAAAGTGATACACATTAATAGTACTGATTATGTACATAGCTCTCCATATGAATAATTTGTCTCATACCATAACATATAATACTTTAATAATATTATTATTACACCATAATTACCTTGGCATAATGCAGCACACAGAGTTGGGTTCATAAGCAATTGGTAAACATGGTTCACAAGCCTTTAGCCCTAACTATAAATGTCCTTATATTACTGACATTGCCGGCAAATGTTAATGATTTCATTTACGTGTTTTTTTTTTTACATGGAATGGGGCAATCACAGACAGTAAACACTATGTCACTAAGATGCCCAGATAAGGGAACATTGTATAACCAGGAGTAGCACACTAAGCCAAAGCTTGTTTCCAGATGCAATTTGGGAGCACAAGGAAGTTAAATGACTTGCTCAGGATCACACAGTATGCACCTAGGCAGCTGTGGGATTCAAACCCAGGTCTCCAGATCTGCAGCTCAGAGCCATAACTCACTGCACTATACTACCTCCTAAACAGCTGGTTGGCAAAATGAACTACTAGTGCCCACAGTGAGAGAGCAAGAGAGAGAGAGATCATTTTTTTTATAACTAGCAAGGAGAGAAGTGCATTTCAAATGTAGATGATGTCAGCATGATCACCCCTATTTCCTTATTTTTTGGTTGATACATTTAATATTATTTCCTCTTGTATCCTGTTTTTCTCACTCTATAAGAGTTGCCATGGCAGCACCCTTCCTCCAGATGAAAGAGCAAGAAAGTAACTGCCTTCACAGCTGATTTCAGTTACAGCTCTGAAGTACCAAACAGGGGATGCACAAATACCCTTCATCATGAATGCTGTGTTATAAGCAGGGCAAAATCATACTGCTAATGTAACTTGCACATCAAACTCTAACTACAGTGGCACTATTGTGCCACTGTTCATTTATCTGTCTATCTCTCTGCATGTCTGTCTGCCTGTATGTCTGTCTATCTGATTTAGAAAAGGAACCCTTTCATGGCTCAGAGCACCAGTGAAAAAAATCAACATTAACTAATACAAGCCGTATATAAATCACACATAAAAACACTCATACCTAAAATTCCATTCATAAATACATAAACAATACATTAAACATGACATAAAACATTTCTGAGTTGAAGTGAGAAGCTAACCAAGTGCTGCATGGAGTTTGTAGTGCTTTAATTTATTTTTAAATTATTGTCTAGAACTGGCAGTGTGAATTCAGTCAGGTAAGGCATTCCAGAGTGTTGTGGCAGCCACTTTAAAAGCCTGGTCACTAGAAGATTTTAAGCCAGATGGTGGCATTTTAAGCAATCCCCGCTCCTGGACTTATTTATTTAGCTTTTGTTGACCGGGTAAGTGCACTAGACAAATCCTGCCTATTTTCAGGCACGACCCGGGGGAGGGGGATACAGATGAATGCCAACTGACCTTGAACCAGATTAAGCTGTTGGTGGTATTTTTAGTGAATGAGGGAAATTTGGACAGGACACCGGGGAAATTCCCCTACTCTTTTCGATAAGTGCTATGGGATCTTTTAACATCCACCTGAACTACCACCAACCCAGGCAGATGGAACCTCAGTTTAACGTCTCATCCGAAAGACGGCACCTCAGAAGTGCAGTACCCCTCTCATGCTGCACTACAGTGTCAGTACTGGGATATTAACCCAAGTGCCAGATGTGGGAACTGAACCCACAGCCCTCTGATCTCCCGGCCTCAGAGGCGAGTGTGCTACCTACTGAGCCACTGACACTGACGCACAAGATGCTACTTAAGATCCCTGGAAGGCATGTGGGGAGTCAGGAGCTTACTGAGGTATTGGGGACCAAGTCTGCTCAAGGCTTTGTCAATAAAAGCACCCAAAAATCAATGCACCTTCAATCAATGTATCCTTTCCAGAACCTGTAGAGAAGGAGTAATCTGTTCTAACTTCCCTACAGATGTCAGGAACCTTGCTGCTACATTCTGAACCAGTTGCGGATGGCACAATTTACCCCAGGCAAGCCTTTGTAGAGCACAAAACAGTAGTCAAGGTGAGAAAAGATGAGGGCACTGATTACGGTGACAAGATCAGCAGAATCATTCTGGGGGATGCAGCCTTGAGCTATTTTTCAGATAATAAAAACAGCCCATGACTACAGAGGACGCCTGAGAAACAAATATCAACTGCGTGCCAAGCACTACTCCCAGACTGCAAATCTATTTTGCTGCCTGAAGTCGACACCCCCCCCCAATACACAAATACAAGGTTGGGAGACTCAGACTACCTTGAACAGCCAAAATCTGCTCCTTATTTCTCATCACTAGCAAATTAGTATTGGTGTGATTCAGAGCTAGCCAACTGGAGGCCGTCCAAACCCATATTTTCTCCAAGCACTGTTTTAATCTTAGCACTGAAGATGCCCTGACAGGAGCAATGGGCACATACAGCTGGGTGTCATCTACATAACTGTGAAACTCCATGCTATAGTGCCTAATGATCTTTCCCAGTGGTAGCATGCACACTGAGAATAACACAGGGGAAAACACAAAATCCTGAGGAATTCTACAGTTCAAAGTAACTAGCCATGATCGGCAACAGCCAAGGACCACTGATTGCTCTCTTCCACTAATGAAAGAACAAAACCATTGCAAAACAGTCTGAGTCAACCCCCCCAAGCTCCCTAAAGCTGGTCAACAAACCCGCATGATCCACAATGTCAGAAGCCAATGATAGATCCAGCAGGAGCAAGATAGAGATCACCAAGCAATCCTTCACCAGGAAAATATCCCTGAATACCCTGATCAAGGCTGTCTCCATTCTGTGTCTGCTTCAGAAACCAGATTGAAATGGCTTGAAGAGGTCATTATCCTTCAGGTAAATCACCAGTTGAGTTGCAACCACCTTCTCAACAACCTTTGCCAGAGAGGGAAGGTTGGAGATAGGATAATTGGCACTGTCAGATCTAAAAATGCCTCCTTAAGCAGGGGCCTAACCACCTCCCTTTTCAATGGCACAGGTAACAGTCACTCCTTCAGAGAAATGTTGACAGTATCTGTCAGCCCTGGAACCAATGCCCCTCACCCAGTCTTCACCAACTGGGTGGGTGCTGGGTCTGTCTGTCTGTCCGTTTGTCTGTCTGTCTGTCTGTCTGTCTGTCTGTCTATCTATCTATCTATCTATCTATCTATCTATCTATCTATCATTAAAGAGTGAAACAGACAAATGTTATGCTAACTACTATAGTTTTGATAATATCCTGAGATAAAAAGTTCTGAGGATAGATGCTATTATTAAATTACAAACCACCACATCAGTCACGTCTGATGTTGACCAGTGTTGAGGTTCACTACTGAGCAGTAAATCTGGACCACCTTTTCGGTTGGTTTGTGGCTTTCTCATTGGCATGTGTAGAATTGGAAAAGTTGCATCAGAGTGCAAACAAAGCATTCACAGCCACCATAAGTGTGGGTATCCTTCAAAGCTCTGTGTTAGACTCCTTCTTTTTTCAGTTTTTATAAATGAGCTCTCCCAAATCTGCAAAGAAGACCACACACATATATAGGAAGATGACATTGTTTTATATTGCTGTGGTGAGTCACTTAATGATCTTCAAGGTATATTGCAAGATAATTTTAGTAGCCTACAAACATGGCTAAGAACCAGAAAATTACATTTAAATCAGAGGAAGACCTGAGTAATGGTTTTTGACACTATGTACAAACTAGATGCAACAAATGATTTGTGTAAAATGTATAGCTTGGAAGCTTCACAGATGGAAAATGTTAAACATTATAAATACCTTTGTATTGTACTGGACACATGCTTGTCTTGTGATCACATATTGTTAGTTATGAAGTCAGTTAACCAAAAACTGCATGGGTTATATAAAGTCTGAAATAATATGACTAGTGACACAAACAAAGGCCTTGGTGACATGTTTTATTTCTGGCAGTACAGGGTGGAGTGCAGCCCCTGACTCAACAAGCAATGATGCTGACATCAGTTCTGTGATGGTTTTCTCTGGACTTGGAAAGAAGGCATGAGCATTTGATCTAGAAGTCATTTTTAAGAAAACTCACAGAATTGCTTTTGAAAGATCTTGGGATGTCCTAGAGCAGAGAGAAACAGAAGAGGTTGAAACAGTAGAAGATTTCCCAAGAGCATCAAGTACTGACGTTAAAGGAGATCATGCAACATCATCTTACAGAAGTAAGTAGACCGGGAGCGTGATGATGGAGACAGTTCAGATGATGAACCCATTTGTCCACCTCTAGCACCAAAAGACATCTGGTCAGGACCCACATGATGATGATGATGATGAGTTTATTGGCCTATCACTTCCCCCTGGATACAATAACAGTGATGATGAAGAGGAAGAGAATATGGAAGAGGAGGATGATAGCCCAGTGAAATGATCCTCTGATTCACATGAAATTAATCTTCAACGTGGAACAAAAATGGGGTTTGCCTTGGAACTGGATCTCTTAGGAGCTTGGTTTCTGGTGGATATGACTATGAGATGAAATTTTGGGACTTTGCAAGAATGGATGTACGTCTTCAAGCATTTCATTTGCTTTAGTCATGCGAGTGTCACCATATGAAGTCCTTCTAGTACAGCATTACTGGGGATGTAGTCCTTGTTGTGGCTGGTAACTCTCAGGCTAAGGAGCTCAACAGAGATGGCTTTCAGGAGATGGAATGTGTTAAAGGAGACCAGTACATTGTGGATAGAGCAAGCACGGAGACATACTGCAATGCTCAATAGTACTTACTGGCATCTGAAGATAAAACCAGAGTTTTAACCTGCTCAAATCATGGAACTGTAATGACTTCAGATGTTAACAAGAAGAAGAAGCACAAAAGCATGTTTCAATCAAGATCAGCGATGGGCAAGTGGGTGATTCCAACATCATGCATGTATAACTGAGATGGGAAATTTGTTGCTGCTGGCTGCCAGAACAGAACCATTCAGACCTGGGACAGAAACCTGAGTGTTCATATCAAGTTCCACTGTTAGCAGGCACACACCCCTGGCTCTGACACTTCTTGCTTAACATTTTCTTATGCTGGTAACATTTTGACTTCTTGTGGAGGTAATGATACACTAACGACATGGGAGATAAGAAATGTCAGGAAACCTCTGAATGTAGCTACCGAACTGTCTAGTTTCTTTTCAAAGACAGACTGTTCTTTCAGTCCCAATGATAAGTTCATAATCATTGGTAGCTCAGTCAAGATGGGGAGTGTAATAGGAAGCTACTTTCCTTTGACCTTGAAATATTCCAGAAGATGGACGAAACTGAAGTCACAAATGCAAGCATGGTAAGTTGTCTGGGGCATTCAAAATTGAACCACATCATGGCTGATATAGGAAATGGATTAGCAAAAGTGTACTATGACCGAATTAAAAGCTAGAGAAGAGCTGAGCTGTCTATGGTAGAAACTAAACAAAAGGATAAGCAATCAGAACCCTCACAAAGGATTGCTTGACCTCATGCCCATCCAATGTTTCATGAACCACAGTTACATTGTACAAGAAAGCAGTTGGAAAAAGGACTGGCTTGTGCCAGTAA
The DNA here is from genome assembly GCA_016271365.2 of Neoceratodus forsteri. Taxonomy (NCBI): domain Eukaryota; kingdom Metazoa; phylum Chordata; order Ceratodontiformes; family Ceratodontidae; genus Neoceratodus; species Neoceratodus forsteri. The sequence continues at coordinate 398,081,267 of CM028136.1, read as the reverse complement.
AATCTCATAAGCCTGAGTCACCAGTTTTGGGACAAGGTCATGGTAGGCATGTTGGAACCCATGGAGGTAACCTGTTTTCATTCATAGTAAATAGTATTGCCCTGGACAAAACTGATGACAGCAACCCTTGAGAAGCCATTTTATGTCATGCAGAGGAAACAATGGAAAACCCCTTCGGGGTCGCTCCAACATACAGCTAGACTTAGTTGAAGCCAATGTTTGTACAAGTGGAGTCAGATGAAGAAGAAAAACTTAATGAGCCAGAATGGAAAAAAGTATAAAATATGAAAAAATTGCATTTTCTGTAATGGACACATGTCATAAAATGTCAAATAAGTGCTGAACATGAGATTCTGCTCTTGCTGTTCTTTTATTATTCGAGTAAAAATAACTGATAGCCTGTGATATTAATAAGAAATCTTGTATCACACTGTGACCCATACATTATTTTAAATATAATCTTTGCTGTGTATAACTCTAATTCTTTTAGTTTTATAGTGAGCAAATAAGGATCTTTGAAGCTCTGTCTGCACTGTTGCACAAATTCTGTGGCAGCATATGACGGAAAAGTTTCGGAGAAAAATACTTGTACTTTTTAATCTTTTTGTTATACAGATTGAGTTGAAATAAATTTCTTAGCTGTCACATGTTTTATTTCTGGGAGTTGAGTAATGACTTTTTCTGTGGTGCACTATAAATTCATTATAGAGCAGGGGACTCATGCATAGTCTCAAAGTACTGGTGCAAAGTCATCACAAAAAAGCACTTTGCATCAGTTATCTCTTTAGCGACCCATTACGATTGTGTACAGGGTCCCTGATATTCACTTTAGTATATAATTTCATAAACATATGTTGAATTTAACTGTAACAATTAACTAAAAAAAGTTTTCTACTGCTGCAGCTATGTCCATGTAAATGCACCAGAATGTCTGTGCATTCCAATGCTTCGTACAATTTACAGTTGAAAAATGATACATGCATCATATATGTGACACATGCTTCATTTTCAGTGCACAACTTGCAGCAATTGTGACAATAAGCTAGCTCACATTTTCTGTGGTCTATCTGTCTTGTTGTGAGACTCAGAGATGCAACCTAATTGTGACTACAGGCTGAAAATCTAGCCCCTTGTATCTTTTTGAATAATATAGGTGGATCTTCTCTGCACCTGATCATGTTGCTTATTTAAAAAATGGCCCGAACGTTACTTTCTAATTTATAACAAATTAATAGTCTTAAATCCAGAATGACATCAGAGCAGCAGAGCACCAAAAGAGGAGACCCTAGGGTTGGGGTTTATGTGATGAAACAAAGAGGCAGTGCCCCAGTTACTCACTAGTTTGGAAATATGTTGAGTGAAACAGAATTTGGATGTGTACAAGTGCTTTAAATCTGGAAAAAAAACTCTCCTTTTAAATCTCTACTGGTATTACAAAGCAATATTCCATGGGGTGTGGAGCACTTCTAAGTTTTGGGATGAGTATCAGTACACATTAAAAAAATTTCTGAAGAGTAGTTCTTAATATAGGAGGAGTAAAACAGGTCATTACTCACCTTATCTGGAGCACTACAAGGAGGAGCAATTATTCTCACTTGCATGCAGGCCAGTATGAGTAGTGCTCCCAGACAAAGGGCTAGCTTGAGGGTCAGATGCACAGGGACAGTGGTTTACCATGATGGAGAAAAGGCAAATTCCATTTTGCATATTGACAAAACTGGTATTATCACCAGTGTCTGCAAGGCCAAAATCATTTTTTACTGCTGTTGGCTTTGTGACCTGTATTTATGCATTTTTTTCACTCTGCTAGTGTGAATTTTCACATTTCTACCTCTGCTGTTGCATATCTACACTTGTAGCTATTACATTACTTTAGAAGCCACAATGTGTGAAGGCAGCAGATGCACTACACTCCCTATCCCTCCCGTATAATGAGAGGACTACCATGGCTCCCTATTCTTCTGGTACTATGGGGACGGCAGTACTGTCGACCCCTCCCTTGGGTGTGATTGGAAGCAGCACTTCGTGCCCCATCGCTCCGGTATGATGGCAGCAGCAGTGCTGCAGCCCCCATCCCTACAGTGTGATGACAGCAGCAGCACCACTGCAGCCCTCATCCCTCCTGTGCGATGGCAGCAGCACTGTGGCCTCCATCCTTCCGGTGTGTTGGCAGCAGCATGGTGGTACAGCTCTATAACCCCTATCCCTCAGGTGTGACAATACAGAACATTAGATTGCAGGACACTTGTATACATTAAAGAACTAGCCATTAGAGATTGCCACCAGTCACCACACAAAGTAGACTAAGTTCCAACCCACCTGGCCTTTCTCGTAAGCCCTCATCCCAAGAAATGTAAATGAAGTCAATAATAAAATCAAGTACAGCATTTCAAGAAAAGTAGTTTATAAAGAGTGCAAAAGATTGCAAATCAAAAACATATATAAGTACAACAGCTGAAAAATGTGAACAAAAATAAAATCTAAGTGAAAATTTGCAGAATGTAGAAAACAGCGAATATATAATGAAACACAAGTGAACTAAAACCTAAATACAAGTACCTGAAGTGTCAAATGTGCAGAGGTACATGAAATGTGAAAATCTGTGCAAAAACAAAACCTAGACAAAATGTGCAAAATATGCAATACAGTATGACAAAATATATACAGTGAAAAACACATGAACTAAAATCTAAGTATATAAATACATAACATGCTAAGGAATTTGGAAAACAAGCCAACAAAATTATTGAAAATGTTTAAACCCTGTAACTAAATTAAATGTGCAAAACTTTGGTGTAAAACATTCAAAAATATAATCCTTTGACTTATTGTACATAAGCTGGGATAGCAATTTCATATTGTCTACTAGCAGGTTGTGTCTTTAGTCTGTGTGGATCTGTTCATAGACCGAGAAGGCTCTCACCACATTGATACTTGACACAGGTATCCAAATCACTTGCAGAGCGGCTTTGGCTAGTATTGGTAATTGTGGCTGCACTGAAATCCAGTACTGGCCAACATTAAAGTTCATTATGTCTGGAAGCTCTCCTATGTCCTGCCCAACATACATCTCCCAATCCTTTCATAGCGCAGTTTGGTTGTGCAGTTCAAATACACCTATGTCACTGGAATAGTGCGTGAAGTCCCTACTCAATTTGAGAAGGTTGTAGGGATTCAAAATATGAAGGCTTTCAAGAACTCTGTGGCTGGGGTTGTTTCCATGTGTTTTGCCATTTTGTTTAAGGCTACTCCAAATGCCTTTTGGAACACTGCAATCTGTTCCTGCTTAACCCATGACCTAACAGTAGCTAAGTATTCATCTGTCCTTTCTCCAAATGCTTCTGTTCTTGATACACCCGTCTGAAACCTCTGTGTTATTCCATGAAGTGTATCATATATAGAAACAGCCAAGGGTTTGTCTTTGCTTTGTAGAAGCTCTATTGCGCTGATGAGATCATTGCAGTTTTCGGCGATGAAGGTTGTGTGAATCTGCAGCTTTGTAAACCATTCATGAAAGAGTTTTCTCAATGAATTCATGGAGTTGCAATCACTTGTTTCCTCCTGGAAGAAGTCTCTTAAGTGCTGAAGGTAAACTGAATGGTACTTAACTGTTTCAAACCAAGTGTTACAATGGGTTAAAACAGGAACAGGAGGCAATATTTTCCTTTCTGCATCTCGCCCCTACAGGAATGCCAAGTACTCTCTCTTGCATTTGGATGACTACTGGAATGTGTATTTCACAAGTGCCACAGGTTATTGACCAGTTCAAAATGGTCAATCCATGTGTCTCCCACCAGGGATAAAATATGTGCCCAGCAACCAGCATGGATTACATGTGCACCAATAAGGCCATATAAAACATCTTTGAAGTACTTCAGCATGTACCACGCATTGTCACTGATGAAGGTGACTACTTGGTCCATCTCAACATCATATTTCTGCAATGTCTTTATAATGCTTTGTGCGACAGTGGTGTGGTTCACCGCTGTCAACTCTGTTGTGTCTGCAATGATAGATTTTGAGCCCTGCATGGCAAAAATTACGTTCAGTATACAGCGGGCAGCTGCGTTGGTTGTCTCATCGCACATTACAGAGAGTTTCTTCCATTTCACAAGCCGTGAAATTCCCTCCTCCATTTCCCTTCTCAATTTGGGCAAGTAGTTCTGCCTTAAGGTGGATACCTTAGGGAGAGCACCAGTTCCTTTAAGGTTGTCCCCCATCCAGTCTCTTATGCATGGTTGATCCAACTTTTCAATGGGTATATTTGCACCACACCAAGCCCTCAGTACACCCAATACAGTATTCTCCCGTGCTGCAGCTGCAGAATTTGTAGCAGTAAAGTTGGTGTGAAGTGTCACCTGTCTGTTGCTATTCTTCTGGCTTGCATTCTTTGTATTTTTACTTTTGCAGTAATCCACCACTGTATCCTTCCTCACGTAGTCAATAGGGTGATCACAAAAGTCACAAAACATTTTCCCTCCATCCTCATACATGCCGTCCAACTTGAATTGCAATGCACAGTCCTTAGCAGTGACACTGGAAAGTTTAACCATTTTGCTTGGTGTTGCTATCACGATGTGTAGTGCAGATGACTCCAAAGAACTAAAAAGTGGAACACAAGTTGGAGAGAGATTAAAATAAGCTTTAGAACTACTCATTAAAGCTTCAGAACTACTACATTAAGGATCAACATCTTAGATAATTCCTGCCCATGGATGAGAGTCTAAAGGAACAGCTACAGAAAACATGTTGACCTCAACAGCTCACAATTCATACAAAAAACAAGAATACCAGAATCAGAATCTTACTGCTAATCCATGGTCAATCCATGGATGACAGTCAGGTGGAGCAGCTACAGAAATCAAGCTGACCTCAGGCCATCACAGGCTTGACTATAATGCAGAAGTAGAATACTGACATCAAAATATAGCCCTGGTCACAGCTGATGAGAAATCCTGATGACATACAGGATTCTGTGTGCAGTAGCCTGATGGACACCCACCCGACAGGAGTAAGGTAGCAGATGTGAGGAACCGCTACCCTACCCCTAGTCAGGCAGGAGAACAGCAAAGGTAATGCAAAAGCTGGCTCCCATGCTCCCATGGCGTGGAGGGCTAGGCCACTGGCAGCTTGCCAAGCATGGTGCCCCAACCCATATTCTGTTCCTGGGAGGGGGAACTTTTTTACCACCGTTGTTTGCCTCCTGTAACATTCAACACCTACTCAGAGGTCTACTCCCTCTCAGAGCACACTTGCCCCTCACATTGCACTAAGACTGTGGTGATCTCCCCAGCTTAGGCTTATTGAGTTAGAGAGAAATGGCAGTATTTCATGAGTCCTGTCCAGACCCATCCCTGAAACACAAGCTCAGTCAACTAAAACAAACCAAAACTTGATAAAACATATGAACATGAAGCCCATACCATACTTTTTAGAGGAGATGATTATTTTCAGCTGGAATTCACACCAAGCAGGAATGTTGAAGCCTAAAATCAGGAAAAAAAGGCAACACAATTATTATTTAAATAAAGACACACGCACATACCCTCACCCCCCCAACACACACACACAAGTAAATGAAACCTAGTTGGACATGCAATCTGCTGGTGTACCATCCCTGCAGTGAATCCACAATGATGAACACCATCACAGCGGCAGGAATTGGGCAAAATTCTTCCGTCGCTGTGGTGGTCAGTGTGCTGATCGGGACTGCCTCACTGGGTGATTACCCCCCCGGTCCAATTCCAATTCAGAGTTAGCATCCTAGAGACTGGGGTGTGTGGGGGAGTGGAGCCCCCCACAAGGAGGGTTTGGGGCACAGCCCCGATTGTGAGCGCCGACATCCCCGTGGCTACAATGCCGACAGTCAGCATTGTAGCTGTTGCTGTAGAGGATGTCGCCACTAGCGCTGTTGAAGCGCTATTGGTAAACCGCCATCTGCCTCCTCTGCTGGGAGACAGAACCTGAAAGTTTGGCTGTGTGCCACCAGGACTAAGGTGTTACTAATAGCCATGGTTGCAGCCACCTACCCTGAAAGCCAAGTACATAAGCAGGGGTCCATATAGGTAGGGTCTTATTGTGATGGCTCAGCTTGCCACCTACACTCCCCAGTCTCTATTTATCACCACCCATAGGAAACACACCTTTGTTCCAAACCACAAAGGGTGTGTAAAACTTAAAGCAGCAGATCCCCACATGTTTGCATTTGGGGACAAGGGTTCAGAGTCAGCATGGCGGGTTGTACTGACAAAACCCACTTCCATGGAGGATGTTGATGCAGACACCCTCCATTCATCCAACTTACTTGTGAGCAACTCCTCACTGACTGGGATGCGGTACTCTCAGTGACTGCCACCAGGGCCATCACCGACAAAGTGTCCAGCCAGGGCTGATGTCAGTATCTCTGCAAGTAATTTTCAATTATTTCAATTGTGGTTGATGGTGGAGCAGTTACATGACAGCCCAACTTGCCACCAACACTCCAAACCATTCAGTCACTAACCACCTGAAAATAAATACTACCTCGACTAGCTACTGTTGCCCCCAAACCCGACCAGGAAACTGAACCAGACAGTCTTGCCCACAGCCCTGACCAAAAAAGTGAACCATGAGACATCCAAAAAACATACTTTTTCAGTGGAGCAGCAGCGACACAATCACAGGACATGTTGCTGTTAGCAGGTCTGGAATTCAAGCATCCACATAAGTCAACAGGCCAGGGTTGGGTGCGAGCTGAACAACAGTACAGTCTATAGCAAAGCACAGCCTTGAAAGCACTGAGAAGTGACTTCAACTTCCATCTCCAGGTAAAATGGAAACAGTGGTCTTTCCTCAATCAATGTTTAACAGCAGCACTGCAGCCCCCACCGATTCAGTGTGACAGCAACAGTGGCAGCACTGCAGTCCCCACCCATCCAGTGTGATGGCAACAGTGGCAGCACTGCAACCCCCACCCATCCGGTGCAATGGCAACAGTGGTGGCACTGCAGCCCCCACCCCTGCGGTGTGACAGCAATAATGGCAGCACTGCAGCCCCCACCCCTCTGGTGCGACAGCAACAGTGGCAGCTCTGCAGGCCCCACCCATCCAGTGTGACAGCAACAGTGGCAGCACTGCAGCCCCCACCCATCCAGTGTGACGGCAACAGTGGGAGCACTGCAGCCCCCACCAGTGCAGTGCAAAGGCAACAGTAGCAGCTCTGCAGCCTCTACCCATCCGGTGTGACAGCAACAGTGGCAGCTCTGCAGCCCCCACCCTTCCGGTGTGATGGCAACATTGGCAGCTGTGCAGCCCCCACCTATCCGGTGCGATGGCAAGAGTGGTAGCACTACAGCCCCCACCCATTCAGTATGACGGCAACAGTGGCAGCACTGCAGCCCCCACCCCTCCGGTGTGATGGCAACAGTGGCTACTCTACAGTTCCCACCCGTCGGTGCAATGGCAACAGTGACAGCACTGCAGCCCCCACCTGTCCAGTGTGATGACAACAGTGGCAGCACTGCAGCCCAATGCCATGTACCAATTTGTCCAAGCTCAGACGTGAAGTAAGCTGAACCACCAGACGCCAAGGTGGACTCCGTCGGTTCAGTCCCTATCTAATATTTTGATGCCTGAATTGGTTTATTTGTAAACAAAGTGCATCCAACTTAAAAAAATCCACATATGATTAATGAGGATGCTAATAGATGCCAACAGAGAGATACAAACACAATCTCTGCCAAAGAATAAACCAATCCAGAATCACAAAAACAGTAAATTGGGCACTTTCTGACTTGGTCTTCATGATAATGAAGCTGCTTAGTTTTCATGTCGGAGCTCAAACTCATGAAAGGAGTTCTACTGGCAGCAGTGAAACCATGACAACTGTGCAGATCACAGATTTGTTTCTCCTATCCCTCCTGCAGTTAGCACAGGTAAATTAATCTTTGCACCTGATCACTAGTACAAATTGTTACATCCTCTGGAGCACCCCGGAATTTTAATTATGGTGCTACTGAACATGACGCACACTTATTCATATTAAAACTGCAAGCTCATGACAATGTCTTGCCCCCTTCCCTTTCTCAATTGGCCGAGCAATAGTGGCTTAGGCACACCATGGGATTTATAATAAAAGGGCACAAAACTTCAATAGTCAAGCACAAGGGCACTTGAAGAAAGGACAAGGTAGCGTCATCAGTTCATGAGCGAGAGTGCGAGATGTTCACAAGCTCCTAAATTAATGAGCCAGATGCACCGGAGAATTTACCAGTTTGTGTGATTATGTGCAAAGATTATTAACTTAATATCGTGCCTGCAGGGGGGGGAGATGACAGATGAAGCGAGCCCCAATCTGTAGAGTGGTCAAGGCTTCACCTCGGCCAGTAGTTCTCCTTTAAGAACTCACCATCTCTCTAGTTCCCCAACCCCATCCAAGCAAACATTTACTGCCCTGGTGCCAAGGCAGTTACACCACACCACCTAGGAGAAAAGCCACCACAAGAAGTTTGTATGAACGACCCCTCCAGATACCCATGCACTGTCACACAGTACCCCCTGGAATGCAAGTACTTGGTTGATGTTTTTATTAACATCACCTATGACAGTGGGTGTTGGGCCTGGTTGTGGTAGCCCAGGTTGCCGCGAACATCCCCCCACCAGCTACTTCTTTATTCAGAACTTTTACATGTAAAAGCAAAAAGCAGGCCTCCAACATATTCCGTTAGACATTACAGCAAAAGATTCAACATAGAAAATTTTTAATAAAAGTGGTAAAATTACAAACATGCAGTTCAACAGTTTAATCAGTTTGTCTTTGTTTACACCCTAGGTAATCTGGTGCCTGCATCCTCCGAAATTGATGAAGGGAACTGAGGACAATCCGCATTTCCAACTACACGGATGATGCCCTCGTTTTGTCTACCATGTCCTTTCAGTGCAAATTAATCCATAGACCCCACCAACTACTTCAAAGTTGTCTCATCCAACAGTTTTTGAATGGCACAGATGAAACATTGTTCATTCAGTTTGATGAGGTTTAATAACATTTTTGTTGGAGTGTGTGTCTCTCGATTCTTCTACGCCGATGCACACACACGTACCCCACTCAAAAACACTTTTTTAACACCTTGTTTACATTCAGGATATCCAGGATAGAGACAGCTGGTCCCTGGCAGTACAACCCAGTAAATGATAAATGAAATAATGCCTTTTTCAATAAAGACATTCCAGCAAATCACCACAAAACCAAACAACGCACCTTCCCCCTACTCTGGGGTGGGGACTGGCTGGGTCACAAGCCTGGGACCCTGGCCTATGACCCAACCAGTCCCCCTTGGGTATCCAGGGTGCTGAATGAAGAGGACAGGCTACATAACATCTTGTTGAACCACACAGTAGTGTGAAAAAAAATACATAAGCATTCACTGCAAATGTTGCTACTGGAGCATGGTATGGGCCCCACCGACTGGCATACATGCTGGGAAAAATGGTTCTGTGCCACTCTGCCTGTCCGCCCCTCCCTCCGAGGCCATAACTAATTTTTTTTGGCATGTGTCCCAGTCTGCCCAGCCTGTCCCTCTGCCGTCCATCAATGACCAACCACCAGAGTGTGGCATGGACCCCGCCTTCTGGCATACATGCTGGGAAAAATGGTTCTATGCCACACTGCCTGTCCTCCCCTCCCTCCGAGGCCAGAACCAATTTTTTTCAGTATGTGTGCCAGTCTGCCCAGCCTGTCCCTCTGCCGACCATCATAGACCAACCACCAGAGCATGGCATGGGCCCCGCCGACTGGCATACATGCTGGGAAAAATGGTTTTGTGCCACTCTGTCTGTCTGCCCCTCCCTCCACCATGGCCAGAGGCAAGAACCATTTCTTTCAGCATGTGTGTCATATTTCAAAAACATTATTCGTTTGTTTGTTTACATTAAGCATACAGTTCATGCACACCCCCCTCCACCCTACAGCTTGCCTCCCTTGCTTTCCCATTCAGATAAAAGCAGCATGGCTTTCCAAAAAATGTAAACAAAAAAATAAATAAAAAAAATGACCAGACACATAGAAAAGCAGTAGTCCTGTGGCAGCAAATGGTAAGGCAGGCAATGTGCAGCACAAGGAAGTTCCATGCAACCACAACCCTCTCCATGAAAAAATACTTCCTCACACTACCTCTGAACTGTCCTCCCTCTATCTTCAAATTGTGCCCCCTTGTTCTTGAACACCTATTTTTCTGAAAGATGCTACCTTCTTGGACTTTCTATCATGTCTCCCTGCTTAACTCGAGGGTATATATTTTAAGCTCCTGTTCATATGCCTTCTGGTGCAGACCCTACTTGCGAGCAGCCAGGACACTGTCCCCACCCTGACGGACCAGCATAGCCACTCTCCCCACCCCGATGGACCGGCATGGCCACTCTCCCCACCATAACGGACCTGCACGGCAACCCTCCCCACCCCGAAGGACCGGCACACCTACCCTCCTACTCTGATGGACTGGAACGGCCACCCTCCCCACCCCTATGGACCAACACGGCCACTGTCCCCATCCCGGCAGACTGGCACAGTCACTCTCCCCACCTCCATGGACACATATGGCCACTCTCCCCACCCCTATGGACCGGCACGGCCACTGTCCCATCTCAACGGACTGGCACAGCCACCCTCCCTACCCTGATGGACCGGCATGGCCACTCTCCCCACCCTGACAGACCAGTACGGCCACTCTCCCCACCCTGACAGACTGGCACAGCAACTCTCTACACTCTGACTGAATGGCACAGTGACTATCCCCACCCTGACAGACTGGCACAGCCACTCCCCACCCTGATGGACCAGCAAGCACAATGCCAGCATCTCCACCCCATCACCACACCCCATATCCCCATCTGACTCTACCAAGACCAGTGTCCCCCACCTCAAAACATACCTAATGTGCCGACACCATCATAGTGACCAGCACCCCCACCCCACTGCCAGTATATCACTAACTCATGGCCCATCCCCAATGGAGCCACACGTGACCAGTTTCCACACCCAACCCCATACAACCCCACTACAACCAGTGTTCCCACGCAACCCACACTGTGCCCCCTCAAAGAAAGCAACATTTTACCACCATATGTGAGTGATGCAAATCTCACAATATCAAAATGTGCAAAAGAATGAAGAAGGCTTGTCAAACACCACTCTTTTCACATTACCCCAAGCTGAAACCTGGCTAAGATGGAGTCAGTTGAACCCCCCCCCAATCATCTCAAATCTGGCTAAGATGGTGCCCCCCCCACATAGATGCAATTGACTAGGCTGAGAAACAGCAATATTTTCTCAGTCCACACATAATGAACATATCCACATTAATCCAAGTCCTGACAACTTGTGCTGGGAGGATACACCTACCTTCTTGATGTTGCGATCCTGTTCCTTTGATGGCAACTGGGACGGAGGTCTGGCTAACTAAAACAACCTCCTGTGCTTTCAGCAAGGATTCGGTGGCACACTAATTTTTTTTGTTTTTTTAACTCACAGCTTGGTACAAGTACTGACCCCGTCAGCCCACTCGCTCACTCACTCATTGAAAACCCCTGAAAACTGCCATCCAAAACACCACAAATGCTCCCGATGTAATTACTCAATTACTTGTTTTGATTCGTTAATGTAGCACCAAGTGTAGCAGAAGAGAAAGTAGCCGGGGGAAAAACAAAATACACTGCTCCGGTTTTGCAGCAAGCTACACACACACACACACACACACACACACACAGGCAGCAAGTATGGTTAAAAAATATATATTCCACCTGAAACAACCCTGATTATTGGAAATGTTAAAAATGAAATACTGTAGGTACATTCCTTGGTGGCTGCTACTTTCTGGAACAAGCTAACTAAAACTTAGACTGCTGTACTACTAGAGCTGTGGTTAGTGCTTACTTATGAATCAGAGCAGAAATAAGTGGCAGAAGCACGAGGAGTAGAAAAGCAGCAATAAGTAGATGACACCAACAGCACAGGATCAAGTAGGCAAGCAAGCAGAAACCATGCTACCATGGCTGAAACTTTTAAAAGCTCAAGATCACAGGCGCTACGAGAACAAACATGGTTTCTGTTTTGGCACCGTTTTCCCGTGGACCAATCAGAGTTCCAGGATTCTGGCCATGTCATCGCATTTGCGGTAAACCACTGTCCTTGCAGATGCACTTCAAAGGCCATAATAACTTAATAAGCAAATATCAGAGACCTGGTGGGTTGAAGAAAATGACTGGAACACCAGTATAGGGGGATACAGACCATTCTGAAGAGATAGGCCTGACATGAAAGTGGGATAGTAGCTCTCTTCCCAAGGGAGAGAGTACTGTGAAGGATAAGATGGACAACAGGATAGATGACAGTGCCATGGCACCCATCAGGGTTGAACAAAAGGGAAAGGGGGCAAACGAGTCACCCTGGACATGTGCTACTTGTCTCCAAACAGCTTAAGAGACCACGATATCTTGCTTGTCAGAGAAAGTACAATGACAGCCAAATTGGATGCAGTAGTGACCCTGGGGGACTTCAGTCTCATTGGCATTGACCGGTATCTTGAGAGGGTGAAGGGCAGGGCAAAAACTAAGTTTCTGACCAACTTGAAGGACTGCATTCAGAGCAGTATTTCCAAGAGGAGACATGGGTTGAAGCCACTCTTGACCTTGATCTCTGCAGTGGGGATGGGGCCATCACCAATGTAAATGTCAAAGAACCAGTGGGAAGCAGGGACCACAACAGGGTAACTTTCTCCCTGGTGACAGGGAAGACTAGCTGGACCTCAGCCACCATGACTCAGAACTTCAGAAATGTGGACATTACCAAAATGAAGGACCTATTGACTAAGAGTCTGTAGCAGTTGTATAAGGCTGGTAATACAGAACACATCTGAGTTTTGTTAAGGAAAGTGCATGAAGCAGCCAGAGTGGTTTTTGTCCCTGTTAGCAATAAAGAAAAAGGGCCAAGTGTCCCCTGGCTCAACAGGTATATAAAACAACTGATAATGAACAAAAAGATCTATAATCACTGGAAATAGATAGGTTGTCTCCTGGCCTAAGTGGAGTACAGAGCAGCATTGAGGGACTCCAAGTCTAGAACTGAGAATGTCAAGGAGGGGCTGAAAGCCAGGATAGCAGAAGGAGCTGCAGACAACACCAAAGCCATCTTCTGTCACATACTTTGAAAGAGGAAGGTGAAGGTGGGGACTTGGCTCCAGAAAAGGCAAGGGGAAGGGCTTGTGAAAGAACCAGGAGTGGTGGATGAGATGCTGACTGAATACTTCACTTTAGCGCTCATAAAAGGACCCCCAACACAGGGGATGTATTGGTTGGATGACTCCCCCTGAGGAATCCTATAGCTGAGGCAATACATAGGGGGCAATGGTCAGCATTCTTTATGCTTTGCACCTTCAATAAATATTTCACAGTCTCTTTCAGTCTGTGTGTGCTACTTTTTTTTTGAGGTCAGGAGTGCTTCTCTTTTGTTTCCATGTAGCCACAGTGCTGCCTGTGGATATTATACCCTGAACAATTCAATAGCAGGGCACGCAACTAGACAGAAAACACTAGACAAAAAAAAAATGTTTTAAAAGCTTAGAATTACTTTTAATATAATATACCATGTGCAGCATTACTATCAAAAGATTCTGGAAGACAATTCTGGCCAAGTGCCCTGGTGCTTCTAGCACAGCTCTTCCTCAGTGGGTCATCACACCCTCCCTGGTAGCTGATTAATTGGTGAAAATCAAGCCAGGTAAGTTCCAAGAGGTGGAGAGGAAAAAGAAAAAAAAAACTGGATCATAGTATAACTAAAGGAATAATTGGTGGGCCACGACCTTTCGTGAGTGTCCATGAGGTGTAATGCCTGGGGACTGAAAAATAGCCAATATGGTCCCCCATCTTCAAAGGGGCAAGGTTGGAGCATGGCAATTACAGGCTAGTAAGTCTGCCATCAGTGCCAGGCAAAGTCTTTTGAAGCCCTTATGAAGTATGGAACAATGGAGCACTGAGCTTGAGGTCAAGGTACTTGCTCCTGCTCAGCATGGCTTTAAGGATGTCTAGCATGATGTTACACAGGAGTTCAGTCACCAGCACACAAAATCCCAGTTGGCATCAGGTAAGCTCAATTGCCCTACATTTATTGATTTCGTTTTTATTTATCAGGTAGATGCACTAGACAAAACAGTTGCTTATTTTCAGGCATGTCCTGGGAGATCACAGCAGTGGAGCTTGTAACAGCAATATACAAAGTACAGTAGGGGACTATACAAATGTCTATGATTGAATAAATGGTAATATAGCAAAAACAATGTGGAAACCTCACATGGCAAACATGATGCAGGGTACAAAGCAAGGTACAGCTGGAAAACACAGGTATCAAGTGCAGAAATAGGTTACATACAATTTAGAGGTAATATTCAGGATAACAACAAGTGCAACATGTATAATCTTGGTATAGATATTAATAACACATGTAACAAATTTGCAGATTATACTAAACTTGCAGGGAAAATCAATACAATATTAGAAGCTGAGGTATTACAACAAGTCTTGAATACAATGGCAAACTGGACTATAGAATGGAATATGACACTTAACTGTGAAAAGCGTACAGTAATGCACCTAGGAAGAAACACCAGGAAACAGGATTTTTACCAAAATGGGATTAAATTAAGAACTACATATTGTGAAAAGGATTTGGGTCTCTACATCACTTAATAAACACAATTCAGAGGCATTTTACCTATTAAGGTTACCACCTACTTGGTTTTTTGACCGAATGGATTCGGTTTTTTGGTCCAGATTCGGTCCTCCTGTTTTCACCATAGCAAATTCGTTTTTTATGGTGGGTCAAGCAGCATCTGTGAGATCCTCCACTAACAGTTTTATTTTCTTCTCATCTGACTGTAAGCAACATTTCAGTGTGCTTGCTTGCTTGCAGTGCATGTTAATTAAGAAGTGCCTTCAAGTGCAGGGTACTTAAAAGAACCAAATGTGTCCCTGTCTACTCAGTTGTCACCTTTAACTTCACACCAGCAAATTGGAAGATTATTCATGGGGAGGGTAAACAATACCACCTTAATAACATCTTAATTTTTCTGAAACCTTTAGATGT
Organism: Neoceratodus forsteri; assembly: GCA_016271365.2. Taxonomy (NCBI): domain Eukaryota; kingdom Metazoa; phylum Chordata; order Ceratodontiformes; family Ceratodontidae; genus Neoceratodus; species Neoceratodus forsteri. The sequence goes on along the minus strand of CM028136.1, from coordinate 398,066,155 downwards.
TCAGACAGGCACCACATTAGGATAGCCTCCTGTCCCAGTGTGGACTGTATAATCTGTGTTTCAGAAACCTTACCTGCTAATCCAGTTTTATTCAGAGGTAGTATTTTTTCAGTCATTTTGAATGCTCACATACTTGTAAAACAGATTCTGTTAAATCTTTCACCATTTTACTTGCATGTTCAGATTACAAAGAAATTCTGATGTCATGCAGACCTTTGTTTGTATACCAGTAAGTCTGAGAGGTGTAAAGCAGGGCCATTAAAACCATTTGCAGTAAATCAACCTAATCCTTTCCTAACTGCATTGTGAGTATGGTCTTTGACTGCTGTGATAGGGAATACTTTTATACCTTTATATGCTCACTGGTTTTTCTTTTAGGGTCTGTCCTGTATATTAATATTTGTTACCCCTTTTGTTAAATTAATAATCTAATTTTTATTCAATTTCTAGCAATACTACACCCCTCTCTCCTCAGTAGTTAATGCTGTCAATTTTCATACTACCTGGATATTCCAGGAAGACCATTCCAGGTGTTCAGATGAACAGCACAGAATAATGTGGCTAATGTCATGCTAAGCCACAGAAATGAGAAAAAAAAGAGAGTAATAGCTGATTAGGTGAAAGGAACACAATCTAGATTTGATGGAACCAGAAGAGACACACTAAGCTGAAGCTTGTTTACAGGTGCAACCTGGGAGGACAAGGGAGTTTAGTGACTTGCTCAGGGTCACACAGTAAGTCTCTACTGTATTCTAAGATGTAATGTTTCTACTGCCCTTTCTCACTAAACTTTATATTGTTGTTATACTCTGGACGGTCCAACACTGTACTGTTGTATCCAGTAATGTAATGTACCTACTGCCCTCTTCCACAAAAATGAAAATTACGTACCTACTGTAATTATGATCTTTCTGTGTATCTTCACCATTCATCACTGTTGGGTATCTGACAGAAAGTCAGGACCCCGTGGGAGCTTTTTTTTTTTAAAGGTAGGCAGAGCCGACGCACCACTGGCACCACCCTCGAGGCTGATGCACTGCGTGGCGCTTGTGGGTTGGCCATTAGGCTGTGTCAACTCTGCCTGCCTGCCAGTTCTGAGTCACCGGAGAGGTAAGAGGAAGGGAGTGGAGGGTGGGACAAGGAAGTCCAAGGGACAGAAAAAGGAAAAGATATATAAACCAAAAAGGAGAAATAACGACTGAGAGGACAGAAAGGGAGAAAAGTCAGAAACTAAAGGGATTGGGAGGGGCCCCAATCTCTGGAAAAGGAAGAGGGAGGTAGGGTGGGTAAAGAATTTAGGAGGAAAGGGGGGAGTTAAACATCCCAGACTCTGGTCCATCTCCAGATTACATAGGAACTGCAAGGAGTAACCAAAGGCTTTCTGCCGGAATTCAAGGCACAGAATGGCTGGTAAACACTCCAGATAAGCAGAGTCAGCTATTCTGGAAGAAGGACAGGGTACAGAGAATTAATACCCTTTCAAGGAAAGATTACTGGTGAAAAAAAGGGGAAACATTTTTTGAGATATATATATATATATATATATATATATATAAACAAGGAGAAATAGGTTGGATGGGAACAGGGAGGAGGAGGAGAGAAAGGAGGGCAACTGTCAACTCCCACCCCACAGGGGTGGAGCCAAAACACTGGCGAAGGAGTGCCCCCCCTACTGTCCACTCTCTCTGGAACATTATCCCCTTGTGTGCCCCTGTTTTACCCCACTCCTAATAAAGGAGAGGGGGAAGGATGGGCACAGAGAGGGAGAGGGACCCAAAGAATGAGGCCCCAGGGGGATGGAGGGTGGGATCGTGATGAATGTGAAGATGCACAGAAAGATCATAATTACAGTAGGTACATCATTTTCATATCTTATCTGTGTCAATCTTCACCATTCATCACTGTTGGGTGAGTGCCGGGCCTCCCTGAAGGGGATTTTCTTTTACACTGTAAGGGACAAAGTCCCTTAGCTCTCAGTGGGTGACACACTAGGGAGAACCTTCAGGGCCTGGAGAGGCCCGAGTGTGGGAGAGTGAGGCAGGGTCCCCCCAGAGGGGGAAGGAAGTTGCCCCGACAAGTGCTGTCTCGCTCTATGGGAGAAGAGATAGGTTCTCTGGTGAGCGGAGTTAATCACCCTATGCCAGGCCAAGGGTGACAACCGGGAAAGATGCAGCCGTGCCACCCACCTAGTGCAGATCGCTGTCCCTACGACCCTGGTAGCTACCTTGTTGGCATCATAGGATGCCCTCGCTTGGTGCCTTGCTAGCTCCAGGCCACGCGCAGACAGTGCAATGACTTGTCTGGTTTGCTCTGTATCAGGCAATCAGGCTAGGAGCTGACCTAGCCTGGACCACAAGAACCTGTCATAGGCTGCATAGTGGGCCTAATGTGCAGAAATGGAAAGCAATAACCGTGCTGAGTAGGAAAGTCCTCCTCCCCCAGAAGTCAAAATCCGAGGAGTCTTGATCTGGGGGCCGGTCATGGTGAAGGGCTCAAAGCCCATCAGGAATATCCAACTGCGCCAATCCAGACTGTGGATGAGGCATGGAACCTGGAGACTCCGGGGGTGCGCAATACCTCTGACTGAGATCCCTTGGGGCAGGAACTCCAGAGAAGGGCCTCTGCCAGGAACGCAACGACGTCTCCCAAAAGGGAGCAGGCCAGGGTGGCACCACAAGGGTGGCCTCACCAAAATCACCTAGAAAGGCATGCACCGAGTGCTCAGGATTGCTAATAGTGGTAGGAGAGAGGTGCAAGTCCTCCAACATCCTCATGAGGAAGTGCTAATAGTCAGCGAGATCAGCAGCTGGAGAGATGTGTACAGAAGGTTCCTCTCCCCCAGAAGAGGGGAATGAGGAGCTGGAGGGCACCGGCTATTCAGTGGGTGGCTGCACAGGAGGAGGTTGAAAAACCTGGCTGTCCATCGCCCTAACATAAGCAGGGAACCGAGCAGCCACTACTCTGAACTGCTCCCAGGAGAGAGGCCTGCTAGGACCAAGGATGCCTGGGATCACAGGAGAATGTGGCAGAGGGATGGGGACAGAGCTGAGAAGAGATGTCGGCTGGCCTCCGCCTGGGCTAAGGAGTGGACTGGGAGCACCCATGGAAGAGGGTGCCCCAGAAGACCCCTCAGCCGACAGCTGAACAACCATTTCGGTACTGCCTTGGCTGTGCCCAGAAGAATCCCCCCCTGTGAGGTGACCGGGCTGTATAGGCCCAGAAGGATGGTCCCCGACCTCAAAAGAATGGGTCTGTCTCAAAGAGGAGGAAGAGCGGAGATCCACACTACGGCTACTCCCAGAGCCCGGGTGCACCCCCGTAAAAGGCCGCTGTGCCGACCCCATGCCCCTTGACCCCTCAGAGTCTGAAAGAGCCCTCCTCCTTGAGAGGGCCAGCCTAGGTAGCTGGCAGCTCTGGGCAGCACCTGAAGGAGCTATCCAGGGCACAGTACCCTTCCCTCCCATAGGTGCTCTGATTGGCCCCAAAGTTGGGTGATCTAGGCACACCACAGGTGGGGGTACCACTACTGAGGGGTCAGTGAACCCACCAAGACCGGGTTGCAGAGCTATGGTGGCCTGCACCACTGCCTGCTGGTCAGCACCCTTGACCCCAGTCTCGGTAGTCACCGACCCCACCTCAGAAGGAGGCTGACTCCGGATTATTGAGGAGACTACCGGACTGCCCACCACAACAGCCGACCCCAAAGGGTCAGACTGTCCATCTGACTCAGAGCTTGACTCTGCCTCCGAGGAGGTAGAGGCCGAGGCCCTGTGCCAAACCATAGGAGGGTGCCCACTGCCATCTTTGCCAAGGGAGCCAGAAACCAAAGCTGTGCCCGAGCTGGTACCAGTGCCCCCTACAGCACCACAAGTGGAATCTGCAGGGGGCACAGCTCCAGCCCAAACAGGAGCTCCAGAGTCAGGACCAGCCATGGCGCTATCCAGGCCCATGGCGCAGTGAGCGGTGTCGAGGATGAAGACGGTGCCGATGGCATCATCAGTGCCGAGAACGGTGACGTCTGGCTCCATGGCTCCGTGAAAGGCATCGAGGGCAGAGGCAGTGCCGACGACAGCCCCGACAGAACCATCAAGGATGGTGCCATCTGGCTCCATGGCACCATGAACGGCGCCGAGGGCAGAGGCAGTGCCAACAATGGAATCCGGCGGCCCCACGGCGCTGAGCCCCAAGGACACGGCACCGTGCTCAACCTCGGCACCGAGGACAACACCAAGGTGAGACACAGACAAAGATGGCACCGTAGCAGCTCCCACGATGCTGCTAGCTGTGTCGGCACCACGAACAGCTCTGACAGAAGCCATGGTGCCATGTGACAAGTTGGCACTGCCGCTGACTCTGTCAGGGCCCATGGAGCCATGAATGGTGCCAAGGCCCGCAATGGCACTGACTGATGGCATCGAGGATGGCGCTGACCCGCGCCTTGCAAACTGCAGGTCCGACACCAGGAGAGCCTTCACCCCTGAAGGGGTGATTGCTGTGGTGGCACCTCCCGCCTGCCCCCCGGGAGGAGCGGGTCGGGCCTCCTGCATGGCGGAAGAAGCCTCGGCAATGGCTAGGCTACTAGTAGCTGAGGCTCCCTCCTCCTCAGTCCATATAGAACTGGGAGGGGACCTGGAGGAAAGGCTAAGAGAACGTGGCTTGGCCCGACGAATGCGTGCCTGACCCCTGAAATTCGGCGGAGCTCACCCCACTTTCCACGTGCGTTGTTCAATGACCCAGTGGTCCATGGAGAAACAGGTATCACATTAATCCATGTCATAAAGCATGCCAAGACACGAAAGACACAGGTTGTGCTGGTTGGTGACGGAATACTTTCGGTCGCATGGGGGGCCGACCCATCCTAGAAGATTTCTTGCCCTCCGACCAAGACATGACCTACAGGAAAAAAACACCAAAACAGACTCGACATTGCAGAAATATAAAAATAAGGAAAGATCTTACTGGGCAACGTCAAGTATGGCAAAGCAGAACCATCAGGAACTGACGGACTTCGACACCAAAGTAAAATAAAGAAGCGGCGTCGAAGGTTTTTCGGCATCAGCTAGGCCTCAAGCAGCAGCCTCCACATGAGGTCACGACCTCTGGTGGGAGACAAAGAACTGGCAGGCAGGCGGTCGGCAGCAGCCTAACGGCCAACCTGCAAGTGCCACGCAGTGCATCGGCCTCGAGGGTGGCGCCAGTGGTGTGTCGGCTCCGCCTACCTTTTAAAAAAAAAAGCTCCCACAGGGTCCTGACCTCCGGCCAGACACCCAACAGTGATGAATGGTGAAGATTGACACAGATAAGATCTGTATACTGTCTCTGTCATCCTGTGTGATGATATGTCCTTCACTGTATTACCTGCCTGTATATGCAAAAGATATGTAACTAACCCCAGGTCATCCCTGAAAAAAGGGACCTTCAGGGCCCAGCGGGCCTACCCGATTAACAAAATTTAATAAATAAAATAAGTCTGGGCTGTGGGATTCAAACCCAGGTCTCCAGGATTGTAGCTCAGAGCCTTAAACCACTGCACTATACTGCCTCCACGCTACTTTTCACGTAACATGCTATCTGCTATGTATACCTGACATGGAAAGAAATAAGGTATTTAACTGCATAGAATAGTTCCTACCACTTTTAAAAACTTCTCTGACATTACAAATAACTTTAGAGTAAGAGCAATGGGAGGGACAGTAACACATCTTAAAATGGCAGATGATATTCATAATTACATCTCATCCACCATTACTGGTGTAGTTTATTTATTTATTTATTGAAAGAGTTTTACCAGAAAAGGCCACCTGATCCAAAATAGCCAGTTGTCAGAGGTGTCATTGTAGTCACTTGATGTGTGAGCTAGGCTGTGTATACAGGATGCAAAGTCCCCTGAATGCCCTCTCTAACCCCACCAAATGTTAACATACACTAAAATTGAAACTGTCTAAATCTAAATCAAACAAACCAAAAATAATAATCATGATGTATTTTAAAGAAGTTGTACACAATGCAATACTGTTTCAGCAGCAATTCTGATTAAATCAAGTGAATCAGAGTCCAAGCAATGCCCTACTTAGTCATAAAAGGGGCGGGGTTAGAGGTGGAGTTTGGGGGTGTGGTTTAGTATTTGGTTTTCATCTCATCCAAAGGTGGCAACCCTATTACCTATAGGTTAGAACAGGTTAGTATAGCCTAGAGATTAGAGGAACGAGGTGTGAATGAGCTTAGTACATCCAACAGACAGACCTGATTTGATTTTCACAACCTCCACTTGCACACTGTATAACTCTGAGCAAATCACTTAACCGCCCAGTGCTCCTAGGTCACCCCTGAAAACAGGTACTTGTGCCTAGTGGGCCTTACCCGGTTACCAAAGACTAAATAAATAGTCATGTTAGACCAATTATTGATCATGGATCACAAGTATGAAGGTTTGGCAATATAAGAAAATATAAAAATAGAGAGAATACAGCACAAAGCAATGAAAATGACCAAGGTTCGGAAAATAAAACATACAAGAAAAGATTGCATCACTTGGGACTACACAGTTTAGAAGAGAGGTTCACCAGGGGAGGCCTAATGTTCACAGTGTTAAAAGACAGAGTTAATGGAAGAATTACATTTCATGGGGGGGGGGCAATAAATATATTTATTATGAAGGCAGAACAAACAAATTACACTGGTACACTTGAGGACAAACAGTAGGAAACTGTTTTATACACAAAAAGGGGTACAGTTATGGAATTGCTGTCTCTGGTGTACTAGATGGTTTAGCTACATCACTGTACAGGACCTGTATAGAGTTTCACTCTCTTATGAATTGTATTCCTGGTATTTATGTACATACATGTATAGTGTTTTCCTGTATAGAGTTTTTGCTCTCGTATGAATTTTATCCCTTGTATTTATGTACATACATGTATAGTGTTCTCTACACTGATCTGTACTCTGTGTAACTATGTCTGTATTTGTACGTACTATCTGTTTCCTGACAAGGAGCCTTTGTAAATGAGTCTCTGACTCAAAGGTTTGCAATTCCGATTTCTACTAAATAAATAAACAATCTTCCAGCAGAAATAGTTAATTGCAATAGCACAGAGTCCTTTAAAAGTGATCTGGATGAGTGGATGGCACAAGGACAATATAAGGGATATCTTATCTAATTATGTGATAGACTGTGTGGACAAAGTGTTTAAACTCTGTCTCAAAAACTGAAGTATAAGCATCTCAGAAATTTATTACAGGCTCTACACCACCTATGGGCAGGTACACGTTGAGGCCTAGGGCAGGAAGGAGCAGTACCCACTCTTGGAGGCATGGCTAGATGAATACTGTCAAACTATAGCGAGAATGGAATGCCATAGTCTAGCAGCAGAGTAAGTGAAAGACAACTCCCCTAATTTAGTTCTGGTTTTGAGACTAGACAAAGAACCAGGAGCATGTGACCTTAGGGGATAATATAAACTGTCCATTATGAGATGCAATGGCTACAATTCCAGAAGAAAATTTGCATTCCAATCCCTTTCATTATTCATTACTGGGGATATTAATTTATAGTTTATTTAGCCACATAGCCCAGTTAAGATGAATATCTCATTTTCAGTGGGGTCCTGCTTTTACTCATTTTCACAGCCAGGTGAACTAAAACACTGGTTCAGTGTCACTCAGTGAGTTAGGGCTCTGGTGGGATTTGAAACTGACAGAGCATGGCTTTCTTGATTAATCGGAAGTGACTGATCTATTTGTTTCATTTGCTTTATGTTGTGTTTTATTTCAAATGTAAGTGACAACTATCCAGTTTTCCTGCAGATATCATTAATAATAAAGAATGGAAAGGCTTTATATTCACATTTTGTTTTGAATGGTCTGTAACTGAATTGGTGTGAAGCTGGGAACTTTCCATTATGCATAATGGGGCAAAGTTTTCCTGACTACACCCAACTTTACCAAGTGACTTTTTTTTTTATAAAACAAAGTTGTTTTTAAGTTAAGAAAAAACAGTTCCACCACTGTTTTGACTATGTTCAACCTCCTCCCACCACCTCTGACTAAAAGTATTTCTTCCTCACCACCCTGCCACTCTCTAGCACCCTATCTCCCACCCAGCTGCGGCAAAATAACATTTGCAAATGTTAAGTAAGTTATGTTTCTTTTTCTCTGCCTCAATGGTGCCAAAATCCATCCCTCATTCACTCAACCCAGTAGTAGTATATCAAACTGAACCCCAGTCCTTCCACCCGCTGGCACCCACCACTCCTTCCACATCCACTCACCCCACAATCAAGATACAGTTGATTCCCATGGTGTGTGATGTGCACAGTCCTCCCTCCACCTCAGTCCACTGCCATCCAATGCATGAGTCTGGGGAAGATGCAAAAAACAAAACCTAAACCAGAAAAACATATGGGCTCTATTTGATTTATTTTATTTTATTTTTTGCAGCTCAGTTTTCTGTGACTCATCACTTTTGCATTCTTTAAATGTTGTTTCACCAGCATTTCACAAATCTTCCAGTCACCAACCTCACGACCACATAAATATCTACTTTGAAATCCCACCTGATATGTATTTTGGTCTGAAAACATTTGAGTTTCATAGTTTATTTATCCAGAGTAGCCCAACTGGGCTACAGTATCTTATTTTCAGTGCTGTCTTATTTTTGCTCTGTTTTACAGCTGGGAAGGCTGAAGCACAAGGTCAAATGACTTGCTCAAGGTCAAGCAGGGAGCAAATATTGTGGTGGGATTTGGTCTTGTGATATCTGGGTTCAGTGCTTCAATAACAAGATCACAACACCCACAACTAATGTTCAGCAACTGTGAGGGTTTTGGGGTGGAAGAACTTAAACATAGCATGAATTAACCATGGCGTTCTCATGAGAACAAAATGATTAAAATCATTTGGAAAACAGATAAAAGAATTCAATTGGATAAATCTTTTATAGTGCAAAGTAATATCAAGTTTCTCTCCATGCAAACTTGCACTGTTGGTGTATTACTGTTATAACATGGATTTTGCAAAGGATTTACTATAATTAAAATAGTATACATCTGTCACTCAAACTGTTGTGTAAACTTGGTGCTGCCATCCAACTCTTCATTTATGTTGACTCTGCTAATGGGTGTCTCGAATGATTTGTTGGAATATTTCGTAGAAAGCTTATGTTCAGGACCCATCGGCAAGTGGAGTTTATTGCACTGTGACTCATCTTACTTTGAGCTGTAGATCAAGTTTTTTTGATTTTAAGTCAATTGTTACAGAAATGTTATTTGCTACTAATTAGCCACAGGTCTAATGACTCCTACTGAGACATACATACATGCCAGCTGAATTGCAAAATGGCTAGAATAGCAATATTCTTTTTTTTCCCTAAATGGCTTATTAAATGGAAATGCCAAGGGGCTTTTCTGTTTGGTTAGCATACTGGCAGTCCCTGCAGAGTGGCATCTGCAAGCAATTAAGGATGCAGCCAGCTTAGAATGATATATTTATTTATGGCTATGAAGTGTTTTCCTGTACTGTAAAATTTTAAGTGTCAATCTTTCATAATATTATCCGTGGCTGTTTACTGTTTGAGCAGTTTGGTATCTTAGTCAATATGCCCACATTGACCTTTGACTTGATAATTTAAATAAATAAAAAAAAGATCTTAGTTTTAACATAGGTCACGCATTTTAAACAAATTAATGTTGCGGCTGATGTGCCAGCATGCTGTTATACTGAAATTAAGTGAACAAGGCAGATCTATTAAACTTGGGACAGCCTTTATGTTCAGAATTAATCACTGGATGGCCACTTAATAAAGGATGTTAGTGGCCAAAGTGCCAGTAATAGTGACTGCTTAATGTAATCTCACAAAATAGGCATTGAAAATATAGTGAGCACATGATAACTAAAACATTCTTAATGAAGGACATCTGTAATTTTGTAAGAAGAAGAAGAAGAAGAAACATAATTTATATAGGGCTTTTTATAAACATTGTATCAGAAAGTACTTTACAAACAATGAGAAACTGGTAACGAAGTGACTGAATATGTAATGGCAGCCATTTTGTACATCAACACCCACATACAGCCTTGGACAATTACATGAACCAGTTTTATGGGAAGGGGAATGTTGGACATGACACTGGGGAAATTCCCCTACTAAACAGTAGGGGGAGCTGCTGTCCATGCTAGGATGGCCACTGTGTCCCAGGCTTTGGAGGAGGAGGAGGAGAAGGTGTGCAAGGAGGGGGGAGAGGGTCTCCTCCCCAGAGCCGGTACACTTAGAGACCAAAAATGACAGTTTAAGCTTTTCACCGATAATGTCTGAAAGTGTGGAGACTACCTGTATTTTGCTGGATGCTGACTTGCCGGTTGGTGCTGAAATCTTTCATGAAGATGAGAGCGATCAGGACTGTAGGAGAAGAGAAGATCAGGATTCAGAGTCAGGGAAAGCGAAAGAGGTGAATCTGGTGACTCCGCAAGGTGCGGTGTCATGACAAGGAGCCAGTACGAGTACCAGAGACAAGACCAGAGAACAGGTGCCCAGATGTCGGGGCGAGAAAGAGGTTGAGTGTCCAGTTTTGCAGAACACAGAGCTGGAGGAAAGTACGAGGGACATACTGCAGAAGCAGTCTACAACAGAGAAGATCAAGGTAAGTAAAACTTCGGGGATGATGGGGAAAAGTGGAAAAGGGATAACTGGAAACCAAAAAGTGGAACTAAAGGGTAGGCAACCGGAGGAAGCCTGAGCAGATGTAGGCTGGATACATGGGGAGAGTGGCTGGTTACCAGACCCCTTAGACCCTAAAGTAAAAGAATATAATGGGATGTGAATATCTACAACAGGGAAGATGAGTACTAATGTACAGGTGGCGCTTCAGCCCTCAAGGGCCAGCACTAGCACCAGTGATGTGGCAGTAATGGAAACAGGTACACACTCAGTAGAGCAGTGTTTAGGTAATGGAGAACCTGTTAAGAACAAATGGGATGATTCTGGGGCTACCACAAGTAGACAAATGAAGGAAAAAAAAATGAACACTGACATTAACTGATTGAAGGAAACACCTGTTGTGCAGGACAAGTCAGAGAGTTTATCTGTGGGTTTAGGGGTGGACTTGTTACAAGACTCATTGAATCATAAAATGTGTAAACCTTTATTGTGAATGGCAGATTTATTTAAATCCAACACTAGAGAACCTGCACCAAGAAGGTATGCAGTTCACTTGATGTACAGGGGAGGCCTGGAACACCCTCCTGATAGGGTGTACATTGGGATAAAACTACTGAAAGACTCGTTGAAATGTTATGCCTCCAAAGTATTTGCTTTAATTCACACTGATGAAAGTAACTATGATATCAGCTTCAAAACAGTGGAGGCCTTGGACAGATTTTGGACCAAATACAGTAGTTTGAAAGAGACACCATTATGGGCCCCCTTTCAGGCAATCCCTATTACAAAGCTTGCAATATGCATGATCACCATTATTTTTAAAAATGTGGGGGGTGAATGTTGCTGACATCCTATATTGGCTTAAAAAGCATTGTGACGTGTTAGAACATAACTCCAGTTATCGATTCTGAACAGTTTTGAACAGGGGGGGTGGAGGGTCAAATGCAAACTGTTTATGGCCAACAGTGGAATTATTCATTTACCTAGTTGCTTTTTCCTGGGGAGAGACAGAGGTTTGTTGTTTTACCCAGGTCAGCCAAAATCTTGTCATAAGTGTGGTTCTCGGCTACACTTGAGTAATGCTTGTGACACTCCTAAGTGTTCTCATTGTCTGGAAACTGGTCATTTTTCATCAAATTGTAAAACTCTGTTTCGCTGTAGCTTGTGTGAAGAAAGAGGACACTCCTATATTAAGTGCTCTTGAGCCTCCCATAACTCAGAGAAGGCCTTTCACATGAGACTTTGATTACCCAGGCCCCCCAAAAAAGGGTGTGCTCTGGCTTCAGAGAAAAGGGTGCTAGAAATTCTCAAAGAGAAAGAGATTAATGGAAAAGAAAGAGAAAGCGAAAGAGACCCCGGGACAGCAGGGAATGCAATTAAAGCAAGACATGGGTAAAGGTGTTAAGTCTCTGGAAAAAGAAGGGGTTGAGGGGGAAAATCCCAAGCCAGAAGGGTACATTGATTCTTTGATTACTCAGGCTGAAGAGAGGGTGATAGTAGGGGACACTCTTATGGTGGAGGAACAAGTGGAAATCCCGCAGGATATGGTAATTGAAATGAAGGGTATGGAAGGAAGTAATGGGATGAGGAGCCAAGATGAAGACAGGATAGGACTTATTTCTGAAAAAAAGTCTATGCCCCCTTCCCCCAAAACTTAACCCAGGATCCTCTTTTAAAACTGTGACATACAAAAAAAGGACTAGAGACAAAACAGGTTTACCCCCAGAACCTACAGGGAAAGAACGAAGAATTGTAAAAAGAAGGGGGAAATCACTGCCCAACAGATTTTCAGCTTTACCCGTTGTGAGACCGATGGTGGGTACAAAGGAGGATGACTCTGGATCTGATTTCTCCTCAGTGGCCTCATCCATAGGTACCTCTTCAGAACTAGAAGAGGGAAGTTTGGGGGGAAAAAAAGTGGGCCACCAGATCAAAAACAGTAAATTAGTGGCGAAGTCTTCACTCTCATATTGGTCATTTTCAGGTTTTATCTCTAAATGTCAATAGCATTAAGAGTGGAGTACTTAGAGATGTAGCTTTATCTGAATTAAGCTTGCTACAGACAGATATTATAATGCTCCAAGACACGAGGATAAATACTTTTCAAGAAATGACACAGTGTAATACCAGATGGAGGCAGGGGGTCATCTTTTGGTCGCACGGTCAAGACAGGTGTGATGGGCTGGTAATTTTGTTTTCAAATTAAGATTTGAAGGTCTCCAGACTTATAGATTTGGATCCTGGTAGGGCCTTGATCTTGGAAGTCTCTTATAGAGAAAATAGGATTTGTCTAATCAATTCATATGCTTCTCAGGGAAAGGCTTTGAGAGTGGAACTATTTCAAAAAATTCAGCCTTTCTTGTGCACTACATGAACCATAGTATTAATTTCTGAGCGCGTCTTTACAGTAAGAGCTCCTATGGAACTCAGTTGGCGGCTGGCCGTGGAGGTGAGAGGTGGGCTGTTGGGGGCCACTAGACTACCAGAGTAATGGGGTGATATTTATTTCATTTACAATGATCGGGGGGGCCACTAGACTACCAGAGTAATGGGTGATAATAATTTATGTACAATGATCGGGGGCAGTAGACTACCAGGGTAATAGGGGTGATATCTATTTATTCTACAGTGATGGGGGGCACTAGACTACTAGGGGTTCACTGGGTATATGCCGCATTTGCAGCTGGCGACTCGGGGTAGGGGCATGAGTGGGGGGTTGACTGCACCACCCTGTGGGGTGCTTTGCAAAGGGGGATTTGGGGTATGGGGTGTGGCCAGCCCTGCAGGGCGCCTATGGCTTGCTGGGCTTGGAGGGGGCACTTATGCCCTGCGTTGCAGCTTGTGACATGCTCTCCAGGTGCACCTGCGGTTCGACGTACCTGGCTGCATGTCACAAGTCACAGGACTTAGCTGCGATGACCCTTCCCCTTCTAGAATAGGGCGCAGGGTCAATGTCACAGTTGTGGGTAGCGCAAGTTGCGTTCGCCGGCAACTTGCGCCACCCTTCTAGAATTGGGCCCCTTAGGCATAAAATTTGGTAAAGAAAATTCAGCAGTACTGAATTGGGAAGAAAAAATAAAGAAAGCAGAAGGCAGGTTGGAGAAATGGGTGCATGGAATAATAGCAAAACAAAAGAGATTATTTTTGATAAAAAATATGATTATGCCCATATTGCTCTATGTTAGTTATATCTTCCCTCTCCTAAAATATTGCTAACAAGACTTTATGGTCTCTTTTTTAAGGCCTTGTGGGGGAGCAGACTGAACCCAATTAAGAGAAAATCGCTTATCGGAGTATTCAGGAAGGTGTACTAGGTATGGTACATCCAGTGGCCTTCTACTACAGCATGTTTCTATATTATAATATTGTGGACTCAGTACAAAACCAACAGAATGCATGGTGCACTGTATTGTTGGAATGGGCAGCGCCATGTCTGAGGGCATAGGAATGTAAGAAAAGTAGGTTGTTAACCATCATTCAACTTATTCCACAAGAAGTGAAGGAAATGTTTCAACAGACTATTGCATGGAAAGTTCAGTATGATGTCACTTTGTTTCAAAACAGATATCTGATGTATGAAGAAATGGTAAAAGTACAATGCCAGGAGGAAATAGCCTTACCTTATTGTGTTTCACAATGAAGTCAGACGATTTTTCAGCAATTATTGAACAAAAGGCTACCAGTATGTGTGGGACATAGTATGGTTAACAATACTTGGTAGACTGAATGTTAAAAATAATAACAAACACAAGATCCTATCGGAAAGATATTGTTTACGACAGAATTGCCATCAGATTTTAGAAACACAGGAGCATCTGTTCTTGGAATGTAGTTATGTGAAACAATTCTGGAATCTAGTAGCGGACCATTTGGAAATTCAACATTTTAAGAGTCTGACTTATGAAGAAGTAGTTTATGTATTACAGTCTCAGAGGTGGCATCAGTTTGCAGCAGAAAATCTTCAAGTTGTGTTTTCTATTTTCAAGTACTTTCTGTGGCAAGCCAGATGTAAATGGGTTCTTCAGGAACACTTTGCACCCCAAGAGGCGCTATTACAGAACATACAGGTGGCAATTAAGAAATTGTATGAGAAAGATCTGGATAGGTGCTCAAAGAAACAGTTGGCTTATCTTTGGAAAGGACGGGACAACATCTTATGGAAAATTTAAGTTTTCAGGAAAATGTAAAATGAATTCAAGAAATGAAGAGTAACCTATGGTTTTAGTATGGTTTTGATCATGGAATATTATTCCCTTTTCCCCAACAAATTCCCCTACTGTGGACGCTGTGGATGGTGAGCCCATAGTCAGTCATGAGTCTTCGTCGACGAGAGAAAATGTGGCAGAGGCTGGGGAGCAGGTCTTCTCCCCGGTCTCGGTATTTCGCGAGACCGCTCTAGATTTGGCAGCAGAAGAACAGTTTGTATTAGCAAAAGAAGATTTTGTTACCTCACAAGGGATGTTGCAGGAGGAGGAAGACACGGCGATGCATATCGTGGAAGTGGATGCCAGGGCGGCGAGTGCTTTGTCCACACCAGAGCTACAGGAGGTTTTGTTGGATGAAGAACAGTATGGGCTATGGAGGAACCTACTGGAAAGAGAATTGCAGCAGAGGAGAATGGAAAATGTGAAGGACGAGGTCCATTCCAGTGTAATGTCTGATGGTAACACTGCACGAGTGATGGAGATGGAGGATACCAGGAACAGTACAAAGGAAAGGAAAGGGCCTGTATTGTGTACGACTGTAGATTTAAAGAAAGGGACTGCACAAAGTGTGAAGAAAAGTGTCGCAGGTACTGTGGGCATTAGCACTGTTTCGGCAGTATCTGGGCAAACGGGAGGGGCTATAAGTAATGATAAATAAACTGCTAATGCTGACATTCGAGCAGAATAGAAAGGGGGGTTGGCTATGATGCAGAAGACCTCTGATGGAGTTCAGCATGGGGGAGATACTGATGCTAGCAAGCCACCTGTTTTCTTTAATATTGGGGTATCTTCCAGTACTGTAGGAAAACTGTCTGTTACAAAAGCAGCTACAAAGGTCAGGAAAAAGGAGAAAAGGTTACAGCCAGGAGTACCTCAGGTGGATAAAGCAAGTGGTAATGCAAAAAAAGGTGGGTCCAACTGCTGGTCTGAGTGGAGATACCCCAGGATGGGTGAAAGAGGCACTGGAAAATGCTGGTTGGGTGCCTGCTGTTGATGGGTCCAGGTGGGATGCTAACTTTCCTGGCACCTCAGGTATGGGGGTGGGAAGACCTCTGGCAGAAATGGTTTTCACTGGGAAAAGAAACCCACTAAAGTAAGCAGAGTAACACCAGGTCAACCTCCTATGACAAGCAGTATCATGTTGCAAACAAATCCTGGCGTGTCCCCAAAGGATATATTGCTGAAGATAAAAGTCTTGGAGGGAGAGGGGGTTGAACGAATATTAACGGACAAGGTTGATGCTCCTATAGCTGGCATGGAGCACAACTCTGAGTCTGAGACTGTTATTACTGACCTTGAAGTGCAACACAGCGAAGGAGTGGCTCCTGTACCCCCCCCACCAGTCAATGTATGGAATACAAATGTGAGGCAATGCCTCTTTCCTGAAAATGACAGATTTCCCTCTGAACCAGCTGCAAGGTGAAATGCTGTGCACCTCAAATACAGAGGTATATTGACTGAGGTTCCAGACAGGATTTTGGGGGACGCACCTTATTAAAGGACAGTATGAAATACTTTGCATACGAGATCTATGCTTTGATCCAAATGCCAGGGGACACTTTGCTTGATATTAGCTTTAAACAACCAGAAGGGCAGGATAGGTTTTGGAAGCAATATCAGCATTTAAAAATCACTGTTATGGTGGCCATTTGTGGCTATACCCCTTACAAAGCCTTCTTTCATGTGAATAACTGTACTTTGTCAGAACAAAGGAGTCAATGTGGTGGATATCACATACTGGTTGTCACAAAAATGTAAAGTGAATGGGTTCCCTGAGCCCATTCTTGACGATGAGTACCTGTGGACTGGGGGGTGGCGTTACAAGGTCACCTTAAAACAAGACAACGGTGTGGTACAGTATTTATGGAACTGTTTTTTTGGGGGGGGGCAAGATCATGGGGTGATCTTTTATGCTGGTCAGCCATGTGCATGTTATCATTGTGGGGCTACCGATCATTTCAGCAATATTTGTGATAAATTGAAATGTGGGCTATGTGGGGTAGTTGGCCACATCAGCATGCAGTGTTCCAATCCAATGAGGTACAACTTATGCGAAGAAGTGGGTCATACTTTCCACACATGTGAATGGGAATCACACAACAGTTTGGACCAAACTGTAAGGGCTGAACAAGATGTGTATGTGGCCCTAGCCCAAAAGGAAAGAGTTTGATTTGAGGAACATGCAACTTCCATGGGCCTTCAACCACAGTTCAGGGGTCAGGGAGACCCAGCATTCAAAGAAAGGTCAAACGCTGAATTGCCTCTAGGTGTGGTTCAGCCTCCTGGGCCTAGTACTGCTCCAGAGGGTTCAGAGGAAAATAACAGTGTGCCACCTGGTGTTCCTCATGAACACATGCAGGACAAGGAACTTTCTGAGTCACAGGCAAACACAGATGTACAAACTGAGGATTCTGAGGGTGAGGCCCAAGACACCCCAGAGGTACAACCTTCAGATAAGTTGCCTCCCCATGAAAGTTCTGAGGGGGGCCCCATTCCAAGGAGTTACCTGCCTAAAGCACTACGGAAAACTCCGGTACATAGTATCACTGTTACAGAACTGGAGATGGTGACAGTTTCCAATAAGTTTACTGTCCTGATGGACACAGAAGTAGACTCGGAAATAGACTCAAGTGTCTGTTCAGTTGCCTCATCCCATGCAGATGTGGTAGGACAGGTTAAATTACAAGAGAAATCAAAACGTAGGAAGTGAAAGAAAAGAAAATGACTTTAATATGTCATGATGTGGTGCTGTCAAATGATTCTTTTTCTCCTTTTTTTCAACATTATTACTGATTTAACCATAATTACTGCAAATGTTAGTGTGAAATCTGCAACTAAATGTATATTTACATTTACCAGTGTACAGGTAACTAAAGGAGGTGTATATTTTCTACAAGACACTAGACTGCATTCTATTCCAGAAATAGAACAGGCTGAGAGATTGGAGATGGGGGCCCTCCCTGTGGTCTGCAGGGGAGGAGACATGCACAGGTCTAGGTATCCTATTTTCTGGGACAGATGTACAAGTTTTAAAAATAATGGCTATTTGTCTGGGGAGAGTCTTTATTATTGATGTGATCATACAGGAAAAGGCCTTTTGGTTAATAAATAATTTTTCTAAGAAAGCTGAAGCACACACACGCCCCAATAATGATCGGATCCAGAGCTTCTTTAACAAATTTATTTCACCAACTGCTCCACCTGACGCGTTTCAGACACAGCCAGTTGAATGTCAAAGGCAATAACAAGCATAAGAGTGTCATGGAACAAATATGCCTGAGAGACAGTTGCCAGATGGCAGTGGAATCCATACGACACTTGTTTTTTGACTGTCCATATATACTACCCTTTTGGCCATTTTTAGGTAAATCCTGGGCAGATCCTTTTGGAGTTCTCTTCCTTGTGATTCACTGATTTACGGCTCATTGTTGGGTCACACCTTGGTGCATCTCCCTTTTGTGTTGCTTCTGATTTTTTCCTGCCTAAGAGTTATGATTTGTAGGGTTTGTTGTAAATATGTGTTGCAATAACAAGTGCTAGATCATCCCACCCTTTTATGGATGGTGGAATCTGACTGCCAACAGTAGGCAGCAAAAAAAAATCCTCATCTTTCACCAATGGCGTGGATCCACCATTGGAAACGCTGCCCGTGGGCTCCTTTTTGATGTCCTTTTGCAAAGCCCCACGATTTTCATAGTTGTCCAAGATGGGATGACTTGAAATTGGCTTCATGTGTCATATTTCTTTTATCCTTTTATTTCTTTCTGGTGTCCCCCGACCCACTTGACTGAATATG